>CM043315.1:50219105-51616438 GCA_023736055.1 Quercus glauca | reverse complement strand
TGCTTAGAGAAAATAAAGAATTAACTAGCTCTTCAAGAGACACACTCTTAGAATAATACCTCATAGGTAGAGATTTCTTGGATCAAATTTGACTAGTTACAATGAGAGCAGCCTTGCTTATTTATAGTTACATAAGCAAGCTGCTGAGTTAGTTACAAGAACCTACCATGTGGCTGCCATGTGATTGGCCTAAGCCTAACAAACTTCTCTAACTAATTGATAGGCTATTGCACTTATCAACTAACAATCTTATCAACTAACTAACTTTATGTTACAAGTAAAAGGAACTACTTATCATACAACTTAAGCACTAGTAAACAGCTAGCTTTAAAAATGAACTGCATCAACAGTTCATGCTTTTTGAAAACTGTGCCTTTGTCAAAGAAGGAACTCATTTGGGAATGGAGTTAGCTGTTGTACTGCACCTATTAGAAATTTTTGTAGTACTGCAACCATATTTCCTGCCTGCTAAATATTGATATTGCATTATTTTTTATTTAAATTCTGTGTGTTGTAACTTGGGGTGCTACCTAGTATATGGAACTAACTCCTTATGGCCCTTAAAATTTTTTTTTTATTGCACTGCTTTGATCCTCTAGCTTAAATATTAACAGTAATCATATTTCGATACAGATGAATGGAGGAACTTTCTTGCTCGAATTGGTTGGGATGAAAATACGCCGGACTCTGTTATTTGGATAGTCCTAATGAGACCCTTGAACTTCGATTTTGGGCCTCCTACAGGGGACAAACATTGGCCAGCAACTGGTAGATGATTCTTTTTTCCCCCCGGTTCTCTCTCTCCTCTCTCTGCAATATTCTTTTGTTTAATCTTGAAAATTGTCTACCTGCCATATTATATGTTTGTTTCATATTAATTTCTTATGTTGAATTCTGGGACAAGTATCAATTTTGGTGGAGAGAACAATTTCTTCATGGGTATTTGGTGCTTGAAGCCTTTTTATATTTTAAAAAAAAAAAATGCAAATAATGTATTATGTCGCAATTGATTGGGGCAAGCATTTGAATGCTCTGAGCTGCGTAAATGTTAGTAGTTTGTTTGTTTGATATTTTCAGGACATTTCTTGGTTTCTATATATTATCTAAATGAGTGTTGGATTCTTGTCTCTTTTACTCCAATATATGTATGCATGTTTTCCCATTCCATTGATAGCTTTCTACTAAATTTTTAAATGATTTGTGTTTTGCAGTTCGTGGGATGATGTACTATAGAAAAGCTCTTATGCTACAGACTTATTTAGAAAGGACAACTCCTGAAGGTTAGAGGCTAATATCTATTTTCTTATTTCTTGTTCTGTTCTATCCTGCATTCTCAGTTATCTCATCATGTATGGCAATATTAGATTTGGAGGCTGCAGTTTCTAGTAATGGATGCAACTGAAACTCAAGGTTTTGAGCTATCTCCTGAAGCACGGGCTCAGGCAGATCTTAAGTTTACATATGTTGTTACATGTCAAATATATGGAAAACAGAAAGAGGAACAAAAACCTGAGGCTGCTGATATTGCATTGCTTATGCAAAGGTGACTTTTTCCTTATGCAAAGAAAAGAAACCTGGATTCTCTTGAATTTGTTTGTGATACGTTAGTCTTCAAAATCTTGATTGTAATAGTTTTATCTGCTGGAAAATGCTTTAGATAATTACTCTCTAGATATCTGATTTCATTTTTTCTTTTGTATGTTAGGAATGAAGCTCTTCGAGTTGCTTTTATCGATGTTGTTGAAACTTCAAAAGATGGAAAAGCGCACACAGAATTCTACTCAAAGCTTGTGAAGGCTGATATCAATGGGAAAGATAAGGTTCGGTCACCTGTTCTTTTTTCCATTAATGTTTGCGCTGGCTATTAGCCATTAGCCATTTGTGGTTTCAGTTAGTGTTACTGATGGGCTTTTAGTAGATAAAACTAGACGTGGACACCTCCTGCATGCGTGTCATCATTGTGTTCTAAGAGAAATTTTTTTTATTATTATTTTTATTTTAATTAAAAGTAAAAATCTTTGATTTTATCTATGTTTTTATATATTTTGATAATAGTTATTTATTTTGAAAACCTAAAATATACCTAAAGATATATATCAATTCATTGTAGTATCTCTACTGTTTTGTGTCCTATCTTTTTCAAGAATTGCTGTGTCTTGTACCTTGTCTTGTTTTTTAGCATCTAAGAAGGACTAAAACAAAGTACATGGAATGTAAGTTTGGTAAAAGTAGAAACAAAGATAATTCATAAATGTGGAGAAATTGAAGAGGATATTAATCATAGGATAAGAGCATGGTGGATGCAGTGAAAAAGTGCATAAGGAGTGTTGCGATCATAGAATACCTATTAAGTTAATCGGAAAAATTTTATAAGACTAGTTAAACTCTATGGTATTGAATGTTGGGCCGTTAGAAGGGAACTGCTCATGAAGAGAGTGTAGGTGAAATGGGAATGTTATGATGAATATGTGGATATACTAGGAAAGATTGGATTCAAAATGATTGAAATTTGCATAAAGATAGGGATGACCTTTATTGATGAAAAGATAAGGGAGAGTCACTTGAGATGGTTTGGTCATAAGTAGAGGATTGCAATCAATGCTCCAGTGAGGAAGAGTGAATTGATTCAAGTTGAGGAAACAAACAAAGGTAGAGGAAAAACTACAAAAATTGGTATGACCTTTATAACTACTCTACTCTACTAATGTTAATTTAGTTTTTCCTATTTTTTTTACCTATTACAAGAAAGGAGGAAAACCAAAATAACATTAGCGGAATTAGTAAAAAAGGCCATGCCAATTAAGGTGGTAATAGAGAGCAAAACTTTGGATAGGATAGGATGGAAAATAATACACTTGGTTGCCTCTAACTAGTTTGTTTAGGATTCATAGTTGATCTCAAAATTTTGGGACTGAGGTTTGGTTGTTGTATGATTAAAAAAATTTGTTTTGATCTTTTTACCTCAAAATTATTTTTGTAATTACTCCCCCCCACCCCCCCCCCCCCCCCCCCCCCCCCCCCCCAACCCCCCGGAAACTCCTCTTTTTTTTTTTTTTTTCTTCAGTCTCCCCCTTGGGTAGGGTGGCTTTGGGTCAACTTGCAATTCCTTTGTTGATTGATGATCTGAATTATCCATCCATTTAAGACCAACAGTATAATCATTGTGTTGATGAAAAGGGGTAGATGACGTAATTTTACTCAATTTAGTTAAATCGAAGGTTTTTGTCAATTTTTCTGATACCTCAGTATTGGGTGCATATGTTGTCTTGAAATTTTAGTGTAACATTTCCACCCCCACCATGTTTACCAAAACTCTTGTCAAAGATGTAATATTGTTGAACTTATTGTTGAAGTACCTAAGTTATGCTTTTATGAGTTTATCTTTTTCCTAGTCTTGAATAAATTTAAGGTTCTAAAATGACCTACCTGTTTGTCCTCTTATTGATGTTACTTTATTTTTCTGATGACCCTTTTTTATGTTTGCGTTTCTCATTTTGTAGGAGATATACTCCATAAAATTGCCTGGAAATCCAAAACTTGGTGAAGGAAAACCAGAGAACCAAAACCATGCAATCATATTTACTCGTGGAAATGCAGTTCAGACAATTGACATGAATCAGGTGATTAATTGGTTGTATCCCTTTAAAATTTGGTCAATTAAATTAAGTAGGAATATGGAAAAAGTTTATTGTTGGAGTCTCATGTTACAAGTGGATTGAAAAGATGAGTTTTATTTGTTTCTCAATACATACCTGAAAATGAAATTGCAGGTAGATAACTGACATGGTTAACTATGCTAGTTTTAATAAATAATTGTATATATGGCTGCCTTTGATTTTCTGACATGCTTCATCCTGTCTTTTGATTTCACTTAGGGTTGGGTTGAAAAAAAAAAAAACCCTAAACCCGACCCATGCACATCTCTGTATGTATATTACACATATTTGAGAGAAGAGCTGTTGTGCCACTAAGGTCAGCGGTCAGCTAGTGGAGAACTTTCCTCTATTTTGTTTCTCTTGGAAGATTTATGATGCTTTGAAGTTGTTATTACTTTTATGTTAAATATACCATGCTAAGCAGGGCTCATGACCTGCAGGGCATTCTAAGAGTTCGATCTTGCACATTTTTGACATTATGGTCAACACACCTCCCACATTTTTACTCCACTTTCAACTTTTCTACAGAATAGTATTACTGTCGTAATAGATTAATTGCAAAGATATATAGTTAATCCAGAGCCATGTTGATATAACTACAAGTGGGGTCCAAAGTTATATATTTGTTACATCTGTGACCTTTAATTTTTTGAGGGATGCAACCACAGATGTTACACCTAACTTTTATTTATTCATACACCAGCAAGTGTGTTCGATGGTGTACCATAAATCTCTCTTGCACAAATTGGAACGAGCTCACTTGTTGATTTTGTGTTTGAGTGTATTACATGCCATGTGCATCCAGTTTTTAGCAGAGATATAAAACACAAATACTGTTTTGAAGTTTTCACAGATAGTTATCTGACTATACTACCAATACCTTAAGGAACTGTCTTCTGAAACACTTGATCTGAAATAAGGCTCATGTAGGACAAATTAGGGATTTGTCTACTATTAGCTGTGGTGGGTTGAGGGTGAGGAAAGAAGAAGAATTAGAGAGAAATAAGGGTTGTTCAGGGGCTGTGCGAACAGTTCCCGTGAACAGTAACTTTAGGGGGAAAAAATGACGGAAAAATATAGAACTGAGAAGGAGAAAGAATCAACAAAGGCTAACGTCCCAATTGCTCAAAATACATAATTTTATTAATCAACTCATTTTACTTCCTTTGAATACATTGAGCACAATATGAATAAAGACTCTTACTTGTACTATTAGTTATAGGACTTCTAGTAGTACTAGGACTACTAGTTTGATTGGTAAAATAAAACCTGATTAATACTAACTTGCACCCAAAGAAAATAAACCTAAGATGCTTAGAATACCATAGAAGATCCTAGACTCAACTAAATTACCAAAATACCCTTACTTTGTAGGAATTGAGGAAATTACAGATTTGCCCCTAAATATAAAATTGACCATAACTAATAAAATAAAACCAAAATTAAAAAATATTTTAACCCTATAAGACTCATACTTAGACCATTAAAATGACATGACTTTCACTTCAATTGGACTTCACACGAGGACCCAATAAAATAATGAATAGGCAAATTTGCAAAGTAATAGCATATTAATCTTCCACGACTTCATTAATGGCACAACTTTGTTCCAATGCAATAATTTTGTTGGTTCAAATATTTAGGTCCTTTTAATCCTTCGTCTATGCTTTTAAAAGATGATAATTGGAGTTTAATATCTTATATTACATTGTTTTTGGACAAAAATCAAACTAAAATTAATTAATAGCTTATATTACATTGTTTTGCACAAAACTCAAACTAAAATTAAAAATAGAGAATACAGAGAGACTTTCTTTGGAGTGTTATTGACGCTCCTAAGGTTCTTCTGGTGGAATGGGCTAAGGTTTGTATGCCGGTACAGAATGTTGGTTTAGGGATTCGATGGTTGAGGAGATTTAATTCTACTTTGTTAGGAAAATGGTTGTGGAGATATGGAACAAAGGGAGATGCCCTTTGGAGGAAGGTCATTGAGGCTACATATGGGGATGAAGTGGGTGGCTGGTGTACCAAACTAGTGTTAGGTACCTATGGTGTTAGTGTGTGGAAATCCATTAGGAGTGGTTGGCTGGACTTCTCTAAATTTCTTCAGTTTAATGTGGGTGATGGTACTAGGATAAAGTTCTGGGAGGATGTATGGTGTAGGGATTGTTCTCTTAAGGAAGCATTTCCAAAATTGTATAGTATTAGTCGGACAAGGGAGTTTTTTTGTGTCGGAGATTATGCGTTTCTCTAATGGGAGGCTTCATTGGGACATTCAGTTTCGTCGTCCACCACAAGATTGGGAGTCAGAATTGTTTGATCTTTTTTGGGTGGTGCTTTATTCCATGAATGTGCGGGGTGTTGGTGATGACAAACTTTGCTGGAAGCCAACAATGACAAGAGGTTTTGAGGTTCGAGGCTTCTATCACTTTTTATCTCCTTCTTTTGTCATTGATTTTCTTTGGAAAATGGTGTGGCAATTAAAGGTTTGTCCTAAAGTACCCTTCTTTTCTTGGATTGCTGCCTTAGGTAAAATCTTAACTACGGATAATCTTTGGAAGAGGCTTATTGCAGTGCTAGAGTGGTGTTTAATGTGTAAAAGGTGTGGGGAATCGGTGGATCATTTTCTTCTTCATTGTCCTATAGCATATGAGTTGTGGTCTATGGTTTTTTGTTTGTTTGGTATACATTGGGCTATGTCGTATAAAGTTAGTGAGTTGTTAGCTTCTTGGCAGGGAAAGTTTGGTAGACATCGAAATATAGGTTTATGAAGGTTTGTGCCACATTGCTTGTTTTGGTGCTTGTGGTGGGAGCGGAATGTTAGATGCTTTGAGGATTATGAACGGTTTATTCTTGACATTAAGTTTTTTTTTTTTTTTTTTCCGTACTCTCCTTGAGTAAAGTTTAGTTTTGCCTTTCTATTCTTGTTTTTCTCTCCCCGATCTTATTGATTGTAGTAATCTGGGTTCTTGATTTGTGCCATTGTAGTACACTTCCAGTGTACTTGGTTAGTTTTTTAAAATAAAACTTCTTACGATACTTATCAAAAAAAAAATTAAAAGCAGCATACATAGTTCACAAGCATCCCCCACTTCTACAGGATTTGGGAGCGGTGGTTGGTAGGTAGCTTTACCTCCAGTTTAATATCTTATATGTATCGCTAAGTTTTTGGACAAAATTAAATTAAAATTATGAACATTTCATCACATTTTAATTTCCAGTGAAAAAAGTGTGCTCCTAGTGTACCCCATTATTTCACATTCAAAAGTTGCACACATTCCTCGTTACACAGTGTTCCACATTTTATGTAACTTTGGTTTTAATTTTCTAGTATCTGTTTCTGTTAATTTTGGTTTCCTATAAGCAGTTTATGATTTTGCCTTATTCCTCCTCTGTCATGCTTATTATGAAGCTCTATCTGCATTACTTCGTGTTTGTGTCTGTATAATTTATTTATTTTACCGGCTCTGATTGGTTGTAATGTTACTTAATATTTTTACTTTAGGATAATTATTTTGAGGAAGCCTTGAAGATGAGAAATCTTCTTGAAGAATTTGGTTCTGATCATGGTATTCGTCCTCCTACTATTCTTGGTGTCAGGGAACATGTATTTACTGGAAGGTAGATTCTCATTAAATCCTTGTTTGTTTTAAATTTCTTGGTAGCATTTCTTTTTCTTCATATTTACTATCTTTTAATTATTTTTATCAACGTACAGTGTCTCTTCTCTAGCTTCATTCATGTCAAATCAGGAGGGTAGTTTTGTGACTATGGGTCAACGTGTTTTGGCAAATCCATTAAAGTAAGTTCATTTGAATTTTGCTGGCAATTTAAGTGGCTCCCTGTATATTTTGATTTTTTTGGTATTAACATCCTAATTATTATTCAGGATCCGTATGCATTACGGCCATCCGGATGTTTTTGACAGAGTTTTCCACATAACAAGGGGTGGTATTAGCAAGGCCTCTCGTGTTATCAATATTAGTGAAGATATCTTTGCAGGTATTACTCTCTTCTTTTATAAAGAAGCTGTTGTACTTGTTTAGTTCCTTTTATTTTGTCATTGTGATGTTTCTCATTTAACACTAGTGATGAGTAAAATCAATCATTTCAAGGATGTTATCAACTATTTTAAGGGTGAAATGGTCGCTTAACTGTTGTATGGGAGACGTTTGGTCTGCTAAGCCTTCTCATTATGTCGGACAGTCAAACCTTGATTGTGTTGAGCTTCCATTGCATAGGCTGAAGCACTTCTATTTCAGATTGCATTTTGCTGGATGCTACATTAGTTAAATCACTTATAATTCTTTTGGTAATTGCCATGACATTGGACAGATTTAGAAATCTGCCTATGCATACTTATGGTGAGCTCCTCTTTTCACTTGTGCCAGAACTGGCCCCTTTGCACTTCTTGATTTTAACCCTTCTAGAAAAGGGGGAAAAGAGGACTTCAAGTTGAACTAGACTTGATATTTTTAACATTTTAAATGAAAGGTATAATGGAGTCAGGGATTAAATTTAGGATCTCCTGGCACTAATACCATGATAAATTATAGGTTCTTCCAAAAGCTTAAAGAGTTAGGAAATGGTGAATTTAATCGTTTAACCATAATTCCATCACATAGGTATGGCCTAAACTTTGTTGGGCCATAGTAATAAAATCAACGGCAACCAAACCCCCTCCAGTGACCCCAAAGCTCCTTTTCTCTCCCTCCGCCGTTTCTCTCTCTGATCTGATCTATGCTGTGTGCCTTCTTGGAGTAACGACACCCGAACCCCCTCCAGCCTCCAGCAACCCCAAACCTCATTCTCTCTCCCTTTGCCGTTTCTCTCTCTGCAGGTTTTGGGTTCTCTGTCTTTTGTTCTTTCAACTCTTTTTTTTAGTTTGGCTTTACTTATATGCTTGTTGTGTTTATCTCCTTTAAACAAAATTTATGTACAGTACCTTAGTTGTTGTTCCTTAGGTTCTTTTCTTAAAGTTCTGCCATGTAATTACTTGGCTAAAAAGTAAACTCCATCTCATGAAAAAAAAGCCACATGACAGAATCTTAAGAGAGGAACTTAAGGAACAACACCTAAGTATTGTACTTAAGTCTTGTCCTATCTCTTTATGCGTGTATTGAGTTTACTTATTTACACGTGTTATTTACTTATTTTATAGGTTTAGTTTTTTTTTTTTTTTTTTTGGGTTTTATGTTTATCTCCTTATGCGTGTACTGGGTTTAGTATTTTTTTTTTTTTTTGGTTTTATTTGTCTTATGGGTTTTGTAATGGAACAAAAATTATATTTTAGACAACATTTTTCTTGTGTTATTGTACTTATTTGCTGTTATTTCTTAATTTACGTCCTAAAATAAACATATATTGTCTAAAAATATTTAAAAATATACCTAAATATATTAATTAATTGTTTAATTACCGTGCCTCCCACATGTTGTACCCTTGTTTTTCAAGAATTTTTGTACCCTCATACTCGTATTGTACCCGTACCTATGTCGGTGTCCGTGCAACCTAGCACTAGCCACATCACTCAAGCAAGTTCCAATATTTGACAGGAAGATGGAACTATCTTAATCCAAGTTGGGACTTTAGATAAGGACAATTTCAAGAGTTGCATACATGGTTACCACCTGCACATGATGAGAGGCTTAGGCCTTGTTTGGATTTTTTTTTGTCACCACTCATCACTTCTCGCTCAATTTTCGTCACTCATCACTCATCACTTAAAATACCCCAATTTTCCCAACCCCAGCCGTTTGGCACTCATCACTCAGTTCTGCCGTTACTTTTTGTTTCAAAAAAAAGAAAAAATAACAAATAAACCCAAAAGTCAAACATTGCGGCTGAACCGTGAGAGAGTTGTGAGTTTAATTACGGAAATGCCATTGAAAACAGAGTTTTGGAAACTGAAAACACCTAAAATGTGTTTTCAATTTGCATAACTCATTACTCAAAAATCAAAGAATTGAATGATGGAAACAAATTCCAAACGGACTTCTCAGCCATGGGTCCCACCATTTTTGAGTTATAAGTTATGGAAACAGAGTTACGAGTTATGGAAACAGCAAATCCAAATGGCCCCTTATTGGCAATGTTCCAAATTTTTGCTTCTAAGATGAAAACTCTGGTTTGAGTATTAGCGAATATGAATAAGTACACGCCATTCTCCATGGAGAAGACTAGCACCCTACTTGATTGGCTCCATAGAATCTCAACTGACCTCTTGACCAAGAATAATGGCAGCGACCAAACAACCGCCACATTGTTGAGGGCACTTCTGAAGCGGAGGCAGCCACCCGGCTTGTCTAGAACTTAGACAATAGGCTTGCAGCCCACTTCCCAATCCCTTCCTCCACAGCATTGATATTGGGATTCACCACATATTTTTTTCATTAATCTTCCTTAATTCGTGATACTCGAGCTTATTGGCAGTTCTTGCATCCTCTTGAACAAACTTTCTTGACTCCATGTTTAAATTGTGTTAGGGTTTATCTGAATAATGAGTTGATAGCCCCATTTAACTTAAGCCCATTCATAATACTCGCCTTAGCCACATCATCTGCTGTAGATAGATTGTCCAGCTCAGTAGTTACTGCTTTTCTCACTAAAATCCCACTCTACACCTGCTAAATGCGTGGGGATTACTTCTCATGTCCAATCTGCTGGAAACCATAGTATCTAACATAGGCCAGGAAATCTTGCTAGTAGAACAGTGAACAAGTTGGGTTGGTTTGTTTTGGGGGCATTTTCAATCCAAACCAACATCATCAGATTGGGAAATTACCACCCCCAAACTAACCCATTATTGATAAAATTGAAAAGAGAATGGAAAACAAAAGAATACAAATGCATCAAACTAACAAGGATTAAGTTTTCGCCCAAATATGAAATATCTAATACATTAAGCTAAGTAAGTAGAAATAACAGCCTTAAAAATTATATATATGTACACACACACACACACACACATACACACACATACATACAGAGAGAGAGAGAGAGAGAGAGAGGATTGATGGTGGTAGAGACTAAAGATTGAAAATGAGAAAATGCCAAGATTAGAATTAGATGTCTTCATATCTTATAGGGTTTGAGTCAGTTTAGGTTTCAAATTATTGGATGGGTTGTGATGTATAGAGCAGGGTTTTGAATTCCGTTCCGTTCCGGATGGAATTTTTCGTTCCTGTAGGTAGACCAGTGCAAGTGACCCACCTGTTCTGTCTCGCCCTATATTCCAGCCTACACCAGCATTCCAGGCGAGATTTTGGTGTTTCGGGTGAAATGGGTGCACTGGACCGGAACTTGAAAGAACTTGAAACCAAATGTTTCAGCTTTTCAGTGAGTGAAATTTTGGAAAAAAAGGTGAAGAGAAAATAATGAAAGAAACATTTCACAAATTGAAGCTAAGAACCAGATCTGCTACCCAAAAAAAAAAAAAAAATGAAAGCCTTAAGTGGTTGATGTTGGCTGAAGATAGGAGAAGCCGAAACAAATAAACTGAAACTTTGAAGTTTGAACTGATACGAAGGAAGAAGAAAGTGTTGGAAAGTCTGGAGATTAGTGCACTTGTGGTAAGGGAAAAAAGAAAAAGAAAGAAGTAAATAGAATAAAGGGTGAGGAAGAAAAAGTTGAAAGGACAAGTGTTGGTGGAGATGTGTGAACATGCGTAGAGAGTGGTAAGACAAGTCAAAAATTTAATTTGACATTGATGTGATGGTTGGCAGAAGGAAAAAAAAAGGAAAAAGAAACACAAAATATAGTATATAGTAATAAGTGATATACATATACTCATAAATAACTAAATAAAATAAGATTATATATATATATATATATATCCGGTGCATAATTCCAAAACGGTGTGCCAGTATACACCGATACCAAAATATTCCGTTCCAGTAACCAATTCGAAATGGCCGCCGGAACAAAATTTAAAACCTTGGTATAAAGTGTAATGAGAGCACCAATAAAAGCAATACACACATATATGTAAAAAGCTGTGTTGGTTCAGGTTCATCGGTTTATAAAAAATTCCAAACTGAAACCAAAGCAATCCAAAACACTTAAAAAAATCCCAACCCAAGCCACCTGTGAAAACCAATCCATTATTTGAGTTGGTTGGGTTGGGCAGGTTGGATGCACACCCATACTTGCATGAACTTACTGGCAACTGTTGCACAACTGGAGATTCTCTAGAACCCCTTATCAATCATTCAAAAGCTTTGTACCTGTGCAACCAAGATTCGCTCATGAAAGCAAACTGATCAATGGTTCCCATAGACCTCCACACATACATCACTGCTTCTGGAGTAGGTATCTCTTTTTTTTTTCTTCGTAGTCATGGAGCCCTTAGTCTTTGGCCTCCAAAGTGAATAGTTATTTGTTTTCCAACCAATCAGGTGTTATGTCTTCCTATGAATGAAGATGTGAAAGGGTTTTGGTTCTCCTCATGGAAATTTTAGGGTATTGTATTCACTGTTCTCTCTCTTATACGAAGCTCTCATCTTTTGGATGTTTTATTTTTTGTCAATGCATACTATTTGGTGTTTCTCCTGCTCTATGGACCTTATAACCACTCTACTACTACACTTCTTGCAGTAATTTATATAATCACTATTATAACAGAATTATGCTGAGTTGAGCGCAAATTGCTTTGATATTTTTCTTCCTAGCACCCCGGTAGGCTATGATTTATTCAGTTATGGTGTTAAAATGCAGGATTCAATTCAACTTTACGCCAAGGAAATATTACTCATCATGAGTATATCCAGGTAGATATGCTGGTTTCCTCACTTGATGCATAAATGGCATGTAAATTTTCTAATACAATTTTACAGGTTGGAAAAGGAAGAGATGTTGGGCTCAATCAGATTGCTCTATTTGAAGGGAAGGTTGCTGGTGGTAATGGCGAACAAGTTCTTAGTCGTGATGTATACAGGCTTGGGCAGCTCCTTGATTTCTTTAGGATGATGTCATTTTACTATACCACCGTTGGATACTACTTTTGTACTGTGGTATGCTATTTGTGCCTCATGTCAGCCATGGCTTATTATTGTTGTAATTAGTGTTGGTTCGGTGGATTGAAGTTTAAAATGGTTAATGTGATTTTTAAACGCAAATTGAGCTCCATAGTTTCTTAGAACTCATATTTTTTAATTTTTATTTTTTTTGGTTAACTAACTTGTTTTCACAAATACTTCATTTCCTTTAGCATTATGCTTTTCAGTTTTCGCTTTCTTTTTTTATTTCTTATTGAAATTAGGATCCTTATGTGGTTTTGTTTCGTAATGTGCACCTTTCATTCATATTTCATTTCTTTTATTGTTTTTTATTTATTTTTCATTAGAGAAGCAATGTGGTGGAATTTGGATAATAAGGGAAGTTGTCTGTAGTACATTAGTGTGATAGTACAAGAACTAGTGAAGGTATTGCAAGCAGGTTTCTTATCATAATGGGTTGTATATATATTTTTTTTGGGCTGGAATCATAATAGGTTACATTAAAGATCAAGTCCTTATCTCATTGCATTAGTGTTTTTCTAGATTGGTTTAGGATGAGATCATATGTGTATGGCTTTTGGATTTTTGCAAATGATATTGTGTTAGTTGATGGGACTAGAGTGCAGGTTACTCCCAGTTGAAATTTTAGAGCATTGCTTCTCAATCTGAAAGATTTAGGATTGACTAGCAGGAAAAATATACAAGTGTCTTATCCCTATTAGTTCATGAGGATCTATAGAAATGCTAATTTATTAGGGATGGGTTATGGTTCAGTTGTGTTGAGTAAAGATAACCGGTCAAGTTGAGCCTGTTTATAATTTTTGTACTGTGTGCTATCTTTTTTCATTTGTGAAAGGAATATTTTGTTACACACAAAATATTTAGAAATATTTTGACATTATACAATGAAGATTTGATGTTCGTATTGCCCATTGCTTCATACTCAAGTGTAAAAAGAAAAAAAAAAAAAAAAAAAAAAAGTAAGCAAAAGAGGCATTTGCCTCAAAGCAAGATAGCTGCATTCAGATAATGAATTGAAAGTTCCATGATACTTATATCATATGCAGGGTACTTTTACTGATCTCTGATAAAGTCCATTTTTTTTGTTCGTGCAGCTAACGGTGCTGACTGTATACGCTTTCCTTTATGGGAAGGCATATTTGGTATGTTGGATTTTATTCATCTCTTGTGACAACTGTATTGTGCTTTATTTTCTCTAAAATTATGCCTTGCTTCTGTCTGTACGACGTGTGTGTTCGATTGCTACAATTTTTATTTAAAGCAGTAACATCATTAAAAAAGTACAAAAAGATGCACAACCCTTGTAGACGGTGCTTTTTTTTATTTTTTATTTTTTTTAAAGTAATGAATAATTATATTAATAAAAACAACTAAGTACACCAGGGGTGTACTCAGGGAGAATTACAAAGAGCTCTCAATCTAAAATGCTCAACCAATTCTAAAAGAGAAAAACAAGAAGGATGAAAAGCAACACTCCAATCTAACAAGGTATGGAGGAAGAAGGCTTTAACATGAAGGATCGTTCACAATCCTCAGAACTTCTAGCATTCATTTCTCGCCAAAGGCACCTCATGATGCAATGTGGCACAAATATCCAAAAGGCAATATTTCTATGCCTTCCAAAAGATCCCTGCCAAGCTACGAACAAATTGATAACCCTCTTTGGCATAACCCATTGGAGCACAAATAAACAAAACACCATTGTCCAAAGCTCGTAAGCTATTGGACAATGAAGAAGAAGGTGGTCCATAGACTCCCCACACCTTTTACACTTGCATCACCAATCCAATACAATAATACCTCTTTTTCAGAGATTGTCAGTGGATAAAACTTCCCTAGAGAAGCAGCCCAAGAAAAAAAAAAGGCCACCCTAGGCGTGAACTTTGAACGCCACGCCAATTTTCGCAGGAAAGACGTGCCATTAGAAGCGGATAGGGAGTGATAATTAACTATGAACCTCAAAACCCCTGCTCTTGGCAGGAATCCAACAGGAATAGCGAAAAAGAAAAGATAAGTTACAGAAAATCCAAGTTATCCAAGAACTCTAGCAAGTTTGAGGTAGAAAACACATTGAAGGCTGAAGTCCACACATATATAGTCTTCAAATATAAGAGATTCAACTTCATTGAATGTGACTTGTTCCCTCAAAACAGCATTCCTTTCTGTCCAAAAACACCACATTAAGCACAATGGAATAGCTTCCCAAGTTTCCTCATTGATTCTCTTGACAAATTGTCCTTTCCAACAAGATTACACATCTATCATTGAACTAGACATTACTCACAAGACACCAAACAAACAAAATACCAGTGACCACAATTCCCAATCCAATGCACAATTTAGGAAGTGAAGATAATAATTCTATCACATATGCTACTTTTTGTAGGCATAAGAACAATGCTTGGTATACATAATATTTTATGAAAATATACTTTGTTGTATTGTGTCTTTTCCGGTCTACTAAGAAAATATTTTATATGCCAATGCTAGAAGGATATGCATGCTTAAAGGATTCCTGTTTCAATCTTATATGGTGAATATATTGCTTCTTTTAATACATATTTATAGCGCATTCTGATGTTGAAGCATTATGTACCATCTGGACCTTGGCACAAATTACTAAGGGGATGGGTGGGGTGGTACTACTTGCTCAATCTCTCTGTCTCTCTCAAATAGATTTTGTGGTTGATTTTTATTCTCAATTAGGTTTTAGGTAACTGTGATATGATTGTGTTGCAGGCACTATCTGGAGTTGGTGAAGCCATTCAAGTGAGAGCTCAGATATCGCAGAACACTGCCCTGAGTGCTGCTTTAAACACACAGTTCCTCTTTCAAATTGGTATTTTCACTGCCGTGCCAATGATTTTGGGTTTCATCTTGGAGCAGGGTTTCTTAAAGGTAAGTGCTTATCCTACATGTATTTATTTGTCCTTTTAACAACTTGTAGTGCAACGTGTGTATGTTTTCATATATCATTCCTATATATTTACAGTTATATTTCATTATATTATGAAAGATTCTCAGCTGTTTTCTGCATCATGCAATGGAGCTGTAAGTGCAAGATTTTTGTGTTTTTGTGCTGAAATTAATCTTTTGTATCTTATAAGTTCGATTTTGAACTATATCCCTACCATAGGCTAGAAACTTTGTTTATGCCCCTGATATTTGCATGGTCTTGGCATCATGTGATCTTGTATACACTTACATGGGAAGGAAGTGGGGAAATTAAAATCTAATTGTTGGGTCTATTTCTTCTGGGGTTGTATTTCTGAGTTTTATGTCCATATTGTCCAACAAATACATTGCAATTAGGTAGAGTGAGTTTGAATAATAGATGAATCGTGTCACTATTAGTTGCTCTGTCTCATCTGAGCTCCAGAAAAATGGTCTGATTGTGTATCTTCAAAGTCTTGATAATCAATGTATTCTATAGGTTTTTGGAGAGCTGTATGTTGGAAAGCAGAGCAGAGTCTTCAAGCATAGGTCTTAACATTAGAATAGGATTATATTTTATTATCTTTCCAATTTGGTGTGTGTATAAAATATCAAATAAATGTAGGTTATAAAGAATGCAGTTGCAATCTTATTAAATTTCCTTGTTTTGATTTATTTTGATTCTGAGTGAAATTTAATGAATAATATTACTTTTTTTTTTAAAGTAGGCTAAAATAAATGTGTCTAATGAATAATCAATAACAAAATTAATTTGAACAAATAAATAAATAAAATAATGTCTTACTGAAATGTCACTGTTTAGATGATTGTTGCTAATACAGATAAAGTGTAGCCTGAATAATGTTGTGTTATGTTTAGATTGCCCAAAAAAATAAATGTTTGTTTATTAAGTGAGCATTCTGTTTGAAGACAGACTTAACCTTCTGCTGAGTGTTTTGTTTTTCTACTCTTAGTTGGATTAATATTTTTTACCTTTTTTTTTTTTTTTGCAACATTACCATCACTGCTGCAGGCCATTGTCAGTTTTATCACAATGCAGTTTCAGCTTTGTACGATATTCTTTACATTCTCTCTGGGCACGAGAACTCATTACTTTGGTCGGACTATTCTTCATGGTGGTGCTGGGGTTTGTTCCTGCACTCTTTTCATGTTCAGTTAATTTTTCATGGTGAATTTAATAGTTAAATTAACTTTTATTTCTCAACAGTACAAAGCAACTGGTAGGGGATTTGTCGTCCGCCATATCAAATTTGCCGAGAACTACCGGCTTTACTCCCGCAGTCATTTTGTCAAAGGGTGTGGCTCTGTCTGTGTGTGTGTGTTTATTTGTTTTGTGGCAGTGCATTGTCATGTACTAGCGGTTCTATCTAGGAAACTTGGGAGATTTTTAAATTTTATGTAGCAATTATATTTTTGAGCATGGATATTTGTCAATAATATGCCAGCATTTCTCCTTAGTAATAGGGAAAGACTTAAAATGGAACTAAAAGAGGTAGAGGAAGACTATAACATGAGTAGAAGTAGGAAGAAGGAAATGCTAATTCAGGAGCCAACAGGAAGTATAATTTTGTATGGTATAGAATGATGGAGAGGTATACATGTGGCTGACTCCAATTAGACTTTTGAGGATCCATAATTGACCAAAAAATTCTAGGGCTAAGGCTTTGTTGTTGATGTTGTATTTTGGCTTTAATTTTATTTTTTAGAAACCATAACTATGTTGGAATTTATGCAATTTCTATTTTTCCATTTTTTCTACAAAGTGTGCATACTCAAATTGGAATGTCCAATGATGTTCATCCTCTTGTCTTCAGATTTGAAGTTGTGCTTTTGTTGATAGTGTACCTAGCATATGGATATATTGATGGTGGTGCATTTGGGTACATTCTTCTATCAATTAGCAGTTGGTTTATGGCTCTTTCGTGGCTTTTTGCTCCCTATTTGTTCAATCCGTCTGGTTTTGAGTGGCAGAAGTAAGTATTTTTTTTCGTTTTCATCTTTTCTGAAATTGAAGTATACTCCACTTTATTGACTAAAATATATGTTGTTCTTTTAGAGTTGTAGAGGATTTCAAAGATTGGACCAATTGGCTTCTTTACAGAGGTGGCATTGGAGTGAAGGGAGAAGAAAGCTGGGAAGCTTGGTGGGATGAAGAGCTGGTATTGCATCTGTTCTTGGATTTATTTTGTGTTTGATATCCAAGCTGGGCAGCTTGGATTTACTTTTCTTTTTTCATTGGTAGTAATTTCTCTCTAATGCCAATAATCTCTATCTCAAATGACCCAAAAGTGTCTTCAACTCATGATTTCAGTTCAAATTCACCTGTGTACCGGATGTGTGTGCGAAATGGTGTATAATTAACACTACCCATATATCTGTGTAATTAACACAAACACACACATCAAATCGCTTCAAAAAAATTTGGGAAAAATCATTGAAAACTTTTGGGAGTCCAGCAACTCAGATTATATGGTTGTCAGATTTTGGTGATTGTGTTGAAACTGATATAAGCACACCTCTGTCATCTGACGAGGATCTCTAGATTGCTTTAATGCATTTTTAGGGTTGGATCAGGATGCCCTGATACCAAGTTGAGTTGTAAAATATGAAGAATTATGGTTAAGAGAGAAGAAAAAGGAAGAGGAAAATAGAGAGATAGAGAGACAGAATGGGTTTGTGGATTAATCAATCATATTCTTTCACCTCAGCACATATTTATATTAAAGTGATATGCCTAGATTACAAGAATTCCCCTATGCTATTGTTAAATTATAACAATCTAATATAAAAATAACTAGAGTAAGTCTAGCAAGATTTTAGTATTCTCATTATGCATTGATTGGATTGGATGAATTATTATAGAGTGATTTGATGAGCCAATGGACTTTAGCTGAAATGGCACCTCTTCCACTTTTAAGAGGCTGGTAGAGGGTTAGGTCATGCAAGACCCATTGGGTGATTGTCTAACTTACAGATAAAATTAATAAATAATCTTATTGTGATTAGATTGGAGAGATAAAAAATGAAGAGATAGAAGAAAAGTAAGAGTTCCTTTTTGGACCTTTAAATTTAATACTCTTGTACTCTGTTTCTCCCAAAAGCTTAAGCCTTTGAGGCAATTTATATCAATCACAAACACACTTAACACCAAACATAAGCTATACGCTTGTGGGTAAAGAGAGCTTGCAGTAGCTTAAATATTTGTTATAAGGTTAAGCTTAAAATTTTTTTCTAGGAAAGGAACATGCTGGATTGTCATTACTAACTTATGTATTGAGTGTTCGATTGGCATCAGTTTATTTAGCTTTTTGTTGAAAGAGTGCTAAAATATATTTGTACTTTGAAAAAGTGAAAAAATGAGGTTTTAAAAAATTGTACATAAAGCTAAAAGCTAATCAAATAAGCTGGACACAAACGGACACTAAAAGTTAATTAAATAATAGGATTTCTGGTAAAAGATCTTCAGGTAGTTGTAAATTCTTCAACAAAGTTTTATTTATTTATTTATTTATTTTGGTTTGTATTAACTTCTTTCGGTCGACTACACCCGTTGTGAACATTTCAGTGGGGTCATTCGTCCTGTTTGAGCACCAGTCACTATGATGCTACTCAGGCTCGTCCATGTTGTGCCTTCTTGACCACTGAACTCATATACTTTTTTATTATGTGTCATCATTATTTTGCCGCCACAACTTTTTTTCCCCCTTCAGTTGATCCAAATATATTAAATCTACAGATACATATTCGGACATTGGAAGGAAGAATAGCCGAAACTATTCTGAGTCTACGATTTTTTATCTTCCAGTATGGCATTGTATACAAGTTGCATCTGCAAGGATCAGATACATCATTGACGGTAACAGCTCTCTTCATTAGTTGATATAGTTTTCACTGCTTCTCTCTTTCGCTGGCATCTTATGAGCCTACTTTTGCCGGTTAATTTTATTGTAAAATGCTATTTGTAAATCTTTTGTCATTTGTCAACTAACTGTTCTACATTTCCCATACTGTTTAATATTTGATATACCTTTAAAATTTAGAATTTGGACATAATTGAGACATTTAAGAGTTCATATGTCATTGTTCGTGTATATTTGTAGGTGTATGGCCTGTCATGGATCGTGCTGGCTGTGCTCATAATTCTTTTCAAGGTTTGGAATAAAAATTATAACTCAAGTGCTGGACTTCCTACTTTCAAATTTATGTTATCTGTGATTTGAACTCTCCATTTCATCTTTGGTTTTACAGGTTTTCACATTCAGCCAAAAGATCTCAGTCAATTTCCAGCTTTTGTTGCGCTTCATCCAAGGCCTCTCCTTCTTGTTGGCAATTGCTGGTTTAGCTGTTGCAGTTGCTTTAACAAATTTGTCAATCCCTGACATATTTGCATGCATCTTAGCATTTGTTCCCACTGGATGGGGAATCCTTTCTGTAAGTTTAAGTTATCTTTGTCTGTTATTTTCATTTATCTAAACCTCTCTCCCTCTCTCTCTGGTAAGAAAAATCAATATTTTGGGCAGAATCAGAATTCCAAAGCTATGTTTGAATGTTTTATATTCTTCCTGTATAGAAGCAACTATATGAATCATTTGCACAACAGACCACAAGGAAAGACTGTTCCCGTGGTTTACTTAAATCAGACAGTGTGTAATGCTGGTCACCTAATGCATTTGTAATATTGTTAATTTTCCCAATTATAAGGGTATCTTCCAATTTTTTTGGGGTTTTGTGACTCCAGACTCATTTCTACACAAATCTGGCCCTTGCAATTTGCCACCAATTTCTAAGCTTCCATCATTTGTTTGGAGACTTGTAATTGTTTTCTATTTTTCATTAGATAATATTAGTGCCACCAGTTTTTTTTACACATTAACATGGAATTATACTATGATTTGCAGATTGCTGCAGCTTGGAAGCCAATTATGAAAAAGGTGGGATTATGGAAATCAGTTCGTTCACTTGCACGTTTATATGATGCGGGGATGGGGATGCTGATATTCATTCCTGTTGCTTTCTCTTCATGGTTTCCGTTTGTATCAACATTCCAAACCCGCCTCATGTTTAACCAGGCTTTCAGCCGTGGGTTGGAAATCTCTCTTATCCTTGCTGGAAACAACCCCAACACCGAGTTATGATGACCAACTCTGATCCTGTACATATATTATAATTGTAAAAGTGGGGAAATTCTGTCTCAAAGTTCTTTGTCAAATTTTTTTGATGTAGCAAACCCTAATGTGCAGTATTTGGTATAGCTTGCGTAGAGGCATTTGAATAGCAGTATTTTTCTTAGTGGTAAAATATATCACATCGTTTTGGTCATTCAAGAGTGCACAGTTTGCACTGTGCCTGCATGATATTGCTGACATTTACATGTTTTGGTGAATGTTCACGTTTGGTGGCTCTATCTAAAACGTTTAATGTTCCATTTGGTTGTTAACAAAATTCTGTGGAGTTACAGCGAAGTGAAGCGGTTAAAAAACTAATCTCAATGTTGTTTACCACAATTTTTTGCAAGGAATTAATCTCAATGTTTTACGCATAGTACTATTAAAATAGTAATTGAAATTTGTTGGAAACTATTTCTTTCATGGAAAATGGTTGATAGTGTTGTCTAAACCATTTTTCTTGATGATAACATAACTTTCTAAAATGATGGAAGAGTTATATTTTTCTCGCCAATCAGACAAGCTCGGGATATTGTGTGATGACTGAACTCTGAAGGCCAAAATGAAACTGATTTTGATTCAACCAAGAATGAAACTGAATGGAAACTAATCAAAGTATGTTTAAATCAAACAAGTTTAGCAAGGTGAAGTAGAATATTTTAGTTAAATGGAATTTTGAAATAAACGAGACTACTAGAGGACAATGAATATTTTGGTTTGGAATGTGCAGTTTAATCTATTTGAGTCCTTTCTCTAAAAAAAAAAAAAAAAAAAAAAAAAAAAAAAAAATCAATAATAAATAATAATTAAAAAAAAAGAGAGAATCTGTTGTCTTTGGACGAATTTTGATTTAAATAAGTTCTTGTCTCATCAGAAACTATAGTTCAATTCTGCTACAGGGCTGTTTTAGCTTAAAATCTTAGTAAATCTCCACTGCCATTCTTATCTTATATTAAGAAGATGTAACTTTTTAAATTTTCACTTTTTTATGTGCAATAATGTTTTTATAGGGGCGAACCTCCCTATTTTTGAAGTTCTAACTTCTAACACGCTAGTGAAGGCAAATGCCTGTTTTCTTCTTTATTTTCTTTATTTTTATATTTTTTTTGTCATCAACGTAGCAGTTAAGTTGATTAAAAATGAAATGTACCTCAACAACATTAGGGACTGATACAATAATTTTCTTTGTGAGGAAAAAGAAAACGGTTTCATTGAAAAGATCAAAATTCAAACATTCTTTTGGACAAAGGTAACGTGTAGCAACTCAAATTCACAATTCACAACCAAAAGAAAGTCTTTCTTTTGCGTGAACTTGGTGAGTTGGACATATACCGCCGGAAGTTGCTTATGGAACGCTTTCCCTTGCATCTCGATCTGTGCGTTGTAGATCATCGAATAGACGTGTCAAACAGGTCACAATCAGGTGGGTTGATCAAGTTACGAATCAGATCGGGTTTGGCTCATTAATAGGTTATCTTTAACAGGTTGTAAGAAAAAATAAATAAGATAATCATATTGTCTTTGTTAAATTTAAATAACATAGATATCTTAAGTTTACAAAATTTATAGTTAACGAATGATATCATCACCATAAAACGAATAAAAAAAAAAAACTCTATATATATATATATACACACACACACTTAAGTTTACCATAAATACTAAATGTTTATCTCAAAAAAAAAAAATACTAAATATTGTGAATCAGTGTTAAAAATTGGTTTAAAAACAACTATGGTTATAGAAATACTTAAGAGATTGCATGCCATAACAAAGAGTTCAAAAAATTGATTGTACTTATAAGGACCAGATTTGAGTCCCTAGCCCAAATGATGGATGAACTGAGGCCCAAAAAGTCTAATACAATGAATTTGTAGAGAGTGGATTGGAAAACTGGGCTTTAATGAGTTGGACAACAAGTAAAGTGGATTTAAATAACAAAAAAAAAAAAAAAAAAATGAAGATATACTGGTTTAATCTAAAGAAAATCGTCATCGGCACAATCTAAGGAGATCAATTTTTATATATTTCTCTCAAGTTTGATTACAAATTCAGTTCTTGATTGTTACAGTATTTTTCTCTTAATTTCTCGATCTTCTCCCATTAGGGTCTTCTTTCTATTTTATACTATCCTCCTCCTTCATCTCTACCCTCCATGTGTAGACTAGATTGTTGGTGTTGATCCTTATCCCATCAGCACCTTCTTTAAGTTTTTGAGGAGTAGCTGTAAGGTTAAAATATAATGTTCAGGTATCACTTCTTTATTAATGCGACCAGAGAGTTAGTTGCAAAGCATTTAATGCAATGGTAGCAGCTTTCCTTTTAGATATTTCATGGCCTCCCTTTATCTTGTTCATTCTTGATACTTATCCTCATCAGTGGAATCGTCCGAAATGTTGCTCTTGATGTTAGACCGCATCTTCTGACCTCGGCTTTGCTTAGCCGAGGAAGTATTCCTCCTCGGACCGCCTTCTTAATTGATCGTGATCAGACTTCACCTCTTTACTTACCAACATGAATTCTTAGGAATGTGTTTCCTCGGACTATTTAATGTTCTCGGATTGGGCCCCCGACCCAATATATTCATAGATATGTACTCTTGGGCCTATCACCCCTATAGTACTCTTTCCACCAAGAGAAAACATCTAACTTTACATATTACCTTTAAATAAATAAATAAATAAACATTTTTTTAATTAAAAAATCTCTTATTTAAAGAATTGATTGGGTACGGGTTGACCATACCCAACTCGACATTTCAATGGGTTGGGTACAGGTTAACTTGTTTTTTCTATTGGTCGAGTTAACAAGTTTTGGTCCAATTTTGTCAAGTTTATCAATAAATGATGAAGTTTCAAGACTTTTACCTTCTTATATCCCTTTTAATTTGTACTTGTCAATTTAAATGAGATGGGCATTTTTAAACTTCACACCCGCATAAAGTCTTTTAATCTTGTGAGTCATTCATGTCAAGCAATGTTTGTGACATCAACGATGAAATTAAAATGATATTTGAGAATGATAGAATTTAAACATATGACATTCATTTACTGATTGGAAACCAATTATGTTTGACTTTCATGTTAAAAAAATCAATTAATTTATGTCTTATTTAGGTGTGATTCGAACACAAATCCCTATTCAACAATTATAAATTTTATCAGTTGAGCTAATTAGAATCTATGTAGATAAATTTTTTAATTAACTAAAAAAAATAGTAAAATGATTATTTTTGTGAAAAGATACTGCTTTTTAAATTTTAACGCTAACAAAAATTAGGTTTGCCAAACCTTGTTGGTTCAAAAGGCATTTTTGCATTAAAAGCAAGCCACACCACAAGAGTGTGAGCCACACACACTAAAAAAAATCTCTTTCTAGAAAACGTATACCAGAAGTTAGGTACTAATATTCACATGCAAGACTTTCTTATATGCCATGCGAATGCTTGTCCTTTTCCCCGAACTACGATACAGGGGAACCGAACGGCATCGTATGATTTCCAATCTCTAGTGTTCACTGAAACGACGCCGATTTATCATTGTCAGTACAAATCAAAATTTTTGGTCGGTTATTTTTATTTTTGGTCGGTTATGATCGGGTGTATGCTAGTATAGGGATAGAGGTTACGTTTCAGAATCCCATTAGTTAATTTAGTAGTGCCAATTGCTAGATCAAATGTCTTTGATTTTTAACAACCATTCCTTGACATGTGTTCAAGCTCACATGAGAGTGTCAAATCACAAACCTTAGTGGACGCATTTGAAGAATGATAACGACCACATAATTGAGATAAGCAATGAAATGACATAAATAGAAGTAATATTGTTCTTATTAATTCCACATCCACATGAGGGAAACTTTGATTCTTATCCACACAAAATTTGCATCTGCTTGAGCAAATAGATAATTTTTGCAATGAAATTAATTGACAAGTAATAATTTTTTGAGAATATAAATCACTACTGTAATTGTTATCATACACAATATTTATGTAAATAAATGCTGAAATCGTATTTTGAAAACACGATTTTAAAATAAAATTTTAAAATCGTGTTTTCAAAGTCTAGTTTCATTACTTCACAATTACAACTGTCAAAACACAATTTTACAGGTTGTGTGTCCGCTATATGCAATAATAATCAACCAAATTAATGTCCGCTATACGCAAATAACACAAAAAATGTGTAATTAAGATAAATAATTGTGACTTTTTTTATTCATTATATACCTTTTTTTTACTTGTGTATTGATTTTCAAATCATATACGGTAGGAAGTCAACATTCAATATATTCATTTCAAGTTATTGGGGTTGTAATCCCACTTTGATTCTAGTAATTAATGATAGTTTAAAGCAATTAATTAGTTAATGAAATTAAAATCTAAGGTTGTACAATTCCACAATCTAAAATTGCCAAGGGAAATCACCGCGCACCCTTCACACGATGGTTACTTCACAAGTATGAGTGCTAGTGTGGGGGATAAGGGTCGGGGTTCAAGTCTCTAGAAGGGAGCTCCATATACATATACACTTAGATTATGATATAGTAGAATTTATGTCTTGTAAAAAAAAAAAAAAAAGAATTGCCAAGGAACGTGTAACTGAATTAACACCTCCTTGTGCCTTGAGTGCTTGAAAGTTTAAAGGGGAAAGAGTCCGAACTATAGAGTTAGCAATATATTGTAACTATCTAAAAAAATCAAATTTTAAATCTTTTGAAATTCAAGTAATAGAATTTTACCTATAATAGTTAAAAAATATATATCAAATTTTAATTTATTTGAATTTCAGGCAATAGAATTTTTACCTATAATAAATTATCATGAAATTAATTAATCATTTGATATTTTGGTGATAGAGTTTCATTTAAATTAAACTATCTTAGTCACCTTCAAAAAAAAAAAAAAAAAAAAAACAATAAAGAGTGTAGTCACTTGTTATAAAGAGAAAATATATATATATATATATATATTTTTTTGAGAATCATAAAACAAAAATTATTTATTTGCTGCAACCATGACTTAAAAGATCATATTTTTATTATATACTATATGAAACTTATTTTTTAAATATTAAAACTTATTAAGCTAAACATTATTACTCTTTTTCCGGGGGGAAGAAAAGAAAGTTCACATAAAAATGGATCAGCATTTTCTTTTTCTTTTTTTTTTTTTTTCATTTTCCTTGAAAGGTACACTAAAACAACCTTAAATAAGAGGTTAACACCTGGATTATTAAAACATAAAATCCAAAATGATGATGGAGACATTCAAAAGAAGAAATTGGTAATTTCATTTTCATGTCCCTCTCCTATATAATTGCTTGAATTGAATGGTTTCTCTTTCGCCCTGGCAATGCGTAATTTCATGGTATAAAGTTTTTCTTAAGAAATATTCTTTTCTTTTGTTTACCTTTTGCTTTATATGTTTCGCACTCCACTCAATTTGCTTGAGAAATTAGAAATCTACCAACCATAAAATATTATATCGTTCTCAATCTTAAACACTATTCATTATTCAAGCCCTTTTGTGGATTTTGCCTTTTTTACTATTGTTCCACAATAATTATAGCCTGCCCAAAACAATAAAAAATAGAGAGAATGAGAATTAGGTTCAATTTTTTTAAGGGTAAGTACGAGAATTAGGTTCTAAGTTCTAACCAATAAAAGTAGATGCTGATATGCTTTCATATATGCTTTCTAACTCATCATTCAAAAATTTTATGTTAGAACCACTCTTAACTGATTGTACGAACCTAATGAGAATTTTCACTAATTGCGTTGTGTCGCATATATATAAGGAAGCTAATAAATGAGCGGATAGCTTAGCTAAAATAGGAGTTATGCAAAGTAATTATTACCTAATTTATATGATCCATCGCTTGTGGTAGAAAGTGTGCTAGGTTTTTTTATAAAATTTAGCGCTTTCTAATAAAATGGTTGTTTCTAGTTAATATTATACGTTTTTTTTTTATATAAAAAAATATAAAATATTATGTGCTTGTTTAACCCAAAAAAAAAAAAAAAGACCAATAAAAAAACTGAAATATAGTTGATACATAGGTGAACAGTGAACTTGGTCCAATCCAATCACCGTCTTTAGTGGGTCTGTTCAAGGGAATAATTCCCACCAAAGAAAAAGAAATAAAATAGAATATACTTTAAGGGTACCTTGTTTCCTATCCACAGCTTTTATCCCATTTTTTGGTAAATACCCACCAATTTTTTATGAAAAAAATATTGATCCCCTTACCTTACTCTTTAAGATGTTGGTTTGTTGGATAAATCTTTTGATCCCGACATTTTTTTTTTTTTGGTAAACTTTTGATCCCAACATTTGAAACATCGAAACTTGCTCTATAAGATGTTGGTTTGTTGGATACATCTTTTGATTCCAGCATTTGAAACATGTAAAGAGTGTAATTTGTAGTTTGTGTACTTTGATAATCAGTGGAGCATAGGAATAGAGGACAGGACACTATTTTTAAGAGTGTATTTCACTATTTTGTTTCACTATCATTATCAATGTGGCATGGGAATGCAAGACACTAATCTTTCTTGTTCAAAATCTTAGACATAATAATTATCTTTTTTATTTTTTTGTTTTGTTTTACTCTTTAAATATCCGTTTATCTATATATCACTATGTTATATTGTTATTATTTTGTTTTTATAAAGGCAATGTTTTTTTTAGGATTATATTTCACCCTCCATCATATATTATTTACCATTCTTGTTTCTAAAAAAAAATTATAAGCATAATATTTTATAAGGGTTTACAAGTTAACAATAAGACATAAATCACTTATTTGCCCTATTTACTTTAGGCACCCATCGATGTGCTCAACACTGGGGGGTGTTTATTTTACCGTGATATTACATTACGCTTGTAGGGACCAAATTTGAATTCCTAGTCCACTACGTGGATGGACTTAGACCCAAAAAGCCCAAAATAATGAATTTGTAGAGAATAGGTTGGAAAATTGGGCTATAGCTAATCAAACAAACACTAGGAAAAGTTCACATGATAAGAGAATGAAAAGAAAAGGGTTATATTGAAGAAAAATCGTCCTCGGCAAAGTTTGAGGAGAGCTGTTCTTATATATTATTCCCTAATTTGTTTACAAGTTTGGTTTTGGAAATCTACAATATTTTTCTCTTAAATTTTCGATCCCTTGTCTCATTGTCTCCCATTCCTTTTATATTGTCTTTCCCTTTCATCCCAACCTTCCACGTGCACGCCAGATGGTTAGCGTTGATACTTGTCCCATCAGCCCTTACTCCAAGTCTTCATGTAGTAGTTGTAAGGCTGGAATGCATTGTTCAGGTATCATCTTCACATTAATGCGGCCAGAAAATTAGCTATAGTACATTTAATGCGGAGGTAGCAGCTTTCCCCCTAGATATTTTAGTACACTTTCCAGTCTGATATCCTTGCAATGCTGATCCTCACTAATAGAACCTCCCAGAATGTTACCTTATGTGGCCGACTACCTCTTCGAACCCCTGCCTTGGTCCGCCGAGGATGCATTTATCCTCGGCTCATCCGATTGAACCATTATGGTCAAAACTAACCTCTTTGTTTACTAACACGGTTTCTTCTGACAAAGATTCCTTATCCTCGGACAAAAGTTTTGTCCTCGGCTTGGGCCATAGGCCTAATGTACAAATGAACTTTTGGGCCTAATACCCCTACAACGTTGTAATATTACGTTATTGTAATCTTACATTAATGTAATCTCAATATAATAATAAAATATTACATTATTTATGGAGGTGATGAAATTAAGATGATGTGATATATTTTATAATTTTAAATTATAGTAATGTTAGAAAAAAAATAAAATAAACCAAAAACCTTAATATCACATCATTGCAATGTGCATCACATCAATGATACATCATAGTGAACCAAATGGCCCCTTGGTGACTTCCCTCCAAATTGACATTGGTTAGTGTGGTGGTTGACTTAGTGTTTGTTTGGGAACAACTTATTTAGCTGAAAATGAAATTTTTTTACTGAAAGTACTGTAGATAAAGCTAAAAAGTAGCTGAAATAGTACAGTGGAATCATTGAATAGTACTAAAAAGTACAATGAGACTCATAAATAATAGCAAAAATAAACTGAATAGTTAAAATAGCTGACTTTTTAAAGCTAATACCAAATGCACACTTAAGTTGAAAAAACACCACCCTTCACAGTAAATTAGTTGACCTACACTCTTCTTTGCTTTTGCGTCAATCCCGTCCCAATCCCCCATTCTTCCTCCAACGTGCTTAGTGGCCAACAAATTTTTGGTGCAAATATAATAAAGTTGTTTTCCTTCCTTGACGACCTCAACAACTCTCTCATGCAGATCTCACTTGTTGCCATTCAGTTTTGCTTTCCTTTGTCGACGTCTTTCTCTCCATTTCATTTGTGAGTTTTTCCCCCTGACTGTTTAGATATATTGTGGTTTAGTCAATGGTTATGTTTGCATAGGGGCCGATAAAACCAACCACATTGAGCCAAAAAAGACGACCTCAGTGCTCTACTCCTTTCTCCTTCCAAACGATGTAGCTTGTTCTAATTATTAAGAAACCGAAGAGGATGATGAGGTGTAAAAACCTCCCCAACTTAACATCCCTATGCAAGTATATAATATACTTAGGCTGGATTTGGATTGTGATGAAAAGAAAAAAAAAAGCGTTTGTGTTTTTTTTTGGGTCTCGTGTATTGTTTACAGAACCCGCAAGTACAAATTTTAACAAATTTTTCTTTTAAATTGAGTCTCATGGCACTATTCACACATTTAAAATTTATTTTGCTACAGTGGTTTGAGTTTTCAGCAATAAGCGGTATTCAAACAGACCCTTATCACAAAAAAGAAAATATACATGTATTACTAAATTGATAAATGATTGAGTGTATAACAATTGTAAATATCTTACGCAATGCTCATATGTAGGGGTGACAAAATTAGACACGAATCACGAATCTGACACGACACGACACGAAATTAGCAGGTTATAGGTTGCGGCTCAATGGGTTGCGGCTTAATGGGTTCGTGTCATATCAGGTTGACATGACTGATCTGTTTAATAAACGGGTGATGTTAGTGTTTAACTCATGAAACCTGTTTGACTCGTTTGACTCGTCTAACCCATTTAATTAAATGACATTTTACTAATATACATTTCAAATCATAGGTACATAAATTTATTAGTTGCTATGGTTTTTTTTTTTTTTTTGACATATTATACTTGATTATTTGTGATATTGAGATATGTTTTAGTTTTAAATGATTATTTGCTATACAGTTACTCATTAGTTCTGGATTTTATATTAAAAATATTTATTTGTTTGTTTTTTCATTAATTTTTTTTTGATAAAATCTGATAAACAGGTCGACACGACTGATCCATTTAATAAATGGATTGTGTTAAGATTGAGGAATCTTGATCCGTTTAATAAACATATTAAGTTAGTGTTGACCCATATAATCGGATACTCATAAGTTAACACGATACAAACCCGACATGCGAATATGAATTACCACCTCTCTCTCTCTCTCTCTCTCTCTCTCTCTCTCTCTCTCTCTCTCTCTCTCTCTCTCTCTCTCTCTCTCTCTCTCTCTCTCTCTCTCTCTCGTATTACAAGCATTTGGTGCATTGTATCTTCCATCTCACATGAGATGGACTCCATAAATGTGGGGTCCACCCCCTATGAGAGAAATGATACATACATTGGATACATGATAAATCTCTCTCTCTCTCTCTCTCTCTCTATCTCCCTCTTCAATTAACTTAATTGATAAAATATTTTCATCAAATAAAGGACATTAGTTCATATAAAAAAGAAAACAAATTATTGTTTTAGTTTAATGGAAAATAGTGTCATAATAAAGCTATTGTTAGTTTTTTTTCCCCTTTATTTTAAGAGGGTATAATAGGTTTTAAGAAAATGTTAGAGATTTAAACTATTTTACAATTTTTTTATAAAATGATAATATAGTGAATAGTTATTGGCAAATAAAAAAGTGATGTTTATTATGGGTTTAGATGAGAACCAATAAAACTTGACTACATCAATAATTTGTAAAAATATTATAACCTATAGCATTACTGTAGTTTTAAATCTAAAACTAGAGTAACCTAATCATTACATGACATACTATTTCATCAAAGGGCATTGATGGTAAACCACTCGAGGGGCAAAAAATAATTTCAAAAAGAAGAGGGGGGATTTGAAGAATTAGCAAAACATAAAGGGGCCAAGTTGTAAACTTCCAAGCTAATTTCTTATTCCTCCCCCAAATAAAGACTTATTCCAAATCTTGGAATTCAAGATTTCAATGCCACATGGCCGACACGAATCTTCCATCACAGCCGTCCATTCCTAATCTCCCGAACCAACTGTCCATCCCACCCCTTCCCCACCTATAAATATAGCATTATCGTTCTCACGCGCACTCAAAAAACCGTCCGTCAAAGAAAATCAACGATCAACAAAAAAGAAAAGATTATTCTTCTCAAGATTTCTAGAGAGAGAGAGAGAGAGAGAGAGAGAAAAAAAACAAAAGTTAGAGAGAGAAAGAGAGAAACTATAATTTTCTCAGGAAATTAAAAAAAATTTCTTTGAAAACAAACACCTAAACACACGCTTCGGCGAGTTCTTAAAAGATCAGAATCTGAAATTACTAACAGTTTCGATCTCTGTTCGGTTTGTCTCCATTTCCGATTGAATCAGAAAATTAAACTCCAGAAAAAAAAAATTTCTCGATCTGATACTTTCCGATCTCCGATTGACAGAGAAACACGGAATTTCTAGGGTTTCGTTTTTTTCTCTTTTAGGGTTTTTAAATAAACGATGAACGATCAGGCCAAAATGATGAGTCAAAAGCCTCCGCAGATTCCGATGATGGCTCAGCAGCCTCCGCCTCCGCCGCAGATTCTCAGCCAGCAGCCGTTGATCGCTCAGTCACAGGCGTTGAGCCAGTCGCAGATGATGATGATGAAGAGCCAGCCGAATCCACAACAGCCACTTCCGATGCTGAACCCGAACCTGAACCGTAGTTTCAACATCGGCAATAGCAACAAGGTGTGGTCTCAGCAGCAACAAGTTTCGAAGGTGAACTACGCTACAGCGGCGAACTCGTTGAAACCGTTGTCGAAGCTAGGACGGAGCAATTGGAAGGGAAAGAACGTCGGCGGCGATAAGCGCAAAGACTTTAAACCAGTGGTGAGTGGTGGTCCGAGTAATATAGGTGGACTAGTCGGAGCCGGAGGGTATAAGCCACCGGCTCTTCACGAATTGCAGTCTCAGAATAGGTTAAAAGCTCGAAAATTTTACCAGAAGAAGAAATTCAATAACACTAATAATAATAACAATGGCAATATTGGTAAGAACAATAGGTTTGCGCCTTATGCGCCGAGGAACACCACTTCGTTTATAATTAGGGCGAAGAAGGCTGGTGGGATAGCTGATTTGGTGTCGCCGTGTCCGGTTACTCCGGCGGTGCTGCCGACGCCGATATTTTCGCCTTCGAGGGAGATTTTGGGGGATATGGCGAAGGAGGAGTGGGGTGTGGATGGTTATGGGTCGATGAAAGGGTTGATTAGGCTGCGTTCGCCGGGTCACGAGCATGAGTTGGTGGAGGAGGAGGAAGATGAGAATGGTGGGTCGAGTGAAAGTGATGTGGAGGAGCATGTGGAGGTGGAAAGGAGGTTGGACCATGATTTGAGCCGGTTCGAGATGATTTACCCGAATTATAGTGGGGTTGAGTATAATAATGTGTTGGAGAATAGGGTGGATGATCAGGATTCGCATATTGCACAGTTGGAGGAGGAGAATTTGACGTTGAAGGAGAGGTTGTTTTTGATGGAGAGGGAGATGGGGGACATGAGGAGGAGGTTGCAGTTTCTGGAGAGGCAGAGCCATGTGGTGGCAGAGGATGTGAATGAGGAGGTGGTGGAGAATGGGTCTGAGAATGATAGTGATGGCGGGTTGGATGCCCCGGCCAGGGCTATGCTGGGTTGCGAGAATAACGGGGAATATGGGTCGGGGAGTAGAGGGAGAAGGAATGGTGATGAGAACGATGGTGCTTCAGATAATGAATGTGTTGGAGATGTTTGTATGGGGGAGTTTTTACAGGAAGAAAAGGTTGGAGAGGAAAGAGATGGACTTGTAGTAAAGGAAGTGATTGCAGAGAAAAATGAGTCCAAGGGTGAAGAAATCGTGAAGGACAATGTGGTAATGGATGAGGAAATGAGGACTGAGGCCAAGAATGAAGAAGCAAGGAGCGAATTTGTAACAAATGAAGTGAATGCGGCAAGGGAAGATGAGATCACAGAAAGGAAAGAGTTTGTACAAGATGGTGGGATTGCAGGGAAGGACGTGTCTATGAATGAGGAACTGGGCAATGTGTGCTCAGAGAAAAGCATTGGCGACGGTGACTGATCTGTCCCGCGTTAATGTAAGTAGCTTCTCTGAACAGATATTTCTCGGGAACATATCATACCACTTGTAGTCGTTTTGGCAACATATGGATACATGAGATCTAAGTAGGTGTAGTTATTGGTCTATCCTAATGTGTTTTGTTGCCCTGACAAAAAGAGACTGGCATTGTTCTCTACATGCTGCAATCATTTGAAACAATAATATCTGAAGGGTTGCTTAGGTTCTAGCTTTCTTAGTTTGTTTTTGTTTTTCCTTAGGTGCAAGGCATATATCTGTATTGCATTTTGTTACCTTTGATTTTGGAAAGAACCTGTGAATTTGTATGGTAAATCTAATGGCTATTATGTACTTGACCTTTTTAGTATATTTGCTACCTGTTTTACTATAAATATCCATGGTGCAGGCTGCTTTTTTTGGTTTTCTGTATTGTTATTGCTTCTGTTTGATTACTTTTATAAGTGTTCCAATCAAATTGCTGCCTGCTATCTGTTAAGGGAGGATCTTACTGTTATTCCTTGAAAGGTTGTCTAGCCTGGTTGGTGGTCGAAGCATGAGGAACTTTGCTGTCCAACATCTTGGCATTTGTGGCAATTATAACCAGTTAAAAGCTGAAGATTGTACTTGAAAGTTAAGTACTGTATTAGTACTGGCCCTTTAGTAAATTTTGCCAAAGGATATGGTTGGCTGGTGGGAGTGGGTTTGCTAGTTGGTAAACTTAAATTATTTGTGAAAGAAGTGGATCATTAACTGTAGTTTTTCTATTTTTGAGGGATAGGTTGAGGAACTCAATTTCAGATTAAAAGACGGAGGACCAGCTTCAGATGTTTTGGAGTTCTTGGTCATTTTCTGTTTTTACATGTCATTTTGATTAATATTGTCTTTGTGCAGGATATTGCAAGAGGTTGATTTGATCGCCTGTCCTATTGGCTCATAATGTGAGTTTATTTGAATTTGCTGATAAGCAATAGAGTCCAAAGGCCACATATTTTATTATTGATGAAAATGTTATGTAATAGTGTGTTGTTACCTATGGTAAATATAATTTATTTATAATGCTGATATCTCGCTGTTTGCTACAACAATATTTATTGAACGATTAGTATTGAACTCTTTAATTTAATTTGTTTACACTGTACAGTGTACACTATACAGTTATAGTGAAGCCTCACATGAAGAGACATCCAGAGGCACACAGAGGCAATTTCCATTGGTTTCTCTTTGTATACTTTTATGCACAGCGACTACTCCGCCTGGTTTTCTATTTTTATTGAAAAAAAAAAAAAAGACAGAAACAAGTACAAAATCATACATGAATACAACTTTGTTAGATGAAATCCTTGGTGTGGTCCAATCAACACCTTTGCTTTTACTTTTTTGAACCGAATATATCTATCAAGGATGAATGGTAAACTAGCAAAGAGATAGTAAGTTAATCTTGTTAAATTACTCCTGCTATAGACTCCGTCCCAATTTGTTGGTCCTTTGTTTCATTTTGGGATATCCCAAATTGTAGTCCTCTTTGAAAGTCAATAAATAAAATTCCTAACTTACCCTTTGGTTTATTTTAAGTCAATACCATTATTTTTCTAGACTTTAAATTAATGAGGGTAGTTTTGTAAACTTGTACATTCTAATTAAAAGAAAATGTATTAAATGATGCTCTGTGAAAAAGTTATATTTTGTACTTATAAAAAAAAAAAAAAGGTTAGATTTTCTAAATAGGACAAACAAATTTGGGACAGAGAAAGTATTATTTAATCTTTTTATTGCATATCAGAAAAAAAAATCCTGAATCTTTTTCTCTCTGAGTTTGAGGTTTGGTGCAGGTGGAGAGACTTGATATGGTTACAAGTTCTCCCTAACTCAGGGAGTGTTACGAGTTCTTCCTAACATAGGGAGTTCTGTGAAACATTAACTCATTGGATCATTGTTGTTTGTGGTTGAAGCAGGTTGCTGTATGAGGAATCTTCCCCATTATTTTCTTCATAAATTTATATACATTTGCTCTTTGATTTTTGTCTCTTCAAAGTTTGAGTTGATGTAAAGGATGTGAGATCTAGAGATCATTTTGGCTGTCTTACATTTATACTTAGTGTTTGGTGTACTAAACTGCTTAAATGCTAATGTTTCCAAGTGTTGTTACCAACCAAACCTTGCATTTCTAGCACTAAGTTTGAGTTTTGGTGGGTGAAATGTGAAGTATAATGTTAGTTGAGACCACGATAGTGTGATGACTTTTCATCTAAAGTAACATATCTATATGAGAATATAGTTGGTTTACTTTTATTAGTTTTCAAATTGGTTAGTGCCTTAACTTATTTAAGGTGCATGGCATGATGATGATTGAGGAGGCGAGTCAGTTTAGATGGTTTCTCAAATTCCAAGTATATGGTTAATGGTATGTTCTCAAATCTCAACTTAGGATTCATGTTGAAAATGATTATACCAAGTTCCTCCTTCCCTGCAGTTAGTGCCTCTTTTGAGTACATATCAATAGATATAAATTGCTCATAGTGGATTTGAGACTGTCTGCTTTCATCTTTCTACTCTTCTATCTATCAATTACAGCAGTGTGCAAGCATTAGTACATGTTTATAGAAAAGGAAGTATGTGAACATTAATCATCATTACACTATCAAATTTAGTTACTAATCTCGGAACATTACCAGTAATGAGTTGTATGGCACTTTGGAACAGATGGTAAGGCCTGAGCTAAGGATCAGTGAGGATTGTTGACTTGGTGAAAAATACATGCTGCAAATTGAGCAGAGTACAGGTTTTTTGTGCTATTAATTCTTTTGTTTTGTTTTTGTTTGTTCCTTCAGTTGAATGTACTAGAAATATTTTTGGTATGAAAAGCAGCAGATAAAATATTGGTTTTGCTTTTTTGCTTTTTTTTTTTTTTTTTTTGGTTTAAATTTATTTACTGTCTAATGTGGAATTATGTATTGAGTTGATGTTAAAGAGTGTAGGTGAAAATATATCCTTCTGTCCTGGTACGCTTGCTAGTTCAGTGAGAATGAATTTCCACATTGTCATGTAATACTGCTTCTTATAAGTCTCTTCACAGATGCTTCTTAGACCAGCTGGTGTGCAGCTCCCTTCTTTTTTTAATACACATAGTGCTTCCTTAATTGCCTTTTCTTTTCTTTTCTTTTCTAATTTTAGTCTATCCTCTCTCTCAGAGAGAGAGAGGGAGAGAAGAAAATTGTATTTTTCCTTTCATGATGAACTTACTAGAACAGGTAATTGCAACTGTTGAAAGAACATGCTTTAAAGTTTAAACCTCATATATTTAGGTCGTAATGTTGGATACTATGAATACTTTCTCCCATGGGTGCCTCTACTTAGTATTAGGAATTTAGGATCTTTGTTTTAGATCATTAACAGGCTTTTGTCCTGACTTCTATATTAGGAGTCGGGTTATGTTGTTGTATCTTGGGTCTACACCTGAGTTTTTAGTAAGTATTGGTCTCTAATAATATGAGTACATACTTCTTCAACTTTGTTTCATTTTGGTCTCTGGATTCAGGAGTTGAATCATTCTTTAACATCCTCATGTGTTGATACTAGTTAAAAGAAAAAAAAAATCCTCGTGTGGATGTCTGAAATTTTGGAGCTAGAAGTAGATGGAAGCTTGTTACCTGATCTCACAAGGCACTACTACCTGTAGCTGTAGGTGACCTTGACTCTGGAAAAGGTGGGAGACTAGGAAAATCAATAGAAGATAAATTCTTCAAGCTGCATTCAGGCTAAAGAATTCAGGTCAATTTTTGTGTCCTGCAAGCAGGGATGAGACAGTTAATTTTATTTTTCTCAAATCTTTTTATTTATTTATTTACAAATTTTCACTCTTTCCACACCTTCCTGGAATTACGAGTGTGTAAAATCCTTGTATCGCTTGTGGCTCATTATTCTTCTTAGAAGAGGTTATAAATATACTGCTCGACTTAATTGTCAGTTTGTCACTCTTAGAGTTATCTATTTGTAGCTTCGTTTTACTGAGACTTTTTATTTTATTTATTTTTTTGCTTATTGACACCTTGTTTGGTGTGTCTTATCCAAATAAGGTTTTTTTTTTTATTTTTTGGATCGTATATCCAAATGAGATTTAGGGCCTTGAATTTTAAAAATTAAATTCAAAATTAAATAAAAAATTCGAAATGACTGTAAAATTTTTAAAGAATACTCATGCGAAACTTTCAAATCCAAATCTAATGACCTATTGACCCAAACTCTCCTGTACCAGTGTGTCAGGTTTATAGCTTAAATGATCTTTCTGGACGATGTAGCTCGCAACAAAATTTATAATCTATAAACTTTCAAATGGCAAATTCTAATTTCAGTAGCCCGCGGGAAAGACAAGCAAATTGTTTATCAGTTCTTATTTCTTCTTACACGAGGCTCCAAAGATTCCCTATTCTCGATACTGACAATAACTTGCAAAATACTATTTGTTCAACATCAAAGTGACAAAGAATGAAGTGTGAGAATAACCAAATGCATTTATTCAATTATTGTTTTCTGCGTGGAAAGGATGGGAGTCAAAAAAGAAAGAAAAAGTGATGGAGATTGGAGATTACTTTGTGAGCAAACCATACTTTGCCCCTTACAACCTTCCCCAGTAGTTGTCCACTAGGTTGGGCAACGGCTACAATATTTTCACTAAGAAATTCAGACCTGTAAAAGGGTCACCAAATCATACATAGATATATAAATACACATGTATGTGAGTTTCTCTTGTGTGCATATATATATATATATATATATATATATATGTTACAATTCTTCTCCTAGATTAGACATAGGAAGCAAGAACAAACATGTTCATCCTGTTTCTAACTTCACAACCAAGACACCCCACTTTTAGGGAGAGCTGTAGAAATACTTGTGAACGAGACTGTAGACACATTTTCTTTTGGTTAATAATTCAACATATATTTTATTTCTTTTTCAATCCATCCATCCTTAAATGCACGAAAACAATATTGTTGTATCCCCGGGTAATCCTGATCTTGTCGTCACTATATCTGCAACAGAAATTCAGTTCATCAGTTCAGTTTCTTGTTAGTCAGCAATTTATAAATTACTCTAAAAAGAAAAGGCAGTTGAATGAATGGCCTTACAGAAGCTCCAGATTAAACTTGGTTTCCATCTCTACAGGATATCCAAATTGACCGCCGATTATTGCTGCATCATCCATTGTGATTTCATATGTGCTGTTGCTGTTGCCAGATTTCCTGCAATTTGAGACAGCATGAACATATTAACTCAAAAGTCAAAACCATTCAAGATGGTTCATAAATTTAAAGATGAACATAATGTCATGTTGTTAAGATCAGTTATCATTCCTTGTTTGGTGTTATGAGATTTTTAATGACAAGACTATGTATACCTTTGGATGCATGGAAACAAAATGCTCGCCATGAAATAGACCATTTTCATTTCAAGGCAAATGGAGAGGATCCTGAGCCTAGAAAACATACCTCAAAGGCATCGATCCATTTTAACCCTTTTTTTGACAGCAATTAACAAGTTGTAGTTACATTTAGTATTTCAGTTTGAACATGGCGTGAACTATTGCTAATCCGGTTGTATATCTATTATCTGATGGTTATTAGTCAAAACATTTTAGTTATAATTTAGTTTTAAGATCAGCTTTCAATCTTATATGCGACTAAGCTAGTAACAAATAATTCAACGGTGGAGTTTCTCATCTGACCTAATTTCATATCCCATGCCAATCAATGTAAAAGCTGAATTGAAGCGGTAAGAAACTTACACAAATCTACCAGTCATGGAGAATTTGATCCCAAGCAAGATGTCAACCAAAAACTTTATTTGTCCATTCTTCTTGATAATCTGGTTAAGATTGAGGAAGTAATTTAAGAAAATCCTATTGCATAACTTGTAAATTGACTGACAGGACAGCTCTCTTCCAGTACTCACCTGTTTGCCCATGAGACCATTGCCAGCATTCTCCAGCCAACTATCTGTCTCTACCTACAAGGGGTCGAGTTCAGCTCAGTGAAAGAAAGGGGGAGGGGTGGGGAGAAATAGCATGAAAATGATTTCAGTTTAAAGGCAACAGGCCTGCTCCTGACGGCAAATGAGTTCACCAAGAGGACTTGTAGTGAAATTCCATTAGTCTTCTTGGTATCTTATTGAAATACCATAAACATGATTCTTTTTGGAGTCAAGACACTGCACTCCAATAAATTGACTTGTCGTGATCTTGTACAGCTACATAATTGACAATTTGTATACATGCATCACATAGGAGTGCAAACATGGTGGTGGAGGTAGTAGCAGTTGGTTAGAGAGAGAGTCCCATCAAGTCCGTCTACTAGTCTCTCAGTTAACAATAACTAGATGAAGTAGAACATTAGTTACCACTCCCAAGGGCCAATTGTTTCTACCTATGTCATCTCAAAGGCAATGCCAGATAGCATAGCTTGTAGACAGCATCAACAAGGTGAAATGAAAACTAGTAAAAATAGCTTAAGTTATTGCACCAATTACCAATGAAAATATATGGTATTTGCAATTAGTTGTTCTAGTCTTAAGGTTTTCCAAGTCATAATTCTCCCATGGATGAAGGTTTTGTGTCTATGAGTAGTACCACACTCCCACTAATAATTCGATAAGATGCTTAATTATGTTGATGTTTGAGCTATGGTAGCATTAAAGAAGGTGTTTGCTATATGAGTTAAGGATTCATAAAATGGAGGGGTAATGACCACAGAATTAGTGGATTGATTTGCAAGCATCAATTAAATGAGTGTCACAAAATAAATTATCTGGAAAGCAAACTCAGAATAGTGTGATGATGGTCTGTTTGCATGATAGAAATGATGACAAATAAGGTACCCCAAAGTGAAACTTTTGAGAAAAAAAATAATGATTTTCAAGCATCTCTATACCAATTCATGATTTTTAATCACCCAAACCAATGTCAACAAATTCCTATTGAACTATTTGGTGTGTGCGACATGATTTCTTGATGATGTTACTCTTATCTAGAACCGTATTTTGATGTCTAATTGTAATAGTTTCTTCACTACTTCAAGCAAAGTCTAACAGCCACTTCACTTTTAATTATAGCATAAAATTTCCACCATGTCTTCTCTCAATTACTATTCTTACCTCTTGCCAGAATTTCAATCCAGTATCTAAGTTATGATCCCATTCTAGTGAAATGATCAACATTTTATAGACTACTTTGTTTATTGTATAGACTACTTTAGATAATTTTTTTTTATATCATTCTAGTTCAGTCACTAAATATATGCTATAAATGCTGTTATCTTTAGAAAACTACCTGTGAACTCCAAATCATTTGCCATTCACCCTCTTGGAGTTCTGTTTCACCTCCAGTTAGATTCTGGTTTGAGGAGATAAACTCATCAATTGCCTGGCAAAGTTATAGCAAACGCAATGTAATGTTGGCAAAGTGAAACCAAATCAGCAACAAAGCAACATTTTTAATGACATGTAATGTAAAAGTTGAATTGGCAATTTTACCTCTCTAACTCCTTTACCGGTGGAAATGGTTGACAGTAATCTTTGCCTCGGTTCAGTTTTCTTTTGCAGCACAAATGTGGTGCCCTGCACTACAGAGATATTGCTGGATATCCTTAGCAGATCAAATAGAAAGGAGGTTTTAGAAATTTTTATGATTATGGAGTGTAAAGCCAACAACAGCACTAGTGCTGAAGGAGATCTAGGAACTAATAAATTGCTCATTTACCTTATTTCCTCTTGAGATACGGAGGTCTCCAGAAGGAGACAAGTATGTCGTGTCTAACCAACCCTTTGCTTCATCTCCTAATAGTCTAAATGGCACTGGATATGGCACTTTAAATGGTAAAAATTTAAAAGAAAAGGCTGCTCGATCAAACTGGAAAAGTATTCGTTTACCATCCTTAATTGATGCTGCTGCCTGCATGTAACAGAAGATAATTCATGATGTAAGAGAGAGGAAAGCCAAGTTATGTACAAAGGAAAATGACAATATTTTGAATATAAATGATTGCAGGGGAATGCAATTGAGTTTTGAGACCAAAATCCATATCACTGTTGAGAATGAGTAACAAAAAACTGCAAAACTGCAATTTTTTTCCCCATGACTAGCTACATTATAACATTATCATATTTTTTCTGTAGAGGCAAGGCTAGGAACCCTTGCCATATGTAATTCACCAAGATAAATAAATATAACAGTTAAAAAAATTAAAGTCATACCTCCACCTTTAGCTCACCTATTGCATCAGAGAATCTTACAATATTGGATACACGTGGATCATTTGTCCGAAGGTAAACCTCTTGAAACACACTAAAGAAGTCAACCCCCACAAATGTTCTCTACAATGACAAAGAAAGCATGAGCATAAATATTGATTTCATATTGGTGATTCTCACATTTTAACCCTCTACTTAGTAGTTTGTACTTGAGAGAATGACTCATAAGAAAAGAGATTGTTCAGAACTTCAGATGTTTTTAAATTATGTTCCTTTCATAAGCAAAAACCAGTCTCTTCTGCTCTCTAGTAAAATATAGGGCACTTAATCTTGCAAATATATTGGTTTTTTCACAAACACTTAATGTTGGACCGGAAACGTATTCTGACCAATTAGGTAAAACTAACATAAAAACCTAAAATGCAAGAACCTGAATTGGAGATGCTGTTCCAGGTCTAGTTGTAAACATTAACTGCCATCGACCTTCAATCAAACTAGAGTTTGTCTGCAGATGTTCAAGGCACAGTCAATTCTAAGGAATAAACATGTAGTAGTGGAGGATTAACTATTTTCCACACCTCATAAACTTGAGTGAGAAAATAATGCTTCAGCCTGTTTTTAGAGCATATGGTAGAAATTTCAAAGCAATAGAGAGATCATTGGAAAATTTTCAACTTCTAACTCAAGTTCCTATGCAAATTGATCAGTACTATTGTAGTAGCATTTATTGGTTTTCCTACTTTAGTACATGAAGAATCCCTGTACAATGCAACACTAGAAAAAAAGAAAAAAAGAAAAAATCACTTTTAACTGTTCCAAACTCAAATTGTGCTACAAACAAAACAGAAATGACACTTTCAATTTAGCACCACAAAACAGAACAGTGACCACTCACCGGATCCGGCACACCTTCTAAACCTTCTAGAACTTGCACGGCGCGCGCAACATCCTGCAAAAATCTCTCATATCATCAAAAATTAGAATCAAAAGTTGGTAACCACAGTAACTACCTTAAATGCAGTTCAAATAAACAAAGGACAAGTGATTGGAATTGTGTAAAGAAACACTATACACTGAGTTGCTGAGGAGAAGCAGAGCGGCCTCGGCCTTGTATCCCGATAAGGGCTTCAATGAGCTGGTTTTCAGGCTCGTTGAATGACACTAGTTGCTGCTTGTCCACAACGTTAGACCTATAAACAAAAACATTTCTATGGCTACTTGAAGACTCAAAGAGCTTGGGAGTTTTGTAAGGGAGAGTTCTTGGATTGAATATCGGTGAGAATGTGGGAACTGGGTTGGATTGAAATCCAAGATTTGTTGTATAGACTTTGAGAAACATTGCACAAGAAGAAGAAGAAAGTGAGTTTGTGTTTATTTTTGCTAAGAAGAGCTAAGCCAGTAAGCTCTAGCTTTGTGGTATAGTTAAAACCGTTGGATTATCTTAACAGTGTTAAAGCTTACGTGGACAGTTCTGGGTCAGACACGTGGAACCCTGACCGAGTGTTATCCTTCACCTTTCCGATTCTTGGCGCCAGTGAGAGGAAGTATACTTCTTGGGCTTTTGGCAATGCAAAACCTTTGATGGGCCAAGGCCTATCAGGGTGTATAAAGGCTAAATCTTCTAGTGTTTTCAGTCCATTTTAGATGGAAGGGATTTGGCCCAAATGAAATGGAATAAAAAGGAACTATAGGATGTCAAACCTATTGTGAAATTTGTGTCCTGGGAAAATATTAGGAGTAGGAAACTATTTCTTCTTTTACGACGGACTTGTTTTCCAAAGCCTTTTGCTTCAAAGATTTCTCTTTTCTAAGTCCAAAAATACTTTATTATTTGCTCTAATTCCAAGAGGACCACACGTGTATGGTTTTAAAACTATACAATTGAAAAGAAAAAGGTGATCTCAGTTACTCTCAGGTAGGTACATGGATTATTGTCTTTCATTCTCTTGTTCTATTATTCTTTAATTTTTTTAGAAGTGCTACGTGATAATATTTTTACAATAAATGATAGTTAGTAAGTTGATATTGGTTCTAATTTTTTTATTAGTTTTAATTTAAATTCACAATTAAAATTAATTTTTTATCCGTTTGTAACAACTAATAATAACCCGTTACTTAAGATTTATGGTAAAAATGTTGTGAAAATATTATGGATATAACATTTTTTTTAATTAAAATGGAAAATGATAAATATACTATATCAGGGGCGTAGCTAGAAATTTTTGTTGGGGGAGACTAACTTATGATACTAATTTATTAGTTTATACAAACTTTCATAAACATGCACAAACACATGCATCTACACACACATATACTTTAGTATCTTTCATAGGAAATCCTTAAAGTTTTCATTTCTAATATAAATTACCAAATTGTCTACCAAAGTGAGTAAAAAAATTTTCAATTAAACTAATGAAGTATTCAAAGACATGAATGATCTAAAATTTTAACAGACATAAAAACACATTTTACAATAAAAAATAAATGTGAGAAAAAAAAAACATTATCTATAACTACTAGATTAATTGGACAATTTTTTTTAGAGTATCATTGGACTAGCTCAAATATTTGGGGGGCTGAGTTCCATTTTTGTAGGCTAATAATTAAAATGTTAAATATTTATATATAGTATTAAAATATTTTTAAAATTTTCCACTCATACATGTAGCTCCGCCCCTGGACTATATTATATAGCATATGTAAGGACGGGTTTTGGTTCTTTGGTCCAAAAGATGAATTGATTAAGGCCCAAAGAGCCCAACACAATAAATTTGTAGAGAGTGGGCTAAAAAGTTAGGCTTCAATAAAGTGACGACACCCTTGATGGGCCAAAGATGGTAAGAGAGCTAGGAAAAATAATGAATAGACAAATATGATGCACATAAATTCTTCCTCGGCAATGTTTGAGGAGAGTAGCTCTTCAATATATTTCTCTTGGATTTGATTACAGTTCATTTTCTTAATACTACAATGTTTTCTCTACAGATTTCCCTCCCACTTTCCCTTTGGAGGGCCTCTTGCATTTTATAGCTCTCTTTAGGCGATCTTAGCCCTCCATTTGTTGATTGCCTAGTCCACCACTTGAGTGCTTGTCCCATCAGACACCTCCCCAAACCTCTTGTGAGTTGCAGCGGCCCAGGCAGTACTGTTTACGGGTTTTCTCCACATAAATGCACCCAAGGGGTTTGATGGAATGCATTGAATGTGGAGGCAGCCACCATCCCTCCAGTCATGTCAGGGCTAACCCTCTCTCCGAAACTTTTTCTCAACAGCAGGACCTCCTCTAGCAATGTGCCATTGACATGGCCTTACTATCTGAGCGTGTGGCCTCCTCAGCACGATAATGGGCTTCTCGGCCATGGACATGACACGTGGCACAGGCACCTTACCTAAATTCTTGTGTCCCACAGCATATAAATATAATATATTATTATAAATTTGACCAAAACATATGATTGGTTATTCACTTATTTGATTATATGTTTTATTTTTATTTTTTTATTTTATACATTCAAGGACATAGAATTTCATTTATAATTCTATTTTCGACTATTGTACATAGAAAAATGCCATGTCCACAACATTTTAACTATATTTTCACAATAAATTTTAGGTGGTGGATTGTTACTTGTTGTTGTTGGTGGGTAAAAAAATAATTTTAATGGTGATTTCAGATTAAAACTAATAACAACCTGTCACTTAAAATTTATTGTGAATATAGCACTTTTCATTGTACATAATATAAATATAGTAAATATAGATTAAAAATTTATGATCTCATTTTAAACTTGGCCCCCCAAAGACAAATTCCTGACTCAACTACTATTACCGACACTTCCCTTAGTAGTTACGCCCTCCAGAATCGTCATCACTATTCAAACACTTTCCTTTTAGGATTCATGGTTTCTGAACATTGTTTTGAGTCACTAATCACTTCACTTGAAATACCTAAAACTGATCTACATGACATAGCAAAAATTACCAATACCGTCAAGAACCCTTAGGATGTATAGTGGTAAAACTAGGAATTTTTTTCAGTGGCCACACTAAATTTATACAAAAAAATATATTAAATCTAAAAAAATAACCTATTAATCATAGGTTATTAGAGATATTTGGACTGGTTATATTAGCTAAAGATAAAACTAGTCTAAATAGGTTGGTGGGTTCATTTTTAAGGAATTGAATAAAATATGAATTTTCCACGCAACTTGATGAACTGCAACACACTTAGATGCATTAGTGCTTGAACAACATCTAAAGCAATTTGCCTAGCTACCATTCGTTGCACACTTTAGTTGGCCTTGCAGTAAGGATGTTTAAGATTATAGTTTAGAAAGATGGCTTACTTTCATTTTCTGCCTGTATTCTTTAATTTAGTAATTAAGCTTGGTTAGTAGATTGTTAGTACTTAGTCCACCTAGAACTCTTTTTCTTTAATATTGAGAGAAAAATTTGACGAGACATTATGTTTGTCTCTTCAAATTGTCTTATTTATGTACATCCACTATAGTTCGTAAATTTGTAATATGATAAAATTAGCCGCCATGAATAACGAGGAATTTGCTCATTTTAAAAAAATTGCGTACGAATTGCATTATCAGACGTCACATGTGAAGCTTATCATGGATCATGTAAAACAGAGAGAAAATTGAAGAGAATAGGAAAAACTCTTATTGATTATCACTAACTTCTGGTAAAAGTGGTTACAAAATAATTAGTACCTACTCTATGTATACACACTAAAACAGGGACTAATAGGTTTCCGCCTAAATAACTAACAACCTTTCAACAATATTACAACCAATCAGAATTTGACACTTGTTTTCTTCAGTGCTTAACTGTCACTGATTTCTTCTCTCTCCTTGACACGTGTACGGCCTTTATCTCTTTCTTCACCTTGCACTTGCTACTATTATCCACTTCTTCAAGTTTAACAGATCATTATAGATAATTTGATTTAATTAGAAGGTTGGCCCTTGTGAACATTGATCAAGCACTTTATTTAGCTAGGTACTAGAGAATTATTTAGCCATCAAAATCCAAACATAAGAGAAATTATACAGTCCTCATGGTGGACCACATTATTTGTCTACCATTCCAATAAAAGACTCCCATCTATTTAAAATTGCTAAATCAGTATTTAATTTTTATTTATAACTCCACAATTTTAAACAAATGAGAATTTTTTACTGGAATGGTGAACCACGTCACTTGTCCATCATGAGAAGACCTTATAATTTCTCCAAATGTAGAAATGAATCCAAAGGCACCTGTTTGTTTAATTAATCTGAGTTGTAAGGTCATTCGAGGATTAATATCCTGACTAAGTTCAGTGACTTTTAAAGTAGATTAGATAAGATATGGTTAAAGCATTAAAATCGACCTATGTAGCTATCAATTGCCATAAATGCACGCCCAACAATTTTTATAATTATTGAACATTCTAAATGCACGCCCAACAAAAAATGGTGCGCCAATGTGGTAGTAAAAAGCTTTGCTGCTTTGGCCATTCGACAAGCACTAATGCTTACTGGTTTTGATTTGATTCAAAACTTCCACGAAAAGCTCATTTTCTATGTAATCTGATAACTGTTCAATCAACCATAGTGCTCTTTCAAAATTTGACTACAACTAATATTAAATCCACTAATTTATTAAAACCACCGCATGCTTTTAATGCGATAGTCACTTTACAAGTATGAGTTCTTGTGGGGTATAAGTACTTATAGCGTGTAGGAGGTAAATGTTGAGATTCAAGTCTCTAGGAGGGAGTTTTACACACAAATACACTTAGATTATGCTAAAATAGAATATGACTGTCATGCATCACCAGCATTAACAATATGGTGCTGGTGATTATTAAATTGCTATTGCTCTCAAGATCTTAGTTATAATTTTAGCCTGCAAGATTTTTCATGCGCATCGAGGCCTTAACAGTTCACACTGAAATTGCATTATCATTTCGGGTCTTTTTATCCTTTGATCAGTTGTGTGGAAGCTATTGAAGTAACCATGACGATGTCTAACAGCTTTTATGGTTACTCTTTGATTATGACTTTCTTTATGCTGTTACTTCATGCATGGTCTCAACTGACCCCAAATTTTTATGATAAAACATGTCCTAATCTTCAAAATATTGTGAGGAATGAGGTGCAAAAAGCTTTCAACAAGGAAAATCGTATGGCTGCCTCTTTGCTTCGGCTTCACTTTCATGACTGCTTTGTACATGTGAGTTTGAGCATCAAATAGTACTGTTATTTTGTCTATTTCATAACTTTTAAATGGTGTTTTTAGTATCTCTTGTTATGAACAAAGAAGTCTCGTAATTTTACTATTGTTTTAAGAGAAAGATATTCCTAGGCCATAAAAGTGTTGATAATTTTAATTAATGAAATTAATAATTCCAAGAATTAGCTGAAGAATTCGCATATTGATTAATATTTGAAAAGTTCTTTCTTTTAATGATAATGATTCTCCCATACTCATTATTTCACATTTACTTTTTATGTTATAAATGTAAAGATCACATTTTCACTTTTTAAAATGTGCACATCAATGCATACAATGTAGATATAGTGTAAAAGAATGTATAAAATCAATGTAAAAGAATATTTATCATTCTTTCAAAAATGTAACGTGAGAAGTGAGAATTCTTATGAAGCCACTCTCAAAGTCTCTAACTTCCTTTTTTCTTTTAACGTTGTGGGGATTCTTTGCCCTTTCTAGGGTTGTGATGGATCAGTATTGTTGGATGTAAGTGGTGGGGAGAAATTTGCCCTTTCCAACTTAAACTCAGTTAGAGGATTTGAAGTTGTAGATCATATAAAAAGTACTGTGGAGAGTGCATGTCCTGGTGTTGTATCTTGTGCTGATATACTAGCCCTAGTTGCCCGAGATTCCGTGGTCATTGTAAGTTCAAATCCTCTTCTTTATCCTTCCTTCTATTTCTATTGACATATATATGATCACTAGCAGAATGATATACAATTTGATATTTGAAAGCAACTTCAGAAGAATGAAATGACAAGCATTTATAAGGTTTTTTTTTTTTTTCATAATAAATTATGTTGTTGCATTTACGTGCAAAACGAAAAAGGCATTTAAACTGAAGTTCTCCATAGGGCTCAAGTTCGATGATTAGGGCTACGTCCATCTATTAAATGTAATAAGAAAAGATGAGAAAGATTGGATAAGTATGTCATTGAATCACAAAGTTCTTGATAGAGAGTATCTTATCTTGACAGAAATTCAAGTACACACTAATTCACCATATATGTTCGGTAATGGTTTGCAGACTAGAGGGCCATCTTGGACTGTTTTGTTGGGCAGAAGAGATGGATTTGTGTCAATAAGCCTAAATGGAACAGATGCCGCACTTCCTTCTGCATTTGACACATTGGATGCAATCATTTCCAAGTTCAAAAGAGTAGGCCTCGATGAAAAAGATGTGGTGTCCTTATCTGGTACGTTTAACTTGTGCTCACAAGTCTCAACTAAAATTGCTTCATAACCTTAATTGAAAGTCAATGATACATTCTTATTTTTTTCTTTTTATTTTTTCCAAAAATGCTTTTAGATTTCTCTTCTTGTAATTTGTAATCACACATATGACATATCCTCCGTAGCATTCACGATCCAGCCATATATGATACATTGAGTATTGGGGTTTATTTGTATAGGTTCTCATACAATTGGACTAGCTAGGTGTGCTGCCTTCAGCAATAGGTTGTTCAACTACTTAGGAACTGGCCTTCCAGACAGCACTATGGATAGAAATCTGTTGTCTCAGTTGCAAAAATTGTGCAAGAATGGTGACCAAAACCAGACAACACTCCTCGACCAATACACCGAAGGAGGGGGTTACATTAATATTTTTGGCAACCATTACTTTCAGAACTTGCTCAACGGAAAGAGCGTTCTTAGTTCCGACCAAGTTTTATTATCTAGTTCTAAAACTAGTTACTGGGTCCAAATTTATAACAATGATAATGATCTTTTCTTTGACAACTTTGCTGATGCCATAATTAGGATGGGGAACATAAGTCCGCCAAGGGGTTCTCGTGGACAGATTCGGAAGAACTGCAGGAGAGTGAATTGATAAATTGTGCTCAACTTAGTAAAATTTGATGACAATATATACACTGTAATCTGTTTCTCTATGTATGGTCAGCGTTCTCATGAATCATTATGGCTTATTTTAAGTTTCTATATAGTGTTATTAGTGTGGCTTTGCTTCTGTTTGCATTAGTAGAAATAAGTTTGCTACTTGTATTGTAAAGTATAATATATGGAGACAAGGAATTCTCCATTGGTTTTATGGGAACAAATGTCAGATTTGTTGAGTAACCATGCTTTTGTTAAAACTTATTTGTCATTGGGATTCAAAGTCAGGCCCTGTAATTATTAGTTCAAATATCTACTTTTACAAAGCACCAAAGCATTTCATATATTTTGATTATTGGTTAGATATTCTAAAATTTGAATCCATGGAAGTAAGTTTCAATTCAAGGTAGCAATACTTTAAGGTCTCATGCTAAATAGTCACATGATCAATGTTCAAAGGTCGTTTATGTGTATAATCAGGTCACCATTTTCTGATAACAGCTCAAAATCAAATTCAGAAAGGTTCTCTAGAACCTACTTTGTCTTTGTTAGACATATAATGACCTATTTAGTCCAAACCAATTGTAAAAGCTCATATATTTCTAGAACAGGTAAATTAATCTTAAGTTGGTCTACGGTTAGCCTAAAGTTAGTCTAGAGTTCTATAGTATATAAACCTTGATTATGTTCATTGTAATTGAAGTACTTAAGGTTCATTTGGGATCCGTTTATTTTACTGAAACTAAAAACTTTTTGCTAAAAGTACTGTAAATAAATATAAAACTTAGCTGAAATAATACAGTGAGACTCATAAATAGTACTAAAAAGTGCAGTAAAACCTATGAATAATAACAAAATTGAATAGTAAAATAAGTTGGCAAAAATATCATACCAAACACACACTTAATATCAAATAATTAGCTGTTAATGGCTTTTCACGTTAGATAGGCTATTGGACTAAACTATTTAAACCTTCTTGTACATTCTCTGTTTCATGCTTCCACTCATAACTCAATTACTTGCCCTCTATTTCATACTTCCACTTGTTATTCATTCGCACAAAAACTTCAACACTATTAATTTCTTCTCAAAAATTGAAAAGAAAAAGAAAGTACTATATTCTATTCATAAGGCCAAATCAATCACCAGAAGTCTTGTTGAATGTTAGAGCCTATAGTGGAAGCGTAGACCCTTTTTTCTGACTTTGTTAATGCGGTGATCAAGATGGGAAAGAATTATAAGTCCTCTTAGTGCATCACGTGTAGAGATACACTAAATTTTAGTACTAATTAATCTGAATTGTAAGGTCAATCAAGTCGTGTATGAGGAGATTTTGCTCTTCACTTCTATAAAATGCTTTATCAGAATCCCTCAAATTAAAAAGCGGCCAAAATGGCCAAATACCATCTTAGGCAGAAATATTTGGCGATCTAATACTGATTGCGAAATAATTAGGAATCTACCACTTTTTTGAAACTCTAGTTTGCCGTGTAACTTGAGTTTTATGAAAAATAGCGCGACAAACTTGAAGGCTATTTTTTCAAAGAACTCGAGTTATATGGCAAACTTGAGTTTCACAAACTCAAATTTCAAAAGAGTTATATATCTTTATATATTTTTAAAACAGTGATAGATCATCAAATATTTTGGCCAATAATGATATTTGGCCATTTTGGCCCTTAAAAAGCACCAAGGAATATCCTAAGTTCAGTGACTTCCTTTGAATAAGATGAGATAAGATATGGTTAAAGCATGAAACTAGAACTATGTAGCCATCAATTACAATAATACTAATACCAACAATTTTTGTTATTGAACATTCTTAATGCACGCCAACTAAATTGTGCGCAAAGTGGTTGTAAAAAGCTTTAGCTTTTCCAAAAGCACTAATTCTTCTGAGTGTCTTTTGACTTGATTCAAAAACTTGCATGAGAAGCTCTTCCTATGCAATCCAATAATTGTTCAATCCGTATGGAACTAGGATTTCAAGTCAGAGAGGGCTGGAGTATAAGGAAAAAAAAAAAAAAAAAACTCCAAAAAGGCATTCATATAGTATTAACAATTTTTTTTTTTTTGAGAAACTAGTATTAACAAATTATAAATACATAAAATCGTTGTTTCTTAATACATTAAGATCCAATCATCTTCCAACAAAGCAAAAAAAAAAAAAAAAAACAAAATAATGTTTTAAATTTGTTTTTTGAAGTTAGATCATTCACAGTAGTTGTAGGGGGCTTAGGCCTCGGGGCCCATTATTTGGGTATATAATGGATCTAAAGCCCGAGTCGAGGACTAAAGGCATTCGAGAGGGGATAATCGCTGTTAAAAGGGCCCATGTTGGCAAACAGAGAAGTTAGTTTAGATCATAGCTGCCCATGGAGTTGTGCCGAGAATAAGAGCCACCTTGGTTGACCTAGGCCGAGGTCTGTAGAGATGGTTCGCCATCCGAAGGAACGTTACAGGAACATTCAGTTGAAACGGATAAGCACTATGAGAGCTTAGGACAGGGAAGGGTTCTAAAGTATCTAAGGAGAAAGCTGCTACCTCCGCATTAAATGCACTGCAGCTAACCCCATAGCCGCATTAATGTGGAGGTGATACCCGAACAGTGGATTTTAGCCTTACAGCTACTACATGAAGACTAATGGGAGGGGCTGATGGAACAAGTATGAACACCAATCATCTGGCATGCACATGGAAGATAGGGATGAAAAGGAAAAGGAGTATAAAAGAAGGGGAGGACAACGAGGAAAGGGGATTGAAAAATCAAGGAAGAAACAGTGTAACTATTTAGAACCAAACTTGTAACCACATTTAAGATCATTATATAAGAACCAGTCTCCTCGGATATTGCCGATGACATATATTTTTCTATCTACACTTGTCTATCTCCATTCTTTCATCATCAACCTACTTAACCTGTTATTCGATTAACTAAAGCCCAGTTTTCTAACTCATTTCTCTACAAATTCATTATTTTGGGTTTTTTGGGCCTAAGTCCATTCACACTTTTGGGTTAGGAATTCAAATCTAGTCCTTACAGTAGTGGTGTTAAAAAATTTAGCTTTTAACACCTCAAAAAGCTAATTTATCTACTTTACTATCTCACTTTGCAATACACTCAACATCAAATATTTTATTTTTTACCACTTCATTTAAAATAATATAAAAAATTCATTAAAATAATAAAGGAAGAGAGAAAATTTGAGTTTTTAATTGAAGGTAGAGAGATAGTCTTAATAAATATTGTATTTTATTTTTAATAACTTGCCACAGTCAATTGGTATTTAGCTTTAGCTTTAGCTTCTCCAATAACATATGGTGTTTTGTTTTGTTTTGTTTTTTTTTTTTTTGTGGTAAAATAATTTTTTTTGCTAAAATATAATCAAAATTGTGAATGTTTTTATTTTTATTTTTTGTTAATTTTTTGGGTTAGACAACTGCTAGTTGGAGGGGGTCGAAAGTTTTGGAAGTAGGGCAACTATATTTAAAAAGAAAAAAAGAAAAATTGGACCAGGGGGGCCCTAGCCCCTTTGGGCCCCCACCTGGGTCCGTCCTTGCAATCCACCATAGTACTCTTTCAATTAACAACTTTGGTAATATTAAAGGAAAATGTTAATAGATATCCTAAAGATATTTGTTAATAAACTATTTTAAGAGAGTTTTTATGGAAAACAAAAAAAAAAAAAAAAAATTAATGTTTTTTCGTTTTTTATAACCCATAAAAGTGGTATCAAAATTTTCTTAAAATAATTTGTTAATAATTGCTCTTAGGACACCGTTAACAAGATCCATATTAAACTACTGATCTATTAGGTTTACTTAACTATCAATTTAAGTGCATTCTTTTGAACTCAGGAAAACACTGGCCGCAGCCACCATACATCACAGCACTGAACAATATTGTAACAGCATATATTATTTTGTAATAGATTTTGCATGTGCATCGAGGCCTTAACAATGAAATCGCATTATCATTTTGGGTCTTTTTATACTTTGCTCAGTTGTGCGTGGCAGCTATTGAAGTAACCATGGCGAAGTCTATGAGCTTTTATGGTTATTCTTTGATTATGACATTCTTTGTGTTGTTCCTTGGTGCAAGGTCTCAACTGACCCCAAATTTTTATGAGAGAACATGTCCAAAACTTCTCAGTATTGTGAGGAATGAGGCGCAAAAAGCTTTTAACAAGGAAATTCGTATGGCTGCGTCTTTGCCTCGGCTTCACTTTCATGATTGCTTTGTAAATGTGAGTTTGAGCATCAAATTATTCTGTTATTTTTCTATTTCATTCCTTTTAAATTAAATGGTGTCTTTAGTATCTATTGCTGTAAACAAAGAAGTCTAGAAAGTTTACTACTGTTTCAAGAGAAAAATACCCCAACGTCATTAAAGGGTTGATAATTTAATTAATGAAACTAATAATTCCAAGAATTAGCTGAAGAATTCACATCTTGATCAATATAGTACTTCATAAGTACTTTCTTTTAAGAATTATGATTCTCTCACACTTTTTTCATGTTATAAACGTGAACATCACATTTTCACAATTTTAAATGTATACTTTAATGCATAAAATGTGGATATGTATCAAAGTGTGTATAAAATGAGTGTAAAAGAATATTTACTATTTTTTTTTAAATGTGAGAAGTGGGAATACTTATGAAACTACTCTCAAAGTCTATCTTCCTTTTGCCTTTTAACTTTATGAGTCCACGTCATGCACTCATTCACTTATTGTATAATAATTTTTTTTTCTTACCCTTTTTAGGGTTGTGATGGATCACTACTGTTGGATGTAAGTGGCGGAGAGAAATTTTCTATTTCTAACTTAAACTTAGTTAGAGGATTTGAAGTTGTAGATGATATCAGAAGTGCCGTGGAGAGTGCATGTCCAGGTGTTGTATCGTGTGCTGATATTCTAGCCATAGCTGCTCGAGATTCTGCGGCTATAGTAAGTTCAAATCCTTCTCATTTTTTTTTCTTCTTCTTATATTGACATGTATATGATCACTATAAGAATAAAATAAAATTTGTTATTTGAAATCAACTTCAGATGAATGAAATGACGAGCATTTATAAGGTTATTTATTTATATATTATGTTGTTGCATTTACGTGCAAAACAAAATAGTCATTTTCAAATGGCTCTTTTGGCCCTTTTCATGGGGGAGGGCTCAAGTTCTATGATTAGGGCTACGACCCTCTATTTAATGTAATAAGAAAAGATAAGAAAGATTGAAACACAAAATAGTTGGTGGAGAATATCAATATTCAAGTTCACACTAATTCACCATATACGTTCTGTAATGGTTTGCAGAGTGGAGGATCGACATGGAGTGTTTTGTAGGGCAGACGAGATGGATTTGTGTCAATTATAAGCATAAATGGAGCAGATCAATCACTTCCTTCTGCATTTGACTCACTGTATAATATCACTTCCAAGTTCAAAAATGTAGGCCTCGATGTAACCGATGTGGTGTCCTTTTCAGGTACTTAAGTTTCGCATAAAGTATTCTAAAAATATGCTAACATAATATAATGTATTAACATGTTCTCACAACTAATATCCTTGATAACCTTAAATTAATAGTCTCTGATATATTAAGGTTATTTCTGATCTTGTTGTAATTTGTAATCACACAAATCCCCTCTAGTATTCATGAGCCATTATATGATTAATTTTTCCAATTGATGCATTGAGAATTGGGATTTGTGTATAGGTTCTCATACAATAGGATTGGTGTGGTTTTGTTTTTGTTGTTTGCATTACTAGAAATTAGTTTGAGGGACTTGTAATGTAAATTAAGTATAATATATGGAGTTCTCCTTTGTTTTATGGGAACAAATGTCAGATCTTTGGAGTAACCATGCTTTAGTTAAAACTTAATTATCAGAGTGATTCAAAGTCGGTCCCTTTAATTATCAGTTCAAATATCTACTTTTGCAAACCACCAAAGCATTTCATATATTTTGATTATTGGTAAGATATTCTAAAATTTGAATCAATGAAAAGTTATGGCCTATTTGAAAGTTTAGAGACGAAGGAGAGTAGAGGGGAGTAGAGGGGAGGAGAGTAGAGAGGAATGGTTTCCCTCCACCTTGTTTGGATGTTTTTAAAATTAGTAAGGGGGAAGGGAGTAATTAGCGGTTAGCCCTTCCTCTTGTTTGGATGTTTTAAAAATTAGGATGAGGAGGAGAGGAAATGATTAAAATAGACAAATTTTCCCCTATTTGAAAATGGACTTGCAACATTGGTTTATGATTAATTTGTTATAAATGGTAAATTGGGGAATTTACTTGGACAATAATTTATCTACTCTACTCTTCCTCAAAATCTCTCCAATTTGGGGAATTAAAAATGAGGGGTTAGAGGGAGTTGAAAGCTCTCCAAATCCCTCCCCCTCATTCCTTAAAAAACTTCTAAATAAGGCAATTGGATTACTTTCCCTCCCTCTACTCTACTCCCCCTTATTTTTTAAACATCCAAATATGCCATTAGTTTCAAGGTAGCAATATGTTTATATCTTATTCTTGGTCAAAGCAAAATGATACAGGTGGTATTAGCTGGCGAGCAGACAAACTTATGGCCTGTTTGGATGTTTAAAAAAGGAGGGGGAGTAGAGTAGAGGGAGGGAGAGAAATCTAATTACCTTATTTGGAAGTTTTTTAAGGAAGGAGGGAGAGGGGTTTGGAAGGGTTTGGAGGGGTTTCAACTCTCTTTAACCCCTTATTTTTAATTCCTCCAAATTGGAGAGATTTGGAGGGAGATTAGAGCAGATAAAATATTGTCAAAGTAAATTCCCTAATTTACCATTTTTAAATTAACAAAATTACACACAGATTATATAAAATAATATTTGTTTGTTTCTTGAGAAAATTTAAGATTAATGAAAAAAATAAAAATAAATTTCTAATAAACAGGATCTCACACTGTACATTCGCACCGTTTATCGACACTAGAACTTTGCACAGAATTCGACCGGACGCGCCTCGGATTCACTGCCGGTAACACCTCATTTGTATTCAGGTGAGGACTGGCCTCGATCTGAAGCTCGAAGGCGGCGATTCGTTTCCACCGCGACTAATGCGGCTCGCCGGAGACCTTGCTGGCTTCATTACGACGATCGGAGACTCGCTGTTCCGATCGTAAACGAAGTTCTGGTGACTCATTTGGTTTTTAGCTTTCTTCGAATGCAAAAGGCCTTTAAGTTGCAGAGCTTCGAGAATATGCTTCAGTCTCCAAAGCTTTGGACGGTTCTTCAATCCCTCGCATCGATTCGACGACAAAAACGCGCTGTTTGTCAGCGCCTAAACTATGCACAAAAACTGGCCATTGATTGAGGGCACAAGACGGCAGCATCGATGCCGTGGCGGACGTGACGTGGGTTTTTGCGGGAGAACCTTCTTTGAGAACTGGAAAAGTGGTTTTTTTTTTTTTTTTTTTTTTTTTTTTTTTTTTTTTTTTTTTTTTTTAAGTTGTAGGAAGAAGCTAATAGGCTAAATTGCAAAACTTTACTTTAATATTTTATGTGAATTTATTTCAATTTTTTAATTTTGTTTTCATTTATTTTTGTTTGTTAAAATTTTAATTTTATTCAATTAAAACCCTCCTACCAATTTTTTTTAAAATGTTGTAGTTAATTCAATTGTACAAATTTTTAGTTTTTTGAATTTTTTAAATTAAAAATATCAAATTAAAAATTGAAAATATTTCCTATTATTATTATTTTTTAATCTAATGCAGCTCACCTTGGGCACAAGTCTATTTTCAAATAAGGGTAAATTTGTCTATTTAAATTATTTCCTCTCATTTCTAGCATAATTTTTAAAACATCCAAATAAGAGGAAGGGCTAATGACTCCCTTCCCCCTTACAAATTTTAAAAACATCCAAACAAGGTAGAGAGGAATCATTCCCCTCTACTCTCCTCCCCACTACTCTTCTCCCCTCTACTCCCCTCTACTCTCCTCCCTCTCTAAACTTCCAAACATGCCATTAGTCAGGGTCGTTTATGCGTAAGATATTCTGATAACAACTCAAAATCAAATTCAGAAAGGTTCTCTATAATGGATTACTCAATGATTTTCAATTGGATAACTGTACATATCACTCAAGGGAGCTCACAGCTCCAGTGCTAATAAGTAAAAGAAAGTTTCAGAAAGTATTTATCTTTGGACACTCTTTCCAACTTTGACAAAATATTTGTATATTATGAGGCTTTCGAAGATAAAAAGGTTGGGACTTGTAGTAAATGAAGTTTTTGGAACATTAATTGATTGGATTAATCGGATATATAATCTTATTTCTCACTATAGTTACAATAGGATCCAAGCATGCAGTATTCTATTTGTGTATCTAGTGCAATGCATGGTCAATTTGATATATAGGGCACATTTTTTCTTCATTATAAATTGTCTTTGTATACTAAATATTTAATTTAATATTTATTTATATGATTTTTTTTTTACGAACATTTGTTCAAATGAATATTTAAGGGGAAAAAGGGGAAATTTCAGCGTACACCATAAAAGATTGAAAACATAGAGAGATTAAAAAAAAAAAAACGACGGCAAAGAAAGTGCTAATGATACAAAATCATTTATAAAAATATTCTCTATATTCTATTTTCCTTTTGCTATAAATGTCAAAAGGAATAACATTTATATAATCTCTAAAACTCAAAGCGTAGTATTTAATGTTATGCTCATGTTGAGTCATATCATCGGCGCCATGTCACTAATTTTTTTTTTAATTGATTTGTTGCTCTAATTTATGATAATATTAAATATATTAACATACTAACCTTACAAATTCATCTTGGACAATTTTTTTTCTAATAATATCTTGGACGGTTTTAACTTCATATATAATTTTTCTTTATACATTTATTTACTTTAATTTAGAAAGAACTCCTTCCACACTTTTCTTTTTCTTCATTACTCTTTCTCAATTCATTGCCTTTCCCTTTCATAGATAGGAGAATGAACTATAGGCTATAAATGGTTACTTGGGCTATATGGGGTGCTCAAAATACGCTGATATATGAACCCACACAAGTCCATTTTACCAGAATTTATGACACGGACATGAAGCTGTTGACATACAACCAGCAAAATAATTTTGCATGCAAGACAAAGCTTTAAAGGGAAAATATTGTAGTACTTTCAATGCTTTGTAATGACTACTAAACAAATTTGAAAAATTACATACCAAATTCTTAAAAAAGAAAAATGAAAAATCTTTAAAATGACGTTGTATTTTCAATCCTTTTTACAATACATCAATAAATTTCTATATCACCTACTTCCCAAAAAAAAGTCTGTGCACGTATAAATATGCCTGTAACTAAATTAATGTCTAGGAATATTGTTATTGATACATGCCTTAAATTTGGTCAACTTTGGTCCATTCAGTCTATTCTATCTATTTGGGTTCATCTCAGTCCATTTGGATCCACTTCGATTCATTCCGTTCACTTCAGTCTATTTCGGTCCACTTTAGTCCATTTTGTCCACTTTGATCCATTTCGGTCCAGGATGACAAAAAGTAATATTATTATTTTTAATTGTTTAATTTAGTTTAAGACATTATGCCTGCCTGGTTGTCTTTTCTCCCTCAAGTTGTCTTATTTAATTATATATGTACATCCACTATATATATAGTTCGTAAATTTGTAATATGCTAAAATCTGTGGCCATGAACAACCAATTTGCTCTAGAAAATGGCGTACGAATTGCTTTATCTGCCTTTCTTTTTTTACCTGCTGGAAGCACAGTTAATGAGTTAATGCCTTAGACATCACATGTGGAGCTCATCATGGATCATTATAGATTTTTGATTTAATTAGTCGTTTGGATGCCCTTATGAACATTGATCAACTTTATTAAGCTAGGTACAAGAGATTTTTTTTAACACACACACCTACATACATATATATAAATTGTCAAAATTTAATAGTTGTAAAAAAATTAAAAGAGTAATTACAAATTACTCACTCGTAGTAAAGCGTGTTTACACTTTACACCTTGTTTAGCTATGATTTAAAATGTTGCACTTTACCTCCTAATATTTATTAATCTTACTTTCATAACCTACTTCATATTTTGTTGTCTATTAAACATATTATAGCCCATGTGACTCAATAAATCAATTGTAAACTCATGTACTTGTAGAACAATCAAATTAATTAATTTTGAGTTAGTCTATGATTAGCCTTGGTCCAGGGTTCTCTAGCATATATATATAAACCCTAATTGGGTTCATTGTAATTGAAGTATTTAAAATCAAATATGCAGCCATCAATGGCTTTTTACCATGGACATAGGCCATTAGGCTGATCCATACAAACCTTTTTGTTCGCTCTCTTTTTCATGTTTCTACTCATCACTCAATCACTTGCTCTTTCTTTCATACTTCCGCTTATTACTCAAACACACAACTTTAACACTATTAAAGAACATATTATATTCTAGTCACTTAGGCTAAATCAATCACCAGAAGTCTTTGTTGAAAGCTATACTGGAAGCTTAGTCTTTTTTTTTTCTATGACTTCGCTAATTCATTGATTAAAATGGGAAAGAAGTATAAGTCCTCTTACTGCATCAAGTGGAGAATACGCTAAATTAATTTTACTACTAGTTAATCTGAATTGTAAGGTCAATCAAGTCACAATGAGGAGATTTTTCTCTTCACTTCTATAATGCTCTTTCGGAGATATATGTGGGGTGAAGTTCGAGTCAGAAATCAGAATCTCTCAATTTAATAAGTACCAAGGAATATCCTAAGTTGGTGACTTCCTTTAAGATGAGATAAGATATGGTTAAAGCATCAAAATTCAAAATCGACCTATGTAGCTATCAATTACCATAATACGTCCTATCCCAAAAAAAAAAAAAAAAAAAAAAACCACAATACTAATTCCAACAAAATTTTTTATTGAACATTCTTAATGCGCGATTAACTAAATTGGTTGACTTCCTTTAAATAAGATGAGATAAGATATGCATCAAAATCGACATATATAGCTATCAATTACCATAATATTAATACCAATTAAATTTTTTTGTTGAACATTCCTAATGCACGCCTTACTAAATTTTGCGCCAAAGTGGTTGTACGTAAAAAGCTTTATATTTTCCACAAGCACTAATGCTTCTGAGTGTGTTTTGATTTGATTCAAAAACTTGCAACAGAAGCTCACTTTCTAGCAATTTGATAACTGTTCAATCCACCATAGTATTTTTTTATTGAACATTCTTAATGCACGCCTTACTAAATTGTGCGCCAAAGTGGTTGTACGTAAAAAGCTTTATATTTTCCACAAGCACTAATGCTTCTGAGTGTGTTTTGATTTGATTCAAAAACTAGGAACAGAAGCTCACTTTCTATCAATTTGATAACTGTTCAATCCACCATAGTATTCTTTCAATTAACTACAACTTTGCTAATATTTAAACTAATAATCTGTTAGGTTTACTTAACTATCAATTGAAATGCATTTTTTTTAACTCAGGCAAACACTAATTGCAGCTGCCATACATCACCAGCACTTAAATTATTTTGTAATAGATTATACAATTGCCAATTCTCTCGTGATCTTGGTTATAAATTAAGGGATAAATTACGTATTTAATCCTTAGCTTTTTTGTTGTGCCTTCTGTGTCAATTAGGTTTTTAACTTTATTTTGGTATTATGTCAAAATAGTTCTTATCGCACGTTAAGTAATAAATAAAAAATACTGACATAACTAAAGCCAAAATAAAGTATTAATTTAATGCCATATAAACTGCCATGTCAGACATCACCTAACCCTTAACTGTTCATCAAGACCGTATAAATCACATTATCTTATAGATCACATTATCAGTTGTGTGGAAGCCATTGAAGTAACCATGAAGAAGTCTAACAGCTTTTATGGTTATTCTTTGATTATGGCTTTCTTTATGTTGTTCCTTGGTGCAAGGTCTCAGCTGACCCCATATTTTTATGAGAGAACTTGTCCAAATCTTCTCAATATTGTGAGGAATGAGGTGGAAAAAGCTTTCTTCAAGGAAATTCGTATGGCTGCCTCTTTGCTTCGGCTTCACTTTCATGATTGCTTTGTAAATGTGAGTTTAAGCATCAATTTTTTTGCCAACATTTCATTGATGTCCATCAAAATTATTCTGTTATTGGTGTTTTACTCTTGTCGTGAACAAAGAATTTCTCGTAAATTTACTTTTGTTTCATGAGAAAAATGCTACTATTGGTCATAAAAGGGCTAATAATTTTAATTAATGAAACTAATTATCCCAAGAATCAGCTGAGGAATTCGCATCTTGATTAATGCTTGTCAAATTAAGGAGAGATTTTTCATTTATAAAAGGGATTTTCAATTAGGATCCTCAAAATATTCCTTGGTACATTTGTTTATTTTTAAAGATACTTTTTTGAATATGTGAGAAGTGGGAAGGCTTATGAAGCCCCTTTCAAAGTCTCTTAACTTAATTATTTTTGCCTTTAAACTCTTATGAGGCAAAAGTCATGGCCTCATTGTATAATTAAAAAAATAATAATATTTTCTTTGCCCTTTCTAGGGTTGTGATGGATCAATACTGTTGGATGTAAGTGATGGTGAGAAGGTTTCATTTTCCAATTTAAACTCAGTTAGGGGATTTGAAGTTATAGATGATATTAAAAGAGCTGTGGAATACGAATGTAGTGGTGTTGTATCTTGTGCTGATATACTAGCCATAGCTGCTCGAGATTCCGTCGTCATAGTAAGTTTTTTTCTTTATAATTATTATTACACATATTTGATCACTAGTAGAATAATATACAATTTGATATTTTATTTGGAGGCAACTTGAGAAGGATGAACTAGTCATTTAGAAGGTCTATTTATTTATTAATTATTATTATTATTATTGCATTTACATGCAAAACAGCCATTCGAATCCCAGTTCTCACTGTATAGGGGCCAAGAGCTTCTCAGCTTAGCAGCACTTTCGGCCTTTCCATGGCCTATGGGGTGGGCTCAGGTTCAATTCTTTGGGCTACATCCCTCTATTTAATGTAGTAAAAAAAGATTATCCATATGGGATGAGAGTTAGGTTTAAACCCTATACGGCTTAATTACCAAATTAACTAAATTATTCAATTCTTAACTGGGTAGTTAATTAATCAATATTAAAAGCACAATGCTCAATATTGATAAACACATTCAACAATATAAAGAATATACGCCACAGAACCTCTTTCCCTCTCCTTTGTGTGTGTGTGTGTTTGTTTCTAAAAAAAAAAAAGAATTGATAATTATCCCACATTGCTTAAGAGAGTGTGTTGTGTGTAGTATAACTTGCCCCACCCTCCCTTAAAAGTTACCATGGCTTTTGAGTGGAGTTGTGGTGTGCTTTTGTGTTAGAACCCCTTTCCTTCTCCCTTGTGTGTGTGTGTTTGTTTCTTAAAAAAAAAAAGAAAAGAAAAAAAAAAGAATATACACCACAAATGGGCACACACAAAAATAGTATATGTTCACAAAGTGAAAATCTCAAATTCTTTATGTATTAATTTTTTTTTTCATAAAAATATATATGTAAATTAATAATACAATTGGAAACAATTATATAATAAACTCTATAATTTAATATCATTTTTAAGTTACACTCTAAAGTATATGCACAAATGATTATTGTGGGTGCATTTTAGCTCCAGGCCAAGGGTGTCCCTTGTAGACTTTGGCTTTTTTGCTGTCCCACATTGAAGAATTTTTCCCCCATTTTCTGCCTTATAAGTTGCAAAGCGAAGGAGTAGTGTACTATCAATTAATGTGGTTTTAAAATGTAATAATTTAATTATTTTATGAGTTTAACAAAACCCCATATAAGTTGTACTTGAAATTACTCTAATTACTAAAAATTAGTGCATGAGAATTATATGTAAGTGAAATTTTGATTATAGAAAAATTAAAACATGGCATATTAGTATATATAATATACTAATAATATAATGTAATGGATATGCCATTGTTAGGTTTTAGATCCCTATAAACTAGATTGTTTAACTTAATTAATTAACCAAGTGAATACTTAGGTTTATTATTCAGATCTAAGTTACAACAAAATAATCATATCATGCAAAGCAGCGAAAAGTATAAAGAACACAATAATATGATGACTCAGGAAAACCAAACCGGTAAAAAACCTGGGGAGGATTTAACCTAACTATTCTCAAGATAAAAAGCAAATCCACTATAGAGAGTCGAGGTTTACAATAAGATTTAGACCACTAACACCTAATGCTACCACATGTAGAACTTACTGACTCGATCACATGCAAACTCCAAATCCACGGACTCCTTCTCTATTAGGCATTTGCAACACAAGTATTTAGACTTGTGATAAAAAACACGAACTCTCCTGTTTGTGACTCCAAGACTACTCTTGAAGGTTTAGCAGTAACTTCTACAACACCAAATCTTGAGATTCTTCAAGGAATAACACCAGTAGAAGACACGAGAAAGCTTTTTGGGTACAAAACCCTAGATACAAAAGATGCACATTCTTCTCTCTCTCAAAAGCCTTTTAAAAATATGCTTAGGGTTTCCTTTATATACTAGGAGAAATAGATCTGGAACCCTAATCCTTAATGGGCTTGAACTGCTGCTTGGGCCGACTTAAAACTTTGTAGACCCGTATTTCTTCGACCGATCGAACCAGGCAAATCTCAAATTCTCTTTTCTGTAGCTTGCTTATTCTTGGATTTTGACTTGAATCATCTTGAGCATTGTCTAATAATACCTATAGACTCTAAGATCTATATCTAGACAAGTTTGTATTCACGATTTGCCAATTGTTCTAAACTTTTAGAACCTAACAGCTATCTTTTTATAGATTTTCTAACATTAAACGCAGCTTAGTATTTACATAAGTAATGCATTATTGTTAAAATCGGTCTTAAGTATTATAAAATTTGTCAATCTATGCTTCCATATGTATGGAGATACACATTAATTATAAAATATTGCCCTCCCTAAAGTTAAATTCTGACTCCGCTACTATTGCCTTAGACCTTCTAAGTTACTTGCTGCCGCAAGCTGATATGCCCACTGCAAACTGAACCACAAAACTTCTAGTATAGAATATGCAAAAAGTCTAGTGACACAAAACAGTTGACATAGTATAGTTAAAGTGGCGTCAATGATAGACTCAAGTGAAAGTGATATTGCTCTAATAACGACAAACCATTTAAACAATGATAAAAACATTGTGTCCCTACTCCCTAATAATACTCACTGAATATTTTATATTGACTGAACTTTTTTAAGTACAAACTAATTTAATTAGCATGTATGTTCTGTGATGGTCTGCAGACTGGAGGACCAACATGGAATGTTCTGTTGGGCAGAAGAGACGGATTTGTGTCAAGCAAAGCTGCAGCAAATATTTCAATTCCTTCCGCATTTGACTCACTGTATAATATCATTTCCAAGTTCAAAAAAGTAGGACTCGATGTAACCGATGTGGTATCCTTATCAGGTACTTAAGTTTCGCATAAGTATTCTTAAAATTTGCTAACATAATACGTAATGTATTAACATGTTCTCACAACTAAAATCACCTTGATGACCTTAAATTAATAGTCTCTGATATTTAAGGTTATTTCTCTTGTTTTAATTTGTAATCACACATCCTCTCTAGTATTCATGAGCCGCATTATATGATTAAATTTATTTTTTCAATTGATGCTTTGAGCGTTTTGGTTTTTGTATAGGTTCTCATACAATTGGACTAGCTAGGTGTGCTGCCTTCAACAATAGGTTGTTCAACTTCGAACAAACGGGTCGTCCAGACAGTTCTATGGATGAACATATGCTGTTCCAGTTGCAACTTTTGTGCCCAAACGTTAGTAGCTATAGTGCTGACTTAGACTCGAAGATCGGAAACTTGACAACACCCCTAGATCGAGACTCACCAATAGGTTTCCCAACTAATGATTTTGACAACCATTACTTTCAGAACTTGCTCAATAGAAAGGCCCTACTTAGCTCCGACCAAGTTTTGTTGAATAGTTATGAAACTAAGCGTTTGATTCAAGATTATAGCATTAGCACGGATCGTTTCTTTGATGACTTTGCCAAGTCCATGGTTAAGATGGGGAATATAAGTCCACTTCTTGGGTCCCGTGGACAGATACGCAAGAACTGTAGAAGAGTGAATTGATGATCAACTGTGCTGAACTTATCTAGGATTTGATGAAAATGAGAAAAAGGTATCTACTAATATCTGCTTCTCAATCTATGGTCAGTGCTGTCATGTATATCGTTATGACTTGTTTTAATTTTCTATTGTGTGGTTTTGGTTCTGTTGTTTGCATTACTAGAAATAAGTTTGGGACATGTACAATGTAAAGTATAAAGTTCTCCATTGGTTTTAATAGGAACAAATGTAAGATCTGTGGAGTAACCATGCTATTGTTAAAACTTAATTATAATTGTGATCCAAAAGCTAGCATTTCATAAGATTTTGATTATTGGTAAGATATTCTAAATTGAATCAATGGAAAGTTAGTTTCAAGGTAGCAATACCTTTAGATCTTATGCCTATATAATCTCATGGTCAAAACATAAGTTATATAATACAGTTTTATGTCATGCATCTATATCATATCTAAAAGTCAAAGCCTAACATTTAATGTTGAACCACATCATTAGTCATGTCACTATTTTTTATTATTGGTTGCAGTCTAATATGGCCCAGTTCAGTCATTTCAGTCCAGTTTGGTCCATTTGGTCCATATTAATCTATTCGGTCTATTTGATCTAGTTCAGTCCATTCAGTCTATTTGGTTTAGTTCGGTCCATTCAGTCAATTCGGTTCAATTCTGTCTATTTGGTTCAGTTATGTCCACTTTGATCCATTGCGGTCCATTTTGGTCCATTTGGTCTATTTCAGTACACTAAATTAAAAATGAGAAAAGATAGGTTTGGGTTGAGAGTAACTATTCCAAATGAACGGTTTTAGACCCCTTAAAAACAACCATATTGCGTAGTCTAGATTAATTAGCCAAGTTGTTACTTAGTCAAATTATGCAATACTAGGTTAAAACAATCAAATAATCATATCATATATATAAAACTTATAAAGCAGCGGAAATAATAAAGAACACAAGATATGATCACCCAGGAAACCACACGGGAAAACCTGGGGAGGATTTTACCCACCGATCCTCAAGGCAAACCGGAATCCACTAAGAAAGAATTGAAGTTCTTACAAAAGGACTTACAAGCTCCCCACTTGACTTCCTAATGCTACCCACCAGTAAAACTTCCTGACACGACCACGCGCAGGCTCCGAGTCCACGGATTACTTCTTTCTTTGAATCCCTCAATCAGCTACAAACACCCACGCTTGATATTCTTTAAACTTCAAAGGCAGCAACCAAGTTGATCATCAAGATGTTGAAGTAATCTCAATCTTGAAAACCCTAAACTTTGTGTAAAGGAAAGCTCCTCTAGATCTCACAAGAGATTTACACAAAACCGCAATATATGAGCAACAATACAACTTGTGCAACTCTTAAAAACGTGGCTAGGGTTTTCCTTATATACCTAGGGCAAAAATATAAAACCCTAAACGTTTAAAGAGTTAGGGCTGAGTTGGAAATTCTGCAGAAAACGCATCTGAGCCAGGCCGAAATGCCCCAATGCATCTGCAGTCACTCGATTCCAACTTTACAATATTTTATCAACTTTGAGCAAGCCTAAACAAGACTAAGTACATTGTTTTGATCATGGTTTGTCAACATTACAAATTAGAGTTCTAAATACATAAATTCCTAAACCTTTAGAACCTAACACTAAAGACATCTTTAATACTATTTGTTGAGCTATACCATCATAGCCCCAATAGTTGAGATTTGGAGGTGCCGCTTTTTCACTCCCATAAAGTAGAATTGATGCATTGCATTCTGTTTGTGTTTAAGAGAGAGAGTGTACATTAATGTATGTATGAAGCTTGTACTAATTTTATAACTGACTTGAAGTATAATTTCCGTTCATTGATATAGGGACTAAAATAGTTTTTGGACCCTTGAATCATCAAATTCAATGATGTGTTCTTCAATAGTATGAATGGTCTTTTGATCCTTACTTTATCTCTTTCCATTAGGATGTGATGTCTCCAAACTCAAGTGCCCCTCCATTGGAATTGGAGAAAGGATGGTCAAAGAGGGAGAAGAAATTAAGACGGCTCATTGTATAACATTTAGTCGTGCCTTCAAGCTCATATAACTTCATCTATTTTAAAGTGACGTGAATTTAATATAAAAAACAAAAGGATGCAAATTGCTATCCAAAAATGTCGAAAAGCATAAAAATTAATGTCTTTGATGATAGATAAGAGAACAACATTTAATGTTGACAAACTTGATGATACATAGTCATACCCTTTTAATCAAGAAGAAAAATTATTCCAAACAAAAAAATAAAGCACAAAACACCAAAGAACAAGGAGATATGGTAATGTAGTACTCTTGATGAATGCTATCCTCAAGGCGTGGGAGGAGCTAGACCAGCCTTAAGAGCTTCAATGGTGGACGTAGTAGTGGTCTTGAAGAATTTAGCCAAGACAACATCGTCAATGCCAGTAGCGAACAAAGTGTTGGGAATTGAAACGGTTCCAGCATTTGCACTCCCAAATGCTGCAATCGCTACAACAGGTATTTGTGCATCAGCATTGTACTAGAAGTGCACAAGTCCCTTTGGGAACACAAAGATATCACCCATTTGTAGTGTCTGAGTAAAGAGCTTATTGGTTGTATCGACAAACCCGACTTGAAGGGTACCTTCAACCACGAAAAGAAGCTCTGAAGCGCGAGGATGAATGTGGGGTGGGTTAGTTGTGCCAGCCGGGTATTCAAGGACAGCATAAGAAACACTCTGCCCATTGAGAGCAGAGAACTCAGCCAAGCTTACTTTCGAGACTTTGAGGGTTGTGGAAGAGCCTCCCTTAAAAAGGTCACGCAAGCCAATGAATGTGAAGAAATTCTCATCAACGTTGGTGACATTTGGGGGGACTATAAATTCAGTGAGGATGTCTGGGTCTCCAGCCATTGCTAGTTGGATGATGGCAAATGAAGAAATTAGTAATGAGAAGAATTTCATGGTGAAAGTTTTAGAGGCCATGGAAGAGAGAAACTTGAGGTATATAGGAAAAAACTAATATAATACTTTGATGATAGTTAATTATGTGGTGCAATGAGGTTATTTGGATTTGATAGAAGGGCCAGTATTTTATAGGGTGTTGTTATGCGTATTTTCAATCCTTCTGCAGTCCTTATTGAAATCAACAGCTAGAGATGGAAACTATGAAGCCATTCTTGTTGTAGCTGCAGGCAGTTGTCTGGGTTTGTCGTTGGCTTGTACACGACACCCACAAAATACTAGACTTTTCTCATCTTTGATAATAGATAATAGAATAACTATGAACTGCATGCTCTCTGCTACCCCTGGAAGCGATATTATTAGGGTGATATCTTTAAAATGAAGGCTCTAATTTTTTTTTTTTAGCGTACTAAGTATTTTTAACACACACGATGTCACACCCCAAACCCAAAAGGGTCCAAGGCATGAAAAAGACATCTCAAAGAACCTGTAGATTTTCCTTTCTGACAATCCAATCCACATAAATCATATCAAGAACCAACATTGAGAATTATCATAATATTTTCATTGAATAAGCTCTCAAAATAAGTCAGAGCTCTAAGCAATAATTACAAGGACCATTGGCCACAAAAGAATAGAGGTCTGAATAATTAATTACATATCACGGCTTGTCCCATCAGTGGAAATAACATCACAACCACTTTAATATACAAAAGAATAAGTCAAGCCTATTCTAAGATTTATACCATCTAATATACCCATTACAAAAGTTCAGCCTCCATCAGTAGTTAGTCTAACTACTATTAGCCACCCAAAAAGCTGTCTCAAAAGATTGTTGCCTACTCTGAAAAGATTATAAAGTAATGGAATGAGACAGAGCCCAGTAAGTAGCATATTTAATGGGGGTGGGGGAAATGCAAGTTTCATCTTCAATGATAATAGTATGACAAGAATTATCTAATAATGAAACACAAAGTTTCTCAAAGTAAAATATCTTGAAACTATACATTATAATCTGTGAACATCAACAATGTAATTTCCAAAGTCATAATATCTAACATAAGATAAATTATCCCAAATCTACCATACTACCACATAAACTGGTCAGGGGATCCACCCATTCACAACTGGCATGATATTGTCCTCTCTGGTATGCAGACTCTTGGCCCCATGGACAGCAGCCTCACCCATACCCTCAAGGTTTTTCTCTCCCCCTATGGGCAGCAGGGAGAGCGCGTCAAATAGGACCTCTCTTGCATGTGGTCTCTTGGCCCCATGGGCAGTAGCCTCACCCACACACAATCAAGGAACCTCTTCCCCCCATGGACAGCAGGGAAGAACGCGTCATCCAAAGTAAAAGGGCACTGACCTTGATTTGATTTCGTTGTCACAAAGACTATGGAAACCAAATCGAGTGATCACCGGGAAATCACACATGGCATGGTGTTAAAACAACATAAACTCACAGGTTACATTATTTTGAAACACATAGGTCATATCCAAATAGTTTCAGAAAACCTTAAATAATCTAACTTCTACAAAGTTTGTAAGGTTTTCAACTTCATTCTTATCAATAAGATTTTCTATCAATCTTCCAAGTACTAAGACAAGATAAGCATCTTAAATATTCCAATACACCATAAAATCCAAGATTTTCTTATCAAGATTAAATAAAAGATGCTTATTTATCCATAACACAAAATCATGCATTTCCCCAAATGCAATACCAAATATGATGCTCTTTTCATATATAATAATACATAATAGGGTCACAACACAATGCTTTTATGAAAACATATATCCATATATAATTTTCCAAAATGTATTTGACCCAAAAATAACATTTACAAAACATGGTTATTTTCCAAAATCCCATTAAAAGCTACTTACCTCGCAACCGCAAAATCCTAATTCTCCAAGCTCCAAGGAGATTAGCTAGAACCTAACAATATCAAGTAAACCTATCACAATAAGTACAAAACTTGAAATTGCATCTAACCACAATTTAGGAATTTGCCAAATAATCACTTAATTAGGCAAGCCTAGTATTTAACCCCGTCAATAATAATATATTTCACTTCCCTAGTTTCTCAACAAATTGATTCACAAGGTATAAACTCCAATTTATAGAGTTAACCCATTTAATACAATCTCCAACATTATGGCTAGCTTCCATAAATTTTGCACTACATTACCAAGAGACCCATGAAAGCAAAATCAACATATCCTCCAAGACAAGAATTTAAAACTTCAACTAACTCCAAATAAACCCAATGGCAATGGAAAAATTAAATTCATAAACCATCACATGTTATAGCTTAAAACCCCCAAATTTTCCCACCATACATAAACCTTAATTAGCCATCAATAGCACAAAATATATATCCACTCATCAAATAATTCCACCAATACCAAACCCATACATAGAAGCACATAAATATCACTACCAATGCTCATAAGTCATATGGGTATCATCATTAATGCTTAGATAAAAATAACCTCAAGCAAAATGCAAAACCCACAAAAAAAAGATGAGAAATTTTTACCTCAAGAAAAGGGTGTGAAGATGTTTATGGGTTCCTAACAATTTTCCGGTGATCTTGCCGGAAAATTGATGGTGGAAATGGTGATATGGAGGTGCCGGCAAGGGAGTTTGAGGGAGTGAGGAGAAGCTGCCAGACGGAGAAATGAAAAAGAAGAAAAAAGAAAGAAAAGAGAAGTGAAGGAGTGAGCCGGCCAAATGAGATAAGAGGGAGTGGATGGTAGTGGGGTTAGGTGGGCTTGGCACGTGGGAACACAAAAATTTGCTTTTGACCATTTTTTTTTTTTTTTTTTTTTAAAACTGACGGGATGTTACACACGAGAAGAGGGGATAAAGTTTTTTAAAGAAACTTATAGTGGTGTATATCCAAAAGGGCCTAACTCTTAGATATATTGCACAGGCTTTAAACCTCTTTTACTCACATTCATTTTCCAATGTGGGATTAACCCACTATTTTTTCTTTTGAGAATATTAAGTATTATTCAACAAGCATTGATCATTTTCTTGTTGAATAAGCATATGCTTTTTCAAAGCAACTTGATAAACTTATTTTTTTTCATGCTATAACTAATATTTTTTAAGCATTCACTAAAATATGCTAATAGTTTTTTTTTTTTTTTTTTTTCCTTTTTAATTTTATAATTCTATAGTTGTGAGAGGAGAGATTTAAATCATGAACGTTTATGTTGAAAGTACAAGCTAGAGATTTCCCAAAAAGTCTTTAAACAAAAGGAATGAGCGCTTTGCTCTAGCAAAGATGCATGAGAGAAATTCACCAAATTAGGAACATCAAAAAGAATCAGTCAAGCTAAGGAATGAGCGCTTTGCTCTAGCGAAGATGCACGAGAGAAATTCACCAAATTAGGGACATAAAAAAGAATCAGTCTAGCTACATGGCTCTTAACAAATCTATGCTAATAATTAATACTAACTAAATTATATTCAAATTACTTTATTTTGATTAATTAGATTTAATTATTTTTGTTTGTGAACTTATAAAAAGTTTATTCACCAACCATGTATTGTTAAAAATTTAATACTTTTTACTACAAAATGAACTATTTATATTATCAATAAATTACAAATAAATATTTGACATCTTGTGAGCTAATTTACAAATCTACGTAATCTATATAATTCCAGGGCTATATAAGTATATTAAATATATTTATAGAATACCTATAAATATATAATAATATATATTTAAATTGAGCCTTCATGAGCTTGTCATAGCTAAAAGTCAAAGCATAGTACTTAATATTACTACACTACTGTTGAGTCACATCATTAGCCACGTCACTATTTTTAATTGATTTGTTCCTCTAATTTATTTGATAATAAAAAAAAAAAATTTAAGATTAATGAATTGAAGTAAGAGCAAAGAAGAAAAAGAAAAGTGTGGAAAGAGTTATTTCTAAATTAAAATAGATGAATTTGTAAAGGAAAAGTAAAATAAAGTTAAAACCTTCTAATATATTATTAGGAAAAAAAAAAACAAACATCCAAGATAAATGTGTTAAGTCAATCAGTTAATATATTTAATATTATCAAAAAACTAGAGGAGCAAATCAATTAAAAAAAATTGAGATGTGGCCGATGATTCAGTTCATTCGGTCTAATTTGTTCTATTTGGTCCATTTTAGTCTAATGCAATCCATTTTATCCACTTCGGTCTAATTCAGTCCATTTAGTTCAAGTCAGTCCATTTTGGTTTAATTAAGTCTATTTCGGTCCAATTCAACCCATTTTGTCTAATTCTACCTATTTTGTCCACTTTAGTCCAATTAAAATCATTTGATATACTTTGGTCCACTTCAATCCATCTCGGTCTAATTTAGTCTATTTCAGTCTATTTTAGTCCAATTCAGCCAATTCAGTCCACTTCTTTAAAGTAAAGAATTCTGAAGATCCAATATTCTAGTATATATAAGCAATCAAATCAAGCTATGTTAATTCTCTTATTTTCTCTTTCCTTCTCTACATCATTTTATTTTAACCCTTAGATTTAGTTTTAGTGATTTGCATGTTACATTAGGTCATTTATTGGGGTTCAAGTGATAGCTCAACGGTAATAGTATTTTTCTTTGGTTCAAATCCCACTTCTTCCTCTCCCTGCCACTATCTATCTATCAAGATCATGCAATTCATTATTTATATCTAGTGAACATTCACTTCACTCAATAGGTATATCCGTACCTTGTTATGCAATGATTTCAATCAAATGTTCAAGAGAGTCATGATCTATATCATTCTCATTTCACATGTCATGGCAACTTAGATGATGGTTCATCTATATGTTAAAACCTAGCTAGTACGTACTGAGTGTGCTTTTAGCAGGTCAAATTCAGTGAGTGTGTTATGTGTGACACATGGACTACCATGTAAACATTTTGTATCTTGGTCAGTTTTTCAATCAAAATGTCAAACCCCATATAACAACAATCAAATCAACAACTCTAATTGGATACTACGGAATATGCTAACAAAGATTAATAAATTCCATCAAATAAGATGAGACAAGTAAAATTAATTAGAGCATTAAAAATGATGAGCCAAAATGAAAACTATTCAATAAATTGAAGAAAATAGAAAATAGAGTAGAAATGTAAAAGAGGGAGGGAGGACACTAGGGTTACGAGGTTCGGCCTAGTGGCCATGGTGTAAAATCTTAAACGGTTGCACAAAGAAACCTTAATATATATGGTATGTATAAGAGCTATAGGGTCTAGGGTTAGCCCTAAATAGACTTAATCTACACTATATTGGGCAACTTGAACCAATGCATAATAAACCACTATAATAATATTATCTTTAACAAAAACACAGCCATCTCGGTCTATGTTTGATTTAACTGTTATGCAAATATTTAACACAGCCATCTCGGTCTATATTTAACTGTTATGCAAATATATTTCCTTCATAATCATAAGGGTAATAATGTTTGATTTTGGTTTTTCAATTTTTAAACATTCAATTCTAGTCCTTCAAAATTTTAAAATATAGTTCATCCATCTATTTTTCTATTTGCGTGACTATGGAATGTTAGAGCACTCATATTAAAGGACCCCACATTTAAAGGAACTAAAATTAAACAAAAATGCAAATAAAAATGGATGGAAAGCAATAAATAAATGGAAAAAATTATAAAGGGATCGGTCAAACTAAATTGTTGCATTTTAAAATTTGAAAGAACAAAATCAAACATTTTAAAATAAGGGACTAAAATCAAACAAACTCCATACTTGAAGGACCAAAAAATCAGTTTACCCTAAGTTTAATTAAAATTCTTATACGTTAGTCCCTGTTACAATATTGTAGCTAGCCATCAGAATTCATGAGATGGCACTAATTAATTCTTGGTTCATACAATTCTTTAATATATGACAAACCACTAATTAAATGATTAGATTCTTTGATTGATGCATTGTATAGGAGGTCATACAAATGGACTATCTAGGTGTCTTCTCTTCAGCAATAGGTTGTTCAACTTCACCGGAACAGGCACTCCAGACGGTACTTTGGGTACGAATATGTTGTCCGATTTGCAAAATATATGCCCAGTGAATGGTGATGCAAACAAGACAACATTCCTGGATCGAAACTCAAATGATTTGTTTGACAACCACTACTTTCAGAACTTGCTCAATGGAAAGGGTCTTCTTAGTTCTGACCAAATTTTATTCTCTAGTGATGAGGCCAAAACGACAACCCAAAGTTTGGTCCAAAGTTACAGCACTAATTCTGATCTTTTCTTTGCGGACTATGCTAATTCCATGATCAAGATGGGGAATATAAGTCCACTTACTGGGTCCAGTGGACAGATCAGAAAGAACTATAGGGTTGTGAACTCATAAATTGTGCTGAACATAACAAGGATTTGCTGGGAAAAAAAAGATTTGTACTGAAGTCTGCTACTCGTTGTATGTTCAGCGTAGTCATGTATCATAGTGACATATTTTAAGTCTCTATAGTGTGGTTTTATTGCTGGCTTTTTTCTAACTGGTTCTCTTGAATCCTGTAGCCAATGATTTTCCATTAGATAACCGTATAGAGAAATTGTGAAAGCTCACATCTTCGATCAGTTTTTTTTATGGCAGCGTGAAAGTTTTCATACAATAAATTGAAATTTAAAATTAATCAATTCGCATGCACACAAATAATAAAATCTTGGCCTAGTATTTAGGCATTTGTTAATGAATCATTTTAAGAAAATTTTAATACTATTTTTATTGGAAATATAAAATTTATGAAAAAAAATTATTTTTCCTAAAAAAATTTAAAAAAATAAAAGGGTTTTTTTTTTGGAGAATGAAAAAAATAAAAGGTTGGCATTACAATAACGTGGTTCGGTTAATTTTATACTTTAATGTTAAATACTTAAATCTACTATCAACCGCGTTCCAAATCTCAAAAACACCATATTCATAGATTCTAACAAATACAAATCAACTCTAATCCCAAAATATTCACAAGACAAAAGCTATTTTCATTCTTCACTCTTCAGTCTCTTCCACACACAAAAGTTACACAATAGGGACTGCCCCCAAGGATACCTAGTTTCATACCAATGTGGGACTAACACTCTTAATGAGAATTAATATATCCTGGTGGAGGACAAAGATATTGATTATTGACGCTGATTGATCAACAACAGTCGCCAAAGTGCTTGAGAGAGAGAGAGAGAGAGAGAGAGAGAGAGAGAGGGATTTGGCCAAGACTTGAAGTATAATTTTAATGAGATATAGGGACTAAGATACTTTTTGGACCCTTGAATCATCAAATTCAATGATGTGTTCTTCAATGGTATGAATGTTCTTCTGAACCTTACTTTATCTCTTTCCATAATTGGGATGTGATGTCTCCAGACTTAAGTCACCCTCCATTGGAATTGGAGAAAGGATGGTCGAAGAGGGAGAAGACGTTAAGCCGGCTCATTGTATAACATATATAGTGGTGCCTTCAAGCTCATATAACTTCATCTATTTTAAAGAGACGCGAATTTAAAAAAGAAAAATTGGATGCAAATTGCTATCCAACAATGTCGAAAAGCATAAAAATTAATATATCTTTGATGATAGATAAGAGAACAGCATTTAATGTTAATAAACTTGATGATACATAGTCATACCCTTTCAAACAAGAAGCAAAATTATTCCAAACAAACAAACAAAAAGAAAAGAAAAGAAAAGAAAAAGCACAAAACACCAAAGAACAAGGAGATATTGTAATGTAGTACTCCTAATAAATGCTATCCTCAAGGCATGGGAGGAGCAAGACCAGCCTTAAGAGCTTCAATGGTGGTAATATTGGTCTTGAAGGATTTAGCCAAGACAACATCGTCAATGCCAGTAGTGAACAAAGTGTTGGGAATTGAAACGGTTCCAGCATTTGCACTCCCAAATGCTGCAATTGCTACAACAGGTATTTGTGCATCAGCATTGTACTGGAAGTGCACAAGTCCCTTTGGGAACACAATAATATCACCCGTTTGTAGTGTCTGAGTAAAGAGCTTGTTGGTTGTATCAACAAACCCGACTTGAAGGGTACCTTCAACCACGAAAAGAAGCTATGAATGTGGGGTGGGTTAGTTGTGCCAGCCGGGTATCCAAGGATAGCATAAGAAACACTCTACCCATTGAGAGCAGAGAACTCGGCCAAGCTTACTTGCGAGACTTTGAGGGTTGTGGAAGGGCCTCCCTTGAAAAGGTCACGCAAGCCAGTGAATTTGAAGAAATTCCCATCAACGTTGGTGACATTTGGGGGGACTATAAAATCAGTGAGGATGTCTGGGTCTCCAGCCATTGCCATTTGGATGATGGCAAATGAAAAAATTAGTAGTGAGAAGAATTTCTTGGTGAAAGTTTTAGAGGCCATGGAAGAGAGAAACTTGAGGTATATAGGAAAAAACTAATATGGTACTTTGATGATAGTTTATTATGTGGTGCAATGAGGTGATTTGGGTTTGATAGAGAAGGGCCAGTATTTGTAGGGTGTTGTTATGCGTATGAAAGGAATATAGGTAATCGTATTTGTACGTTTTTAGAACCCTTAAACACAAACAAATTAACCTAGTTATTTAGCCAAGTGATTAACTTAGGTAAATTATTCAGATCTGGGTTAACACAAGTAAATCATATCATTGAAACAGTGCGAAAAATAAATAACACAATGATCTGATAACTCAGGAAAACCAAACCGGTAAAAAACCTGGGGAAGATTTAACCTAACTATTCTCAAGGTAAAATAGATCCACTATGAAAGAATTGAAGTTTTACAATAGCAACTTAGACCACTAACATCCTATTGCCACATCAAGTCGAAAACTTATTGCCACGACCACATGACAGTTTTGAGTTCACGGACTACTTCTTTCTTAGATTCACAGCAACCACAAGTACTCCCACTTGTGTTTTTCTTTAATCTCTTTATGCAGCAACTGAAGCGATCACCAAGCTCTCGATATCAATCTTGATCTTGATAACCTTAAGTATGTATGAAGGCAAACACCTCTAGGTCTCACAAGAGATTCATACACACAGCATAAACAACAATAATAAAACGGGACTAGGGTTTTTCCTTTTATACTTAAGACAAAACATAAAACCCTACATGTCATACGGGCTTGGGCTGAGTTGGAAAATTCTGTAGAAAAACAATTTGCACGAGGTTCGATCGATTGAATTTAATTTTGAATCGATCGAGTCTTGCAGATTTACATAATAAATCCTGCAGTACACTCGATTCCAATTTTACACATAAACACGCTTTGAGCAACCTAATTCTAGACTCTAAGTTTTAATCATGGTTTGTCAACATTACATATTGAAGTTCTAATACATTTAGATCCTAGATCGTAAATCCGTTGAACCTAACAGTATTTTCAATCCTTCTGCAGTCCTTATTGAAATCAATAGCTAGAGATGGAAACTATGAAGCCATTCTTATTGTAGTTGCAGGCAGTTGTCTGGGTTTGTCGTTGGCTTGTACACGAAACCCACAAAGTACTAAACTCTTCTTATCTTTGATAATTGATAATACAATAACTATGATCTACATGCTCTCTGCTACCCCTTGAAGCGAGATTATTAGGGTGATATCTTTAAAATGAAGACCCTAAATTTAGTGTTAAAATGAAAGTCAATAAATATCATAAATACTAACTTGTTAAAATTGACATTATATGTTTAAACTTTATTCATTTTCTTATTGAACAAGTATGTGCTTTTTCAAAAGTAACTTGATAAACTTATTCTTTTTTCATACATAGTAAACATTATAACTAATACTTTTTAAGCATTCACTAAAATATGCTAGTAGTGTTTTTTTTTTTCTTCCCCTTTTTAATTTTATAATTCAATAGTTGGAAGAAAAGAGATTTAAACCATGGACATTTTTATTGAAAGTACGAGCTAGAGATTTCTCAAGAATTCTTTAAACAAAAGGACTGAGTTCTTTACTCTAGCGAAGACGCACAAGAGAAATTCACCAAATTAGGGACATCAGAAAGAGTCTGTTGCGCTACATGGCTCTTTACAAATCTATGCTAATAATTAATACTAACTAAATTATTTTGAAATTATTTTATTTGGATTAATTATATTTAATTATTTTTGTTTGAGAATTTTTAAAAAGTTTATTCACCAACCATTTATTGTTAAAAATTTAATACTTTTTACTACGAAATGAACTATTTATATTATCTATAAATTGCAAATAAATATTTGATATTTTGTGAGCTAATTTACAAATCTACATAATCTATATAATTCAAGGGCTATATAAATATATTATTATATATTTATAGCATACCTATAAATATATAATAATATATGTTTAAATTGAGCATTATGCTTACAAGCATGAGCTTGTAATAGCTAAAAATCGAAGCATGGTATTTAATGTTACTACACTCCTATTGAGTCACATCATCGGCCGGTCATGTCACTATTTTTTTATTGATTAGTTCCTCTAATTTTTTGATAATATTAAAAAAATTAATAGTAATGAATTGAAGTAAGAGCAATGAAGAAAAAGAAAAGTGTGAAAAAGAGTTATTTCTAAATTAAAATAGATGAATTTGTAAAGGAAAAGCACATATAAAATTAAAACTGTCAATTATATTATTAGAAAAAAAAAAAAAAAAAACAAACAAACGTTCAAGATGAATGTGTGAAGTTAATCAGTTAATGTTTGTTTTTAGACCCCTTAAAACACAATTAGATTAACCTAGTTAACAAGCCAAATTATTACTTAGTCCAAATTTCAAATCTAGGTTAACACAATCATACAATCATATCAATGTAAAGTGTGGAATATAAGTAACACAAAGATATGATGACTCAGGAAAACCAAACCGGTAAAAAACCTGGGGAGGATTTAACCTAGTTATCCTTAAGATAAACCTGAATCCACTAATGAAAGAATCGAAGTTTTTACAATAGCGACTTAGACTACTAACATCCTATTGCTACCCACCAGTAGGAAACTTATTGACATGACCACAGGCAAGCTCCGAGACCACAGACTCCTTCTTTCTTGAATTCTCCAGCAAGTACAAGCACACCCGCTTGTGTATCTTTAAACTCTTTAGTGCAGCAACTAAATGATTATCAAGCTCTCAATCAAATCTCCTTCTTGATAATCCTAAGCATGTGTGAAGGCAACAAGCTCTCAGATCTCATAAGAGATTCACACACACAGTAAATAGAGCAACAACAAAAATGTGGCTAGGGTTTCCCTTTTATACCTAGGGTAAAATATAAAACCCTACACGTCATATGGGCTTAGGGCTGAGTTAGAAAATTCTGTAGAAAAACATTCTGCACGACTTTCGATCGATCGAGCCAGTCAAAATTGCACACTCGATTCTGCAGTTAACTCGATTCTAACTTTACATAAAAGACATACTTTGAGCAAGTATAAAACAAGACTAAACACCTGTTTTGATCATGATTTGCTAACAATCCAAATTAGAGTTCTAATACATTAATTCCTAAGTATTTAGAACCTAACAGTTAATATATTTAATATTATCAAAAAAACTAAAGGAACAAATCAATTAAAAAAAAAACTGTGATGTGGCCGATGATTCAGTCTATTTGGTCCATTTCGGTCTAATTTGGTCAATTTTAGTCTAATGCAGTCCATTTAGTCCACTTTGGTCTAATTTGGTCCATTTTGTTCACGTTGGTCCATTTTGGTCTAATTAAGTCTATTTCGGTCCAATTCATCCCATTCGGTCTAATTCTATCCATTCGTCCAATTAGGTCCATTTGGTATACTTCGGTCTACTTCAATCCATGTTGGTCTAATTTAGTCTATTTTAGTCTACCTCAGTCCAATTTAGCCAATTTGATCCACTTCTTTAAAGTAAAGAATTCTGAAGATCTAATGATCTAGTATATGTAAGCAATCATGTCAAACTATGTTAATTCTCTTATTTTCTCTTTCCCTCTCTACATCATTTTATTTTCACCCTTAGATTTGGTCTCGGGAATTTGCGTGTTAGATTAGGTCATTTATTGGGGTTCAAGTGATAGCCCAATGGTAATAGTATTTTCCTTTGGTTTCAATCCCATTTCTCCCTCTCCTCACCACTATCTATCTATCAAGATCATGCAATTCTTTATTTATATCCAGTGAACATTCACTTCACTCGGTAGTAAGTCTTTCTAGGGCTAATCCTAGACCCTATAGCTCTTATATATACCATATTAGGATTCTCTGTATAATTGTCTAAGGCTTTACACCGTGAACATAGGCCACTATGCAGAACCACGTAATCTTAAGTGTTCTCCCTCTCTCTTTTCCATCTCTGCTCTATTTTCTATTTCCTTCAATTTAATAGTTTTCATTTTGGCCTGTCATTTTTAATGCTTTAATTAATTATATCTTGTCTTATCTTATTTGATGGAATTTATTAACCTTAGTTAGAATATTCCATAGTACCCAATTAGAGTTGTTGATCTGATTATTGTTATAAGGGGTATGACATTTTGATTGAACAACTGACCATGATACAAAATGTTTATTTTATACTAAGTTTGGCATCTTGAACCAAATGCACAATAAACCACTATAATAAAATTATCTTTTAACAAAAACACAGCCATCCATCTAAGTTACCAGAATGCTAATACCGACAAAATTTAAATCTTAAACATTCTTAATGCACGCATAACTAAATCGTGCGCCCAAGTGGTAACAAAAAGCTTTTGCTCTTCCACAAGCACTAATGCTTCTGACTGTGTTTTGATTCATGAACTTGCATGAGAAGATCATTTTCTATGCAATCTGATAACAATGAATCCACTACTCTTTCAATAAACTATAGTGTCGGTAATATTAAAACTACTAATCTGTGAGGTTTATTTAAGTATCAAATTCAGAGCAGTATTGAATTCTGGCAGACACTATCTGCAGCAGCCATACATCATCAGCACTTATAAAGTAACAACATATCAATTATATTATAACAGATTATAAACTTGCTAAGGCACACACTGTCTCGGCTATAAATTAAGCTTGCAAGATGCTGCATGCTTCAAGGCCTTAACGCTTGCATTACATTATTTTTTTTAGTTTCTTTGCAATATCCCTCAACTACTTCTGTCGAAACTACTGAAATAATCATGAAGAAGTCTGATAGCTTCTACGGTTATTCTTTGATTCTGGCTTTCTTTATGTTATTCCTTGCTGCAAGGTCTCAATTGACTACAGATTTTTATAAGGCATCATGTCCAAATCTTATCTCTATTGTGAGGAGAGAGGTTCAAAATGCTATCAAGATTGAAATGCGTATGGCTGCGTCTTTGCTTCGGCTTCACTTCCATGATTGCTTTGTGAATGTAAGTTTATGCATCAAATTTTCTTTATCAACATTTCATTAATGTCCTTCAAAATTATCCTGTTACTTCTCTATTTCAATACCTTAATAGGTGTTTTTAGCATACTTGTTTCATGAGAAAGACACCCCTAGGTCATGAAAGGGTTTATAATTTTTAAGTATTGAAACTAATTATTCCAAGAATTAACTGAAGAACTCAATGAAAACCCCTTGACCAATGCTTGTAAAATTAAGGACTTTCTCATTTCCAAAAGGGAATTCAACAAGAGGACACTCAAAGTATTCGTTGGTATTCTTGTTTATCCAAAAAGTACTCTCTCTTTTAAATATATCAGAAGTGGATATGCCTAGCAAGCCACTTACCATATTTTTAACTTCCTTTCCTCTTTAACTTTTTGGGGGCAACTTAATGGCCTCGTTGTATCATAAATAATTAGTAAATTAGTAAAATTTTCTCTGCTCTTAATGCATAGGGTTGCGATGCATCAATACTATTGGATACAAGCGATGGTGAGAAGTTTGCTCTTCCCAACTTAAATTCAGTTAGAGGATTTGACGTTGTGGATAATATCAAAAGCTCTGTGGAGAGTGCATGTCCTGGTGTTGTATCATGTGCTGATATAGTAGCCATAGCTGCCCGAGATTCAGTGCTCTTAGTAAGTTTAAATCTTTTTTTTTTTTCCTAGTTGACATGATCACTATTCACTAGTTCATTGCTCACCACTATACATAGACTAATATACAATTTGATTTTTGGAATCAATTTCAAATTCAAAAGAATGATATGATGGTTATAGTGTTAAGAATACATGTTATCGACCTTGATTAATTTGTTTAGGTATATATTGTCGACCCTAAAAATTTTATAAGTAGCACTTAGTTGCTATTGTTGTACTATATTATTGCAGCAACATGCTAAACAGCACATTAGAAACAATAGAATAATATTAGAGAAACATTTGACGTTGAAGGAACTTCCAAGTACACACAAAAGTCTTATGAAATCTGAATTCAAAATTATCTTTCAACATTTATCATGTTCTGTAATGGTTTGCAGAGTGGAGGACCTACATGGAAGGTTCCGTTGGGCAGAAGAGATGCGCTAGTGGCAAATCAAACGGGAGCAAATACTGGGCTTCCTTCTCCATTTGACAGCCTGGGTATTATCGCTCGTAAGTTTGCAAATGTAGGCCTCGATCTCACAGATGTGGTATCCTTATCAGGTACTTGTTACATAAATTACACTATAAATTTAACTAACATAATATGCAAATATTGAAGAATGTTAAGAAAAAGTTCTCTCAAATTTACCCAACTAAAATTGCCTTCATAATTCCATATAAAAGAAATATATCCTTCTTAATCATAAGGGTAAAATGCATTTTTGATCCCTCAAACATGTTTGATTTTGGTTTTTTAATTTTTAAACATTCAATTCTCTAGTCGTTCAAAATTTTAACATATAGTTCATTCATCTATTCTGCTATTTACGTGACTACGAAATGTTGGAGCACTCCATATTAAAGGGACCCCATATTTATCGAACTAAAATTAAACAAAAATGCAAATAAGAAATGGATGGAAAGCATGATATAAATAGAAAAAATTATGAAGGGAACGATCAAACTAAATTGTTACATTTTAAAATTTGAAAGACCAAAATCAAACAAACTCCATACTTGAAGTACCAAAAATTCAGTTTACCCTAAGTTCAATTTCTTATATGTTACTCCCTGTTACAATATTATAGCTAGCCATCAGAATTCATGAGATATGGCACTAATTCTTGGTTCATACAATTCTTTAATATGACATGACAAACCACTTAGTAGAGGATTAGATTTTTCAATTGATGCATTGTATATTATTTGTATAGGAGGTCATACAATTGGACTATCTAGGTGTCTTCTCTTCAGCAATAGGTTGTTCAACTTCGCCGGAACAGGCAATCCAGACAGTACTTTGGATACGAATATGTTGTCCGATTTGCAAAATATATGCCCAGTGAATGGTGATGCAAACAAGGCAACATTCCTGGATCGAAACTCAAATGATTTGTTTGACAACCACTACTTTCAGAACTTGCTCAATGGAAAGGGTCTTCTTAGTTCTGACCAAATTTTATTCTCTAGTGATGAGGCCAAAACGACAACCCTAAGTTTGGTCCAAAGATACAGCACTAATAGTGGTCTTTTCTTTGCGGACTTTGCTAATTCCATGATCAAGATGGGGAATATAAGTCCACTTACTGGGTCTAGTGGACAGATCAGAAAGAACTGTAGGGTTGTGAACTCATAAATTGTGCTGAACATAACAAGGATTTTAGGTCTCTATAGTGTGGTTTTATTGCTGGCTTTTTCTGATGATTTTCTTGAATCCTGTAGCCAATGATTTTCTATTTGATAACCATACAGAGAAATTGTGAAAGCTCACATTTTCACAATTTATGGCAGAAAGATCTCATACAATTTATTGAAATTTAAAATTAACCAGAAATCGCACGCACACAAATAATAAAATTTAAAAAAAAAAACATTACAAATAGGTTTGGTTAATTCGATGCTTACATCCATACAACTGCGGTGCAAATATCAAAAGCACCACATATTCATATATCCTCACAAACCTCACAAATACAAATTAACTCAAATCCCCAAAATATTCAAAGGTGCTCTTACACTTGCACATGCACAAGACAAAGTTTTATCTTCTGGGGCTGACTCCTGCACACACACAAAAGCATGGACTGCACCAAGCTTATTTAGTTTCATTTCAATGTGGAACTAACACTCTTAATAAGAATTAATTAATATATCCACAAGATATTGGCGTTGATTGATCAACAACCGTCATCAAACCATGCCATATATTGGGTATTGGGTTGGTCGGTGAAGTCAGATTAGGCAATGGACCTCATAGTGAATAAGATTTTCATGACCGGGCAGACAAAGGCCATCAATTGGCAAGTTAGATCAAATCTAAGTTGTCAGAGCCCCTCAATCAACCGTCTCTAAGCCAGATCTATGATTCTCTCCCTCTACAATATAACTTAGAATTAAGCTTATGAGTTATGAGTCGTACTATAAAACTTTGAAAGAGAATGATTAAACATAGATTAAGACATAAAACCAAAATATCAGAGAGAATCAATTTGGTTTTATACCAACGTGATCTATGGTGGGAATTATTTCTTACTTTAAAAATGAAAATATAGAGAAGCCGGTAGAGATGATCTGATCTAAGCTATTATGTACTAAGACTCGATTAGTTCATGGCTCAGAAACAAGAGCCCACATTTACATGCTGCAAACTAAATTGTGCTAGTTGGAACTCCATAGAGCTGGAAGGTCAATCAATTCAAGCATGAATGGATAGATCTTCGCTTTGCTTATTATGTTTTTTTTACTGCTGTCTTGTATACACAGATTATACAAATGAGGAATTTTAATTTTTTTTATCATTGTAAGAGACGGTGTGACACCATGCTTTTGGTCAAGGGCATACACTCATGGTGACGGTGTGCTGAATTCTACCCCTTCTATTAGGAGATTGAAACCGTTGTCCTCACATTATTGCTTGGGGTTTTCTTGTTGTGAGATATAGGTGTATAGTTTGTAATAAATTACTGATTGTCCAAAATTGAAAAATATTTATTAATATAACAAAAAATTACTTGATATTCGATTAACATAAAAAGTTATACATAATGTAAATGTAAGTTGTAATTTTTTTTTTTTTTGTGTTTTGTCTCAATTTATTTTTTCAATCCTAGCATTAGAGCTAATATAATCATTGTTATGCTTAAACTATACTTCATAAATTAAGTTAACTATAAATATATATTTCAAATAAGTATAAATAAATAAATAAAAATAATCAATAAATGGTTATTAATATATGAAGTTAAAAGATTAATATTAATATAAGATATTTCAAAAAATATTTGAATACCTATCAACAAAATGAAAAATTAAATTAACTTAGAATATGAACCATATGATCATATACTTAAAAAATTTTAAATGTTTTTTTTTGCATACTTTGATTTTTTTTTTTAAAGATGCTGTATGATGTTTTTATTTTGAATTAATTTAAAAGCATCAATATTTGCTTTTTCTATCTTATATATCATTTCTAAGTATCAAATGATTAGTTGATTGCAAATGACCCATAATATATATAGCATTGTAAATGATTTTTTTTAAATAAAATAAAATAGAAAATTCAACACGCTGATGAGGAGATATTGCTATAATATCAAAGGGTTAGTTGATTGAAAATAATCTTAAAAAGTATATGGCATTTGTAATAGTTTTTTTTTTTTTTTTTTTTTTTTAAAGAGAATAAACATCATACAAAATTTGGAGCCAAGGGGGGAGCATTTTTTTGTTTTTTAAAGAACCTAGGGGGACCTTGGGTGGGTCGAGTTAGGGGGGAAGTGCCCCCCCCAACACCCCCCCCCCCCCCCCCCCCCCCCCAGGCTCTTCCCATGCTCAACGCTATCATATGTTCTGGAAAATGGTGTTGCTTAATTTACTTTGGTCAACACTGTTGCCATCCTTTGGCAATCATTTGTCGTTGTCGACTACTACTACAAGCTTCTGTCTTAGCTTGCGTATGTCATCCTTCTGCCATTGTTCCTGCGTCAATATTCCTCAAGTTATCGATGTAGTATCTTCTAGCCATAATAATCTCTTTTTGGCCATTGGTGAAATTGTTCTCAAATCCTATGTAGATGTCTTTCGACCTTCATCCATCACCGAACATCGTCATTTTTGCTACGTTATTCTAGCATTTTTGGCATTTAATTCCATGTCGTGTTTAGTCTGTTCTACATTTGATAGAGTACCCTTTCATATCATGGTTTCCTTCACAAGCTTACATTCTAGACTCTAGACATTCTCAAACTTCTACCTTGAGTTTGAGGGTAGATGTTAATAAATATTATGACCCAATAGGTTTAAGCTTATTATAGGCTCTTGTACATGTAAAGCAAGCATCAAAGTAATCTTAGCCCTAGTTGTAGTGTAAGTACTACAACCTTAGGTATGGGCAGAGAGAAGAGGGCTAAGGGTGGGTCATCCCTCATCTCCCAGTGAAGTTTTGAAAACACTCCCCAACTCCCAATTTTTTTTTATTAAAAAAAAATTATATATGAATTTTAGCTAATGTCCCCCTTATAAAATTTTAAAAAATTGCAGCAAATTTTTTTAAAAATATGACTTAAATCTTTTTTTTTTCCAGTTATGTGTGACACATTGACTACCATGTAAACATTTTGTATCATGGTCTTTTTTTTGTCTTTTTGTATCAAGGTCATTTGTTCAATCAAAATGTCAAACCCCGGATAACAATAATCAAATCATGATCAGCAACTCTACTTAGGTACCAAGGAATATCCTAAGTTTAATAAATTACATTAAATAAGATTAGACAAGATATGGTTAAAGCATTAAAAATCAAAGGAAAAAAAAATGAAAAAATAGCCATCAATCTAAGTTAGAAGAGTGCAAATACCAACAAAATTTAAATCTTAAACATTCTTAATGCACGCACATCTAAATCGTGCGCCGAAGTGGTGGCAAAAAGCTTGAGCTCTTCCACAAGCACTAATGCTTCTGAGTGTGTTTTGATTCATGAATTAGCATGAGAAGGTCATTTTCTATGCAATCTGATAACTATGAACCCACTACTCTTTCAATTAACTATCATGTCGGTAATATTAAAACTACGTACTAATCTCTTAGGTTTATTTAGGTATCAATTTCAGCGCAGTCTTGAATCCAGGCAGACATTATCTGCAGCAGCCATACATCATCAGCACTTATAAAGTAACAACATATCAATTATATTATAATATATTATAAAATTGCTAATTCTCTCATTCACTCGGCTATAAATTAAGTCTGAAAGATATTGCATGCCTCAAAGCCTTAACACTTACATTACATTAATTATCTTTCTGAGTTCTTAATTTGCATCCCTTAACTACTTGTGTGGAAGCTATTAAAATAACCATGAAGAAGTCTAATAGCTTCTATGGTTATTCTTTGATTCTGGCTTTCTTTATGTTGTTCCTTGCTGCAAGGTCTCAACTGATTACAGATTTTTATAACAAATCATGTCCAAATCTTCTCACTATTGTGAGGACACAGGTGCAAAATGCTATTAAGGTTGAAACGCGTATGGCTGCCTCTTTGCTTCGGCTTCACTTCCATGACTGCTTTGTGAATGTAAGTTCAAGCATCAAATTTTTTATTTTTTATTTATCTACACTTAATGCCCATCAAATTTGTTGTCATTTGTCTGTATTTCTTGACTTTTAAAGGTGTTTTTACCATATTTTGCTTGTTTCATGAGAAAGATAACCCTAGGTCATGAAAGGGTTTATAATTTTTAAGTAATGAGACTAATTTATTCGATGAAAAGCTGAAGAATTCAATGAAACCCCTCGATTAATGCTTGTCAAATTAGGGAATTTTTCATTTCCAAAAAGGATATCAACAAGGACACTCAAAGTATTCCTTGCCACTCTTTTTTATCCCTAAAGTACTTTCTTTTGAATATATTAGAAGTGCATATGCCTATGAAGCCTCTCTTCATATTTTTATCTTCCTTTTGTGTTTAAATTAAGGGCCTCGTTGTTGTATCACAAATAATTAGTAAAACTTTCTTTACTCTTAATGCATAGGGTTGCGATGGATCAATACTATTGGATGGAAGCGATGGTGAGAAGTTTGCCCTTCCCAACTTAAACTCAGTTAGAGGATTTGAAGTTGTGGATAATATCAAAAGCTCTGTCGAGAGTGCATGCCCTGGTGTTGTATCATGTGCTGATCTACTTGCTATAGCTGCTCGAGATTCTGTGCTCTTAGTAAGTTTACATCCTTTTTTACTCTAGTTGACATGTATATATGATCACTATTCACTAGTAGAATAATATATACAATTTAATATTTGGTAGGAACTTTAGATTAAAGATAATGAAATAGAGGTCATTTATAAGTTTCACTCTTTTTTTTTTTTAGGATTATAGAGTTAAGAATATATATAGCCAACTCTAATTACTTTGTTAAAGTATCCCTGGCTGTCTCCAAAATTTTATGACTAAGACTTATTTGTCATTGTTGTTGTATATAGTTGCATTTACATGCTAAACAGCTAATTAGAATCAGTAAAATAACATTAGGGAATATTTAATGTTGAAGGAACTTCAAGTATACACTAAATTACCTCACAAAACAGCTAGTCTTATGAAATCTGAGTTCAAAATTATCTTTCAACATTTATCCTGTTTTGTATTCGCTTGCAGAGTGGAGGACCTACATGGAAGGTTCTGTTGGGCAGAAGAGATGCGCTAGTGGCAAATCAATCGGGAGCAAATACTTCGCTTCCTTCTCCATTTGACAACCTGGGTAATATCACTCTTAAGTTCGCAAATGTAGGTCTCAATGTCACAGACGTGGTGTCCTTATCAGGTATTTTTTTTTTTTTTTTAGAATACTAAGTATTTTTAATATACACACGGAGGGAGAGAAGAAGATTTTTTTAAAGAAACTTACAGTGGTGTATATCCAAAAGGGCTTACTTATCAGGTACTTAAATTTTGCATAAATTACACTATAAATTTAACTAACATAACATGCCATTAAAGCATGTTTAGAAAAAGTTCTCTCAAATTCGCCAAACTAAAATTGCCTTTATAAATAAAAGGGAAAAATGTCATTTTTTAATCTATCCCTCAAATATGGGGTATGCATTGCTCGGTTTTAGTTTCTTAATTTTGAAATGTTTAATTTTGATCCTTAAAAATTTTAAAATATAACAATTAAGTCATTGCACCTATTTTTCTATTTAGGTGACTAGTGGAACGTTAGAGTTCCCCATAATAAGGGATCCCTATATTTAAGGAACTAAAAACCAACCTTTAAAGGACTAAAATCGAACGAAAATGCAAATAAGAAATGAATGGAAAGCAATAAATAAATGAAAAATAGACAAAGGGGTCAAAACTAAATGGTTACATTTTAATAGGTTCTAGTTAGTTCAACTGGTAAAGTCTCTAATGGTTGAATAAGAGATCTAACGTTCAATCTCCGCCTATACCAAAAATTGATTGGTATCTTGATCTAAGGTTCAAGAGCAGACGTCATAGATTGAAACTATTTTAAAAAAATAGTTATATTTAAAGTTTGGAAGACCAAAATCATATATTTTAAAATGATGGACCAAAATCAAAGTCCATATTAAGGGAGCAAAAATACAGTTTACCCTACCTTTAATTATTATTTTTATTTTCAAAATTTTTATATTTTACTCTCTCTTATAAATTACAATATCAAAATTTTCCTTAAACTGTTTATTTATAAAAACTTTAAAAACATCTATTAACCAGACCCTTCTTTGATATGGCCAACCACTTATAATTTGTAATCACACATATACATATTCCCTCTAACATTCATTTACCGTGTTTAGATGTTTATATTTTTCAATCGATGCATTGTATAGGAGGTCATACGATTGGACTAGCTAGGTGTGCCGTCTTCAGCAATAGGTTGTATAACTTCTCGGGACCAGGCATTCCGGACAGTACTATGGATACGAATATGGTGTCCGATTTGCAAAATGTATGCCCAGTGAATGGTGATGGAAACAAGACAACATTCCTGGATCGAAACTCAACTGATTTGTTTGACAACCACTACTTTCAGAACTTGCTCAATGGAAAGGGTCTTCTTAGTTCTGACCAAATTTTATTCTCTAGTGATGAGGCCAAAACCACAACCCAAAGTTTGGTACAAAGTTACAGCACTAATCCTAGTCGTTTCTTTGCTGACTTTCTTAATTCCATGATCAAGATGGGAAATATAAGTCCACTTACCGGGTCCAATGGAGAGATCAGGAAGAACTGTAGGGTTGTGAACTCATGAACTGTGCTGAACACAAGAAGGATTTAATGGAGGAAAAAACAATATATATATATATATACACACACACGTGTATGTGTGTGTACACTAAAGTCTGCTACTCGGTATATGGTCAGTGTAGTCATGTATCATTGTGCCTTGTTTTAAGTCTCTATAGTGGATTATCAAAAAAAAAAAGGTCTCTATAGTGTGGTTTTATTGCTGTTTTTTTCATTACTATAGTTGGAAATGTATCTTAAATAATTTGTGATATGAAATGCAAAATAGAATGAAGGCTTGAAAATCATCAATTTATAACCGGTGTCTATAATCCAGTAGCCAACGATTTTCCATTTAATAACTATACAGAGAAATTGTAACAGCTCACATCTTCAGTTTTTATGGCAGCAAAAGTTCCCATTCCAAATATCGTTGAAATTTAAAATTAGGATAAATCGCATTCACACCAACAGTAAAATCTTTTTTTTTTTTTTTTTTAAGTTGATGTGTGAATATACGTAATTTGGCTAATTCGATTCTTACATATAACATTCAACCGCATTCATAAACCTCACAAATATAAAATAATTCAGTTAGTCCCCAAAATAAAGTCTACTATCTTCTAAAGTAAATCCCCAAAATAGTCGAAGGCCATCAATTGGCAAGTTTAGTCAAATCTAAGTCTAAGGTTGTGAAGCCCATCAATTGACAATCATGCATGCACCAAGCAAAATTTATGACTCTCTATCTCCTTTACAATGCCAATGTCATGAGCGGGATTTGGAGGATGCCCTAGGTGGTGGTGGATTCACCATGAATAGTGGTTTGAACACCAATATATATGTGTGTGTAGAGATATTCAATTATACTAATTACAATGGAATTAAGCTCATGAATTATACTATAAAAACTTTGGGAGTGAGTGATTAAACATTAATTAAGACACAAAACAACAATATCAGAGAATCAATCTGGATTTATGCCTCTATATGTGATCAATGATGGAAGTTATCTTCTTACTTAGATGTTTAATAGAAAAATATATAAAAGCCCATATAAATCTCCATCTAGTTTTTATTAACCTAGAGAAAGTATATGATATGGGAAACTTGGAGAAATTATATGTGAGTGTTAGGTTCTAAGGTCTTAGGATTTTATGTATTTAGAACTCTAATTTGTAATGTTGGCAAACCATGATCAAAACAATGTATTTAGTCTTGTTTAGGCTTGTTCAAAGTTGATTAATTATTGTAAAGTTGGAATCGAGTGGCTGCAGAAATATTTGTAACTTTCGGACTGGCTCGATCAATCGAAAATTAGACTCGATTGATCGAAAGTCGACCAGAACGTTTTTCTGCAGGGTTCCAGTTCAGCCTAAACACTATTTAAACGTCTTGGGGTTCAAGTAAAACTCTTATATATATAAGGGAAACCCTAGAACGCTTTTGGGACTTTGTAGAGAGAGATTATAGTGCGTCTTGTGCCTCCTTTTATTTTTAGGGTTTTGTACCCAAACCTTTATAAGTCTTTGTTGCTCATATTTGCTGTTTATGTGAATCTCTTGTGAGATCTTTGAGGAGCTTTCCTTCACATAAATTTAGGGTTTTCAAGGTAGAGATTATTTCAACATCTTGATGATCAATAAGGTTGCTGCCATTGAAGCTTAAAGAATATCAAGCGTGGGTGCTTGTACTTGATTGAAGAGTCCAAGAAAGAAGGAGTTCGTGAATTCGGAGCTTGCACGTGGTCGTGTCAGTAAGTTCTACTGGTGGGTAGCATTAGGAAGTCGAGCAGGGAGCTTGTAGTCCTTTTGTATGAACTTCGATTCTTTCATAGTGGATTCAGGTTTGTCTTGAGGATCGGTGGGTCAAATCCTCCCCAGGTTTTTTACCGGTTTGGTTTTCCTGGGTGATCATATCTTGTGTTATTTATTATTCCGCTGCTATATATTCTTGATATGATTGTTTGATTGTTTTAACCTAGAATTGTTTGATTGTTTTAACCTAAAATTGTTTAATTTGACTAAGTAACAACTTGGCTAATTAACTAGGCTACTCAATCTGGTTGTGTGTTAAGGGGTCTAAATAATCCAACAGTGAGTTTTAGAAAAGAAAGGGATTCATCTAGAATATATTAAGTAAGGATATGTATAATAGAGCTATAACTAGTGTGAGAACAAGTGGAGGAATCATAAGTGATTTTCCTATAACAATAGAATTACATCAAGATCCAACATTAAATTCATATCCCTTTGTATTTGTGATGCATGATAAATCACTAAATTGATTCAAAATAATGTCCCTTGGTATATGCTTTTTGTAGATGCTATAAGTTTAGTGGATGAAACTAGACATAGACTTAAAGTCAAGTTAGAAAATAGGAAAATTTCTTTAGAGTCTAACCGTTTTAGGACTAAAACATAGTAAATAGAATATAAGTTTAGTCAAAGTAAAAACAAAAATGAATGAGTTACAAGACTTAATAGTCAAAGGATACCAAAGTGAAACAGTTTCTGATATTGTGATAAATAATTCATAAAGATAATGAGATTAAAGAGGGTGTAAATCATTGGATAAGAGTAATGGTCCTATGGATGCAGTGGAATATCTATTAAGACTACTATAAGATTAGCTAAGCTCTATGGAACTTATTGTTAAGATGGATAAGTAAAAATAAGAAAATATAGAATTTGAAATAAGGAAATTTTCTTAAAGATAAGTATAGTCCATATTGATAAAGTAAATGAGGGATATTCACTTGAAATGATCTCATCATGTGCAAAGGAGAGAAATTAAAATATTAGGTGAGAAGAGTAATTTGATTCAAATCAAGTGAATTAAAAGAAAAAGAAGAAGATAGAGGAAGATAAAAAATAGCATTAGTAGAAATTTGTATAAATTGAAATTTAGTTTAAAAGGTGACAGAGTATAACTTTGGATAAAATTGAATGACTAAAAAAATACATGCGGCCAGCTCTAATTCAATATGAGAAATCTCAAGACCAATTCCGACCGAAACCTTGAAAATTTTTGTGGGTTCAAAACAAGTGCTAACCTATGGCGGATAGGAACTAATTAGGTCATCCATATTTTACTACATATCCTTACTTCTCATCAATGTAGAATTCTGAAACGAATAAAGGAACATTTAAATTTATCCCTTCATGGGCTAGACTTAATAAGGACTAAATTCAATAACATAATGAAGAATGATTAACACTTTTTTTTGGGTTGGGAAGGGGGAGAGGGGGGGGGGGGGGGGGGGAGGGGAGTTTAGATATTCATATTTCATAAAATTGTGTTAACCTAATATTTAGATACCAAATAAGTAATCAATTCGTTGTCCAAATGTTTATATGATATGAGGTATTTTGAAAATTAGAGCAATTGCATCTGTGGGTGTAAAATACAAAAAATGCAAAGGTTTGTAAATATCCAATCTTGCTACAGTAACCGTGTATATATACACGGTTACTGTAGCTTTGTATTTTATTTTTTCAATAGTTTTTTCTCTCTCTTCTCCACCTGACTCCCTTTCATCTCTATCTCTTCCATAAAAATCATCAAACAAATCCTAGATCTAGATCTTAACTCATCAACCATATGGTTTTCTTAAATCTAAATCTCAAACTCATCAAACCCATTTACAAAACCATATCATCAAACCCATATACAAATATATGTGAATCATCAAAGAAGAAGAAGAAGAAGAAGAAGAAGTGGTCAAGATGAAGAAGAAGAAGCAGCGGCTATAGCAGTAGCAAGAAAAAAAAAAGGAAGCAATGATAACAACAACAGCAAAAGAAGGAGTAACGACAGCAGTAGATGAAGGAAATGGAGGTCCAGCCATGGAGGTTCGCCTTTGTGGTGGTCATATGAGCTTCAGCCATGACCATGGAGGTCCAGCCATGGAAGTTTTGTGGTGGTCAGAAGAGAAGAGAGCTGAGAGATGAAAGAGAATGTTTGAGAGATGAGAGATAATGTGTGAGAGATAAGAGAGAATGTGAGAAGAAGTAAAGGTAAAAATAATACTAATAAATGAATAAAAACGATTATTTAAATAAAAATGGGTCTATAAAAGATAGTCTGATGTGAGTATTTTCAATGTAATTAATTTCGTTCCGTTCCGGCCGGAATGGCTAGAATTTCTCGTGCCGATGTGCAATCCGAAATGGTTCTACCACCCATTCCACCTCAGGTCAAATTCCGGCCTGTTTCGGAGTGTTTTGGCCATTCCGGTCAATTCTGGCCAATTTCAGGTGGAATGGGAATTTCGGCCGGTATTGGGTTTGCCTTAAAAAAAATTAAAAAAAAAAAAAAATCTATCCTGCAACTACATTGTTTTACATCTCAAATCAGATGTTCACAGATCCATTCACACATGTAAAGCTTCTATTTTGACAAAATCTAAAGCTTTAAATTCATAAGAAGATAATCACAACCCAAAAAGAAATTAAGAAGAGAGAAGGAAATTGACAACAATGGCAGTGTCCAACCTTCATCTCTGCATGCTCTATCTTTTCTTTTCCCTTTTCATTTTTGGCTTTATTTTCTTTCTGCACTACATTTTTTCGCTTGCTTGTCTTCACGTTTCGTCAAACCTTCAGAGTGCTAAGAGCTTGAGACTTCTTTCTTTGTCAAGATGAATGTTGCCCGTTTGGTAAAGGAGTTTGAGTAGTATTGTTTGTAGTTTTTTAAAATACGTGTGGATGAAAAAATGTGTAATTTTATTTAAAAACTGAAAATGGATGTTTGAAATGTCCTACCAAACGGCCCTAAAAAACTGAGAGTTGTTATTTCTGAACAATGTGGTTTGGTAAAGTTTTGAATGACTCCTACTTCCAAGATATAATTGTCTTTTAGTGAATCTGAAAATTATTATTTTATTTAATTTTTGAATGGTGTGATGGACTTATGAGTTATTACTTATTAGTACCCACTTGCCTATTGAAGTACATTGGATATAGAATGTAGGTGTGGAGTTTTCTTTACCATACAATGCAAGGGAATTAATTTATTATAATAACAAGTATGAAAATAAATTATATTGTGTGTGTATATATATATATATATTTAACTCGAAACACTTTGAAATGGTACGCTGAAATTGGCTGGTACCGAAATATTTCGTTTCACTGGACAAATCAAAACAAGGTCCAAAATGGAATTAATAACAGTGAGTATTTTGTAAATGTGACTGTGTAAAATAAAAAATAAAAGTAGATTTTTATACTAGAATAGATAGGAAATTTTATACATACCAATGCTAATGCTATTGGAATTATGTATATTAACAAGAATTTGAACAATCATTAATCTTGAAAAGATAAAGAAATGTGAACGATCTATAAAAATCAAAGCAAACACTAATTACTTTGTTTCTAGAAAAAATCTAAGTAGAACTGCATAATTGTCATAGAAAAGGACTTCAATATAGCCAACAGGAGTCGGTACAAAAGCATTAATGATTCCCCTTAATCTTCCGTATTTGGAACACGTTCAATCACATGTTCCTTACATCTGCGATAGAACATTCATAGTGTGAAATCATTTGATTCCCTACAACTTGAGGCTTGTTGAAACTTCAAATAAAAAGTTCATCAGCCGTCAATTGTATACCAAGAACCTTTTTTCTTCTTCTTTTTTTATTAAAAAAAAAAAATTTGATGTTAGTACTACGAATTGATGTTTTTGTTTATCAAAAAAACATGAATTGATGTTTTTGTTTGAACCTCTCAAAAATAATATATGTGTGATTCAAAATTCCAAATGTAATTATATAAATCAGGTCCATACAAGGGAGACAAATAATTTAATTATTCTGCTGCTTTGACCAGGTGAAAGTTCAACGCCTGTCCTTGAAATTTTGGAAATACTAGTCATAAATCCATACAATACATAGGAAAATTTAACGAATTATATGATTTTTTTAATAAATTAATTATATGAAACTTGATAATTATAAATTTATAGTAGTTATTAATAGGATTTTTTCTCCATTATTTATTATGATTGTGTTTGTACTTTGTGTACATGGAACTATATATATATATATATATATATATATTATATGACAAAATTTTAATGAAGTGTGTAAATATATAAGGTTTTATAAAGGAATATTACAGAATTTAAAGTCAACTTAAAAAATATATATTAGAATAATGATTTGAAAAAAATGTGGGTTTTCATAATCTTATGTGATAGTATTAGAAGTTGTTACAAAAATTTAAAGGCTTTCATTTTATACTATTATAAATATTATTATTGATTATAAATTTGTAATTTTAAGGTTTTGATTTTTTCTAATAACATAGGATTATGGTAGAGTGTTTTGCTTCAAGTCCGCTAGTTTGGACCCAATAGCTTGTTGTATTAACACTTGTATTGTACATATTGTGCTTGTACTTCTTTATCACCTAATAACTATATGAAGGTCTGGATTCTTAAAAAAAAAAACCAACCTATATGAAGGGCCTATATATAGACCCTATACAACTATTTACATATACTACAATAGTAAAAATACAATACGCTTTCTCTCAATTTTCGAACATTATAATCAATAATTTCTTGTAACAAGCTCAAGACTAACTTGATTATATTGCACATCAGAAAAAAGTTTGGCTCTAAAATAGTTTGGAACTTTTTTGTTTTAACTTATGTTGTGACAATTGGAAAAACCACTCATATGTAGTTTTAATTATGTGACTTTTTTAAATAATACACATGAATGGTCTTATAAATCGTCAAGTAATTATGAGTTGAAAAAATAGCTACAAACCAGTTTTGGAGTCAAACTTTGTCGTTCATACCTATTATATCTAATACCTCAAAAGGTTTTTTCCCCTCTAAGCCTCATGGTCATCTTTGCCAAACAAATAAATCATTAACATATAAGGGATATGCATTTCAACTTACAAGTGTTAGCTGCATATAAATTTGAAGTACTTTTATAATGATATCTTAGCTATTGATAACTTATGGATTAGAATACATTTTACACCTTTAAATGTTTGGCATCACTTTAAAATCAATCATTCAACTATTTATAGATACAATTTATGGACAAAATTGGCATTTGCCCCCTTATATCAAAATATCCAGCATTTTGCCCTACTTTGAAAACTAATTAGGGAAATGCCCATATTTTAAAACTCGATTTTCTCAAAATCGAGTTAAAAAAAAAAAAAACAAAAAAAAAACAATTCTGGAGACCTATAGTGGGGTTTTTAAGGAGCCTATAGTGACGTTTTAAGGACTTATAGTGGCGTTTCGAAACTCGAACTCTATGAACTCGAGTTATAGGTAATTTTTATTTTATTTTATTTTTTTTTACCTATAACTCGAGTTCATGGAGCTCGAGTTCCAAAACACTACTATAGGTCTTTAAAACGTCATTATAGGCTTCTTAAAAACGCCATTATAGGACTTAACTCTATTTTGAGAAAATCGAGTTTTAAGAGAGAGACATTTCCCTAATTAGTTTCAAAAGAGGGGCAAAATACTGGATATTTTGATAAAACAAGGCAAAAGCCAATTTTGTCCTACAATTTACACCTTCGACTTTTATAATAGCAAAACCTAAGTAAATTAGGTAAATTGAAAATTTTGAAAGTCAATGATGCCAATTGCAAGTTTTAAAAATCAAGAAATCGAAATGTCCTGAAACTTTAAGGACGAAGAACCCATTTTAACCTAACATATTATTTTTCAAGCTTGGCGGGTGGTACCGAAACAGCCTACGGTCTTCACTCCATGGTGGTGGGCTGGGTGGCTACAGCATGCCAAAACCATTATTATATATGGGTGTCATTAATAACGTTGACTCTTCTTATTGTTTTAGACCAACTTACCAAAATTATTATCTGTAAACGCGGATCTTATTAATTTGCTGGGAACACTTCACAACTTTTCTTACGTGGGGCAACCAACTCACAAACCAAGACCTTTTGTACACGAAAATTTGACCAAATCTAGTAGTTCTAGAATTGGATACGCGGGCAGAAGTTTCAAGCTTGAATAATCCAATAAAATTAGAATAGTACTCCAATTTACCATCAATTAGAATTGTAGTCTAATTAGTGCCAAAATGCGCATTTGCCCCTTTTATCCAAAATAAGTAGCAAAATGCCCATGTTTTGAAACTATCTAGGAAAAGGTCCCTATTTTGAAATTCAATTTTTAAAAAATCGAGTTTTTCATCGAGTTACAATGAAAAACTCAATTTAATGAAAATTGAGTTACTTGCAAAATGTTACATGGAACTTAAGTTCCATGTAATTTTTTCTTTTTTAAGTTCTTTGCCTATAATTCAATTTTCTAAAAATTGAGTTTTTCATTGAAACGATTTTTAGAAAATCTAGTTTAAAACAAGGGTATATGGCTAAATAGTTTCAGAATATAGGCATTTTGCTACTTGTTTTGGGCGAAATTGGCAAATGCCCATTTTGACCATCCAATTACAATAGTAGTATTTCTTGCACTTCAGAAAATTTAATCATAAAATGAAAAGAATATCAGTAAGTCCAGCTTTGAAGTATTTGTAGTAAAAGAATGTTTGATTATATATATTTTTTAGTATAAGATCTGGCTGTTCCAGCCAGCATCCTGCCAGCTAGTTTGACCATATCAATATATTTCTGGATAATACCATTTTCCATACGTAAGAAGGATTGTCCTTGAAGCAATATATATCTATGTTCATATGAAGAATTTTAGTGTTGATGAAATTTTCTTTTAAGTCATGCTAGCTAGCTGTTCAGATTAATTGAGACTATGTCTTCATTTTCCTATAGTCAATTTTAGAGAGTATGTCATCGCGTGGATCGAACCACTACATTGCTTTGCATTAAATATGAGCCATTGTCTCCATTTTAGGTGTAACTAATAAGAACTACAAGCCAGCATAATTAAAATTTGACAAATTGTACAGATAATTTACACCGTGTTCATGAGGGGGAGAATTTAGTGAGCATTGGAAAGTCATGGGAAATAAGGGAGAGAAAATGCTTGTCATTTGTGTGAATTCTTTGAAGAGCAATAATACATCCGGAATTTGTGTGAATTAAGCTAAGGTTCCATTCATTGGTCACAATATTGAAAGAGAAGAGTAAGTATATATTGCATTATCATTTGTGTCAAACAATTGTACAACACTCAGAATTTATAACAAAATTAATTTATTATGCTAACCCTTGATTAATCTAGGGTTACAGTTGATGTAATATGGTTAGGACTAGTAATATGGCCAAGACTAGGGCAGTGGCTTTTACTTAGGATAGAGAGAATTTTGGTCACATAGGAAGTTCCACTATTTTAAGACAATTTGTAAAACTGTGCTTACAGCTTACTCATGTAGTCTACTATTATGCCCTATCTCCTAGCTAATCTTGCTAGCCAGAGATATGTTAAGTAACGAACTACTTTTCCTAGAAATTTAGAACAGTTAACCGACGATTGAATTTTTTTATGAAATAAAAGATTCTTAAATCCTACATCATAATTCATACATATGAAAATTCCACTTTTTTTTTTTTTTGTTCGCTCTCATCAAACGTAAGAGATTGACTTTTCTACTCATTTGCTTAACATACAATTAAACTCTTGGCTCCACTTTCACCTATTCATCCCCCACTAACTCTCCCTATATAAAGGGTGCAATATGGTATCTCACAATGCAAGTCCATCTCTCAAGTTTCAATTCCATTTCAACATCCCCAAGACAAAGGGAAAAAAAAACTAAAACTATGTCTCCATTTTCAGTTCAAGTAACGATTCTTTTTGCGAGTTTATTGTTTTCAAGTTCTATTGCTCAACTGAACCCTACGTTTTACGATACCACGTGTGCAAATGTGTCGAGCATTGTACGTGGTGTGGTGCAGCAGGCTGCACAGAATGATGAACGAATTGGTGCCAAGCTCATCCGCCTTCACTTCCACGATTGCTTTGTTGATGTAAATTTTCTCTCTTTCATTCATAACTTCTGCGAGTGTGTGTACTCATATGTGCATGTTTTTGTGTACAAGAGGCTCCTATAAGAAGAATAGCATATATATGCATGCACAATGAAGTCAAGAAGAGTTGTGCTTTAAATTAATGGCCCTTTTCAACCCATTGTTTGTAGTTTGCACCCTTGTATTTGAGCTTTAGAACACAACAAATAGTGTGTCACATGCACCCAGGAGATTTGCAATGAAATTTTCTTCTATATATACTTTATATTGTCAAATGCTAACACATATTTCACTATGCGCATCTGGTATCATGTAGGGGTGTGATGGCTCAATTTTGCTAGATGACGCAGATGGCATAGCGAGTGAGAAAAATGCAGCTCCTAATGCCGACTCAGCAGCTGGGTTTGATGTGGTCGATGATATCAAAACTGCATTGGAGAATGTTTGCCCAGGAGTAGTTTCATGTGCTGATATTTTAGCCATTTCCTCTCAGATATTGGTTTCTATGGTATTTCACTAATTCTATCATGACATCGTCCTATAAAACATTTTAGTTTTTCATTATTATTAGTATATTATAGCTAACATATATACTATATGGTACTTTCCATCTTGTTTTGCACTCAATTAATTTTTTTTTAATACATAATAATAATAAAACGTTCAAATTATACGATTAATACACAAAATCTTTTTGTAGCAAAATTACTTTAAACTTAAACAGGCCAGCCGAGGACATGAGAAAAAAAACACCGACAAATTAAACCTAGACACATGACAATTTGGTCTGTTCTTGATGATATCATGTTTGGACAAAACTTTATATATATATATATATATATATACATATATATATATACATATTCTCCATATATATCTTAAAAAAATATTCTTGTAATATAATATTATAGCTATTTCTTCATTCATTTGAACACGTATGAATGAACTATAAATTCTTCAAGGACTAAGTATTTAAAATTTCTTATAATTTGTTTAATTGTTACGCTAATTCAAAGTTGATGTTACAAGTTAGCTAATGGTCAAACCAACTACTCTATAAATACTATCGATCCTCTTATAATTAATCATTATGGCGAAAGACAAATTACTGGATTTCAAAGATAAAAAAAGAATTCAAATCTACAAGACTTCCCGTACAAAAATCAGGCTAAGTACATATTTTCTAAAGTTCCACATAATGGTTTAATACTATTATTATTGAAGAAATCATGATCTGAAACAATTTTAAAATAATGTTGTTAATTTCTTTTCTAACGTTGTCTTTTTTAATTTGTAGTAAACAATGAGCATAGACTATGATATAAAAATGGGTATGGGTGTATATATGACTGTATGAGGCGATCAAGATATAAATAAAATTATAAAACAACGTACAAAGAACTTGTATTTGTAAAATATGAACCATATGGTTATTTATGGAACTCTTATTTGAGCTTTGAAAAAAAAGATTGACATTTTTGCAACACTAATTATGATTTGAGTCCTATCAAAAAAAAAAAAAAAAAAAAATTATGATTTGAGGGTTTGAATAATTGACTCATATATGTACACACTATTATCAAATATAACTTAATTACATATTGCTAAATCTATTTAAATCCTCAACATTTTTTTTTTTTGGAGAAGGAAATCCTCAACTTAAATAAATAGTATGCAAGGGAATAAAAATGCATGGTTATATATAGTAGATAGGGATTTCTTTGCCCCAACATCAATGAACAACAAATTGACTGTTGCAGGCTGGAGGCCCAACATGGGAAGTTCAATTGGGAAGAAGAGATAGCAAGGCAGCCAACCAAGCAGGTGCTAATACTTCCATTCCAAGTCCTTTTGAAAGCCTTAGCAACATCACAGCCAAGTTTACTGCTGTGGGACTTGATTCCACTGATCTAGTTGCTTTATCTGGTAAGTAAAAATAACCACAAAAATTACCAAATTGTGAAATTATTGAAGCTTTATATTATTTTTTTTCCCGTTATCAAATTTCACACTCATTCAGCATTGCCCATTGGGAAAGGTCATGTCACTACTATGACCAAAATTGTGTGGATTTGCTTTATAGAGGCATCCCATGACATACTTATATTAAGTCGATGTGAATTTTATAAAGTTATTATCAGGAGTTCTAATTGTTACTTAGATGTCACATGTGGTTAGCATTACCTTTCACTATATGCATAAGACTAACATTTTGAATCTTGATGGACATGGTTGTTTTTCAGGTGCACATACATTTGGGCGGGCACAATGTAGGGTTTTCAGTCAAAGGCTTTACAACTTCAGCAACACCGGAAACCCAGACCCTAGCCTAGACACAACATACTTGGGAACACTTCGCCAAACATGTCCGGAAGGTGGGAATGGCAATGCCATAGCCAATCTTGATCCCTCTACTCCTAATGGCTTTGATAATAACTACTTCACAAACCTTCAAAACAACCAAGGCCTTCTCCAAACTGATCAGGAGTTGTTCTCAACTACTGGGGCTGACACAGTTGACATTGTAAACCGTTTTGCCAATAGTCAGAGTGAATTCTTTGACAATTTTGCTAAGTCAATGATTAATATGGGAAATATAAGCCCCTTGACAGGAAATAATGGAGAGATAAGGCTTGATTGTAAGAGGGTCAACTGAAATATATAACACTAGCAATGTTAAAGGATGTATCTAACAAAATGTTAGAAACCAGGGGAAAAAAATGAACCAATATACCAATTTCAAATCCCTGCTTGAACATTTCTTGTTCTTTTCTTCTTTTTGTTTTTGGTTTCCGGTTATACATCTTAGACATGTTTCTTTAAATTCGATTTTGTGTTTAATAAAGTGAAAAGAAAAGCTTATAGAGCATTTTTATCCTTATTATACTTAATTCCTCACACTGCAATAACATTGTGAGTAGGTTTTAATTATGCATGCCAAGTAAATTTGAAAGACCAAAACATTGAAATAAACAAGGAAAGATGCCCTCCTAGATTGACACATAAATGAAAAGTGATCTCAATCAATAAGAAATACAACATCTATCTATTTACAGGGTGAAAAAAAAAATTGGCACCTTCCAATTTTCCCACTACAGCATTTCCAAAGCAGTTTCTATAATATCTTATTACTCCTTCCATATACGACCAGATATTTTCAGCTTCAACTCCTGCTTATCACCACCAGAAAATAAGAGTGCCAAGTTTCTCTGAATGATTAATCCATCTTGACTATCCCGTACTTTCTTATGGCTATCACGGATACTCCTTGGTATACCTTGCCATGTAAGTTTCCTGCCATTTCTGCCAACTTCCAGACTGTAGCTAAATTGCTTTGCCTCATCTTCATCACCCATGAACCGCAGGAAGGCCATGTAAACAGGTGCCAGTCCTAGAAGGAAAGCCTCAAAGTGCAAGCAGAACTGACGGCCAAAACAGTTGAAGACCTGCACCAGATGAAAGAATTACAAGATAGTTTTTTAGATGGTTGGTGCAAATCAAATAGAATTGAATGCAAGAGAACAAAGTTGCATTACATCACCATTAGGATATTGGTGATAATGGGGATAAGGGGTAAGATAATGCACAAATATAGCTTCCTTTTTCAGCTTTTCATATGCTTAAGCCCAGTTCCACCCATTCTTTTCACAAGCCAAATAAAAGGCAGAAAGAACGCTTTTTTTTTTTTTTTTTTTTTTTTTTGACAGGTTGAATCAGAAAAGTAAATGCATAATTCTACAGGAAATCCAGCTGGCATTCATCATATCCCATCAAGGATAATTGTGAGGTCCATATTTATTTTCTTGTATTCCATGTCGAAGTAACCAAATTGACTTTTCTTCATAAGGTGGGAAAGAATTTTCCCCTGCCTTTACCTCATATAACACACTCGTGCAATTTTCCTTGATGTGTGTATGTTTTTTTTTTGGGGGGGGGGGGGGTTGTGGGGGGCGTGTGGTTGTTGAGAGAGAGAAGAGCTCTTACAGTTAACATCCACGTAGCATTCCCAACTTCATGGGGATTGGATTTCACATATCTGTGGCTGAAACTACACCCATCATGCATGTCAACCTTGTGATCATTCTTGAGATGCATGACAAGGAATGGGATATCACCAGTCACAGAACAATCAGCTCCAGCATAAGGGCAGTTGTATGGACGATATTTACAGTTTTTCTCATGTTTGAGCTTGCTGTAGTATGGGAATATATCATGACAACCCAATATTTGGTACCTGCAAGGGAGCTCTAAGGACTCTGCTACTTTCTCTAAAGCCAAGCACCTTATATTTCCAAGCTCATGTCGGCACGCAGGGCAACAGTTGTGCACTCTAACCTTGCAGTTTGAACATAGAGTGTGGCCACTTGGACACTATGACACCAAATAAAATAAGTTATTATGATTTAATGTTCCACGTCTTTACAAAAATTTTACTAAATGTCTGGAAGGAATGCAATGCAAAATAGAATATTTTAAATGCTTAAAACTATCAAGCAGTTTTATGACTGTTGAATTGCAAAATAAAATAGAAAAAAAAGATCCATGACAGATGAAGCATTTGAAATAATCATAGTAAGTTCACTTTACATGCAATTTAAAACAGTGGTCAAAATGAGATGTAGAAAGATTTCTGAAAAAAGCCAACATTCCAGATAACAGCTTTGGCCAATATAAGATTAGTCAACTCAATTAACATGTCACCCTTACTCACAAGGACTTCACTTCTTGACTGAAAACGTAATAACATTCTTGAATTTTTCTAAACTGATTTAAGATAACTTCTTTGTCATTTCGTATCACAATTTCTAGTTGTTCTTAACAATGAATGCTTCATAAACTACAGTAAAGTCGTTTCGTATGAAAGCATGTAACATTGTAACTCTGCTTATAAGCAATCATGCCCAAGTATATTCTCATTAGAAAATGGAATATTTATAAAGAAATGAACACCCCCCCCCCCCCAAAAAAAAAAAAAAACATTTATCATAACATACCTGGTATATTGGAGGGTACATTAGATTCATGCAAACAGGACACTCAAGTAAGTCATGCACATCATTATTTGAGGGCCTTCCAGGATTTCCACCTAAACCAGGGTCAGCTTTTCTATAAGTTGAACTTCCTAACTCAGCACTAGAAGTTGCCAGATCCGAATCCATAGATGTAGTGCAAGACTCAGTCACTTCCTTGCAGAACATGCTTTCCTGTCAATTGTGAATGCTGATACGTTCTCCTCAAAATCTACTCTCTCGTGTCACTTTTTGTTATTTTTGGATGGATTTACCTTGTCATTCAAACCACATTAGAAGCTCAGTTACTGCTGTGGGCTATATGTAACAGAAAATTGTTTTAGGTAGTTACATGAAAGCTTGATGTCTATTAACAAAAGGCAGAAATATTAGAAACCGGTCTAAAGTTTTAAGAAAGGAATTTTAAATTGAAGCGAATAGAAACCCTTCTTAGAAAAATTGACTAAAATTTTGCAGATTTTCTGAAGGAACTAAATACTAAATAGAGACTAACAACAACTAGTAAAGAAAAGAAGGTACTTCTCACACAGACAATTCATAATGAAAGCATCAATCGTATACAGAAGTGATAAAGATATGCTGTGGTATAAAACAATTACTCTTCTTTTCTTTACAAATTTGTTTCTTCTCTATGGAGATGGCCATATAACTGTTACAACTTACAAGTAATTAAACTATGTACTTGCCCAAAAAATTATGATTATGACTATGTCAATAACTATGTTTGATTGGCTATGTCTAATCAGCAGTAGGATGCAACATGCAACATTCATATCCTGGTGTTCATCCCCCCCCCCCCCCCCCCCCTCTCTCTGAAAAGAATTACTTTAAAATAATGCTTAATATGACAAACAAGAAATGTGCCAGATTCTTCTGTTCCCAAGTCCCAAGTCCCAACATCAGTAAAAAGAATATTAGAAACCAGCTTACATATCTAATTTGTTGTATACCCAAGTTGTTTGTTTGATCGAATGTTGTATACCCAATTGAAACCTTACTTTTTATCAAATCTGTATATACCAGTACTTAATGAAGGTCCATGCAACTGCAAATGGGAAAGCACAACTTGCAATAAACAAGAAGAAAATATAGAAAAAGTTTCATATAGTTGAACACCTCAGGACTTAATACAACTGTCACTAAACTATATATCTTAGGTTCTCTAAAGAAGCATGGGAGGACGAAACATAAATAGTTTGGGAAATGCTCTGAATTTTTCCTAGGAGGAAGCTGCAAGCAAGCATCTTATTAGAGGTTGCTTCAACAATGGAATTTCCTGTTCACATGTAATCCTAACAAAATTATTATAGCAGGTAGACTTAATTGTGCTTGTAATTAAACGAAGGGGTAGGCTTCAAAAGTGGTACAGACAGCACCTATGTCAGTTGAAATAACCAATAAATAGGCTCAAAAGTAGAATTACGATCCCCTTTTATACTCATAGGAGCTGGAGAAATTTTGTGGAAGTAAGTCCTAAGATTTCACAGCCAAAATGCTGCTGATGGTTCACAGAATATGGAAGAAGATAAATGAAACTACAATCAAAGGCCAAATTTTAACAATCTAGATTGTTTACCTCAAGGTGTTAACATTACTTGATAGAAGAGAAACAGAATACTTGCACCACACAACATATAACAAACGTAGCCTTCCCCTTACTTCTAAAACCATCAAGTCTTCAAAACTATCACAATTTCACATGGGAAATAGCCTTCTTTTAAGAACCACAGATTAAGAATATGCAGACTAATGGAGATAAATTTTAATCTGTCAGGAAAAGGGGGAGTTAGAAAAGGGAAGGGAAAGAAGGGGATGATTAATTAAATACAACCAAAAGGGCAAAATCAATTTCAAATCTACCATTTGAACATAAGAATCCCCATCTAATCTGTTTCTTTTGTCATTTTCCACATGCATGAACCGAAAAATATGTTAATTTAGTTCATAAGCAAACAGAACCGACACTTTCAAATCCCCCCCTAAAAATGCAAAATTTACATGAACTAGTTCAAGTCTCCACCATATACGACACTTTCAATAAACTAGACAAAAAAGAAAGAATATATAGCAATAGACCAACCAAAAACATCAACATCCAGATGAAAAATTAAAGTCCATGTCCTTTTAATAATCAAAATCACAGACAGAAAATAAAGAACAGATAGAACAAAAACTAACCAAGAATTGCAACACCCACATGAGCCCAGATGAGAATTATAGCCCAAGCACCTGATCAGCCAGCAGGAAATGCACAAAGAATTAAACAAACAGGACAAAATAGCCCAGAACTGCAATACCCATATGAGATTTTTAGCCCAAAATGCATGAATGAATAATATTCATTGTTCAATCCACTTGAGCATCCAATAATTGTATCATATTTGGACCCTCACCAAAAATATTACAACTTGTGACTAGTGAGTTGACGCAGTGTCCTAGAAATCTGGCCAGGGAGATTGCGTGTCTTAGCCTGATTTGTGGCCTAAAACACTGAAGCCAGAGTCAAAGAAAAAGATTTGGATTTGTCTCCCTTAATGCACACTGGTCACCTACTGATTTGTACAGCAAATATAAATATACGAGTGATGAGCCTGCGTGAGATATAATCTATGTGCCCACACTCACACCATGCAATTCTGGCAATATTTTAGTGTAGTAATAATTGTCTTTGTTGGTTTTGTTGTGTACATTAATGGTGCTGTGTTGTCTTCTGAAACAGTGACTCTTATTTATCAGTGTTAGCTTTTTTAGAGGTTTCTTGCTTTCTTTGACATCGGCAAACAAGCTAACATTTCCCGCACGCAACGTTTGAATAGTTTTTTCAATTTTCTACTTTTGAGTTGGGACAATCAAGCCGTTAAAAGTTGGCACTTTGGGAAAACAAAAAGAGTGGATCAAGTTGAGACGTAGACACGTGTCCAATTTAACAAGTCTAGTGGTCATTTGTCACTGGATACAAGCCAAATCCAAACAAAAATAGGGCGTTCAAGTGTGGTTCTAAGTGTAGCAAGGTGATCGGATTCAACTAAAAATAAGCAAAAAATTCTGAACATTTTTACAATATTTTTACAATAAATTTTAAGTAGTAGATTATTATTGATGAATGAAAAAAAATAATACAAGTGATGAGTACAAATTATATAACCACCAACATTTTTTCACCTAAAATTTGATATAAAATAACATTATTCTTTGAGTATTAGAAAGGTTTGGTATACAATTTTTTTTCGCAATATGTTTAACAACTTGTTGAGATAGCAAGTTCTAATATGTGCAATGTTACTTTTATATTTGCTCATTTTTAATGTATACTAATCACAGCATGTTATCTAAGTAATTATGAAAAAATTTGTGATTAGCTAATTTAGTTAGACTTATTTTGATTCTCAAAAAAAAAAGTTAGACTTATTTTATTATAATTAACCCACCTATCAAACAGTTGTAGATGTGGAAGCTTTGTGTGATTGAATTAAGAAACAACACGTTGTGATCACACATATACAGAAACAGAAACAGAATCCAAGGTAAGCTAGGACGAATGACAAAGACTGCTGCGAAGGGGTGATTTTGCATTTGTGTGGGAAATATATAAATAAATAAGTACTTTAAAAAAGGCACCCGCTCTTTTTTGTAAAAGTGAGATCGTAAATCCAATCCCATTTAAAAAAAAAAATCAACATCCACCAGGTACACACGTATAATTATTAATAATAATAATAATAAAACATGATTCATATAATCAGTTATTATTTAAGTATTCCAAGGGTTGTGATTATTTTTCTTAATTAAAAAAAATGATAAATTATAAATTACACCCTAAAGTTTAGAAGTGATTGAATTTTATACCATAAAATTTCAGAATTTAGATTTTACCTCTTGAAATTTGGGTTGTTTGAATTTTACACCTTGATATTTTAGAATTTTGATTTTATCCTCTAAAATTTGAAAGTGTTTAGATTTTACTCTCTAAAATCTGGAAATATTTGGATTTTACACCCTAAAGTTTCAGAATTTAGGGATATAAAATTCAAACACTTCTAAACATTCGGAGGTAATATCCAAATTTTGAAACGTCAGTATGTAAAATCCAAACAACCCAAACTTTAAAGGATAAAATCCAAATTCTGAAATTTTAAGGTGTAAAATTTAAACATCCCCAAACTTCAGAAGTGTAATTTACAATTTACTCTTAAACTATTAAGTTCATAACATGGCTAACATCTAATGTTGGAATCCCTCTAAAGGTACTGTGGGGCCAGAAAATTTGGTAACCCCGGCCCACTCTATGCTAAGCCCAAGGCCCACGCCGAGGAGGAAGGAGTGTCCGAGGACAAGTCAAGGAAGCTTCATTCATCAGGGGTGCCGCCAAGGACAATCATGTTCTCGGCCCGCACGGGCCACTGAAAGGAAGAGCAAAGTGCCTTCAGATATAACCCTCCAAAGCGATCCAAGAGAGAAGCAAGTACAACGGGTTGGCCATGAAAGCATGGTGGAGGAGCAATCCCAAGAGGAATTGTCACCTCCATATTAAATGCCCACAACTAACGTTCTGGCCGCATTAATAGAGAAGTGACCCCTGAACAGTGCCACCTTAGCTGCTACCACCCACAGGATGGATGGGAAGGTAGCTGATGGGACAGGCACTCAAGTAGTAACCTGCATGATCAACAAATGGAGGGTTAGGATTAACTAGAAGGGGATATAAAATGTAACAAATCCTCTAGAAAGGGGGGCGGTAGTTTTAGAAGAGAAAAATGACCGTAGCACTTGTATGATCTTTGTAACCTAGTACCAAAGAAGGAATAAGAAATATACGATCCAAGAAAGTGGCCGAGGAGCCTAGTTTCATATTTTAGTTTGTGTTATTGTCACCCGATCCATGTATTACCATGTTCAATTGTTGCAATCCTCACTAGGGCCTAGTTCTTTGACTCGCACTCTATAAATTCATTGTATTGGGCCAGCTAGGTTTAAGTCCACTCATTCCCAAGGAATAGTGCTTGAACCAGGTCCCTACAATTGGCGCCGTCTGTGGGGAGAACTTGTGCGCTAGTAAGGGCAACAATCAAGCATGGTAGGAACAGGCCCTCACCAAGCAGGATCCTACCAGTCCAAACCAGCAAGGTCCCAACAACAGGGTACCTTCCCCAAACCCAAGTGCGGTCGAAATGAAGAAAATGGAAGGTTTCGAGAAGGAAGTGCGCACACTACATAGACCAGCGGAAGTCACACCCGCAGGGACAGCCACGTGCTACAAAGGCAAAATGACGACCAGACCATGCAATCAGAAAAGGTCAAGAGCCACATGTCCAAGAGACAGGACGATAAGGTGGTCATGCAGCGAGAGATAGATGGTCTGAGGAGAAAGCTACACCATGCACAACGAAGGTAGTCTCGCCCTAGTCCCGACACACCCTCCGACGATGAGGGCGATGATGACTATAAGCGAAGATCAAGGACCCTTCCAAGCGAGACCTTCTCTCACAAAGATGAGCGCTACTGGAGGCGCAAATGTAGAAGCCCGTCCCCTAAGGGCGTAAAAAGTGATGCCATGAGCAGGGCACTGGATCAGCTCTCCAAATCACCTTTCACCCGCCACATTGAAGAGGCTATGCTTCCTTAGCGATTTCAACAGCCAACCTTCACCATTTATAACGGCAAGACGGACCCTGTGGAGCATGTGAGCCAATATAACCAAAGGATGGCTATCCACTCCAAGAATGAGGCGCTGATGTGTAGGGTCTTCCCCTCTAGTCTGGGACCAGTGGCAATGAGATGGTTCAATGGTCTGAAGACGAATTCCATAGACTCATACAGGCAGCTGACTCAAGCCTTCTGCTCCCGATTCGTCACAAACAGCCGACCTCCTCGGCTCTTGAGTGCGCTGTTGTTTCTATCCATGCATGATGGAGAAACTAGGAATGGCAACGGGTTGGGTTCGGGCCGGGTTTTTTCATACCCGGACCTGACCCGCAGGCCAAGACCCGTGGCCCGGACCCGGCCCGTTTACTAAACAGATTTTTTTTCCGGGGCCCGAACCCGCCCTTGCCGGGCCCCACGGGCCTCGTTGGGCCGTGGTACTTCAGGGCCCATTCTGTGGCTCAATAAAAAAAATAAATAAATAAATTTGTTTGCCTGACATTGATTTTTTCAGCAACCAAACAGCTGGGGAAAAAGAACATTTAAGAAAACTCATTATTTTCTCAGCAACCAACAGATCTAAACAATCTAAAACCAACAAAACTCATTATTTTCTCAACAACCAACAGATCAGAAACCATTTTTTTTTCATTACAATATTTTCCCACATCAAAAGTAAAAACAAGAATTAACATACAAACCCTAGGTCTGAACAATAAGACCCTACAAAATCAAATCAAACAAGCCGATCCTATTCAACCAAAATAGCAATAAAACTAGAAATTACAAATTTGATTCTTTGAACAAAAAGAATGATTTTCATTACAAAAGCTTGAGTTCAAAACGAGGTAAGGGAGATGAGAGAGTTGCGGCCTTGTGAGGTGGAGGAGGGCCTGGCGAGGTGAGGGAGGAGCAGTGGCGTCTGCAGGCTGCGGCAAGGTGGAGGAGGGCCTGGTGAGTTGACGGAGGAGCAGCGGCATCTGTAGGAAGGAAGAGGTGGAGAATGGAGCGGCGCCGGCGAGGTGAGGTGGGCAAGAAGCAACGGTGCCGGTGAAGTGAGTAGCAACGCTCAAGTGAGAGTGAGGGTGAGGGAAAGAATAGGAGCGGCTTGGGAGAGAATGAGAGGGTGAGAGAATGGGTCTGAGGGATTTAGGGTTGGAAAATGAGTATTTATACTAAGGGTTTTTTTTTTTTTAATATTATATATTCGAGTCGAGTATGCCTAATACCCGGACCTGACCCGACCCATTAGGATCGGGTCGGGCCGAGTACCCGCAGGTCGGGTACATTTTGCCATCCTTAGGAGAAACTCTAAAGGCCCACTCGGACCGATACTGGGAGATATACAACGAACTGGACGACAAGTATGAGGATGTCGCCATCAGCACCTTCAAAAATAGTCTCCCGACGGGGCATGGCCTGAGGAAGTCTCTGACCGGTAAGCCCGCCACCAGTGTGCGCCAGCTAATGAATCGGATCGATAAGTATAAGCGGGTAAAGGAGGATTAGCTGCAAAGTAAGGGAAAAGAGAAGATTATCCCTCAGGAGAGGAGAGATTTCAGGTCGAACCGGTACAACAGCAACCGCTCGATGAGAGATTTTGCAGGGCAATCCGGGATGACCAACGCTCAGGCTGTCAATGCCGTATTCTGAGAGCCAGTACATAGGGTGTTGGAGAAGATAAGGAATGAACCATACTTTAAGGAGCCGAATAAAATGGTCGGGGACCCCACGAAGCGCAATCAGGACCTGTATTGCCAGTACCATCAGGACCACGGACACGCCACGGAGGACTGCAGTAACCTCTGGGACTATCTAGACCATCTAGTTTGGGAAGGAAAGCTGAAGCACCTCCTACACCATTCCAGTAGCCACCAAGGCCAGACCTAGGAGCCCCAGAAAGATACTGCCATAAGGGCACCCGCAGGGACGATCAATGTGATCTTGGTTGTGCCGGGAAGAATAGGCGCGCGCCCCTCGTGAGTATTGTCCGTGGCCCAGATACGTGCCGAGGAGTCCTAATCAGAGCCGAAGAAGGTTAGAAGGAATTTTCACCCAACCCTGTACTTTTTAGAGGAAGACAAGGTCGGGATCATCCAGCCTCACGATGACGCGCTGGTAATCACCCTTAAAATCGGGGACTACGATGTGAAAAGGGTAATGGTGGATGGTGGCAGCGGGGCTGAGATTATGTACCTCGACCTCTACAAAGGGCTGGGGTTAAAACCAGAAGATTTGACACCCTATAACTCCTCCCTGATGAGCTTCGATGGGAAGCTAGTTATCCCAAAGGGCATAATCAAGCTGTTTATCCAGACTGGCCCAGAAGTAGTAGAGGTGGACTTTATAGTGGTGGACACCTATTCCCCGTACACAGCCATCGTTGGCAGGCCCTGACTCTACACCTTGGGGGCTGTCGCCTCCTCTTTGCACCAGAAGGTGAAATTCCCGTCAGGGGACCATGTCCTCGAAATTTGTGGTTACCAATCCACATCAAGGCAATGCATGGTGGCTGCCACATTGCATCGGCTCGATGCGGGGCCCTCTGCCATTGCTGAAAGGGGCTTATAGCAATCAAAGGACCCGGCAGCAACTCCCGATGCAGCTGTCGAGGAAGCAAAATATGAAGATATTGACAAGACGATCATTGGAGATGATCCGGAGAAGTTCTTTCAGGTCGGGGCTCGGCTGCCTCCTCAGAAGAGGGAGGAGTTGATCGAGTTCCTCAAAACAAACATTGACGTATTTGCATGGGACGCCTGCGATGCTCCAGGGATCGATCCAGCCTTTATCTGTCATCATCTCAATGTCAACCCATCCGTTGTCCCCAAGAAACAACCACCTCGGCGCCCGTCAAGGGAGCACGCCGATGCAATTAGAGAAGAGGTGAAGAAGCTTAAGCGTGCAGGGGCCATCAAAGAGGTCTTTTACCTTGAGTGGTTGGCCAACACTATGGTGGAATGGAGAGTTTGTGTGGACTTCACGGACTTAAACAAGGCATGCCCAAAGGACCTGTTCCCTATGTCTCGGATAGACCAACTAGTGGATGCCACCGCGGGACATCCTCAGATGAGTTTCTTAGATGCATTTCAGGACTATCATTAAATACCACTAGCCCTGGATGATCAGGAAAAGACAGCCTTCATGACACCTGTTGGGAATTACCACTATAAGGTAATACCCTTTGACTTAAAGAACGCTGGGTCCACCTACCAAAGTATGATGACGAGAATGTTTGAGCCACTACTGGGCAAAAGCATTGAAATTTATGTTGATGATATGGTGGTAAAGAGTAAGGTGGTGTCCGAGCACCTAGGAGACCTCGGCTGTATCTTTGACGTCCTAAGGAAGCACAAGCTGCGCTTGAATGCTTCCAAATGCTTGTTCAGCGTAGGGTCAGGCAAGTTTTTGGGCTACATCATCACCCACAGGGGAATTAAGGTTGATCCTAATCAAATTAAGGCTATCAATAACTTGAAGCCTCTGCAAAATCCTAAGGAGATCCAAAAACTCACTGGAATGATCGCGGTCCTAAACCAGTTCATCTCCAGGTCGGCTAATAAGTGCAGGCCTTTCTACCTCTTGATCAACAAGTAGAAGGGATTCGAGTGGTCCGAGGATTGTGCCGTGGCCTTCCAACAGCTCAAGGAATACCTATCGCGGCCACCAATCATGTCTAACCCCGAGGCCGACAAAGTCCTGTATGCCTACATCGCCGTAGCCCCTCATGCAGTGAGCTTGGTGCTGATACATGATGACAGTGGCATTTAAAAGCCAGTCTATTATGTGAGCAAGTCGCTGCACGAAGCTGAGATCAAGTACTTACCCTTCCACACTATTTCCAGGCCCACACGGTGGTCGTCCTAACTCAACTGCCCTTAAGATCTGTACTTCGGTCTGCTAATTACACTGGAAGGATCGCCAAGTGGAACACGATTTTGGGGGCTTTTGACATTAAGTACATGTCTCGAACCTCTATAAAGGGCCAGGTCTTGGCTGACTTGGTGGCCGAATTTGCCGAACCACTGGTAGAAGCAGTGGCCAAAAAGGGAGACATGGATGGAAAATCAGTTAGGACAATCTCTGTCCCAGGGCCCCCACGCTGGAAAGTGTACATTGATGGAGCCGCGAATCAAAGGGGGTCTGGGGTGGGGCTAATCCTAATGTCCCCAGAGAAGTCTGTTGTGGAGAAGTCCTTGAGACTTGGGTTCCCTGTCACAAATAACGAAGCCGAGTATGAAGCCTTACTGCAAGGTATGGTCATGGTGCAAAAAATGGGCGGAAAAGCAGTGGATATGTTCTCGGATTCAAGGTTGGTGGTGGGCCAGGTGAACGGAGAATTGGAAGCCAGAAACGCGAGGATGCAAGAGTACTTAAGGCAGGTCAAGCGCCTGCAGTCAGACTTCTATCTTTTTAGCTTGTCACATGTCCCCAAAAGTGGAAACACCCATGCAGATTCATTGGCCACACTTGCTACATCCTTGGTAGGGGATCTGCCTCGGGTTATCCTTGTTGAGCATTTGGAGAGGGCGAATGAGGTGACAAAAGGCACGACCCACGTCCACCAAGCTAAGGTGAGCCCCAACTGGATGGACCCTATAGTGAGATTCCTCAAAGATGATATCCTACTTGAGGAGAAGTCAGAGGCTGACAAAATACGGAGGAACGCTCCTCGATTCTAGTTATCCGAGGACCACAAACTATATAAGCGCTCCTTCTCTAGACCTTACTTACTGTGTATTCACCCCCGAGGCGTCATAACTACTGCTCGAGGAGTTGCATGAAAGGGTCTGTGGGAGTCACACAGGAGGAAGGTCCCTGTCGCACCAAGCCATCACCTAGGGATATTGGTGGCCAAAGATGCAGAAGGAAGCCCTAGATTATGTTAAGAAGTGCGACCAATGCCAAAATTTTGCCCCAAATATTCATCAGCTAGGAGACGTCCTAAATCCTTTGTCCAACCCATGGCCGTTTGCACAGTGGGGCCTGGATATTATAGGTCCTTTCCCCAAGGCACCGGGGAATAAAAGACATCTGTTGGTCGGCACAGAGTATTTCACTAAGTGGGTCGAAGCTGAGCCCTTAGCCAACATTAGAGATGTGGATGCTAAGAAGTTCATCTGGAGGAACATTGTTACACGATTCGGGGTCCCCCATACCCTCATTTCAGATAATGGGCTTTAATTTGACAGCAAGACCTTCAGAAGATACTGTTGTGAGCTGGGGATCACGAACCGGTACTCAACTCTGGCTTATCCTCAAGGAAATGGGTAGGCCGAGGCTGTCAACAAGGTCATAGTCAATGGGCTCAAGAAGAGGCTGGATGATGCCAAGGGAAGATGGGTAGAAGAGCTACCGCACGTCCTATGGACCTATCGGACTACACCACGGCGGTCAACAGGGGAGACACCTTTTGCCATGACTTATGGGACTGAGGTCGTTATCCCTCTAGAAGCGAACTTCCCAACACTGAGGACGAGCTCCTTCTCCCCGGACGGTAATAATGAGCTACTGGGGAAGAGCCTAGATCTGATTGATGAACGAAGGGAGAAGGCAATGATCCAGCTGGCCTACTACCACCAAAAGTTCAAGCAGGGATATGATGCCAATATGGAGCTGAGACCACTAGCATCAGGGAACCTAGTGTTGAGGAAAATTGTGGGCACTGCCAAGAACCCATCCTATGGGAAGTTAGGACCCAACTGGGAGGGACCATACCTAATCACCTCAGTGGCGGGAATAGGTGTATATTACTTAAAAGATTTAGATGAAAAACCTGTACCTCGTCCATGGAATGTAAACAACCTGCGAAGGTATTATTATTAATGAAAGCGTCTTTGTCAATTCAAAGTCTAAGTCTGTTGTGATTGCATGCTTCTTACCCTGACAACCATCTAAGTGTTAGACAGAACCAAGGTCTTGCATGGTCCTCGGACTCAAGTCTATGGGGAAACTAACTACTTCAAGAAAATAATAAGTGTTAGACAGAACCAAGGTCTTGCATGGTCCTCGGACTCAAGTCTATGGGGAAACTAACTACTTCAAGAAAATAATAAGTGTTAGACAGAACCAAGGCCTTGCATGATCCTCGGACTCAAGCCTATGGGGAAACTAACTACTTCAATAAATCCTATAAGTGCTAGACAAAACCAAGGTCTTGCATGGTCCTTGGACTCAAACTTATGGGGAAACTAGTTCCTTCAAGAAAATAATAAGTGTTAGATAGAACCAAGGCCTTGCATGGTCCTCGAACTCAAGCCTATAAGGAAAATAATTACTTCAATAAATCTTATAAGTACTAGACAGAACTAAGATCTTGCATGGTCCTTGAACTCAAAACTATGGGGAAACTAGTTACTTCAAGAAAATAATAAGTGTTAGATAGAACCAAGGCCTTGCATGGTCCTCGGACTCAAGCCTATGGGAAAACTAACTACTTCAATAAATCCTATAAGTGCTAGACAGAACTAAGGTCTTGCATGGTCATCGGACTCAATCCTATGGGGAAACTAGTTACTTCAAGAATCAAGTGCTAGACAGAGCCAAGGTCTTGCATAGTTCTCGGACTCAAACCTTTGGGGAAGCTAGTTACTTCAAGAATCAAGTGCTAGACAGAACTAAAGTCATGCATGATCCTCGGACTCAAACCTATGGGAAAACTAATTACTTCAGAAGACAAGTGTTAGACAGAACCAAGGCCTTACATGGTCCTCGAACTCAAGCCTATGGGGAAACTAACTACCTCAATAAATCTTATAAGTATCAGACAGAACCAAGGCCTTGCATGGTCCTCGGGCTCAAGCCTATAGGGGAAGCTAACCATTTCAAGAAAAAGCCTAAATGTTGGGCGGAATCAGAGCCATACCTAATCCTGGGGTCATTCGTTTTGGTGAAATTAATGCTGAACAAATTCTGCCTAAGCACCAAACAAAGCCGATGAGCAAGCTAATCCGGTTTATTTAACTACCTTAATGCCCGTTATGGTCGTTGCAGACGAAGATGACCTTTTCCCATATCAAAGTCCTAAAATGGGGTCTATGAGTATCGCTTAAAGCATTTTAGGAGACCATGGACTTGGTCCTGGCTCAACCCACACCTGAAGGATTTAATGACTTTGGCCTACCTTGGCTCCAAGTCAAAAACGAAAGAGAGGTAGGTTTCCCTTTGCACACACATTTTCACATTATTGTAGTTATTGCTGTGATGTGCCGAGGCACAATCAAAGTTAGGATTATACAAGTATAAAATATATATATATATATATGATAAGCAAGGAAAGTAAGGGAAAAAAAAACGCGCGCTACATTTAGTCCATAAAAGATACACAACGGGAGTCGTATTACAATATTTGAAAAAAAAATATATAGAGGAAAAAGACAAGACAAAAGTGCCATTACATTGTTCCAAAAAAAATAATAATAATAATAAAGAGGAGATAAAACAAAGGCGCCAAGGGGCCTACTTCTTCAGTTTAATTTTCTTCCCCCCTATAGGTAACTGATTTGTGGTGGCCTCAGGGTCCTCTGAGCCCTGACTTAGGGGAATAATCTGCAAGGGTGCCGCAGAGAGTGCTGTCTCCCCGGTAAGAGGGGCCTGGACATTGGCTGAGGGATTTGCAGCCTCCTGGGATGCTTCCCCATTGGGACCTTTGACTGTTTCAGTCACCCCGAGAGGAGCAGCTTCCATGACAGGCTCATTAGAGGTTGTAGTAACCACCTCGGTAGTGACCGCAGCCTCCTCGGCTTCTGCATTATAGGCAATATCAGTCTCCTCAGTGGCCACCTCGGCCTTAGAGTTGGAGGGAGCAGCCTCGCGGATGGCAAGGGGATAGTATACATTCTCCGCCTTCCACAGGTCGGACGAGGCCTCCACCCCAGCTTGTTTAAGGGACTCACTCCAAACCTGGGAGCAGTAGAGCTTGCATACCCCAGGGACTTGGGCTCTGAAAGCAGCCTCCTTCTCGGCCACCCCAGCTGCATAGGCTGCCTCCTCAGCTTCTTCCTTGGAAGCCTGAGTCTCTACCCTGCCAAAATTTGCCTTAGCCTTAGCCCTTAGAGCCTCTTCTTTGGCCCACTCAGCCACCTTTTTGGCCTCCTCAGCATCGGTCGCCTTCTTTTTCAGATCAGCGATCTGCTTCTTTGCGATCTTCAGCTGCTTCTCCACCTCAGTCAGACGCCTCGTCTAGTCTTGGGCCTGCCTTTGGGCATTAGCCAAGCCCGATTCAGCGCTGTCTCGAGCCCTGGTCACCTCCTTCAACTCCTCCCGGGCCTTTACGAGATCAGCCTCGGAGGCCTTAAGGGTCCGATTGGCCCCTATGCGCTTTTCACGCTTTGCATCCAGGGTTTTGTCTTGTTTGATGGATGCCTCCTCCAACATGAAAGTGGGCTGAACAGCCTGCCGATTGAAACAAATGCACAAGTAAGTAGGAAACAAAAAAAAAAAAAAAAAAAAAAGGATGGGAAAAAAGAGAGAAAATTGAAGCTAGAAGAATCATAAGTGCTGAGAGTCTTACTGTAACACCCCGACCCAATTTTATAATTAATCTATATGTTCAAGTGGTTAATTATTATTTTAATCACTTACTTTCTAAATTAATAAAAGAGTATTTAATAAGTATATTATTTTATAATATCTTCGAATAAGAATGGTAAAGATCATAAATAATTTAATAGCTATTTGTATTATAAGTATATACTAAGTATGTGCAAAACTATATTAAGTAGTTGAGTTATGAGATATATATATATATATATATATATATATATATATATGTAAGTATGTATATGCAAGAATTATTTTTGTGGAAAAGTGAGTGTGAATGCAAGAATTGTCAAAAGTTGGAAAAAGGGGGGGTGAGATATTTTCTTCCTAGCATCCCACGTATCCCACCCCAATTATTCACATCTCTTATCTCCTTTTGTGCCCCAAAAGTCTTCTCACTTTTCTGATTTTCTTGGCTGCATCAGATCAGAAGTTCAGCCCTCTTTCTCTACTCCTTCTTTATTCTTGTTTCCTTCTTCTTCCCCTCTCACACGGCAACACCATCCCCCAAATAGCTCTCCCTTTCTCACCAAAAATCATAGCTATCTCTCTTATTGAAGGAAATCAAACTCTTACTAAAGTTTAGCTTCAATTTTGGGTAAGTATATATGGTTATTTTCTGTTTGGGTATTTTAATGGTGTGATGATTTGCTTGAGTTTCAATTCTGTATCCTCTGTTCTGATTTTAGAAGCTAAACTTGTGATTCTATTTTAGTAATTTGAAAGTTGATGGTGTTATGGTCTATTGGATGCTTATTAGGGTATTTTTATATGTATTGTATAGGTATAAAAATACCCAAATGAAATGAAGGCTAATTGCTATTTGTTGATGATTTTAGAAAGAACATGTGCTGAAGCTGTCACTGTGACAGATTCTGTGTTCATGCATGATAAATTATGTATAAAATTGTATATAGTGAATTTAGATGCTAGGGTTATTTTATATGAAAGCTAAGACATGTAGGGTTGTTATGGAAGTGGTTTCACAGTATTTGGATGAGTAGAAGAATAATGGTGTAATTTCTAAGTCGCATGAGTTTCTGCCAGGACAGATTTGAATATGTTGTATTGTATGATTTTTAATAAATCATGGAGTTATGATTTGATTCCGAAATTTTTATGGTATATACTGGACATACAGGGGAATTTCTCTGTAAAATTTCATGATAATTGGATGTGTTTAGATAGCTCATTTGTATTTTACAAATTAGGCATACGCTGCTGGAATAAAACAGTGAACAGTAATGGACATGCCCAGCTTTGAGGATTTAATTCTCAAGCTAGGGTGAATGTTTTGAGCTATAATTTATTATGCTCATCATATGATATGTCTAGATCATAGAGTAATTTTTGTATAACTTGGTTCAAGGTTTTAGTACTCAAAGAAGGGGTTCTAAACCATTCAACGGTTGTATTTATGAAGCTGTTTTGTTCAGCATACGTATGTTGCCTTATGTGTGTTTATGGTTACGTGACAATGCTTAAACCAGTGTATATTTATGCATGCATTATGGCCCTAAGCTCAAAGTACATTTTGAAATGAAGTTGGCTCCTATGGGGATATCATACAAATATGAGAGTGATGGCATTTCTTTAGGTTGGTACGTTATTTGTTGATGTGTGCATAATATGTTTGTGGGAACCTCGTTGAGGTGGGAATTAGGATTTCCTTGATTCTAAGAGATAGGCTTTGAGATGAGTGTGTAAGTTTATGTTAAGGAATAATGGATAGTAACAAGCCTTGATTTTGGTTTAGGTGTTACCAGCCGTTAGGTCTAAGCTCCTTCGACTTTAGGCTCTCGGTTCCTCTGCTTTCAGGTAAGGGATAAGTTATATGGGCATTTGGTAAGTCATGAGATTATTTTAAAGTATATTATGCATTAAAATGTTTTTGATTAGAGATATGGCATGTAAGCATTATTAGACAAAGATGTGTTCGTGAGCTTTTTCGAAAACTTATGTATATGATCTAAGCATATTAATGCTATTATTAATTCCACGAACATGATGAAGAAAACAATGGAAATGCTTTTATTACGAAACGTTATGCAAAATAAGAAAATTCAGTATGATGTATAAGTATGAAACGTTTTCGGGTTATGTTCTCTGGTGATCTGAACTCTGCCAGTAGGGGTTAATTACTGGCTTTCCATGGAAAACGTTATATGATTGGCCATTAAGTGGGACTGGCTCTGCTGTACCCGCCCTTGTTGGTTACGACCAACTTGGGGGAAGCCAACCTACCCCCATGGTTGGAAGATATGTATTATGATGTAATCCCGGGAATACCTGGCATTGTGGGGAATGCTGGATGCCTAGCACTGTGGTGCTAGAAGCCTCCAAAATAAGTACAGACTTATCAGATATGGACTAACCAATAAGTTATGTATGAACAGCTATATTATGTTATTAAGCATGAGAGAATTATTTTGTTTAAATGCATTATGAAAAATTAAAAGCTCTCATGAAAATAAGAAGTTTCTGATGAAAAGAAAGCTGTTCATTAAAGATAAAAGTTTCTGAAATTCTGTTATGCTATAAAGATAAAGTTTCTGATGAAAGTACAAGTTGATATTAAAAGTTATCAGATATTTGTTTTCTTTAAGAAACGTTAAGTTTTATGATTATGAAAGTTATAATATTTTGCAAGAAGAAGTTTAGGAAGAAAAGTTTTATTATTCTTCAAGACGCTTCTAGTTAAAGACAAAGTTACCGATTATCTGATTTTAAATTAAAATGATTATTTTGTAATGAAAATATATATGGTGACTTTGTAAGAAATGAAAGAAATTCAATCCGAAAGGTTTCGATAATATTATTCTGATAAGAAAAAGGAGAACAATTATTTTCCTATGAGAAGCGTATAAGTTACTATTAAATATAGTATAAAATACTATGCATGAAAAGATGTTCTCCTATCTGAATAATTATAAAATGAAATGAATAGGTTTACATGCATCCTTATTAAATTCTCATATATCTTACCTTTACTGAGCTGTGTAGCTCACCCCTTCCACTCTTTCAGTTAACAGGTTTATTTTGGAGCAGAGGGAGCCTTAGTCAAGGTTTGAAAGGAGCTAGTTTTAGTTTTATATGTATAGATCCTAAGTTACCAATTTGATGTTTAGCTTGGTAGCAATGTGTATTTTAGGATCTAATGAAAGTTGTACTTTAAGGTATTAAGAGATGTATTATGTGAAAATGTGGAAATTGAATGACTGGTGGATCATGTTATATTTTGAGTACTATATAGATGCTCTGGATGTCAAATGAAAGGTCTTATCAAGAAGCCAAGAAACAAGAATGAATGAAAAAGGAAAGTTTTCCAAAAAGTTATGATTTAAAAGTTAAGTTGGTTCTTGTTAATATCAGGTTTAGGCTTGATATTAGCATGCCGGTCATGGTCACAAATCCGGGTATCGGAAATGGGGCGTGACAGTTGTGGTATCAGAGCAAAGGTTATGATTTTGTAGACTCTAAGTATTGATCTTCAGAGTGAGATATTAAGATTGGGTAGTTAAGGGTAGACAAGTAAGATACATCTCTTTTGAGATGTTTGAATTGTTTGATTATTGGCTTAATATTTGATGTCTACTAGCATATTTGGATATCTTGAATTATGAGAACATGCTCAGTATTGCTATGGTTTTAGCTCTTTTGTTATTAATTCTATGATGCTTGCTATATTGGTGTTTTGTGGTCTGTCTTGTTTCATACAAGTCAAAGAAGATCATTGTCATCATTTTTGTTCCATAGAAACCTTTGGAATCATCTTTGTAAGAGTACTATGGAATCATAGTAGGCTAACTTTAGGTTTGATATATTCTGTATTTCTTTGAAGAAAGAAATTGTGATTGGCTTCTCTATTTGACTAGAAAAAAAAAAGAAAAGAAAATGAAGCACAAACAAGATGTGTGATGTATCTTTATTAAAAAGTGGATTTGACCGCCTAAATGGAAGCCAAATCTTAAAGCCCTTGAAAAAAAGAAAAAAAATTTATATAGTACTTCAGTCTTTTCTATTATTTGGTGATCTGACTCTTTGTATTACTGTGACACTCAAAAGGGGAAGCATACATGGTAGAGCAAGTTTGTTACACTTATAGCTGAGCAATTCTTTTTCACCAAAGATTTTGTTTATTACAATTGCTATTAACTTAGTAAGTTCAGTGCAGCAAACAATTCTAAGGTATTGGAAGGTTTAAGCAGTTGTATGGCACATGATTCTGTCAGAATGAGTGTTTTGGCTCGTTCAAGTATGAGATACAATAACCGCTGTTTGGTACTCTATGATTCAAAATTGATGTCTTGGGGTTATTCAGTTTTTAAATGGAATCGAATTTGTAAAGTTTTTAAATGTCCTTGACAAAGCTATTTTTTTTTTATAATAACATTTTCTGGCATTATTCTAAGGCATTAATTTTTAACTAGTTTACTTTGGACGTGCATGATGGACATATGCTAAGAAATTGGTCCAGGATACTAGAAAGTATATATATATTCATAATATATTTAGAGAAAAATAAAAATAAAAAATTTTGTGCTTGCTAACATGCATCTGTTCTTGTATAACAATTGCATGTGTCAATTGAGGTATTGCATTTTTGAGTTTTCATGCAGAGTTGAAACAAAGTTTCCCTTTACAAATTTTAATATTGTTTGAATGGTGAAATGAGGGAAAATAAGGTCGTAGATTATTTTGTTTGCTGGCTGCTAGTAATATCTAAAGATGTGCTTATCTCTTTTGCCTTTTCCTTCTTCTGTATTATTTTGATGTGATGCTTTGTAAATGCTACATGGGAATTTACTATATTAAACATTAAATCAGTATTATTGCCATGGACATTGTGCTTCTATGGCCTTATTTGAAAACTATTAAGATTGGCTGTGAAATTTGTTCTGCAATTCACTTTAAAGCATATTCTGCATGGTTTAAGCTTCTAGGATCATGTGTCGCCTATGGTCTTATGTTGTTTCAATCCTTGCATGATTTTTTTTCTTTCCTTTTTGCAAACTTGGAGGCAGAAAACTTAAGTGAAAAGAAAATGTTTAAATGAAAAACCTAAACAAATAGAAGTATTAGAAATAAGCAAAGGTTGGCATCTAAAAAGCAACTTGACCTTGCATATTTTGAGTTAGTAATCTTCTTGAAGCTAATATGATTCTTTTGGCTCTAAGGAATTTTGGTAGTATGCATGAATTGTGGCCACCCTGGTAATTATACTGGTAGTGGCTTTGGACAGGTTGAAAAATCTGTCTATGAGTGCTTGTGGTACTCTTAGGGTTAAAATAATTTGCAGATTAAGGATTAGAGCCTTAGAAAGAAGGGTTTTGGTAAGCTATGATTATTATGAAGACTATAAATGTGCCCTCTCTCTTTTCTAGTGCAAGTGAACTTAAGAGATACCTCAAGTAATCAATAGCGTGGTGATAATATGTTTATACTTCAATGATGCATGATTCATTTTGACTTTTGTTAAAAAAAAAAAAAAAAATGATTATTTTGATTTTTGAAATGTGAAACAATGTTTATTTTGATTTTTGAAATGTAAAAACAATGATTATGTTGTTTACTTGGAATTGTTTATCAAACTTTTCAAGAAAGAAAGAAGTTTTTGAAAGTGAGTTATTAAATGTTTTGAAAAATTTGTTTATCTTATTTTATTGAAGTCAGCCTTCCTAATGTTGGTATGGACTGAATTAGTCGAACACTGCTGGCCACGTGTGATCTGCTAAGTCATTTGCCAACTAACCTTATGTGGGGTGACAAAGAATTGATTATTTTGCCTATACCTTGGTCAAGTAATTTGTTAACTGCCATTGAGCTCGTGTGTGGTTAAACAAGTTATTGACAACAAAACTTTTTAGTATAACATAATATCACATGTGATGGTATTATTTAATGAAATTTGTTTTGAAAAAAAAAAAAAAAAATGTTGTCAAAGTGAATTTTGATAAGTTTTTGGTTGTTGATAATGCATAACGTTATATCTCATTTTTTTTAATAAAGGAGAGATATATGCTAAATGGATGCTTCCTAAGAAATTGATGCTTTCTAAGAAAATTCTTTGAGTTTGTGGAATTCATCTTATTTGATTGATTCATTCTATTGTACCTCTTGAAATTTAATGTGTTGCCCAAGTTACTAAAATTTTGACAAGTGAATGATTTTTATATCAATTTGTCACAATTAAGATCTTTTCTTATCAAATCCACTAAGTATATTGATGTTATAAGTATTGATATTACAAATTCTGATCAGTGCATGAAAGAATTTCTTAATTGTATTCTTAGATTGATTATATGTTAGTGACGTGTGCTCATAGTGCTTGTTTGCATGTGTATTTAGTGTTGTATCTTTTGATTGAGCATGATTGTTGTTGAAAGCATGTATCATAACTTAAGGAAATTTTATAATAAGATAAAGAGTTGTAATGTGCATATATGACTTGACATGCCTGTGATTCTATTATTTTTGTGATTTTCTCAACTTATCATTTCACATTGTGGTAACACAAAGATATTTTCGATTGTAATTTTCGAGGACGAAAATTTTTTTAAGGAGGGAAGGATGTAACACCCCGACCCAATTTTATAATTAATCTATATGTTCAAGTGGTTAATTATTATTTTAATCACTTACTTTCTAAATTAATAAAAGAGTATTTAATAAGTATATTATTTTATAATATCTTCGAATAAGAATGGTAAAGATCATAAATAATTTAATAGCTATTTGTATTATAAGTATATACTAAGTATGTGCAAAACTATATTAAGTAGTTGAGTTATGAGATATATATATATATATATATATATATGTAAGTATGTATATGCAAGAATTATTTTTGTGGAAAAGTGAGTGTGAATGCAAGAATTGTCAAAAGTTGGAAAAAGGGGGGGTGAGATATTTTCTTCCTAGCATCCCACGTATCCCACCCCAATTATTCACATCTCTTATCTCCTTTTGTGCCCCAAAAGTCTTCTCACTTTTCTGATTTTCTTGGCTGCATCAGATCAGAAGTTCAGCCCTCTTTCTCTACTCCTTCTTTATTCTTGTTTCCTTCTTCTTCCCCTCTCACACGGCAACACCATCCCCCAAATAGCTCTCCCTTTCTCACCAAAAATCATAGCTATCTCTCTTATTGAAGGAAATCAAACTCTTACTAAAGTTTAGCTTCAATTTTGGGTAAGTATATATGGTTATTTTCTGTTTGGGTATTTTAATGGTGTGATGATTTGCTTGAGTTTCAATTCTGTATCCTCTGTTCTGATTTTAGAAGCTAAACTTGTGATTCTATTTTAGTAATTTGAAAGTTGATGGTGTTATGGTCTATTGGATGCTTATTAGGGTATTTTTATATGTATTGTATAGGTATAAAAATACCCAAATGAAATGAAGGCTAATTGCTATTTGTTGATGATTTTAGAAAGAACATGTGCTGAAGCTGTCACTGTGACAGATTCTGTGTTCATGCATGATAAATTATGTATAAAATTGTATATAGTGAATTTAGATGCTAGGGTTATTTTATATGAAAGCTAAGACATGTAGGGTTGTTATGGAAGTGGTTTCACAGTATTTGGATGAGTAGAAGAATAATGGTGTAATTTCTAAGTCGCATGAGTTTCTGCCAGGACAGATTTGAATATGTTGTATTGTATGATTTTTAATAAATCATGGAGTTATGATTTGATTCCAAAATTTTTATGGTATATACTGGACATACAGGGGAATTGCTCTGTAAAATTTCATGATAATTGGATGTGTTTAGATAGCTTATTTGTATTTTACAAATTAGGCATACGCTGCTGGAATAAAACAGTGAACAGTAATGGACATGCCCAGCTTTGAGGATTTAATTCTCAAGCTAGGGTGAATGTTTTGAGCTATAATTTATTATGCTCATCATATGATATGTCTAGATCATAGAGTAATTTTTGTATAACTTGGTTCAAGGTTTTAGTACTCAAAGAAGGGGTTCTAAACCATTCAACGGTTGTATTTATGAAGCTGTTTTGTTCAGCATACGTATGTTGCCTTATGTGTGTTTATGGTTACGTGACAATGCTTAAACCAGTGTATATTTATGCATGCATTATGGCCCTAAGCTCAAAGTACATTTTGAAATGAAGTTGGCTCCTATGGGGATATCATACAAATATGAGAGTGATGGCATTTCTTTAGGTTGGTACGTTATTTGTTGATGTGTGCATAATATGTTTGTGGGAACCTCGTTGAGGTGGGAATTAGGATTTCCTTGATTCTAAGAGATAGGCTTTGAGATGAGTGTGTAAGTTTATGTTAAGGAATAATGGATAGTAACAAGCCTTGATTTTGGTTTAGGTGTTACCAGCCGTCAGGTCTAAGCTCCTTCGACTTTAGGCTCTCGGTTCCTCTGCTTTCAGGTAAGGGATAAGTTATATGGGCATTTGGTAAGTCATGAGATTATTTTAAAGTATATTATGCATTAAAATGTTTTTGATTAGAGATATGGCATGTAAGCATTATTAGACAAAGATGTGTTCGTGAGCTTTTTCGAAAACTTATGTATATGATCTAAGCATATTAATGCTATTATTAATTCCACGAACATGATGAAGAAAACAATGGAAATGCTTTTATTACGAAACGTTATGCAAAATAAGAAAATTCAGTATGATGTATAAGTATGAAACGTTTTCGGGTTATGTTCTCTGGTGATCTGAACTCTGCCAGTAGGGGTTAATTACTGGCTTTCCATGGAAAACGTTATATGATTGGCCATTAAGTGGGACTGGCTCTGCTGTACCCGCCCTTGTTGGTTACGACCAACTTGGGGGAAGCCAACCTACCCCCATGGTTGGAAGATATGTATTATGATGTAATCCCGGGAATACCTGGCATTGTGGGGAATGCTGGATGCCTAGCACTGTGGTGCTAGAAGCCTCCAAAATAAGTACAGACTTATCAGATATGGACTAACCAATAAGTTATGTATGAACAGCTATATTATGTTATTAAGCATGAGAGAATTATTTTGTTTAAATGCATTATGAAAAATTAAAAGCTCTCATGAAAATAAGAAGTTTCTGATGAAAAGAAAGCTGTTCATTAAAGATAAAAGTTTCTGAAATTCTGTTATGCTATAAAGATAAAGTTTCTGATGAAAGTACAAGTTGATATTAAAAGTTATCAGATATTTGTTTTCTTTAAGAAACGTTAAGTTTTATGATTATGAAAGTTATAATATTTTGCAAGAAGAAGTTTAGGAAGAAAAGTTTTATTATTCTTCAAGACGCTTCTAGTTAAAGACAAAGTTACCGATTATCTGATTTTAAATTAAAATGATTATTTTGTAATGAAAATATATATGGTGACTTTGTAAGAAATGAAAGAAATTCAATCCGAAAGGTTTCGATAATATTATTCTGATAAGAAAAAGGAGAACAATTATTTTCCTATGAGAAGCGTATAAGTTACTATTAAATATAGTATAAAATACTATGCATGAAAAGATGTTCTCCTATCTGAATAATTATAAAATGAAATGAATAGGTTTACATGCATCCTTATTAAATTCTCATATATCTTACCTTTACTGAGCTGTGTAGCTCACCCCTTCCACTCTTTCAGTTAACAGGTTTATTTTGGAGCAGAGGGAGCCTTAGTCAAGGTTTGAAAGGAGCTAGTTTTAGTTTTATATGTATAGATCCTAAGTTACCAATTTGATGTTTAGCTTGGTAGCAATGTGTATTTTAGGATCTAATGAAAGTTGTACTTTAAGGTATTAAGAGATGTATTATGTGAAAATGTGGAAATTGAATGACTGGTGGATCATGTTATATTTTGAGTACTATATAGATGCTCTGGATGTCAAATGAAAGGTCTTATCAAGAAGCCAAGAAACAAGAATGAATGAAAAAGGAAAGTTTTCCAAAAAGTTATGATTTAAAAGTTAAGTTGGTTCTTGTTAATATCAGGTTTAGGCTTGATATTAGCATGCCGGTCATGGTCACAAATCCGGGTATCGGAAATGGGGCGTGACACTTACCATTTCCAAGTATCGCTTGAGGCTGAAGAAGACCTTCTTACTCCTCAAAACCTCTAGCTCAGCCATGTCCGCAGGGAGTAACAGGGACCTCTCTAGCGCATCGACTACAAGTGTGCCTTCGCCCCCTTGGAAGTCCCTGAGAGAGGTATCATCCATCAGAGGCCCCCCGTGGAGCATTGGGGCTGGGAGTCGGGGTTGGGAGCCTTGGGCCAGGCGGCGACCTGCTTGTGCTGATCTTGAGACCCTATCTTCAGTTGCTTAAAGGGTCGCCGAATGTCGCCCTCCTCCTGGGAGGAATGGGACTTGTCCCCTCCCATAGGCCTTTTACCCTTGTCATTCCTCTGCTTAGGATCAGAGGGCTCGGGCCTAGATGGCGGACTCGACCGAGATAGAGGAAAAGGAAGCCTGGGCTGGGTGGAAGTTGACCTGGTTTGGGCAGGCTAAGACTTGGGTGGAGGAGGAGGAAGCTTAGACTGAGACTTCCCCGACTGGCCTTCAAGCAGGTCAAGTAAGTTGGATTGGGTTTTTCTCTTGAAACCCATCACGGCCTGAGGAGAGTTCCCTGCTGACAGAAAGTTTGCTTCGGTCAGGTTCTGGTCACCCAAGTCACCAGAGGGATCCTCGGGTAGGTGGACTAGTTTGAACACGCCAAAGTCGTCCTCGGCCGGACTTGAACCGGTACCTTCTTCCTCTGTTTCTTCACCTCCCCCCCTCAGCCTCCGCAGCTCAGCGGGATGTAGAAGAGCCCACCAATGGAGTACCTTCTGGAGTAGGGGACCCTTCCGGGATCAAGAAACCGTCCTCGATTATGGTAATTCTCCGGAACCGAGGATCCTTTGCCCTGATCACGCACTTTGGCGCCGCGAGCAACTTCTAAATAGGGTCGTACCTCAGGATCTTGTGAGTAGCCCTGACTTGGTTGTTAGCCTCGTTCACGAAGATCTCTGCCCTTAGCACGGTCTCCAAGTCCTCCTTGTTGACCAAACCAAAATGATGCTCGAAAGCGTGTGGATCTGCAGAGACGAAAACATACTACTATTAGCAACCAAACAAAGCAGGCAGTGAAAATTCAAAAAAATAATACCCTCTCCTACTCCGAGTGCCTTACCTGGCGTGCCCTCCACTGTGGGACAATGAAGGCCATCGTGCCACTCCCCGGACACGATGAGAAAGTCCTTATCCAGCCCCTTGCTGGACAAGGGGAGGCACTGGATAAGCCGTACCCTATCCTCCTTCGTCTTCATGTAGTAGGACTTGCCCTTCAGGAGCTGGAGGTTGTAGCACCAGTTCACGTCATGATGGGTTAACCTCAGCCCCATTTTTTCGTTTAGGGCATCTATACAGCCCAGAATCCTAAACATATTGACGCCGCATTAGGTGGGGGGCAAGCCGGAAATGCCTAAGGTAACTCGTCATCACCTAACCTATAGGGATCCACATACCACCCTCTAAGAAGGCGATTATGGAAATTACCACCTCACCCTCTTGCCTCCTAAGTCTCCACTCCCCCTCTTTACAGTACCTTAGATCTACGGTACTGGGTATCCTATAATCAGCGACGAACTTCTCCATCGCCTCTTTAGACTCAACCAATTTCATGAATCTACCCATCCCTAGAGACAACTAAGAGACATGAAGAAAGAAGTCTAAAAGAGGAGAGCGCAATTTAGATAGAGAGAAGAAGACTTACAGAAATGAGGACAAGCTTATCGGGCAGGCTTTTTGTGCTAAAGGAAGTCGCAAGTTCAGTTGGAGATGTGACCGAATTCGAAGTATATGCGCAAGGTTTCTTGAATGCGAAAGTAAAGAGGCGGATCAATTCAAATGGGTATTTATACCCCTAATAAAAAATAACAACCGTGCAAGTTTTCCCACCCATATAGTCAGGAGGATTACCACCGTTAGATTATCATCCTATTGTTGAACGTGGGGAACACAGAGCCGCCTGAATTTAATGCGAGCGCGCTCCACATACCAAGGCATCAGAAACGTGCCTTAGACAGGCGAAAAGGCACTGCTACTGATGGAGGACAAGACTTGACAAGCCGCGGTAGAGGCCTGAGGACATCAAAATCATCCTCTCCGTCCGAGGAGGCTGTCAGCAGGATTTTGAGGGGCTATTGTGGGGCCAGAGAATTTGGCAACCCCGGCCCACTCTATGCTAAGCCCAAGGCCCACGTCGAGGAAGAAGGAGTGTCCGAGTACGAGTCAAGGAAGCTTCATTCACCAGGGGTACCGCCGAGGACAATCATGTCCTCGGCCCGCACGGGCCACTGAAAGGAAGAGCAAAGTGCCTTCAGAAGTAACCCTCCAGAGCGATCCAAGAGAGAGGCAAGTACAACAGATTGGCCATGAAAGCATGGTGGAGGAGCAATCCTAGGAGGAACTGTCACCTCCACATTAAATGCCCACAACTAACGTTCTAGCCGCATTAATGGAGAAGTGACCCCTGAACAATGCCGCTTTAGCTGCTACCACCCACAGGAAGGATGAGAAGGTGGCTGATGAGACAGACACTCAAGTGGTGACCTGCATGATCAACAAATGGAGGGTCATGATTAACCAGAAAATGATATAAAATGTAACAAATCCTCTAGAAAGGGAGATGACAGTTTTAGAAGAGAAAAAGGACCGTAGCACTTTTATGATCTTTGTAACCTAGTACCAAAGAAGGAATAAGAAATATATGATCCAAGAAAGTGGCCGAAGAGCCTAATTTCATATTTTAGTTTATGTTCTTGTCACCCGATCCATGTATTACCATGTTTAATTGTTGTAATCCTCACTAGGGCCTAGTTCTTTGACCCGCACTCTATAAATTCATTGTATTGGGCCAGTTGGGCTTGAGTCCACTCATTCCCAAGGAATAGTGCTCGAACCAGGTCCCTACAGGTACTATATTAAAATTAATTAGTGGCTATATAATCCAATGGTATCATTAAGATCGAAACTATGCATATATGATCACTAATAAGATAATATTTTTTTAAATAAAAATAAAAAAAATTTGAGAGAAAGCCTTTGAAATATTCTCAAATCGAGAAAAAGCTTGACCATTCATGTCACAATAAGCATTTGAAATTAAAATTGATTATTAAGAAAGAAAAGAAAAATTGACACACAATGAAGAAAAAAAAAAAAACTCAATTTTAGTCTTACATAATTTTTTGAAGAAGGTGTGAGAGTACTAATCAAAAAAGGAAAAAAAAATTATCATATTCCAATCCTTCAAAAAGTTACATGGAAATCTTATAAGTCCACTTGTTTTGAAGTTTTCAACATTAAACAAAATCTGTAATCTTTCTCACATTTACCGTTATGAAAGCATTCTGGTGGTGGCCTTATTGGTTTGGGGTTAGCAAGTTTTAGATTTAATCTACCACACTATTGGCACATGAAATTTTTGAAGTGTTTTCATGAGCATGAAGTGAGATAGTCTAATTCAAGATTGAAACACAATTTTTTAATTCCCAAAAAAAAATTCTTTCTCAAATTTGCAACAAATAACTTTTAGAGAGAGTAATTTTCTTACTTTGATTGGTTCACAATAAAAACTATTGCAATATATGAGATATTAGTATTTGAGGGGAAAAAAAAACTATTTTTCACTTAAGTTTAAAATGGCTTAAATAAAATATGAAAAGTACCCAAAAAACAATTCTATTAATCAGTTGCATGAAAAGTACTAAATACTAAAGACACGTTTGGTAAACTGTAACAGTAATTACATAGGAATAGGAATAGGTATTACAAGGAATACAAGATGTTGTAATATAATACTTATTACTATAAATTTGTTTAGTAACAACACAATAATAGAACCCTGAAGACAATAGAATGAAAGTATTTTAAATCAAATTTAAGATATATTTTAGGAAATATTTTACTCATATAATTATATTTTCTAAAAAATAATATTTTTTAAATTTGAAAGAGAGATTAGTTATTTTTTATGATTTTTTATTTTCATTATTGTTATGTGCATATGGAAAGTTTGTTTATTTAGAAATATATTAATTCTAGAAATTAATACACCTACTAAGGAACAGCTATTACATTATTTTAAAGATGAATATTTATTCCTCATTTTAAAGAATAATTATTCATAAGGAATGACTATTCCATGTAATAAAAATATAACAAAATTACAGAATAACTAAATTATAGAAATAACTATTACATTACATTGTCTATTATGGTCTACCAAACGTGTCAAAAATGTTTTTATTAATTTTAGGTTATTAATACATAGATTTGAATCAAAATCATGGAAGCTCAAACCTATTTGTATCAAAGCATTTATGCTAATGATATTTCTCAACCTCTCATCAAATTTTAAATTTACTTCAACCATCTCTTCCATATACAAAAGAACCCAAAAAACAAATCCTCATAACATTACATTAAATAATTATTATCCAAGCACCAGAGCCAAAAGGGGATGTAGCTCAGATGGTAGAGCGCTCGCTTAGCATGCGAGAGGTACGGGGATCGATACCCCGCATCTCCACCAACCCACAGCTTTTCCCTAAACTTTTTTTTTATGCCATGAATTCAACGCCACGTGTCACACTTCGATTCGGCTCATCCACACCCTTTGCAGCCAAAGCTTGCCTAACTCAGTAACAGCCACCGCATACTGCACATGGGACCCACAAAAGATGTCACAAGATTCACCAACTCCAATCATCTTCCACATGCCCATAGTCATAGATAGAGAGTCTCAGGATATAATTTTAGTACACACAAATCAACGTGTGTTGTATCGAGTTGTCTTGTTCATAGCTTCATAGTAAAAAACAGAGACTTTTTTTTTTTTTTTTTTTTTTTTTTGTTTTTTGATAAACAAAAACAGAGATTTTTGGCTGAGAGTGAGTGAGGGAGATTCATTTATCTTAAAAACTCGTACTAAAAAAAAAATCCCAACAAAATAATTGTAACCCAGAAATTGAATTCATTGAAATATGAGTTCTTCAAAGACAGTGAGGAAATTGCAGGTGGTGTCTCCAGTACCAGCTGACATAGACATAGCCAACTCGGTTCAGCCTCTCCACATCTCTGAGATTGCCAACGAACTCAATCTCAGTCCCAACCACTATGATCTTTATGGCAAATACAAGGCCAAGGTCTGGTTTTTTCAATCAAACCCCACTTTTATTAACTTTTTTTTTTTTTTTTTTTTTTTTGGGATGGTTAGGCATAGAAATAGATGAGCATGCATTGAATTGAAGTGGGGTTTTGCCTTTTGTTTTCTTTCATTAAGTACAAGATTGAAAATTTAATGATAGACCAGTTTTTGATATCTGTTGGGTATTTTTGCATTGGAATGTGCGGGTATTTTTGCATTGGAATGTGCAGGTTTTGTTATCTGTGCTTGATGAGGTTGAAGGATCTAAAGATGGGTATTATGTGGTGGTTGGAGGGATTACTCCTACTCCTCTTGGAGAAGGCAAGTCAACTACTACGGTTGGGCTCTGTCAAGCATTGGGAGCTTTTCTTGACAAAAAGGTAATTTAGAAAAGATTACCGTTTGATTATATATCCATGTAATTCATGTTGGCTTCTATGAGTGTCCGTCTTGAATTGATTTCCCCCAATAGGCTTTAGCCAGAATGACACTGTCAACAAATCCAAATTGAGCTTGGGCATACTCAATGTTTGGGAAAATGCTATCAATGACTATTGAAGATAACAAGAATGTATATATCAGTTCCATGAATTACTATATTTTGGGAAATATTAAGGAATGCAGGTTTGGGTGCAAATGGACCAAGCTAATATCATTTCATTCAAGCCCACGTGCGGAAATAGTTGAGCTAGGCTTGAACACTGAAGTGAATCTTTTATAATTGGTATGTCTAGGTTCAACGGGCTATAAATTTTTCATTAATGTGATCCAACGTTTAGTTTTGTCAAATCTAATTCCTACACTTATAAGGACAAAATTAACAATTACAAATTATCCATAGATTACTTCGTTTTTATGCTATAAATCAATTGACAAGCATGGTGTTGCTCTCTATTGTCTATACTTTCTCTCTATTGATTGATGGAAACACTGAGCCTGAGATTTTCAAGGACAAATGAGTCAATTTAACAATACTAGAGTGGTAGTAAGATTTGTAAACATGCACCTCTGTAAAATCAAAGAGGATCTGTTCACATGAAATGCCTGGTGAGTTGTGAACTGTAGGATGGATTTACTGAGGAAATTTGGATTTGGTAGACGTAGAAGATTTGCTGCTGTTAACATCTGTGCTGTTAATGCAAATGTTTAATGAATTTGTTTCTGTATTTAGCTTCTCGCCCTGGTAGCAGTTGAGGTTTCTCGGTCTTCAACTATGGTTGTTTTGTATATTATTAATAACAGTCTCTTCCTAAGTCCCGGCTCAGTCTGTATCTGCTAATGTGATTTTGTTATGAAGCTTTCACTTTGTCTGAGAAGAGTGAGTTATGAAAGCATCAATTATGGTTTCTGTTATCAGATGTAAAATCTTCATACATGCCATCTCAAAATGGTCACTCTATATTTGGAAACAGGTTAGGCTATTTTCTGACTTGCAATCCTTTGTGCTTCTGACGTTAGGTCGTTACCTGCCTTCGTCAACCATCACAAGGACCTACTTTTGGAATCAAAGGGGGTGCAGCAGGGGGTGGTTACAGTCAAGTGATCCCAATGGATGAGTTCAATCTTCACCTAACAGGAGACATTCATGCAATAACAGCTGCAAACAATCTTCTAGCTGCTGCCATTGACACCCGGATTTTCCATGAGTCAACCCAATCAGACAAGGCTCTCTTAAACCGTTTATGTCCACCAAACAAAGAAGGAAAACGAAGCTTTAGCAACATCATGTTTAGACGTCTGAAGAAGCTTGGTATCTCAAAGACCAGGCCTGAGGAGCTTACACCACAAGAAGTCAAAAAATTTGCTAGGCTTGATATTGACCCTGATTCGCTCACATGGAGGAGAGTAATGGACGTAAATGACCGGTTCTTGAGGAAGATTACTATTGGCCAGGGTCCTGAAGAGAAGGGGATGGTGAGAGAAACAGGATTTGATATTTCAGTTGCAAGTGAAATCATGGCAGTTTTGGCCCTGACAACATCCCTAGCTGATATGAGAGAGAGGCTTGGGAATATGGTGATTGGAAATAGCAAGGCTGGGGACCCTGTAACTGCCGATGATCTTGGAGTTGGGGGTGCTTTGACTGTGCTAATGAAAGATGCTATTAACCCCACTTTAATGCAGACTCTTGAGGGAACCCCGGTTCTTGTTCATGCTGGTCCTTTTGCTAATATTGCACATGGGAATTCTTCTATTGTGGCCGATAAGATTGCACTAAAACTGGTGGGACCTGGAGGGTTTGTGGTCACAGAAGCAGGTTTCGGGGCTGATATTGGAACTGAGAAGTTCATGAACATAAAATGCCGATATAGTGGTTTAACACCTCAGTGTGCTGTTATTGTGGCAACGATAAGGGCTTTGAAAATGCATGGTGGTGGGCCAGAAGTTATTGCTGGGAAGCCTCTTGATCATGCCTATTTAAACGAGAATGTTGCTCTTGTTGAAGCAGGTTGCGTGAATCTTGCCAGGCATATCTCAAACACAAAGGCTTACAGTGTGAATGTTGTTGTTGCTGTGAACATGTTCTCTACCGATTCTGAGGCAGAGCTCAGTGCAGTCAGGAATGCAGCGCTGGCTGCTGGGGCATATGATGCCGTGATTTGTACTCATCATGCCCATGGTGGAAAAGGAGCGGTTAGTCACTTCATTCCCTTCACTAATTAGTTTATTTAATCCAAAAGGCCATCACTTTCTACACTTTAAAGCATTATGACTAAATAAGCTTTTTTTCATTGGTAAATTTTTCATCCATCTGGTGGGTCTTGAAAGCATGACCTCACCCTCCACCTTGCTCTTACAAGGGGAGGATGTGCTGCTTGAGCTAAAGTTCATTGGCAGAAAGGCATTAGGACATATAAAAGAAAAATTAATTGATCTATTATTGTGACCGCTCTATGGACTATTCCAAGTGAGAAGCTTGGTTTGCATACAAATTCCAGCATAAACTATCTTTCTCCGAATTGCAACCCCAATTTAACCTTGTGATAATCTCTAAACTCACATCAGATCTGGCCTTATTTTTATACAGCCTCTGTATCATGCACTTATATTCTTTAACCTAACCTAGAAAAGGCCTTTAATAATAAGTTGTAACATTGAATCATAAATTATTCCTGCTCCTCCTGCATCTTCATGCCTTCTCCAATATTATGTTAGATTTCTTGACAATAAGAACACCACTTAATGAAATAGATATCTTGGACCACTAGAGATACACACTATCCAGCAGAGGACTACGTGTTGTCTCATTTTTTGTTGTCTGTTGAATCTGCGGACGCCAGAAGATGGAATGCTGGCAGCAGTGAAACTCTGAATTCAGCTCCTCCCTTCACATGTGGAGATAACAATTGATGTTTCTAAAACTGCAAGGGATGGATTTTTTCACTAATTGATAAAATTATCATGATCTTCAGGTTGACCTTGGGATTGCAGTTCAAAAAGCCTGTGAGGATGTCACACAACCATTAAGGTTTTTATATCCGTTGGATACTGGTATCAAAGAGAAAATAGAGGCAATAGCAGGGTCATATGGTGCCAGTGGCGTTGAATACTCAGAGCAGGTAACCTCCTAACCTCTATAATATTGTTTTAGCAGTTCACTTTCTATTGCATGATCAATGATTTTAATCCCATCTTTTAAGGGTTTTAATTTTAAGTTTGACATCAATTTTGATTGAATTATACTCAAAGCTGACATTTATTTAGTGCACGATTAGTCTGTTGAAGATTCATAGTGGACCCCAAAGTTTGGGACTTTGTCATTTGTTGGTTTATTTTTTATTTTTTTTTTGAGTGCATCTGAAAATGTCTTAAAAATAACGTTGTTCAGACCGGGTGAAAGTGAAGAAATATGACAAGAATTTTTTATGAAGTCTGACTGTTAATTAGGAAACCAATATACCTGGAGAAGGTGTTGTGTAGCTCTTATCCAGCTCGTGGCCAAATCACCAAGGAAACTATTTGCTATTAGTTTTACAGGATACAAATTCTTTTTTTTATTAGGTAATAAGAATTTTATTGAACAAACTGAACATCTTGTTCATGACGGTGAACACTATGAACAAGAACAGGATACAGATTCTTATTGACATTGAACTTTTAATCTTGTACTGCAATCACAATAGTTGGTTTCCCCATGAGCATTCTTTTGAGCACGAATAGAAGTCACAAATGTCAATATTTTGAATTATTGCAAACCTTTTGAACCTCGCTTATTGATCCATCTCCTCTGTCTAAATAGGCTGAGAAGCAGATTGAGATGTACAGCAAGCAAGGGTTTTCTGGTCTGCCAATCTGCATGGCAAAAACCCAGTATTCCTTTTCGCACGAGGCCTCTAAGAAAGGAGCCCCAAGTGGATTTACCTTACCAATAAGGGATGTGAGAGCTAGCATTGGAGCTGGATTCATTTATCCTTTAGTTGGGACAATGAGTACAATGCCAGGGCTCCCAACAAGGCCTTGCTTCTATGACATTGATCTTGACACAGCCACTGGAAAGGTTATTGGTCTCTCTTGAAGCTCAACAAACATGTCTCATAAGGCAGCCTTTTTCAAAGATTGTTTTAAAATGTCAAAGTGACATTACATTCTCTTACCATTTTTTTTTTTGGTCAACGTTCTGTACGACTAAATAATTTAACTTCAACTTCTGGAGTGTGAAATAAAAATTCTTGTTTTTTGTGCTTTTGGTTCTTTGCCTACAATTTAGGCCTAGAGAGGCTAATTTGTCTTGGTTGGCGGGCCAAAATTGGTATAGAATATATATGTTCGAGTCGAAAGGTTTGACATCACTTTCGTGGAAATATAAAAACTGAAATATTAGTTTTAAATTGTTTTGCTCATCAATGATAATTTGCAGAGATAAAAAGAGTGACTGTAGATGGGCAAAAACAATTTGCCTCATTTGGAGATATTGCCGGACTTGAATTTTAAGGCTTAACTTTCTACTGTGCCTATGATTTTGGTTTTAGCTCTTCTATTAGAAATGCTCTAAGAAAGCATATAAGCTACTTGAGTTGGATCCCACAATTCTTTCATGCAACTTATTCTAAGGAAAAAAATGTTAAAAGTTAATATTAATTTTGCCATGAAATTTACAAATTTGAGGTGATAAACCAATGTAATCAATGTCATATTAAAATGATAAATAAATTCTTAAATTAAGTTTTGGTTTTGTTTTTGAAAGTTGTTACAATAATTTGTAAGGTTTATATAATAAAATTTGCAACAAAAATAAAATCACTCTCTGTCTCTGTCCTAATTTAGGTCTATTGTTGACTACCTAAAGCCTTGAACCTGCTGCTTATGTAATCTCTTTTTGTCATTATCCCTAATGCCTTCGATTATAAAATAATTACCTGTGCATGTTAATTTGACTGTACATGCTATCACATTTTAGGAGGCATGATATATTCACAAATCAAGGCAAATTACAGATTCAATTTTTTTTTTTTTTGGGTAAAATACTATTTTAGTTCTTAAATTTTAGCAAATTTTTTTTTTTATTCCTAAACTTTAAAAAATTCTTTTTTCATGCTTAGACTTTGTAAAGAGTTTTTTTTTTTTAATAGTTTAGAGACAAAAAATAGGGATGAAAAAAAAAAAAAAAAACTTCTTTCAATAGTTTAAAAACAAAAAACAAACTTTTGGTAAAATTTAAGGACATAGAGTAAGTGTAGGGACAAAAAACAAATTCAAGATTAAATTTTCCAAGAAGTTTTGTAGTTCAACTGACACCTCTGGTATTTTCAACAAAAACATCTTGGATTTAAATATCTTCTCCCTGCACTATTGAATTATCTTTATTATAAAATAAAAAAAAAAAAAAAAGGTTCAAGCTTAGATTTAAAGCCAGATTAATATCAAGAGTTTTGTAATTTAATTGATACTTTCTAATATTTTCAACAAAAACCCTTCATGGTTTAAATCTCTCATCTTCTTATTATGGCAATTTGAGAGAGAGAGAGAGAGAGAGAGAGAGAGAGAACATTCAATGTATACATTTGTGAAGTTGTTGTAATGTTATTGTTTAATGAGAGGACCCATCTTCTTGCTCATTTTCATTGAAAACACTAGAAACTATCTGATAAGTTATAATATTCTTGATTATTTTGATTAAGTTTATGAATAAAGTTTTTAACAATTTTAAAAATAAATAAATAAAAATTAAAGTCGTAACTATTAAGAATCAAGCACTAGGCAAGCGTTCGGCTTTGGTGGTCCATCACATTAAGTGTGCGTTTGGATGCAGATGAAAAAATTAAATTATTTTACTATTCATGAGTCTAACTGCACTTTTTTATACTATTCATGAGTCTCACTATACTATAACTTTTACTTTTATCTACTGTATTTTCAATAAAAAGTTTTCAGTTTTAGTAAAATAAGCGGTTCCTAAACCAACTATAAATATCCAAATAAGTAATTAAAAAATCAAAATACTTTATAATATTCAACAGACAAACATTCTTTCTTACCCATCATAAACGCTGACAATGATAGTCAATATTATAATATATAATTAACTTCAAGAGTACCTTCTAATTGAGTAGCTTTAAGGCTTTGTATCAAACTAGCTTTCGTCCCATTCCGGATGACCTTAGTAATCTAATTGAGCCTTATGTCTCTGATCAGGAAAATGAGAGCTTATGTAGAATCCCATCTAGGGAGGAAATCAAGGGAGTGGTGTTTAGTATGAAGTCTCTTAAAGCTCCTGGCCCTGATAGTTTTCCAGCCCTGTTTTATAAGCACTATTGGGATACGGTTGGTGGTCAGGTTGTGTTAGCAACCCAAAATGTTTTTCGAAATGGTTGGCTCTTAAAAGATTTCAACAAGACCTTCATCTCTCTCATTCCAAAGAAGAATGGGGCCTGCAATTTCAACCAATTTCGTCCTATTGGGCTTTGCAATGTTTGTTACAAGGTAATCTCAAAAATAATTGTTGGCAGGTTAAGGCCATTACTAAATAGGATGGTGGATCCGGCTCAAGTTGCTTTTGTTCCTAATAGGTGGATTAATGAGAATGTGGTTCTTGGTTCTTGCCCATGAGATTATTCATAGTTTTAAGCATACTGGGAAGAAAAAAGGCTTCTTGGGAATTAAGTTGGATTTTCAAAAAGCTTATAACAGAATGGAATGGAGGTATTTGATCACAGTCCTTAAAACTTTTGGATTCAGCGAAAATTTCACTAATCTTATTTATCAATGCCTATCATCAATGCAATTCACTCTGTTGTTGAATAGGGGTCAATGCCCAAGTTTTAACCCTTCGCGTGGCCTTTGTCAGGGAGATCCTTTATCTCCCTACTTGTTTATACTGGGCAGTGAAGTTTTGATGAGAATTATCAACAAAGCAGTGGCTGATGGCAATATCTCAGGAGAGAAAGTCTCAAGTACGGCCCCTCCTATTTCCAAACTTTGCTATGCGGATGATGTTATCTTATTCTGTAAAGCTAAAACATTTGAGCTAGTTTCCCTTTAGCGTTGCCTGGAAAAGTATTGCTCCTGGTCTGGACAGAAAATTAGTGTAGAGAAATCTGGTTTTTTCCCTTCCAAGGGTGTCAGTCAACAATTCCTTAATCAAGTAAGGTGTACCTGGGGGCTTTGTTCTCTCCCTCAACACACTACCTATCTTGGGGCCCCTTTATTTTTGTCTAGAAGCAGAGGTCAAGATTTCAGATTGGTGAAAGAGAGGTTAGAGAATAAGCTTAGTAGCTGGAAGGGCAAAAATTTATCTTCGTCCGGGAGGGCGACCCTTATTAAATCGGTGGCTCAAGCCATTCCAGTTTACACCATGACAGCCTTTCAATTCCCAAAAAGTCTTTGTGAGCAGCTTGATGCTACCGTTCGTAGGTTCTGGTGGAACCCCAAATCAAAGTCTGGTTCTTATTGGACTCCAATTTCTTGGTCGGCATTATGCAGACCCCAAAAGGAGGAAGGCTTGGGTTTCAGGAAATTCTGGGATTTCAACCAAGCTCTCCTCTCCAAACTTGCTTGGTGGGTGTTATCTGGGAAAGATTGTCTCTGCATTGAAGTTTTAAGATCTAAGTACAAAGTGCGCCACAATTGGCTTAATCAAGCTCCGCATAGTAATGCTTCCCCTGTTTGGAAAAGTCTTGTTGGCACTAAACACCTACTATCTAAAGCGGCTTGTTTGTTGGTGGGGAATGGTGAGTCTATTAGAACTTGGTCAAACCCGTGGGTCCCAAATTTGCCAGGTTTCATCCCATCTCCCAAGGCTGGTGTAAACCCTGATCTTGCTTTGATTGTTTCTCAACTCTTGAATCAAGACCGCAGTGGTTAGGATATTGCTAAGCTTCGAAATTTCTTTGAGGATTCGGTGGTGGACATTATCATGCAGGTACCTTTGCCCTCTTTCCCTAGTGCTGATTGTTGGTCTTGGACCCTCACAAATTTAGGGAAATTCACAATCAAATCTGCTTATTGGTTGGGCAGAATTTCTTCCCCTCTTTTGATGTCGGACCTCTCTCGGGGCCAAGTGTGGAAGTCTAGGCTGCATGAAAGGCTGAAAATGCATTTATGGAGAATTGCTGCAAATGTTCTACCTACCAAAGATGTTATTTGTCACTTTGCCAATGTTAAGCTGGGGTGTCCTCTTTGTATCTTGTCTGATGAATCGTCTCTCCAATTATTTGCACTTTGCCCTATAGCTAAGTCTCTTTGGTTTCGCAGTCAGTGGGATGTGAGAACTGAGTCACTTGGCCTTGTCTCCATTCATGGCCTTATTAATTTTCTCTTCTCTCCACCTTTTAGCGAGGAGCTTACTATGTGCCAAAGGGATGATTTCTTACTTTTTGGAGCTATTTTATGTGATGTTATCTGGAAGCAGAGAAATCTTTCTCTATTTGAAGGTGTTGCTATAAAGGTTGAAGAGATATTCTCTAGAATCTCTAAATTATTTCATGAATTCAAGCCTGCTAGGCCTTTTGTCTCAAGCCAGACCACCTTGGCTCCTTCACATCAATGGACCCCTCCCTCCATTTCTTCAATCAAGATTAATGTGGATGCTGCTGCTGGCCCTCATTATTCTTCCATTGCATCTGTCGCTAGAGACTGGAGAGGGGAGCTGGTTTTTGCTTGTTCTAAGAGAGTGAATACCATCTTCCCTTTTCAGGCTGAAGCTGAAGCTATTAAATGGGCTCTAACCTTGGCAGCTAGCTTGGAGTTTGAGGCGATTATCATTGAATCAGACTCTCAAGTTTGTTCTAATCTTCTCTCTGATTTGGAAGCTGCCCCCCCTTGGAGAATCAAGTCCATTTGTGATGACTCTCGTATTCTCTTGGCTTCTTCTTCTAAGGTTTCAGTTTGTTGGGTTCCCAGGTTGTGTAATATGGCTCCCCACTCATTATCAAAATGGTCTTTAGCTTGTAAGTTTTTTGGTTCTTTTGATGTTGGTAATAGCCCCCCTGCTTTTGTTTTTGTTATTCATGGTGAGGCTGTTTTGCTTGTATAGTTTTTTTTTTCTCTCTTAATAAAATTTCTAGTTCATCAAAAAAAATTATAGGAAAAAATATTTTATTGGACAATTTTATGAGACCTACCTCACACAATAAATGTAAATCTTATACATATGAATCTTATATGTTATGAGAGGGTCCTAATTATACTCCTATTGTTATAGGGGTAATTGTCTCACATTACTTAAAATAGTATATTGTGTGTAGTATAACTTGTCTCACCCTCCTTTAAAAGTTACCATGACTTTTGAGTGGAGTTGTGATGTGCCTTTGTATTAGAACCACTTTCTCTCTCTCTTGTGTTTGTGAGTTTGTTTCTCAAAAAAAAAAAAAAAAAAGGATAATTGTCCCACATTGCTTAAGAGAGTGTGTTGTGTATAGTGTAACTTGCTCTACCATCCCTTAAAAGTTACCATGGCTTTTGAGTGGAGTTATAGTATGCTTTTGTGTTAGAACCATTTCCCTCTCCCTTGTGTGTGTGTGTGTATTTGTTTCTAAAAAAAAAAAAAAAAAATGAGTAATTGTCTCATATTGCTTAAGAGAGTGTGTTGTGTGTAGTATAACTTGCTCCACCCTCCCTTAAAAGTCACCGACTTTTGAGTAGAGTTATGGTGTACTTTTGTGTTAGAACCCCTTTCCCTTACCCTTGTTGTGTGTGTGTGTTTGTTTCTCAAAAAAGAAAAAGAAAAAAAAGAATGGGTAATTGTCTCACATTGCTTAAGAGAGTGTGTTGTGTGTAACATAACTTGCTCCACCCTCCCTTAAAAGTTACCATGGCTTTTGAGTGGAGTTGTGGTGTGTTTTTGTGTTAGAACCCCTTTCCCTCTCCCTTATGTGTGTGTGTGTGTGTTTGTTTCTCAAAAAAAAAAAAAAAAAAAAAATATATATATATATATATATATATAAAGTAAAGATCTCATGCAGAAAAGTATGAGGACTTACCAAATGGCGTTTTAATTTTGCATTTAGCATCCTTTTTACCTCTTTTATTAAGTTTTTTTTTATTATTTTTTTTATTGTTATCCAAAAGTTCACATAAACTTATTTAACTGTTATCTCATTAATATCTTATTAATTACCTAAGTTTACACCACATATTTTTCTATTCTTCATGTCTTTTAACATTCCTACCATTTTAATATTGCAAAAAAATAATAATAACAATTCAGGATTAATAATAATAACTAACCACATAAGGCCCTGCAGATAGAGAGATACAAAAATTTTGTGGATTGTTAAATAAAACACATTGACTAAACATTTGAAAAAGAGAGAAAAAGAAATCTAAAGGGTCACCATCTCTGTTATACTTGTCTCCCACTACCATCAAGATGCTGAAAACCCCTACAGGTAATTTCTTTTTCTTTTTAAAATCAAAGGTTTAAATATGATTTAGGTTTTGGTAATTTGGTTGGATTGTTTTTGTTTTAGGTATATAAGTAGAGAGAATATTTGGTGCACAATGTAAAACCATATTCTATCATGGTTTAATTTTAAATCATTTATAAGACACTTGAATACATACTTGCCCACATCATGTCTTGATATTGCACTATAAATGAATAGAAGACAGCGAGAGAGTTGGGCATACTTTCATTTCATTGTATGAAATATGGAACATAAAACAAATTAGTTGATTTTCATGGTCCCATTACTCTTTTGCATTTATCTTTGGTTTTATGATTTAAAAAAAAAAAAATTTACCTTGAAAAGGCTACAAATATGCAGTGAAACTACTAAATTAATTTTTAATATCTCAAAATATTAATGTATATATTTCTTTACTCTAATTTAGTTTACCTTTTCTTTATAATATATGTGAAACATTATCCAAAATCGTCTTGCATAAAATATATCACAAAATTATCCGTGCATCACACGAACAACTTACTAGTATCAATAAATTTAGATAATGTATCTGTTTGGATACCAAACTCAAACATGTTGTGTATTTGACATGTGTCATTCATTTGAAGAAAAAAGAAAAAAAAAAGAAAAAAGAAGAGAGTCATTTTAATGGGAGGGGAGCTGAACCCATTTGGTAAATATTATAAAGGATATAATTTTTGTTAAAATGTGACAAAAAGTTAAAAGTTAACTTGTTTTCAAATAAGTTAGGTTTTTTAGATTAAAAAATTAAAAAAAAAGAAGTAAAAAGCTAAAATCTAAAAGTTTTTATCAAGCAAGACTAAAATGGTTCACAACTTTATTAATAATTTTTATTTAGTTTTATTGTGATTTTTTAAGGCTTACAATGGCTTTTTAGTTATTTTTCTTTTTTATAAATAGGTTTATAGTGATTAGTATAGATACTATAGGAAAAAGGTTTTTATGCAACATGGTTGCCAGAATTTTTATGCAACCACCACATCACGGTTAAAAAATCATTCACATGTATTATTTAAACAATCCTCTAAGCATGCGTGTTGTGCATGCTCAGAGGATAAACTTTTACAAAAAGAAGAAGAAGAAGAAGAAGAAGAAGAAGAAGAAGATAAACTTTAGAGATAAGCAGTATTTGTAATTTTGTTTTTGAACATATGTTTGAAAGTAGTGTAGTGATAATGTTATAGAGAAAAAGTTTGGGTTGGAAAAATAAAATGAACATGAGGGCAAAGAAGGCTAAATTTTAAGAGTGCTCTAAATTTTTTATTTTATATTTTTTAAATTGAGGTATTTTACTTTTATTCAAATAAAAAATAAATAAAAAATGCTAAATTTTAGGAAATAAAAAGATGAACATGAAGGAAAAAAAAATCTTAAATTTTAGGAGTTCTCTTTTTTAATTCAAAATGAAATTTGTTATTTGACATTTATGACTCTATTTCTAAGAGAAGTTAACTTTTATTAATGGTGATATTTTTAAACAACATAAAAGTCCATTTCAAAGAAGGGAGTCTTCTTATAGATAGTATATATAGATAATATGATATGAAGGTGAGTTTGAAAACTAACGTGAGCGTGATCTTATTTTGTAGATAGTGTTTTATGTGGCGTGGGAGTTAAAGAAGTATGTTTATCAAGTTTTAACTCTACTTTAACCTAGGGTGTAGAGGTATTTTGGACCCAACAAAATGTCCATTCTAAACCGAGAAAATTTTTTAAATAGTGTTATAGATAAATCATATAACTCATTAAAAATATCATGTAACTATAAATATATATGAATAGTTTTTTTTAACTGCCATGTAGTGGGTTACATAAAAACTTTTTCCTTTAAGAAATTAAAAAAAAAAAAAATTTCCTCTAAGAAATAAAAATTAAAAAATTGGGAAAAATTGCCGAGACCTTTTTCTTTTTGGTTGATAATCTTCAATTTTATTCGAACTACAAAGCAAGAATTATAGTTGACCTCACAGACAGTTCTTAAAACTTCTGGAAGACCTGAGTGTATTAAAATCGAAAGACTCAACTGAATTAGAGGAGAATTTAGCGGCCATATAGGCAATCGAATTTCATTCTCAACTGACCGAACAAAAAACAGCCAAGAATAGATTCTTTTAGACAAAAAATGTTACAAATTAAGTTAGCAATATACCCGTAAGGAGGAACATTCAAAGGAAGCAAGCTTTTCGTATTACCCTCAAATATGACTTGGTTTCATTTTTCCGCCTTAGCTACTTAGTGATTACATTCTCTTCTGACCTCAAATTACCAAATATCAAGCTAAAAAAAAAAAACAAAATGCACATTTTGTTCACCATTTCTATTCTAATAATTATTCAAGAATGGCAATTCTGATATTAGCATGTACTCCTAAATGTACTCCTCTCTCTTTGTGTTTCAGTTCTTCACCCCAAAAAGCATCTTCCCAATCTCTCTCTGTGATGGGGTTTCTAAGTCACACTCCAATGGCAGATTCAACATCATCGTCGCCAGCAAACACAATAATATCAATACCACATTCAACCCCAAAACCAGACACTAATAAGTCTTCGTTCTTTCCCATTTTCATCTCAAGAAAAGCCATGGCTTCTGCCTATGGCTTCACATTTATCTTTGTAGCCTTCACTGTCTTCTTGATCATAAACCTTTCTGGCTACTCTTCCCCTTGGTTCAGGAACATCTTCCACACCTCCTCCATATTGTCTCACCTTTTCCCCAACTCTTCTCTGCAAAACTCATACTCTCAAACCCACCTTCCTTTTTCTCCTCCCTCAAATACCCAGTTCCCTATTTCCAGTAAAGGTTCATCTTTTTCTGGGAAAAACAATGGTAGTGACATTGATAATGTAGAGGTTGGTTTGAAAAAGAATGGTACAAAAAATGGGGTCTTTAGCGAGGCATTGTCTGAGAAGCAAAGAAAACGGAGTTGGTTGGAGATGATGAATGGTTGTGATGTTTTTGAAGGGGAATGGGTGAGAGATGATACATACCCTATTTATGTGCCGGGTTCTTGTCCTCATATAGATGAGCCTTTCAATTGTTTCCTCAATGGCAGGCCTGATAATGTGTATGAGAATTATAGGTGGCAACCCAAGGATTGCAGTATTCCAAGGTAATTTTCAAAGCTAGTTATAGCTCATAGTTGTTATCTTTGTCTTGCATTGTTTAAAATGTTTTCTATGCATTAATCATGCTAAACAATAAAGCCCACGTCTTCTTTTATTTAGCTGTTTATTTATGTATTTGAGTGCTAATGTATAAATGACACACAAACACACACAAAATGCTTTGGCCGGATTGTTTTTTTTATATTGAAACTAGCTTGTGCCCTTTCTGGTCAGGTAGATTGATTTCAGATGAATCTGTTATGCAGGTTGAATGGTAGGGACATGTTGGCATTGTTGAGAGGAAAGCGTCTAGTTTTTGTTGGGGATTCTCTAAATAGGAATATGTGGGAGTCTCTTGTTTGCATTCTTAGAAATTCAGTGGAAGATAAAACTAGAGTTTTTGAAGCCTCTGGTAGATATGAATTCCGGTCAGAGGGTTCTTATTCTTTTATATTCAAGGTACGCTGATCATCATGCATTTTGTTTTATACTGTGAAGTTTGGAAATTGAAATGTTCAGTAGTTAGGACCTCAGAATACACAAGAATACAACCAAATATAATGAAAGTACATGGACAGTGAAATAAATCTCTTTTGTCAATGTGTTTTATTTATTGCTTGTGGCTGTATACTTGTATGAATATAGGATTATAATTGTTCGGTGGAGTTTTTCCGATCACCATTTCTTGTTCAAGAATGGGAAATGCCAGACACGAATGGTTCGAAGAAGGAAACACTTCGCCTTGATGTGGTTGAAACATCCTCTGATAGGTACAAAGGTGCAGATGTTCTCATCTTCAATACAGGGCACTGGTGGACTCATGAGAAAACTTCCAGAGGGTAATGCCAATGACCTTCTCTCATTATATCCCTGATGTTAGGACACTGAAACTGGAAACTACAATAATGTAATAATCTTGCAGGAAGGATTATTATCAAGAAGGAAACCATACCTATGGTGAAATGAGTGTTGAAGAGGCATTTAGGAAAGCTTTATCAACATGGGCAAGATGGGTGGACACCAACATTGATCCAAAGAAAACTGTTGTATTTTTCAGGGCCTATTCTCCCTCTCACTTTAGGTAAATAGAACATGAAAAAAGTGTACTTAGTTCTATAATTCCATAATCAATGAGGAAGTAGCCTCTTCATTCTTTTTTTGTCCATTTACAGAGGTGGAAAATGGAATTCTGGTGGGGAGTGTGATAACGAGACCGTGCCAATTAAGAATGAGGCATATTTGTCAGAATATCCAAGTATGCTGGGGATTTTTGAGTCAGTAATGAGGGGGATGAAGTTTCCAGTCTTCTATCTAAACATTACAAGAATGAGTGATTTCAGGATTGATGCCCATCCATCAATTTACAGGAAGCAGAATTTGACAGAGGAGGAGAAAATATCGCTTTTGAGATACCAGGATTGCAGCCATTGGTGCCTCCCTGGTGTTCCTGATACATGGAACGAGATCATATATGCTCAACTCCTCAAACATAACCAACAGCAGCATCAAGAACTGCAGAAGACACCTGCAGTATAAATAAAAACGAACGTAGCTTCTCTGCCATGGGTATAAGCATGATAAATTAATACTTATCCAAAAACTTCACCATAATGGAAAGTAGTAACCCAAGTTATTGCCTAAATTAGCAGTTGCATTGACCTAGACTGGATAGAATGTTGAAGAGGGGTGCTATCCAAAAGTTGCATTAAGCAAAGGAGTTTAAATCAATTTCCAAAGGGCAGATAGATATTGTGAATTGTTGGCTGGTTCCCATAGCTAATGACAGAATCTCCAACTATTTATGGTTGCCGATGGTTGAAATTACAGAAATAGGTAACCATAAAATGTTGAAGCTTTTTTAATACTCCCAATATCAGCCAATGATACTGTACTAGTTCAGTATAAGGACAGATAGATATCTAGAAGTATTTTCTTGCTCCCAGAGCTAATGAGAAAATCTTCAACCATTATGCTTTGAAGCTGGTTCAAATTGCAGCAAAGGCCACTAAAATATTGAAGCTTCTTTGTCCAGTTGTCCTCCCAATACAATGGATGATACTGAACCAGTTCATACATGTTGAGTATCCTGAATTCACCCTCAAAAACTGTTATTAAAACACCTTTGCTTTATGCAGCTCGTAATTCAGAAAGCATCCATTCCTTTGTGAACCTTCTTCTCTAGCAGAAAGCAACTGCCTTTAGGCAATAAACGTGGTTTTGAGTTATACTGCTAGTTTTAGGGATCAATGGCACTTTATTATTTATAGTGAAACGTTAGGAGCGTTTCAAGAAGTATAGAAGACAAGGTGGGATTCTTGGGTTGGGGTTGGTATGACAAGCTGTAACAAATATTTATTTTTTGTATTTGTAGGAAAGGGGTTGGTGGTATGACAATGTGTAGCATCATGAACTTGTATATAAATCTGTTATGACTTGCTATTCAATTTAACTGATGAATGAATTGAAAATACATTTACTATTTGGTTTATGAACAATCCATCTACCAATTGGTTGATTACATCTCTAGATTACCTCTGATTAGCTGTTTCTTTGAAAAGTGGATGAAGTATTTCTTTGTAAAATTATGTTTTTCATGCTTCTGGATCATGCCAAAATATGTTGTTTAAATTATATATTTTGTTCATTGAGTACTCTCCAGAAGGTACTCTCAAACCCTGTAACCCTGTTTCTATTATAGCATATAATGCTATAACCACAACAAATTTTCACAACTTTTTTCTTAACTTCCAAGATGGCAAGTTGAAAACCAGTAAAATTTTAGAATACAAACCATCCCCTATCTACTTTCCAAATCCTTGCACTAAATGATTTTCTCTTTGGCTACCCTCTTCGCAACCCACCATGTATTTTCCAATTGGATTCTGTGGAAGTGAATCCCAGGGAGAGGAAGAGAAATTAATGGATAATGTTTTTAGGAAAAGAATTTCTGTTGAGCAAGCCAATATTCATATGTTTAAGGTGGGAACATATCATGAATATACTTTAGATTTGTATTATTTAATATGAACCATGAAATGGAGATGAGGATTTTTCTTCAAGGAAATGCATTAGTGTCGTTTAGTAAACGCGACTCTAAGCCGGTCTATAGCCGCGTTTTTATAAACGCGGCTATAGAAAGAAAACGCGGCTTAAAACCGCGTTTTTTGTAAACGCGGCTATAGAAAACGCGGCTTAAAACCGCGTTTTTTGTAGTGTGTGGTGCAGTCGAGATTGGCCACAACAGTAGCATCTCCATTCTGGGGGCATATTCTGTTGTGAACTCGAAAATTAAAAAGATAACTTAGTCAATTCGAGGTGACTAGCCTCCTGAACTTGAGAGGGATAATAGAGTTTTTGGTTTAATTTCTGTTTACTTCATTCATAATTCTTACGTACATAAATACTAGTGAGGAGATAATTCTCATCACCACAAATTCCTAAAACATAGGACCCAACTCCTATTTGAATTGAAATACAAATATTAATCCTAATCCTAATTCTAATTTATTGTAGAACTTCTCATCCTAATCTACGCATAATTTTATTAGAATTCTATTCAAATTCAAACTTCTTCAACTACTTCAGAATTATTTGCCATTTGGCCTTGGAACACAACATTCCCTTCCCCTTATGATGAATCTTGTCCTCAAGATTCTGCAACATAGAAATTAACCTTTGCTCACATTGAATGGAGAATACTCGGCCTTGGATTTTGAAGTGTTGAAGGAAAATTATGACCATGGAGATTTGCACCAATTCTTTAACCATTTCTGTGAGCACTAGAAACAAAAATAACTTGCTTCTCGTACCCTTGAACTCATCGGGAATGACAAATTCAATGTGTGGGATTGAGATCGGCTCATTTGAATTCATGAAAAGATCCCTTTGATCAATCTTTTCCACTTCATTGAACCTTTGATCTTTAGATTCAATTTTTGTAGAAAGTGCACCCTCCAACATATTACTTTCTTGAATTGTTGGTTCTTGAATATTTGATTCTTGAACGGGTTGGACAAGATTTTCAAATGATTTTTCCGTAGGAGCCTCCATTGATACTTCATTGATTGGTATTCGAAATCGATCTTGAAGGGTGCATATGAACTCCACCCAATCTGTGCATAATCTCGTTGCCTCTAAGGTTTGAAACCAATCATGTGCCTCTCCTTCCATGTAATAAGAGGCAATGGAAACCATATCATGTGATGGTGTGTTGTTAAAAGCAAAGAATTTGTAGACCTTAAAAAGCCATGAAAAAGGGTCTCCACCTTTGAATTTTGGTATCTCCATAAATTTCCTTTGAGTCGCAGACATGATGGCTTGATGATTTTTTTTTTTTTTGTTTTTTTTTTTGCTGCACCTGGAAAGTTATGTGAATGGCTTGATGGGTATTCCGTGAGTTGAGTTTTGGATTATGGTGGGGAAGATGGTTTTTTTTTTTTTTTTTGGGTATTTAGTGGATGGCTATAGGTTGATGTACGGTGGGTTTTAAAATAATATTTTGTGTGTGTTGATATTGGTGTTGGCTGGATGTGGGTTTCTGTGTTGAGAAGGGTGAGTTTGGTTGCTTGTTGAGATGCAATGATATTTCAAATGGATCGAAATGCTCTGATACCAAATGTTGTGAACTCGAAAATTAAAAAGATAACTTAGTCAATTCGAGGTGACTAGCCTCCTGAACTTGAGAGGGATAATAGAGTTTTTGGTTTAATTTCTGCTTACTTCATTCATAATTCTTACGTACATAAATACTAGTGAGGAGATAATCCTCATCACCACAAATTCCTAAAACATAGGACCCAACTCCTATTTGAATTGAAATACAAATATTAATCCTAATCTTAATTCTAATTTATTGTAGAACTTCTCATCCTAATCTACGCATAATTTTATTAGAATTCTATTTAAATTCAAACTTCTTCAACTACTTCAGAATTATTTGCCATTTGGCCTTAGAACACAACATATTCCCTGCAGAGTTTGTAAGTAGGTAGTGTTTTAAGGTTGGATCAGGATTACCAGTGCTATTAAAATTGTATAACCGGTTGATGAAAAGGGCACATTGAGCACGTCCAAACCTGAAAATCAATCATGCATGCCAACTTTATATCAAAACTTAAGCAATTCTTTCATCACAATATGTCATTAACTCATTATTATATAGCAAAAATTGTGATTGGATATATATATATATATATATAAAAGTTTATATTTTTTTAACTTATCTGTATTTCTATTTAAGGAGCTTCTCTTGTTTGGGATGAACATTTCGTTGGTTCAAAACTACTCTTACACTCTTTAAGTTTAAGTCTAGATAAAATTAAAGGACAATCTGGTAAAAATACATCTTTAACTCTCATATATAATATTGCTTACAAAATATGACAACTTTTCCGTTGGTTTAATATATATATATATATATATATATCTTCTCAAAAAAAAAAAAAAAATATATATATATATATATATTTATATATTTTACAATTTGTTTAGTATGGGATTCCCTTACTAATAGCGCAATAACCACAAGTAACTTCTACTAAACTCAAGCTGTCAATTAAGTTTGTTTGTTTGTTTGCTTTTCTTCTTATTCTTCTTCTTTTTATTTTTATTTTTATAATTTTAAACCCATGTAATTGCCTTCCATCAAATTTTATACTACTTATCCATTTTTTTAGGAGTTAATTTTTGCCTTCCATAAAATTTTTACTACTTATTCATTTTTTTAGGAGTCTAATTTAGATATTCTCACACAATTTCTATACTAAAAAAAAAGTTGAATCTCACACACGTTTGATATATATTTTTACTAAGGCTGTAAACGAGCCGAGCTTTGTTGAGTAGTGTATGTTCAAGCTTGGCTCATCAGGAAAAATAAAAAGCTCAAGCTTGGCTTGAGCTTGTGACAAGCATAAAAATAATGTTTAAGCTTGAGCTTGTGGGAAAGCCAAAAAGCTTGAGCTTGAATTGACTTGGATTGATTAATTAGTCAAGCCAAACTCAAGCTTAATGTCATGCCCAAACTCGAGCTCAGGTCAAGTTTTTGAGTTTGAGATCTAAAAAGTTATATTATTAAATGCTTAAATCTCTAAAATTAAGAAAAAAGAAAAATAAATTAGTATACTCATTTTATCATGCATCTAGTCTTACTTATGATTAGCTATTATTCAAATCAATAATTTACATAATTAAATTCATTCATTCATCTTTCATTGTCTACAGTTTTAGTAATTGTTCAAAATACAATTTTTACATTCATGTTAGATGGTGAAGGACTAGAAAAATACATGTTTGTAATTATTATGAATGAGAAAATGCTAATATGTTTCATAACTTTAGATGATTGATAGGGAAGGATCATGTGACCTACTTAATTATTTATTTATTTTTAAATATAACTATAGTCTAAAGTGGTTCTTGATCAGTTTAAAGAAAAGGAAAAAATTAAGGTAATATAAGTAGTAGTCTCATGTTGGCCATGTCATTATTAAGATATGTGTAATGAGTATAATTAGTTAACATATATAAACTTATAAATGAGTCTATACTTGAATTGTTGTGTATCAAACCTAATAGCTCATGAGCTTGTTCGTGAACAAATTTTTTTGCTTGGACTTGGTTTGTTTATTAAATGAGCTTAAAACTAAAACTCAAGTTTGGCTTATTTATAAACAAACAAACATAAATAAACTTTTTATTGAGTTGAGCCCAAATTGTTCATGATCGGCTTGGTTCATTTACAGCCCTAATTTTTACTAAAAATTAGCCAACACTATTTTTATTAAAAATTAGCAAACACTATTTTTATTTTAAAATATCTCACACCTCACTTTTTCTGTTTCTTTACACAGACTTTTATATTGTCTCTCTGTTCCTTCCCGCCCTCATTTCCCTGTGTTGCCAAAACCTTGTCCTGTAAACTTCTCTAACTGAATTGATATGACATTGTGGAACCAAACCAAAGATCATGATTTATTAAATTATTAGTAGTTTAATACAGATTGACAGACGGGAAGCAGAAACGTACAGTTTATTTTGTTGTCTTTTTTTTTTATTAATTTTATTGTTTTTTTTTTGTCTTTTTAATTTTTTTTTTATATATTTCATTTGATTACTTGATTTGGTTTGAAAATGTATATTTCTCTTTTATATTGATAGTTCTAAAGTCAAATGGAGAAAAAGAATCATTATCACCAATGTGATTGTATTTATATTTAGGTACATGTTAATTTGGTTTGATGTATTTTTTTTTTCCCATGTACTTGGTCTATACCATTACAATTTGGGTAGAACTGTGGAAGGGTATTATTTTTGCAATCAATGGTTAATATGGATTTTGCAAACAATATAATATTATTTGATATGTCAGCAATATTGAAAGGTAGTACTAGCTTTTCCCTTTGGTTTTAGAAACATTTTGGGTATAGGAGGACATGGTTTTCTTTTAGCCCCATGACCTACTTAGGTAACTAAATTAAAATGTGTACGATCTTAATTATGAATCTCGTCACATAAAAGGTATAAAAAGATTCTTTCCAAATTAGTTTGTTTGACGGAAACTTTATCCTTCTAGTTTAGCTATCATATTATAAGATGACATCATTTTAGCATTTCATGTTAATCAAGGTAACGTACATTTAGTTTAGATACTTCAAAGTAGGTGTTTAAGTTTTGTTACATAGACATTATTTTACATTCAATTGAGGTGATAAGTTGTAATTAGTTTAATATCACTTACGCATATTCACCATTGACACATTTTTTACACCCTAATCACAATCTAGCATCTCAATCTCTGCAACTGTAAAATTTTGGGACAAAATGAGCTTTTACCCTTTTCAACTAAATTAATTAGCCTTATGCCCTCCTTCTCAAACTAATTAGAGAAATGCCCATCTTTTAAAATTCGATTTTTGATAAATCGAGTTAGGTCCTATAGCGGCGTTTTTAAGGACATATAGTGACGTTTTCAAGACCTATAGTGGCGTTTTGTAACTTGATTTATATGAAATCGAGTTATAGGTAAAAAAAATTAAAAAAATTGCTTATAACTCGATTTAATAGAAGTCGAGTTAAAAAACGTCACTATAGGTCTTGAAAACATCACTATAGGTCCTTAAAAACGCCGCTATAGGGCTCCAGATTTTTTTTTTTTTTTATAACTCGATTTTGAGAAAATCGAGTTTTAAAAGAGGGGCATTTTCCTATTTAGTTTGGGAAGGAGGGCATAAGGCTAATTAATTTGGTTGAAAAGGGCAAAAGCCCATTTTGTCCTAAAATTTTGTGTGAATAAGTGTGTTCCAAGATTTTAGATCCCTCAAACTCTATAAAAAAAATGGCCTAATTACTGTTATTAGTCCTTGTTTTCAATAAAATGTCCATTGCTTAGTACACTTCAGCATTTGAGGTTTTTTTTTTTTTTTTTTTTTTTTTTTTTTTTTTTTTTTTTTTTTTTCACTAGAGTAAAAGAGTTAAGAAGAGAAAAGAAAAAAGTTTGTTGTTATTATACCAATGAAACTGATTTTTCAACTGCAATGGCAAGAAAATCAACGCAGGATACAATGGTATGACAAGCAGTTTCCAACTCAGTCTTTATGTTATCAACAACATCATTGCTCCTTGCCGAGTTATTAACTTATTATTTGGAGGAGCCTCTTTCTCACTTACAATGGTGGTGGAGTTGTTCAACAAAAGTGATCCATCACAACCCTGCAATAAAGTTGACATATGTTTATTTCATGATTTAGACAATTTTACACCTGCAGTCCATTAAAGCAACATGTTTGGCTGCTAAGAAATTAGAGGGAAAATAATTAGAATTTGAGTTTGTTGTTTCACAAAATTTTCAACAAGTGTGTTTAGATTAGCATTTTGATTATTTGCTGAAAAAGTTGAAAGCTAATAAAAATGATTTAAAAAATTTTAAATAAATAAATAAGTTAAAAATCTTAATGCTAAAAAGTAAAAACTAATTTTAAATAGACTTAATGCCTTCACAATAACTTGATTATGTTCTACGTTTGAAAACAAGGTATAGAAAGGTAAGGTTTCGAACTATCTCTCATTTTCATTTCATCAGTTGTCTTCCTTTAATTTATATACGCAATATTTAATTTATAATATTATATACACTTTTTAAAGACACATTTTTTTTTTTCTAAACACAACTTATTATTTCTTAAGCAAAATAAGCCAATAAAAATAAAATGTAAAAAAATACTTCATCATTAAAGATTATAAACAATATTGCTCAAGTCTACGCAAAGAGAACTGTGAATTAGTCTAGGAAGCACGGGTGCGTTTCGGGACTCGGGTGCGGGTGCGGGGCTCGGCGATTAAAAAATTATTAAAAAAAAATATTTTTTATATTTTTAATATATTGCTAAGCATACTTTTTCACATTATATAAACATATATCAAATTTAAGAGCAATAGTAGATAATAACTAAAACGTGATGTTCATAAATTAAATACAACCCACAAGATTGAAACTAAAACATTCCATGATGTTCGGAAATTAGAATACAACTCACAAGTTTAAAACTAAAACAAAATAAAAGATAATCAACAAGACAATCAAACACCAACATTATCATCCTCAATATCAATAGCTTTACTTTGAACTTCACTTTGACTAGTAGTAGCACTAGTGTTAGCATTTCCAATAACCATGGTCTCCAACTCTGGCTCATCAAGTGTAAGGGCTGCATTCTCAAGAATTCCAGCTCCTCCATGTATGTCGCTCTCATTCCAAGAGTCTCCTGCAATATCCTACATCTTTGTTGTTGTATGTATGTACTCCTCATTGCGCCTTGACAAGAGTCGAAGATTAGAATGCACATATACCAAATCCTCAGCGCGTGCAGGAGCCATTTTGTTTCTGTTTAAGGAATGAATGAATTTGTATGTGCTCCAATTTCTATTAGCTCATGAGGATGAATTTGCATTTAATATTTTAGTATTTTTTTCTCTCCTTCTCTCTGGTCCATCTCACTCTCACCTTACTCTCTCTTTTTCTCATTTGATTAGATTAGAATGGTACTTCCAACCTTCTCAGCTCTCTCTGTCTCTCATCTCATAATCTTCCTCTAGCTTCCATGGCCGGACATCACACCACCGATGGTCCATCGCCGCTCACCCCTGCCATTGTCGATTGTTGATCGCTGCTCTCTGATCTCTCACTGGAGCCGATCGTGGTTTTCCTTTGTTTCTAGTGGATTTTGGGATTTTGATAAGTGGGTTTTGATCTTTTTTATTCTTTGTTTGATCAGTGGGTTTTGGAATTTCATATGTATTTGGGTTGAATGGGGTTTCGGGTATTTAGGTTGATTTTGCCAGTTTGAGATTTTTTTGGATTTGGGTTTTTGGAGGTTGGTTGATGATGGCTAGGTTGAATGGGCATTTGGATTTCATTGATGGTGGTTGGGTTGAATGGATTTTTGGATTTCATTAATGGTGGTTGAGTTGAATGGGAATTTGGATTTCATTGATGGTGGCTGGGTTGTTGTGTGGCTTGATGATGGTGGTTGGGTGGGTTGATGATGAAGGCTGGTTGCTTGATGATAGTGGCTGGATGGGTTGTGTTGGGTCTGTGAGAGAGAGAGAGATGATAGTGTAAAAGAATGAATATTTTATTGAATAAATGTTTAGAATAGATAAACTGATGTGGGAGTTTTGTAAAAGTGGGTGTGTAAAATAAAAAATATATATTTTTTTTACAAAATAGACATAAATTTTACACCTACTGATTCAATTGCTCTTTGTTATCACAAAATAACATAATAGGTCTTGGATGATTAATTTTTAAGTCTTTAAGCAATTGAAGTACCCAAGTTATTTCACAAGTAACACTTGTCATGACCCTATATTCAACTTCAGCTGAAGACCTTGAAACTACACCTTGTTTCTTTGATCTCCATGAGACTAAAACTTCTGCTAAGTAAACATTGTAACCTGCCAAAGACCTTTGGTGTTTGGACAACCAGCCAAATTTGCATCACAAAAAGTTTTAACTTGTAAATCAGATTCACTAGGAAAGAAAATTAATTTTCCAGGTGAACCCTTTATGTATTGAAGCACTTTATGAATTCCTAACATATGGGGCTCTAGGTTGAGCTAGAAATTGACTTAATCTGTGAACTGCATAAGCAGGGGCAAAGCTAGGATTTTTTTTTAGTTTGGAGGATCAAATTGTGGTACTAATATATTAGTCAAAAGTCAACATAAACTATCACACATATGCGTAAACACACATACACATATATAAACCTTAGTTTTTTGATAGTAGAGAAGATCATAATTTATAAATATATTGTATACAAAACTATAAACTTTGACATATGTATATTCACTAAATAATATTTTTAGGAATATTATTCATCTTTTAATCTATAATGAGTATACAAAAGTTGTCTAGTTTGATATTAAACATATATAAAAAAACGAATTTGAGAAAACAAAAACCACCTTGTCTGTATAACTACTAGGCTAATTGACAAATTCTATTGTTTTTTTAAGACTATCATTGGACTAAATTAAATATTTGGAGGGGCCAACTTCTATTTTTATAACTAAATATTTAAAAATTTTAATTACTATACATAAAATAAATTTTTTTTTTTCAAATTTTGGAGGGTCCATGGCCCCCAAGCTTAGCTGTAGCTCCTCCCCTACATAAGTAATGTCTGACCTTGTCAAAGTCAGATACAGCTCATACAAGAGTCTTTCTATCAACCTGCTATATTGATTTAGGGCTACTAAGACTTTCCCTTCATTTTTTGAAAGTCTCAAGTTTTGCTCCATTGGAAGTTTTTTTGGATTTGAACCCAAAAAACCTGTGTCTTTGAGAATCTCAAGAGCATACTTTCTCTGGTTTGGACTTTATACCTATATCATTCCTGGCCACTTCAAGACCCATAAAGTAGATTAAAGAACCAAGATCCTTTAATCCAAGTTATTCATCAAGGAGCTTTTTAATTTTTCAACACAATCAACATCATTACCTCAAAAACTGGATTGTATTTACCCTAAAAAACTGTTATTAAAACACCTTTACTTTATGCAGCTCATAATTCAGAAAGCATCCTTCCTTAGTGGACATTCTTCTTTAGCAGAAAGCAACTGCTATTTTAGGCAATAAGCGTGGCTTATAGTTAGAGCATCTATAGTAGTTGAGCTAAAAATTTAGTTTTTTAGCTCCACCAAAAGTTACTTTATCTATTTACCTACATACATGCTGCAGTAGTGGATCTATTTTAGCTTTCAACACAATCAAATAATATAAACATCACAATAAAATAATATAACCACTACAATAAAATAATATAACCACTACAATAAAATAATATATCTCACTATCCAAAAAAACATCCATAGCACCAACCACAACCATCTCTACCATCAGCCACAGCCACAACCACCACCACCACCAGTCCACAGCAGGAAAAAAAAAAACCCAAATCTCCAATCTTTTTCCTCAACTCAGACCAAACAAAATCACCAATCACAAACAAAATAAAAAATCACCAATCACAAACAAGCACAACGTCGGTGAGCAAGCACAACCACGAGCAAGCACTCCGATTGGCGGCGTAGGTCTGAGGCAGATGGCAGCGTGGGTCTGAGGCTGATCTACAGCTTGGGATGGTTGGTGGGTCGGCGACGTCGAGCTTCGGTGGCAGCGACGTTGACGATGAGTCGGGCCGGCGGCAGTAAACGTGAGCTTGAGAGACCAGAGTTAAGAGAGATACCGGAGTTGAGAGAGTGAGATTGAGAGAGATGAGGTTCAAAGATGAGATAAGAGTGAATGAGAGAGAGAGAGAGAGAGAGGCACGGCGATAAAAGAATGAAAAAAAAAAAGAGCAAGTGGCATTTTTTTAATCAACAGCCTGAATAAAATAATGCTTTTTTTTTTTAGCTCTCATGAACAGTGCATATCTATCTATAGATGTGCAATGTAGCAGTGAAGCTAAAAAAAATAGATTTAACTCCACTGTTGGAGCATCAATTTAGTGTCTGAAGAGCTAAAATTTAGCAATATAGTAATATAGCACCATTGCTGTGAGTGCTCTTATATTGGTAGTTTTAGGGATCAATGGTACTCTATTCTATATAGTGAGACGTTAGGAGCATTTCAAGAAGTATAGAAGACAAAGTGGGATTCTTGGGTTGGGGTTGGTGGTATGACAAGCTATAACAAATATTTATTTTTTTGTATTTGTGGGAAAGGGGATGGAGCTGGGATTTGGTTTAGTGTGTTGTTTTCATCATGAACTTGTAGATAAATCTGTTATAATTTTGCAATTCAATTTAACCGATGAATGAGTTGAAAATACCATTACATAATCTGTCTACCAATTGGTTGATTACATCTCTAGATTACACCTCTGATTAGCTGTATCTTTGAAAAGTGAATTAAGTATTTCTTTGTCAAATTATATTCTATTCATTTCATGCTTCTGGATCATGCCAAAATATGTTGTTTAAAATTATGTATTTTGTTTATTGAGTACACTCCAGAAGCTGGTACTCTCAAACCTTGTAAACCCACTATTAATTATCTTGAAATAGACAATATTTTGATATATTATTATTCATGAGAAGGACAAAGGTTACAACACACAGCATGGATATGTCTTTTTCAGACTGTTTCAATTCAGCAATAAGGATGGATATATATATATATATATATATAAATACAGAAAAAAAAAAAAAAAATCATAACAGGTTCTTATCCTATCAACCATCTTGAGTTTTTTGCTCAGATGAAAGATTCATTCAAAGAACACCAAGGAACAAAGACAACACTATAAAAACATCCATCAAGTTACACAATTAACACAACTCAATACAAAATAGCCTCTCTCATACTGACCATCATCACCATTGTCACTTAGCACACATTTTATTTATACTTAGCCATAACACTTATTTACATTGAGCTATATAGAAGACCATCTGATCCAGTAGAGTTGTCATTAACTTTTCCACAATTCAGTCTAATCTCTCCAGCCGTCCCAGTTAACGGGCTAATGTTCCCCATTTTAATCATTGATACCACAAAGTTGGCAAAGAAGGCAGTCTGATCAGCAGTAAAGTTGTTAACAATGGCAACGGTTTCATCCCCGGTGGTTGAAAATAGTTCTTGATCGCTCTGGAGTAGACCCTCTAGAGCTTGAAGATTAGAGAAGTACTTATTGTCAAAAACATCAGGTGTGGTGAGGTCGAGATTGGTCACAACAGTAGTATCTCCATTCTGGGGGCATATTCCCTGCAGAGTTGATAAGTAGGTTGTGTTTAAGGTCGGATCAGAATTACCAGTGCCGCTAAAATTGTATAACCGGTTGATGAAAGTGCGACATTGAGCCCGTCCAAACGTGTGAGCACCTGAAAATCAGTCATGCATGCCAACTTTATATCAGAACTTAAAGCAATACTTTCATCACAATGTCCTTAACTCATTATATTATATATATCAAATTGTGATTGAATAAGCTTATTATTACTATGTGCGCGAATAAATAATAATTACCAGAGAGGGCAACAAGATCGGTGGTGTTGAGGCCCACGGCTAAGAATTTGGCTTTCAGAGAAGGAAGGGCTTCTGTGGGACCAGGAAGGAAAAGACCAGCAGCTGTTCGGTTTGCTGTAGTGCTATCCCTTCTTCCCAGTGAAACTTTCCACGAGGGACCTCCTGCCTGTGAGCATGGATTAGTTTTACTTTTAGTTGGTATGTGTTGCAAACTATACATGTTATTTAAAATGTCAGCAATAGTTGAAGGTAGGACTTGCTTTTCACTTTTGTTTTAGTAATATATATTGTGGGTGTAGTAGAAGGAGAAAGTTTTCTTTTAATCCGGTGGCTTACTTATTAGTTTTGTAACTAAAAGTAAAACGTGTAAGAATCAATCGTCACAGAATAAATGAAAAGAGATTCCTCCAACCTTCTACTTGAGCTGTATCATATGGGGATGCCATTATTTTAGCATTGCATGTAAAGCAATGTAATGTACATAAATTTAAAAACAAAGTATGCAGTTAAGTTATGTTATGTAGGCATCTTTTTACTATCGAGGAGGTAAGTTGTGATTGGCCTAATATTGATCATAACTTTCACTCATGTCCACCAGTGACATTTTTCACACACTAATCACAATTTACAATTAATTTCAGTAAGTATGAATATTGTTTGAATAAGCTATGTGTCCTAGATTTAAGGTTTCCATCAAAAAATGGCCTAATTATTATTATTAGTCCTTGTAATTTTCAATAAAATCCCCATTGTAACGTTGTTTATTTACACTTCAACCTTTGAGTTTTAGTTTCCTCTTCTTCTGTTTTTTCACTAGAGTAAAAGAGTAAATAAGAGAAAAGATTAAAGAGAAGGGTTATTTTTTATTATACCAATGAAACTGATTCTTCAGCTGCAATGGCAAGAATATCAGCGCAGGAAACAGTGGCAGGACAAGCAGTTTCCAATGCAGTCTTTATGTTATCGACAACACCAAAACCCCTCACTGAGTTATTATTTGGAGGAGCCTCTTTCTCACTTTGTATGGTAGCGGAGTTGTTCAACAAAAGTGATCCATCACAACCCTGCAATAAAGTTATCATATGTTTATTACACAATTCAGACAATTTAACAGTTAAAAGGCCATTAAAGCAAAACATGTTTTGGCTATTATTTCCTTCATTCTTTGCTTGAGCTTCCTTTTTTTTTTTTTTTTTTTTTTTAATTTAACTTTTCGGACTTTCTTTATTTATGTTCAACTTTTTAAAGACTCTTTTTTTTCTAAGTACAACTTACTTATTTAAAAAATAAAATAATAAAATGGAATAAACTCAAGTCCATGCAAAGAGAACTATGAATTAGCTATAGTATATATGCGCCAAGTTTTATGGCCTCACTTCCATCATACTCTTAAGAAAAAGAGGAGTAATATGAGTTTAAACTCAATAAAACAGGCAAGAGTGAAAGGCTGTTTTTTTTTTCTCTACTGCTGAACTTTGTGAAGGTAAATTCTTAAGAGGAAACAAAGCAAATGGGTTTAAAATTAATGAAAAGTTAGAGAAATACATTGACAAAGCAGTCATGGAAGTGAAGCCTAATGAGGCTACCGCCAATTCGAGCATCTGTCTTTAAAGCCTCTGCGATGATTCCACGTACGATGTTGGACGCGTTTGGACACGTTGAATCATAGAATGTTGGACAAAGCTGGCCATGAGACAAAGATCCTCCAAGCAAAACCACACATAAAAGACCTATCAGTAGCGTACGGCAAGAAGAAGAAGAAGACATACTTTTCTGCAATATTATTTCACTCTAGAATAGCTTCAATGTTTAAGTTCAAGTGTTTAACAAAACAAATTGTGACCCTTAGTTTATAAGGTGACAAACAACATTAATATTCAGGTGAAAAAGAAGAAAAATAAAATTCAACGCGTTTGGCAGTTGAGGTACAACTACAAGGCACGCTTTTCCCGGGATTTAGAAAAGTCTAAAGTTAATAATAAAGATGGTTCCATGTTCTGTCACATCAAATAAGATACTTCCGGGGTTATTAAGCTGTGGGGATGCATTTCATTGTGAGAAAAGTAAGTCGGCAGCACAAACTCACAATTTTGCCCGAACTTGTTTATGTGATTGCTTATGGCTTATGAGCGGTGAAATTATAAACCGGGCTCATAATTTTCTCAACTATTTATAATTTGTTAAGTGAATTATGGTCAAAATTGTAGAAATTGTTAAGGTAGAAAACTCAGGAGGTGTTTGGTATATGTTTTCAAACAAAAATTTTCAGTTTTTAAACAACATTATATGTATTTTTACACATTTTTTACTCACAAGTATTTTCATACATTTTTAAATAACAATTTCTAGTTTTTAAGTGCATGTACGAAATACCCCCTTAGTTTTTGAAAAAAAATAAAATTGTCCGTGGAAATAAGGCTGGTGGGCGCTAGAACCATATGTACAGGAATGTGTGTATGAAAAATCAGAAAGCCAGGTGATTGCTTTCCTTGGATTCTTGCTAATTAGTGCTTGCTATTCTTCCATGTTACATGAACTGTGTTTGGATTGAGATGAAAAATTAAAATTATTTTACTATTTAGCTTATTTTTGCTATTATTTATGGGCTCCATTGTACTTTTTAGTACTATTTATGGGCTCTACTATACTATTTCAACTATTTTTTATTTTTATTTACAGTACTTTTAACAATAATTTTTCAGTTTCAACAAAATAAACGTTATCCAAACACATAATTCAAGAGGTAATGGTTTAGGTTTTGTTTGGTTTGATGGAAGAGGAAGGAAAAGAAAAGGAAAGAAATGACTTTCCTTTGTTTGATTAGAAAGGAAAACAAAAAGAAGGAAGAATGGGAGGGGGGAAAAAAAAGGCTTTTGTGGAATCAATTATATTCTCTTAAAATTACTCTTATGCCCTTAAAAAGTTTTGCCTATTTTTTTGAAATGACATTTATATCCTTATTATTTTGTAATCTTCTTTTTATTTTATTGTCTTTTTTTTTTCTCTTTTTAAAAAAAATTTATTAAATATTTCATTTTATTACTTGATTTGGTTTGAAAATGTATATTTCTCTTTTAAATTGACAGTTCTAATGTCAAAATGTAGAAGAGGAATCATTATCACCAATGTGATTGTGCTTATATTTAGGTACATGTTGATTTGGTTTGATGTATTCATTTTTTTTTTTTTTTTTTTCAGGAACTTGGTCTATACCTTTACAGTTTGGATAGAACTGTGGAAGGGTATTATTTTTGCAATCAATGGTCAATATGGATTTTGGGTTGAACTAAAAGAAATGAATGAATGGAAAATTATGACAAAGTTTTACTTTTAGTTGGTATGTGATGCAAACAATATAATATTATTTGAAATATCAGCAATAGTTGAAAGGTAGTTCTAGCTTTTCACTTTTGTTTAGGACATAGTTTTCTTTTAGTCCCATGACCTACTTAGGTAACTAAATTAAAATGTGTACAATCTTATGAATCTCTATCACATAATAAGTTAAAAAATATTATTTCCAAACTAATTTGTTTGACAAAACCTTTATCCTTCTAGTTTAGCTATCATATTATAAGATGACATCATTTTAGCATTGCATGTAAATCAAGGTAACGAACATTTAGGATTTATTTGAGAACCGCTTATTTTGCTGAAATTGAAAATTTCTTATTGAAAGTATGTAGAAAAATAAACTAACTTTTTCTCAAATCCCAAATGCAACCTTAGTTTAGACACTTCAAAGTAGGTGTTTAAGTTATGTTACATAGGCATTATTTTACATTCAATAGTGGTGATAAGTTGTAATTGGTCTAATATCACTTTTAAACATATTCACCATTGACACATTTTTTACACCCTAATCACAATCTACCATCTCAGTCTTTGCAAGTGTAAAATTTTGTGTGAATAAGTGTGTTCCAAGATTTTAGATCTCTCAAACTCTATCAAAAAATGGCCTAATTATTGTTATTAGTCCTTGTTTTCAATAAAATTTCCTGTTATTAGTCTTAGTTTTCAATAAAATGTCCATTGTTTATTACACTTCAGCATTCGAGTTTTAGTTTCCTTTCTTCTTCTTTTTCACTAGAGTAAAAGAATTAATAAGAGAAAAGATTAAAGAGAAGAGTTTGTTGTTATTATACCAACTAGTTGTAGACTCGCGCGATGTGCGGGAAAATTTGATATGAATATGTTTTATTGGATAATTATTGAATTAATATATCAGATTGTATATATTTAAAAGTCAATATGTGTTATTTGAAATTATATTTTATATTAGAAATTTTTGTGGTGCAACAACTAACAAATTAAATATATTTAATAGTTTTTTTTTTTAGAAAGAAATATATTTAATAGTTGGGTATTACATATAGTGAGATGTGTATGAAAATACAATGCAATAAATTTTATATGAAAAAAATTTTCCATGTGAGAACTATTAGACCAAGTTCTAACCATGTATACTTTGTTTATTACTATACAGATGTATGTGATTCAACACTTATAGGTATATTTTTCTCCAAAACATAAATCTACATCTCTTTCTTCCACACAATTGAAACTAAGTGAAAGAGTATATAAAGATAACTATGCAATAGATCATAATCAATATATCATAAAGTGGAAATATAAAATAAAATAAAATGCAAAGAGCAAACTTTATTTCATCATATGAACATATGAACAAATCCCGCAAAATATAACTCTTCAAATTCATAAACCACATGATTACTTAGATTTTATAGTAAAATAAGATCAATCCATCCATCATGACATTGTAGTATAGTGTAGATATAATTATATAAAAATCACATTTTGTTGATCATGTTTCATAAACCAAAAGTACCATCTATACATCTAATAAAATCTTTAAAGAGTAACACATGAGAATTCTTAATTTGAAAAGCTGATAATATATATATATATATATATATATAGAGAGAGAGAGAGAGAGAGAGAGAGAGAGAGAGAGAGAGAGAGAGAGAGAGAGAGAGAGAGATGGTGGTGGAGGAGGGATGGTGGGTTTTGAACCACAAATAGGGGACACCATAAAGAATGTTGCTAGGCTATCACTTAAACCCCTAAAAATTAATTTAAGAGGCTAGACGTAAGGATAATAGGAATTCCAATAAAGAATTAATCAAATTCCTTAAGTATCTATACATAAAAACATTAATAGTATAATGATACTTTAGAGTAAAATATGTTAGGTTCTAAGACTTTAGGAACTAATGTATTAGAACTTCAATTTGTATTATGTTGGCAAACCATGATCAAATATTGAGTCTAGGTTTAGGCTTGCTCAAAGTATGTTTATTTGTAAAATTGGAATCAAGTGATTGCAGAATTTATTGGACTAAATCTGCAAGGCTCGATCAATTGAAAATTAGACTCGATTGATCGAACCACGAGTAGATTTATTTTTCTGCAGAATTCCAATTCAGCCTAAACTCTACTAAACGTATTGGGTTTCAAGTAAAACACTCCTAGTATATAAAGGAAATCCTAAAACGTTTTTAAGTGAGTTTTTAGAGAGATTAGAGTGCATCTTGTGCCTCTTTTGTAGATTTAGGGTTTTGTACCTAAAAGCTCTCTAAAGGTTGCTCTTTATACTGTGTGTGTGAATCTTTTGTGAGATCTAGAGGTGTTTACCATCACACATACTTAGGGTTTCCAATCTCAAGATTGATGTCAAGAGTTTGGTGATCATTCAGTTGCAGATTCAAGAGCTTAAAGATACACAAGCGGGAATGCTCGTACTTGCTGGGAATCCAAGAAAGAAGTAGACCGTGGACTCAAAGCTGTCACGTGGTCGTGGTTTCATAGTGGATTCAATTTATCTTGAGAATAGCTAAGTTAAATCCTCCCTAGGTTTTTTACTGGTTTTGGTTTTCCTGGGTCATCATATCTTTGTGTTCTTTATTTTTTGCACTTTACATTGATATGATATATTTGTGTTAATCTAGATTTGATAATTTGACTAAGTAATCACTTGACTAATTAACTAGGTTAATCTGGTTGTGTTTTATGGGGTCTAAAATTGTACAAGTGGTGTCAGAGCGGGTAGCTCTTTTGTTTTAGACCTTTTGATCTAAGAGCTCATCCTTGACCCCTGTTATCATGGATAATTTTAAGTGTCTTACTGTTTTTGATTGTGAAGATTTGAATAAAAATGACATTGTTGTTTCTATTGAACTTATTGATACTTGTGAAACTTTCCATAAGGAATTATTGAAATCTATGAAAATTGCTAAGAAATTCAAGGAAGAGTTAAAATTGGCTAATCTTGAAAAAGAGGAAATTGTTGTTAGATTAGATGAATCTAATAAAAAGAATAAATTTTTGAAAAATCAAATTTCCTCTCAAGATGAGAAGATGAAAAGCTTGGAACAAGAATTAGTTGAATCTAAAGCTAAAATTGAAAATTTGACTAGTACCAAGCCTGCTGATGATAACAGAATTGTTTTTGTTTCTCTTAAGCCTAAAACTGAAAAAGTTTATATCCCTCATTTCAAGAGGAATAATAAAGAAAATGCTTATTTTGCTAGGTTAGACAAAAGTAAAAATTCTGATATAGACGCAGAAGTTTCTAAACCTATATTTAAACCTACTGTTAGAGAGTATAATAAATCTGTTTTTGAGCCTACCTGTTACCTTTGTGGTGTTGTTAGTCATATTAGACAAAATTGTTCTTTGTTGTGGCAAAAACCAAAATCTGAGACTAGATTTGTTGTTAGGAATACTGATATTCCTAACTTTATTCCTATTTGTCATTTTTGTGGTGTCTCCGATCACATTCATCCTAATTGTCATCAATTGAAATTTAAAAATTCTGTATTTCAATCTAGGATATGTGATGATATTTCTCTTGCCATAAGTCCATACAAATTGTTTCATATTCTTTTGAAAAATTTAAGCTTGTTGGCTTGTGAAAGGAATTTGCAGGATTTTAATATTTCTCAGAAGATTGGTGTAATCCCTCAAATACACTCTGTTTCTCATAGATTTTCACCAACAAAGCCAAAGACTCGTGCTATATGGGTGAGAAAAGACTTGCTAAGGTGAGTCTTGTTTACTTGTCCTTGATTTAATTCTTTCAATTAATTATGGACATGTTTTCTTTTAGTTTTTGGTTGTTTTATTTTCTTAGGTTGTTTTTTTTTTTTTTTTTTTTTAAATCCAAAAACATTGAAAATTTTCAAAAAGACAAAAATATTTTATTTTGTGTCTAGTTTTATTTTTCTTAAGGATTACATGTATTATGATATCTCTCTCTTGATTTAGAACATGCTTGACGTTGTGGAAAAACTTGAATAGTATGTGTTATATAAGTGCTAAGCTATTTATGATTTTGAATGAGTATGTACTAGTTTGTACATGTACTCATGAGTTAATTAAGAAATTGATATTTCTTGTTTGTGTACCCTCTATAGCTTAGTTAAGCACTATCATGCATAGCATTGCATTGTTCATTTAGCATAATATGTGCTTTTTGTTCTTGGTCATAAATTTTTAAAACCAAAAAGATTTTTGTATTTTGTATTTCACATCTTGAATTTATAATCAAGGTTGGCTATATTATCTTTACATAACATATTTATGTACCTTGTTTAGCTTTGATGAGTTTATTTATTGCACTTTACTAGTATGAGCTTTGTAGTGCATGTTGTGTGGGAAGATGTTTACAGTTTTTGATTACATGATCTTGATCTTGAAGACATATGCCTTTGATTGTCGGACTTGATCTTTTTTAGAAAGGCATAAATAACCATCTCATCACTGTTTACTAGCCAATCATGAATACCTTAGTGCATATCATAAGATTTTGTACTCGAGAAAATGTAGCACATGTATAAAAAGAATATAAGATTTAGCCTTGGTTTAAATGCTAAAATTGGTGTGTACATTATTGGGCTATAATAACTTTAGACCAAATAAAATTGGTGTGTACATTATCCCGGCTATTATTAATAAGTTTCTGATCAAATAAAATTAGTGTGTACAATATGAGGCAAATCAAGAAACTTACATGATTGCAAACTTGTTTTCTAGGAGATGTGGGAGTTATATAATGTAGCTCTTTAGGTGATAGTCTCTTTCAAACTTATGTAATGAATTTTGTAGAGATTGTGATTGATTACTATTTTCATATCACCTCATATGTATCTCAAACTTTTGCTAGTTGCACACACTACACATGTTACTCTTTGCTAAACTTGGTAAATAGTATTGTGCGTGATCTTGTTGTGGCCATCCAAGATTAAAAGTTCCTTGATTTTAATGCAAAATGTGTTTAAACTTTGAGATTTGAGGACAATTTGATTGAAAATTTTGTTATTAGAAGATCTGGGTTAAATTCAAGGGTTTTTGAAAAACTTTTCATCTCATATTTATGCACTTTATTCATAAATTATTGTGCTTTGAGGAGTTTCTACATTAAAATGCTATGTTTTTCAAAAATTTGATTTTTCCAGATTTTTGATCAATCGAACCTGTTGCTTGGCCAATCGAAATTGCGATTAAAAATTGATGTATCTAACTTAGGGGGAGAGTTAGTTTGCATAATTGTTATTTGTTTTAGTTGTTTATTTTTGGTTTACTTGTATTTTCCACACATGCATTTATGCGTTTGTTGAGTGTTTCAGGAATATATAGGTTGATTCAGTCGTGCTGCTGTCTACACTTGTAACTGATAGATAGTAGTTAGGTTGAATTGTATTTGGGCTATTTGTAACTTTGAGTATTTCATGTTTGTGATGTGTTTTGTCACGGATTGCCAAAGGGGGAGATTGTTAGGTTCTAAGACTTTAGGAACTAATGTATTATAACTTCAATTAGTATTATGTTGGCAAACTATGATTAAAACATTGAGTTTAGGTTTAGGCTTGTTCAAAGTATGTTTATTTGTAAAATTAAAATCAAGTGATTGCAGAATTTATTGGATTAAATCTGCAAGGCTCGATCGATCGAAAATTAGACTCGATCGATCTAATCACGTGCAGATTTATTTTTCTGTAGAATTCCAATTTAGCCCAAACTCTACTAAACGTATTGGGTTTCAAGTAAAACACTCCTAGTATATAAAGGAAATCCTAAAATGTTTTTAAGTGAATTTTTAGAGAGATTATAGTGCATCTTGTGCCTCTTTTGTAGATCTCGGGTTTGTGCCCAAAATCTCTCTAAAGGTTGCTCTTTATGCTTTGTGTGTGAATCTTCTGTGAGATCTAGAGGTGTTTGCCTTCACATATACTTAGGGTTTCCAATCTCAAGATTGATGTCAAGAGTTTGGTGATCATTCAGTTGCAGATTCAAGAGCTTAAAGATACACAAGCGGGAGTGCTTGTACTTGCTGGGAATCCAAAAAAGAAGTAGTTCGTGGACTCGGAGCTGTCACGTGGTTGTGGTAGTAAGTTTCCTACTCGAGGTAGCAATAAGATGTTAGTGGTCTAAGTCGCTATTGTGTAAACTTCAATTCTTTCATAGTGGATTCAGTTTACTTTGAGGATAGCTAGGTTAAATCCTCCCCAAGTTTTTTACCGGTTTGGTTTTTCTGGGTCATCATATTTTTGTATTATTTATTTTCTGCACTTTACATTGATATGATATATTTGTGTTAACCTAGATTTGATAATTTGACTAGGTTAATTTGGTTGTGTTTTAAGTGGTCTAAAATCGTATAAAATATATTTTGTCTTATTCTCTTTTTGGCTTTTTCCTTAAATATGATCAAGTAAACAAAGTTAAAGGTTACCAAGAAAACTCAAATTAGCTAAAAATTTAATGTTGTGGAGATGCCTATTATTTGTAATAGAATGAACAAAATAAAAATTACAAAGATTTGAGAAAAGACGCATAAGATTTCTAAAGAAATTTTACCAAACACGTGGGATGCAAAAATAACAAAATTACTATACTGAAAACTTTTTGACTTTGTGACACTACAAATAAGCATAAAAATGTTCATTATCAATATGTTTCATATCAACATTAGGAATTTCCACAACAATGATAGGCCAAATAAAACTACATTAACAATTCTAAGTCTCAATTAAAAATAACAAAAGTCAATATCATTGAAAAATTTGGAAAGGAAAACAAAAAAATCACTTCAAAAAAATGCAAGAATACTAAAAAGAAAGGAAAACGAAAAAAGAAAAAAGAGATCATTTTTTTATTGTGCATTTTTTTTTCCTCAATGGTCTTCCTATTGTTGCCTTAACTTTGAAAGTTTATGACAAAAATAATTGATGTATTCTCAAAATGGTTAAAACTAAAACTTGATTAAAAAATATGGAGAACAATTAGTATTGTGTTAATTTTTTTATTTTTATTTTTATTTTGTAGATGATGGGTGAATGTATCTAGAATGTGCATTGGTATATATAACATTGTAAAACTTAAATAAATAATCAATGTATGAGTGAAGGAGAGATAAGATTGTGAAAAACCGAATTTTTGGAAGAGAAAACACTCTAATAGTAGATAAACAAAGAGACACTTAATGTTTGATGTCTTCTCAAAATGGTGAAAACTAAAGCTTGGTTGAAAAATGTGGAAACCAATTAGTATTGTGCTTTTTTTTTTTTTTGGTAGATGATGGGTGATTGTATCTAAAATGTGCATTGGTATATATAACATTGTAAAACTTAAATAAATAATCAATGTAGGAGTGAGAGAGAGATAAAGTTGTAAAAAACTAAAATTTTGGAAGAGGAAACACTATCACTGTAGATAAACGAAGAGACACACTTAAAATGTTAATTTAATCCACTAAAAAGATAATGAATTATTTAACTTTAACAATTACTTGAAATTAGAAAGAAGAAAAAGAAAAGTTGAAATCAATTAGGGTATTTGAATAGTCAAGTATTTGTATTTAATGAATAATAATGTTTGTCCATGATCTGTATTTAATTATTTTATCTAAAAAAAATTTAAAAATCATAAAGAGAAAAATGATTTAAAAAAGAAAAAGAAAAAGAGTATGATATGGTTGATGAGGTGACTCAACAGGAGCATAACAACATTAAATGCCATGTCTCTGCTTTTAGATATATATATATATATATATATATATAGATGAAATTGATTCTTTAGCTGTAATGGCAAGAATATTAGCACAGGATACAATGGCAAGACAAGCTGTTTCCAACGCAGTCTTTATGTTATCAACAATATCATAACCTCTCGCTGAGTTATTAACTTATTACCAGTAAGTTGCCCGTGTAATGCACATATAATTTTGTGATATTTTATGTAAGACGGTTTTGGATAATGTTGTACATATATTATAAAAAAAAATTAAACTAAATTAGAGTAAAGAAACATATACATTTTGAGATATTAAAAATTAGTTTAATAGCTTCGTTGCATATTTATAGCCTTCTTAAGGTAAGATTAATTTTTATTTAAATCATGAAACCAAAAATAAATGCAAACGAGTAACGGGACCATAAAAATCAACTAATTTGTGCTATGTTCACATATTTCATACCATGAAATGAAAGTATACCCAACTCTCTAACCATCTTCTACTCATTGATAATGTGACATTAAGATATGGAAGTGAAGCCTCTATTTTCATTTTATTCTTCTTAGTCTTCTTACTATAAAACAATTTTGTTTTAGCGTCTTATGTGAGCATTCATTTCTTAGCAACCTTAACACTCCTCCTCAAGTCCTGAACATCTTCAAGTTCCGTGACTTGAAATAGAGAACAAGATTTAGAAAATTTAGGAGTAAAGATATCAATCAACCCCAACTTAGTCACTAGTCTATAGTAAAAGCTGAAATTCCCAAAGCTTTAGTAAAAACATCTGCCACTTGGAATTATTAGCTAAACGAAAAGTCTTAACAACTCCCTTTTGAATTTTATCTCTCACTAAGTGACAATCCACTTCTATGTGCTTTGTCCTTACGTGAAAAACAGGGCTGTTTGCAATATACAAAGCAGCTGGTTATCACAAAATAACATGACAGGTCTTGGATGATTGATTTTCAAGTCTTTAAGTAGTTGAAGTACCCAAGTTATTTCACAATTAACACTATCATGGCACTATATTCGACTTCAGCTGAAGACCTTGAAACTATGCCTTATTTCTTTGATCTCCATGAGACTAAAGCTTCTCCTAAGGAAACATTATAACCTGTCTAAGACCTTTGCTGTTTGGACAACCAGCCAAATTTGCATCACAAAAAAGTTTTAACTTGTAAATTAGATTCACTAGGAAAGAAAATTCATTTTCCAGGTGAACCCTTTATGTATTGAACAACTTTATGAATTGCTAACATACGGGGCTCTAGGTTGAGCCAAATTTTGACTTAATCTGTAAACTGCATAAGTAGGGGCAAAGTTAGAAATTTTTTTGTTTGGATGACCAAATTGCATGTGGTACTATTATATTAGTCAAAAGTAAAGATAAATTATCACACACATGCATAAACATACATACACATATATAAACCTTAATATTTTGATAGTAGAGAAGATTATAATTTATAAATATAATGTATACAAAACTATAAACTTTCACGTATGTATATTCACTAAATAATACTTTTAGGAATATTAATTATCTTTTAAACGCTAATGAGTATACAAAAGTTATCTAGTTTGATATTAAACGTATACAAAAAAACGAATTTGAGAAAATAAAAACCACCTTGTCTGTATAACTACTAGGCAAATTGACAAATTCTATTGTTTTTAAAAGCATCATTGGACTAACTTAAATATTTGGAGAGGCCAACTTCTATTTATGTAGCTAAATATTTAAAAATTTTAGTAACTATACATAAAATAAAAGTATTTTTTAAAATTTTGGAAGGACCATGGCCCCCAAGCTTAGTTGTAGCTCCACGTACCCCTACATAAGTAATGTCCGACCTTGCCAAAGTCAAATACAACTCATACAATCTTCTCAAAAAAAAAAAAAATACAACTCATACAAAAGTCTTTCTATCAATCTTCAATACTGATTTGGGTCTGCTAAGACTTTCCCATCATTTTTTTGAAAGTCTCAAGTTTTGCTCCATTGGAAGTTTGATGGATTTGAACCCAAAAAACCTGCGTCGACTTTGAGAATCTAAAGAGCATACTTTCTCTGATTTGGACTTATACCTTTATCATTCCTGGCCACTTCAAGATCCAGAAAGTATCTTAAATTACCAAGATCCTTTAATCCAAATTTCTCATCAAGGAGCTTTTCAAATTTTCAACACAATCAACATCATTACCTCAAAAACTGGATTGTATTTGTAAAGTTGTTATTTACAACTATATTTTTTGTTGGCTTTTATTCCGTGCCAAATTTGATTGTAATTGATTTCAATCTTGTATACCCTGTATTTATTGTGGGATTTATTGTAAGAGTTATGTGTGAGAGAGAGAGAGTGTGAAGACTCAAGAAATTGAAGACTGAAGGGTTTTCGCAGGTATCTCGCTACTACGCATCCTGCGAAATGGTGCATGTGCCCTGCACGTGCTGGAAGCTGAAGAGTCATGTCAGGCTGTCATTTTCGCGAGTGTCTCGCTGGTAAGGCCTTCCCGCGAGACAGTCGCGAAACATTCTGCTTGGAGGATTTTTATGAGTAACCTTTTTACCCTTCACCCTCTCTATATATATACCCTCATTACCCACATATGTTGGTGTGGCTATTCAGAGAGAAAAACCCTAGATAGGTTTTCTACAACTCACCCACCCATCTTTTGAGAGAGAGCTACTCCTCCTTAGTGAGAAATCATTGTAGCCTCTTCTCCATCCCTCTCCCATTATCATACCTTGAGAGGAGATTTGTACCCAAAACACAACACACACACATTCAGAGTGTAGAGAATGTTTTGGAGCTATTGGGAAGCATTGGAAGAAGCCAAGGATGGCAAATGCAACATGGAGCTTGTTACGGGATCCGGATAGCTAGACAAGACAGGGTTCCGAGAAGCCTTGTTGGAGTAGGAGCTTGGAGGGCTTAGGTACATCGGGTAGACTAGGCTCGGAGGGTCTTTTGCTAATCCATGTATCCCAACTGATTGTCTAGTGGATCGATTTCCGCTTGGAGGGCGGCGGAGAGGTTTTTCGCCGAGGTCTTCGGTTTCCTCTTCGAAAACACGTCTTGGTGTTTTCTGTGTTTGCATCTTTCTTCCCTACTCTTTTATATTCCATTATACTGCTGTGTTGCTTAGTTTATGGATTAGAGTAGTTGTTTTATTTATACGCTTGTGTTTACACTATTCCGCACTTATCATTAAGTTAGTGTAAAATCAACCAAGCCGTAATTTTAATTTGGGGGTCTAAATCGCTCGTATGTTTTCAACACATTTTAGAGCTTTCAATTGGTATCAGAGCGGGTACACTTGTTTTGGTTTAAATACCTAAGTGTGATCCTTGACCTCTTGTGTTTATTTGCCATGGATTGTGCTATGTATGCTTCTTTGTATGATTTAGTTGGTGATAAATGTAACATGCCATGTGTTTGTGAAAATGCCTCTATGAGTGTTAATCCTCATAATTGTGATGACATGTTAATTGAATCCTTAGGTGTTGTTGATATTCCTAACATTAAACTCTTGAAGAAAAATGCTAAGAAGTTTCATAAGGATTTGAGCAAGTTATTTTGTGAAAAGGATAATTTGATTGTTAAGCTCAATGAATCCAACAAATTGGTTGAGAAATATAAAAAACTTGCTGAAATTTCTCTTGAAAAGCTGAAAGAGTTTGAATGTTTGAATATGGACTTGGATGCTAAACTTGTTTTGTCTAACAAACTTGTTGATGATCTTAAATCTGAAAATGAATCTCTTAAGATGCATGCCAAGTGTTTGATTGCTGAACCTATTGTTGAAAATGATGAAAATATATGTTGCAATCATGTTGTGGTACCCGATATTGTGCCTAGTGTGTGTTCTAACCCAAAGGACAAATCGGTGTATATTCCTCCACATAAAAGAAATCAAAAAGTGGAGAGAAATGCTATTAAGTCAAAGCCTCTGTTTAGGTCCAATCCTAAGGAATTGAGTGGATCTAAGTTTGTTCCAACTTGCCACCATTGCGGTGTGATTGGTCATATAAGGCCTCAATGTTCTAAGTTGAAGAGAGAACAAACCCAAGTTGCTAGATCCATTCCCAAAAAGCCTAATGGACTTAAACACATTGTTTGTCACCATTGTGGTGCCCTTGGTCATCTAAGACCTCATTGCTCTAAGTTTCATGCTCTTAAAAGAATTAAAAGAAAAGAGAAACTTGAACTTCTTGGAAGTTGTGCATTGCATGATAAACCGGATTTGAGTAAAAATAGCATGTTGTTAAAGAAAATGTTTAATGCTCTTAACTCCTTGACTATGTGCATCTCCGGTTCTCATTCTCCTAACCCTCGTCTCACCTCTCTTGAGACACTCATTCCAAACAATCATTCCGTTTGGATGAGGAAGGGTTCCTATGGTTGAGCTTTTGCTCTTTTGGTCATTGATGTAATTCTTTCGATCTTTGTAGGACCCGTCATGCATTAAATGTCATATCTTCATGCATTTGTGCATTTGTGCATTTATTTATATGCATTGCCTTTGTTTTGATCTTACTTTTATGTCTTTGTTTTGTGTGTGTAAAAATCCAAAACCACATAAAAAGTGAAAAATTCAAAAAGTTTGATCGTATATGTTTGAGCACATATCTCATGTGAGTTTGGCCTAGTACCTTCGTACTAATGGCGTAGTGCATTTACGAGCTTAGCTTGTTTTGTATGCACCTATTTCTATGTGGAAGAAATCTTGAAAACTTTGTGTGACTGTTGTAAATAGATCTTCAAGCTTGTCATGAATGATTGGTCAATAGTCTTGTTGGTCTTGATACTTGCATAGACTTGTGGCTATATCTCTTCCCGCTTTATTTTTATGTTTTTGCAAAAAGAGCTCACTAAATGTAAATCTCAAAATGAAAAGAGATATTGAGCTGCAAAAGCCTGTCGCACATACTAGTATTTGACTAGGAAAAAGGGAAAGCGACTATTTTAATGTAAATTTTATGGTGCTCAAAAAGCTAAAGGCTAATCATCAATGTTGAAATATCATAAATTTCAAGCACCTACCTCAAAATGAGATGTTTTGTCCATACAAAATAAAATGGACCAATTGTTATGCTTTATGTAGAAGCCAAATGAAAAGTTTCTAAGTTATGTATTCAATGTGTGGGAGGTCATATATACTCATTTCTATAATGGAGATAGTCCACTTGATTTCGTATCAGCTGTGTATGACTTGTTTGAATTGATCATTGAAGCTTCGCTCTGGTCTAAGGACTATTCCACACTTGATTCCCACACACAACACACAAGTTTAATGTTCAATGAATGCCTATTTCATTTATGTGTTTGTACATGCTCAAATGTGATGTGTGTGTGCTCAACCATATGTGGTTCAAACCAAAAAGATTTCTGTTCTTTTTGTTTGCTTTTGAAAGTGTTTTGTATCACCCATGTTTTTCAAAGTTTTTAAAGTGTTTTTGTGTGAAAAACATGTTTTCTGGGTGTTTTTGTGTCCTATTTCATATATAGGCTCAACTGGGAGTTAAATGGTCCAATTTTAAAGCTTTTTTAGCTTTGGACAGAGAGTTTCGCGAGTGTCTCGCGAGTAGCTCGCGAGTAAGGCTTATCCGCGAAAATTTCGCGAGTACTTTCGCGAGTCAGCTTCCCGCGAAAATTTCCAGATCAGCTTTTTAAAGGGCTTTTCGTGGGTCTTTTGTTTTAAACTTCTCCTATCTTCTCCCAAACCCCTGTTTTAAGCTTTCATCATCTAAACCCAACTAATTTCAAGTGTTTTACATTCCATAAACATCTCTAAGGTAATCTTTAACTCTTTTCATTGATTTTGTGCCTTAGATTACGTTTTTGGGGGTTTTATGTTCATAGTTGGGATTTTCTCAAATGGGAGTTGGAAAACTTATTTTCTGTCAATCTTTTTGATTGGGCTTTGTTTTAAATGATGATTTGGTTTGGTTGTTGGCCCCTTGTGGCAAAAATAACATGTATTTAGGCAAGATTTTCATATGTTCTTGCATTGTTCATCATACATGCATAGTGTGTGCACTCTATGTGTTTGATAAAATGCTCAAATGGCATTTTCTCGTTGTTTTGGACTCCGATGAGTTCCAAACTTTGGGGATCACCATAATTATTCATGTTTATCATGTTTTGATCATTGGTGGTGTGTTTTGTACACTTTGCCCCTTGAGTGCCTTGCTCATGCATTAGTCATGCATCACACATGCACACTAGATGCACACTAGACACAATTTGCTGCACACACTCTAACACTTGACATGTTTTTGCATTCACTTATGCTAATTAAGTCTTTTTAGACCTTTTAACTCATATAACATGTTCTTGTGTCCATGTCATGCCTAGGTCCATATCATGTTTCATCATCCTTAGCATGTCATGTTCTTTATTTATATTATATTTGAGCTTTATTTTCTCATTCATCTTGCACTCCTCATGCATCATCTTTATATCTTCTTTTCTTTCCTTCCTTCCTCTTGATTAATTTCTCTATTCGTGACAAAAAGGGGGAGAGTATCGTCATTGCTATATGACTCATGTGCACACTCTTAGAGGGAGAAATTCTACCTTGTGCACATTCGTAGGGGGAGAAAGTCATAGGGGAGATGCATATACCAAGGGGGAGAAGACATTCTTTTTGAGAAAACCTTGATTTACTTTATGCTTGTTTTCTCGTTGCTTTATGTTGCTTTGATATGCTTTGTTGCTCTCATTGCATCGTGTTTATGTGTTGGACATGCTTTTATCCTTATGCTATTGTGCTTTATTGGTTGCATGTTCAGATGATCATTTACTTTGCTATATGATCATTGTAGTCATTTCCATATGACTGTTTTGGTGTTTGATCAAGTTGCTCACATGCTTCACATCATGTTTACTTGATCACAATTTACTTGTTACATTATACTTGTCCGTTCATTACTTGCTTTACCTTGAGGGTCTAATGTGTTTTGTGCAAGTGTTTCAGGTTACAGGTATACATGTTCCAAGTTCATCACAGCTCCTATGATTCATGATAGGGGGAGTGATATGATAGGGAAGTACTTTATATTTTGTACCCATGTTGCTTATGTAAGCTTTAAGGGTTTGTTTCATGCATAGTTTGTAGGCCTTTGTAGTTTGTGCCATGCATTTGCAATACCGTGCCTATGCAGCCTTTATGCATGTTTGCTTGTTGTTTAATGTCATGCATTTTACTTCAAGTACATCACTCTTGTGCCCTAGTAGGATTGTTCCTAGATGCAAATACTTCGTGTATTTCGCATTGGTTGAGTGTTGGATGTGTAAGTGATACTCTTTAAATGAGCTTATCGCCTTGCATGTCCGGATGTTCATTCCATGTGTGAATGAGCATAGTGATCACTTTTGTATAGTGATTGCTTGTTTGATCTTGCCATGGTTTATTGTTTTATTCCATCTTGCATGATCACATTATATTTGCTCCATATGCACTTCAAGTTTTTCTGCATACAATAATGTTATTGTGTTGTTGTGTTTCAGGAGATACTTGTTCATATGTTTCAAGAGCTTATCAGAATCTAGAATTAGGTGTGAGTGAGTTTTGCCTTTGTTCCCAAACTCACGTTTAAGTCTAGAGTCTGTTTTAGGGTTTTGTCACGGAATAGCCAAAGGGGGAGATTGTAAAGTTGTTATTTACAACTATATTTTTTGTTGGCTTTTATTCCGTGCCAAATTTGATTGTAATTGATTTCAATCTTGTATACCCTGTATTTATTGTGGGATTTATTGTAAGAGTTATGTGTGAGAGAGAGAGAGTGTGAAGACTCAAGAAATTGAAGACTAAAGGGTTTTCGCGGGTATCTCGCTACTACGCATCCCGCGAAATGGTGCATGTGCCCTGCACGTGCTAGAAGCTGAAGAGTCATGCCAGGCTGTCATTTTCGCGAGTGTCTCGCTGGTAAGGCCTTCCCGCGAGACAGTCGCGAAACATTCTGCCTGGAGGATTTTTATGAGTGACCTTTTTACCCTTCACTCTCTCTATATATATACCATCATTACCCACATATGTTGGTGTGGCTATTCAGAGAGAAAAACCCTAGATAGGTTTTCTACAACTCACCCACCCATCTTTTGAGAGAGAGCTACTCCTCCTTAGTGAGAAATCATTGTAGCCTCTTCTCCATCCCTCTCCCATTATCATACCTTGAGAGGAGATTTGTACCCAAAACACAACACACACACATTCAGAGTGTAGAGAATGTTTTGGAGCTATTGGGAAGCATTGGAAGAAGCCAAGGATGGCAAATGCAACATGGAGCTTATTGCGGGATCCGGATAGCTAGACAAGACACGGTTCCGAGAAGCCTTGTTGGAGTAGGAGCTTGGAGGGCTTAGGTACATCGGGTAGACTAGGCTCGGAGGGTCTTTTGCTAATCTATGTATCCCAACTGATTGTCTAGTGGATCGATTTCCGCTTGGAGGGCGGCGGAGAGGTTTTTCGCCGAGGTCTTCGGTTTTCTCTTCGAAAACACGTCTTGGTGTTTTCTGTGTTTGCATCTTTCTTCCCTACTCTTTTATATTCCATTATACTGCTGTGTTGCTTAGTTTATGGATTAGAGTAGTTGTTTTATTTATACGCTTGTGTTTACACTATTCCGCACTTATCATTAAGTTAGTGTAAAATCAACCAAGCCGTAATTTTAATTTGGGGGTCTAAATCGCTCGTGTGTTTTCAACACATTTTAGAGCTTTCAGTATTCATCCTCAAAAACTGTTATTAAAACACCTTTATTTTATGCAGCTCGTAATTTAGAAAGCATTCTTCCTTAGTGGACCTTCTTCTTTAGCAAAAAGCAACTGCTATTTTAGGCAATAAGCGTGGCTTTGAGATGTACTGCTAGTTTTAGGGATCAATGGTAATTTATTCTATATAGTGAAACGTTAGGAGCGTTTCAAGAAGTATAGAAGACAAAGTGCGATTCTTGGGTTGGGGTTGGTGGTATGACAAGCTGTAACAAATATATATATATATATATATATTGTATTTGTGGGAAAGGGGATGGAGTTGGGATTTGGTTTAGTGTGTTGTTTTCACCATGAACTTGTAGATAAATCTGTTATGATTTTGCTATTCAATTTAACTGATGAATGAGTTGAAAATACCATTAGTATTTGGTTTGTAAATAATCTGTCTACCAATTGGTTGATTACATCTCGAGATTACACTTAAACCTCTGATTAGTTGTATCTTTGAAAAGTGAATGAAGTATTTCTTTGTAAAATTATATTCTATTCATTTCATGCTTCTGGATCGTGCCAAAATATGTTGTTTAAAATTATATATTTTGTTGATTGAGTACTCTCCAGATGCTGGTACTCTCAAACCCAGTATCAATTATCTTGAAATAGACAAAATATTTTGATATATTGTTATTCATGAGAGGGACAGAGGCACCAAGGAACAAAGACAACACTAAAAAAACATCCATCAAGTTACACAATTAACACAACTCAAAACAAAGTAGCCTCACTCATACTGACCATCATTACCATTGTAACTTAGCACACATTTTATTTATACTTCGACTCAGCCATAACACTTATTTACATAGAGCTATATAGAAGACCATCTGATCCAGTAGAGTTGTCATTAACTTTTCCACAATTCAATCTAATCTCACCAGCCGTCCCCGTTAACGGGCTAATGTTTCCCATTTTAATCATTGATACCACAAAGTTGGCAAAGAAGGCAGTCTGATTAGCAGTAAAGTTGTTAACAATGGCAACGGTTTCATCCCCGGTGGTTGAAAATAGTTCTTGATCGCTCTGGAGTAGACCCTCTAGAGTTTGAAGATTAGAGAAGTACTTATTGTCAAAAACATCAGGTGTGGTGAGGTCGAGATTGGTCACAACAGTAGTGTTTCCATTCTGGGGGCATATTCCCTGTAGGGTTGATAAGTAGGTTGTGTTTAAGGTTGGATCAGGATTACCAGAGCTGCTAAAATTGTATAACCGGTTGATGAAAGTGCTACATTGAGCACGTCCAAACGTGTGAGCACCTGAAAATCAATCATGCATGCCAACTTATATCAAAACTTAAAACCAATACTTTCATCACAATGTCATTAACTCATTATATTATATTAAATTATATATATATATATATATATATATATATATATATCAATTGTGATTGGAATTTGTAAGCTTAATTATGTGCGAATAAATAATAATTACCAGAGAGGGCAACAAGATCGGTGCTGTTGAGGCCCACGGCTAAGAACTTGGCTTTCAGAACACTAAGGGCTTCTGTGGGACCAGGAAGGAAAAGACCAGCAGCTGTTCGGTTTGCTGTAGTGCTATCCCTTCTTCCCAGTGAAACATTCCACGAGGGACCTCCTGCCTGTGAGCGTGGATTAGTTTTACTTTTAGTTGGTATGTGATGCAAACTATACATGTTATTTAAAATGTCAGCAATAATTGAAGGTAGGACTTGCTTTTCACTTTTGTTTTAGTAATATAAATTGTGGGTCTAGTAGAAGGACAAAGTTTTCTTTTAATCCGGTGGCTTACTTATTAGTTTTTTAACTAAAAGTAAAACGTGCAAGAATCAATCGTCACAGAATAAATGAAAAGAGATTCCTCCAACCTTGTCCTTCTAGTTGAGCTGTATCATATGGGGATGCCATTATTTGAGCATTGCATGTAAAAAAGCAAGGTAATGTACATATATTTAAAAACAAAGTATGCGGTTATGTTTTTTGTTTTATTTATTTTATTTTATTTTAAATATAGGCATCTTTTTATTGTTGAGGTGATAAGTTATGAGTGGCCTAATATCGATAATAACTTTCACTTATGTCCACTGGTGACATTTTTCACGTACCAATCACAATTTACAATTAATCTCAATAAATATGAATATTGTTTGAAAAAATCTTGTGTCACTAGATTTTAGGTCTCTTTCAAACCCTATCAAAAAATGGCCTAATTATTATTATTAGTCCTTGTTATTTTCAATAAAATACCCCTTGTATTGTTGTTTATTTAGACTCCAACCTTTGAGTTTTAGTTTCCTCTTCTTCTGTTTTTTCACTAGAGTAGAAGAGTTAATAGGAGAAAAGATTAAAGAGAAGGGTTCGTTGTTATTATACCAATGAAACTGATTCTTCAGCTGCAATGGCAAGAATATCAGCGCAAGAAACAGTGGCAGGACAAGCAGTTTCCAATGCAGTCTTTATGTTATCAACAACACCAAAGCCCCTCGCCGAGTTATTATTTGGAGGAGCCTCTTTCTCACTTTGTATGGTAGCGGAGTTGTTCAACAAAAGTGATCCATCACATCCCTGCAACAAAGTTAAACATATGTTTATTAGATAATTCAGACAATTTAACCGTCAAAAGCCCATTAAAGCAACATGCTTTGGCTGCTAAGAAATTAGAGGGAGAATAATTAGAATTTGATTTTGTTGTTTCACAAAATTTTCAAGAATTGTGTTTAGATTAGCTCTTTGATTATTTGCTGAAAATGGGTAAAAGTTTAGTTGTATCTAATAAAATTGAATTTTAAAAGTTGTGAATAACTAAATAAATTAAAAAGTTGAAAGCTAATGAAAGTGAATTTTATATTTGTACATAAACAAAATAGTTTAAAATCTTAAAGCTAAAAGCTAATCCAAACATACTAAAATGTCTTCACAATAAAACTTGAATATGTTCTACTTTTGGAATCAAGGTATAGAAAGGTAAGGTTTCAAATTATTTTTCATTTTCATTTCATCAATTGTCTTCCTTTATGGTTTTTTTTTCCTTAGATTGTTGGTAATGGATGCATTTCTTGTAGAGTGTGCTAAGATTGACGTAAGTTGATAGATTGTAACATCTTTGGACAATATTCTGAAAGAGTTCCCTAATATAGCACATTAGTGCTCTTTTCTCTTTTAGCTTATACTACTTTTTCAAGCTTAAGGCAAAGGTGAGAAGCTAGCTAGCCAGCTATAGCATTAGTCCCTTCTAATTAAGTCTATTAAGAAGGTAAATGCATGCCAGTTTGCTAGCTCAGGCGCTCTTTAGAAATAGAGAGACGGGTGTGTGTGCAATTAAAAAGTTCAAGGAAAGATAGGTTTGGGTCACTTTCCACAAGTAGTTAGTAAAAAAAAAACTTTCTGTGATATGAATCATATGATTCAGAATAAATCTTGAAGAACGCCTGCTAAGTTTTCCCTCCTAGGATGAATTAATGGTGTGTGACTTGTGCTGCAATAAAACCTTACTTTTTTTCCTTCATTATTTGCTTAAGCATTTTTTTTTTCCCTTTCTTTTTCAGACTTTTTAAAACCTTACTTTATTTATGTACAATTTTTTAAAGGCTCTATTTTTCAAAGTACATCTTACTTTTTTTTTATAAATAAAATAAGCAAATAAAAATAAACTCATCCAAATACTAAAATGGAATAAACTCAAGGACATGCTAAGAGAACTATGAATTAGCTAGTATATATGCGCCAAGTTTTATGGCCTCACTTCCATCATACTCTCAAGAAAAAGAGGAGTAATATGAGTTTAAACTCATTAAAACAGGCAAGAGTGAAAGACTATTTTTTTTTTTCTCTACTGCTAAACTTTGTGAAGGTAAATTCTTAAGAGGAAACAAAGCAAATTAATGGGTTTAAAATTAATGAAAAGTTAGAGAAATACATTGACAAAGCAGTCATGGAAGTGAAGCCTAATGAGGCTACCGCCAATTCGAGCATCTGTCTTTAAAGCCTCTGCGATGATTCCACGTACGATGTTGGACGCGTTTGGACACGTTGAATCATAGAATGTTGGACTCAGCTGGGCATGAGACAAAGATCCTCCAAGCAAAACCACACCTAAAAGACCTATCAGTAGCGTACAGCATGAAGAAGAAGAAGAAGACATTCTTTTCTGCAATATTATTTCACTCTAATAAACAAGAATAGCTTCAATGTTGAGTGTTTAACAAACCAAATTGTGACCCTTTATTTATAAGGTGACAAACAACATTACATTAAGGTGAAAAACAAAGAAAATGAAATCCATTATGACGTTTGGCAGTTGAGGTGCAATGCACGCTTTGGAAGAATTCACGGGATTTGAAAAAGTCTAAAGTTGATAAAAAAGATGGTTCCATATTCTGTCGCATCAAATAAGATGTAGGGATGCATTTCATTGCGGGAAAAAGTAAGCCGGCACCACAAACGATTTTCACAATTTTGCTTGTCTGTATGGTGACTTATGAGCGTGAAATTATAGACCGAGCTCATCATTTTTTTACTATTTACAATTTGTCGCTAAGAGAATTGTGGTGAAAATGGTAGAAATGGTTGAGTTAATAAACTGTTGTGAAAAAAATAAAACTGTCGGTGGAAATTAGGCTGGTGAGCACTAGAACCATACGTACAGGCACGTGTGTACGAGAAATATGAAAAGTTTGTCAGGCAGGTAATTGCTTTCCCTGGATTCTAGCTAATTAGTACTTACTATTCTTCTACGCTACATGGACTGTGTTATTTAATTCAAAAGGTAATGGTTCAGACTTGGCTTTATGGTCGCGGAAAAATAATAAAATATTGCCATTTAGGTGAGTTTGAAAGATCAAATAAGACTGCCAGTCAACAAATTGCTTTTGTCCGTTTGTTATTATGGTAAGATGTAGAATTTTTTAACGGTGGAGTTTTAAGGGTGGAGTTTTTAGTTTTTACAATATAATATTGCTAGCTTTTTTGAAAATATCTCTAGCCTTTTGTATATTTAACAAATTACAATAAGTTAATAAAAAATGACTTCCAGATATGAGTACTTGAAAAAGGAGAATTTCGTAATTTAGTTTTTGTAAACTATGATTTTACTGTTTATAGTAATGTTTATTTTTTTAATAATTTTTTACTCAAAAGTTAGAATAAGGTCTCGTTTGTTTTGGAACGACTCTTAAGGTCAATAGTTTATGATTTTGCATTTAATTCAATTTTGTCATTTTTGATAAATTTGGATATTTTGTCACCCAATCGCATAATTAGTATAAATTAAGGTTTCAGACGTTTAGCCGTTAGAGGCAGATCAAACTATAATCAATAAACACAGACATTTTGTCAATTCTTTCTTTGGTGGATTTTAGTTTATCTCCTCGTAAATTCAAGAGAACCCCTCGTAGATTCAAGGTTTACTTCTAGAAGCTAATAGTTCAGTTTCTATCCTATCAAAAGAGTATCATGTATGTATTCTTTAGGCTTCTATGGCATCAAAACCAAGATCCTTTAATTCAAATTTCTCATCATGGAGTTTTTAATTTTTCAACACAATCAACATCATTAACTCAAAAACTGGATTGTATTCCCTGGATTGCATAATCAAAGACCTGAGGTATGTGCACTGGTCTTCAGACCTATTAAGCTTGGGTTTCCAAGGTTTAGTGGGGGGGATCCTTCAGCTTGGATTTTTAGCGCTGTGCAGTTCTTTAGCTATTATAATATTCCTAAAGAAGAGATAATCTTGAACGCTTCTTACCATTTAGATGATGAGGCTCTAATTTGGTTCCAAGATTGTGAAAGATCTTTAGATTCTTGGGAAACTTTTGTTAGATCTATTCAAACCAGATTTGGTCTTTCCCCATATGATGATCCTATGGAAGCCTTAACAAAATTGAAGCAAAGCTCCACTATTGCAGCTTACAAAAGCCAATTTGAGATGTTGAGCAATAGGATAAGAAATTTGCCCGAATCCCATGAGTTGAGTTGTTTCATGAGTGGTCTTAAGGATGAAGTGAGATTAGCTGTGAAGATGTAGAATCCAAGATCTCTAAATGCAGCTTTTGGGTTGGCCAAGATTCAAGAAGAATATTTGCAGTCTTGTAGGAAGGCTTATAAGCCTGTCTATGAGTTTAACAAGAACAATTGGCAATCATCATCATCAGTTGTAGTTAAAACTGATAACAAGGTTGATATTAGATCAAGGGTGCCTATACAAAAGGTGTCTTCAGCTCAGATGGAGGAGAGAAGAAAGAAGGGGCTTTGTTACTATTGTGATACCAAATGGGATTGAGGACACCAGTGCAAAGAATTAAAGTTGTTTCTCAAGGAAGGCATGGAGGTTATTGGTGAAGAAGAAGGGCTAGCAGTGGAGGAACAACCACATTTTGAGCTTGAGCAATCTGAGATTACACTGTATGCTTTGCTAGGTAGTCCCTCTCCAGGAACTAAGAGGGTTTTGGGGCAAATTAGGGGACATTGGGTTGTTATTCTCCTTGATACAGGAAGCTCCCATAATTTTTTGGATTTTACCATGGTACAAACACTGAGTTTACCCTTAGATACCACAAGAATTCTTGAAGTTAGAGTACCAAATGGTGCCCTAATCAAAACCAAAGGAGAGTGTAGAGATGTATCAATAAGCATAAAAGGAAATGATTTTGGGTTGAATTTACATGTGTTGACTTTGGGGGGGGGGGGGGGGTGTGATGTGGTGATGGGTATTCAATGGCTTAGAACTCTTGGTCTCATCAAATGGGATTTCAAGATCATGGAGATGTCTTTCTTCCATCAAGACAAGCAGGTTACATTACATGGTGTAAAGCCAACAGGGTCCCTTATGCAAGATGGAGAGGAATTCCTCAAGAAACCAGCTAGAAAAGGGTCTTTTATTGCAGATTATGCAGCAAACTGGTGCAGATCAAATGCAACAACTTGTACCAGAGGTGCAGACTTTGTTAGATGAGTTTGCTACAGTTTTTGAAGAACCAAAGGAACTGCCCTCCTTCCAGAGGTCATGAATATCAGATTGTGCTTAAGCCAGGTACTCAGCCCATTTGTCAAAGACCTTACAAGTATCCCTATTACCAAAAGTATTTGCTTAAGTTAGGTTCAATTAGATGTAGCCAAAGTCCATTTGCATCTCCTGTTTTGTTAGTTAGAAAGGCTGATAGGAGTTGGAGGATGTGTGTGGATTATAGGGCTCTTAATAAGGATTGTGAAGGATAAATTTCCCATTCCAATTGTTGATGAGTTATTGGATGAGTTGAGTGGAGCTTGGGTGTTTTCAAAATTGGACCTTAGGTCTGGTTGTCATCAAATTCGAATGAAGGAAGAAGATATTGAAAAAACAGCTTTTAGGACTTATAAGGGCCATTATGAGTTCCTAGTCATGCTATTTGGCTTAACGAATGCCCCTTCCACTTTTCAATCCCCAATGAATGAAGTGTTTAGACCATTTCTTAGGAAGTTTGTGCTGGTTTTCTTTGATGACATTCTTGTGTACAGCAACAATTTGCATGATCATGTGGCACATTGAAACAAGTTTTACAGATCTTACTTGATAATAAATTGTTTGCCAAAAGAAGCAAATGTGCTTTTGCTTGTTCTGAAGTCGAGTATTTGGGGCATATTATTTCTGGTGAGGGAGTCAAAGCAGATCCTAAGAAGATAGCAGCTATGCTAGAATGGCCTGTTCTTAAAATAGTGAAAGCTTTAAGGGTTTTTCTTGGCTTGACTGGTTATTACAGAAAATTTATTAGGCATTATGGTCAAATTGCTTCTCCACTTACTGACTTACTCAAAAAGGATGCATTTGAGTGGACTAACAAGGCAACTAAAGCATTTGAGGATCTTAAACGAGCTGTCTCTCAACCTCCTGTGTTAGCGCTGCCTGATTTCTCAAAACCATTTTTGATAGAATGTGATGCTTCTGGTTATGGACTTGGAGCTGTACTGCTGCAAGGCAATAGACCCTTGGCTTTTCATAGTCAAGATTTAAAAGGGAAGAGTGTTCATTTGTCCACTTATGAAAAGGAGTTGTTAGCCTTGGTCCAACAGTTAAAAAATGGCGACCGTATTTGTTTGGCATGCCCTTTGTAATCAAAACAGATCATCAAAGCCTTAAACACCTATTGGAGCAGCGGATTGGCACTCCTATGCAGCAAAAATGGGTCACTAAATTGTTGGGGTACTCATTTATTATTGAATACAAGAAGGGAAGAGAAAATGTAGTGGTTAATGCTTTATCTAGGCAAGGTGAAAAGGAAGAACAGGAGGGTCAATTGGGTATCTCATTAGTTCAACAACCAGATAGTTGCTTGTTTTTCATTTCTCACTGCAACTTAGCACTTGATCAAGATGTTGGAAGCATGTTTTTAATATCTTTTCCCAGCCCCACTTCGATTGAGGAGCTTAAGGCCAGTTATGCAGATGATCCAGGAGTGCAAAAGATTTTTCAATCTATTCAAGACGGGATTGCCAGTACAAGGAAGTTTAGCGTGACAAATGGATTATTGTACAAGGACGGATTTACAAGGACGGATTTACTTGGGTGACAGATGTAAGTTGAAGGGTAAGGTACTTGAATTGGTCCATGATAGCCCTTTGGATGGCTATTCCGATTTTCTAAAACATTACATAGAGCCAAGAAAGATTGGTTCTGGTGGGGTATGAAGAAAGACTTGAAAGACTACATTAAGTGTTGTGAGGTGTGTCAACGAATCAAACATGAGACAGCTGACATTAGCATGGACTTTGTGGAAGGTTTGCCCAAGTCTTAGAAACAAGATGTTGTGTTGGTAGTAGTGGATAGGCTAACCAAGTTTGTCCATTTTATTCCTCTCTCCCATCCTTATCCTGTAGCAAAAGTTGCAACTCTGTTTATGCAGCATGTGTTCAAGCTACATGGCATGCCTGTTTCTATTGTAAGTGACAGAGATCTAGTTTTTACCTCGACATTTTGGGGGGAGTTGTTCAAAAAACAAGGTGTTGAGTTATCTATGTTATCATCCTATCATCCACAATCTGATGGGTAGACAGAAGTGGTTAATAGAAGTCTTGAGCAGTACTTGAGGGCATTTGCAAGTGATAAGCCTAAGCTGTGGGTTGAGTGGTTAACCTTGGCTGAGTTTTAGTTCAACACAAATTTCCATACATCAGCCAAAATGACTCCATTTGTAGCCCTCTATGGCTTTGAACCACCAAAGTTACTGGATTATATCCCTGGCATCACTAAGGCAGCAGCTGTGGATGAGTATTTGTTGAACAAACAGCATGTCCTGAGCCTTCTTAAGAGTAATTTGATTGCTGCACAAGACTGAATGAAATTGCAAGTTGATAAGCACAGACAGGAGAGGTATTTTTAGGAGGGAGACTGGGTTTTCTTAAGGCTACAACCCTTCAAGCAGAAATCCCTTCGACTAAAGCAAGTTGGCAAGCTAGCACCTAAGTTCTTTGGCCCTTTCAAGGTGTTATAAAAGATTGGAACAGTAGCATACAAGCTGGAGTTACCACCTGAATCTAGCATACATCCAGTCTTCCATGTGTAATGTTTGAAAGCCAAACTTGGACAGCACATCACTCCAATTCCCACTCTACCTCCAATGGATGATTAAGGTCACCTTTCACCTGCACCCTAAGGAATTCTATAGCAAGGGACAGTCCAGCTGAGGAGGAGGCCAGTAAATGAAGTTCTAGTCCATTGGGATGGTTCATCATCAGAGGATGCTACTTGGGAGCTGTTACCTAAGTTGCAACAACAATACCCACACCTTGTGGGCAAGGTGCTTTAAAAGAGGGGTGCAATGCTAAGCTACTGGATATATGCTAATTGATAACTAGATGCATTAGTTTACTTGTACATTGTTAGTTAGTTAGGCTTGGCTTAGTTGGGTAGTACTATTATCTTAACTGTCAAGTCCAGCTGTAATTCTGTTAGACTATTATAGCCAAGTATAAAGGCTGATCTTATTGTAATCTGATGGCATGAGAGTAATGACGCAATTGATTAGTTTCTCATTGAGATTCTGATTAGGAGGTTGATTTCCTCGAAAGAATCATTGGAGGCCTAGTTCCCTCTAAGAACTACAATAACTGTGAGATTGTGAGTTGAAGTACAAGAAGGTTCTATCATTCACCCTCAAAAACTGTTATTAAATACACCTTTACTTTATGCAGCTCGTAATTCAGAAAGCATCCTTCCTTAGTGGACCTTCTTCTTTAGCAGAAAGCAAATGCTATTTTAGGCAATAAGCGTGGCTTTGAGTTATAAAGCTAGTTTTAGGGATCAATGGTACTTTATTCTATATAGTCAAATGTTAGGAGCGTTTCAAGAAGTATAGAAGACAAAGTGGGATTCTTGGGTTGGGGTGGGGGTATGACAAGCTGTAACAAATATTTATTTTTTTTCTATTTTGTGGGAAAGGGGATGAAGTTGGGATTTGGCTTAATGTGTTTTTTTCATCATGAACTTGTAGATAAATCTGTTATGATTTTGCTATTCAATTTAACCGATGAATGAGTTGAAAATACCATTACTATTTGGTTTATACATAATCTGTCTACCAATTGGTTGATTTCATCTCTAGATTACACCTCTGGTTAGCTGTATCTTTGAAAAGTGAATGAAGTGTTTATTTGTAAAATTATATTCTATTCATTTCATGCTTTTGGATCATACTGTTAAAGATATATTAAACATATTAGTCCAATGAAATAGGCCTAAGCCCAGTCCTACTTGTACTAGTAGTCTAGGGTTTAGTCGCCTATATATACTCATGTTAGGGCTCATTGTAACATAGGTTATTGTACTATACTCTTATATAATAAAGATGAGCCCTTAAGGGATTCCTCCGTGGATGTAGGCCGACAAGGCTGATCCACGTAACCCTCGTGTTCTTGATATTTCTATTCTATGCTTCTCCTTCCACATTCACTCTAGCATATACAACATGGTATAACACACCGCGTTGCTAATAATATAATAATGTTATTTAACATGGTATCAGAGCCAAACTTCGTTCTTGGCATCAAACAAATCATCTCTAACAAGCAAAGAAGAATATCATGTGCACACCATCATCAAAAGTCACACATGCTTCTCTGCTGGATCTAGACTTTGCGGCATCTCGCAACCACTATGGCTCAGTGCTGTGTCCAAGATCCACAAACTCAAGCAAAGCTGTGACTTAACTTTTCAGATTTGTGCAAATCTAAGCTTCGCCTGATGAAACCAACACCACAGATGTGCTCCACAACCTCCTGCGACATAAACCCAGAGATCCGACCTCCAACGGCCAGCTAAATGATGTGGTGCTGACACGGCGACACTGCTGACATGGCAAGCTGGCGTGTCTGATGACGTGTCTAGGGTTGATGTGGCTACTTGCTGACATCATCAAATGACGTCATGGATGACAGCATCACAGATTCGGCGCGTGGTAGGCACGTGGGTGATAACCGGCGCGTGGAAGATAAGCCAGAACCCCAAGTGGCGCGTGTAGATGCATGCTACATCAGTTGGAAACCAAGTTTCTTCCGTAGGCTGAGCAGTGGTCAACATGGCCAATAGGACGGCGCGTGTGGCCAATGGATGAGCTACAAATGAGGAAATCATGGTGGCGCATGGGGAGGTTACGGAGCTATTAGCAGTGTGTGGTGGCGCGTGAGGCTTCTGTTGGGGGTCGTGTTTCTGGGTTTTTGTCGCAAGAGGTTGTGGAGCACGTCTGTATTCTATGCTTCTCCTTCCGCATTCACTCTAGCATATACAACATGATATAACACATCGTGTTGCTAATAATATAATAATGTTATTTAACACATACCAAGATATGTTTTTTAAAATTATATATTTTGTTCATTGAGTACTCTCCAGAAGCTGGTACTCTCAAACCTTGTAAACCCAGTATCAATTATTTTGAAATAGACAAAATATTTTGATATATTATTATTGATGAGAGGGACAGAGGTTACAACACACAGTATGGATATATCTTTCTCGTACTGTTTCATGTTATAATTCTAGTGTTCCAAATGGATTAAATGTAAGCTTAATCATGTGTTTATAAGCTCTTGGGCACTCTTCCTTTGCAAGCCGGTTTTCAAAGATGAGTTCTACTCATGACTTTGTAACATTTAGTATCAAAACTAATCACCACCCCAAGTAATCGGGTGTAGCTCATTGAATATGGGGTCAAATGAGTTGCGGTTTTGTTGTTGGCTTTGTGATCAATTGAGTTGAGCCATCATAAACGTTGGCTGCGAAGCGTGAAGGTATGTTATGATTCTAGCGTGAGTTCTACCCATGAATTTGTAACATTTCAATTTAACAATCATAATATATACTACTAAAAAAACATCACTTAGCACACATTTTATTTATACTTAGCCATAACACTTATAATAACACATTTTATTTATGCTCATATGAAAGATTAATTCAAAGAAACCCAAGGAACAAAGACAACATTAAAAAAACATCTATCAAGTTACACAGCTAACATTGCTCAATACAAAATAGCCTCACTCATACTGACCATCATTACCATTGTAAATTAGCACACGTTTTATTTATATTTAGACTTAGCCATAACACTTATTTACATTGAGCTATATAGAAGACCATCTGATCCAGTAGAGTTGTCATTAACTTTTCCACAATTCAATCTAATCTCTCCAGCCGTCCCCGTTAACGGGCTAATGTTCCCCATTTTAATCATTGATACCACAAAGCTGTCAAAGAAGGCAGTCTGATCAACGGTAAAGTTGTTAACAAGGGAAACGGTATCATTATTCTCGGTAGTTGAAAATAGTATTTGATCGCTATTGAGTAGACCCTCTAGAAGTTGAAGATTAGAGAAGTACTTATTGTCAAAAACATCAGGTGTGGTGAGGTCGAGATTGGTCACAACAGTAAGATCTCCATTCTGGGGGCATATTCCCTGCAGAGTTGATAAGTAGGTTGTGTTTAAGGTTGGATCAGGATTACCAGTGCCGCTATAATTGTATAACCGGTTGATGAAGAGGGCACATTGAGCGCGTCCAAACGTGTGAGCACCTGAAAATCAATCATGCATGCCAACTTTATATCAGAACTTAAAGCAATACTTTCATCACAATGTCATTAACTCATATTATTTCTATGTGTGTGTGCGTGTGCGCGAATAAATAATAATTACCAGAGAGGGCAACAAGATCGGTGGTGTCGAGGCCCATTGTTGAGAACATTTGTATAATAACCTCAAGGGGTTGTGTGGGACCTGGAAGGAAAATACCGGCAGCTGTTCGGTTTGCTGTAGTGCTATCCCTTCTTCCCAGTGAAACATTCCACGAAGGACCTCTTGCCTGTGAGGATGGATTAGTTTTACTTTTAGTTGGTATGTGATGCGCGCAAACAATATATAATATTATTTGAAATGTCAGCAGAGGTTGAAAGATATGACTGACTTTTCACTTGTGTTCTCCTCAAAAATAAAAATAAAAAAATAAATAAAATAAAATAAAAAATAAAAAAAACTCCCTTGTTTTAGTTAGGGCTTGACTTTGTGTTAGAACATTTTTCTCTCGCTTGAGTGTGTGTTTGTTTCTCAAAAAAAAAAAAAGTTAGAGGCGTGCATGATCGGAATGAGTTTGGAGTACGAGTTTTTTCGGCCCAACTTATTATGGCCAGCTAAATATATATATATATAATCTAATCCAACCCATCTCATCACAAGAGTCTAACGTAACCCAATCCAACTCACGTGGATTGGGTTGGATCAAATTGGACTCATGGGTTGGACTTTTTTTTTTTTAATTACTATTATTATTATTAAATTGATCAGTGTTAGAATAACACCCCATAAATAAGAGCAAATTTATAACCAAATAATCATAAATATAACATCAAACAAACACAAACTATATGAAGAAAACTTAGGATTTGGGTTTTATTTAGGAAGAGAAGCAAAAGTAAATAACAAAATTGTATAATATTTTTTAAATTTTAAATATATATTAAATATATGTGGGTTTGGTTGGATTAGATGAATTTGTGAATCTTATGACTCAAACCCAATCCGATCCATTGTAAAAAAAAATTTATAACCCAACCTACCCCATCAAACCTTAAAAACCAACCTAACCTTATAGATTGGGTTGGATCAGGTTGGTTTTGGCGAGTTGGTGAGTTCACTGTACACCCCTACTTTTAGTAACATCTTTGGGTACAGTAGAAGGACAAAGTCTTTAGTCTAGTTACCAACTTATACGTTTTCAAGGACACAATTTCTACATCTAAAAGAGATTGTATTTTTGCCTTGAAGATGGAAATTTGATATCCAAATTGATATATGAAATTGAAATCATGTTTTTAAGACAAAAATTCTATATAACATGAATAAGACTATATTTTTTGTCCTTGAAGATAAATGTCTAATATCCAAACTCATATATAAATTGAAACAAAGTTTTTAAAATATGATTTGAATATAAAATGAATACTATTGAATTTTTACGTTGGAGGTATCTAAACTTTAAAGGTTTTGATGTATGTTTGATATCCAAACTGAAATCATGTTTTTAAGACATAATTTCTACATAACATGAATAAGTGTGTCCCTAAATTTTAGGTCTCTTAGACCCTATCCAAAAATGGCCTGATTATTGTTATTGGTCCTTGTTTTCAATAAAATGCCCATTGTTTATTTACTCTTCAATCTTCGAGTTTTAGTTTCCTTCTTTTATTCACTTGGGTAAAAGAGTTAATAAGAGAGAAGATTAAAGAGAAGGGTTTGTTGTTATTATACCAATGAAACTGATTCTTCAGCTGCAATGGCAAGAATATCAGCGCAGGAAACAGTAGCAGGACAAGCAGTTTCCAACGCAGTCTTTATGTCATCAACAACACCAAAGCCCCTCACCGAGTTATTATTTGGAGGAGCCTCTTTCTCACTTTCTATGGTAGCGGAGTTGTTCAACAAAATTGATCCATCACAACCCTACAACAAAGTTTAACATATGTTAAATAGACAATTCAGACAATTTAACAGTTAAAGCCCATTAAAGCAACATGTTTTGGCTGCTAAGAAATTAGAGGGAAAATAATTAGAATTTGATTTTGTTGTTTCACAAAAGTTTCAAGAAGTGTGTTCAGATTAGCTTTTTGATGATTTGCTGAAAATGAATAAAAGTTTAGTTGTATCTAATAAAATTCAATTTTAAAAGCTATTAATAATTAAATAAATTAAAAAGTTGAAAGCTAATAAAAGAGAATTTTATATTTGTACAAAAACAAAGTAATTTAAAACCTTAAAGCTAAAAGCTAATCCAAACATACTATAATGTCCTCACAATAAAACTTGAATATGTTATACTTTTGGAATCAAGGTATAGAAAGGTATGGTTTCAAATTATCTTTCATTTTCATTTCATCAAATGTCTTCCTTTATGTTTTTTTTTTTTTTTTTTCCTTAGATTGTTGATAATGGATGTATTTCTTGTAGAGTGTGCTAAGATTGACGTAAGTTGATAGATTGTAACGTCTTAATTTGGACAATATTCTAAAAGAGTACTCCCTAAAATAGCAAACGAGTGCTCTTTTCTCTTTTAGCTTATACTACTTTTTCAAGCTTAAGGCAAAGGTGAGAAGCTAGCTATAGCATTGGTCCCTTCTAATAATTAAGAAGGCAAATGCATGCCAGTTTGCTAACTCGATCAGGCGCGCTTTAGAAATAGAGAGACGGGCGTGTGTGCAATCGAAAAGTTCAAGGAAAGATAGGTTTGGGTCACTTTCCACAAGTACTTAGTAATTAAAAATTAAAAATTATAAAAAATAAAAAAACTTGATGTGATATGATTCAGAATAAACCTTGAAGAAAGCCTACTAAGTTTTCTCTCCTAGGATGAATTAGGATGAGTATAGTTCAACTTTTTGATACTAGGCTTTTTAAAAATGGATGGTTTTAAAAAGTGCGGTATGAAATTAAGTTTTTTTAAAAAGCAGAGTACTTGATAAAAGCTATTAAAAAGGTGTTTTTTCAAAAAATTGAGTGTTTAACTAACACTTATAAAAGTGATAATTTGAGTTGTAAATTACTAAAAATGACAATATATATATAAGAGAATTTATTTTATACTTAGTATCAACTTCTTAATAATAATAATAATAATAATAATAATGATGATAATAATAATTACTTCTTGTGAATAATAAATGACTCTCTTAATAAAAGATTTTGTAAAAAGTACTTGGCTTTTGCATTTCTCTTTTTAATAAATGTTATATCCACAATATTTTCTCAACACTTTCACAACAAATCTTATGTGGTAAGTTGTTATTAGTTCTAACTAGATGATTCCCCGCACGATGTGCGGACTATTTCATAATATTATTTGAAATTATATATATATATATATATATATATATATATATATATATATATATATATATATATATATATCTTAGTCAACAGAACCTCAAACTTTCCTACATGAGGTCTCTGTTTTTATATATATATATATATATATATATATATATATTGATATTGATTAATGATTGATGATATATTGATTGATTGATAATTTAAACATATAACTTAAATTACTTTTTTTACTCATCAATAATAATCAATAACAACCTGCCACTTAAAATTTTTTGTGAAAATACTATAAAAATATTGTGAAAATAATATTTCTCTTTTACGAAGAATACAAAATTATTATTATAAAAGTTGAAAGTTGAAACCCAATAATTTTGGTAGAATTAATTTTTATAAAATAAAATTTTATTAACACTTATCTTTTAAATGGGTTGTTCTAGAATTACAAACTATTTAACAATTTTTTCTCTATCACGTACTCTATAACATCATGGTTGTAAAATAAAAAAATAAAAAGAAAAATAAAAAAATTAAAAAAATTGTGAAATAAACACGGTTCCTACTTCTTATATTTTCTTTCACGTTATTTTACGCTTTTACCCAAACCCAAAAACTCTTTTTTTTTTTTTTTTTTTTTTTTTTTTTTTTTTCACTTCTTCCTCATTTTCTTATTTTCCTTTTCTTTTCCTTTCCTCCGTATACAGCCACACAGGTTTCATCTTCTTATTTATTTTCCTTTTCTCTTACTTTCCTCCACACAAAGCCCCACACACAGGTCTCTCTCTCTGCTCCATATTTTCCATTTATCAAAAACTCTACTGAATTCAAAAAGTTTTTTTTAAGATTAGTCATGTAAAACGTAAATAAAAAAAAAGTAAAAAATAATAGAGAAGAGAATAAGAAAGGATGCCGCAGCATAGCAGCATAGAAAAGTAAAAAAAAAATTATGAGCAATTTAAGGAAAAAAAAAAAAACTCACCAACGGTAATATTTTTGTTTTGAAATAACGTCGTTTGTTGCGTTTTTGCAACTGCAGCTCAAAGCTGCCGGCACCAAAACGCAGAAGCCTTTGAGCTGGAAAACGCACTTTTATATATCGCTTTTCAAAAAATTTACCAAACACGCGTGTTTGAATTTTAGGCTGGAAAACGCGTTGTGGTCCCTTAATGGTGTGTTACTTGCGCCACAACAAAACCTTATTTTTTTTCCTTCATTATTTGCTTGAGCTTTTTTTTCTTTTTTCTTTTTCAGACTTACTTTATTTATGTTCAACTTTTTAAAGACTTTTCTTTTTTAAGTACATCTTACTTTTTAGAAAAATAAAATAAGCAAATAAAAATAAACTCACCCAAATACTAAAATGGAATAAACTCAAGTACATGCAAAGAGAACTATGAATTAACTATAATGTGCCAAGTCTTAGGACCTCACTTTCATCATACTCTTAAGAAAAAGAAAGAGAAGTAATATATATGAATTTAGGGCCCATTGGATAATATTATTCTAATAAAGTTGTTTAAGTGTTATAAAAATATATATGAATGAAAAGTATTGTAAAAATTAGTATTGTATTGTTTAAACAACAAAAATTATTGTGTTGTTTAAGCAACAAAACAGGCCCTTAGACTCAGACATGAGAGAAAGACTGTTCTTTTTTTTCTTTTTTTTTTCCTACTGCTAAACTTTGTGAAGGTAAATTCTTAAGAGGAAACAAAGCAAATGGGTTTAAAACTAATGAAAAGTTAGAGAAATACATTGACAAAGCAGTCATGGAAGTGAAGCCTAATGAGGCTAGCGCCAATTCGGGCATCTGTCTTCAAAGCCTCTTCGATGATTCCACGTACGATGTTGGACACGTTAGGACACGTTGTATCATAGAATGTTGGACTCAGCTGGCCATGAGATAAAGATCCTCCAAGCAAAACCACACATAAAAGACCTATCAGTAGGGTACAGCAAGAAGAAGAAGAAGACATACTTTTCTGCAACATTATTTCACTCTAGAATAGCTTCAATGTTTAAGTTTTAAGTGTTTAACAAAACAAATTGTGACCCTTTGTTTATGAGGTGACAAACAACATATATATTCAGGTGAAAAAGAAGAAAAATAAAATTCAACACCTGTGGCAGTTGAGGTCCTGGGCACGCTTTCGAAATATCCATGGGATTTGGAAAAGTCTAAAGTTGATAATAAAGAAGGTTCCATGTTCTGTCACATCAAATTAATAAGATGTGGGGATGTATTTAATTGATACCCGTTCCCTTGCCGGTTGGTTTGCAATAGACTCTGGGTTTAATATAAAAAATATAAAAAATAAATAAATAAAAAAAAGTAAGTCGGTACCACAAACGATTTTCAAAATTTTGCCGGAACTTGTCGATGCGGTGATTTATGAGCGGAAGAATTATGGACCGGACTCATCATTTTTTTTCACTATTTACTGTTTGTCATGCAGGTGAATTGTGGTTAAAATGGTAGGAATTGTTGCGGTAGTAATTGCTTTTTGAAAAAAAAATAAAATCGTCCTTGGAAGTGAAAGGCTGGTGAGCACTAGAACCATACGTACAGGCACGTGTGCATGAAAAATCAGAAAAGTTTGTCAGGCAGGTAATTGCCTTCTCTGGATTATTTTTTTTGGTTGCCTTGCAGTGTTTCTTCAAGGTTTTCAATCAGAGACTAACAATGTTTGCCTTCCTTGAATTATTGCTAATTAGTACTTACTATTCTTCAACGTTACATGGACTGTGTTATTTAATTCAAGAGGTAATGATTTAGGCTTTGTTTAGTTTAATGGAAGAGGAAAGAAAAGAAAAGAAAAGGAAGGAATGACTTTCCTCTGATTGATTAAAAAGGAAAACAAAAAGAAGGAATAATAGAAGGGAAAAGACTTTTGTGAAATCAATTATTTTTTCTCTTCTTCCTCAAAATTTTTTTTTTTATTTTTTCTCTTAAAATTACTCCTATACCCTTAAAAGATTTTGTCTATTTTTGTGAAATGACATTTATATCCTTATTAACTTAAAATTTAAAAAGATAAAAATGTAAAATATCTCACATCTTTCCTTTCTCTTCCTCCTCATATCCAAACACACTTGAGAAAATACTTTCTTTTCCTTACCTTTTTCTTCCTCCTCCCTTCCTTCCCCTTCCACTGAACCAAACATACCTTTATGGTTGTAGAAAATTAATAAAATATTGCCACTTGGGTGGGTTTGAAAGATCAAGTAAGACTGCCAGTCAACAAATTTCTTTTGTCCGTTTGTTATTATGGTAAGATGTAGAATTTTTTAACGGTGGAGTTTCAAGGGTGGATTTTTTAGTTTTTACAATATAATGCTTTTTTGAAACTATGTTTGGACTTTTGTATATTTAACAAATTACAGTGACTGAATAATAGTATATGGGAACGGCTCACCTCCCATTTGAAAGTCTCCCACTTTCTCCCGCTTTAAAACTCGACACGTGGCAAAGACACAATTCAAGGGTTATAGAGTACATCAAATACAACTTTTGTCTTTCTTAAGAAGTCTGACCCTCTTTCTCTCTCTCCCCCAACAAGCCTCACTCTTCTCCTCTATCACCACTGCTATATGAGCATCAAAGGCACCGAAATTTAAGCTTGTGGGAGAAAACAGGGCAAAACAAGCCCCATACTTTTGGATCCTCATAATGCAGCTCGTTTAGCATTTGGACTCCAACCATTGGTGTGGGATGCAAATTTTGCACACTATGCACAATGGTAAACTAACCAAAGGCGATCCAACTGTGCTTTGAAGCACTCTAAACTCTAAAGGGTCTTATGGTGAGAACATTTTATGAGGTAGTGGAGATGGTTGGACACCTTCTCAGGCTGTCACGGTGTTAGATTAAAAATAATACAGCTTGGGTTTCAGAGCATCAATGGCACAAAAGATCTTTTTAATACAAATATACCCACGGGCAATGTTACCACAAAACCGGTCATAACATTAACATCTAATTGAAAAACAATTCAAAAGATTTTACAAAATCAAAAATTTCCACAACTTGTAAGGAAGTGAGAAATACAGTTTGATTAGAGAGAATTTTTTTTTTTTTTTTTTTAAAGAAAAAAAACCCCAAAATGGACAAGATGCGAGTCTGTGCTTGGGGAATTTATATCATTCTTGGCATGTTGGACAAGGACTTGAATGGTGTACTTAGCCGCAACCCCATTGGCTTCCGTTCAAGAGAAGGTCGAGTTAAGGCCAACAATGGTAAACTACACACCTACCTTTCTCGCACTGTATAGCTTGCTTTGCTTCCCATAAATCCGCTAAGATATTTTGCTCTTTTTAATTTCCTAATCCATTGTCCTGTTTTGCCCCTTTTTCTCCAGCAAGCTTTAATTTCAGTGCTTCTGATGCTCATGTAGCGATGGTGATGGAGAGGAAAAGAGAGGCTTGTTGGGGGAGAGATAAAGAGGGGTCAGACTTCTTAGGAGTTAGGAGATTAGGAGAGACAAAAGTTGTATTTGACGTGCTCTCTTTGTAACCCTTGGATTGTGTCTTTGCCGTGTGTCGCTCGTCGGTTTTAAAACGGGAGAAAATGGGAGACTTCCAAATTGGAGGTGAGCCATTCCCTAGTTTAATAATACTTTAAAGTTCTAAATTTATAGAACATGAACTCTAAATTATAGAGTTTTCTTCTTAAAAGCTCCAAATTATATATTTTTTAAAAATGATTAAAACAAACTATGAAGGTTTAAAAGCTCTTCTCATTCTTATTACAAGACACTAGCGTTTAGCTCCGTGCATATGCACGAGTACAATTAAAAAAATTATAATTACAAGGTTTAAATTATAATTTTTTTTAAAAGATGTTCAAATTATATATACATGGTATTAGCTTACACATTTTTTAAACCATACATTTCTAAAATATGTAATAATTTATATATATATATATATATATATATGATTTAGAATTTAATTAGATTTAGACTATTTTAAAATGGTAAACTACGTATTTGGTTCCTATCCTTTACATCATATTTCAATTTGGTTCATAACTTTTTAATTGTGTTAATTTGATTCTTAACCTTTTGATGTCGTATCAATTTAGTCACTGCCATTATCTTTTTTTATAGAAATTGATGGCATGGCAGATGACCAAAATAAAAAATTAGTTTCTGTTGATCTGGCAATAAACTAATTTTTTTTATTATTTTAACCATTTGCTATGTCAGCAATTTTCATCCAAACGATAAAGACATGGACTAAATTGACACGACATTGAAGGTTAGGAACCAAATTGACAATTGAAATATTATGGACTAAATTGAAATATGGTATAAAGGATAGGGACCAAATACATAGTTTACCCAATTAAAAAAATTAGATGGACACGTGGTGCAAAATTGGACTTTAATTGAAATCCAATTTAGAATCTAATTGGATTTGGACTGTTTAATTTTTACACTTAATAATTTACTTAGCACAAAAATTAAAAATTAGATAGGATACCTAGAGCAAAATTGAAAATCCAATTGAATTCTAATAGATTTTCTTTGAATTTTGGCTTTTAATATATATAGATTCTTTTCAGGTTGGGTAACATAATTGAACAAGATAATGGTGTTTAATTAGACTAGGATTTTATATAGTTGTTGAAAATGTATCATTTATGTGGGTTAGAAAGATCAAATAAGAAGATTAATTGTCGGTAAGCTAATTGCTTGTCTTGGATTCTTAATCATTAATAGTCTTGTGGTGGGCCTTTTTTGTGATTTTGGGCTGGACTGCCTCCTACTGTACCAAGGCCCAAGTGTTCTGGATAAGAGAGTTGGGACCGATCCAACTACAACTTACTTTGGTTCAGCTTGTGCACAAACTATGCCTCGTTTGCCAAAACTTCGATCACGTATACATGGTAGGTGAGACTGTTACAAAAGAGTTATGACAGACAAATATAATAAAGCAATTATAAAAGAAACATGTTACTGTTAAGGCAAGACAAGCGAGAGATCCTTAGTCAAAACAAGGAAGGAAGACACATTCTGAGTGAAGTTGCAAAGACGAGATGAGAAACAATAATAATAAGTGATAAAATTGAAGAATAAAAGATCAGTTTGCCACGTTTGATTGTGCTACGGGGCTAAGGCCAAGGAGGGAACCACTTCCTCAACGTGGGTAACCTTTCAGGATGATCCTACCATAGAAATTATCCACTTTAAGGGAATGGGCTTGAGTGGCTTATGCCCAAATGAGTCCTTTACCCTTAGCAGGGAGTAGGTTTTTAGAAGGAGAGAAATGATTAGCCTATTGGTGCATGCCTGCCATTCTACACTCTCTGTTTTTTCTTCCTGGTTCTCTCTTTTCCTCTCTGTTTTTATTATTTTTTATTCTTTCTCTCTTCTTTATTTTTTTTATTTTTATTTTTACTCTTTCTTTCTTAGCACTTGTAGTTTTTATGATGAAGGTGGTGCTGTGATTCTCTCCGAGTGATTTCCATTGTTGCGATGATCCTTCTGTGCACGGCAAGGACCTTTTATATACTGCCTGCCGTGACTGGTTTTTTACCATTTTAGCCTTTAACCATCTTTGTCTGGTTTAAGGTGTTCCTACCGACCACCCATTGGTTTTTCAGTTGTCCAACCACCACCACTTACCTGTGTTGGCTGTGCCACTCCCTATTACCAGACAAAGAAGACTATTTTATTTGCTTGCTCACCGTGACATTCTTATCCACCACTATATGGGTACTCTCTCTTGCTATCCCTCATGGCATGCACCTAGTAGTTCCAACTCATCCTTACTTCTTTTGTGTGATATTTTATCCCAGCAGGACATTACTCCCAAAAGAATCTGTGCAGAAACCCCAAAATAGGCTTTCCCTTCTCTCTACTGCCAAACCATACCATCTCTTACCTCTGACCCATGACCCACCACTCCTGTATTGGCTGGGTACAGGTTGGTGGTGTCTAGGCTTTGCACGTGCTCCACTTTCGTGTGTGTCCAAAGCTTGTCCGCTGCTCATGTGTTTGCTATGGTCTGGAAGCTCGTCTATGCATTCTGCCGTTCATCCTTGACCTCTTATGGCGTGAACTACTTTCTGCTTTCTCATTCTTACGGCTTACTTCTCTCAAAGGCTGGGCCTTGTTTGATTATGGGCTTTTCTTCCTCCAACCATACTTTTTTGCTCCTTCCATAGTCTTGTTACCGTACCTACCATGCTACTCTGCTATTCCTGCTGTGGTGATATTTGCCCCAAGCGTGCTGGGCCTCTTTGAGCCCGTTGCTTATTCTTCTCTCAATGACTCAATATAGTCATTGGATTTATACTGATACTACTTTGGGCTTTCTTATTACATTGCTTGTGGGCTCCTTTGTCCCATTTATTTCTTCTCGGGCATCCTTGCCCTATTTGCTTTCCTTGGGCATCCTTGACCCTTTTTCTAATTCTGCGTTCCCATGAGTTTTTACTAACTCTTTTGGGTTTCTCTGACCCAATTACCTTATCCTTTATCTTTAGAACTCATGGGGCTTCCATCAACCCCTTACTTTCTTTACTTGCATTACTTCGGGCTTGTTGTGGCCCATTCTCACTTTCTTCTCCTTTTTGTCTTTCCTTCTTCTTTTTCTTCGCAGGCTTTTTCAAACAGTAGGCCCCAATTTATTTTATTTTATTTTTTCTCTCCTTGCCATGAACAGTATTGTCTCTTCGAATTTTCCAATTTAGCAGTTATTCGAAAACACAGTCTCCGTTTCATTAATTCCACCTCTTATCCGATGGTTGACCCATCACATCCTTTCATGTCAGCGTTAATGCTATTGGTACTTAAAAGAGATTCTCTTCATATTCCAAACACTTTCTTCCTTTCCCTTCCTTCACCATGTCTTCTTTCTCAAACACTATCACTCATCTACTTCGATCAACTGCTCCATCATGACGCTGGCAAAAAGCCAAGGTTCTTCCCATCGTAAGGGGAAAGAGATTGCCTCCGATGATCCTGCCGCGCAAGAAGTAGGCGAAAAGGCCGCCTATTCCGAATCGGACCATTCCGATGAAGAGGAGGCATAGCGTGATCTCGATAGTGAATGCGCTCCTCTTATAGACCCTTGGTATGATACCCATGTCCATTTTCCAAAGGTTCCCGGTGAGTACACGCTGCCGCCGCCGGGCCGTGTGTGGCTCGCCTTTTGCCGTCGCAACACGAATGTATCTTAGGCTCCGTTGGCTTCTTCGATTCCAGATCTCATTATCCGCCAAGGTACTTCACTCCTCGTGCCCATTCTCTTCGAATTTGGATTGGGTACTGCTTTGGGTTGGAAGGAATGGGTGGACAAGGAGTTGTCCAACACGGGTTTTATGGAGGCGCTACAGCGGGCTGGCGTGTTGAAGGCCATTGTCACATCCTTCCTTTCTATTCCTCTTCCTTTTCATATCCAAACACACTTGAAAAAAAATACTTTCTTTCCCCACTCTTTGTTCTTTTCCTTACCTTTTTCTTTCTCCTCTCTTACCTCCCTTTCCACTGAACCAAACATAGCTTAGACTTGGCTTTATTGTTGTGGAAAAATAATAAAATATTGCCATTTGGGCGGGTTTGAAAGATCAACCAATTTCTTTTGTCCGTTTGTTATTATGGTAAGATGTAGAATTTTTTAAGGGTGGAGTTTTAAGGGTGGAGTTTTTAGTTTTTACAATATAATGCTTTTTTGAAAATATCTTTGGACTTTTGTATATTTAACAAATTACAGTGAGTGAATAATAGTATAATAATACTTTAAAGTTCTAAATTTAGAGAACATGAACTCTAAATTATAGAGTTTTTTCTTAAAAGCTCCAAATTATATATTTTTTAAAATGATTAAAACAAACTATGAAGGTTTAAAAGCAAATCTCATTTTTATTACAAGACACTAGTGTTTAGCTTTATGCATATGCACGAGTATAATTAAAAAAATTACAATTATTATAGGATTTAAATTATACCTTTTTTTTAGAAGATGTTCAAATTATATATACATGGTATTAGGTTACACATTTTTTAAACCATACATTTCTAAAATATATAATGATTTATATATATATATATATATATGATTTAGAATTTAATTAGATTTAGACTCTTTGAAAATAGTAAACTACATATTTGATTCCTATCCTTTACATAATATTTCAATTTGGTTCTTAACCTTTTAATTGTGTTAATTTGATCATTTACCTTTTAATGTCGTATCAATTTAGTCCTTGCCATTATTATTATTTTTTTTTTTTATAGAAATTGATGGCATGGTAGATGACCAAAATAAAAAAATTAGTTTCTGTTGATCTGACAATAAACTAATTTTTTATTTTAGCCATTTGCTATGTCAACAATGTTCATCCAAACGATAACGGCATGGACTAAATTGACACGACATTGAAGGTTAGAGACCAAATTGACACAATGGAAATATTATGAACTAAATTGAAATATGGTATAAATGATAGGGACCAAATATGTAGTTTACCCAATTAAAAAATTAGATGGACACGTGGCGCAAAATTGAACTCCAATTGAAATCCAATTTAGAATCTAATTGGATTTGGACTATTTAATTTTTACACTTAATAATTCACTTAGCACAAAAATTAAAAATTAGATAGGACACCTAGAGCAAAATTGAAAATCCAATTGAAATCTAATGGATTTTCTTTGAATTTTGGCTTATAATATATATAGATTTTTTTCTGGTTGGGTTACTTAATTGAACTAGATAATGGTGTTTAATTAGACTAGGCTTATATATAGTTGTTGAAAGGGCAAGACTTATGTACAGTACTTAGGTGCTGTTCTTTAGATTTCCCTCTTAAAATTCTGCTATGTGAATTTTTTCTTATGAGATGAAAGTGTATTTTTTAGTTAAATAATCACATGGCTGAATTCTAAGAGGAGAGAACCTAATAAACAGTACCTAAGGTACTATACCTAAGTTTTGTCCTGGTTGAAAATGTGTCATTTACGTGGGTTTGAAAGATCAAATAAGAAAATTAATTGTCGGTAAGCTTTTTTTTTTGAGAAAATAATCGTCGGTAAGCTAATTGCTTGTCTTGGATTCTTAATCATTAAAAGTCTATTTGCATGTTAATCGGTTTGTGTTACGTAATTCAACAAGGTAATTAATGGCTAAGACTTGTAACCTAGACCATATTGAAATATTCCTGCTCCAAGTCCATGCATGCCTTTGCTTTTTCCTAAAAGCAAAGAGATTCTTAACACCAAAAAAGATATTGCGGCGACTTAGGGGCTACGGCGTCTCTGTCAGTCTAGAAGCGCAATAAAGGAAGGGAGGACCATGTCGACAATCAGATAATGCTTTTCATTTCAAGCACCTACCATTTCTGTCTATTTGTTCTTTAGTTGTGGGGCACCATTCTCACCCATACATTTCTTATTTCCCACGGAATTCCATCTTATCTTCTTTGTTCTCTCTTTCTTTCTTTTGGTGAAATACATCTTATGTGAGTCCCACTCTTCAATTTCAGATTTAGTACAAAAGAAGCCCAAAGGTTTTTCCACCAAGGCTGCATCGATCATATCATATGCTAAATAACAACATTAACAACTAGTCTTTAAGATAAAATTTAAACATATGACTTCCGTTCTATGATAATTGTTCTTTGCCGTTAGGTCAAGACACTAATCAATTTTTGATCGAGCCAACTAGTCGATCGGTAGCCCATACAATATTCTACAGAGAAGTTTAATATAATTTTTTCTCTTTTTTTTTTGGTATAAATATTAATAATTATAGTAGTTGTTAATAGACATTTATTATGATTATGTTTATATATGGAACTATGTGTATTCTAGCATTAGGCATCTAATATGATTGTGTTTGTATATGGAAATTATATATTTTACTAGTTAAAGAAAATGTAATGTATCAAAAGCTTGTGTAGTATAATATTAGTATATATATTTTTTATATATATACTAGCCTTTGAGCACGCACGTGAAGCTCTTCTATTTTTCTGGGTAAAGGTTAATAAGTTACATATATTATAATTTAGAAATACATATATATATATAGTTTCAAACAAATAAAAATGATAAACTTTAGAAATAAGGTCAAAATGTTGTGAATGTAGCACCTCTCTTTCTTTTTTAAACGTGAAGGGAAAAAAATCATAAATTTTAGGAATTCTCTTTTTTAATTCAAAATGAAATTTATTATTTGACATTTATGACTCTATTTCTATATATATATATATATATATATATATATATATATATATATAAACTCCTAGTTAAGAGAGTTTATTCAAGAATTTCAGGGATTAAGCCACCGCAATAGTATGCTTTGACAGTTTGAGGTTAGGAGAAGTTACTTGTGATTAGTGGGCTATAAGTAGAATTCTAAAAGCCTAAAATATAAACTTTTTTTTTCTTTGCTCAAAATTGTAAAAATAAAATAAAATAGAGTGATTTTACTTAATTGACCCAATTTTTTTAAATTTAAAAAGTTGAATGTGAGAGTAAATTGAAATAGTTGAAAAGTCCAACCCAAACAAAAGAATCCTATTATTAGTAATATATAGCTGATTCTATACTAAGATTAGATGGTCAACAACCAATTAAACATCCTATCAAAAAAAAAAAAAAAAAAAACCAATTAAACATCATTCGTGACCACTGGAATCCAATTGCATTGGACCAAACTAACATTAGTGGTTGCATGACATGTGACCAAACAGTCTTCAATGTTCAACGTGTGTTTAAGAAACACTATGAATCTCGTTATATCACAAAATATTTTGAGAGAAAAAAGAAATATGAAATCGATCAAGAACTCCAAATTTAATAAACTTAGACTTCAGGTGTATGGCCTACACAAATTGTGTTTAAGCAGAACAATATTCGATGATATTTTATTGATAATTCTCCAAATTTTTTACACATAATCCAACTTCCTAAACTTTTAATTTTTTTTTATATATAAGCAATGACATTATAAATCAAGACAAAGAAGGAAGGCTCAAAATCATTTTTGGAACTTGGGGAGGAGACCTAGTCAGGAAGAGGAGAAGTTTAGCAAGCAAGATGGTGGGTTAAAAAGTTTTTTTTTTTTTTTTTGGGTGAAGATTGTGGGTTAAAAATTTAATGTCCTTAATACAAAATAAAAACCCCAACAATATGGAAAATTGAGAGAAGCAAATAAGGTAAAAGGACACGGCTTGTGTCTAAAACTTGACACATATCCACATTCTAATGTGTCAAATGTAACTTATGCACAGGACACAATCCCAAACAAAAAAAGAAATACTAAAACAGCCGGGGTTACCATAACCTCCTAAATATGGCCACATTAACTATGCTCCTAAATACAGTATCAGAACACCATTAAGGCACTAACACATAACGCAATTTAAAAACAATTCAATTACCCAAGAAACATCTAGACTTTTGTTTTTCATTCCGTAACCCATAACTCACAACTAATGCCTATAATAGTGGGAAATGGCAATTCCTTACAAATTCAAACTATTTAATGGTAACAACTCCTTATTGGATTGAAACTCTGTTTATATGAAAATAGTAGTCCCGAAAAAAGATGACACTTGTAAGTAGAAGTTATTTACTACAATCAAACCACTCCCTCGATTTGTGTGAGTAGTTATTGACTGAAAATTTGTACTCCATACATATAAACCTTCTTCTCAAACAAACTTCTTGCTGGTTTTATATATATACACGGCGCGTATAATGAGACTAGTGTATATATATAGGACTGCTTTATACATTGGTTCAAGTCAAGGGTGAGTGGTGAAATTGACAATGGCTGTAACATTTGATACTATTTTTATGTATTTCTCATTCACTTGTACGGTTCTTATCTCGCTTTGGACAACCTATAATTCGTTCCAAAGTTTTCTTGAAAAATATAAGAAGATCGACTTTGTGGATTTTCTGCTTCTACTTTGGCCTACCATCTTTACATGTTTCTACGTCGCGTGGTTAAGGAAGCTGGCCACGACCTGATCTTTTGCCTGATGAATGCTAGCTACCATGCATGCATGGTTTGCCCTTTCATCTATTCACTTCTTTAATATTTACTGTCCACTCTAGTTTATAAATTGTTCAAATTAGTTTCTTCTTTTTTTTATTTTTTTTTATTTATTATTATCATGCTAAGACTAGTATAGACGGTTTCAAACTCAAATCTTTTATTTAACAAACAAAAGACTTTATGTATTAATTTTTGGATATGTATTAGAGCCTTACATAATGTAAGGTTAATTACTTTGCTTCATCGTGTGTGTGTGTTTTTTCTTATACTCCGTAATATTTTGTTATGTTGTTGCTTTTTTTATAATTGTTTTGAGTGTATGGTAAAAATTAAGAAATAACTTGATCGGCCAGTGTTTCTTTTCTTCTAATGTTACTTGTTATGTGTGTTTGAGAAGAAATAAACGTGTATTATTTAGTAAAATCACAATAATCTAATACAACTTTTTAATCCAGAATTTTCCACTAATTCCCATGGCACCAATGTCCAAAACCCGCAAAGAATCCAAGATTTCCTGGTCAATTCTCCCATTGGTGTTAACATGCTTCTCTTCAAGTTAATGTGTGTTTGAGAAGAAATAAACGTGTATTATTTAGTAAAATCACAATCTAATACAACTTTTTAATCCAGAATTTTCCACTAATTCCCATGGCACCAATGTCCAAAACCCGCAAAGAATCCAAGATTTCCTGGTCAATTCTCCCAGTGGTGTTAACATGCTTCTCTTCAAGTTAATAAAAAATGACTTCCAGATTTGAGTACCTGATCAACTTCTATAAGAAGCATCGCATGGGTTTAATAAAGTCATCATTAGACAGCAAAGACATGTTATTCTACATAAGCAAATTAAATTTCATAAAAACAATCTATGAAGCCAATTTGATCTCAAAGACCCTAAATTTGATATTCCTTTATAAAAAACTTAAACTGAGAAGCTGCACATTCATCGATCATTGATCGGGTTTCTGGGTTTTGATGATTTTTTTTTTTTTTCGTTTAATTAGTTATTTTGGATTGATCCTCCTCTGGTAATTCCATTGCCTGATAAGAAGACATTGGAGACGAAAGAAATTTTCTTTTTTTGTTGTATGTGGTTGTGTGGTTTTGAAGCCAATTTTGGGGCTGGTGTTTATTTTTGTTATTATTATTTTTTTGTTGTTTAATTTTGGGACCGGAAGAATTTAACACCCCAGCATTATTAGCAATTTCCAAATCTCCTTTACCATATTCATTGCGGACCATGTTGCCAAAGCTCATAAATCATACTAAATGGAACGGTATTCAGATCGAAAATTTAATATTCTTCTCATCTACTATTCAGTTTCTTAGATTCTGTCAAAGAGCCTGTAACAATGAATATAAATAAAATAGAAATAGAGGAAAAAAAATTAAAAGGAGAGAAAGGAAGAGATTTTGATACGTGTTTGTACATACCCGCCTAACTAGAGGAGTTTTTACATACCCACCTAATTAGAGGAGTTTATAGTGAGGTTAACGAGTTTGAGCGAGCAAAGAACTCAACAAGGTCACTAATTAATTGACTTCACTGATCTCCCCCTAATTTATTGATTTTTTTTTTTTTCCTTTTTTTCTTTTCTCTTTCAGTTGAAGGACACATGGCATTCTGGTTGAAAAAAATAAAAACAATTTTCTTATTTTAATATATTTGTTAGTCATGACAATTTCTTCCCTCCATCATTTAATAGAATAGACTATTTTGACACAATATCAAAATGCTATGGATTAAAATAATACATATATATTTGAAATTTTATCACATAGGATAAACGTTACGGACCATAAACATGTTTTTTACATAAATCAACAAAAGTCCCACGGAAGGTCAAGAAGATTCTTCCTTATGTTGCACATTATTATTGTAATATTCTAAATTGTGCGAATTTGTAATATAAATGCTGTGTAGGCTTATGATAAATTCCATCAAATATGTATTAAGTTGATACGGACAATATAAAAATATGAACTCTTATTTTAACTAATCTTTTTAATCTATGATGTAGTTTTTTATATGACTTTCCAGAATATAAACTTCCATATTCATGTTTGAATTACAAAAGCTTATTTTCTTTAAAAAGTATAAAATAAAGCGAATTGGCTTGCATCCAATGTTTCGGTGTATTATGTTCGAAAATAACTATATATTGCTTTTGTATATTGTTCACTATAACAAAGTACTGGACAAAAGTTGTCTAAAATTTAAAAATATATATTAAAAAAAAAAAAAAAGTGCTACTTTCCAAATACTCCTATAATTTATTTTTGGGTAAATTGCAAATTACACTCATAAAGTTTGGGGGTGATTGGATTTTACATCCTGAAGTTTCGGAATTTGAATTTTACCCTCTGAAATTTGGGGTGTTTGGATTTTACACTCTAATGTTTCAAAACTTAGATTTTACCCCCTAACATTTAGGGTTGTTTGGATTTTACACCCCCAAATTTTGAAACTTTAGGGAGTAAAATCCAAACACCTGAAAATTTTAAAAAATAAAATCCAAACACTCCTAAAATATAGGGGCTAAAATCCAAATTTTGAAACATTGGGGTGTAAAATCAAAATATCACCAAACTTCAGGGAATAAAATTCAAATTCTGAAATTTCAAGAAGTAAAATCCAATCACCCTCAAACTTTAGGGGTGTAATTTGTAATTTACCCTCTATTTTTTAACTAACATTAGGGTTTGCATGACATGTGACCAAATAGTCTCAAATCAGAAGTATGACTTGTGTTCAAGAAACACTATAGAATCTCATCATATCACAAAATATTTTGAGAGAAAAATGAAAAAGAAGAAATAGAAAACTCAGGTGTCTGCACGTACACAAATTGTGTTTTAAGCGAAACAATATTCAAAGATATTTTATAGAATATTCTCCAAATTTTATATACATAATCCAACTTTCAATTTCAATAATAATAAATAAATAAAAAAAGGTAAAAACCCAAAACTGACCCTTTAACTTTCAGTCTTTTTCATTTCAGTCCTCTAACTTTCAGTTTCATCATTTCAGTCCTCTAACTTTCAATTATTTGCAATTCGATATTTTGTTAGACATCAGTTACCTGTTGCTGTTAAGTGAACGACGTCGTTTTGGCTCTTTTTTTTTTAATAAATTTCGGAATTAAAAGAAAATAAAAGAAACTGTTATTTAAAATAAATAAATAAAACATTTAGGGGAACGACATCGTTCCCCTTACCTAAAATCAAAACGAAAGAACATGATGGACACCTAAATCCCTAACTGAGTAAATTTGGGGAAAAGGGAAAACTAGTCAATTTGAGAGAGAGAGACTGAGAGAGAGACCGGGATGAAGGTGATGGAGTTCTAATAAAAACTGATCTGCAGAGATTGAGAGATTGAGATCGAGATATTGATATTGAGAGAGTTTGAGATATAAATCGAGACCAAGATAGCCCGAGAAGGTGATGGATTTTTGATGTTGAGACTGAGACCAACAATGTGTTATATAAAGCTAGTGACTTTTCTGTTGAAAAGTATTTTTATTGCATTTTGTTTGTTTATGTTGGACTTTGTTGACTGATAGGTGAGATTAAATGCATTGGGATAATCTACTTTATATGGTTTATTTTTTCATTTTTTGAGTGGATAATATATTTTATTTGTTTATTTGCTGAACATCTTCGCATGCAATTTTATTGTTTCAAAATAACTTGGTCCCCACTTGGAGGAGTTGTTTGCTGTGTGGGGTACTTAGATGTTAGCACTTTATTTTTATATTGAGCTAATAGTGTGTGTGGGATTACTTTACACTGTCTTTGTCGGCTAAAATACTTGTGTTGTGTGCTGACTTTTTTATTTAAAACTTTCAGAGGGAAGATGATTGGTCAGAATTTTACATTAGTTTTTCACTACAACAAAGTATTGCACCACTCGGTTAAGAAGAGGAAGTATATAGGTGGTAAGGTGAAAGTTTATGATAATGTGGATTCAGACTGCTTTTCTGTATTGGAGGTTAAGCATTATTGTGCGGAATTGAGGGTATTGGATTATGTCTAGTTTTGTTATCTTGTGCTTGGGTTGGATCTTGATAATGGCCTAAGATATTTGTCTACTGATGCTGATACTCATGAACTATTTAAATGTCTTGACCCCATTGATCCTAAAATAGACATTTATGTAGAACATACAACCCCTGTTCAAAAACAATTGTTAGTCAGGGATGTCAGTTTTATTGATGCTGCAAATTTGGTTGGTTATGGTGTTGGTGTGGAGGATGTGGGTGTTGATGAAGTTAATGGTGATTGTGATGACAATGAAGTTGGTGTGGAGGATAGGGATGTTGATGAAGTTGATGTGGAAAATGCGGATGAGGCTCTTCCTGATGATGAGTTTGAGGAGGGTGGTAAACTGGTAATTTGGTTAATGAAAGGAATGATGCTAGGGGCAAAGATGGGAATGGTGTCGTGGGAGATGTGGATTATGAATGGAATGACTCTGACTATGATGACCCAGCCAATGAACAATTATATGAAATTACTGTGGATGAGGTTGATGACTACACAATTCAGCCCACCATAACCCATAACGATCAACCCTCACAAGAACCCACAATTGCCATCCATCAATTGTCACACCCACCTAATTTTGCAAACCAATCATTATCTCACCTAGATCTAGTTCCAACTCTTTTCAATTGGCCATTGAATGAAATCCCAAATGGATCCGACAATGCATCCTCAGACCAGTTGCTTTCTCTAGACAATTCTGATGGTGATCAAAAGAAAAAAATTATCTAAATTCAGAAGTGAATACTTAAAGGATCCTGAGTTTGTGTTGGGGATGCCATTTAGGGACAACAAGCAGTTCAAAGAGTTTGCACGAGCTTACAAGTTGAAGCATAGATATAGCATTAAGTTGTCAAAGAATGAGAAGTCTAGGGTGAGATATAAATGTGTTGAAGGTTGTCCTTGGAAGGTGTCTTTAGGTATTGATAAGAAGGCAAACTTCTGGATTAGTGCGTTGTATGATACGCATACATGCTGTAGGTATTTCCATACCATGTAGTAGGTCTTTTCTTTTCTTCCTAAAATTCTCTCCACTACCAACCATTAGTAAAGTAAACTTACACCAAAAATGACAACATATTCTAAACTAACCATCCCTAATTTTCAATACCCATCAAAGAATAACAATTTAAAACTTACCCAAATCCATAAAACATTAAACCCCACAACAACAACAACAACAACAAATAGTGATAACTTTTAGATATTGATGCTCCTATAAATGTAAGTTTTAATACCTGGTCTTTCAACTATGAAAACAAAACAAATATTTAGTTAGAAGCTGATAAGAACAATGATTGAATACCTGTTGCCTCCAAATCGGTCTCTCTCAAATTCGGCCTCACTCAAATTGGTCTCAATCTCGGTCTCTCTCTCAAACTCGGTCTCTCTCTCAAATCGACCCAGTTTTCCCTCTTCTGCAAATTTGCTCAGCTAGGGATTTTGGTGTCCATCGTGTTCTTTGGTTTTGATTTCAGGTAATGGGAACAACGTCGTTCCCCTAAATGTTTTCTTTTTTTCTTTTTTTTCTTTTTTTTTTATAACAATTTTTTATTTTCTTTTAATTTCGAAATTTATTAAAAAAAAATAGCCAAAACAACGTCGGTTTGGCTCACTTAACATCAACAGGTAACTGAGGTCTAACGGAATACCAAATTGACAACAATTGAAATTTAGAAGACTGAAATGGCAAAACTTAAAGTTAGATGACTAAAATGAAAAATGCTGAAAATTAGAGGGTCAGTTTTGGATTTTTGCCAAAAAATTAATTATTAAAAAAAAAAAAAAAAAGAGAAGAAGAAAAAGAAAGAAAGAAAGAGAGGATGCTCCTAATTTTCAGAACACCACTAAGGCACTAACACTAAGAATGCAATGAAATTCAAAAACATCTAGACTACCCATAAGGCCATAACTCAAATAATGCCTATAAAAGTGGTAAATGGTAATTGAATTCCCTACAAATTCAAACTAACTAATACTAGCTAGTATACGTATAACAACTCCTTGGATTGGAACTCAATCTTCTTACAGTCTTCTTTAGTTCATAAATTTTTCAAATTAGTTTTTTTTTTTTTTTTTTTTTTTTTTTTTTGAGAATCTCCATTTTTAATATTTGATAGGAGAGAATTTCAACCCTTTGTGTCTACTTCATAATGATTATTATGCCAAGACATTAAACAGTTTTTAGTGTAGACGGTTCAAAGTTTAAATCCAAATCCTTTATTCAGTTGACAAGAGACTTTATCTATTAGCTTTTGGATATGTATTAAAGTCTTACATAATGCAAGTTTAATTACTTTTCTTCATCGTGTGTGTTTTTTATTTATAATGTTTTGTTTTGTTGTTGCTTTTTTTTTTTAATATAATTTTTATAATTGTTTTGAGTGTACGGTAAAAATAAAGAAATATATTGATCGGCCAGTTTGAGAAGAAATAAAAGTATATTATTTATTAAAATCACAATCTAATACAATTGTTTAATCCAGCCAATAATTCCCATATGGCACCAAAAACCGCAAAGAATACAAGATTTCCTGGTCAATTCTCCCATTGGTGTTAACATGCTTCTCTTCTTCATACTCACTGAACTTTCATGAACTTGCCAGAGGGCAAGTTAACTTTCAAATTTGAGTACCCTATCAACTTCCTTCTATAAGTTAAATTTGGCGCAAAAGAGCCCAAAAGAGCCCATGAAAAATCATATTCGGCCCCTTTAACCACAAAAAGCCCAAATAACGATACAATAGAATCCAAATAATATCACAAACAAGCCCAAACAACATAAAATTAGCCCAAAGCCTTGATTTTTTTTTTTTTTTAAATAAAAATTACACATTTGTATCTAGTCAGATGATACTCATTAAAATTCATAAAAACAATCTATGAAGCCAATATGACCTCAGTGACCCTAAAATTGATATTCATTATGCATGAACTAAACACGCAGTATGCATAATGCCATAATGACCTTTATAAAATACTTATACTGTGATGCTGCACATCAGTGCATCATTTATTTGGTTTAAGGGTTTTGAAGGGTTAGTATTGTTTTTGTTTAGTATGGGTTTTTGTTTTTGTTTAGTATGGGTTTTGAAAGCTGGTGTTTATTATTATTATTATTTTTTGGGGACCCAAAGTAATTTATCCAACAAACCCAAAGTAATTTATCCCAAAAAAAAAAAAAAAAAAAAAAATCCCTTAATTATCTGAAGTGAGGTTATGTAAACAGGATTTTCACTTAAATCAACGAAATTCTCAATTACAATCAAGAAGATTCATCCTTATGTTATACATTATTATTGTAATATACCAAATTGTTCGTATTATAAACGTTGTATAGGCTTATGGTAAGTTCCACATCAAATATATGTACTAAAGTTGATATGGCCATATAGCAATAGGACCTTTTATTTTAATTAATCTATGGCCTAGATGTGGATGTCAGGATATGACTTTCCAAGATATAAACCTTCTTTTTTTTCCTTTCTCTTTTTAAAAATACTAAATATTTTTAACACACACAGAGGAAAAGGAGAGAAGATTTTTTTAAAGAAACTTACAGTAGTGTATATCCAAAATGGCCTAATTCTTTGTACACAGTATAGACTTTAAACCTCTTTTACTCATACTCATTTTCCAACGTGGGATTAACCAACTATTTTTTCTTTTGAGAATACTAAGTATTTTTAACACACACACACGGAAAGAGGAGAGAAGGTTTTTTAAACTTGGATATTCATGTTTGAATCCTAAAAACTTATTTTTCTTTAGGCTTCGTTTGAGAGTTCATAACAGAATGGAATGATTATAAAGGAATAAAAATGAATAAAATGGAATGAAATGTACTTAAGTAAGATAAATTAATGAAGAAAAATGAAATTAAGTAACCTTAATTGGATGTTTTAAAATAAAGGAATGGAAAGAAATGCAAATGAATGGAATGTAAGTAATCTTATTTGAGAGTAACATAGAAGGAATAGAATGGAATTATTTTATGATAATATTACTATTAAACCCTCTATTTTAAAATAAAAGGGTTGAATATATGAGTATTTTTGGAGTTTTAGTGAAAATTCATTAAATCTAGGATAAATTGCAAATTACACCCCTGAAGTTTGGAGTTGGCTGGATTTTACATCCCAATGTTTCAGAAACTTGATTTTACACCCTGAAGTTTGGTTCCGTTAGTAATTTACCTCCCACGGTTAGTTTCTGCTGTTAACTGACACATCACCATGCTAACATGTTTTATTTTTGCCAAATCAACCCCAAAACTATGTAGTTTTAGTGATGATTAAGTAAAAAGCTGGCATAATCAAAGCTAGTTGTTTCATGCCTAAACTTAAAATACAAACCTCTAGCCTAAACATCACTGTTACTGTTCAGGCCAAACTCTAAAACAAAAAACAAAGAGCCACAGAGAAAGACCTCTGAGGATTTGACCTCCTTAACCCATACCCCCATGAACCCAGACCTCCCAAACCCATACAGAGGAGGGTTACACTACTCTGCACAGAATTATAAACTAGTACAATAGTTCAATGCCTGAGAGAAAGTAGGACACCAGTGGATTGCATCATTGTCTATGCATATCCCAAGAAACAGTAGCATATGTTTAAGGACCGCAGAAAACTGCAAACTTCCTTTTTATGGACACATCAAATATACAGTATGTTTCAAACATTCATAAAAATGCAAATTGAGATTCACCATTAAAGTTACATGGGTAGAAACGATAGGCAAACTAAAACAATTCTCATCAATTACACAGCCATTAGAATGCTTACCAAATTCATTTACTCATTATTTAAAAATTCAAATGCAAAAAAATCTCCCCAAGTCTTATATTCACTTCAAATAGAAGTTTCTAACAAACATTAAGACAAAAGGTGAGCAGACTGCATACTTCATTCATTTTTCTTGCTTAGAGTCAAGAAGTAATTAAGGGTGCATAAAGGCCTGAGAGGTTAGATCCTCAGAGGTCTTCTCCGTGGTTCTTAGTTTTTTGTTTTAAAGTTTGGCCTGAACGGTGATGTTTAGGCTAGAGATTTGTATTTTATGTTTAGGCATGAACCTACGTAGTTTTGATTGTGTCAACTTTTAACTAGGTCATCACTGAAACTACGTAGTTTTGGGTTTAATTTGGCAAAAATAAAACAAGTCAGCATGGTGATGTGTCAGTTAACAGCAAAAACTAACCGTGGGGGGTGAATTGCTAACAGAACCAAATTTCGAGGTGTAAAATCAAGTTTCTGAAACGTTGGGTGTAAAATCCAATCAACCCTAAACTTTAGGGGTGTAATTTGCAATTTACCCTTAAATCTAATTTCATTCCCTCTTATTCCTCCCAATTTCGAGGGAATGAAAATTTGAGATTTTAAGGGAATAGAAAGAAATAAGTGTTTCTTCTTACCCATTCCATTCCCTCCCACTTAAACTCTCAAACAAGAAAATAGACTTTCCATTCCCTCCATTAAAACTCCCAAACAAGGGAAGGGAATAATATTTTAAAATTATTCTTTTTATTCATTTCCATTTCATTTCATTCATTCCTCCCAAACTAGAGCTTAAAGTTTATAAGGAAGGCATTTGTCTTTCATTCAATGCTCTAGTGAGAACTAAGTTAAAAAATTACTAGAAGCTGCGAGTCTCTTCCTTTTCGAATATCAATTTAAATTCCCTCGTCTAGGAAAAAATTACAAGCTTTGGCTTTGGTGAAGTGGAAACCTCCAGGTATCGACAATTTCAAAACTAATTTTGATGGGGCGGTGTTTGCTGAGTCCAATGAAGCAGGTATTGGGGTGGTGGTGAGAAATGATAAGAGGGAAGTACTAGACATGACTTATGCCATTTTCTGAAAAATAAAAATAAAATGACTTATGCCATTTTCTGATTTTCCAGTTATTTGAATAAAATGACTTATGCCATTTTCCAAAAATAGAAATAAATGAAAATAAAAATGCTCCAGTGTACTAAACAAGATACAAACACAACATGAAATAGAGAATGAATTTTGTTCATTGCACTAGACAAAAGCTTTCGTCCAAAATAAAGCCCAACTCTTGAATCAACGAGTAACAAAGCAAATGACGAATTTCTCATATTATCAAACAGGCTTGACTTTCTATAATCATATCCAAAACAGTGCCACTTTCTACAAATGACAGACTTTTTTTTTTCTCTTGAATCAAAGGTAGTCCCCCATTTGTCCCAATGTTAATTAAATTCAATTTATTTTTCAATTTTGGCTCCAAACATATTTGTAAATGTCTTACTCCAACCCATGATGTGATGATTATACAAACCATTTATATGTAGTTTTACTCATATTACTCTTTTAATGAAACATATGACTTATTTAAATAATATAACATATATAATCTTATAAATCGACTCTTAAAAAGTTCAAAGAGATAACTCCAAACATATTTGGAGTCAAACTTTGTTTAAAATATGATTATTTGATGCTTATGGATCAATGGTGATGATAGTTTACAGTCACAACTCACAAGGAAATAAAACTAAAAATAAATGGATAGTGTTATCAATCACCAAGAAATGAGAGGAATTTTCCTTAAAAACTATTTATAAGTAAACCGGATAACACATGACTTTTTTTCAAAAACACATGACTTTTTTTGTTTTTTTAGAAACAGACATTGTTATATTAAATTATTGTGAGTAGGACTAGACCATAGTTTTGAAAACCAAAAGTGAATATGGATTAAACATGGCTAAAACAATGCCAATTTGAATAGCCGTTTAAACCCTAAAACCTTTTCAAAAACCCAGAAGAGAAAGAATGAGACAGAAAAACCAATCTTAAACCCAAACCATAACACACACAAAAAAATACCAATCGACGAAGAAAATGGTGATACTCATAGCTCGAACTCTCTTTACTTCCCAAAAGCTCAAACACTCCCTCTATTCTCTCTCACAACTCTTTACCTTTGCCCAACATCAACAATCACTCCCAACACCAAAACCCAAAACCCCACCACCTCCATTTCTCTTCTTCAACTTCAAATCTTTCTCTTCCTCAACCCCATCTCTGCCCTTCACCCGCGATGGAAATTACGAGGAACCCACTTCCCTCGTCTGCCCTGGTTGTGGGGTTCACATGCAAAACTCAAACCCTAAGCACCCTGGCTTTTTCCTCAAGCCCTCGGAGAAGAATCCCGATTATCACTCACATACCCATCTCGTTCACATTGCTCAGGAATCGGAATTTCCAGGTTCCCTCAAAAGGGGTCTCGTGATTCAGCCCGAATATGGCGATGAGTCGGATTTTGATTCGGGGCGGAGGCCGGAGAGGCCGGTGGTTTGTGCGCGGTGCCATTCGTTGAGGCATTACGGGAAGGTGAAGGATCCGACGGTGGAGAATTTGCTGCCGGATTTTGATTTTGATCACACGGTTGGGAGGCGGCTGGCTTCGACGGGCGGGACGCGGTCGGTAGTGTTGATGGTGGTGGATGCTACGGATTTCGATGGCTCGTTTCCGAGGAAAGTGGCGAGGCTGGTTTCGGAGACGATAGAGGAGAATTCGGGGGCGTGGAAGCAAGGGAAGTCGGGGAATTTGCCGAGGATGGTGATGGTGGTGACTAAGATTGATTTGTTGCCAACTGAGTTGTCACCGACGAGGTTGGAGCATTGGGTGAGGCAGAGAGCTAGGGAGGGTGGGGCAGCGAGTAAGATGACTAGTGTGCATATGGTGAGTGCAGTGAGGGATTGGGGGCTCAAGAATCTGGTGGAAGATGTGGTGAAATTGGCCGGGCCGAGAGGGAATGTGTGGGCAATAGGGGCACAGAATGCCGGTAAGAGTACGCTGTTAAATTCGATTGGGAAGCATGTAGGAGAAGGAGGAGGGAAGATTACGCATTTGACGGAGGCACCGGTGCCAGGGACGACATTGGGGATCATTAGAGTGGAGGGAATTTTGCCGGGGCAGGGGAAGCTGTTTGACACGCCAGGGCTTTTGCATCCTCATCAGATCACCACGAGGTTGACGAGGGAAGAGCAAAAGCTTGTGCATATTAGCAAGGAGTTGAGACCGCGGACTTATAGGATCAAGGTTTGTTTTTGCTTGAATGTTAGCGTTTTGATTTTGTGTGTACTTTATTTGTTTATTTAAAGCTTGTCTAATTTTTTCATGTCGAGAGTCATGAATAGAAGTATAGAACATTATGCACTGCAATGCCTTTAGAATCAACCAGCTGTTATGTGAGCTATTGGTTTCTAGATGTTTAAAGGTTCTAGTTTTTCACAAGGATGGGGATTTTAGTTAGGTAGCTTAATTCAAACTTTATAAGTATGAAGTGAAAAATGATGTCTTTACTTTTATTCAACTGAGGAGATGAAGAGGTGATATTAGATATGACCAATTGATGCAAGCAAGAGAGTTAAAGATGTTGCTTAATTGGGTTGAGTTATGTCTTTTTTCTTTTGTAGAATTTAAGGTTTTCAATCAGTATTAGACTGTTGTGCATTCGTTAATTATGGGTCGAGGTCTCATTTTTACATCAATCTTTTTATATCTGTAGAGGTACAGCATAGGTTGTTACCTAGAGTTGCAGTTTGGTGTTGCATTGCCTGCTTACTGGTGACTTTGCTTTTATTCTCAGACAGCTGTAAGGAACTTTTTTTTAAGGCTTACCATAAATCATTTGGTCAGTTAAAGTTGATTCATGCCAATTCAATGTGAAAGATTTGGAGGTGGAAAGGTTGCTGTAAAATCGTATGTAGTTAGATTACCTGATCACCTCAACGTTAAGGATTTTCTTCTTTTTTTTTTTTTTTTTTTTTGATAGGTAATAAAAGTTTTATTCATAAAAAGTACATCATGTTCACGATGGTGAACAAATTGTACTTGAAACAACTACAAATAAATCAAAGGGAAGATTTTCTTCTCTTTCCTTCTTAGCTCAATCAAATGTTACAATATATGGTCATGGATTTTCCTGACTTGTACTTTGACGGGGTTGGTTGTATTCTTAGCACTGAGTGTGCCTTATTGGGGTTTATTTGGTGACAGTGAACCAGAAAGATCTTCTCTGCAAGACTTGAATGTAATTCTTAAATCTTCGAGTCTGTAATTACTTGGATTAGTAGAGTTTAAAAATATTTTGCCGTTTGCAATGTATATTTTTTGTGCTGGAAGGAGAGTGAATTTATATTTTGTATTTAACTTTCCTTTTTCCAGCCTTGTATCCTTCTCATTACAAATATTTACTCTAAGGCTGGTCATGATTCTTTTCATTTTATTGATTTTTCTCTATTCCTGATGATTGTCCTTTTCTGCATCTGCTTTTAGCTTGTTATTTTGCCTCATTAGCGTTAAGAATTTTACTTTGATTTCTCTTGTCATTATGTCATGTGAGAGCCGCATTTGATTTGTCTTGAACCCCAGGCAGCAGCATGCCAGTCAATTCCTTACAGAAAAAATGATTTTAGATTTCAAGCAGAGATGCTACTTATCAAAAAAAAAAAAAAAATTTTAAGCAGAGATGCTGCTGTGCAATGTTATTTGATTAGTTTTGTAATAAATGTTTTTCCATTGAGTTTGTGCTCTAATGCACCTCCTCCTTTATAAGAACAGGATGATGACTGATGAGTGAGTTTGTTGTATAGTTTACTAGTCCAAGAGAATATAATAACTACTGCAAGAATACTATGTCTGTTTAACACTTGATATGCAGTTAGTTAGGTGCCAAAACTCACTGTTTCAAAGATAGTTTGTTATTTGATGGTTCCGGCAGTTATTTGATAGCTTGTTATTCTCTGATTTCATTACCAATTGGTATCTGTTCTAGCTCATGCTTTTATCATTTGAATTGTGACAGGCTGGTCATACAGTTCATATTGCTGGCCTTATGAGGCTGGATATAGAAGAATCATCTGTAGATTCTATCTACATCACAGTGTGGGCATCTCCTTATGTCCCATTACACATGGGAAAAACAGAAAATGCCCAGATAATGCAAGAGGAACATTTTGGCCTTCAGTTGCAGGTATTATTCTGTGATTCCCTGCTTGCTCATGGTTTTTTAATTCTAATAATCAGTAGTCAATGTAACTAAAATTTTATGAATGGGGGAATTTTTGCTTCATACACCTGAAGCACCTAATAATATTTTAATCATGGCTTCTTTTAGGTCCATCCTGGAAATCCATGTAGTTTATAGGATAGTGCCTGGTTGTGGCAATTTAGCCAAAATTGATTTTCCTCTTGGTCATTTTAGAATTCAACTGGCATACAGGAGTTTTGCACAGGCATTGGCCTTAATTTGGTAACACCCCCCCCCCCCCCCCCCCCTTCTGTGTGCATGTTGTGAGGAGGGAATCTATTCTACAAATGCTGAGTGCCCAGTTTTGGCACTTGTGTTACCCTGGCCCCATTATAGGCCTGAGTCTAAGATGATAGATGCTTATCTACTTATCAATACTTATCTCATTATGCTCTTATGGAAGATGCATGCTGCATTATGGTTGTGTAATGTGTATTTTATAATTGTGACATCAATATGAATTTCCCCTCGCTTCAGCCACCGATTGGGGAGAAACGAGTTGAAGAGCTTGGGAAATGGGTGAGAAGGGAATTCCGTGTATGTGGCAATAGCTGGGATTCAAGTTCAGTGGATATTGCTGCTTCAGGTCTGGGTTGGTTTGCTGTAGGACTTAAAGGAGAGGCAGTCTTAGGTGTTTGGACCTATGAAGGAGTTGATGTTGTGCTTCGCAATTCTTTAATACCTTATAGATCACATACTTTTGAAGTTGCAGGGTTTACAGTCTCAAAAATCGTCTCCAAGGCTGACCAAGCTTTAAATAAGCGGCGCCAAAATGAAAAGAAGAGGAAACAGAGTGATCCAAAAGTATCCGTACCAGCTGAATCACCAATATTAACAGTTGGTGCAGACTGAAATTCTTGTTGAGTCAGGCAGTATCATTAGAAGGAAAACAATGTGTGAAATTAACACAAAGATTGTGTTAACAAGTATGGATGAGGAAGACATCGTGACAAGTATGAACCTAACTTGTGAGATGGAGCAAAAAGCTAGCAACATTGTCAAGCCACAGATGGAATGATTGACACTCATTGACAAGAAGTGCGCAGGAGGATTTTTATCTGTCCATCTTTTATTTTCAAACAACACTGCGTGGAATATCCTAGTCTTAATGAGAATATTGCTGTTCTGCTGGACTCAGAGCCAAAAGAAAACACAAGATGCTGTGGGCAGGATTCTTCTTTAGACAAAAGGCTCTCTCTTCTTTCTTAAAAGCATATGATCCAGCTTAAATTTATTGGTGGAAGACAAAAAGCTCCGCCCAAGTCATATTCCACCCTAAAGTCTTATACTGCCCTAGGCCATGGAAATTACTGTTAGCTTACAGTTGCTTGTGTTTTGAAGATGATCACTTAGAAGCTCCAAACAATGTGTATGAGTGTCAGAGCTATTGTAACAGAGTTTTATTTGTTGTCATAATTTAACCACCTTGTTTCTTCTTGCAATATTTAATTATGATAAATTGATGATTCATGTTTTATTGAATGCTGAAGCAGTGAATTATGGATGGGGGGCATTCCCTGAAAAGTCACTCTTACACATTTGGAAGCTCCACTGAGCGCATGATAAGTTGTTAAACCCTTATATCAAAAATTAATATTTAATCATATGAACTTAGTGAATGGTTCAATTTGATGTGGTCACTAGTCACTAACCTGCGCAATGCACGTAAAATCATATTTCCGCTTTGAATTTATTAAATTTTATCAGAATGAAAAATATATTTACTAAACTATCTACTTGGTATGATTATAAATTATCAAGCAACCAAATTTGCGTAAAAGATCAACATTAATGCCTAGGAATTCACTTTATTTATTTTTTAATAGGTTATACCTAGGAATTCATAGCCCTCTTCGATCTCAAGAGCTAATAACAACATGAAACATAAAGCCAAATTATAAAAATTCACAGATATATTTACCAAATGTACAGATTGTAATCCATGACTATTAAAATAGGGGAAAGCCCCATTACTCACCACATGAATAGATCATAACATATACAAGAAAATAATTTAAGTAATTTCAAATTTCTCTCAGTCATTTTGTCAAACACTTTCAACGGTGATGAGGCTAAACTCTTTTCACGTGGAAGGCCCTAAAAATCCCAGTTAGTATAGATTATGTGAGTGCAGATATAAAATTCAACTACAAATTGTAGCCCTAAAGTTGTAAGCTCAATAATTGAATTCATTATATGTGCATATATTTTAACTAATATACCTATCTATTAGTACTTAAATTTCAGCATTAATAATAATAATAATAAACGTGGTGATATAATTTATTGGATTTGGATGATAAAGTTCATTAAAAAAAAGGGATTTGGATGACAACAACAAAAAATAAAATAAAAAACATAAACACATTCTCGCATTTTCTACAGTTGATCCTTTCACTAGGATGTAGCCTTGAGTCTCTTGACCTCAAATGATAAGTAATTAGTTAATTAATAAATAAGAGGGGGAGTAAGCTCATGCCATCTTCATAAATTGCTTTTGTGCAAACCCCAAAATTGTACAAAGTGTTTTTTTGTTTTCTTTTCTTTTGGAAAAATAAAGGGGTTTATGCCACCATTGGTTACATAGAGGTTACATAGTGTACTTTGGAAAGGAAAACAAAAAAAATCATTGTATGACCCATCATTTGTATTGAGGGCTATCCATGGGTCGGTTTGGGTTGAGTTTGTGCCCAACCCGAAACCAACCCAACAACTTCAAGTGGCAAAGCAACTAACTGCCTCCGACCGTCGAAAACCACAAGTCGAGTAGTTTTGGCTCAAGTGGACGGTGATTGGTTTCAGTCAATATCGACGGAGAGTAGTGATCTTAAACGATGGTGGAGATTTAGCTAGTCGAGATCTAGTCGGATCTTAATAGATCTAGTGGAGATTTGGCCAGATCTTGAAGGATTTCGTCAAGATCTCGCTGGATCTCATAGAGATCTTGTTAGAACTTGTCGGATTCGCATTTGAGGGAGAAAGGGAGGGCGATGAACAGCAAGATTTCAGAGGGGAGGTCAATTGGACTCCGTTTTTTATGCAAAGACCAGCTAACAAACTCCCCAGTTTTGGTTCCTAGAAGTGGAGATTCGTCACTGACCGTTGCTGGCGTCGGGTTGAATGGTTTTCGATTTGGCCCAAATAGTTTGGGCGGGCTAGATTTGTTGGGCTTTTGTGGAGCCTAGTTATGTTTGATCCGGATTATGACCCAACTCGAAATAATATTGTTACAGTTTTTAATGGTAGATTTTCTGAGACTTAATCCATGGAGCAAAGGCTTGGGCAACGCCCTTGGGAAATTTTTTTGGCCCATTTGGTAGCCCATTGTAAATCCTGTGCACAGGATAGAAAAACTATTGTTTTGGAGATTAAGGGATGATGTAGTTTTTTGAGATAGAAAACTGTACTGCCGCATCTTGTATTTTCTCCTGAAAATAGTGAAATTCCTACAACATCGTGGACATTGGCAAATTGCCGAACCACATAAATATTGTCTTATGTGATTGTTTTCTTTGGCGCATATTTTTTCTCTATTTTTTCATCTCACAGATCTAGGAATTTCGTGGATATTCCCTTCAAGACTTGGACACCCCTATTTGTATTTATGAAAAAAGTTTGATGAAGATGCTTCACATGGGTTTTTAATAAAATTGGAGGAAGTAGTATCCGTGTATTGTAACCACCCAAGAAAGTATTCTGGGCGCACCACAAGGTCATAGAAGTTTATGCTTTATATTGCTTTAAAGTATGAGCTTCATTACCATTATACCCTATTATCTGTATTATTTATCCATACCTTATGTATAATATATTTTACCTTATGTATAACAAAAATTCATGGTTGTTCCTTTTGAATCAATTTTTAGGCCTTCTAACTCTGAACATAATGGATTATTTACGAAGAGTTATGCCATCTAACACTGTGGAGTCAATTCTTTGTTTTATTTACCTACATTATGATAATATGATATACTTTTCTACTATATAGACTAATTCTATATTTAATCATATAGTTATGATTTACTAAAATAATAGCAAGAAAAAAAAGTCCTAATTCAAAATAATAGTGAGAAATAATCACATCTAGCCTAATTAAGATTTAATATAATAGCTATATATATATATATATATATATATAATAGTTTTGATGTGTTTTGTTTGATTCTTTGTTAAGTTTAAGAATTGTTTTAGTTTCACTATTAAACTTTCAATTTTTTTTTTTTTTTTTGGTATATTTTTTCAAGAAGGTTTTTTTTTGGTATATGAATATTGATATAGGGGAAAAAATGTTAGACAATGAATAAGGAAGAACAAGGCAAATGTGATGTAGTAAGAATTAAGGCATTGCAATTTGCAAAGCCTGTTTGTGGACTTTTTTTTTTTTTTTTTACAAAAAAATAATAATAATAATAATCGCTATAGATCAACATTTGATGTAGTGCTTCTTTTACAAATGTGATGTAGTGCTTCTTTTTTCTGTTCAATCAACATCTATATGTATATCTAAAAGTTGAAACGTAGCATTTATTGTTGCTACGCTCCGGTTGAGCCACCTCAACAGCCACGTTACTATCCTTTTTTGTTTCTAATTTTTTCTATATATTTTTTAAAACATTTTCTCATTTAATAAAGTAACTTAAAAACTCCATTATTTAAAAATTAAATATCTTTTAACCATTATTTTTATTATTAATTTTACAAAACTCTCTCTCCCTTTTACCTCTTCATCTTCTCACTACTTTCTACCTTAATATCATTCATTCTCTACCCTTTTATCTTCCTTTATTTTGACTCTTCTTATTCTCAACATATTACTATAAATTTGACATTTTCCTTTTCATTCTATGCATAGTTTTCAAACACAAACAAGGTTACTTCTCTCTCTCTCTCTCTCTCTCTCAATTTGTTTTTCATTTTTTTTTTATTGCATCCATACTTAGGTTGATGAAGTTTTGTGTAAATTAGAATTCTACTTTGGGTTGATACAATTTAGTTTTGTGTTTTAAGTTGTCATCTTTTCTACTCTCTTTGATTATTAAATATTATCCTACTGCATTATTCATATAGTATATAATAATATAATGTTATTATATTACATAGAATGACTTGGATAATTTGATGTTTATTTATATATATTTAATTTTTACTCTTTTTTCTTCTTATCTTATTTTATTCAACATTTAAATTTAGTCACATCCTCCATACTTATGCAGCACAAATCAAGAAAATGGCTAGACACACACTTGCCTTTCTTTACCATACATTAGGAGAATCAAAATATTTGTGTGATAAAGGGTCATATAATTTATAATTTAGATAGCACCCTTTGAATGTGTCTAGGCCTATAGATTGAGCAATTTGTAGTCTTATAAGGCTTTGAGAATGGACTCTTTTTTTTTTTTTTTTTTTTTTTTTTGAGAGAGAGAGAGAGAGAAATGGACTTTTTGAATCAAGACAAAAAAAATATGGACTACTATATATCATTTAGATAAAACCCTTTATCATAGATATATTAATTTTTTTTGCCGCAAATTTAAATCACGCAAACTTAATAATTTTATATTATGTGTTAGCATCATGTCTGCTTCTTCTTCTTTTCTCAAAAATATTATGTATCATCTTTAAAAGATGCCAACAATATTGATCTTATGGGAAAAGTTTCATAAAATATTGAGAAAAAATGTTTTATATTGTAGTCTACTAAAAATGTTTTTTTTTTAAAACCTTTTATTTTTCATATCATTGATGTATTTTATAGTTACCACATTTGATAACTTAATTTTTAATATTCTTAAGTTGTTTCGGCAAAAAGAAAAAAAAAATAAAAAAGGTTGTCACAAAACAAGAGTTCATGTAAGGCCACCAAACTTGATAATTTGCAAATTATGGAACCATTCACAACAATATTTGCATAGTTATATAGTTCCAGGTAAAGCAATCAAGTAAACTTTTAGTTTTCAAAAAACACACATCTACTAGTGGTTAAACGTTCATCTTGGGTAGTTTTAGCTTTTCATATAATTTTACCCCTACATATTCATCTATTTTAATTTAGAATTAAAAAAATAACTTTTGTACGTTTTTAGACCCCTTAAACACAACTAGATTAACTTAATTAATTAGTCAAGTGATTACTTAGTCAAATTAAACAGATCTAGGTTAACACAAATATATCATATCAATGTAAAGTGCGGAAAGTAAAGAACACAAAGATATGATAACCTAGTAGAACCAAACCAGTAAAAAACCTAGGGAGGATTTAACCTAGCTATCCTCAAGGTAAAACTAAATCCATTATGAAAGAATTGAAGTTTACACAATAGCGACTTAGACCACTAACATCATATTGCTACCTCAAGTAGGAAACTTACTACCACGACCACGTGATAGCTCCGAGTCCACGGACTACTTCTTTCTTGGATTCACAACAAGTACAAGCATTTCCGCTTGTGTATCTTTAAGCTCTTAAATCTGCAACTGAAACAATCACCAAGTTCTTGACATAGTCTTGATCCTTGATAACCCTAAGTATGTGTGAAGGCAAACACCTCTAGATCTCACAAAAGATTCACACACACAGCATAAAGAGCCACCTCAAAACGTGGCTAGGGTTTACCCTTTTATACCTAGGGCAAAACATAAAACCCTACACGTCAAACGGGCTTGGGCTGAGTTGGAAAATTCTGCAGAAAAAACAATCTGCACGACTTTCAATCGATTGAGTCTAATTCTAGATCGATCGAGCCATGCAGATTTACACAGTAAATCCTGCAGTAACTCGATTCCAACTTTACATAAAAACACATACTTTGAACAAGTCTAAATACGACTAACACGTTTTGATTATGGTTTGCCAACATTACAAAAAGAAGTTTTAATACATTAGTTCCTAATTCCTTAGAACCTAACAACTTTAATTTAGATATTTATAAGTAAACAATGAAATAATGATTCATGAATTAAAAAAAAAAAAAAAAAATCATCTATACATATTTATCTTGTGTGGTCTACTATAATTTAGATGATTATAACTTAATAATGAAGTCTATAAACAAGGTAATTAAAACAATCATATTTCTACAATTCAAAAAGTTCCCGTTCTTTTTTCAAAAAAAGGGCTTTTTACATTTCCTTGGAATTTTTATTTTTATTTTTATTTTTATTTTTAACGTTGACATACCGCTAACCTAACTGCTTTATAAATTAAAAAAATTTAATACTCATTATTTCTTCCATTAAGATATTACGGATGTCTTAATTGATAGAGAGCAAACTAGAGAAATGCCTTTTATATTTCCTTGGAAAAAAAAAAAAAAAAAAACACCATTTGATGTACCAAGAACGTAACTACATCTATAACTATTTAAGTCATCCATGATATCTATTTCTTATTGATAACCATAAAAACTACAACTAGCGAGGGAACATACGTAGTAATCAAGAATAAATGATGGAAGAAAAAATGTAATGAAATCAAACATCAATAGTAACCATTATTTGAAAAATAAAAAAGCGGATAAGAGGAGTAAGAAATAAAATAGAAATGACTATACAGAGGATATTAAAAACTTTATAGTGCAATAAAATCAACCATTACATTCACTTAATTAAATCAATAATCAACAATTAAATATAATAATACAAAATTTAAACCTAAAAATAATCAAACTCTAACAAGGGAAATTATATTTCCTATCATAACTAAAAACAAGCTGTTCTTCAGTAATTTAAAAATTATATTAGAAATAAAGTTAGAAAATTTTATAATCTCATTTTTTGACATTTCATTTAACCTTTTATGTATATATACACCACGACTTAAAAAAAATCTAATGAACAAATCTACCTGTTATTTATTGTCTATGTTATGCAAATCATCAACCAATAAATATATGATAATGGTAAGAAATGTTATAAACAAGATTATAAAAAAAATATGATAAAACTATTTTTTTAAATATTCTTTTCAAAGTCTAGGGACTAAAATAATATTTTACCTAAAAATTATCACGTGCAACGCGCGCCTGCGACTAGTTTGAAATTAAAAGCCCAAACGCAAGATTTGAAATTGCATAAGAAAAATAAAACCAATCTTTGAAATTACAAAAGAAAATGTAATCGATTCCCTAGTCCCAACAGTCCCATCGAAATAATGGCCTAAAAGAGAGAATTATGAAGGACAAGAGAGGCGAGTATGGATACTAATTGGTAACTAACATTTTACTTGATATCTTCTTTTGCACACGTTTAAATATTTAATTAAGAAATGAGATGTGGATGACGTTTCGTCATATTATCTTCACTCTCGCACAACAGAGAGAGCCCTATGAACTAGAAACATATAACAATACGCCAAAAAAAAGATAAACCCATTTCTCTGTTTTGTTTAAAATTTCCACAGAGACAAGAGTCTGGAAAATTTGAAACAATTCTGAAATAGAAGTATTCACTTATTCCACCATAAATTGCGTTCCATTGTCAAAATGTTCCGTTTACCCCGTCTCCTACTTCACAAGTGACCATGGCCCAGAAGACATGTCTATGTCCCAGTAGTGCCCACCATGTTATGATTTTTTCGAACATGCCAAAATTTTTTTGACCTCTTTAAACGGGTTTCCACCTATTTTTCTCAAATACTCCTGTAAACTTTACAAAAGATTGTCTCATTGTAATAGACCATGAATTGTCTGTCTCAAATACACGAGAATTGCTCAAGGCGTGGTGCGTTAGTAGGAGTCTTGGACTAGATCATACCTACGGGTTCAAGAGTTACCTGGTTTGAGTCGTGTGCTTCACAAAAATGTTGTGCCATGACGTGGATAGCCTTTACGCACTTTAGGGAGGGATTTTTTTTTTTTTCAAAATAACATCAATTTTCAAACAAATTGTTAGTTAGCACGTTTTCAAAATTATTTAGGAAACTAACATCTCGAGTGTAATAGACTTGATTTTAGGTAGGAGTGTGCATGGGTCGGGTTGAGGAGATTTTTTGACCCAACCCACCATGGTGGGTCAAAAAAAATTCAACCCATCACATAAGTCCAACCCAACCCAACCCAACCCACATGGGTCGAGTTAAACCCACGGGTTTGACAAAATTTTTTATTTATTATTATTAAATTGAGTAGAAAAAAATATAAACATTAATATATTAAAAAAACCTAAAGATTAGTATCAAATGTAACTCCTTAAAGGCAAACAACACTAATGACTAAACAACAATAGTAATTTATTAGGGTTTGTGTGAACTAATTGACTTTTATATAGGATAGGAAGAACTGGTTATTTAAAAAAATTTAATAATTATATAATACATTATATATATATATATATATATATTAAATTAATATTAGTAGGAGGAACCGAGGAAGTGCTGCTCTACCGCTGATTTTTTTAAAAAATTATTAAATATATATAAGTGCCCTACAACTGATTTTTTTTTAAAAATATTAAATATATAATATATTTTAAATATATATTAAATATGGGTGGATCGGGTCGGGTTTGGCGAGTTTGTAATTTTATGACCCAAACCCAACCCGACCCGCTATAAAAATTTTTTTTTGTAATCCAACCCAACCCACTAAGCCTTAAAAACCGACCCAACTCGGCAGGTCAGGCCGAGTTTGACAGGTCGGTGGGTTTTCTACACACCTCTAATTTTAGGAGTGTTAAATCGAGTCCACTGAACTCGATTTTATCATCGTGGTATAAAAATCAAGTTTCGTTTAAATTGAAATCAAGCCTTACAAACTCGATTTCTCATCTAAGGGTGTGTAGAAAATCCACCGACCCGCCAAACCCGACCCGACCCGACCAAACCCGCCGGGTTGGGTTGGTTTTTAAGGCTTGGTGGGTTGGGTTGGGTTACAAAAAATTTTTTTATAGCGGGTTGGGTTGGGTTTGGGTCATAAAATTACAAACCCGCCAAACCCGACCCGACCCACCCATTTTTAATATATATTTAAAATATATTATATATTTAATAATTTTTTAAAAAAAATCAACTGTAGGCACTTATATTTATATATTTAAATATATATTATATATTTAATAACTTTAAAAAAAAATCTAGCTGTAGAGCAGCACTTTCTCAGTTCCTCCTACTAATACTAATTTAATATATATATATATATATATAATATTATATAATTAATAAAGTTTTTTAAATAACTAGTTTTTTCTATCCTATATAAAAGTCAATTAGTTCACACAAATCCTAATAAATTACCATTGTTGTTTAGTTATTAGTGTTGTTTGCCTTAAAGAAGTTACATTGATACAAATCTTTTGGCTTTTTAAATATATTAATATTTATATTTTTTTCTACTCAATTTAATAATAATAATATAATAAATTTGTTAAACCCATGGGTTCAACTCGACCCAACCCGACCCATGTGGGTTGGGTTGGGTTGGGTTGAACTTATGTGATGGGTTGGGTTGAGTTGAATTTTTTTTGACCCACCGTGGTGGGTTGGGTCAAAAAATCCCCTCAACCCGACCCAACTCGACCCATGCACACCCCTATTAATCTCATCCTTGACTTTTTCCGTTACACTCCGTCTCTCACTCACTCCATCACATAAACCCAACCAAAAACCCAAATTAGAAACCCAGAAATCCAAACAGAAACTCAAACGAAAACCCACGAAGAACAAACCCAAACCATGAAGACAAAAAACAAACCAGAGAGATCAAACCCAGGCAGTGACAATGAAGGCTCCAAGAGGCGGCGGCGATTGAACCCAGGCGGTGAAGGCTCCAAGTGGCAGCGACGGGGTTTGTTGATGTTTCTCTCTGGATCTTTGGGTGGGTTTCTTGATTCTTGTTGTTGATGTTTCTCTCTGGGTCTTTGGGTTTCTTGATTTTTAATGTTTCATTGGGTTTGTTGAGGGAACTCGTTTCTTGATTCTTGATATTTCTCTCTGGATTTTGTTGGGTTTGTTGATACAGTGTTGGAGGTGAGTGAGAGAGTGAGAGACAGAGAGAGTTGTTGCCTCGTTGGAGTGAGTGAGAGACGGAGAAAGATAAGCAAAGGGAAGAAATGATGAAGTGATCTGAGTGAGGGAGAGACAGAGTGTGTTGCTGTGTTGTGAGCAAGAGACGGAGTGTAACATTTGCGTGGCTGAGGAATAGAATTTTATTTCCAAATATCATTAAATATTAAAAAATTTAGTTAGTTGACACGTTTCAAAACAATGTTGAAAACTAGCATCTTGTGTCTAAAACTCGAGTTTCAAGATAAAAATCGAGTTTTTAAGTCTTGATTTGTGGAGATCAAATGTTGGAAATCGAGTTTTTAAGACTCGATTTTCACTTCGGTTTTTGCTTTTTGGATCTTGAGTCTTAAGACTCGAGATGCTAGTTTTCAACATTCTTTTTTACGCATCTTAACTTACTATTTACTCGCTCCTCCCTTTGCTATTTTGCACATTCCCCCCTGAGAAATAGAGTCTATGAGGTTTGATTTCAATTTAAATGAAACTGAGTTCATTGGACCCGATTTTAGCACTCCAAAATCGAGTCTTTTGCACTCGAAATGTTAGTTTCTTAAATACAGAAAACGTGCTAACTGACAAAATTGATGTTATTTTCAAAAAAAAAAAAAAATCCCTTTGGGGTGCCACACCATGAACACGGACCAAAATAGTTTCAAAACAGATACATATTTTCCTTATTTTTGCAAAATAAGGGCAAAAGCCCAATATCCCCCGAGAATTAGAGAGCCAACACTGCAATATGTAATTCATGGAGTAGTTGACGGTTCAACTTCAAGCCATCAGCAAAGATTTCCTTCACTAATTTTTTGAGCGTTTATTAGAGGTTTTGAAGGAGTCAAATCTCTTTATGTTGTGTGTCAATGGGGAAGATGAGTAGGAAACTCCCCAGTAGGCACAGACCATGCTTCATATGGCTACCCCACCTTGCTTTAAATTCAGTCTGGTTTTTCACAAGTCTTCCGTATCCAACTTCCAAGTCAACTGGCGTGTTAATCAGAGAAACTACATGTTATAGTGAAGAAACGAGAAAATAAGTCATACAAATACGTTGTTTTAGTTTAGAATAATAGATTCTTCTTTTTTTCACTGTGAATAGAGAATTTTGGAATGGCTTCTGTCTCTCTGTTTGTTTTTTTTGTTCTCTCGCACCCCGTGCTGCTTCACTCAGTTGAAGAAGAAGGAAAGCGAGAAAACCCTTATTGTCCGCACTTTCAATATTGTGAGAAATTAGGTGACATTAGCTTCCCATTCACCAAAATCCCACCCCCATTTTGCGGTTTATTGCAAGTAGAGTGTGACCGTGACAAAAAACCTCCGATGATCCACTTGCCAATGGTCGTCCAGGGGAGTGAAAGACCATATGAAGTTATAAACATCTCTTACACCGCACAACACATCCGTGTCAAGGACCCTTCGCTTTTGGAAGACTGGGATACCAATAATTGCAATTACTTAGAAAATTTTTCTTTACCCAACTCTCCATTGATCTCTTTTAAACTCACCACACCCAGTCAGACACTATTTAAATGCAATCACACTCTTGATTTTACTTCCCTTAGTAATTTTAAAACTCTGAGCTGCGGAGATTATAATTTCTACTTTGGTAATTCAAACCATGGTTCTCCGAGTTTTACTTTAAATTGTTCAATTATTCAGCTGCCAGTAAACGAGCCTTCACATAAAGATGAACAAAATTTAAGTGCTGAGTTCAACTTTGAATGGCATGTATCTGATGATTGTAGCCGTTGTCATGGTAAAGGAGGTCTATGTAATCTTGATCTCGACGGCAAATTTTATTGTGACTTAGATCAAAAAGGTATAGACATTGGAATAACACAAAAATGTTTTGATGCGCACACACATGTACATTCATGAATATGGATATAAACTCCTTTATTTTATTTTTTTTGCTGAAGTTGATCCTAATACATGTGTTGCTACTATTTCTGTTCTATGCCATAATCCACTCTGCAGCAATAGCTTTAGTTGATTTGGAGTAGTTTCAAATTTAAATTATGAGAGAGATAGAAATAACTTAGCTTCAGTGAAACCTATGATCGGGTAGTGTGAGCTGGTTTTGAAAGTGCTTTGCCTAACACTGTTAAGATCTCATAGGATGCCAATTTAGCTGCGTCACTTCTTTCTTCATTGTAGAAACTAACAACATTTTTGTATTTATCTGCTGTTGCAGAGAATAAAAACAACAAAAAAGTGGTGATACCATTAGGTAAGATGCATCTTCAATCATATTTCTTGTTGAAATTGATATAGACACGTGCCTGCTTGGACAGCTTACCAGGATCAAATTATTTCATCTTTTAGTGATATGTTTTTCAACACATCTAAGTTGCCAGTTGCAAGTCTGTTCTTTTTCCCTCACTTGGCATGGAAATTATCAAAGCTTTAAAGCTCTAATTGTATCATTTCATGCAAAAACAATTTCTTCTATTACTGCTCTAAGTTTTGTACTATATTACTCTATAGCATGGAATAGAAATAGAAAGAAGTTTAGAGTACTATACACTTGTCTGTGAATTGTGATTTTTTTTTTGTGCTAGTGAATTGGGAATTTTGGGATGGCTTCTGTCTCTCTGTTTATTTTCTTTCTTCTCTCACCTCTTACTGCTTCACTCATCTGAAGAAGAAGAGAGAGCATACCCTAATTATTGTTCTGTATTTCGGTGTGGAAAATCCAGTCCCATCAGCTTTCCATTCACCAATAACTCACCAATAACTCACCACCATCGTGAGGTTTACTGCCAGTAAATTATGTTGGAATATCTCCGTAGATCTACTGCCACAGGGGAGTGAAATACCATATGAAGTTATATACGTCTATTTCGATTACACCACAACAAACACACGTATCAGGGACCCTTAGCTTTGGGATTACTTGAATACTTAATTGAAAATACTTTCTCAATTCTGCTCTTCCCAATTCTCCATTAATCTCTTTTAACCTCATCATAGCCAATCTGAACCTATTTCAATGTAATCGCACTCTTGATAATGGCGTCCCAATTTTTAGAAAAAAACTGCGGAGACTATAATATCTACTATAGTCATATAAACGAGGCTTATGAGAGTATTCCTTCTGAATGTTCAACTATTCAGCTCCCATTACAAGGGCTGAATATAACTGCTGAGTTCGACCTTGAACTCCATGTATCTGATGTTTGTAGCAGTTGTTATAGTAGAGAAGGTCTATGTGAGCTTGACAACAAGGGAAAATTTCATTGTACCATTACAGAGAAAGGTGTAGATATAGAAATAACACAAAATTTTGGTCCTACACACATATATTGAAAATGCTTATAGATTTCTTTGCATATAAGTTTCTTTACATTCTTATGTTATAGTAAATCCTATTACAAGTGCAGCTATTTCTATTCCATGCCATGATTTATTCCTCTACAGCAATAGTTTTAGCCAATTCATATTTGTTTCAGAATTAGGTTATGAGAAATACAAATAACTTTGTTACTGGTAGGCTTCCTATTCTGAAATGGCTCACACACAGAAAGTTGTTTGTGCATCTTGCATAGTTATAAAAAGAGAACTTTTAAAATACCTCCAAAGATCCAACTACAGAGCAGTGGAAGACAGTACAATTTTGAAATCATCTCTCACCCTGATATCATGTTACCATGAAACAATAAACCACAGAGTTTTATAGTGAAGTTTATGCAATTGATAAATGTTCCAATTGTTATAGTCGGGAATTTTTCTTTGTGCCAATTTGGAACTGGGTATGGACATGGGAATTTTCAAATTAGCAAAAATTCTTATAAATTTAGTTTGTTTCTATGTATTAGTTATTCTTAATACATGTATATGGCTTGCTGCTATTCTATTCTATGCCACAATCCACAAACCACTCTTCTGCAGCACTAGATTTAGTAGATTCAGATTTGCTCCTTCTTTTAGGAAAATAGAAATAGATTGAACTTTCTTGTCATAAAATCTGTATCAGATAAATGTACTCCGAAGTTCATTGCTCTTTGTTAAATACTGTTGAGATTTCAAAGAATACCAATTTTGCTCTGTCAATATTTGCATTAATTATTATTATTTTAACCCCTTTTTAACCCCTTCTCACGGTGTGTCTAATTATCAAATCTTTTAGAGTATTATTCATGCAATGATATAAGGTTTTGTTGTCAGTTTTGGTAATGGCTCCATTTGCTCCATTTTTTATAATTCAATACCATGTACTTATGTGTATGAAATCCATCGGTACAATAGCTAATTTTTCATAGTTCATGATTTTCCTCGAAGGCTTCCTATCTCCCGTCCATCAAAACATATATCCTTTAATCTGCTTATAATACTGGATGCCAAGTCATCCTTAGCATGTCCTTCATTGTTATTCTTGTGTCACCACAAGAAAATGCAATTGAGCTTCAAGACATTATCAACATGTAGTTTGAGTTATTGTCGTGTCACCATATTACTTCATAACCTCTATTCTTTTATTACAGTCACTTCTTTTGCTGGAACTGGAGTTTTGATGGTTATAATCTACTGCTCCTGGAGAAAGCTCTCATCAATTAAAAGTATTAATTTTTGGAAGAAGGAAAATGTAACTCATCAGAGAGTCAAGGCGTTTCTAAGGAATCATGGACCTCTTGCTGTTAGAAGATACAATTATTCAGATATAAAGAAAATGACCAAGTCCTTTAATGATAAATTAGGCCAAGGGGGCTATGGTAGTGTTTATAAGGGGAAGTTACAAGACGGCAGTTTTGTGGCTGTGAAGGTTTTGAATAATTCGAAAGGTAATGGAGAGGAATTCATTAACGAGGTTGCAAGCATTAGTAGGACCTCCCATGTTAACATTGTCACTCTCAAGGGCTTTTGCTTTGAGGGATCTAAAAGAGCTCTTATCTATGAGCTTATGCCTAATGGATCTCTTGAGAAGTTCATATATAAAGGAAATCCTTCAAGTTCTAATCATCAATTGGGGTGGGAAACATTATACAAGATTGCTATTGGCATTGCAAGAGGCTTAGAGTACTTGCATAGAGGTTGCAACACACGAATTTTTCATTTCGACATAAAGCCTCACAACATTCTTTTGGATGAAGACTTTTGCCCAAAAATTTCTGATTTTGGCCTTGCAAAGATATGCCCCAGAGAGAATAGTATTATATCAATGGTTGGTGCAAGAGGGACTACTGGATATATTGCTCCCGAAGTATTTTGTAGAAATTTTGGAGGGATCTCTCACAAGTCAGATGTCTATAGCTATGGAATGATGGTTTTAGAAATGGTAGGAGGCCGAAAGAATATTGATGCTAGTGTTGATTTTACTAGTGAGATATATTTTCCACATTGGATTTACAAGCGTCTTGAACTAAATGAAGAATTAGGCTTGCTAGGCCTTTTAAATGAAGGAGATGAAGACAATGCGAAGAAGATGATAATAGTGAGTTTGTGGTGCATACAAATTGATCCCTCAAACCGACCATCAATGAGTAGAGTGGTGGAAATGTTGGAAGGGAGTCTCCACTCCTTGCAAATCCCCTCCAAACCTTTCTTGTTTTCTCCACCAAGATCACCGACGAGTCTTCAACTGTAATGGTGTCAATACAATAGGACTCTTTGTCCTAGATAGAATACATCTCTTCTTTAAGGGAAACATTCAATCTAGGAGGTATTGAACTTTGTGAAGTGTATTTAGTTTTAGCTTGTCAATGAACATTTTTTCATTATTGCCTAAAATATTTGATGAAACCTTTATGGTATTTGCAATGAAATCAGCAATGTTGACAGTCCAGTACTAATTGGGAACTACGGTATACTTGACAATACAGTGAACGCAAATAGTATCTTAGGTAAACTATTAAGTTTTAGATTGGAGGATACATTTTATATCTTTTTTTTTCCCTTTTCATCGTGGAAAGTTGTGGACCTTATTTCTCATGGGCACTAGCTATTTCAAAATTTTATTCCTCAAACTGCATAAAATCTGGAAAGTTGTGGACCTTATCATAAAATATTTTATCAAGAATGTACATAGTTTAAATTCCTCAATAGAATTCTATCCAAAAAAAAAAAAAAATCCTCAATAGAATGCATCAGGTTATCATTAAAACTAAAAATTTTAACAAATATCCAACTTTATTAGTTAGAACACAGAATTGGTAGTGGATGCAATGTCAACATATAGAAAGCTTAGTTGAACATATAAAATAATATTTTTTTTAAAAGGCAAATTTCGTTTTCAGTTGAGATCTTGTAGTAACAATATTGCTCCATAATGCTTGAACCTTTTGTATTAGATCATCAAAAGTTATGGCTCTTCTACGGTTACTTCCAAATCTAGACTCGTTTCATTAAATATGTTCTCAGGATCATGATTGGTGTTAGGTTTCTTTTGTGTTGGCATATTCTATGCCAAAGTTTTCTTTTATTAAACATTTGATTATTTTGTACATTGTGGATCAATTTTTTATTGGGTTGGGATTTCAAAAGCGGAAACTGAAGTTGGTCAAAAAGGAATTTCGATCAAGCAAATATGATTTGCTGTTCGGCTAAAAGGCATGTGAGAGAATTTGAAAAGAAATTGGGGTGGTGATCTTGCGGGACACTAGGTAGACTGAAATGGTTAGAACTTGAGAGAATTTTGTTACAAACTCCCTTGCTGTTCTAACCTTAGATCCCCCATTGATTTAGGAAAAACCAAAATTTTGCCCAACAATATGTATTAAGATATATGTTTTCCAAAGCTCAACAGAGACTATTCACTAGTAGCGAGGGCAGCTCTTCTAGCAATTAAAGTTGCTCCATGGTTCTAGCTTTGCCATTATTAAAGGTGATTCGGCTAATGTTGTTAAAGCTTTGTGAAAGCCCGAAGGTGTAACGTGGTCTCTCTCTAGCATTGTAGTTTGTAGATGATATCAAAACTCCTCTCTAATTTTGTTGCTTGGGACTTTGTCCATGTTGGCAAAGATGTTAACATTTTTGGGCCATAGTGTAGCTTTCTTAGGCTATGTCCAGTTTACTAATGGGCTAGCTGCCCTCTCTTCTTTCCCCCCTCTGTTTTGGACTTAGCATAGATATATGGGCCTGGTCATTCTGGAATTTTATTTTTATTTTTCTTATTTTTTTTTTATGAAATAAAAATGATTATTCAGCAAAAACAAACCCTCAGAAACTATTCATGTTCATAGAAAGAAACGGCACCAGGGACAAGTCAAGATTTGAAGTTATGGGGGTGGCTTTGCTGTTGGTTGCATGTAGCGGCTTTAGCCTCTGGCTCAGTTACTTAACAACTAATCGTTTTTTATTTATTTATTTGTGTTTTTTTATGTGTGCATTTAGGTATGGACAAAATTATTTTGTTTAAAATTTTTTAAAAAGCAAGGTTGTTTGTTTTGGGTAAAATTGGTTGATTAAGCGTAATTGTTTTTAGCTTTATTATTAATAATTTTTGTTGTTAGGTAATTTTTTTCGGCTTGTTTATTTTGTTTTAGATTTTAGATCTAGCGTTTAAAAAGAAAAAAATACTAGAGTTACTAACGTTTTTACAAATTGTTAATGTGGTGTGTGGTTATTAATAAGTAAAAATGTGATATAAGTAATGGGGCCAGATACAAACTAATAAAAATTTACTACTTCAACAGTTTATAAAAATGTTGTAGAAAAGTTTATGGCTATAGTAATACTCTTAAAAGAATCAATGTTATTGTTAAGGGGGGCAAAGTGTAATTTTATAGAAAAAAAATCACTAAAATTGATACCAATGCATATATTAATTTTTTTTTTTTTTTTAGAAAAAAGGTTAAAGGGGGCCATTGCCCCCCTTTGTCCAAGTCTCCCTCCGTCCCTGAACAGCACACTTTCTTACCCCCACAAAAAGTGGAATAGATTAAGGGTACGTTTGGTACACTGAATGTAGATTACATTAGGAATAGTAATCTTTATTACTAGGAATAGAAGACATTGTAATGGAATAATTATTACTATTCATAAGTTTGGTTATTACATATGGAAAACTTGTAAAAGATGATATATAAGGAAACTTTATATTTTTGGAAATATATTAATTTTAAAACCTATTATATACACTAAGGAATAGCTATTACATCCATTTAAAAGATGAATAGTTATTCTTCAATTTAAAGAATAGTTATTCCAATGTAATAACTAATCCATGTAATAAAGATGCAACCAAATGACCGAATTGATATTACACATAAATAACTATTCTATTACAGGAGTTATTACAGCGTATCAAACGTACCCTAAATTATTAAACCCTTTTAATCAAAAACGTAAAAAGATATGTTGAGATTACTAAGCCAGCGCACTAGAGAACAAGCGGTTATGATAAATTTACATGGACCTTGAGGTTTTGGGAGCTTATAGGCCATTTGATTGGGGTGATTTGGGAAGGATGGAAAAAAAACATAGGAAAATAAGGAAGAAAATTGGTTTTTAGCTAGTTGAGAGGGGAAAGTGAGAGATTTTGGTGGGTCTAAGTGTTTTCTCTTTAGATCCATCAAAAATGAATCTTCCAATTTGAGAAGAAATGAGTAGGAGAAGGGTAATTGCAATCAAATTATTTAACTACTCTTGATTATTTGCCTCTCTTTTTTCTTTGGGTTGATTGTTTGGCTTTCCTTTTCTTTTTATTTTATTTTTTTTGGTGATTTGCTTCTTTCTTTTTTTTTTTTTAACTTGGCATGAATGGTGATTGCTTTTTTCATTTTTTTGGTTGGTTGGTTGTCTTCTTTACTTTATATGATTTTTTAAAAATAAGAATATATGAGTAAATTTATATAAATTACATTTTCCATTCTCTTACTTTTATCCTCAACCAAACCAAAAAAAAAAAAAAAATCCCCACCACTTTTTCATTCACCCAACCAAACATGCATGAGAGAATTTTTTTTTTTTTTTTCCATCCTCTCACCATTTTTCACCCCTCAACCAAATAGAAACTTAGGATCTATTTGGGTGGGGTGATTTTAGGAGGGAGAGAAAAGTAAAGAGAAAGTAGTTTTGTGGGTGTTTAGTTTGAGTGATTTTAGGAGAGAAAATTGATGAGATTTGGGTGTTTTCTCTATGGACCCACCAAAATGTTCTCCCCTTATTAAGAAAAAAAAACTAAAGAAAAGAAAATTGGGAACAAAAAAATTCCCGCTTGTGGACCATAATAACCCTATTGCAACTTTCCCGTGATTTTTTCATTTTTTTTTCTTTGGCTTTTTTTTGTGTTTTCTTTTCCTTTGGATTTTTCTTTTTCTGTTACCATGTGTTTTCAGTTTTGTTTTTTCTTCTTTGGTTTTTGTCTTTTTTGTGGCACTTATCATTTTTGTTTTTTTTTTTTTTTTGTGGGGGGGGGGGGGGGGGGGGGGGGGTGGGGGGGGGAGGTTTGTTCACCCTCTTTTTTTAAATATCTTCTCTCTTTTTTTTTTCCATCTGTTTTTGGGAGTAAATTTATACAAACAATATTTTCTATCCTCTCATTTTTCTTCTCAACCAAACAACATAAGAGAAAATTAAAATATTTTCTGTTCTTCTACTTTGTCATCCCCCAACCAAACAAAGTCTTAATGTATGAACCAGAATGGGGATTGATGTAAGTATGGGCTTCCCATTGTCCCATATTAATCCCCATTGTTAAAGGACAATGCAAAGTTTGTAACCATACTATGTAATTTTCTCAGTGGTCTATGGTCCATTTAGATTTATCTTTCAATAATATTGGGATCATACAACATGGATTATGGAGAAATGGCACTGCATACAATAGGCTTGTCAGCAGAGGAGGATGGCATTGGGCCGATCAAATCCATTATAATTCAGGGCCCCTTTTAAGGGCCCTTAATTGTACAGAATCCACGACTCATTCCATACATCTTCCTAATTCTTAAAAGGTAATTAGCATATGCTTTCGAAGTACGGTGGTGTGCTATTTCTTCCTCTCATATTCATAATGGATGTCACTAATTAAATTTATAGTAAGATTTATAATTTTTTTTTAAATGTAAAAGGAGGGAGCACCTACCAAATAATTTTCCTTTGTTGTGAAAATTAATCCGTTTACACAAGATTAAAGAAGATAAAAGAAAAATAGACAGAAAATTTAGGTTGTTCGACAATTTGTCTGCATTCACAAATGATGACAGAGAAAGTTCCGCTATAAAATATGTAGATTATAATAGTAGCACATAAGCACTCTCACAAGATCTATACCCCAAATACACCATGGGTTCTCTTAAAAAAAAGAGAAAACACCCTATTATATTATTGCACTATTTTTCCTATACGACTAACTCTCTCTCATTTGGACAATGGCCTAGCAACATGTATATAAAATAGCAAGGGGCGGTGCATAATTATACTTGTTGCACACGAAGACGTAAACCAAATTGTACTTGGTTTTTATGTATTTAACTTACCCTTTTCCAGCTGTGTATCCTTCTCATTACAAATATTTGCTGGAAGGCTGGTCATGATTCTTTTCATTTTATTTATTTTTCTCTATTCCTGGTGATTGTTCTTTTCTGCATGTGCTTTTAGCTTGTTATTTTACCTCATTAGGGTTAAGAATTTTACTTTGATTTCTCTTGTCATTATGTCACGTGAGAGCAGCATTTGATTTGTCTTGAACCCCAGGCAGCAGCATGCCAGTCAATTCTTTACAAAAAAAATGATTCTAGCTTTTAAGCAGAGATGCTGGTGCGCAATGTTATTTGATTAGTTTTGTAATAAATGTTTTTCCATTGAGTTTGAGCTCTAATGCACCTCCTCCTATATAAGAACAGGATGATGACTGATGAGTGAGTTTGTTGTATAGTTTACTAGTCCAAGACAATATAATAACTACTGCAAGAATACTATGCCTGTTTAACACTTGATATGCAATTAGTTAGGTGCCAAAACTCACTGTTTCAAAGATAGTTTGTTATTTGATGATTCCAGCAGTTATTTGATAGTTTGTTATTCTCTGATTTCCTTACCAATTGATATCTGTTCTAGCTCATGCTTTTATCATTTGAATTGTGGCAGGCTGGTCATACAGTTCATATTGCTGGCCTTATAAGGCTGGATATAGAAGAATCATCTGTAGATTCTATGTACATCACAGTTTGGGCATCTCCTTATCACACGTTACACATGGGAAAAACAGAAAACGCACAGATAATGCAGGAGGAACATTTTGGCCTTCAGTTGCAGGTATTATTCTGTGAGTCCCTGCTTGCTCATGGTTTTTTTATTCTAATAATCAGTAGTCTATGTAACTAAAATTTTATGAATGGGGGAATTTTTTCTTCTTTCACCTGAAGCACCTAATAATATTTTAATCATGGCTTCTTTTAGGTCCATCCTGGAAATCCATGTAGCATATAGGATAGTCCCTGTTTGTGGCAATTTAGCCAAAATTGATTTTCCTCTTGGTCATTTTAGAACTCAACTGGCATACAGGAGTTTTGCACAGGCATTGGCCTTAATTTGGTACACCACCCCCCCCCCCCCCCCCCCCCCCCCCCCTTCTTTCTGTGTTCGTGTTGTGAGGGGGGAGTCTATTCTACAAATGCTGAGTGCCCAGTTTTGGCACTTGTGCTACCCTGGCCCCATTATAGGCCTGAGTCTACGATGATAGATGCTTATTTACTTATCAATACTTATCTCATTATACTCTTATGGAAGATGCATGCTGCATTATGGTTGTGTAATGTGTATTATATAATTGTGACATCAATGTGAATTTCCCCTTTGCTTCAGCCACCGATTGGGGAGAAACGAGTTGAAGAGCTTGGGAAATGGGTGAGAAGGGAATTCCGTGTATGTGGCAATAGCTGGGATTCAAGTTCAGTGGATATTGCTGCTTCAGGTCTGGGTTGGTTTGCTGTAGGACTTAAAGGAGAGGCAGTCTTAGGTGTTTGGACCTATGAAGGAGTTGATGTTGTGCTTCGCAATTCTTTAATACCTTATAGATCACATACTTTTGAAGTTGCAGGGTTTACAGTCTCAAAAATCGTCTCCAAGGCTGACCAAGCTTTAAATTAGCGGCGCCAAAATGAAAAGAAGAGGAAACAGAGTGATCCAAAAGTATCTGTACCAGCTGAATCACCGATATTAACAGTTGGTACAGACTCAAATTCTTGTTGACTCAGGCAGTATCATTAGAAGAAAAACAATGTGTGAAATTAACACACAGATTGTGTTAACAAGAATGGATGAGGAAGACATGGTGACAAGTATGAACCTAGCTTGTGAGAGGAAGCAAAAAGCTAGCAACATTGTCAAGCCACAGATGGAATGATTGACACTCATTTGACAAGAAGTGTGCAGGAGGATTTATATCTGGCCATCTTCTATTTTCGATCAATATTGCGTGGAATATCTAAATCTTAATGAGAATATTGCTGGTCTGCTGGACTCAGAGCCAAAAGAAAACAGAAGATGCTATGGGCAGGATTCTTCTTTAGACAAAAAGGCTGTCTCTTCTTTCTTAAATGCATATGATCCAGCTTAAATTTATCGGTGGAAGACAAAATGCTCAGCCCAAGTCATATTCCACCCAAAAGTCTAATACTGCCCTAGTCCATGGAAATTACTGTTAGCTTACAGTTGCCTATGATTTGAAAATGATCACTGAGAAACTCCAAACAATGTGTATTGAGTGTCAAAGCTATTGTAACAGAGTTTTATTTGTTGTCATAATTTACCACCTTGTTTCTTCTTGCAAGATTTAATTATAATAAATTGATGATTCAGGTTTTATTAAATGCTGAAGCAGTGAAGTATGGATGGGGTCATTCCCTGAAAAGTCACTCTTACACGTTTGGAAGCTCTACTGAGCGCATGATAAGTTGTTAAACCCTTGTATCAAAAATTAATATTTAATCATATGAACTTAGTGAATGGTTCAATTTGATGTGGTCATTAGGCCAAGGGTTCCATTTTCTGCCGTTGATCCTTTCACTAGGATGTAGCCTTGAGTCTCTTGACCTCAAATGATAAGTAATCAGTTAATAATAAGTTAGAGGGGGGAGTAAGCTCATGTCATCTTTATAAATTGCTTTTGTGCAAACCCCAAGTGGTGTACTTAGGAAAGGAAAACAAAACAAATCATTGTATGGCATCATTTGTATTTAGGGTTGTTCATGGGTCGGTCTCGATTAGGTTTGTGCCCAACCCAGAACCGACTCGACAACTTTGAGTGGCAGAGCAGCTGACCACCGCCAGCCGTTGAAAACCATGGGTCGAGTCAGTTTCGATTCGAGTGGACAGCAATCAGTTTCGGTCGAAAGTAACAAAGAGTAGCGATCTTAAACGACGGTGGAGATTTGGATAGTCGAAATTCAGCTAGATCTCGACAAATCTAGTGGAGATTTGGCCAGATCTCAAAGGATTTTGTCAAGATCTCATTGGATTTCATAAAGATCTTGCTGGATCTTGACAAAACTCACCGAATTCACATATGAGAGAGAGGGGGAGGGTGATGAACGGCAAGATTTTGGAGGGGAGGTCAATTGGACTTTGTTTTTTATGCGAAAAACCACTAACCTACCCACCAGTTTCGGTTCCTAGAAGTGAAGATTTGTCGCCGACCATTGTTGGCGTCGAGTCGAATGGTTTTCGATTCGGCCCGGATGGTTTGGGTGGGGCAGACTTGGACACTCCTATTTGTATTTATGAAAAAAGATTGACGAATATGCTTCACATAGATTTTTTAAAAAATTGTAGGAAGTAGTATCCGTATATTGTAACCTCCCAAGAAAGTATTGTTTGCATACCACAAGGTCATAAAAGTTTATGCTTTATATTGCTTTAAAGTATGAGCTTCATCACTATTCTACCCTATTATTTGTATTTTTTTATCCATACCTTATGTATAATATACGTTACAAGAATTCATGGTTGTTCCTTTTGAATCAACTTTTAGGCCTTCTAACTCTAAATATAATATATTATTTTCGAAGATATTTATGTCATCTAACACTGTGGAGTCAATTCTTTGTTTTATTTACCTACATTATGATAATATGATATACGTTTTTACTATATAGACTAATTCTATATTTAATCATATAGTTATGATTTATTGAAATAATAGCAAGAAAAAATATCCAAATTCAAAATAATAGGGAGAAATAATCACATCTAGCCTAATTTTAGATTTAATATAATAGATATAAATATATATATATATATATATATATATATATAAATAGTTTTGATGTGTTTTGTTTGATTTTTTGTTTTGTTTTATGTGTTAAGTTTAAGAATTGTTTTATTTTCACTATTAATGATTTGGGATGTCATATAAACTTTCAATTTTTTTTTTTTTGGGGAATATTTTTTTGAGAAGGTGTTATTTTTGGTATATGAATATTGATATAGGGGAAAAAATGTTTGATAATAAATAAGGAAGAACAAGGCAAATGTGATGTAGTAAAAGTTAAAGGCATTGCAATTTGCAAAGCCTGTTTGTGGACTTCTTTTTTTCTTTTTTTTTTTTACAAAAATAAATAAATAAATAATTGCTATAGATCTTAGAGTGGCCAATAGAACAAGTATAATCTGAAAATATGGAATAATCTACAATATTTGACACATCCTGTTTACCAAAATGAAGCTCTAGCCAAGTAATACAAATATTTAAAGTAGTTAGAACTATAAGTGGAAGAAAATTTCAGCATTACGAAATAAAATGTATCAAATGGAGACAAACAACTCATAGAAATTAGGAAACTTAAAAGTGGGAGGATAAAAGATACGTAGAGAATAGAAAAGTAGGAGAATAAAAGAGATTTTAGTTTCTTTCATTTGTATTTGGTTAAAATGGTGGAAAAGTGAAGAGATGAAAAACTCATTTTGTTTGGTTGAAAAAAAGTGAAGATATAAAAAATATAGTTTGTATAAAATTACTCTCATGCCCCTATTGCATAATATAGGAAATAATTTCTTTATAATCATTAAAAATAAACTTATTATCAATTAAAATTAAAAAAATAATATCTTATAAAATTTAACACATTATTAATATTATTATATTACTTTATTTTTCTTTGTTATATATATAAAAAGCGGTGAAAGCTGGAAAACTTTGAAAAAAAAGAAACGTTGATAAAAAAAAGAGGTGAAAGCCACCAAGGACCCCACCGTTGATCCAAAAAAAAGGAAAAAAAGCAAAATCCACTGTTTGATTAAAACGTTGAAAAATAAAAAGTAGCGTAAACGTAAGTTCAAAGAGCTTGAAAAAAGAGCTTGAAAAAAAAAGAAACGTTGATCAAAAAAAGAGGTGAAAGCCATGAAGGACCCCACCGTTGATCCAAAAAAAAGAAAAAAAAAAAGAAGCAAAATCCACTGTTTGATTAAAACGTTGAAAAAAAAAACACAAGAAGGAAAACGTAACTCAATGCGCAGAGGGGAAAATTTGGTTATTACTAGAACCTATGTTTTCTCCTTTCGGTTTTCTCCTCATTTCGAAGAGAAAATTTTTTGGTGAGTCTAGAAAGAAAATACTCTGGCCTCATTACAAAATTTTCCACTCTCCCTCCCAATCAAACACATTCCCAATTTTCTTTATCTCTATTTTTCTCTCCTAAATTTTCCATCATCCATAAAATCCTTCCAAACAAACACACCCTAAGGCTGCATCAATTAAGTGCTTCTGCATTTAGAAATACAATACTCATTGATGTACATGTACTGTAATAGTTGTTAGAACGCTAGCATCAAGTGTGTCAAATGCCAAATATTTGACATTTAGGCTGAGTTTGGATACACGTTTGGCGTTTACGTCTGCGTTCAGCCCCCTTTTTTTTTTTTTTTTTTCCTGGAGACAAAATCCACTGTTCATAAATACTTTATTAAAAAAAATTATTAAAAATGGATCCCATAACACTATTTATATATTTAAAAATTATTTTGCTACAGTATTTTCAGTTTTTATTTTTCAGTTCAGCAAAATAAATTGTTTCCAAACAGACCAAACACCAAAAAAACCTCTCACACGAGGTTTTCTAATTGCCAAAAAATTTGGCATGGGTGAACATTTACTCTTCCAAATTTTGAACGGTACAATCACTAATGCTATAATAAAAAATTCTTTTTTATTTTTTCTCTCTCCTCTCTCTTCCTTTCTTTCTTCTCTCTCTTTCTGCTTTCTTTTTTCTTCTCCAGACCGATCTCTCTCTTTTTTGTCATTCTCTTTTTCTTCTTTCTTTCTCTCCTCTCACACATTTATATATGATATGGAGAGTAGAGAGAAGAGAGGTGGTGGATGGGTTTTCAAAGAGTAGAGATAAGAGAGATGGTGGTTGGGTTTCGGAATTAGAGTACAGAGGAGAGAGAGAGAGATGCTTTTTAGAGAAATTAATAAATGAATTTTTTTATTAGTTTATATTATTTTAATGTGAAGTATCATTAAAATAGAACATCTAATGTAGAATGTATTGTAAAATGATGTGGTAAAATGGATAAAATAAGTTTTTGTGTGTTAAAATGACATTTGGGATAGTACAACTAATACTAGTACTCTTAGCAAATATTAAGATAGTTAGCATTGTACTAGGATTACTATTTTTTCTTTGATGTTCAATGAATCATATTGAGACAAATAAATTTAATTTTATACAACACTTAAATTCCTAAGATAGACTTGGCATTGTATGAAAATTCAAGAATGTCTTGATTTGATTGGATGAAAGTTTATGATTTAGCTGAACGAATATTTTTTTGTATTGCTGAATTTTTTTTCCCCATTTAAATAGTAATATTGTTACAATAATTTGATGGTTTGGTAATTTGGTAGATTGGAGTCTCATACATTCCATTTTTTGTTAAAAAAAAAAGAAGAGATCTCAAATTTCACATACCTTTTTTTACCTCTTTTAGATAATAATATTATTATTTTGCTCTTTTTTCACTGTTTAGTTGATGGGAAATTGTGATAAAAGAAAAAAAAAAAAAAAAAAAAAGATGAATTACATTTGAAATTAAAGCCCAACTCATGATTTTATCATTTTTATTTGGAATATGCAACACGCTTTTGCTTCTTTTTTCTGTTCAATCAACATCTGAAATTGAAAGCCCAACTAATGATTTGAAATTGCATATAAACAGAAATAAAAACCAATCTAATGAAATTATAGGAAAATACAATCGATTCCCTAGTCCCAACAGTCCCATCGAAATAGTGACCCATCAGTCAAAGTCATCATTGAGAAATAAAAGAGAGATTTATGTAGGACAGGAGAGAAGAGTTTGGATACTGATTGGTAACTAATATTTGACTTGAAATCTTCTTTTGCACGCGTTTAAATATTCAATTAAGAAATGAGACGTGGATGATGTTTCATCATATTATCTTCACTCTCGCTGACCAGAGACAGCCCATGAACTAGAAATATAACCATACGCCAAAACAAAGATAAACCCATTTCTCTATTTTGTTTAAAATTTCCAGAGAGACAAAAAGTCTGGAAAATTTGAAACGATTCTGAAATAGAAGTATTCACCTATTTCACCATAAATTGCGTTCCATTGTCAAAACTATCCGTTTACCCCGTCTCCTACTTCACAAATGACCATGGCCCAGATGACATGTCTATGTCCCAGTAGTGCCCGCCACGTTATGATTTTTTCGCTGATGCCAAAATTTTTTTGACCACTTTTAATCGGGTTTCCACCTATTTTTCTCAAGACTCCTTTAAACTTTACCAAAGATTGTCTCATTGCAGTAGACCATAAAGCAAACCTTTTGATTAATTATGAGACAGAAGCGTAATGCAACCTTTTTCTTTTCTTTTTTAATCCTTTGAAATTTATTATACATGAGAATTGCCCCGGGTGTGATGCGCTGGAGGAGTCCCTGAATCATACTTATGGGTATAGGAGTTACTTTATTGGAGTTGTGTGGTTCACAAAAATGTTATGCCCTTACGTGGATGGTCTTAACGCATTCAAGGATGCCCCACATTCTAAGTTTTGCGGATTTCAATGAGCCGGTCAATAATCAACGTAAGCCCTTTTTCCTTCATAAAAGATAAAAAATTATAGTCGAGAATGAGAGAGCCAACACTAGACATGGCAAAACGGGCGGGTTGGGTCGGGTTCGGGTCGGGTCATTCGGGTTTGCGGGTCAAACGGGTCACGGGTCAAAACGGGTCATTTTTAAACGGGTCAATCGGGTTACGGGTCAATCGGGTTGCGGGTCGGGTCGGGTTGACCCGTATTTTTCAAACAAATTTTTTTTTTTTTTTTTTTCAATTTCAAAAAGACTAATATCAAACTAAAAAGATTAAGAAAGAAGAGAACTCACATTGAGAGTACAAAAGATCTAGATTTATATTCAACTTCCAACAAAAGCAAAACAACTACATCTTGATTTAATGCATGGAACTTACGCTGTTAAACACATATTTTTTTCATATACAACTTACAAGCCTTCCACCGCCTTTGTCATTAAGTAACCAACTCAAAATTTCTAACAAGCATCTTTTTTTTTTTTTTTTTTTTATACCAAAAACAAGAAGTACAAAACAAACGACATTAAGAGTTCATATACAAAGCTGATTCAACCAGCGTTAGTTCAAAGGCAGTAAAGTTGCCTGCTTAGCTACAATACTTATATAATTAACTAGCAAAAAGGGCACTAAGATCATTTTGTAGAGTAAGCCACATTGAACAAGAAAGTTAAGGTTAGCAAGCCTATTAGAAGTAGAGGAAGTGAAGTGAAGAGAGGAACTCAACTGTTCAGCTTTAGGTTTCTAAAAATAGAGTTTGCACAGTTTGTTTGTATATTACTAATATACTATAATTTGATTAATTCATTGTTTTGTGGTTGAAACGGAGTGGACTACAGCTAGCCTAGCAGCAACTCAGCAAGCATAAAGGCATAAAGGCTAAAGCATTGAAAGTGAATGGGATTTTTTTTTTTTTTTTAATGGTTGTGACTACTGACTTGTGACTTGTTAGAAAGCCTCTTGTCTGAGCCCTTGCTCCTTGGCCGGTTGAAAGTTGGAACTTGGCCCTTGAGCCTTGACTAGTTGACTTGCCTTGTCACTTGTGTTTCACTGTTTTGTTTGTAGTGACTGGTCACTTGTGTAATTGTGTTTTGTTTGTAGTGATTTGAAAACTTCAATGACTTGTACAGTACTCTTGTCTTAGTCTTTGTCTACTGTCAAGCATTGCTTTATTAATTATTACTAGTTTTGATACTTTGTGCTTTATGTACAAAGTATCAGGACGTAATTAAAAAAAAAAAAATTTTTGCGATTTTTTTTTAACGGGTCGGGTCACGGGTTATTCAGGTCGGGTCGGGTTGACCCGCAAAAAAATCGGGTCGGGTCACGGGTCAACCCGTTTTTGCTTCGGGTCAAAAAAATCGGGTTCGGGTCGGGTATTTTTCGGGTCGGGTAGGGTCGGGTCAGAAAATTCTGACCCGTATTGCCATGTCTAGCCAACACTGCAACACGTAATTCATGGAGTAGTTGACGGTTCAAACCAGCCGCAAAGATTTCCTTCACCAATTTTTTGAGCGTTTATTAGAGGTTTTGATGGAGTCAAAATCTTTATGTTGTGGGTCAATGGGGAAGATGAGTAGGAAACTCCCCAGTAGGCACAGACCATGCTTCACATGGCTACCCCACCTTGCTCTAAATTCAGTCTGGTTTTTCACAAGTCTTCCGTATCCAACTTCCAAGTCAACTGGCGTGTTAATCAGAGAAACTACATGTTATATAGTGAAGAAACTAGAAAATAAGTCATACAAATACGTTGTTTTAGTTTTAGAATAATAGATTCTTGTTTTTTTTTTTCCTGTGAATCGAGGATTTTGGAATGGCTTCTGTCTCTCTGTTTGTTTTTTTTGTACTCTCGCACCTCGTGCTGCTTCACTCAGCTGAAGAAGTAAAGCGAGAAAACCCATATTGTCCGCACAATCAATATTGTGAGAAATTAGGAGGTGGCATTAGCATCAGCTTCCCATTCACCAAAATCCCACCCCCATTTTGCGGTTTATTGCATGTAGAGTGTGAATGTGACAAGAAACCCCCGACGATCCACTTGCCACTGGGCGACCATTGGAGTGAAAGACCATATGAAGTTATAGACATCTCTTACACCCCACAACACATCCTTGTCAAGGACCCTTCGCTTTTCGAATACTCGCATACCAATAATTGCAATTCATTAGAAAAGTTATTTGACAATTTTGCCTTACCCAACTCTCCATTGATCTCTTTTAAACTCACCACACCCAATCAGACAGTATTTAAATGCAATCAAACTCTTGATTTTACTTCCCATGGTAATTTTAAAAGTCGGAGATGCGGAGATTATAATTTCTACTTTGGTAATTCAAACCATGGTTCTCCAAGTTTTACTTCAAATTGTTCAAATATTCAGCTGCCAGTAAACGAGCCTTCAGATAAAGATGAACCGAATTTAAGTCCTGTGTTCGTCCTTGAATGGCATGTATCTGATGATTGTAGCCGTTGTCATGGTAAAGGAGGTCTATGTATTCCTGATCTTGACGGCAAATTTTATTGTGAGTTATATCGAAAAGGTATAGACATTGGAATAACACAAAAATGTTTTGATGCACACACACATGTACATTCATGAATATGGATATAAACTCCTTTATTTTTTTTCTATGCTGAAGTTGTTCCTAATACATGTGTTGCTACTATTTCCGTTCCATGCCATAATCCACTCTGCAGCAACAGCTTTAGTTGATTTGGAGTAGTTTCAAATTTAGGTTATGAGAGAGATAGAAATAACTTAGTTTCAGTGAAACCTATGATAGGGTATGTCTCAGCTGGTTTTGAATATGCTTTGCCTAACACTGTCAAGATCTCAAAGGAGCCAATTTAATTAGCTGTGTCACTTCTTTCTTCATTGTTGAAACTAACAAAATTTTTGTATTTATTTGCTGTTGCAGAGAATGAAAACAACAACAAAGTGGTGATATCATTAGGTAAGATGCATCATCAATTATATTTCTTTTTAAAATTGATATAGACACAAGCCTGCTCTAATTGTATCATTTCATGCGCGCGCAAAAATAATTTCTCCTATTTTTGCTATAAGTTTTGTTACTGGGTCCATTTTCTCCACTACTATAATCCTAGAAGATGGCCTTATGCCTTAAATACAATGATGGTTAATTAGTATGTTGTCAATATTTAAATTTCTTCTCATAAGTTCCTTTGTGAAATTCATTAGAAAAATTTATATCTCATGAATTCCTCCATTGCTGCCTTTCAGTCAGAACTTAACTCCTTCCCTTCTCTGCTTTAGCTGTTGGATGCGCAGTCTTTTTCATGAGTACCTTGTTCTTTATTATCTGGCACCTTTACAAGAAAAAATATCCTTCTTCAAAATTGCTTGCAAGGAATTCATATTCTGATCCATCCTCAAGATCAGAAGTGGAGGGGTGGAGTGTCTACTATGGAGTCCCTGTTTTCTCCTACAATGAACTTGAAAAAGCCACCAATAATTTTCATGTTGAAAAAGAACTTGGGAATGGAGGATTCGGAACTGTTTATCATGGTAAGGTGATCAACTCATTGAATCAATTTCTAGATTACTTAAAACTACGGTATAAACTTTCTTAACAAAAGGGTAAAGAAAAATATGTGAAAATAAAAAAGAAAGACTTTGACATACTATTTTTCTCAACTAGGCAAACTCCATGATGGGAGGGAAGTTGCAGTCAAGCGCTTATATAGGCCCAACTATAGACGAGTAGAGCAGTTCATCAATGAAGTTGAAATCCTAACACGATTGCGCCACAAGAATCTTGTCTCCCTTTATGGCTGCACTTCACGCCAGAGCCGTGAACTTCTTCTTGTGTATGAATACATTCCCAATGGCACCATTGCTGATCATATTCATGGCCATCAAGCTACACCAGGTTCACTCACATGGCCAACTCGTATGAGCATTGCTATAGAAACTGCTAGTGCATTGGCTTACCTCCATGCTTCTGACATCATACACCGCGACGTAAAGACTAACAACATCCTTCTTGATGACAATTTCTGCGTCAAAGTTGCTGATTTTGGGCTTTCCCGGCTGTTCCCTAATGATGTTAGCCATGTCTCAACAGCTCCTCAAGGGACACCAGGCTACGTTGACCCAGAATATCGCCAATGTTACCAGCTTACTAGTAAGAGTGATGTCTACAGCTTTGGGGTTGTCCTCATGGAGCTTATATCATCACTGCCAGCCGTTGATGTATTTAGGCATAATCATGAAATTAATTTGGCTAAATTAGCTGTAAACAAGATTGAAAAGTGTGCATTCCATGAGTTGATCGACCCACATCTTGGATTTGAGTCAGATGATCGAGTTCGAACAATGACCATTTTGGTGGCAAAGTTAGCTTTTCAATGTCTGCAACAGGACAAGGAAATGAGGCCTTCCATGGATGAGGTATTGGAGGCTTTAAAGAAGATTCAAAGTGGTAAGGATGCGCATGAGGATCAAGAGATGGCATATGATGATGCTGGGATCCTTAATGTACAGCAACCTGCTTCACCCGATCATGATGAGGTTCATGTGTTAAGGAATAAGCGGCTGCCACTTTTACCTGAGGATGTAACCGATTTTTGGACTAGTAGGTCTACTACACCTAATGTCAGGAGTACTTTTTAGATACTCCCGTAGCACAATGAATGGTACACCCTTCTCTCACATTTATTGTAAACTCATTAAATTTGTAGTGAAATCTATCACAAATGTGAGAAGAGAGAACACCATTTCACTATATACCGTGAGTACCTAAGTATTTTTCCTAATGTCAGTGGTTGAAATTTCATTCTCTTTTCATCCACTTGTTTGGTTGTTCTTGTCCATAGCTGCTAATAATTGGTATGTAGATGTGAGGGATGCACATTTACCAAATACCTAAAATTTTTTATTCTTTATGTGATTCTGTGTTGTATTTTTCGAATAAAATCGTACATTGAGTGTCACCCATCAAGACACCTTCTTTCCTTTTTTTTTTTTCTTTTTTTTTTTTTTTAATTCTCAGGGGATGTACATTTGCCGAAGCAACTCTTTTATTTTTTTAATTTATTATAAGTACAATAAAAAATAGTAAGATTCAAGATTTTCCTTTTTTTTTTTTTTTCTTTTTTTAGAGTAAAAAAATAATGATTTGTTTTGTTGTTGCTTTTTTTTTAATATAATTTTTATAATTGATTTGAGTGTATGGTAAAAGTAAAGACTAAAGAATATATTGGTCGGGCCAGTGTGAAGTTCCCCTTACTTGATGGCCATGAACTTCTTCTTGTGTATGAATACATTCCCAATGGCACCGTACAACAATGCCAGTATAAGAAAATAGAATTAACCAACTTATTCAATAGTTGAGGTCAGTGCTTTCATTTTTAACAAGAAGACTGGACCAGATAGTTTAAACTTCTAGTACCATCAAATAACAAACTATCTTTGAAACAGTGAATTTTGGCACCTAACTCATTTATCAGTCATCATCCTGTTCTTATGAGGGAGGAGGCGCATTCGAGCTCAAACTCGATGGAAAAAAAATTTATTAGAAAAACTAATCAAATAACATTGAGCATCAGCATCTCCGTTTAAAAGCTTAGATACATTTTTTTTTTTTTGTAAAGAATTGATTGCCATGCTGTTTCCTGGGGTGCAAGACAAATCAAATTCTGCTCTCACGTGACATAATGACGAGAAATCAAAGTATACTTCTTAACCCTAATGAGGTAAAATAACAAGCTAAAAGCAGATGCAGAAAAGGACAATCATCAGGAAAGTTAAATACAAAATATAAATTCACTCTCCTTCCAGCACAAAAAAAAATATACATTGCAAAGGGCAAAATATTTCTTCAACTCTACCAATCTAAGTATTTACAGACTCGAGGATTTAAGAATTACATTAAGTCTTGCAGAGAAGATCATTCTGGTTCACTCTCACCAAATAAACCCCAATAAGCAGGGACGGAACTATGCTTGGACCAGGGTGGGCAATGGCCCCTCATGGCCCAATGAGAAAAAGCAAAATATATAATATATAAAGCTTGTTTTTTAATTTTTATGCTCCATTTTTGTTCAATACTTTCATACTTTCACGAAAAGTACACTTTCTTTATTCAAATTTTCATTAAATTTTGATTCTTTTTGTGGGTTTTTGTCTGGGTTTTAAATGATTTATAAAATTCATCTTAAAGCATTAACATAGGATAATTGCAGCTTAAGTGTTTGATGAAGTTCCCCAAAGAAGCTTAGGATAAAATATAAAAAAAAACACACACACACATATATATATATATATATATATATGTATGTATATATTCTTTTATAAGTTGCTTGGATAAAACACATGGTTGTCTATGGGTTATAACAAATTTTTTAAGCATTTGGGTTTGAGTGTATCTCGCCTCCCCTCATTCGAAATCCTAGCTCCGTCCCTGCCAATAAGGCACACTCAGTGCTAAGAATACAACCAGCCCCGTCAAAGTACCAGTCAGGCAAATCCATGACCATATATCGTAACATTTGATTGTGCTAAGAAGGAAAAAGAAGAAAATCCTTCACGTTGAGGTGATCAGGTAATCTAACTACATATGATTTTACAGCAACCTTTCCACCTCATAATCTTTTCACATTGAATTGGCATGAATCAACTTTAACTGACCAAATGATTTATGGTAAGCCTTAGAAAATAAAAATAAAAAAAAGTTCCTTACTGCTGTCTTAGAATAAAAGCGAAAAAGTCACCGGTAAGTAGGCAATGCAACACCAAACTGCAACTTTAGGTAACAACCTATGCTGTACCTCTACAGATATCAAAAGATTGATGTAAAAATGAGACCTTGACCCATATTTAACGAAGCACAACAGTCTAATACTGATTGAAAACCTTGAATTCTACAAAAGCAAAAAGACATAACTCAACTCAATTAAGCAACATCTTTGACTCTCGTGCTTGCATCATTCGGTCATATCTAATTTCACCTCTTCAGCTCCTCAGTTGAACAATAGTAAAAACATCATTTTTTACTTCATACTTGTAAAGTTTGAACTAAGCTACCTAACTAAAATGCCTCTCCCTGCTCAAAAATCTAGAACCTTTAAACATCTAAAAACCAACAGCTCTCATAACAGCCGATTGATTCTAAAGGCATTGCAGTGCATAATGTTCTTGTCATGACTCTCAACATGAAAAAACCAGACAACCTTTAAATAAACAAATCAAGTATATACAAAATCAAACGGCTAACGTTCAAGCAAAAACAAACCTTGATCTTATAAGTCCTCGGCCTCAACTCCTTGCTAATATGCACAAGCTTTTGCTCTTCCCTCGTCAACCTCGTGGTGATCTGATGAGGATGCAAAAGCCCCGGTGTGTCAAACAGCTTCCCCTCCACTCTAATGTGGTCCCTGGCACTGGCGCCTCTGTCAAATGTGTAATCTTCCCTCCTCCTTCTCCTACATGCTTCCCAATCGAATTTATCAGTGTACTTTTACCGGCATTCTGTGCCCCTATTGCCCACACATTTCCTCACTGTACTCACCATATGTGTGAGAAAATTGATTTGGTGAAAACTGATTTGCGTATCTCATTCATTGAATAAAATCCCTATATATATACAAGCTAAGAGATCAACTCTGTAACTAACTTAACAGACTGATGCACGTGTGAACAGAAATTAACAAATGTAACAAACTATGACACGTGCTTGACTAAACTAACTAACTCTATTTACAAAAACTACATATCGCTTACTGTACTAGTTTTAGCTAAACTACATTGTCGTTTAGACAGACTTGAACACATCTTGAGCTTCTTTATCTCTGTAGCACGAGGCTTAATCCCTTGATGACTATTAGACCCTTCAGGCTCTGCACTATCTGCTTCTGCACTAGCTGCTGCACTGTGTGACTGTCAGAGCTGTTCTGATGCACTAGCTGCTGCACTGTGTGACTGTCTAAGCTGCTCTGGTGTGGCAGCTGGTGAAACAGCTTGACTTGCCGCACATTCGTTAACTTACTTGCCGCACCACCCTCCCTAGCTCTCTGCCTCACCCAATGCTCCAACCTCGTAGGTGACAATTCAGTTGGCAACAAATCAATCTTGGTCACCACCATCACCATCCTCGGCAAATTCCCCGACTTCCCTGGCTTCAACACCTCCGAATTCTCCTCAATCGTCTCCGAAACCAGCCTCTCCACCTTCCTCAGAAACGAGCCATCGAAATCTGTAGTATCCACCACCATCAACACCACCGACTGCGTCCCTCCCGTCAAAGCCAGCCGCCTCCCAACTGTGTGATCAAAATCGAAATCCGGCAGCAAATTCTCCACCGTTGGATCCTTCACATTCCCATAATGCCTCAATGTATGGCATCGCGCACAAATTCTCGATTCCATATTGTGTTCGTGTCTCTTTTAGTGCGTTGAAGCATTGGAAGCAAGCGAATTTCTTCTATTTTAAATTTTAAATAAAATAAAGTTTTAAAATTTAAACATGAATATCTAAGATTATATCTAGGAAAGTTAGATCTTGATATCTACAATGTAGTATTTATTAAGAAAATGTTGTAAACATATTATTTCTCTATATTAAAAAAATTAATTAAAATAAAAAGTCCTATTGTTATATTTCTATATTTGATGTGGAACTTATCATAAGCCTACACAACATTTATAATACAAAATTCGCACAATTTGGAATATTACAACAATAATGTACAACATAATTGAGGATGAATCTTCTTGACAGTTTTTTTTTTTTTTTTTTTTTTTTTTTGGATAAAGTATTTTGATTCCCAAATAATAAAAATAATAATAATAATAAACAGCAGCCTTCAAAACCACGCTACCACATACAACAAAAAAAGAAAATGTATTTAATCTCCAATGCACTAGCAGTTTCTATAGTAATGCTCATACGAGTTGGCCATGTGAGTGAACCTGGTGTAGCTTGATGGCCATGAATATGATCAGCAACGATGCCATTGGGAATGTACTCATACACAAGAAGTTCACCTTTGCTGATCCCAATTGTGACATCAATGTGAATTTCCCCTTGCTTCAGCCACCAATTGGGGAGAAACGAGTTGAAGAGCTTGGGAAATGGGTGAGAAAGGAAATCCGTGTCTGTGGATGTTGCTGCTTCAGGTCTGGGTTGGTTTGCTGTAGGACTTAAAGGAGAGGCAGTCTTAGGTGTTTGGACCTATAAAGGAGTTGATGTTGCGCTTCGCAATTCTTTAATACCTTATCGATCACATACTTTTGAAGTTGCAGGGTTTACAGTCTCAAAAATCGTCTCCAAGGCTGATCAAGCTTTAAATAAGCAGCGTCAAAATGAAAAGGAGGGGGAAACAGAGTAATCCAAAAGTATCCGTACCAGCTGAATCACCAATATTAACAGTTAGTGCTGACTCAAATTCTTGTTGAGTCAGGCAGTATCATTAGAAGAAAAACGATGTGTGAAATTAACAAAGAGCTTGTGTTACCAAGTATGGATGAGGAAGACATAGTGACAAATATGAACCTAGCTTCTGAGAGGAAGCAAAAGGCTACCAACATTGTCAAGCCACAGATGGAATGATTGACACTCGTTAACAAGAAGTGTGCAGGAGGATTTATATCTGGCCATCTTTTATTTTCGAACAACATTGCATGGAATATCTTAGTCTTAATGAGAATATATTGCTGTTTTGCTGGACGCAAGAGTCAAAAGAAAACACAAGATGCTATGGGCAGGATTCTTCTTTAGACAAAAGGCTTTCTCTTCTTTCTTAAAAGCATATTCCACCCAAAAGTCTAGTACTGCCGTAGACCATGGAAATTACTGTTAGCTTGCAGTTGCTTGTGTTTTGAAGATGATCTCTGAGAAGCTCTTAACAATGTGTATTGAGTGTCAAAGCTTTTTTAACAGAGTTTTGTTTGTTGTCATAATTTTACCACCTTGTTTCTTCTTCCAAGATTTAATTATGATAAATTGATGATTCAGGTTTTATTGAATGCTGGGACAGTGAAGTATGGATGGGGGGCATTGCCTGAAAAGTCAACCTTACACATTTGTATTACACATTTGGGTTACTGAGCGCATGATAAGTTGTTAAACCCTTGTATCAAAAATTAATATTTAATCATATGAACTTAGTGAATGGTTCAATTAGATGTGGTCATTAGGCGAAGGGTTCCATTTTCTGCAGTTGATCCTTTCACTAGGATGTAGCCTTGAGTCTCTTGACCTCAAATGATAGGTAATTAGTTAATTAATAAATGGGAGGGGTGGAGTAAGCTCATGTCATCTTTATAAATTGCTTTTGTGCAAACCCCAAAATTGTACAAAGTGTTTTTTGTTTTCTTTTCTTTTGGAAAATAAAAGGGGTTTATGCCACCATAGCTTACATAGAGGTTACATAGTGTACTCTAGAAAGGAAAACAAAACAAATCATTGTATGGCCCATCATTTGTATTTAGGGTTATCCATGGGTCGGGTTTGTGCCCAACCTGGAACCAACCCAACAACTTCAAGTGGCACAGCAATTGACCGCTATCGACCGTCGAAAACCACTAGTTGAGTTGATTTTGATTTGGTTGGATGGCGATCGGTTTTGGTCAAAACCGACAGAGAGCAGTAATCTTAATCGGCGGTGGAGATTTGGCTAGTTGAGTTCTAGCGAGATCTCGGCGGATCTGGTTAAGATTTGACCAGATCTCAAAGGATTTCATCAAGATCTCGTTGGATCTCATAGAGATCTTACCGGGTCTTGACAAAACTCGCGAGATTCGCGTCTAGGAGAGAAGGGGAGGGAAATGAACGATGAGATTTCGAAGGGTAGGTTGGTTAGACTCACTTTTTCATGTGAAGACCCGCTAACCAACCCGCCAGTTTCAATTCCTAGAAAAGGAGATTCATCGTTGGCCATTGCTGACATCAGGTCGAACGATTTTCGATTCGGCCTGGACGATTTGGGCAAGTCAAACTTGGACACCCCTACTTGTATTTATAAAAAAAGATTGATGAAGAAGCTTCACATAGGTTTTTAATAAAATTGGAGGAAGTAGTATCCATGTATTGTAACCACCCAAGAAAGTATTCTTTGCACACCACAAGGTCATAGAAGTTTATACTTTATATTGCTTTAAAGTATGGGCTTCATCACTATTATACCCTATTATTTGTATTATCTATCCAGACCTTATGATAATATGATATACTTTTTTACTATATAGACTAATTCTATATTTAATCATATAGTTATGATTTACTGTAATAAACGAGAAAAAATATCTTAATTCAAAATAATAGTGAGAAATAATCACATCTAGCCTAATTCTAGATTTAATATAATAGTTATATATATATATATATATAATAGTTTTGATGTGATTTGTTTGATTCTTTTTTTTTTTTTTAATATGTTTTAAGTTTATGAATTATTTTTGTAGGGGCTGGGTTTGAGCACTTCTTTTATCAGATGAATGGACTCAGGCTCAACTAGCCCAATACAATAAATTTGTAGAGAGTGGGTCAAAGAGCTAGGCTTTAGCACATGGACAACAGTTAATATGGTGTTCATGACAATCAAACAGGGATGAACTGAGTTTATCAAAAAAAAGTTATTCTCGGTACAATCCGAGGAGCTTTGTTCTAGGAAATATTGAATGATTCTTGTAGGGGTTGGGCTTTTCCCATGCGACGCAGTGGTTTAGGATTTTCACCCCACCAAGGGCTGACCTTGTAATGTAAGGCTTGACACCCTAGTCCCACATCGGCAAGGAAAACGCCATTAGGATGAGGTGGATTCAAACCCAGCTAGCCTGGTACAACGAATTTGTAGAGTATGGGTTCAAGAACTAAGCCTTGGTAAAGATTGCAACAGCTAAACAGGGTAGTGTATGGGTTGGGCGATAAGAATATAAGCTAAAGCGTAAGATATGGCTCCTCGGCCCTCCTCTTAGGGGCTTGAAGTTCTTATTACTTCTTTAGTGCTAGGTTACAGGGGTCATGCGAGTGTTGCAGTATTTTCTGCTTCTTTTTCACCTCCCCCCCCCCTCTCTTTCTAGAGGACTTCTTACATTATATACCTCCTTTCAGTTGATCCTGGCCCTACATTTGTTGACCAAGCAAGTCACTACTTGAGTGCTTATCTCATCAGCCGTTTTTCCATCCTTCTGTGAGTTGCGGCTACCAAGACTGTAGTATTCATAGGTCATTTCCTCATTAACGCGACCAGAACGCCAGCGGCGGGCATTTAATGTGGAGATGACAGTTTGTCTTGGATTTGCTCTTTCACCATCCTCCTATGATCGGCACATTATACTCATTATTTCTCATGGGGTGCTCTGGGAGGTTGCCTGTGATGGGACGTTGACTTTCCCTCCTCTGATTAGGGTTGGCCGAGGACATGGTTGTCCTTGGCAGTCATCCTGGGTGATTCGGACCTTCTCACATCATCCTCGGAAGTTTTCTTCCTCCTCGGCATGGGTCTTGGGCTTGGTACGAAGTAGACTGGGGTTGCCTAATCCCTTGGCCCCAAAATAGTCCCTCAAAATCCTACTGTCAAGCTCCTCAGGCGGAGAGGAGGATTTTGATGTTCTCGGGCCTTTGCCATGGCTTATCAAGTCTTGTCCTCCATTAGCGCCAGAGTCTTTTCACCTTCCCAGGGCACACTCCTAACGCTTCGGTGTATGAGGCGCGCTCTCATCAATGTCCTCGTGAAGTGGCGCAGATCCAACAGTTGGGAATTTCTTTGGAAATTTTGCAGGATTTGCTTCGTCGTATCTCTCTCCCCTCGAATTTCGTGCAGATTAATTTTCACTAGATTTCGCCTTCTATATAAGGCCTTCTGCGGGAATTGTTCTTTTTACAACTCCCCACGATCATCAGAAACTTCAAGCCTTCAACACCATAGGCCCTTCCAAGGATTTTGCAAAGGCCGTGATCAAGGCTTAGGGAATGAGATAGCCCTGGATAAGGGCAGGGGCCAAGAAGCAAAGGATAAAGATGTTCCTTCCCCTCAACCGAGCAAGAAAGAAAGCCTTCTTCCTTCGGTCAAGAATCGAAGTAAGCGTAGGCCCCATCATATTTCCGGTGCACCTAAGTTTGGGCCTCGCATTAATGGTAGGACCCCGATGGAGGTCTGCAAGATTGCTGAACGTTTGACGCTCGAGCGTTGCCCTCTCCTAATGTCCAGTTATCATGAAACTGTGAGAGAATCAAGGGAACATCCTAGGATGGGGCGGCCAGGCACCTCCGTTTCTTCTTCTTTCTCATGGCCGGTGCCGTCCCCATGGGCTCGAATGCTGCTGGGATGAGGCAGCGCATCCACCATTCCCATGAGTTTTCTCTTTTTAGAGCTAGTCTTAAAACAAGCCTGCCTTAGCCTCTTCCACCGTAGTTAGCTTTAAGAGGCAAGCCATCCTGGGCTTCTTCTACTGTAGTTTAGCTTTAAGAAACAAGCTATCCTCGGCTTCCTCTATTGTAGTTTAGCTTTAAGAGACAAGCCATCCTCGACCTCCTCTATTGTAGTTTAGCTTTAAGAGACAAGCCATCTGATGTATGATGTATTTTTTTTTCAATAATAAATAATAAAGAAGACTGTTCTTCTTACTTTACGAATCTTTTTATTTTCTCTTCAGAAATTATTTAATGTGTGTGTTATCTTTTGCCTCCAATGGGACTTTATAGTTGATGCCATTATAGTAACGGAGAATTGTCACCCTATTTTCAATAAAGCCGATGATAGCCCTCAGTCGCTATCTTTAACTAAGTTAACAATATAAGAATTACCAGGAAAATAATTGGGTGCTCTGCTCTGGGGACTGTGCGACTAGCCAAGCACGCTAGATTTAAACAAGTGTCTGATCCAAGGATCGCTTTCCCACAGGTTTGAGTTCAAGGATTGTGCAATACACTGGCTCTATCTAGGACTTAGCTTTTATCTGAAGTGCCTAGTTTCCCCACAGGTTTGTGTCCAAGACCCATGCAATACCTTGGTTCTGTCTAGGACTTAGCCTTTTTTTTTTTAAGTGCCTAGTTTCCCCACAGGTTTAAATCCGAGGACCATGCAATACCTTGGTTCTGTCTAGGGCTTAGCCTTTTTTTTTGAAGTGCCTAGTTTCCCCACAGGTTTGAGTCCGAGGACCGTGCAATACCTTGGTTCTGTCTAGGTCTTAGTTTCTTTCTGAAGTGACTAGTTTCCCCACAGGTTTATGTCTGAGGACCATGCAATACCTTGGTTCTGTCTAGGTCTTAGTTTTTTTCCTGAAGTGCCTAGTTTCCCCACAGGTTTGAGTCCGAGGACCATGCAATACCTTGGTTCTGTCTAAGTCTTAGTTTTTTTCTGAAGTGTCTAGTTTCCCCACAGGTTTGAGTCCGAGAACCATGCAATACCTTGGTTCTGTCTAAGTCTTAGTTTTTTTCTGAAGTGCCTAATTTCCCCACAGGTTTGAGTTCGAGGACCATGCAATACCTTGGTTCTGTTTAGGTCTTAGTTTCTTTCTGAAGTACCTAATTTTCCCACAGGTTTGAGTCCGAGGACCATGCAATATCTTGGTTCTGTCTAGGTCTTAGTTTTTTTCTGAAGTTCCTAGTTTCCCCACAGGTTTGAGTCCAAGGACCATGCAATACCTTGGTTCTGTCTAAGTCTTAGTTTTTTTCTGAAGTGCCTAGTTTCCCCACAAGTTTGTGTCCGAGACCCATGCAATAACTTGGTTCTGTCTAGGACTTAGCCTTTTTTTTTTAAGTGCCTAGTTTCCCCACAGGTTTAAATCCGAGGACCATGCAATACCTTGGTTCTATCTAGGACTTAGCCTTTTTTTTTGAAGTGCCTAATTTCCCCACAGGTTTGAGTCCGAGGACCGTGCAATACCTTGGTTCTGTCTAAGTCTTAGTTTCTTTCTGAAGTGTCTAGTTTCCCTACAGGTTTGTGTTTGAGGACCATGTAATACCTTGGTTCTGTCTAGGTCTTAGTTTTTTTTTCTGAAGTGCCTAGTTTCCCCGCAGGTTTGAGTCCGAGGACCATGCAATACCTTGGTTCTATCTAGGTCTTAGTTTTTTTCTAAAGTGTCTAGTTTCCCCACAGGTTTGAGTCCGAGGACCATGCAATACCTTAGTTCTGTCTAAGTCTTAGTTTTTTTCTGAAGTACCTAGTTTCCCCACAGGTTTGAGTTCGAGGACCATGCAATACCTTGGTTCTGTTTAGGTCTTAGTTTCTTTCTGAAGTGCCTAATTTTCCCACAGGTTTGAGTCCGAGGACCATGCAATACCTTGGTTCTGTCTAGGTCTTAGTTTTTTTTTCTGAAGTGCTTAGTTTCCCCACAGATTTGAGTCCGAGGACTATGCAATACCTTGGTTCTGTCTAAGTCTTAGTTTTTTTCTGAAGTGCCTAGTTTTCCCACAAGTTTGAGTTCGAGGACCATGCAATACCTTGGTTCTGTCTAGGTCTTAGTTTCTTTCTGAAGTGCCTAATTTTCCCACAGGTTTGAGTCCGAGGACCATGCAATACCTTAGTTCTGTCTAGGACTTTTCCCGAGTGCCTTAGATGGCTCAGCCCCGAGTGCACTACCACAGCATGAGGTAGCAGTTTTTGGGACTTGCTCTACTTCACATGTGTGGTAGTAGTTGTGGAGTGTTAACTTCCCCTTAGCACCTGGTCCGAGGACTTCAGGCGTGACTAAGGTTCGCATTTAAACACATAGCCCAGGTGCCTTAAAAGGCTCAGCCCCGAGTGCACTACCACAGCATGAGGTAGTAGTTTTTGGGACTTGCTCTACTTCGCATGTGTGGTAGTAGTTATGGCTGCCAAAATGGCCTTCTCCGTTGAGGGGAGCTTGATCCTACCATGTTTAACCGTTGCACTTGCCAACGCACAAGCTCTTCCCACAGACGGCGCCAATTGTAGGGGCTGGGTTTGAGCACTTCTTTTATCAGATGAACGGACTCAAGCCCAACTAGCCCAATACAATAAATTTGTAGAGAGTGGGTCAAAGAGCTAGGTTTTAGCACATGGACAACAGTTAATATGGTGTTCATGACAATTAAATAAGGATGAACTAAGTTTATCAAAGAAAAGTTATTCTCGGTACAATCTGAAGAGTTTTGTTCTAGGGAATATTGAATGATTCTTGTAGGGGCTAGGCTTTTCCCATGCGACGTGGGGGTTCAAGATTTTCACCCCACCAAGGGCTGACCTTATAGTGTAAGGCTTGACACCCTAATCTCACATCGGCAAGGAAAGCGCCATTGGGATGAGGTGGATTCAAACCCAACTAGCCCAATACAACGAATTTGTAGAGTATGGGTTCAAGAACTAGGCCTGGTAAAGATTGCAACAACTAAACAGGGTAGTGTATGGGTTGGACAACAAGAATATAAGCTAAAACGTAAGATATGGCTCCTCGGCCCTCCTCTTAGGGGCTTGAAGTTCTTATTGCTTCTTCAATACTGGGTTACAGGGGTCATGCGAGTGCTGCAGTATTTTCTGCTTCTTTTTCACCCCCCCTCTCTTTCTAGAGGACTTCTTACATTATATACCTCCTTTCAGTTGATCCTAACCCTACATTTGTCGATCAAGCAGGTCACTACTTGAGTGCTTGTCTCATCAGCTGTTTTTCCATCCTTCTGTGAGTTGCGGCTACCAAGACTGCAGTGTCAGGGGTCATTTCCTCATTAACGCGGCCAGAACGCCAGCGGCGGGCATTTAATGTGGAGATGACAATTTGTCTTGGATTTGCTCTTCCACCGTCCTCCCATGATCGGCACATTATACTTATTCTTTCTCATGTGGTGCTCTGGGAGGCTGCCTGTGATGGGACGCTGACTCTCCCTCCTCTGATTGGGGTTGGTCGAGGACATGGTTGTCCTCGGCGGTCATCCTGGGTGATTCAAACCTTCTCACGTCAACCTCGGAAGTTTTCTTCCTCCTCGGCATGGGCCTTGGGCTTGATACGAAGTGGGCTGGGGTTGCCTAATCCCTTGGCCCCACAGTTTTAGTTTCACTATTGCTTTGGGATGTCGTATAAACTTCAATTTGACTTTTTTTTTTCTTTTGGTATATGAATATTGATATAGGGGAAAAAATGTGTGACAATGAATAAGGAAGAACAAGGCAAATATGGTGTAGTAAGAGTTAAGGCATTGCAATTTGCAAAGCCTATTTGTGGACTTCTTCTTCTTTTTTTTCTTTTTTTTTACAAAAATAAATAAATAAATAAATAATTGCTTTAGACCTTGGAGTGGCCAATGGAACAGGTATAATCTAAAATAATGGAATGATCTACAATATTTGACACACTCTATTTGCCAAAATGAAGCTCCAGCCAAGTAATACAAATATTTAAAATAGTGAGAACTATAAGTGGAAGAAAATTTCAGCATTACAAAATAGAATATATGTATCAAGTAGAGACAAACTACTCATAAGAATTAGGAATCTTAAAAGGCACAGATTAATTTTGTGTGACATCGTGGCAATTCATTTGTGAAAATATGACATTCATAAGAGCCATAGCTAATTTCTATGTTGCATTGTACAACTTCATTTTAAGAAGTTGGGTATTTATGGTATTTTAGAAGGTGCAAAAGTGATGGAGAAAGTAGAGCAACCTTAAATTGCACCTCCTTATTAGTTTATGTAGTTTGAAGATATGGTTCCTTCTGCTCTAAATAGTGAAGGAGGTTGTGTCGATGACTCAATATTAGAATGATTTCTTAGCCTAAGGTTTGTGTCGACGACGTGATATGAGAATAATCTGTGCTTGACATATTGTTCTTTGTAACTTTTGCTACTTTTCTTGTATGTGAATAGACAGAGGCCTAGGTTTGTATTTTAAAGTTTTATTATTTAAGATCCAAAAAAAGGTGTTGATATTTTTCTCAAGGAATTTTTCCAGATGTTGCATTTGTATTTTTTAAAAGGTTTTGATATCTAGGATTTGTACACAAATGTTTGCTTGCTTTGTAGGGTTGCTGTTGTTGGCACAAAAGAAGCTTATTGGGGAGAAGCTTGCAAAAGAGGAGGCTGAACAAAATGTCAAGCAAGCGGCAAAGTGAGTGTTTGGATAACGCGTTTCCTGCGTTATCCAAAGTTACGTTTTGCCTTTTTTTTTTTTTTTTTTTTTTTTTTTTCCCCTGCTGCTGCACAACGTTTTTGGGAGACAACGGCTACTGTTCATGAACAGTAGCCGTTGTTTTTGACTTTTAACCCTCTTTTTCAGTTTTGTGGGTCCCATGAACAGTAAATGGGACCCACAAATTTTACTTTTTATCAACTTTTTCATTAAAAATGGGTCCCGCTGCACTATTCACACATTTAAAAATTATTTTGCTACAGTGTTTTCAGCAACTTTCAGCAACTTTCAGCTGTATCCAAACGGACCCAAAAAAGGAAAACTAATTGATAAAAAGTATGTCATACTCGACTACATTATTCAAGAGCTACCGATACATTAAGGGTCTATTTGGTTGGAGGAGTGGAAAAGTAAGAGGATAAAAAAGAGTTAGTTTTCTCTCATTTGTGTTTAGTTGGGAGGATGGAAAGCGGAGAGATGGAAAACTTATATGTTTGGTTAAGAAGAAAAATGAGAGGATGGAAATGAAGTGGTATAAATTTACAATTATGTCCCCATTAAATAAAACAAAAAAGTAACATTTTTTTTTATTAAAAAAAATTGTATGGACACTTCAAAATTTTTAAGAAAAATAAAAAAAAAAATAGCACAAGCCAAAGGAAGATGAGCATAGAAAAAAATAAAAATAAAAAAATAAAACACTATTGAGAAGTACAAGAAGAGCCAAAAAAAAAAAAAAAAACCAAAACAAAAAAACAAAGAAGTACAAAAAAAAGAATAAAGGAAAAAGAAGAAGAAAAAAAAAGGTGTAAGAACATTGCACATGTCACTACAACAAAATGTATTTTCAGTGACGAAATATTTTTCGTCCCTAAAAATACAGATTTAGCAACGAAATATGAATTTCGTCACTAATAATGAAAAAAAAAATTATAACATTTAGCAATGAAAAATAATTTTCGTTGCTATTGTGATTTGAAAAGTGGGCGCTAGCATGTGTACTGTGCACATAGGCATTTTGGTCAGCTCACATTGAGCTTTTCTCCCTCCTCTCCCCCCCCCCCCCCCCCAATTTTCTCCCCATATTGGAGACAAAACTTTTTGGTGGGCTTGGGAAAAAAACACCTGGGCCCCATCTCTTTTCCCTTTCCCCCTCCCCCCCCCCCCCCAACCAAACACTTTTCAAAAAGTTTCCCTCCTCACTTTCTCTCATTTTCTTTCCATCAACCCTAAAATCCACTCTACCAAACAATCTCTAAGGTTGCATCAATTAAGTGCTTCTGCATTTAGAGATAAAATACTCATTGATGTACATATACTGTAATAGCTGTTAGAGCACTAGCATCAAGTGTGCCAAATGCCAAATATTTGACATTTGGCACACTAAACACCAAAAAACCTTTCACACGAGGTGTTTTAAATGCCAAATAATTTGGCATGGTTGAACATTACTATTCCAAATTTGGAACGGTACAATCACAAATGCTATAATAAAAATAAAAATAAAAAATTATTATTTCTCTCTCTTCTCTCTTCCTTTCTTTCTTCTCTCTCTTTCTTCTTTCTTTTTTCTTCTCTCTTCTTTCTTCTTTCTTTTTTCTTCTCTCTCTTTCTTCTTTCTTTTTTCTTCTCCAGATTGGTCTCTCTCTTCTTTGTCACTCTCTTTTTTCTTTCTCTCCTTTCATACATTTATATATGATATGGAGAGTAGAGAGAATAGAGGTGGTGGATGGATTTTCAAAGAGTAGAGAGAAGAGAGATGGTGGATGGGTTTTGGTTTTAGAGTACAAAAGGGAGAGAGAGAGAGAGAGAGAGAGAGAGAGAGGCTTTTTGGAGAAATTAATAAATGAATTTTTTATTAGTTTATATTATTTTAATGTAAAGTATCATTAAAATAGAACATCTAATATATGGTGTATTGTAAAATGATGTGATAAAATAAATAAAATAAGTTTTTGTGTGTTAAAATGACATTTGGGATAGTATAGCTGATACTAGTGCTCTTAGCAAATATTGTATTAAAATAGTTGGCATTGTACTAGGATTACTGTTTTTTCTTTGATGTTCAATGAATCATATTAAGACAAACAATTTTATTTTATGCAACACTTAAACAAATGAAATCATTTTGAGTTCAAGCCTAAGATAAACTTGGCATTGTATGAAAATTGAGGAATGTCTTGATTTAGTTGGATGAAAGTTTATGATTTAGCTAAGCGAATTTTTTTTGTATTGCTGATTTTTTTTCCCCCATTTAAATAGTAATATTGCTACAATAATTTGATGATTTGGTAATTTGGTAGATTCGAGTCTCATACATTCCATTTTTTTTTTTATTAAAAAAAATGAGATCTCAAATTTCACATGCCATTTTTTACCTCTTTTAGATAAAGATATTATTACTTTGCTTTTTTTTCACTATTTGGTTGATGGGAAATTGTGAGAAAAGAAAAAGAGATGAATTACATTTGAAATTAAAGCCCAACTCATGATTTTAATCATTTTTATTTGGAATATACAACATGCTTTTGCTTCTTTTGCACGCATTTAAATATTTAATTAAGAAATGAGAAGTGGATGATATTTCGTCATATTATCTTCACTCTCGCAAAACAGAGAAAGCCCATGAACTAGAAATATAACAATACGCCAAAAGAAAAATAAACCCATTTCTTTGTTTTGTTTAAAATATCCACAGAGACAAGAGTCTACGGAAAATTTGAAACAATTCTGAAATAGAAGTATTCACCTATTTCACCATAAATTGCGTTCCATTGTTAAAACGTTCTATTTGCCCCGTCTCCTACTTCACAAGTGACCATGGACCAGAAGACATGTCTATGTCCCAGTAGTACCCACCACGTTATGAATTTTTTGAAGATGCCAAAATTTTTTTGACCTCTTTTAAACGGGTTTCCACCTATTTTTCGCAACTCCGGTAAACTTTACAAAAGTTTTTTTTTTTTAAATGGACAATTACAACATGCTGCTAACTCTGTAATTCGAACTCTTTCTTCCCTAAACTTCAAATACTTTGTACATGAAGAAGTGTCAATTCAGCTACAAGTCCTTTGACTTACAAAAGATTGTAGTAGACCATAAAGTAAATCTTTTTTATTTAATTATGAGAGACTCATAACGTTAATTATTTTTTTTTTAATCTTTTGAAATTTCAAATTTTTTGTCTCTCTTTTTTTTTGCTACATTCTATACTGATAGAAATTGACTCAGGCGTGTGATGCATTAGTAAGAATCTTGAATTGAGTTGCCTGATTCGAATAGTACACCTTGCAAAATTACTGTACCTAAACGTGGATAGACCTATCACACCTAACAGTGCCTCATACTACGAATTCTGCCGAGTCAAGTAGGTCAAGTCAAATAACGCGTAAGGTTCTTGTTCGTTCATTAAAAAAAAAAAAAAAATTATACACGAGAATTAGAGAGCCAACGCTGCAACACGTACTTCATGGAGTAGTTGACGGTTCAAACCAGCCGCAAAGATTTCCTTCCCCAATTTTTTGAGCATTTATTAGAGGTTTTGAAGGAGTCAAATCTCTTTATGTTGTTGGTCAATGGGGAAAGATGAGTAGGAAACTCCCCCGTAGGCACAGACATTCTTCACATGGCTACCCCACCTTGCTCTAAATTCAGTCTGGTTTCACAAGTCTTCCGTATCCAACTTCCAAGTCAACTGAAGTGTTAATCAGAGAAACTACATGTTATATAGTGAAGAAGCGAGAAAATAAGTCATACAAAAACGTTGTTTTAGTTTAGAATAATAGATTCTTGGTTTTTTCCCTGTGAATCGAGAATTTTGGAATGGCTTCTGTCTCTCTGTTTGTTTGTTTTTTTCTCTCGCACCTCGTGCTGCTTCACTCAGCTGAAAAAGAAGAAGGAAGGCGAGAAAACCCATTTTGTCTGCCCTTTCAATGTGGAAAATTAGGTAACATTAGCTACCCATTCACCAAATTCCCATTCACATTTTGTGGTTTATTAATGTATAACGTATACGTAAAGTGTGACGAACCACATCCGACGATCGAGTTGCCACTTGACGACCAGTGGAATGAAAGACGATATGAAGTTATAAACATATCTCACACTAACACCACACAACACATCCGTGTCAAGGACCTTTGGCTTTTGGAATACTTGAAAACCAATAAATGCGAGAACTTAGCCAATTTTGCTTTTCCCCACTCTCCATTTATCTCTGTTAAACCCACCACACCCAGTCGGACCCTATTCAAATGCAATCGCACTCTTCATAGTACTCCCCAAAGAAATTTTAAAAACGTGACCTGCAGAGATAACTATAATTTCTACTATAGTCCTTTAAATGAGGCATCTCAGAGTTCTCCTTCTGGATGTTTACCTATTCGGCTGCCAGTAAACGAGACTCCACATAAAGATGAACAGAACTTAATTGCTGAGTTCGACCTTGAATTGCATGTATCTCATGATGATTGTAGCAGTTGTCCTGGTAAAGAAGGAAAAGGTATAGACATTGGAATAACGCAAAAATGTTTTGATGCACACACGCATGTACATTCATGAATATGGATATAAACTCCTTTATTTTTTATTTTTTTTGCTGAAGTTGATCCTAATGCATGTGTTGATACTATTTCTGTTCCATGCCATAATCCATTCTGCAGCAATAGCTTTAGTTGATTTGGAGCAGTTTCAAATTTAGGTTATGAGAGAGATAGAAATAACTTAGTTTCAGTGAAACCTATGATCGGGTATGTCTGAGCTGGTTTTTAAAGTGCTTTGCTTAACACTGTTAAGATCTCAAAGGATGCCAATTTAATTAGCTGTGACACTTCTTTCTTCATTGTTGAAACTAACAACATTTTTGTATTTATCTGCTGTTGCAGAGAATAAAAACAACAACAAATTGGTGATACCATTAGGTAAGATGCATCTTCAATCATATTTCTTGTTGAAATTGATTGTATCATTTCATGCGAAAATAATTTCTCCTATTTCTGCTATAAGTTTTGTTACTGGGTCCATTTTCTCCACTACTATAATCCTAGAAGATGGCCTTGTGCCTTAAATACAATGATGGTTAGTAAGGATAACGTCACCTGACTTACAAAAGATGTTGTCAATATTTAAATTTCTTCCCATAAGTTCCTTTGTGACTTTAATTAGAAAAATTTTGTGTCTCTTGAATTCCTCCATTGCTGCCTTTCAGTCAGAACTTAACTCCAATTCCTTTCTCTGCTTTAGCTGTTGGATGCGCAGTCTTCTTCATGATTACCTTGTTCGTTATATTCTGGCACCTTTACAAGAAAAAGTATCCTTCTTCAAAATTGCTAGCAAGGAATACATATTCTGACCCATCCTCAAGATCAGAAGTGGAGGGGTGGAGTGTCTACTTTAGAGTCCCTGTTTTCTCCTACAATGAACTTGAAAAAGCCACCAATAATTTTCATGTTGAAAAAGAACTTGGGAATGGAGGATTCGGAACTGTTTATCATGGTAAGGTGATCAACTCATTGAATCAATTTCTAGATCCCAGTATAAACTTTCTTAACAAAAGGGTAAAGAAAAAAATGTGAAAATAAAAAGAAAGACTTTAACATGCTATTTTTCTGAACTAGGCAAACTCCATGATGGGAGGGAAGTTGCAGTCAAGCGCTTATATGGGCACAACCATAGACGAGTAGAGCAGTTCATCAATGAAGTTGAAATCCTAACACGATTGCGCCACAAGAATCTTGTCTCCCTTTATGGCTGCACTTCACGCAGCTGCCATGAACTTCTTCTTGTGTATGAATACATTCCCAATGGCACCGTTGCTGATCATATTCAAGGCCATCAAGCTACACCAGGTTCACTCACATGGCCAACTCGTATGAGCATTGCTATAGAAACTGCTAGTGCATTAGCTTACCTCCATGCTTCTGACATCATACATCGCGACGTAAAGACTAACAACATCCTTCTTGATGACAATTTCTGCGTCAAAGTTGCTGATTTTGGGCTTTCCCGGCTGTTCCCTAACGATCTCAGCCATGTCTCAACAGGTCCTCAAGGGACACCAGGCTACGTTGACCCGGAATATAACCAATGCTACCAGCTTACTAGTAAGAGTGACGTCTACAGCTTTGGGGTTGTCCTCATGGAGCTCATATCATCACTGCCAGCCGTTGATGTATTTAGGCATAAGCATGAAATCAATTTGGCTAATTTAGCTGTAAACAAGATTGAAAAGTGTGCATTCCATGAGTTGATCGACCCACATCTTGGATTTGAGTCAGATGATGGAGTTAGAACAATGACCATTTTGGTGGCAAAGTTAGCTTTTCAATGTCTACAACAGGACAAGGAAACGAGGCCTTCCATGGATGAGGTATTGGAGGCTTTGAAGAAGATTCAAAGTGGTAAGGATGCGCATGAGGATCAAGAGATGGCATATGATGATGCTGGGATCCTTAATGTACAGCAACCAGCTTCACCCGATCGTGATGAGGTTCGAGTGTTAAGGAATAAGCGGCTGCCAGTTTCAATCGACGATGTAACCGATTTTTGGACTAGTAGGCCTACTACACCTAATGTCAGTGGTTGAAATTTCATTTTCTTTTCATCCACTTCTTTGGTTGTTCTTACTCATAGAGGCATATTATTGGTATGTAGATGTGAGGGATGCACATTTACCAAAATACCTAAAATATTAGGTTCTTTGTGTGATTCTGTGTTCTATTTTTCCAATAAAAATCCTACTTTGAGTGTCACCCATCAAAACACCCTTTTTTTGTTTTTTTTAGGGGATGTACATTTGTCAAAGCAACTCTTTTATTTTTTTTTTAATTTATAGGCACAATAAAAATTTAACCTATGACGTCCATGAATAATTATTGTTTTTTATTATTAAGTTAAAACACTAATTAATTTTTGGTATAAATGAAATTTGAACAACAAATCTCCTATTCAACTACAAGAGATTTTATTAATGTGTGTATATATCTATATCTATATATAATATAAAAGCAAGAATGACCACATGCTACTTTTGTATCTTGTTCATTGCACAAAAGCATTGGATAAAAGTTTCGTCCAAAATAAAGACTTACTCTTGAATCATTGAGTAACAAAACAGATGAAGAACTTCTCATATTATCAAATAGCCATGACTTTCTATAATTACCTTCAGTTTTCCAAAATAGTGCCACTTTCCACAAACGACAGTCTTTTTTCTTCTTGAATCAAAGGGAGTCTCCCATTTGTCCCAATGTTAGACAAATACAATTTATTTTCAATTTTTGGCTCAAAACATATTTGAAACTATCTTGCTACAACCCATGATGTGATGATTAAACAAACCATTTATAAGTAGTTTTGTACACTACTTTTATAATAAGTCATATGACTTATTTAAATAATATACATAAATAGTCTTATAAATCAACACATAAAAAGTTAGAATAGGTTACTCCAAATATATTTGGAGTCAATCTTTATTTAGAATATAATTATTTGGTGCACGCTCAACTATTGCACAAATCAATGGTGAGGCACTACAAAAAAATCGTCCTGTCCTGACGCTTTTTTCCCGGCGTTTTTAAAAACCGTCATAATAAATAAGCTTGTACCAGCGCTTTTTGAAAGCGTTGGTATAGGAAACCCTATTACGGCATCTCAAAAACCCTAGGGTAGTGTTGTTGAGATTTTTTTTTTTTTTTTTTTTGAATGTGTGTGACTGTGGCAAGGAAATAAAACTAAAAATATATTTGGATAGTATTCTTAACTCAATCAAATGTTACAATGTATGGTCATGGATTTGCCTAACTGGTACTTTGATGGGGTTGGTTGTTTTCTTAGCACTGAGTGTGCCTTATTGGGCTTTATTTGGTGACAGTGAACCAGAAAGATCTTCTCTGCTAGACTTGAATGTAATTCTTAAATCTTCGAATCTGTAATTACTCGGATTAGTAGAGTTTATAAATATTTTTCCGTTTGCAATGTATATTTTTTGTGCTGGAAGGAGAGTGAATTTATATTTTGTATTTAACTTTCCTTTTTCCAGCCTTGTATCCTTCTCTTTACAAATATTTACTGGAAGGTTGGTCATGATTCTTTTCATTTTATTTATTTTTCTCTATTCCTGATGATTTTCCTTTTTTGCATCTGCTTTTAGCTTGTTATTTTACCTCATTAGGGTTAAGAATTTTACTTTGATTTTTCTTGGGACAAAGTTTAGCTACAAAATTGGTTGTAGTTTTAGGCTACAACCTTACTCAATATCTTTTTATTGGAAGTGAATTTTGACAAATCCATCATCGGATTATATCTTCGTCTTATATCCTCTATACTTTCAAAAATTTTAGAAAATTAAAGATCAATAATTATGTGATCAATAAATTGTTTAAATTACAAGTTTTTGTAATTTGAAATTATGCATAAAATATAAGTTTATAGATCATATAGTAAATAATATCCAATTGACACAAAATTTGACATATGTATTAAAAATGTAAAGAACATGCAATTCAACGGTCAGATTTTCAAAACATATTTTATTGAGTAAGATTGTAACCTAAGACTACAACCAATTTTGTAGCTAAATTTTGTCCTTTCTCTTGTCATTATGTCACATGAGAGCAGCATTTGATTTGTCTTGCACCCCAGGCAGCAGCATGCCAGTCAATTCTTTACCAAAAAAATGATTTTAGCTTTTAAGCAGAGATGCTGATGCACAATGTTATTTGATTAGTTTTGTAATAAATGTTTTTCCATTGAGTTTGAGCTCTAATGCACCTCCTCCTTTATAAGAACAGGATGATGACTGATGAGTGAGTTTGTTGTATAGTTTACAAGTCCAAGACAATTTAATAACTTCTGCAAGAATACTATGTCAGTTTAACACTTGATGTACAGTTAGTTAGGTGCCAAAACTCACTGTTTCACAGATATTTTTTTTATTTGATGGTTCTAGCAGTTATTTGATAGTTTGTTATTCTCTGATTTCCTTAACCAATTGATATCTGTTCTAGCTCATGCTTTTATCATTTGAATTGTGACAGGCTGGTCATGCAGTTCATATTGCTGTCCTTATAAGGCTGGATATAGAAGAATCATCTGTAGATTCTATCTACATCACAGTGTGGGGCTTGTGGGCATCTCCTTATCTCCCATTACACACGGGAAAAATAGGAAAACGCACAGACAATGACAGAAGAACATTTTGGCCTTCAGTTGCAGGTATTATTCTGTGATTCCCTGCTTGCTCATGGTTTTTTTATTCTAATAATCAATAGTCTATGTAACTAAAATTTTATGAATGGGGGAATTTTTTCTTCTTACACCTGAAGCACCTAATAATAATTTAATCATGGCTTCTTTTAGGTCGATCCTTGAGATCCATGTAGCATATAGGATAGTGCCTGGTTGTGGCAATTTAGCCAAAATTGATTTTCCTCTTGGTCATTTTAGAATTCAACTGGCATACAGCAGTTTTGCACAGGCATTTGCCTTAATTTGGTCCCCCCCCCCCCCCCCTCTCAGTGCCCAGTTTTGGCACTTGTGGTACCCTGGCCCTATTATAGGCCTGAGTCTAAGATGATAGATGCTTATCTACTTATCAATACTTATCTCATTTTGCTCTTATGGAAGATGCATGCTGCATTATGGTTGTGTAATGTGTATTATATAATTGTGACATCAATATGAATTTCCCTTTGCTTCAGCCACCGATTGGGGAGAAGCGAGTTGAGGAGCTTGGGAAATGGGTGAGAAGGGAGTTCCGTGTATGTAGCAATAGCTGGTATTCAAGTTCAATGGATATTGCTACTTCAGGTCTGGGTTGGTTTGCTGTAGAACTTAAAGGAGAGGCAGTCTTAGGTGTTTGGACCTATGAAGGAGTTGATGTTGTGCTTCGCAATTCCTTAATACCTTATATATCACATACTTTTGAAGTTGCAGGGTTTACAGTCTCAAAAATCGTCTCCAAGGCTGACCAAGCTTTAAATAAGCGGCGCCAAAATGAAAAGAAGAGGAAACAGAGTGATCCAAAAGTATCCCTACCAGCTGAATCACCAATATTAACAGTTGGTGCGGACTCAAATTCTTGTTGAGTCAGGCAATATCAATAGAAGAAAAACAATGTGCGAAATTAACTCAAAGATTACGTTAACAAGTATGGATGAGGAAGACATAGTGACAAGTATGAACCTAGCTTGTGAGAGGAAGCAAAAAGCTAGCAACATTGTCAAGCCACAGATGGAATGATTGACACTCATTGACAAGAAGTGTGCAGGGGGATTTATATCTAGCCATCTTTTATTTTCGAACAACATTGCGTGGAATATCTAAGTCTTAATGAGAATATTGCTGTTCTGATGGACAAAGATCCAAAAGAAAACACAAGATGCTATGAGCAGGATTCTTCTTTAGACAAAAGGCTTTCTCTTCTTTCTTAAAAGCATATGATCCAGCTTAAATTTATTGGTGGAAGACAAAAGGCTCTGCCCGAGTCATATCTACCAAAAAGTCTAATACTGCCCTAGGCCATGGAAATTACTGTTAGCTTACAGTTGCTTGTGTTTTGAAGATGATCACAGAGAAGCTCTAAACAATGCGTATGGGTGTCAGAGCTATTGTAACAGAGTTTATTTTTTGTCATAATTTTACCACCTATTTTCTTCTTGCGTGATTTGATTATGATAAATTGATGATTCAGGTTTTATTGAATGCCGAAGCATTTAAGTATGGATGGAGCATTCCCAGAAAAGTCACTCTTACACTTTTGTATTACACATTTGAAAGCTCTAATGAGCCCATGATAAGTTGTTAAACCCTTGTATCAAAAATTAATATTTAATCATATGAACTTAATGAATGGTTCAATTTGATGTGGTCATTAGGCCAAGGATTCCATTTTCTGCAATTGATCCTTTCACAAGGATGTAGCCTTGAGTCTCTTGACCTCAAATGATAAGTAATTAGTTAATTAATAAATGGGACGGGGAGTAAGCTCATGTCATCTTTATAAATTGCTTTGTGCAAACCCCAAAATTGTACAAAGTGTTTTTTGTTTTCTTTTCTTTTGGAAAAATAAAAGGGTTTATGCCACCATTGGTTACATAGAGGTTACATAGTGTACCTTGGAAAGGAAAACAAAACAAATCATTGTATGGCCCATCATTTGTATTTAGGGCTATACATAATACATGAGTTGGGTTTGTGCCCAACCTGAAACCGACCTGACAACTTTGAGTGGCAGAGCAGTTGACAGCCGTTGACCGTAAAAAACCTCGCGTCAAATCGGTTTCGGTTAGGGTGGACAGCAATCGGTTTCGAACAAAACCGAGCAACAATCTTAAACGGCAGTTGAGATTTGGCTAGTAGAGATCTAGCCGGATCTCAGCAAATCTAGTCGAGATTTGGCCAGATCTTAAAGTATTTCGTCTAGATCTCGTTGAATCTCGTAGACTTAGAGATCTTGACAGATCCTGACAAAACTTGCCGGATTCACGTCTGAGAGAGAGGAGGAGGGCGATGAATGGCGAGATTTTGGAGAGAAGGTTGGTTAGACTCAATTTTTCATGCGAATACCCTCTAACCAACCTGTCGGTTTCGATTCCTAGAAGTGGAGATTCGTCGCCAACCATCACTAGTGTCAAGTTGAACGGTTTTTGATTCGGCCCGGATAGTTTGGGTGGGTCAAACTTAGACAACCCTATTTGTATTTATGAAAAAGATTGACGAAGAAGCTTCACATAGGTTTTAAATAAAATTGAAAGAAGCAGTATCTATGTATTGTAACCACCCAAGAAAGTATTCTTTGCACACAAGGTCATAGAAGTTTATACTTTATATTGCTTTAAAGTATGAGCTTCATCGATGTTTTTGATTTGAGGGATCAAAAACACTCACATAGCAAACTTGAGGATACGAGTGGAAAAGACTTTAGGTTTCTCTGGTCGGCCAGGGTTTAGGGTTTTCCTTGACCACGCCACCTGTAGAATATTGTACCTAGCCTTGTCTAGGTTCTTATCACCCTTCAACCTCATTGGAGACTGGTAGGACGGACGGTTCTGTGAGTGTAGTAGCGTGGAGAGGCTGTGGTTTTGGTTGGACAAGGTAACATGGCTGGATTAGAAAAGATGTGAGCGAGGTTGTCTTTGTCCGAAGAAGAAGAACGTGGGGAAAAGTATCTCGACAGAGGGAGTTGATTGTCCATAGATTGGCTAGTAAGTTTCTCACAAAGCGAGTACTGAACATTGATGCCGTGGCTCACACGTTTAAACCCTTATGGAAACCTATTCGAGAACTTAAGATTCGGGATGTTGGGGACAATATTTTACTGTTTGAGTTTGAAGATATCCTTGATCTGGAACGAGTACTTGAATTTGAACCTTGGTCGTATGACAAAAACTTGGTGGTTTTTCAGAGGACTATTGATGCTGAATCGGCACTCTCACTTGATTATTCTTACACTACCTTTTGGATGCAAATCCATAATATACCACTAAACCTTGTTGCTCAGGATACCAAAGAATCCATTGGAAACAGATTGGGCACAGTAGTACAGGTGGCTAACCCCGAAGATGACAGAACAGGGGATGAGTTCTTAAGGGTGAGAATTAAGCTCGATATTTCTCAGCCTTTGCCTAGGTGCTGTAAGCTTTGGAATGAAGGTAAACTCGTGGGATAGGTGGGATTAAAACTTGAGCGACTTCCAAACTTTTGTTATTGGTGTGGGAGAGTTGGTCATGAGGATAGAGACTATGAGGTATGGCTGCGAAGCAGGGGTCGTTTGAGAAGGGAAGATCAGCAATATGGTGATTGGTTAAGGGTTGATTCAGTTAGAGCTGCAAGGAAGTCAGTGGCTGTGATTTCAGGAGTTTCTCGCAATCAAGCTCCTTGGGTGAAGCAAAAGCAACAACAAGCTCAAGGTCTTGGCACTACAGGTGGGGTGCCTTTTAAAACAAATTCCACGACTGGATCGGATTTTGTGCGTCAAAGGGATTGCAGGGGAGAAAAGGAAGTAGTGGTGTCCAAACCCATGGCTCCCACAATTGATGAGGCAGGCCGTGGATGCACTTCAGATAGTGAGAGCATGGCGACAAGTGATTGTAGGGAGTATTTAGGGGACCAGCCAGTGAGGTTGGAGAGGAATATTACCAACTTGTCCATTGTGGAGCCCACGAGTTACCAAGCTTCAGTGGATAAGCATGCTGCTACAGGCACTCCAGTGTTGTGTGCTAAACAGCTGAATTCATTGGGTGATATTTCTGTCACCTCTAAACCCACACCACGGTCTACAAAGGGGTGGAAGAGACTAGCACGTGAGGTGGGGAATTCTGTGCAAGGATCTCAAATGGGTAGTGGGACCGGGTCTGATGGGGAAAAAAATGATTTTGGAAAATGTGGTATGTGCATGGAGATAGACGTACAGGGAGAGGGGAAGAAGCAATCCATGGACTATGGTAGTCAGGAGGTTGACAATAATTCAAAGGTGGTTGCTGGGTCCTAGCACCACAGGTCACAATGAATTGTCTTAGCTGAAACTGTCGTGGGTTTGGAAACCCACAAACAGAGGATGAAGTAGTTGCTCTGGTGACTACAAAAGATCCCAAATTGGTTTTCTTAAAGGAAACCAAAGCTAATAAATCGACTTTAGAAAGAGTTGGTAGAAGGATACAATTTACTAACCTTTTCTTTGTTCCTTGTGTTAATTCAAGTGGTGGCCTCGCTTTGTTTTGGAAATTGGATTTTGATGTGGATGTTCAGTCTTTTTCTAATCACCACATTGATGCTTTTATCAACCAGGGAGTGGATGACACCTGGCATTTCACAGGTTTTTATGGAAACCCTGACACTGCCAGTCGGGAAAACTCTAAACTCCTTGTCTTTACTTAGAGATTTGAGCCATCGTTCATCTTTGCCTTGGGTTTGTATGGGTAACTTCAATGAAATTTTGTTTGCAGATGAGAAACTAGGATGGTTGGATAGACCAGAGCAACAAATGCAGAGTTTCAGGGATACTTTGGACTATTGTAGACTGAAAGATCTGGGCTTCAATAGTTACCCTTTTACCTGGTGTAATCGTAGACCGGGTGATCAAAATACCTGGATTCGACTGGATAGAGGTGTAGCTACTATTGAGTGGATTTTGCAGTTTCCTACTTCCTGTATTCATCATTTAGATGCTTTCCATTCTGACCATAAACCGCTGTTGCTTTGTTTAGACTCTGAATTCAAGCGATTCTATAGGAAAGGCAAACCATTCCAATTTGAAGCAATGTGGTTAAAAGATAGTTATTGTGAATCAATGATTAAAGATTCTTGGGGTGAACAAGCTGTGTCTGAATCAGTTTGGGGCTTTCATCAAAAGATTGTGGCTTGTCAACTTAAGTTGAAGGAGTAGGACAAAAAATGTTTTGGTCATGTTCGTAATTCCTTACAAAAGAAGCTTAAAGAATTGCAAGAAGCTGAAGAAGGTGGTAGTTGTAGAACTAACCCGAGGAGAATTTATATGCTGAGGGAAGAGATTCAAAGGTTGAAAAATAGGGAAGAATGCATGTGGAAGCAGCGTTCCCGGAATGCTTGGCTTAAAGAGGGAGATAGCAAGTCACAATTTTTCCATTGTCGGGCAAATCAAAGGAATCGTCGAAACTTTATTGCTGGTTTGGAGGATAGTGATGGGGTGTGGGGGGAAGATGAGGGCCGAATGGGTGGCATCATTGAAAATTATTTCAGGGACATCTATACCACATCCAATCCTTTAGGTTTTGATGAGATTTTGAGTGGCATTCACCTGGCCATATCTGAGGAGGATACGGGATTGCTTGACCGAGACTTCCATGCTAATAAGGTTAGGTTGGCTCTTGATCAAATGGCTCCACTAACTGCACTTGGACCTGATGGTATATCCCCTATTTTTATAAGTCTTTTTGGCATATTGTGGGTGGTGATGTGACATCTGTAGTTCTTAATGCTCTTAATTCTAGTGTGGTGCCTAAGTCAATTAATTCCACTTTTATTACTCTAATTCCAAAAGTAAAACACCCAAAAAGAGTTGTAGATTTTCGGCCCATTAGTTTGTGTAATGTGATCTATAAGTTTATTTCCAAGGTATTGGTGAATCGACTGAAAAAATTTCTAGCCAATGCTATTCTGAAAACTCAAAGTGCTTTTTTATCGGGTAGGCTCATCTCGGATAATGTACTTGTGGCCTTTGAAACTCTTCATTATCTTAAAAGAAAAACAAATGGGAAGGTGGGTCAAATGGCACTTAAGTTAGATATGAGTAAGGCCTATGATAGGGTCGAATGGGAATTTTTGGAGCGAGCTATGAGGCATCTTGGGCTTGGGGAAAGGATGGTCACTCTTATCATGTCTTGCATCAGTACGGTCTCCTATTCTGTGCTTCTTAATGGGCAACCTATTGGTAATATCAAACTCAGTCGTGGTCTACGCCAAGGTAGTCCTTTGTCACCTTACCTTTTTCTTATGTGTGCCATGGGATTGCAAAGTTTGTTGAATAAAGCTGAAGTAGAAGGGCATATTCGGGGTGTGGCTATCTGTAGGAATGACCCAAAAGTCTCACATTTATTTTTTGGATAGTGTGTTGTTTTGCAATGCAAAAGAAGCAGAGTGTCAGAAAATTCTTGATATTCTGGCTATCTATGAGAGGGGTTCAGGTCAGAAAATTAACCGTGAGAAAACTAATATATTTTTCAACTTTAACACCCCTCATGAGGTTTAGGTCCTGATTCAACAAGTTCTGGGTGTCCCATCTATTCGCCAATTTGAAAAATATTTGGGGTTGCCGGCGTTGGTGGGTAGGGCAAAAAAAAGATATTCGTTTACATCAAAGAGAGGGTGTGGAAAAAGCTTCAAGGGTGGAAAGAAAAACTTTTGTCTCAGGCGGGTAGGGAAGTTCTGATTAAGTCAGTAATTCAGGCGATACCAACTTATAACATGTGTTGCTTTAAGCTCCCTAAAAGGCTTGTTAGGGATTTGGAAGGCATGATTCGCAAATTTTGGTGGGGGTATAGTGGAGAGCATCAAAAAACTCATTGGGTAAAATGGGAGAGATTATGTGAAGCCAAAGAAGTTGGTGGAATGGGGTTCAAAGAAATTGAGAAACTTAATGATGCATTATTGGATAAACAAGTGTGGAGATTGATCAATAATCCTGATTCTCTTTGTCATCAAGTTTTTAAGGCTCGGTTTTTTCCAGATTGCTCCATCAGGTAGAGTTTAATTGGTGCTAGAGATGTGATTAGAAAAGGGATGGTTTGGTGCATAGGGACAGGGGAGGCTGTGCGAATTAAGGAGGATAGGTGGCTGCCTGGAAGTGCAAATTGTTCAGTCATCTCTCCCCTTCCTTCATTAGCCCCGGATGCGAAAGTTAGCTCCTTGATTGATCAGGACAGAGCAGCGTGGAAAACAGAGGAAGTGCAGCAACTCTTTCTGCCCCATGAAGTGGACATTATATTGGGTATTCCGTTGAGTGCTCGACGCCCTAAAGATCGCATTATTTGGGCGCACACGCCAACTGGTATGTTCATGACTTGTAGTGATTATAAAATGTTGGTTTCCTGTGATATATCTTCTAGTGCAGGTGGCTCAAATCCGGAAGGTCAGAAAAAAATTCTGGAAGGGCATCTGGCAGCTCCGGGTCCCCAACAAAATAAAGCATTTTGTGTGGAGATTATGTAATAATGCCCTGCCAACAATGGCTAATCTTCATCGGCCTCACACCGTTCCTAGTGCGAGTTGTGCTCAGTGCAATGCCCTGCCTGAAGATGCTCTTCATGCGGTTTGGTATTGTGAAATCATTGCTGGAGTTTGGTCAACGATGGAGTGGTTTTATCAAATTGCACCTTCACATCCCTCCTCATTCAGCGAGTTATTAGCGAGTTTCTTGTTCAACAGAGAAGAGTTTAGAGCAGAAATTTTTGTGATCATTGTGTGGCTCCTTTGGAATAGATGTAATGCGATCCAATTTGGTCGCCCCCCTTTGCCTGTGGCTGTGGCTAGTGTATGCAATAAAGCAGGGAGTTATTTGCAAGAATTTCTGCAAGCTCAGACGGAGGAGCCTGTCCCACCCCGTCCTCCTCCCATGCAGCGGTGGCGCCCTCCGGATCCTCATTGTTTCAAGGTTAATTTCAATGCCGCGGTGTTTCGACGCTCAAGTTTGGCGGGCATCGGTGTCATTGTCCGTAATAATGGAGGGGAGGCTGTAGGTGCTCTGTCTTCACCCATTCCCATGGCCCATTCAGTGGCGGATTTAGAAGCCTTGGCGTGCTTGAAGGCTGTACAGTTTGCTTTGGAAATCGGCATCACTCGAGCTGTGTTTGAAGGTGATTCTGCAGTCATGATCAACGCTCTTCTTCACGGTGCAGGTGCGTTGGCTAGTTTTGGCAACATTTTGGATGATATTCGAATGCATTCTGCTGTGTTTCAGTTTGTGGACTTTGTATCGTCATTGTAATACTGTTGCTGATGCTCTCGCTAAGAAGGCTAAGTTAGTTGATTGGGCTCAGGTTTGGCTGCATGATTTGCCATCTGATATTGCCCCTCTAGTTATCCGTGATGTTCTTTGAGTTTGAGTTTATTTTTGAATAAATTGCCCAGGTCTGTGATCTGGCTTCTCAAAAAAAAAAAAAAAAAAAAGTATGAGCTTCATCACTATTATATTATTTATACATACCATACCTTATGTATAATATATGTTACAAGAATTCATGGTTGTTCCTTTTGAATTAATTTTTAGGCCTTCTAACTCTAAACATTATGTCATCTTACTCTGCGGAGTCAATGCTTTATTTAATTTACCTACATTATGATAATAAGATATACTTTTTTACTATATCGACTAATTCTATACATAATCATATGGTTAAAAATTATTGAAATAATAGTGAGAAAAATACCCTAATTCAAAATAATAGTGAGAAACAATCACATCTAGCCTAATTCTAGATTTGATATAATAGTTATATATATATATATATATATATATATATAAATAGTTTTGATGAGATTTGTTTTATTCTTTGTTTTCTTTTATATGTGTTAAGTTTAGGATGCTTTGGGATGTCATATAAACTTCAATTTAATTTTTTTTTTTTTTAAATTCTGGTATATGAATCATTGAATATTGATATAGGGGAAAATATGTGTGACAATGAATAAGGAAGAACAAGGCAAATATGATGTAGTAAGAGTTAAGGCATTGCAATTTGCAAAGCCTGTTTGTGAACTTCTTCTCTCTTTTTTTCCTCTTTTTTTTACAAAAAAATAAATAAATAAATAATTGCTATAGATCTTGGAGTGGCCAATGGAACATGTATAATCTGAAAACATGGAATGATCTACAATAATTGACACATTCTGTTTACCAAAATGAAGCTCCAACCAAGTAATACAAATATTTAAAGTAGTGAGAACTATAAGTGGAAGAAAATTTCAGCATTACGAAATAAAATGTATCACATGGAGACAAACTACTCATAGGAATTAGGAATCTTAAAAGGCACAAATTAATGTTGTGTGACATCGTGGCAATTCATTTGTGAAAGTATGACATTCATAAGAGCCATAACTACCTTCTATGTTGCATTTTAAAGTTATCATTGTTAGTTTTTAGTTTGAACAATATGTTCTTAAAATTTGTTTTTACTATGTTTTAACTCAGTTTTATTTTCAGATAAGATTTGTCTTAATTTGTGTTTTCTTATTATTTTGCAAAATTTGAAAGCTTGGAATAATTGGACTGTACTCTTTATGAGCCATTAATTTGTGATTTCTTTGTAAATAGGCTATGTTTTGTGTAAGCATTTGTTTGTTTCTTGGGAATTTTTAATTTTAGTTTTTTTTTTTTTTTTTCCTCATAGTTTTCTCACCAAACAACCTAAACACAATTCAGTGTCCATTCTGCTATCTTTGATGTTAGGGTCTCAAATTTCATCACAATAACTTTAAGGTATAGAGTCAACAACCTCTAAATAATTAGCACAGCACCACAAAATGTTGGAATAATGTCAAAGCTCCCAAAAGCTAATATATGCCAACTTCGGTTAAATAAAGAATAAAATTCAACTGTATTAGCTTTCCATCCTATTGAATAGAGTATATTTATGTACAGAATGTGACACCATCAAATAATGTGATTTAGAGGCATTAATTTTGAAGAAGATAGACACCCACCTCTTTTTTGTAACAGCATTGGATCTTCAGAGAAACCAGGGATTATAGACTTATAGCAACATGACCAAGCCTCCTTTTTCCTCTATATTCTTTTTTGTTGAATCTAGGGAGGCATCATAGAAGATCAAATTCAACACGAGCTTTAAAGAATGGTTAGTGATTTTTTTTTACTTTTAGGAATTTCCCTTTACATGATATCTTTATTTGTTAGTGGGAGTGAAATTGTGGTATTTAGGTCCAATTTGGCACTTTGATTTACTAATCTTTTTAAATTGTGTTCTTTTACTTCAAAACTTTTGATTTTTTAATAAGGTTCTAAATATATTATAGATTTTTGGGTGTCAATGTCGGTTAGTTACTATTGTGTTATATTAGATGTTACCCATAAGATAATTGTAGACAAGCTATGAGTTTTCCATGTTTGAAAGAATGAATCTTCATCAAAATATAGAGGCTTAAAAAGTAAAATTTTATTTTAAATTTAGGGGTTTAATAGGATTTAGTTTTTGGTATTTTGATCGGTTGGTTTTGATTTAGGTGATTGGGATAGATTTTGTTTTAATTAAGGTTTTTGATTTAGAACTATTCTTCTTCGTTTACCATAATTTCAAAAGGTTGTTTATTCATTTGAATGAAATTGTTGCCTCTTTTTGGTTGTTTAATTTTTCTGATAATGATTGAGTTTGTTTGTTTGTTTGGAGTTTTTAGGCTCACAAAGCAATTTATTTAGGCTATTATCGGATCAGTCAACCTCAACCTCAGACTCATGGTTTTAGTATTTCACAAAGACGGTGCTCGGTGAAGGCGTTACACGATAAGTCAAAACGTAACAATTTGATGGCCCCCCAATGAGTGCAAAATTTTTGAGATTTAGTTTTAAAATGTTTGAATTTTTTTCACAAAGTCATTATCATTTTCAATCATTTGTTATTATTTTAATGATTTAATTTAAAAGAGATTTGATTAAACAACTTCATTTTAAGAAGTTGGGTATTTTTGGTGTTTTAGAAGGTGTAGCAGTGATGGAGAAAGTAGAGCAGCCTTAAGTTGCACATTGTTATGGTGGATATCAGACTATCATCCTTATTAGTTTATGTAGTTCAAAGATATGGTTCCATATGCTCCGAAGAGTGAAGGAGGTTGTGTCGATGACTCAATATGAGAATGATTTCTTAGCCTAAGGTTTGTGTCGATGACACGATATGAGAATAATCTATGCCTGACATATTGTTCTTTATAACTTTTGCTACTTTTGCTATAAGTGAATAGATAGATGCCTAGAATTGTATTTTAAAGTTTTATTATTTAAGATCCAAAAAAAGGTGTCGATATTTTTCTCAAGGAATTTTTCGAGATGTTGCATTTGTATTTTTTAAAAGGTTTTGATATCTGGGATTTGTACACAAATGTTTACTTGCTTTGTAGGGTTCGGTGTTGTTGGCACACAAGAAGCTTATTAGGGAGAAGCTTGCAGAAGAGGAAGCTAAACAAAATGTCAAGCAGGTTTCCAAAAAGGAAAAATACATGATAAAAAGTCTGTTCTACTCAACTACATTTTTCAAGAGCTATTGCTTCATTAAGGGTCTATTTTGTTGGAGAAATGGAAAAGTGGGAGAACAGAAAATAGGGAAGAGAATGGAAAAGTAAGAAGATAAAAAAGATTTAGTTTTCTCCCATTTGTGTTTAGTTGGGGGATGGAAAAGTGGAAAGATGAAAAACTTATATATTTGGTTAAGAAGAAAAATGAGATGATAGAAAATGAAGTTAGTATAAATTTACAATTATGTTCCTATTAAATAAAACAAAAAAAGTAACATATTTTCTTTATTAAAAAAATTTTGTATGGACACTTCAAATTTTTTTTTTTTTTTAAATAGCACAAGCCAAAGGAAGATGAGCTCACAAAAAAAATAAAACACAACTGAGAAGTACAAGAAAAGCCAAAAAAAAGAAAAAAAAAAAACAAAGAAGTACAAAAAAAGAATAAAGGAAAAAGAAGAAGAAGAAAAAAAAAAAAAAAACAAATGGCACGCCAAGAAAAAAAAAACGCCTACGTGTACTGTGCACATGGGCGTTTTGGTCAACTCACATTAAACTTTTCTCCCCTCCCCCCCCCCCTCCCTTATTTTCTCCTCATTTTGAAGATAACTTTTTGATGGACCCTGGGAGAAAACACTTGAGCCCCACCACTTCTTTTCCCTCTCCCTCTCCCGACCAAACACCCTTCAAAATGTTTTCCCTCCTCATTTTCTCTCATTTTCTTTCCATCCTCCCTATAATCCACTCTACCAAACACATTCTAAGGTTGCATCAATTAAGTGCTTCTACATTTAGAGATGCAATACTCATTGATGTACATGTACTGTAATGGCTATTAGAGCACTAGCAGCAGATGTGCCAAATGCCAAATATTTGACATTTGGCACATCAAACACCAAAAAACTCTCACATGAGGTATTCTAAATGCCAAATAATTTGGCATGGGTGAACATTACTGTTCCAAATTTGGAACGGTACAATCACAAATGCTATAATAAAAAATTCTTTTTTTATATTTTTCTCTCTCCTCTCTCTTCCTTTCTTTCTTTTTTCTTCTCCAGACTAGTCTCTCTCTTCTTTGTCACTCTTTCTTTTTTCTTTCTTCTTTCTTTCTCTACTCTCACACATTTATATATGACATGGAGAGTAGAGAGAAGAGAGGTGGTGGATGGGTTTTCAGAGAGTAGAGAGAAGAGAGATGGTGGCTGGGTTCTGGTTTTAGAGTACAAAGGAGAGAAAGAGAGAGAGAGAGAGAGAGAGGCTTTTTAGAAAAATTAATAAATGAATTTTTTATTAGTTCATATTATTTTAATGTGAGGTATCATTAAAATAGAACATCTGATATAGAGTGTATTGTAAAATAGTATGGTAAAATAAATAAAATAAGTTTTGTGTGTTAAAATGGCATTTGAGATAGTACAGCTGATACTAGTGCTCCTAGCAAATATTAAGATAGTTAACGTTGTACTAGGACTACTATATTTTCTTTGATATTCAATGAATTATATTGAGACAAATAAATTTAATTTTATGCAACACTTAAACAAATGAAATCATTTTGAGTTCAAGCCTAAGATAGAATTGGCATTGTATGAAAATTGAGAAATGTCTTGATTTGGTTGGATGAAAGTTTATTGTGATTTAGCTTAGCGAATATTTTTTTGTATTGCTGATTTTTTTCCTCGTTTAAATACTATATTGCTAAAATAATTTGATAATTTGGTAATTTAGTAGATTGGAGTCTCATATATTCCATTTTTTTAATATAAAAAAATGAGATCTCAAATTTCACATGCTTTTTTTTTTTTACCTTTTTTTAGATAATAATATTATTACTTTGCTCTTTTTTTACTGTTTGGTTGATGGGAAATTGTAAGAAAAGAAAAAGAGATGAATTACATTTGAAATTAAAGCCCAACTCATGATTTGAAATTGCATAAGGACAGAAATAAAACCAATCTAATGAAATTACAAAAGAAAATGCAATCGATTCCCTAGTCCCAACAGCCGCATCGAAATAGTGGCCTATCTACAGTCAAAGTCATCATGGAGAAATAAAGGAGATAATTATGAAGGACAAGAGGGAAGAGTTTGGTTTGGATACTAATTGGTAAAGTAACATTTGACTTCATATCTTCTTTTGCTCACGTTTAAATATTTAGCCTCCGTTTGGGTTGCACGTTTGCGTCTGCGTCTGCGTTTTCTGCCTCTTTTTTTTTTTTTTTTTTTTTTTTTTTTTTTTTTTTTTTCACGCGTTCCAGCCATATTCTACCGTACACGTACTGTAGCGGCTACTGTTCATTGAACAGTAGCCGCAAACCTTGACTTTTCAACCCAAAATTACTGTTCACGGACCCACAATTTTCACTTTTCAGCAATTTTTTTTATTAAAAATGGGTCCCACGGTACTATTTACACATTTAAAAATTATTTTGCTACAGTGTTTCAGTTTTCAGTTTTCAGTTTTCAGTTTTCAGCTCTATCCAAACGGACCCTTATTTAAGAAATGAGATGTAGACGATGTTTCGTCGTATTATCTTCACTCTCGCAGAACAGAGAGAGCGCATGAACTAGATATATAACCATAAGCCAAAATAAAGATAAACCCATTTCTCGGTGATTTGTTTAAAATATCCACAGAGACAAAAGTCTACGGAAAATTTGAAACAATTCTGAAATAGAAGTATTCACCTATTTCACCATAAATTTCGTTCCATTGTCAAAACGTTCCGTTTACCCCGTCTCCTACTTCACAAGTGATCAGTGCCCACCGCGTTATGATTTTTTGGAAGATGCCAAAATTCTTTTGACCTCTTTTAAACGGGTTTCCACCTATTTTTCTCAACACTCCCCTATTTTTTTCAACACTCCTGTATACTTTATAAAAGATTGTCTCATTGTAGTAGACCATAAAGCAAACCTTTTTGTTTAACTATGAGACAGACGCGTAACGCTATTTTTTTTTTTTTTTTTTTTTTTTATCCTTTGAAATTTATTATACAAGAGAATTGCCACTAAGTGTGGTGAGTTGAGCGAGGTCCTTTTCGTTCATAAAAAATAAAAATAAAAATAAAATAAAAAATATACACGAGAATTAGAGAGCCAACACTGCAACACGTACTTCAAGGAGCAGTTGACGGTTCAAACCAGCCGCAAAGATTTCCTTCACCAATTTCTTGAGCGTTTATTAAAGGCTTTGAAGGAGTCAAAATCTGACCCAAAAAAAAAAAAGTCAAAATCTTTATGTTGTGGGTCAAGGGGGAAGATGAGTAGGAAACTCCCCAGTAGGCACAGACTCTTCACATGGCTACCCATTACCCCACCTTGCTCTAAATTCAGTCTGGTATCACAAGTCTTCCGTATCCAACTTCCAAGTCAACTGGCGTGTTAATCAGAGAAACTACATGTTATATAGTGAAGAAACGAGAAAATAAGTCATACAAATACGTTGTTTTAGTTTAGAATAATAGATTCTTGTTTTTTCCCCTGTGAATCGAGAATTTTGGAATGGCTTCTGTCTCTCTGTTTGTTTTTTTTGTTCTCTCGCACCTTGTGCTGCTTCACTCAGCTGAAGAAGAAGAAGGAAAGCGAGAAAACCCATATTGTGGGCACTTTCGATGTGGAAAATTAGGTAACATTAGCTTCCCATTCACCGAAAACCCACACCCATTCCCATTTTGCGGTTTAATGCACGTAAAGTGTGACGAACCACATCCGATGATCCACTTACCACTGGGCGACTGGTGGAGTGAAAGATATGAAGTTATAAACATCTCTTACACTAACTCCACACCACACATCCGTGTCAAGGACCACTGGCTTTGGAAATGCTTGAATACCAATAAATGCAATTGCCTAGACAATTTTGCATTACCCAACTCTTCATTGATCTCTTTTAAACTCACCACACCCAATCGGACCCTACTCAAATGCGATCGCACTCTTCATATTACTTCCCCAAAAAACTTTACAAAAATGACCTGCAGAGACTATAATATCTACTTTAGTCCTTCAAACGAGTCTTCTCAGAGTTTTCCTTCTGGATGTTCAAGTATTCAGCTGCCAGTAAACGAGTCTTCACATAAAGATGAACTGAATTTAACTGCTGAGTTCGACCTTGAATTGCATGTATCTGGTAATTGTAGCCGTTGTCATGGTGAAGAAGGAAAAGGTATAGACATTGGAATAACGCAAAAATGTTTTGATGCACACACACATGTACATTCATGAATATGGATATAAACTCCTTTATTTTTTTTTTATGCTGAAGTTGATCCTAATACATGTGTTGATACTATTTCTGTTCCATGCCATAATCCACTCTGCAGTAATAGCTTTAGTTGATTTGGAGCAGTTTCAAATTTAGGTTATGAGAGAGATAGAAATAACTTAGTTTCAGTGAAACCTATGATCGGGTATGTCTGAGCTGGTTTTTAAAGTGCTTTGCTTAACACTGTCAAGATCTCAAAGGATGCCAATTTAATTAGCTGTGTCACTTCTTTCTTCATTGTTGAAACTAACGACATTTTTGTATTTATCTGCTGTTGCAGAGAATAAAAACAACAACAAAGACAAATGGGTGATACCATTAGGTAAGATGCATCTTCAATCATATTTCTTGTTAAAATTGATATAGACACGTGCCTGCTCTAATTGTATCATTTCACGCAAAAATAATTTCTCCTATTTCTGCTATAAATTTTGTTACTATAATCCTAGAGGATGACCTTGTGCCTTAAATACAGTGATGGCTAATAAGGATTACGTCACATGACTCACAAAAGATGTCAATATTTAAATTTCTTCCCATAAGTTCCTTTGTGACCTTCATTAGAAAAATTTTATATCTCATGAATTACTCCATTGTTGCCTTTCAGTCAGAATTTAACTCTTTCCTTTTCTCTGCTTTAGCTGTTGGATGCGCAGTCTTCTTCATGATTACCTTGTTCATTATTATCTGGCACTTATACAAGAAAAAATATACTTCTTCAAAATTGCTAGCAAGGAATACATATTCTGATCCATACTCAAGATCAGAAGTGGAGGGGTGGAGTGTCTACTTTAGAGTCCCTGTTTTCAACTACAATGAACTTGAAGAAGCCACCAATAATTTTCATGTTGAAAAAGAACTTGGGAGTGGAGGATTCGGCACTGTTTATCATGGTAAGGTGATCAACTCATTGAATCAATTTCTAGATCACTTAAACTACAGTCTAAACTTTCTTAACAAAAGGTTCAAGAAAAAGAGTAAGACTTAAGTATAGTACTTAAGTGCTATTCCTTAAGTTCCTCTTTTAGAATTTTACCATGTGAATTTTTTCACATGAAATGGAAGTGTATTTTTTAATTAAATAGCATCATAACTGACTTTTAAAAGGGGAGAGCCTAAGGAACTGTACATACTGTATTGTACCTAAGTTTTGCCCAAAAAAAAAAATGTGAAAATAAAAAAGAAAGACTTTGACACGCTATTTTTCTCAACTAGGCAAACTCCATGATGGGAGGGAAGTTGCAGTCAAGCGCTTATATGGGCACAACCATAGACGAGTAGAACAGTTCATCAATGAAGTTGAAATCCTAACACGATTGCGCCACAAGAATCTTGTCTCCCTTTATGGCTGCACTTCACGCAGCTGCCATGAACTTCTTCTTGTGTATGAATACATTCCCAACGGCACCGTTGCTGATCATATTCATGGCCATCAAGCTACACCAGGTTCACTCACATGGCCAACTCGTATGAGCATTGCTATAGAAACTGCTAGTGCATTGGCTTACCTCCATGCTTCTGACATTATACATCGCGACGTAAAGACTAACAACATCCTTCTTGATGACAACTTCTGCGTCAAAGTTGCTGATTTTGGGCTTTCCCGGCTGTTCCCTAACGATCTCAGCCATGTCTCAACAGCTCCTCAAGGGACACCAGGCTACGTTGACCCAGAATATGACCAATGCTACCAGCTTACTAGTAAGAGTGATGTCTACAGCTTTGGGGTTGTCATCATGGAGCTCATATCATCACTGCCAGCCGTTGATATATTTAGGCAAAAGCATGAAATCAATTTGGCTGATTTAGCTGTAAATAAGATTGAAAAGTGTGCATTCCATGAGTTGATCGACCCACATCTTGGATTTGAGTCAGATGAGGGAGTTAGAACAATGACCATTTTGGTGGCAAAGTTAGCTTTTCAATGTCTACAACAGGACAAGGAAACGAGGCCTTCCATGGATGAGGTATTGGAGGCTTTAAAGAAGATTCAAAGTGGTAAGGACGCGCATGAGGAGCAAGAAATGGCATATGATGATGCTGGGATCCTTAATGTACAGCAACCAGCTTCACCCGATCGTGATGAGGTTCGAGTGTTAAGGAATAAGCGGCTGCCAGTTTCAATCGAGGATGTAACCGATTTTTGGACTAGTAGGCATACTACACCTAATGTCAGTGGTTGAAATTTCATTTTCTTTTCATCCACTTGCTTGGTTGTTCTTACTCATAGAGGCATATTATTGGTATGCAGATGTGAGGAATGCACATTTACCGAAATACCTAAAATTTTTGGTTCTTTGTGTGATTCTTTGTTCTATTTTTCCAATAAAAATCCTACTTTTGTGTGATTCTGTGTTCTATTTTTCCAATAAAAATCCTACTTTGAGTGTCACCCATCAAGTGGCACTATTTTCGCTATCAAAGGGCCATGACTTTCTATAATTACCTTCAATTTTCCAAAATAGTGCCACTTTCCACAAACGACCGTCCTTTTTCCTCTTGAATCAAAGGGAGTCTCCCATTTGTCCCAATGTTAGACAAATACAATTTATTTTCAACTTTTAGCTCCAAACATATTTGAAACTATCTTGCTACAACTCATGATGTGGCGATTAAACAAACCATTTATAAGCAGTTTTACTCACACTACTTTTTTATAAGTCATATGACCTATTTAAATAATATATATAAATAGTTTTATAAATCAACACATACAAAGTTAGAATAGATTATTCTAAACATATTTGGAGTCAAACTTTATTTATAATATAATTATTTGCTGCACGCTCAACTACTGCACAAATCAATGGTGAGAATAGTGTTGTTGAGAATTTTTTTTTTTTTTTTTTTTTTTTAATGGGGTGTGACTGTGGCAAGGAAATATAACTAAAAATATATTTAGACAGTTTTATCAATCACCAAGAAATAAGAGGAATTTTCCTCCAAAAACTGTTTGCAAGTAAAACCGGTAACACGTGACATTGTAATACTGAATTATCGTGAGTGGGACTAGAACATGGTTTTAAAACTATCTGGACGTTGCTAAAACGATACCAATTTAAATAGCCGTTTAAACCTTAAAACCTTTCATAAACCCAGAAGAGAAAGAATGAGGCAGAAAAACCAATCTTAAACCCAAACTATAACACACACAAAAAATACCAATCGAAGAAGAAAATGGTGATACTCATAGCTCGAACTCTCTCTACTTTCCAAAAGCTCAAACACTCCCTCTATTCTCTCTTACAATGCTTTACATTTGCCCAACATCAACAATAACTCCCAACCCCAAAACCCCACCATCTCCATTTCTCTTCAACTTCAAATATTTCTCTTCCTCAACCCCTTCTATACCCTTTACCTGCGATGGAAATTACGAGGAATCCACTTCCCTTGTCTGCCCTGGTTGTAGGGTTCACATGCAAAACTCAAACCCTAAGCACCCTGGCTTTTTCCTCAAGCCCTCGGAGAAGAATCCCGATTATCACTGACATACCCATCTCGTTCACATTGCTCAGGAATCGGAATTTCCAGGTTCCCTCAAAAGGGGTCTCGTAATTCAGCCCAAAAATGGCGATGAGTCGGGTTTTTATTCTGGCCGGAGGCTGGAGAGGCCGGTGGTTTGTGCGCGATGCCATTCGTTGAGGCATTATGGGAAGGTGAAGGATCCGACGGTGGAGAATTTGCTGCCGGATTAGATTTTGATCACACGGTTGGGAGGCGGCTGGCTTCGACGGGAGGGACGCGCTACAGATTTCCATGGCGAGGCTGGTTTCGGAGACGATAGAGGAGAATTCGGGCGCGTGGAAGCAGGGGAAGTCGGGGAATTTGCCAAGGATGGTGATGGTGGTGACTAAGATGATTTGTTGCCAACTGAGTTGTCACCGACGAGGTTGGAGCACTGGGTGAGGCAGAGAGCTAGGGACGGTGGTGCGGCGAGTAAGATGACGAGTGTGCATATAGTGAGTGCAGTGAGGGATTGGGGGCTCAAGAATTTGGTGGTGGATGTGGTGGGATTGGCCGGGCCGAGAGGGAATGTGTGGGCAATAGGGGCATAGAAAGCTGGTAAGAGTAAGCTGGTAAATTCGATTGGGAAGCATGTAGGATCAAGGTTTGTTTTTGCTTTAACGTTAGCGTTTTGATTTTGTATATACTTTATTTGTTTATTTAAAGGTTGTCTGATTTTTTCATATTGAGAATCATGAATAGAAGTATAGAAGATTATGCACTGCAATGCCTTTAGAATCAACCAGCTGTTACGAGAGCTGTTGGTTTCTAGATGTTTAAAGGTTCTAGATTTTTTTAGCAAGGAGGGGGATTTCAGTTAGGTAGCTTAGTTCAAACTTTACAAGTTTGAAGTGAAAAATGATGTTTTTACTTTTATTCAACTGAGGAGCTGAAGAGGTGATATTAGATATGACCAAATGATGCAAGCAAGAGAGTTAAAGATGTTGCTTAATTGAGTTGAATTATGTCTTTTTTCTTTTGTAGAATTTAAGGTTTTCAATCAGTATTAGACTGTTGTGCATTCGTTAAATATGGGTCAAGGTCTCATTTTTACTTCAATCTTTTGATATCTGTAGAGGTACAGCATAAGCTGTTACCTAGAGTTTCAGTTTGGTGTTGCATTGCCTGCTTACTGGTGACTTTGCTTTTATTCTCAGACAGCTGTTAGGAACCTTTTTTTTAAGGCTCACAATAAATCATTTGGTCAGTTAAAGTTGATTCATGCCAATTCAATGTGCAAAGATTATGAGGTGGAAAGGTTGCTGTAAAATCATCTGTAGTTAGATTACCTGATCGCCTCGATGTTAAGGATTTTCTTCTTCTTCTTCTTCTTCTTCTTCTTCTTCTTCTTCTTCTTCTTTTTTATAGGTGATATAAGTTTTATTGATAATAAGTACATGTTCACAATGGTGAACAAATTGTACTTGAAACAATTACAAATAAATCAAAGGCAAGATTTTCTTCTTTTTCCTTCTTAGCTTAATCAAATGTTACAATATATGGTCATGGATTTGCCTGACTGGTACTTTGACGGGGTTGGTTGTATTCTTAGCACTGAGTGTGCCTTATTGGGGTTTATTTGGTGATAGTGAACCAGAAAGATCTTCTCTGCAAGACTTGAATGTAATTCTTAAATCTTCGAGTCTGTAATTACTTGGATTAGTAGAGTTTATAAATATTTTGCCATTTGCAATGTATATTTTTTGTGCTGGAAGGAGAGTGAATTTATATTTTGTATTTAACTTTCCTTTTTCCAGCCTTGTATCCTTCTCATTACAAATATTTACTGGAAGGCTGGTCATGATTCTTTTCATTTTATTTATTTTTCTCTATTCCTGATGATTGTCCTTTTCTGCATCTGCTTTTAGCTTGTTATTTTACCTCATTACGGTTAAGAATTTTACTTTGATTTCTCTTGGGACAAATTCCCCGCTTGCTCATGGTTTTTTTATTCTAATAATCAGTAGTCTATGTAACTAAAATTTTATGAATGGGGGAATTTTTTCTTCTTACACCTGAAGCACCTAATAATAATTTAATCATGGCTTCTTTTAGGTCGATCCTTGAGATCCATGTAGTATATAGGATAGTGCCTGGTTGTGGCAATTTAGCCAAAATTGATTTTCCTCTTGTTCATTTTAGAATTCAACTGGCATACAGCAGTTTTGCACACGCATTTGCCTTAATTTGGGTACACCCCCCCCCCCCCCCTCTCTCTCCCCCTTCTGTGTGTGTGTTGTGGGTGGGAGACAATTCTACAAATGCTCAGTGCCCAATTTTGGCACTTGTGGTACCCTGGCCCTATTATAGGCCTGAGTCTAAGATGATAGATGCCTATCTACTTATCAATACTTATCTCATTTTGCTCTTATGGAAGATGCATGCTGCATTATGGTTGTGTAATGTGTATTATATAATTGTGACATCAATATGAATTTCCCCTTGCTTCAGCCACCGATTGGGGAGAAGCGAGTTGAGGAGCTTGGGAAATGGGTGAGAAGGGAGTTCCCTGTATGTTGCAATAGCTGGTATTCAGGTTCAGTGGATATTGCTGCTTCAGGTCTGGGCTGGTTTGCTGTAGGACTTAAAGGAGAGGCAGTCTTAGGTGTTTGGACCTATGAAGGAGTTGATGTTATGCTTCACAATTCTTTAATACCTTATAGATCACATACTTTTGAAGTTGCAGGGTTTACAGTCTCAAAAATCGTCTCCAAGGCTGACCATCCTTTAAATAAGCAGCGCCAAAATGAAAAGAAGAGGAAACAGAGTGATCCAAAAGTAAGTATCCGTACCAGCTGAATCACCAATATTAACAGTTGGTGCGGACTCAAATTCTTGTTGAGTCAGGCAGTATCATTAGAAGAAAAACAATGTGCGAAATTAACTTAAAGATTATGTTAACAAGTATGGATGAGGAAGACATAGTGACAAGTATGAACCTAGCTTGTGAAAGGAAGCAAAAAGCTAGCAACATTGTCAAGCGACAGATGGAATGATTGACACTCATTGACAAGAAGTGTGCAGGAGGATTTATATCTGGCCATCTTTTATTTTCGAACGACATTGCGTGGAATATCTAAGTCTTAATGAGAATATTGCTGTTCTGCTGGACACAGAGCCAAAAGAAAACACAAGATTCTATGAGCAGGATTCTTCTTTAGACAAAAGGCTTTCTCTTCTTTCTTAAAAGCATATGATCCAGCTTAAATTTATTGGCGGAAGACAAAAAGCTCTGCCCGAGTCATATTCTACGCAAAAGTCTAATACTGCCCTAGGCCATGGAAATTACTGTTAGCTTACAGTTGCTTGTGTTTTGAAGATGATCACAGAGAAGCTCTAAACAATGCGTATGGGTGCCAGAGCTATTGTAACAAAGTTTATTTGTTGTCATAATTTTACCACCTATTTTCTTCTTGCAAGATTTGATTATGATAAATTGATGATTCAGGTTTTATTGAATGCTGAAGCAGTGAAGTATGGATGGGGCATTCCCAGAAAAGTCACTCTTACACATTTGAAAGCTCTAATGAGCCCGTGATAAGTTGTTAAACCCTCGTATCAAAAGTTAATATTTAATCATATGAACTTAGTGAATGGTTCAATTTGATGTGGTCATTAGGCCAAGATTCCATTTTCTGCAGTTGATCCTTTCACTAGTATGTAGCCTTGAGTCTCTTGACCTCAAATGATAAGTAATAAGTTTATAATTAATGGGTCATGCTAACGAGTGCCCTTAGGGCACTTGTTAACAATCCATTTTAAGAAAGTTTTAACATCACTTTTATGGGAAATGAGAAAAGCTGTCAAAACATTAATTGTTTTTTTTTCTTTTCCCATAAAAACTTTCTTTAACTGGATTCTTAACCAGTGCCCTAAGGGCACTCGCTAGCATTTTCCTTATTACTAATTTGGGGGGTGGGGTGTGGGGGGGCGGGGGGAGGAGTAAGCTCATGTCATCTTTATACATTGCTTTTGTGCAACCCCAAAATTGTACAAAGTGTTTTTTTGTTTTCTTTTCTTCTGGAAAAATAAAGGGGCTTATGCCACCATAGGTTTCATAGAAGTTACATAGTATACTTTGGAAAGGAAAACAAAATAAATCATTGTATGGCCCATCATTTGTATTTAGGGCTGTCCATGGGTTGGGTTTGTGCCCAACCCAACAACTTCGAGTGGCAGAGCAGCTAACTGCTGCCGACTGTCGAAAACCACTAATCGAGTTGGTTTTGATTCAGGTGAAGGGCAATCGGTTTCAGTCTTAACCCACGGAGACCAGCGATCTTAAACAACAGTGGAGATTTGGCTAGTTGATGGGAAATTGTGAGAAAAGAAAAAGAGATGAATTACATTTGAACTGAAAGCCCAACTCATGCTTTTAATCATTTTTATTTGGAATATGCAACATGCTTTTGCTTCGTTTTATCAACATTTGAAATTAAAAGCCCAACTCATGATTTGAAATTTCATAAGAACAGAAGTAAAACCAATCTAATGAAATTACAAAAGAAAATGCAATTGTTGATTCCCTAGTCCCTACAGTCCCATTGAAATAGTGGCCTATCAGTCAAAGTCATCAAGGAGAAATAAAAGAGAGAATTATGAAGGACAAGAGGGAAGAGTTTGGATACTAATTGGTAAAGTAATATTTGACTTTTTGATGAATAAGTAACATTTGACTTGATATCTTCTTTTTCACCCGTTTAAATATTTAATTAAGAAATGAGATGTGGATGAATCTTCAATCTTGCAGAAATATAACCATACGCCAAAACAAAGATAAACCCATTTCTCTGTTTTGTTTAAAAGCACGTATGCATCTTATTAGGAAAAAATAAAATATCCAAAGAGACAAGAGCCAACGGAAAATTTGAAAACAACTCTGAAATAGAAGTATTCACCTATTTCACCATAAATTTTGTTCCATTGTCAAAAGGTTCCGTTTACCCCGTCTCCTACTTCACAAGTGATCAGTGCCCACCACGTTATGATTTTTTCGGAGATGCCAAATATTTTTTGACCTCTTTTAAACGGGTTTCCACCTATTTTTCTACTCTACAAAAGCTTGTCTCATTGTAGTAGACCATAAAGCAAACCATTTTGTTTAATTATGAGACAGGCGTAACGCTAATTTTTTTTTTTTTTTTTTTATCCTTTGAAATTTATTATACAAGAGAATTGCCCCTTAGTGTGGTGAGTTGGTAAGAGTTCCGGATGTAATCACACTTGCAGGCATAGGAGTTGTCTAAACAAAAAAGTTGTGCTACGACGTGAATATCCCTAATGCACTTAGAAGTGTCCCGCGCAATGGGTTCTGTGAGTTCAAGTAGTGATCAGTGAGAGCCTTGTCATTCATAAAAAATAAAAAATATACACGAGAATTAGAGAGCCAAAACTGTAACCCGTACTTCATGGAGTAGTTGACGGTTCAAACCGGCCGCAAAAATTTCCTTCACCAATTTTTTGAGCGGTTATTAGAGGTTTTCAAGAAGTCAAATCTCTTTATGTTGTAAGTCAATGGGGGAAGATGAGTAGGAAACTCCCCAGTAGGCACAGATCATGCTTCATATGGGCATATGGCTACCCCACCTTGGTCTAAATTCAGTCTGGTTTTTCACAAGTCTTCCGTATCCAACTTCCAAGTCAACTGGCGTGTTAATCAGAGAAACTACATGTTATATAGTGAAGAAACGAGAAAATAAGTCATACAAATACGTTGTTTTAGTTTAGAATAATAGATTCTTGTTTTTTCCCCTGTGAATCGGGAATTTCGGAATGGCTTCTGTCTCTCTGTTTGTTTTTTTTGTTCTCTCGCACCTCGTGCTGCTTCACTTAGCTGAAGAAGAAGGAAAGCGAGAAAACCCATTTTGTCTGCCCTTTCAATGTGGAAAATTAGGTAACATTAGCTTCCCATTCACCGATATCCCACACCCATTCTTATTTTGCGGTTTAATGCAAGTAGAGTGTGACAAAACACCTCCGATGATCCACTTGCCAATAAGCGTCCCGTGGGGATGGGGTGAAAGACAATATGAAGTTTTAAACATCTCTTACACTAACACCACACAACACATCCGTGTCAGGGACCATTTGCTTTCGGATTACTTGAAATCCAATACATGCTATTACTTCGAGAATTTTGCTTTTCCCTACTCTCCATTTATCTCTTTTAAACTCACCACACCCAATCGGACCCTATTCAAATGCAATCGCGCTCTTCATATTACTTCCCCTAGAAATTTTAAAAAAAGGACCTGCAGACACTACAATATCTACTATAGTCCTTCAAACGAGGCTTCTCAAAATTTATCTTCTGAATGTTCAACTATTCAGCTGCCAGTGCCAGTTAACGAAACTTCCCATAAAGATGAACTGAATTTAATTGCTGAGTTCGACCTTGAACTGCATGGATCTGATGATTGTAACCGTTGTCATGGTATAGAAGGAAAAGGTATAGACATTAGAATAACGCAAAAATTTTTTGATGCACACACACACATGTACATTCGTGAATATGGATATAAACTCCTTTATTTTATTTTTTTTTTTTTGCTGAAGTTGATCCTAATACATGTGTTGATACTATTTCTGTTCCATGCCATAATCCACTCTGCAGCAATAGCTAGTTGATTTGGAGCGGTTTAAAATTTAGGCTATGAGAGAGATAGAAATAACTTAGTTTCAGTGAAACCTATGATCGGGTATGACTGAGCTGGTTTTGAAAGTGCTTTGCTTAACACTGTTAAGTTATCAAAGGATGCCAATTTAATTAGCTGTGACACTTCTTTCTTCATTGTTGAAACTAACAACATTTTTGTATTTATCTGCTGTTGCAGAGAATAAAAACAACAGCAAAGTGGTAATACCATTAGGTAAGATGCATCCTCAATCATATTTCTTGTCGAAATTGATTGTATCATTTCATGTGAAAATTATTTCTCCTATTTCTGCTATAAGTTTTGTTACTGGCTCCATTTTCTCCACTACTATAATCCTAGAAGATGGCCTTGTGCCTTAAATACAATGATGGTTAGTAAGGCTAACGTCACATGACTCACAAAAGACGTTGCCAATATTTAAATTTCTTCCCATAAGTTCCTTTGTGACTTTCATTAGATAAATTTTATATCACTTGAATTCCTCCATTGCTGCCTTTCAGTCAGAACTTAACTCCAATTCCTTTCTCTGCTTTAGCTGTTGGATGCACAGTCTTCTTCATGATTGCCTTGTTCGTTATATTCTGGCACCTTTACAAGAAAAAATATCCTCCTTCAAAATTGCTAGCAAGGAATACATATTCTGACCCATCCTCAAGATCAGAAGTAGAGGGGTGGAGTGTCTACTTTAGAGTCCCTGTTTTCTCGTACAATGAACTTGAAAAAGCTACCAATAATTTTCATGTTGAAAAAGAACTTGGGAATGGAGGATTCGGAACTGTTTATCATGGTAAGGTGATCAACTCATTGAATCAATTTCTAGATCATTTAAACTACAGTATAAACTTTCTTAACAAAAAGAAAAATATGTGAAAATAAAAAAGAAAGACTTTGACATGCTATTTTTCTCAACTAGGCAAACTCCATGATGGGAGGGAAGTTGCAGTCAAGCGCTTATATGGGCACAACCATAGACGAGTAGAGCAGTTCATCAATGAAGTTGAAATCCTAACACGATTGCGCCACAAGAATCTTGTCTCCCTTTATGGCTGCACTTCACGCAGCTGCCATGAACTTCTTCTTGTGTATGAATACATTCCCAATGGCACCGTTGCTGATCATATTCAAGGCCATCAAGCTACACCAGGTTCACTCACATGGCCAACTCGTATGAGCATTGCTATAGAAACTGCTAGTGCATTGGCTTACCTCCATGCTTCTGACATCATACATCGCGACGTAAAGACTAACAACATCCTTCTTGATGACAATTTCTGCGTCAAAGTTGCTGATTTTGGACTTTCCCGGCTGTTCCCTAACGATCTCAGCCATGTCTCAACAGCTCCTCAAGGGACACCAGGCTACGTTGACCCGGAATATGGCCAATGCTACCAGCTTACTAGTAAGAGTGATGTCTACAGCTTTGGAGTTGTCCTCATGGAGCTCATATCATCACTGCCAGCCGTTGATATATTTAGGCAAAAGCATGAAATCAATTTAGCTAAATTAGCTGTAAACAAGATTGAAAAGTGTGCATTCCATGAGTTGATCGACCCACATCTTGGATTTGAGTCAGATGAGGGAGTTAGAACAATGACCATTTTGGTGGCAAAGTTAGCTTTTCAATGTCTACAACAGGACAAGGAAATGAGGCCTTCCATGGATGAGGTATTGGAGGCTTTAATGAAGATTCAAAGTGGTAAGGATGCGCATGAGGATCAAGAGATGGCATATGATGATGCTGGGATCCTTAATGTACAGCAACCAGCTTCACCCGATCGTGATGAGGTTCGAGTGTTAAGGAATAAGCGGCTGCCAGTTTCAACCGAGGATGTAACCGATTTTTGGACTAGTAGGCCTGCTACACCTAATGCCAGTGGTTGAAATTTCATTTTCTTTTCATCCACTTGTTTGGTTGTTCTTGTTCATAGAGGCATATTATTGGTGTGTAGATGTGAGGGGATGCACATTTACCAAAATACCTAAATATTTTGGTTCTTTGTATAATTCTGTGTTCTATTTTTCGAATAAAAGTCCCACTTTGAGTGTCCCCCATCAAAACACCTTTTTTTTTTTTTTTTTTTTCAGCGATGTACATTAGCCGCAGCAACTTTTTTACTTTTCTTTTTAATTTATGGATGCAATAAAAATCCAACTTATGATGTCTAACAATGGTTTTTGTTCTTTATTATCAAGTTAAGACACTAATTAATTTTTAATATAAGTGAAATTTGAAGGTGAAGGATCCGACGGTGGATAATTTGCTGCCGGATTAGATTTTGATCACACGATTGAGAGGCGGCTGGCTTCGACGGGAGGGACGCGCTACAGATTTCGATGGCGAGGCTGGTTTCGGAGACGATAGAGGAGAATTCGGGGGCGTGGAAGCAAGGGAAGTCGGGGAATTTGCCGAGGATGGTGGTGACTAAGATTGATTTGTTGCCAACTGAGTTGTCACCGACAAGGTTGGAGCACTGGGTGAGGCAGAGAGCTAGGGAGGGTGGCGCGGCGAGTAAGATGACGAGTGTGCATATAGTGAGTGCAGTGAGGGATTGGGGGCTCAAGAATTTGGTGGAGGATGTGGTGGGATTGACCGGGCCGAGAGGGAATGTGTGGGCAATAGGGGCATAGAAAGCTGGTAAGAGTAAGCTGGTAAATTCGATTGGGAAGCATGTAGGGGAAGGAGGAAGGAAGATTACACATTTGACAGAGGCGCCAGTGCCAGGGACTACATTAGAGTGGAGGGGATTTTGCCGGGGCAGGGGAAGCTGTTTGACACACCAGGGCTTTGCATCCTCGTCAGATCACCGCGAGGTTGACGAGGGAAGAGCAAAAGCTTGTGCATATTAGCAAGGAGTTGAGACCGCGGACTTATAGGATCAAGGTTTGTTTTTGCTTGAACGTTAGCATTTTGATTTTGTATATACTTTATTTGTTTATTTAAAGATTGTATGATTTTTTCGTATTGAGAATCATGAATAGAAGTATAGAAGATTATGCACTGCAATGCCTTTAGAATCAACCAGCTGTTATGAGAGCTGTTGGTTTCCAGATGTTTAAAGGTTCTATATTTTTTAGCAAGGAGGGGGATTTCAGTTAGGTAGCTTAGTTCAAACTTTACAAGTTTGAAGTGAAAAATGATGTTTTTACTTTTATTCAACTGAGGAGCTGAAGAGTTGATATTAGATATGGCCAAATGATGCAAGCAAGAGAGTTAAAGATGTTGATTATTTGAGTTGAGTTATGTCTTTTTTCTTTTGTAGAATTTAAGGTTTTCAATCACTATTAGACTGTTGTGCATTCGTTAAATATGGGTCAAGGTCTCATTTTTTACTTCAATCTTTTGATATCTGTAGAGGTACAGCATAAGCTGTTACCTAGAGTTTCAGTTTGGTGTTGCATTGCCTTCTTACTGGTGACTTTGCTTTTATTCTCAGACAGCTGTAAGGAACCTTTTTTTTAAGGCTCACCATAAATCATTTGGTCAGTTAAAGTTGATTCATGCCAATTCAATGTGCAAAGATTATGAGGTGGAAAGGTTGCTGTAAAATCATATGTAGTAAGATTACCTGATCACCTCAAAATTAAGGATTTTCTTCTTCTTCTTCTTCTTCTTTTTTATAGGTAATATAAGTTTTATTGATAATAAGTACATCATGTTCACAATGGTGAACAAATTGTACTTGAAACAATTACAAATAAATCAAAGGCAAGATTTTCTTCTTTTTCCTTCTTTGCTCAATCAAATGTTACAATATATGGTCATGGATTTGCCTGACTGGTACTTTGACGGGGTTGGTTGTATTCTTAGCACCGTGTGTGCCTTATTGGGCTTTATTTGGTGACAGTGAACCGGAAAGATCTTCTCTGCAAGACTTGAATGTAATTCTTAAATCTTCGAGTCTGTAATTACTTGGATTAGTAGAGTTTATAAATATTTTGCCTTTTGCAATGTATATTTTTTGTGCTGGAAGGAGAGTGAATTTATATTTTGTATTTAACTTTCCTTTTTCCAGCCTTGTATCCTTCTCATTACAAATATTTACTTGAAGGCTGGTCATGATTCTTTTCATTTTATTTATTTTTCTCTATTCCTGATGATTGTCCTTTTCTGCATCTGTTTTTAGCTTGTTATTTTACCTCATTAGGGTTAAGAATTTTACTTTGATTTCTCTTGGGACAAAGTTTAGCTACAAAATTGGTTGTAGCCTTAGACTACAGCCTTACTCAATATCTTTTTATTGGAGGTGAATTTTGACAAATCCATCGTTGGATTATAATTTATATTTTCTTCTTATATCCTCCATACTTGCAAAATTTTTAGAAAATTAAAGATCAATAGTTATGTAATCAATAAATTGTTTAAATTACAAGTTTTTGTAATTTGAAATTATGCATAAAATATAAGTTTATAGATCATATAGTAAATAATATCCAATTAACACAAAATTTGACATGTGTATTAAAAACGTAAAGAACATGCAATTCAACGATTAAATTTTCAAAATATACCGTAATGTTTATTTTATTAAGTAAGGTTGTAACCTAGAGCTACAACCAATTTTGTAGCTAAACTTTGTCCTTTCTCTTGTCATTATGTCATGTGAGAGCAGCATTTGATTTGCCTTGCACCCCAGGCAGCAGCATGCCAGTCAATTCTTTACCAAAAAAAATGATTTTAGCTTTAAGCAGAGATGCTGATGCGCAATGTTATTTGATTAGTTTTGTAATAAATGTTTTTCCATTGAGTTTGAGCTCTAATGCACCTCCTCCTTTATAAGAACAGGATGATGACTGATGAGTGAGTTTGTTGTATAGTTTACAAGTCCAAGACAATTTAATAACTACTGCAAGAATACTATGTCAGTTTAACACTTGATGTACAGTTAGTTAGGTGCCAAACTCACTGTTTCAAAGATAGTTTTCTATTTGATGGTTCTAGCAGTTATTTGATAGTTTGTTATTCTCTGATTTCCTTACCAATTGATATCTGTTCTAGCTCATGCTTTTATCATTTGAATTGTGACAGGCTGGTCATACAGTTCATATTGCTGTCCTTATGAGGCTGGATATAGAAGAATCATCTGTAGATTCTCTCTACATCACAGTGTGGGGCCTGTGGGCATCTCCTTATCTCCCATTACACATGGGAAAAACAGGAAAACGCACAGATAATGCCAGAAGAACATTTTGGCCTTCAGTTGCAGGTATTATTCTGGGATTCCCTGCTTGCTCATGGTTTTTTTATTCTAATAATCAGTAGTCTATGTAACTAAAATTTTATGAATGGGGGAATTTTTTCTTCTCACACCTGAAGCACCTAATAATAATTTAATCATGGCTTCTTTTAGGTCGATCCTTGAGATCCATGTAGTATATAGGATAGTGCCTGGTTGTGGCAATTTAGCCAAAATTGATTTTCCTCTTGGTCAGTTTAGAATTCAACCGGCATACAGCAGTTTTGCACAGGAATTTGCCTTAATTTGGTACACCCTCCCCCTTCTGTGTGTGTGTTGTGAGGGGGGAGACTATTCTACAAATGCTCAGTGCCCAGTTTTGGCACTTGTGGTACCCTGGCCCTATTATAGGCCTGAGTCTAAGATGATAGATTCTTATCTACTTCTCAATACTTATCTCATTTTGCTCTTATGCAAGATGCATGCTGCATTATGGTTGTGTAATGTGTATTATATAATTGTGACATCCCCTTGCTTCAGCCACCGATTGGGGAGAAGCGAGTTGAAGAGCTTGGGAAATGGGTGAGAAGGGAGTTCCGTGTATGTGGCAATAGCTGGTATTCATGTTCAGTGGATATTGCTGCTTCAGGTCTGGGCTGGTTTGCTGTAGGACTTAAAGGAGAGGCAGTCTTAGGTGTTTGGACCTATGGAGTTGATGTTGTGCTTCGCAATTCTTTAATACCTTATAGATCACATACTTTTGAAGTTGCAGGGTTTACAGTCTCAAAAATCGTCTCCAAGGCTGACCCAGCTTTAAAATAAGCGGCGCCAAAATGAAAAGAAGAGGAAACAGAGTGATCCAAAAGTATCCGTACCAGCTGAATCACCAATATTAACAGTTGGTGTGGACTCAAATTCTTGTTGAGTCAGGCAGTATCATTAGAAGAAAAACAATGTGCGAAATTAACTCAAAGATTATGTTAACAAGTATGGATAAGGAAGACATAGTGACAAGAATGAACCTAGCTTGTGAGAGGAAGCAAAAAGCTAGCAACATTGTCAAGTCACAGATGGAATGATTGACACTCATTGACAAGAAGTGTGCAGGAGGATTTATATCTGGCCATCTTTTATTTTCGAACAACATTGCGTGGAATTTCTAAGTCTTAATGAGAATATTGCTGTTCTGCTGGACACAGAGCCAAAAGAAAACACAAGATGCTATGAGCAGGATTTTTCTTTAGACAAAAGGCTTTCTCTTCTTTCTTAAAAGCATATGATCCAGCTTAAATTTATTGGTGGAAGACAAAAAGCTCTGCCCGAGTCATATTCTGCCCAAAAGTCTAATACTGCCCCAGGCCATGGAAATTACTGTTAGCTTACAGTTGCTTGTGTTTTGAAGATGATTACAGAGAAGCTCTAAACAATGTGTATGGGCGTCAGAGCTATTGTAACAGAGTTTATTTGTTGTCATAATTTTACCACCTTCTTTCTTCTTGCAAGATTTGATTATGATAAATTGATGATTCTGGTTTTATTGAATGCTGAAGTATGGATGGGGCATTCCCAGAAAAGTTACTCCTACACATTTGAAAGCTCTACTGGATCTGAGCGAATGATAAGTTGTTAAACCCTTGTATCAAAAATTAATATTTAATCATATGAACTTAGTGGATAGTTCAATTTGATGTGGTCATTAGGCCAAGGGTTCCATTTTCTGCCGTTGATCCTTTCACTAGGATGTAGCCTTGAGTCTCTTGACCTCAAATGGTAAGTAATTAGTTAATTAATAAATATCATACGAAACTTAATTTGGGAAATCATTGGGGGGGCGTAAGCTCATGTCACCTTCATAAATTGCTTTTGTGCAAACCCCAAAATTGTACAGTGGCTTTCGTTTTCTTTTCTTTTCTTTTCTTTTCCAGAGTACAGTACATAGGGTGAAAATTGGAAACTAATTTCGTTTTTCAAACAATATAATTAGTAGGCCACTTTTTCAAACTATATTACTTACTAACATCTCGAGCCTAAGAGGCTCGATTTTGGGCTTATAAACCGAGCCTCAGAGGCTCGGTTTTCATGTTCTGAGGCATCTTGACATGGCTCTTTTTCCACATGGAAATTGAGTCTTATAGACTTGATTTTCATGTTCTGTGGTCTAAGATTCCACGTAGACGCCACATGGATCAAGCCTTAGAGACTCGGTTTGCTAAAAGTGAAACCGAGTCTCAAAAACTCGATTTTGAAGTTGTGGTGAAAAATTACTCCACGTGGCAATCATGTCTGGGCCCCTATATCAGATCTAGTTTTTTGTCTGGGTCTCTTGGGTCATACACACATTTTGCAGGTCATACAATCCCAACACTCATTGTAGTCTTTCCCTCTCTCACTCCCCCTCTCACTCATACAATCTCAACACATTTGCCCATCCTCATGTCACGTAAGGGTCTGTTGATTGTTTAGTGTATATAGTGTTAGTGGATTTTGCTAGTGTTAGTGTATATAGTGTTGAGATATATTTGTCTCATGTGTATGTGTCATGACTTTTGTTGTTTGGTTTTGATATTTTTCTTTAGTTTTTTTTTTTTTTTTTTTTTTTTTTTTTTTTTTTTTTGCTTGAGTATGAAATTGTAATCATTGATTGTATTTGTTAGGTTTTTACCATGGGTATGTATCATGAATTTCTTTTGTTGTTTGGTTTGATATTTTTCTTTAGTTTTTTTTTTTTTTTTTTTTTTTTGCTTGAGTATGAAAATCATTGAGTATTGTTAGGTTTGATATTTGGGTCTACTCTATTTTCCTAATACTCTGGTTACTTTCAATCCAATAGCCCAATTTCTACCAACTATTTTGACAAGACCATAAAATTGTTACTTTCTCAAAAATAATAATAATAATAATAAAATTGTTTGTTTTTGTAACCAATGTCGTCTGTAAATTTTTTTTTTTTTTTTTTTTTTTGAGACAACCAATGCATATAAATTACTACTAGAGGTTTTTATTTAACCCAAAAAAAAAAAAAATATATATATATATATATATACTACTAGAGGTTTTCGTCAAAGCAATGCCTTTTTCCCGAATAATAATTAAAAAGAATCGCAGAAAGAAGGAAAAAGAAACGATTGTTGCCGAAGGCGATGTTGATGTTTTATGCTTCCACAATATTGCAAGCCACAAACTTTAATCAAATACCCACAATATTGCAACTTGCAAGTCACGAACCTTAATCAAACAATAAATCTAGGATAAAACACACAAACGATCCTAAGGTTTAGGCTAGTTAATACTAAGTATTATTAAGACTTTTTAAAAATATCAAATTTTCTCCCTAAGGCTCTATTTGGTTAAAGGATGAAAAATATTAAAAAGATGAAAAAAAAATAGATGGATGAAAAACTTATTTATATAGTTGAGAATAAAATAAAATAACAGAAAATGTAGTTTATAAATTTATCATGGGTATGTATCATGAATTTCTTTTGTTGTTTGGTTTTTTTTTTTTTTTTTTTTTTTTTTTTTTTTTGCTTTGGTATGAAAATCATTGAGTATTGTTAGGTTTTTATCATGGGTATGTATCATGAATTTCTTTTGTTGTTTGGTTTGATATTTGTCTTTAATTTTTTTTGCTTGAGTATGAAATAATGATTGATATATTTAAGATGTATTCTTGGTATATATGTATTGTTAGGTTTTTAATGATTGTATTGTTGTTTGGTTTGATATTTTTATTTATATTTTTGTTAAAGCTGATTTTAAATTTTGTAATGGGGGTGAGTTTGTCTTTAGATTTTTTTTGTTTGAGTATGAAATGATAATGATTGTGTGTTTGTATGTGATGTGGGGTAAGTATATGCAAATGTGAGGTGACAAGTTGTAATTTTTGAACTTTGAGTAGATATAAAAGGTTTTACAATTGATGTTAAATGAAAGAGATAAAATATGTCACTAACATATTACACTTGACTCTAATAGGTTCGCAATCTCTGAAGAATATTGATATAAATGTATACTACGGTGAACCCCTTGTCAATCCTAGAGAGATTGATGGATTCCCATTTAGAAGGCCGGGTTTCGAATGCTACTACATGATGATACGTCGTAAGTTGAAGACGTTGAATGATTTGAAGAGGAAAATAATGGAAGAATTGAATTTGAACCCTGCTTGTTATGACATAAAGATTATTTATTGTTACCCACAAGAAGTTCTTCATGAACAGATAAATTACGAGTATATGGCAATCAAAGAAGACAAACATGTAAAGATCATGTTTAATAGGATCCATAAAATGCCCCAAGTAAATGCTGCTGAGTTGTACGTAAGTTCGGAGCCGCTTGCAGAAGTTGATACTGAGGAGATGCAACAAACAACTACATCTTTATAATTTACAGCCCTAGATAATGGATGCACTACAATAGGAGGTTATACAATGGGAAGTTATACGCTCCCATCTCAAGATCATGCTGCCAATACTGGTGAAACACTCCAACCTCAAGTGACACATTTAGGGGAGGAAGACGAAGACGAAGACGAAGATCATGCTACGAATAATGGTGAAAATCTTGATGATATGGATGAGTACAAAGAGAGGATTGAGCAAGGCGACTTTGACAGGGATGTGGATGACCATGAACTCATTCCTAATTTTGAAGAGGAAAATATGGAGTACCATGGTGAAGGTGATGCAGACGATGATATTGGAGTCTAGCATGATACAAATACGACTACTGCCTACACACCTCCTGCCGAGTCATTCTACACAAATACTTGGAAAAATATGGTTGATCCTTCATGTCTTCAAATACCATTTGTTTCTACTTGGGAAGATGGGATGTATTTTAGTAAAGGGTGGACTTTTGCAAATAAAGAGGCGGTGAAGCGTGCATTGATAATATATGCAGCAAAGGATAATAGAAAATTTATTATCCGGAGGTCGACCAAAACTAAATTGTGCACCGCATGCATTGACACCAACTGCAAGTGGTATGTTGAGGCATTCATGAAGGCTAAACTTAATGGTCTGTGGATGGTCACGTCTTATGTGGATCCACACAGTTGTATACCATTTGGCCTGCGAAGAGACGGTAAAATGATGGGTTCTAATTTTGTGGCATCAGAAATTGTGGGAAAATTGCGACAAGGTATGGGACATAAAACAAAAGGCAATTGCTAAGATATTTGGGGATTGGGAGGAGTCTTACCAAAGGTTGCGAAAGTTGTTGATGGCATACTTGGATCAGGATTCGGGTACCCAATACAACTATTTCGCCATACCTAGGGAACTTGGTACTACGTTACTGCGTTATATATTTTGGGCATTCGCTCCATGCATTGCTGCATTCAGATATTGGAAGCCAGTGATCAGTATTGATGGGACTCATTTGTATGGTAAATATCGAGGGGTATTGATGATTGCAATGACAACCGATGCTAACCAAAAGGTTTTGCCTCTCGCCTTTGCTATTGTGGACAAGGAGTCAGGGCCTAGTTAGGGGTGGCTTTTAGAGTGTCTCGGGATTTCGATAAGGTGTGTGATACCTAACGAGGGCATTTGCATTATTTCTGATCGGCATAAAGGTATCAAATGCGCCATTGCAGAGTGGCCTAGAGGTGATGACGGAAGCTTACGGGTATTTCACTGATATTGGCTTCAACATGTTGTTGGCAACTTCAACACACACTTTGATGACCCGACTCTAAAGGCATTGGCCTTAAAAGCTGGATATGCGACTCATGAAGCTAAATTTGAGTCCATAATGCAAACCATTATGGGCGTCGAGATTAATGCACTGAGGAGTGTAGACCCTGATGATCCCCGTATTGCACACTATATGCCATACACATATCTAATGAGTGAGGATCTGGACAAATGGACCCAGTCACATGATGGTGGAAGACGTTACGGGGCAATGACAACCAATATCATTGAGTGCTTTAATGGGGTACTTAAAGGTACCCGCGGTTTGCCCATTGCTGCAATAGTTAAGTTCACTTTGTGCAAACTTGTTGCATATTTCCACGATTGATATAAAGAAATTACTTTTGATCTCTCTCAAGGTAAGGTGTGGAGTGATTATGCAATGGGGATCTATACCAAAAATGCGGATAAAATTGCAGGACACACTCTGAGGAATTTTAATCATGAAACTGGTGTATATCAAGTGGTTACTCCGTACAACGGCCATAGAGGTGGAGGGGGAAACCATAGTCATGAAGTAAACGTATTTGCTAGAACATGTGGTTGTGGAAAGTGGCAAAACTTTAAGATCCCTTGTTCACATGCAATTAAATTTCTTCAAGGTCTGCACCTTGATGCGATCAGCTATATTGACCTATGTTACAGTTTGGACAACGCAATTCACACATATGCACATCAATTTGGGGTGCCAAAGTCAAAGTCATTGTGAAGGGACGTTTGTGGACCACGGTGGGTGCCTAACCCACAGTTGTTGCGGGCCAAAGGTCGTCCTGTGATGTCAAGAATAAGGAATGAAATTGATGGGGTATGGTGAGAACGGAGAAGGCGGAGGGAAGATCTGGACTTGAGGGAGATTCAACCGAGGCAACAATGCGGAGTGTGTCATGAAGAGGGGCATAACTGCAGAAGATGTCCCAATTCCCGTGGGGCTTCGACAAGTGGTAGTGCTACAAACTAGGCAAGTGCTATCACTATTTTTATATAATATGCTCAGAATTTCATTTGGTTTTTGTTCTTCGCATTTGGGAACTAGCGACCATATTTTAATGTTTGTCAGGCAAGCGGAGATTCAATTTTGGAATGGCATTGTTCGTGGGACTTATGGTTATCTTCGGTATGGACAAGTGCTAGGCGACTATGTAGACTATGTTGTATCAGTATGGACAAGTGCTAGGCGACTATGTAGGCTATGTTTTATCGACTTGGTTGTTATTTTGTTTATTGCTGAATGTTGTTGTAATTGAACTATTTGCAGCAGTCTTACTGCACAAGAATGATAAGCAATTAGCATGTAATAGATATTATTGAAAACAAAAACAAAAACAATCTTTTTGCTATTGACACTGGTGTTTCGAAGTTGTATAATTATCTCTCTTCTATTGAAACATAAAACTATTATATCAAAGTTATGTAACACTTTCAAGACAAACTTTATGTAACTAAGGAAAACAATGTAACATGCAAAAGCCTTCTACGTAGCAAGCTTGTAATTGTATCGCATCTACATCAATTAACACATCACATAAAAGAACTATAACTTAAACCAGGATACAATACAGCTAAAAGATAATTCATACTAGCAGTTAACATATTCTAACATTTTAAGCAATTAGGTCTTATCTGATTATTGCTGTCATTTACCGAAATCCAAACATATGAAGGCTGGCTAGGAGTTTTTTTTCTTTTTTACTAAGACAAATCAGTGAGTTATATACAGGTATTTTTGACTAATGGATAAGATTTAGGTATACTTACATCGATAAATAAGCAGCCATATCTTATAAGTCACGTAATTGAACTCTATTTAGAGGCCCCACATTGCAGGTAAGGTGATAAGTTAGTTGATGGGGGAGTTATTCATGTGGACAAAGTGTGTATACAAAAATTGTGTAACTTGCTCAATGTGCTACTCTCTGTTCATTCCTTCTAGTGAGAAAACTTCCTTCTTTTGTGAAAACTTGTCAGTTATGGTTGCTCACTTGGGAATGAAAAGATGAAGATGTTAGAGGAGAAGGATTGGTTTTGTGGGCATCTTTTACATGACACTGATTAGATTAATGCTGACAGAGATGACTAAGATAGCTAGCACTAGATCTATATCTACATAATTTTGTTAGCCTTATCAAATCATAAGGGTCATAACAGAAAACACTGACATGGGATAAGGGTGAAAAGAATAGAAAGTCATTTATCTCCAAGCTCACTCTTTATGGCCATATGTTTATCTCCAAGCCTTTCAAAGTATATATAAAGTGTCATATGATACTAACTATTGTATCATTGGGTTAAAAAGTTCTGTCTAAAATGAGAGTACGTAGTGAGGACCAAAGGCTCCTTTTTGTGAAATGTATCATGTAGTCATAAGTTGTGACCTATGAGGACCTCTAAATTCGTTGTGCTTGGCAGATTCTCTCATGGATTTTGGTTAGTGTGAGTAACAATCAGAATTTGGTCTTTTGTTAAAGCAAAATTTTTCATAATTTCAACAAGAGAAGCCACTATCAAATATATTTGGTCTTTTGTTAAAGCAATTTTCATAGTTTTTTGTGATCATCTAAATGATTCTTAAATGAATTATTTGACTGAGACGGCAAATAAGATTTTTTGTTAGATAAAGCTGATTTAAGTTCCAAATTATGTGAATTTAATATTTGGTGGGGGCCTTATTAAGAAAAATAAAAAAAATTATTCGATGTCAAGTAGAAGTAGACAACACTCTTTTCTTCAACTTGCCATGAAGAAGACTTTTAGTGATCGGCTCTTAGCCACTTTTACCATTTACTATTGTTCCAAGTGGTCAATTTCCATGTTGAAATAACTCCATTTGAGCATGTTTTACAAATTTACAAGACTAATGTGCACTATTGTTTCCTATACAGATTATGTACAGCTTGTGATCAAAAATTATGTAAATTTCTAGACTAAATTTTGTACAGCTTGAATTGTATGAAATATTACATCCATTTGTTTCAAATGAATCAAGTATCAAAGAAATTGAACTAGTATTGAATGTTTTATGAGTTTTTCATTCTGACTCTTAGTGTGGGTTTAGATCCACGTTCACGTCTCATGTCGGCATTTTACCTTCTTTTTTTTTTTTTGGGCACGTGATTCGGGGGGTTTATGGCTACTGTTCATGCACTGTTCATGAATAGTAGCCACAACTTTTGACTACTCTCCCGTGAACAGTGCACCAGTGCACTGTTCACAGGTCCCACAAACTTCACTTTTCAATCACTTTTTTATTAAAAATGGGTCTCATGGTACTATTCACACATTTAAAAATTATTTTGCTACAGTATTTTCAGTTTTCAGTTTCAGCAAAATAAGTTCTATCCAAACGGACCCTTAATCTATCTTTGACGGAATTGAGTTTAATGGCTTGTACAAATTTTAATTAATCATTGAGAAATGAGACTGAACTGAAATTTATAGAGTATGAACTAATCATATGTATGGTTGTTCATATTAAGTTTTATGCCAATTGGAGACTTTTAAGTAAGTTAAATTAAGTTCACAAGCAAACTGATTTACATTAACTTGAATCTGTAAGAGTAATGAAATACTAAGAAATTAGAGACTTAAAGCTTGGTTTTGGATTATTATATTTGATTTTCATTTAATGTCACTATCCATTGATATGTGTTTTAATACTTGAGCAAATTTATTATGGCTTCATTCAATGGTTTAATACCTAAAAGAAACACATGTACTTCAGTATCCCAACAAGTATATAAATATATATATATATATATATATCTCCAATTTCTCCATTCTTAGTAACAATTTACTATAACTGACCAAATCAAACTTAGATCAAAGTAAATTTTGATCAACAAAGCACTAAAATTAAATCCTCAGCAAATATAAACAAACCCAGAAACATAATCCGATTCCATAGCAAATATAAACAAACCCAAAAACCCAGAAACATAATCTGATATCAAAAAATAATAAAGTTTCAACCTTTTTTAACAGTTCTATTAGAAATTCAAAACAGAAACCAAAATAGAAAAAAATGAATTGAAACTAAAGTTTCTTTGATTTTTCCCACTGTTTCTCGGCAACCAAACGGTGAAGCACACTTTGAAGCGACTCACCTTTTTTTTTAGTTTTGAGAGACCGCGTAGATTGAAGGAACTCAAAGCTTTGTGAGTGAGAGTGGAGACTTTATCAAAGCTCTGCACACCTCACTGTGGCTTTATCAACTCTTTCGACGAAGGTATGTGAAATAGGCTAAGTGAGAGAAGAGGGTGAGTGAGAGTGGAGAGGGTGAGTGAGAGAGGCGTTGAAGTGTGAGAGTGAGAGGGTGAGTGAGACCGTGAGACTGGTCTGTGTGAGAGAAATGGTGAATAAGAGTGGAGAGTTAGAGTGAGAGGCGTTAAATTTGAAAAAACCCCTATTTGAAACTGAGTCTTAGTTTACCAATCTTCCACATGGTTCAACCACGTCACAACTAGATCACCATGTGGGAAATCGAGTCTCTAAGACTCGATTTCCAGGTAGACCTCAAGCCAGGTCAGATTTGATCAAAACATGAAAACCGAGCCTCAAAAACTCGATTTATAGGCCCAAAATTGAGTCTTTGAGACTCGAGATGTTAGTAAATAACATAGTTTGAGAACCGGGCCTACTAACTAAATAGTTGGGAAATCATGGTTAAGTTCCAATTTTGGTCCAATACATAGTGTACTCTGGAAAAGAAAACAAATCATTGAGGGCCCGTTTAATTTGTAATTTGTCGTCACTCAATTTTCATCACTCATCACTCATCACTTATCATTTAAAATACCTCAATTTTCCAAACCTCCTGTTTGGCACCTTAACTCAGACCCAGTTTTCAACTTCAAAAGTTGTGGTTGGGTTTCACCAAAAAAAAATCAAAGAATTTGTCAAACATTGCGGCTAGGTATGTGGGTTTAATTACGAAAATGTCATTGAAAACTGAGTTTTGAAAACTGAAAATACCTAAAATGTGTTTTTAGTTTTCATAACTTATCACTCAAAAATCAAAAAAATTGAGTGATAGAAACAATGATCCAAAACTCATCCAAACAAATTCTCATCCGTGGAACTCACACAATTTGGATGATAGAAACAGAAAATGGAGTGATATCACTCAAAACTCATTCCATCCAAACAAACTCTCGATGACCCATCATTTGTATTTATGAAAAAGATTGACGAAGAAGCTTTAAATGAGTTTTTTAATAAAATTGGAGGAAGTACTATCCATGTATTGGAACCACGCAAGAAAGTATTCTTTGCACACCACAAGGCTATAGAAGTTTATACTTTTTACTGCCTAAAAGTATGAGCTGCGTCACTGTTATACCCTATTATTTATATTACTTATCCATACCTTATGTATAATATATGTTACAAGAATTCATGGGTTGTTCCTTTTGAATTAATTTTTAGGCCTTTTAACTCAAAACATAATGGATTATTTACAAAGAGTTGTGTCATCTTACACTGTAGAGTCAATGCTTTAATTTCTTTACCTATATTATGATAATATGATAAACCTTTTTTTCTATATAGACTAATTCTATATCCAATCATGTCGTTATGATTTACTGAAATAATAGTGAGAAATAATCACACCTAGCCTAGTTCTAGATTCAATTTTTTTTTTTTTTTTTTTTTCATTATTCTAGATTCAATATAATAGTTTTATATATATATATATATATATATATTCAAAACAATTGTGAGAAAAAATACAAATAGTAGCCGCTCATGCTATATATAGAGATTTGCGTTTGTTTCTCAAATAAATTATATAAGTTTATGAACAAAACCGTGTTGTACGGACTTCAACTAATTATGACTAAAACTAACTTCTAGGGAAATAAAGGAGAAAAAATAATAAGATTCAAGATTTTTCTTTTTCTTTTTTTCTTTTTTTTAGGGGGAGTAAGATAAATTTTCTTTGGTGGTAGGAATCTCTTTTACCTCATTACATAACAGTTCTTAAAATTATATTAGTGTATTAAATCATTTAAATAAGTCATATAATTATTAAATAAATAATATGATTAAATTATAAGTAAAAGTTCACTTGAGTTGACACCTAGTGAGTTAAAATATGAGTAATGTTACGGGTCCGTTTAGGAACAATTTATTTAGTTTTTTGTTGAAAACTTATTACTGAAAGTACTTTAGAAAAAAAAACTAAAAACTAGCTGATTGTTTTTTACTGAAAGTACTGTAAAAACAAAACGTGAGACTTGCAAATAATAAGGTTACCCTTGACAAAAACACAAATATTGTCGTTGCGAACGGTGGGACCTGCTGGTATTGTTAGTTTATTTTGCTTGCTTTTTTCTCCCTTTTGGCTTATTTAGCTTATTCACGGGGGCCTCTAAAAAATGGTAGAGAGCCAACTTTTCATTCATTTCGAAATGCACTCTACATACAATAATTTTTACAATAGTTGAGTTGACATGTTTTATTATTTTTTATCTACCGCTCAGTTTATTTAAGCATTAACGTTTTTTGGAAGCATCACTTTATCATTTATCATTAATAACTTCTTCTTTTTTGAGGTTCCTTTTCTATTAACAACCTATCAGCAAGCAATTGTTAAATATTTTGTTTAATCTATACTAGGAGTACTATTTAAGGGACTTCCCCTTATTTGGGATCTTCAATTTAGATACTCAAAATACCTTAAAATTCACCTGTTTCTAAGACTAAAATCATAGAGTTAGACATATAAAATTAGTAATTTAAAAACTCCTAATTTTTAGCTAAATTAAAAAATAAAAACAGTTTGTTCTCCCACCTGCACATTTCTCTCTCACGTTAATTATCAAGTCCTAAAAAAACTTCTTCTTGAAAAAAATAAAACTGTTTTTTTTCCCACAAACGTACCATTTTTTTATAACTAAATTGTTTTTTTCTCACCTCCACATTTCTATCTCACATTAGTAGTCAAGTACTAATACAAATTCTTCTTAAAATAAAAAATAAAATTAAACTTCCATGAGTAAAACATGTAAACCCAAAAAATAAATAATAAAAAGCCTCATCGCACGCGCGAAGCGCATGTGATGAGGCTATTTTTTTTTTTTTTTTATGGCTCTAGAGTTGTTTTATTCTTTTAAATATCCAAACCGATTCAAAAAAATCTGTCCTTTTTTCTTAATATCACTTCTAATAATAAGCTTTTAATTGGGGTTAGAATTGGAGTCACATTCGAGCTAACACCACATGGACCACATCCCTTGTTGTTTTTAATCCCTTGGAAAGTCCCAAAAACCAATAGAGCCTAGAGTGTGTGTGAGTTCGGGGTCTCTGAGCTGCAATCCAAGCTGGCGGTACCCATGGGCTAACCAAAATGTATCGTGGGGCATAGGACAATGGCTGCCACATGCGAGTCCCCTTTTTTGTTTCTAAAAAAATAATAATAATAATAATGTGAGTTCCAGTTAGCTCAACTGTTAAAGGCTCTAATAGTTGTATAATAAATTTAGAGTTCAATCCCCGCCTATACTAATAACTTATTAGTGTCTTGATCTGATGATAAAGAGCTATCATCAAGAGCAGACACCATAGGTTAAAACTCTCTAAAAATAGTAATAATAATAATTTCCAATAAAATAAATATTGCTAGTGGCATGGTGCAATTCCACGACTTTTTATATCTATTTGTCAGAGTTCTATAATCTATTTTTATTTTTATTTTTATTTCTATTTCTATTAATTATATAAAAAGAGCCAATAAGCACATGAATAGTGTTTTTGATTTGTTCAATTATTTTCAAGTATGCTAAGCTTGTTTTTGTTTTGGGTTTTTTTTTTTTTTTTTAATTTATGTTTACATTATACTGGCAAAATAAACTTACATTAACACAACAGTGGTAAATGTTGTACACATTTGCAAAAAATGATAAATATTGTACATATTTAACAAATGTGTACAACATTTGCCAATTTTTGTTTTTCTACCATATAAATTTACATTGTAAGTAAAATGTAAACTTAGAGATATTATGAAAATATTGTGAATTATGTGTTAATTTCTTTCGGTCAAAATAAAATAATAAATATCAAATGGGGATCTAGCACATTTAAAAATAAAAGTATTGTATTATCAAAATATCAAAATATTTTATTATTACCACAATATTTTCACAACAACTAAAATGAAAGTTGCTTATCGGTGAAAATAAAATTTTATTTAATTGAGTTGTCTTTTTAGTGCTATAAAATTTGGAACTCCAATCATGAATATTTTTTACATCTAACTATTCTGCAAGTTTTCAGACACAATTTGCTCAGCATGACGAGGCTTCCAACAATAAATCAATAATGTACCTGACCACTGCTTGTCATCTTCCTATTGATTCCTAATGATGAATACAATAATTATAGGCTACAATAATAAACTCCAAAGAGATAAATTTGCATCCAATAAGCAATAGTGACGTGATGTTTCAGTCAGTTCAACTAATAAAATTTTTAATTATTGAATAGGTGATTTGAAGTTTAATCTTTACATACACCAAAAATAGAATGGTATCTTAATCTAATAATAGAGAGCAAAAATTGATATTTTAATCTAATAATAAATAAAAAAATCACATAAATAATCACCATAAGTTGAAACTTTAAAAAAATAAAAAAAAATCCTGCCCGCATGTCTTATTTACTGTCGTTGCAACAATTATACAGGTCTCAGTCAATTATGTGAAAGGGTACCGACTAATGACTAGGCATTGACAATAATGTAATAAACCCTTGTCCATATCTTCCCCCACCGTGACCGGCATCCCCTAAAAATTGATTTTGATTGATTATTAAAATTATGTAAAAAAAATTATTAAAAAATAAAAATTATTAATATTTTTTTTAAAACAAAAATTATTAATATTTTAGTTTAACTGATTGATATATTTTAATGTTTTCAAATGGAAAACATTCAGAGTTTTAATCACTTATCTCCTAATTGTAATTATTAAATTATCATAAAAAAATAAAAATAAAAACAAAGGATACTCAAGAAAATAATAAGTTATTAAACAATGCAGTTTTTTATATCCACATATTATTTGGGTTTGACATATCTCTTAATCTTAGGGTTTAAAATAAATTTTTTATATATTCTTTTTATAAGAAGTATATATATATATATATATATGAGCAAAACTTAGGTACAGTTCCTTAGGTACAGTACCTTAGGTTCCCTACTTAAAATTTTGACATCTGTACAATTTAACAACTCAGACAAACCCCTTCCTTCTTCCTTTTTTTTTTTTTTTTTTCCTGTACTGCAACTGCAAGAGAAAATCAAACCAAAAAATGCAGAACCAAACAGGAAAGATCAAAAAATCAAAAAATAAAAGCCAGATCTATTGGGTTTCAAACCAAAAAACGGACCCTTCTCCCTCATTTTCTCAGTAACCAAACAGGAACGATAAAAAAATAAAAGCCAAATCTACTGGGTTTCAAACCAAAAAACGGACTTTTCTCCCACATTTTCTCAGTAACCAAACAGGAAAGATAAAAAAATAAAAGCCAAATCTACTGGGTTTCAAACAAAAAAACTTATCATTTTCAGCTATACCCAAAACTTCCACACTCTTAATATCAACAAAGCCATCGTCACAGCCTCTTTCATTAATTTGTCCACAGAGAGAGAGAGAGAGAGAGAGAGAGAGAGAGAATCATAGATCAAAAAAGAAGAAAGGAAACAGATACACATACATACACACACACCGAGAGAGAGAGAGTGAGAGAGAAAGAAAGAATCATAGATCATAAAAGAAGAAAGGAAAGAGATACACATACATACACACACTGAGAGAGAGAGAGAGATGAGATTTTTTCTTTTTTCTTTTTTTTGGGTTTTGGGTTTGGAAGAGAAGGGTCAGATATGAGATATTCTTCTTTTTTTTTTTTCTTTTTTTCTTTTTTGGGGTTTTGGGTTTGGAAGAGAAGGGTCATACGTTTGGAAGAGAAAGGTTCTAGGTTTGGAAAAGAAGCATACAGGAAAATGAAGGAAGAAGGAAAAAAAGAAAAATAAATTTTAGTTTTAACGCCGTTTACTTGGTTATTAAATTGGACAAATGTCAAAATTTTAAATAAAGAATTTAAGGCACTGTACCTAAGTTTTACCCTATATATATATATATATATATATGGATGCAAGAATTGTGGTATATAAATAGGCTTAATATACTGCACAAATCATTATTTTGGACAAAACTTTCCATCAAATTCGATTTAAGTATAATTTCTTTTAATCATGTATTTAAATTATTTGAACAAATTACATGACTATTAAACACGTGCTTATTTTTTTGAGTCGCCACATAATAAATTGGAGGAATTTCCTTAAAACTGATTCAGTAAAAAATTCTGTCCATTTATTAAAAATAAACAGACAACACATTTTTTTTTCCTTATGAATTATGATGCTCGCATGACCATTTTCGTGTGATTGCATTTTGTTGGTTAGATCATGCTAATGATCACGTACTGTATTTTGCTTTGAGGCTGTGTCATGCCTTAATGCATTCAATCCTAGCTGGAGTATTAAATGGTTTGTACTAGTAAAATTAATTAGTCAGCATTATTTTGGTTATCACAGTCCCAAGATTCACTTCTTTTTTTCTTTTCTTTTAAAAAAAAAATAGATTTTTCTTAGATTAGCATTATAAGAATTGCGTTCGGTTTTATTCAAGGAACTAGAAAAGTGCTTGGATAATTACCTATACCTTAGCAATTACTAATTTGTCACGGAGAATACATAAAAGAAGAACTTAATAGAATTTGGACAATTTTTTCCTTCAACTTACAACTAACTTGTCATAGAGAATACATAAAAATAATGAATTACTAAAAATTGGACAAAAGTTTCCTCAAAAAAAATTTGCATAAATAACTTCTAACCCATTACATGGCGATCAGATATTCATACACGTATATTTTAGTTACATGACTCATTAAGTTATTTAAATAAGTCACCCATTTTGAAATAGAGCATGTAATTAAAATTATATATGAATTAATATTTTAGTTGTTATGGTTTTATTTTAATTAAAATAGTTGAAGAGAATGTAACTTTATATGCAATTTGACAATGTCTGACAGGACTGACGAGTCCATTTGACATGGACGATACCACCAGCACGAACGAAACTAGCCTCTGGCTAAGAGAACCGGTTACAGGTGTTGCTGACGAAGGTATCCAGGCTATTCAATGCAGGTAATCAAACCTGAAGCAGTTACAAGGACAACTGTACAATCCGTTGGAGAATATTGATGATACACTACATAACTCCGGACGTTACGAGGAGGAGCATTAAGATCTCCATAACTGCTCCAACGACTAGAGACCTTAGAAACATATATAAATCCACACCTTGCCAAGAGAAAGGTACATAGACACATACCAGTAACAAGGGATTTCTTTTTATTCTGTTTTATTTCACATTGCTTTATTCTAAGAAAAGTTCTATACACTGACTTTGGCATCGGAGGTGTTGTGGCAAGCACCACACCGGTGATCATCCTTGAAGGCTGAAGAACCCTCTCTGTCTGACGAACGTGACTGACGATCTTACACGTCATCAGTTTGGCGCCGTCTGTGGGAAACGACATTTTCGTATTCACATTCGAGATTGTAGTTTCCGATCAATTATTCTTCTCAGATGGAGTCCAATCAAGATTCTGTAGCCTTAGCCCAGCAAATCCAAGCTCTTGCAGCCACAGTGGAAGAATTGACCAAACAAAACCAAGAGATGAAGCTACGGCTTCAACAAGAGGAGAATAGGTCCAAGGGAAATCAGGAAGACGAAGGGGACAGTCATAGAAGAAGTGATCCTCGAAGACCCACCACTCCGACCGAGCAAAACTCAGATGTGTTGAGAGAGATGACGAGGGAAATGGACGAGCTTAGGAATGCCATTAAGGAGAAGACGGAACGAAGTGTGGATCGAATGGTCCGAGCGACGAATTCACCGTTCACAACAACAGTCCTCGATTGTCCGGTACCGTCCAAATTCCGGCTACCTCAACTCGAACCTTTCGATGGGCTGAAGGATCCTCAAGATCATCTAAATACCTTCAAAACAACCTTAGGACTTCAGCAGCCCCCAGATGAAATATTATGTCGTTCCTTCCCAACCACGCTTAGGGGAGCTGCCCGAGAATGGTTCACAAAGTTGTCAACGTCGTCCATCGACACATTCAAGCAGTTGAGCAGAGCCTTCCTGCATCACTTTATTAGGGGACAACGACCAAAGAGGACCGCAGACCACTTGCTCACCATCAGGCAAGGAGACAAGGAAACTTTGAGGTCGTATGTAAAACGTTTCACAAGGGAAACACTAGAGGTAGACGAAGCTGATGATAAGGTACAGCTGACGACCTTCAAAGCAGGACTGAGAACTAGGGAACTCGTCACTTCACTCGCGAAGAATCCCTCAAAGACAATGGCTGAAATGCTCCTTAAGGCGCAGAAATATATGAACGCCGAAGACGCGCTAGCTGCCATCAGGGACGGAGACAGACCCGGGGACAGAGGAAGAAGAGAGGACGACCGTAGGGGACAAAAGAGAGAAAGACAGGATCGTCGAACCAATGACGGCGTCAGAAGGAAAGACGATAAGAATCCACGAACGGTAAAATTCACTCCTCTCATTATGCCTGTTGACAAAATTTTGACGCAGATCAAAGACGAGCACTACCTTAAGTGGCTGCGACCACTGCATTCGTCCCCAAACGTCCGTGACAAGAGTAAGTATTGCCGATTCCATAAAGATCATGGCCACTACACAAAAGATTGTAGGGATCTCAAAGAACAAATAAAAGAGTTGATACGAAGGGGAAAGTTGCAGAAATTCGTGAAGAAGAGAGATCACAATAAGTTCCAGGATGAAAACAAAAGCCAACATAAGTCCTCGTCTAGGAGCAACGGTCGTCAATCCCAGCCTCCTCAAAATGTGATCGGGGAGATACAAACGATCGCAGGGGGGCCCACCACAGGGGGCTCATTCAAGTCACTCAAGAAAACACACCAACGGCAAATAAACAGCGTCCACATGACACCCCCGCCAAAATACAGTCGAACTGACCAAGACATGACCTTCAACGAGAGTGACGCTAGAGGAGTGAAGCAACCACATAATGACCCCTTGGTCATAATGCTCACCATAGAATGGTTCAACACCAAAAGGATCCTCGTGGACAATGGTAGCTCTGCCGATATCATCTATTTTCCTGCATTCCAACAGTTGAAGCTCGATCCCAAAAGGCTTCGTCCCTTCGATTCCCCCCTCATCAGCTTCAGCGGCAACAGGCTGTATCCCAGAGGAATAGTAACGCTGACAGTAATGGTGGGAACGTATCCAAAACAACTGACTCGTCAGATAGACTTTTTGGTAGTAGATTGTCCCTCATCCTATAACGTCATAATCGGAAGGCCAGCACTCAACAAGTGGAAGGCGTCCACGTCCACCTACTGCCTGAAGGTAAAATTCCCAACAGAAAACGGTGTTGATGAAGTCAAAGGAGACCAAGTGTTAGCTCGAGAATGCTACCAAGCTGTTTTAGCAGCTAAAGAGAACCACACATGGATAATATAAGAAAATGAGGGAGAAAAGGTGGAAGCCCTGGAAGCAGTAGAACTGATCGAAGGGGAAGCGGCGAAGACAACCAGAATAGGGACAACCTTGAGTCCTGAAATGAGAACGAAGCTCATTCGGTTTCTTAGGGACAATTTAGACGTCTTTGCCTGGAGTCATGACGACATGCCAGGCATATCCCCAGGAGTCATCCAACACAGGCTAAATGTAGACCCAGAGAGAAAGTCCGTCAAGCAGAGACGAAGAACCTTTGCACCCGAGAGAGACCAAGCAATTGCTGACGAAGTGAGTAAACTCTTGACTACAGGCTTCATCAGGGAGGTGTATTACCCAGAATGGCTCGCCAACGTCGTCTTAGTAAAGAAAGCAAGCGGGAAATGGAGAATGTGCGTGGATTTCACGGACTTGAACAAGGCCTGCCCAAAGGATAGCTTTCCCCTCCCAAGGATATACCAGCTCGTAGATTCTACTGCCGGGCATAAGCTGTTAACATTCATGGATGCATTCTCAGGATACAACTAGATAAAGATGGCTGACGAGGATCAGGAGAAAACTGCCTTCATTACCAGTCAGGGGCTCTACTGTTATAAAGTGATGCCCTTTGGGCTGAAGAACGCAGGAGCAACCTATCAGAGGTTGGTAAATAGAATGTTCGTCAAGCAGATAGGAATGAATATGGAAGTATACGTCGACGATATGCTCGTCAAGAGCAAGGAAGAGCTTGCACACCTGGACGACCTTAAAGAGACATTCGACACCCTCAAGCAATACCAAATGAAGCTGAATCCTGGTAAGTGTGTTTTTGGTGTTGCCTCAGGAAAATTCCTGGGATTCATGGTATCCCAGAGGGGAATAGAAGCAAATCCTGAGAAAGTGCAAGCCATAATCAACATGACATCACCTAAGACCGTCAAGGAGGTTCAGAAGCTCACAGGCCGGATCGCAGCCCTTAACAGGTTTATGTCTAGAGCAACTGACAAGTGTTTGCCATTCTTCAAGACCCTGAAACAAGCTTTTGAATGGGCCGACGAGTGTGAAGCGGCATTCCAGGAGCTCAAGCGTTACCTTAGCAATCCACCCCTCCTGAGCCCGTCCAAAGAAGGTGAAAACTTGTACTTATATTTAGCAGTCTCATCTACAGCCGTCAGTGCCGCCTTAATCCGAGAAGAAGATGGGAAACAGCTTCCGGTTTACTATATCAGCCAAGCTTTCCAAGGAGCTGAATCCAGATACCCAAAGATTGAGAAGATCACGTTTGCATTGATAGTAGCCTCGCGCAAGCTCAGGCAATACTTCCAGGCACACCCGATCTTAGTGATGACGGATCAACCCATCAAGAAGTCTATGAGCAAACCCGAAGCAACAGGCAGAATGGTCCAGTGGGCGATTAAACTCAGCCAATTTGACGTGGAGTACCATCCAAGGACAGCCATCAAAGCACAAGCCCTGGCAGACTTCATCGCCGAGTTTACTTATCCAGACGAGTCGAGCCTTGCCAGCATGAACGAGACATGGGTAATAAAGACTGACGGCTCGTCAGCAAAGAAAAGAGGGGGAGTAGGGGTCGTCATAACCACTCCTGACGGAGAAATATTAAGATATGGAGTTCAGCTAAAATTCCCAGCCACCAACAACGAAGCCGAGTACGAAGGAATCCTGACAGGCTTAAGGCTCGGAAAAGAGCTTGGGGCCAGGAATCTGCTAGTCTAGAACGACTCAAAGTTAGTAATTGGGCAAATCAAAGGTGAGTATGAAGCAAAAGAAGAAAGAATGCAGAAATGCCTCAGGCTGACGAAACACCTGACTCAAAAGTTTGAAAAAGTGGAGTTCATCCAAATTCCAAGGAGCCAGAACATGGCCGCCGACGAAGTCTCAAAGATAGCCTCGTCGGAAGAAGAAGAACCAAGGACAGACATGATGATGGAGATACAGAGAAGCCGCAGCATAGAAGAAGCTGCGACATTCGCAGTCCAGGACACAAGCAGTTGGATGACGCCCATCATCTCCTTCCTCCAAGATGGCCATTTACCTCAAAACACAGATGAAGCTAGAAAGATCAAAAAGAGATCCACCAGATTCACAATTCTCAATGATACCTTGTACAAAAGAGGCTTCTCCATGCCCTACCTGAGGTGCGTTGACGAAGAAGAAGCTGAATACATCCTCAGAGAGGTCCATGAAGGAATTTGCGGAAATCACGCAGGCCCAAGATCCTTGGTAAGAAAAATTATGCGTGCAGGTTACTTCTGGCCAACAATGCAAGACGACGCAACAAGATTCGTCAAGAAATGTGACAAATGTCAGAGGTTCGAGAACATTCAACGACTCCCATCGGAAAAGCTAACGACGATAACATCTCCCTGGCCGTTCGCACAATGGGGAATTGACATCGTCGGCCCACTGCCCCAAGGCAAAGGTCAGGTAAAATTCTTACTCATTGCTATTGATTATTTTACTAAATGGGTTGAAGTAGAGGCATTGGCGACCATCACCGAAGCCAAAATCCAGGGGTTCGTATGGAAGAATCTAGTCTGCAGGTTCGGGATCTCGCGGACGATCATATCGGATAACGGACGACAGTTCGATAGCCAGGCTTTCAAGGATTTCTGTTCGGGATTGGGCATCAAGAACCAGTTCTCATCACCAGGCCATCCACAGGCGAACGGACAGACGGAAGTGACGAACCACACATTACTCAAGATCATAAAAACCAGACTGGACGACGCGAAGGGTGCATGGCCAGACGAGCTGCCCAACGTCTTATGGGCTTACAGAACCACGGCTAGAACCCCGACAGGAGAGACCCCCTTCAAACTTACCTACAGCACAGAAGCAGTGATCCCAGTCGAGGTGGGAATAACCAGCACCAGGCGAGAAGTTTTTAATCAGGAAGACAATGACGACCTTATACGAGTAGATCTGGACTGCCTTGACGAAGTCCGAGACGAAGTCCGAGACAAAGCCTTCAACAAGATGACTGAATACCAGAAGAAAATGACAGACTACTACAACAGAAGGGTGAGACTCAGGCGACTCAACATAGGAGACCTCGTCCTGCGTAAAGTGACCCAGGCAACCAAGGACCCAGCTCAAGGAAAACTCGGCCCCACCTGGGAAGGGCCATACAAAGTCATTCACTACTCCAGACAGGGAAGCTACCACCTGGAGACCCTAGACGGAGAAAAACTCCTAAGACCATGGAACATTGAACATTTGAAGAAGTATCATCAGTAGTTGTAATAGAAAAATATATTCATCATTATTAATCAATAAATGAATTATTCAGCTAATATTTTTGTGCAAACAGGCTTAATCCAGAATAAACTCACAAAAGGCCAAAAATGGCTAAGTAACAAGATTCCGCCTTGACGGATGTACGTTACTGACGAAGATAAAATCACTAAGAGTGATCAAAAGGCCAAAAATGGCTAAGTAACAAGATTCCGCCTTAACGGATGTACGTTACTGATAAAGATAAAATCACCAAGAGTGATCAAAAGGCCAAAAATGGCTAAGTAACAAAATTCCGCCTCGACGGATGTAAGTTACTGACGAAGAAATCAAGCCAAAGCCAAAAATGACTAAGTAACAAAATTCCGCTAAAGACGGATGTGAGTTACTGACGAATAATCCTACCAAAAGCCAAAAATGGCTAGGTAACAAGATTCTGCCAAAGACGGATGTAAGTTACTGACACATGCAAGATACTATCAAACGTATGCACACCCAAATAACCAAGCACCAGAGCTTAGAGTGCAGGAGTCTACTTTGGCAAAAACGCACAACTGACGACTAGGATGCAACCAAGATGATAGACATGGCAAACATACATCAGAATCAAACACAAGTAAGTACCGAATAAATAAAATTAAAGCCTGAAGCTGGCAGGCAAATTACCATTGTTTTTACAACTAAAGGCCCATAAACACTGGGCTAAAAATGCTATTCTCAAAATAGATCAAATTGTTCTCCAAGAAGATATAAAAAAAAAAAAAAAAAAAAAAAAAAAAAAAAAAAAAAGATAAACAAATGCCCAAAAACATGACGGGCAACACAAGAAGTTAAAACTTAAACAGCAGGTTCAAACTTCAGGAGGGGCATCAGTAGCAGCAGCATCGTCAACTGGGGCATTCTCTGGAACATCATCAGCTGAAGTCAAAGAAAGAACAGCTTCGTCGGCGGCCATCTCTTTGTCCACATCCTCCAAGTCCAGATTCCCGATGTCAACACCAGTCGGATGCTTGATCATATACCGTCGAAGAAGCTCGAAGCCTTTGAAATACCAACTAAAGAGCACGGTATTGTACTCGTCAGTGGTTTGAAATGCTTCAACAGACCTAGCCGCGATGGTTTTTAGTGACTCCCTAGCACTCTGAAGCTGCTCGTCCTTCTCTATATTCAGCTGGCGCTCAACTCTAAGGTCGTCGCCCAAAACCTTAGCCTTCTCCTTCAAAGTTGTAGCTTCGTCCATAGAATCAATAAGATTTTTCTTCAGCTTAGAATTTTCACTCTCCAAGGCTTGCACCCTTGACGAAAGGGACGATAACTTAGCTTCTTGAGTGAGATACTCGGAAGCGATATGCAAGCTCTCCCCCAAAACCTGTTGCTCAAGCTTTTAGTAAAAAAAAAAAAAAAAAAAAGAGTGCTGCTCATGGAAGAAATAAAATCACTTTACCTGGACGAGCTTATGACCTTGCCCACCAGCCACCTTACTAAACGAAACCCCAGAAAAAGCCTTTAAATCATCAGCCGTCACAAGGCTATGAGCTCTTTCAACTGCCAACCTCTCATCCCCCCAAATTGAAAAAGGACAAGCATCCTCTTTCTCCTTGTCCTTCTCCGTGAAACGAGGCCTCTTTGAAACGGGCGTTGGAAGCTCTTCCACAGAAGTCGATGGGGAAGCGGTCCTCGTCGTCTCAGTGCTGGAGACAAGAGGAGTGACAGTAGCTGACGGGGTGACAGAAGCGCCCCTCACGCGCACGGCCTTCTTTCCGATACTAGACAAGGGCTCGTCCTTCTTCGCCCTCATCTTCGCGTACATGTCTTTGTTAAATTTGGACGTCATTTCTGAAAGAAGAGCATAAATCTCAAATAAGCACACAAGAAGAAAAGGAAAGGATAACAGTACTGACGAGGCTGGCACTGAAAGAAAGGTGAGAATAACAGTACTGACGAAGTTGGTACTTACTCTTTTTTCCTTCTATATCAATAGTTTTTAAAACAAATGCAGAGGGCTCAGGCCCGAGGCAATAGAACGCAAGAGTCCTGGGATCAATGAGATCGTCCCAACTCTCGATCGTTTGCGCGTACTTTATGGCTTTCTCCACACGCCCTTTGTACCTACTCTTAAGTTTTGGTCGTCTCTTTGCTAAAAAAAAAAAAAAAAAGAGGGGTTTAAAAGTGTTAGCAGCTGCGAATGTAAGCACGACATAATTCAAGAAATGAAGAAGAAATATTGACGCACCTAAAGTTGGGGTTTCCCACCGACGACGTAACCTCGGGAGATCACCCCAAAACTCATCCGAGGGTGTCTCAAAATCGTCTCCAGACACATAGAAGAATCTGGATTTCCAATACCTGAACGACGAAGGTAATTTCTTGACGATCCTAGTCCTCCTCTCCCAAGGCACTAGTTCGTAATACCCATGCTCCTTCGACGCTTTCAAACGGTACAAATATGCTAGCTCATCAATCCTGAGCATATCCCCGTCATTGGCAGCCAGCCATATCCCCATACAGCTGACCAAAATCCTCCACGAATTAGGCATAAGTTGCCCAGGTGCGATACCAAAATGATCCAGCAACTCCATCAGGAATGGATGGACGGGAAATCTCAATCCACAAGTAAAAGCAGCCTCATAGAAGCATACTTCACCTGGGAAGAAATGGCATGCCCGGTCCTCCTCACTGGGTAGACGAACCCTAACCCGATCCGGGAATTGAAATCTGTCCCTAAACCTCGCCAAAGTGTCAGCATCCAACCCACACTCCTCTCCCAGGGCATAAAAAGCCCTAACCTCTCGAGGGCTGGAGACGGCGGTATCTTCCTCTGCTGGGCCGCCGTTGGACGACAACTCAGTCTCAAGATCGCTCGACCTAACTTCAGACATGCCTATTCGCTCTCCAACCTCGTTCACAAACCAATCCAAAGACTGACAAAGCAAAGGCAATAAATCAGCCAATGCAACACTGAGGCAGTTACCCTCAAAAACAAAATCCTCAATATTAGAGGGAACCCCTAAAGACCCTCCTAGGCGAGCAAAAAGAAATGAAATTGATGGACAAGCTACCCTAACCTCAGAGTTATCAACCATGAAACCCAGAAAAGAAAAAACGCAACAACAAGCTAAACCCCCATGAAATTTAGAAGCAAACAACAAGAAAAGAGAAATCAGATGCAACAGCGAGACAAGAGAAGTTAACACAAAGCTGAAAGAAGAATGGGCATACCTTAAAGAAGGCGATCAGCAAAGGAAGCACCACCACACCAAGAGAAATTGCAGAGAAAGGTCGCCGGAGGAGATGATCAGAGCAAATGATTGAAGAATTTTTGAAGGGAGTGAACAAGAAAAAGCTTTTAAACAAAGGTTTTGGGAAAACTGAAAAAAACAACGGAAAGTCCAATAGTCTCACCTATCAAAGCATTAAATTCCACCCCTCGGCACGTGCCACGTAGGCCACGATTTACGAAGCGCCGCCACTACACATTTAATGCGGAACGAAATCCCAAACAACACTCATAGACTATAAACTCTTCATATTCTATATTCGTCATTTAAATGACGAACACAGAATCGAGGGGCAACTGACAGGACTGACGAGTCCATTTGACATGGACGATACCACCAGCACGGACGAAACTAGCCTCTGGCTAAGAGAACCGGTTACAGGTGTTGCTGACGAAGGTATCCAGGCTATTCAATGCAGGTAATCAAACCTGAAGCAGTTACAAGGACAACTGTACAATCCGTTGGAGAATATTGATGACACACTACATAACTCCGGACGTTACGAGGAGGAGCATTAAGATCTCCATAACTGCTCCAACGGCTAGAGACCTTAGAAACATATATAAATCCACACCTTGCCAAGAGAAAGGTACATAGACACATACCAGTAACAAGGGATTTCTTTTTATTATGTTTTATTTCACATTGCTTTATTCTAAGAAAAGTTCTATACACTGACTTTGGCATCGGAGGTGTTGTGACAGGCACCACACCGGTGATCATCCTTGAAGGCTGAAGAACCCTCTCTGTCTGACGAACGTGACTGACGATCTTACACATCATCAATGTCAAACCTTCACTATTTGCACCATCTATATGGAGCCTAAAACTTGTCCAGAAAATAAAGAAAACTCCCTGATGAACTTCCATTTGGATTGAAATGAAAGGGGGAAAAGAAGAATTACTATTTGTAGTTATTTGAGTTGGAGTATTGAACTAATCTACAGCTGTACTTCTTTTTTTTTTTTTTTTATTAGAAATAAACTAACTGTTAAACACACAAATTTAATTATACTTAATTAATCTAGAACTGTACTTGTTCGGTTGTGTTATGCTCCCATTTTTAGGCATGTGGTTTAGATTTCACCATTAATGGCATTTATGAACTAAACCAAGTGGTACTTGAGGTTGGTCTCATTTCTTTGAGGAATGATATGTCTACAACATTTCTACAACATTTTTACAACAAATCCTAAGTGGCAAGTTGTTACTGGTTGTTATTGTTGGGGCAAAAAAGTAATCTTAGTGTTAGTTTTAAATTTGAACCAATAACAACTAACCACCTGTGATTTGTTGTAAAAATGTTGTAAAATTGTTGTAGACGTAGCATCTCTCCATTTCTTTTCTTTTGTTGAAAACAATGACGAGGAAGATTGATTATGATTTATGAAGACCAGTAACATCAACCAATAACAAGTGGAAATTAAGAACTTATGATGGGTGTACATCTCATTTTTATTTTGTAATTAAAATATAAGATACAATTGTTCTCATTTATTACTATACATAATTGGGATGAAAATTTATATACACACGGTAGAAATAATTCATTCACATACTGCACGCATAATTATAAATCTTTACAATCAACGCCTTAATTTAACTAAGATTACTCTATAATATTCATCTCATCATTTAAAATTCATTAATATAATAAAAAAAATTGTAAACTAATGGAACTATGGACATATTACTTCTTCATTTTTATTTATGGTAAAATACTATTTTACCCCCCTAAACTTTAACAAAAGTTTGCTTTTTGTCCTTAAACTTTAAAAAATTCTTTTTTTATCCCTAAAATTTGTAAAGAGTTTTTTCAATAGTTTAGAGACAAAAATAGGAATGAAATAAAAACTTTTTTAATAATTTAGGGATAAAAAAAAACAAACTTTTAGTAAAGTTTAAGAATATAAATAAAACATTTTCAATAGGTTAGGACATTTAGGTACAAAAGATAAATTTTTCCATAATTTAGGGACAAAAAATGAACTTCCTAAAGTTCATGGATGAAAAATAAACTTTTTATAAAGTTTAGATATTAAAATATTATTTTTACCTTTTATTTATTTATTTTATTTATAAGGAAGTAGTATTATAGCTTTTGGTCAAACTATTCCACTTCATGCCCAAAAAATGTTCCAAAAATCGACCTTTAGATTAATATTAAAATTTAAAAAAACCCGAAACAGGTCCGGGTCGGGTTAAAAAATCCGGCCCAAACCCGGACCCGACCTGGTTATTATGAAATTACTAAAAACCCTCCCTATATATATATATATATATATATATATATATATATATGTATATTCATAAACTAACCCTAACTCCCTCATTTTTCAGCTCTGCCTCCTCACCCTCACTCCCTCACTTCAGCTCACACGCCTCCTCACCCTCATTGCCTCACATCACACAGCACACGGCCTCACACCTCACACAGTCACACGGACAGTCACGCTCCGTCTCATCATCGCTTCAGCGGCCTGCCTCGCGCGATGCCTCCTCATCAAAACCCGAGTATACTTCTTGCTGTTCTGCTTCTTCAAGATATCGAGCTCGCTCTGGCGCTCTTTGCTGATGAGTCCCAATTTCTCTCTCTGAGCTTCGCCTGCTCTTTCTCTGGGGTTTAAGTAGTGAATAGGAGTGGGAGCGTTAAGACATAGTTGCTCCAATCGGTCTTGTCTCTCGAAACCTTTTCCGGGTTTGGGTGATTCAGTAGCGATGGTGCTTTTTTGGTGTTGGTTCTTGTTCGCTTCAACAGTTGGCCTGATTTCATTTTGTCCTTTCCGTTTGCGGTTTTGCTTACACCGCATTTTTGGAGGAATTGGTGGCTCGATGATGATGTTAGGGAGTTAGGTTTTAGGATTCGAAACATGATCAGGAGAGGAATAAATTTGTGCTTCAATTTTTTTTTTGGGGGTTGGGCTACGATTTGGGCCCAAATCTGGAAGGGCTTAACGGGCCCGGCGGGAACGGGTCCGGGGCTCTGAAAAAAATTCATTTAATAAACGGGCCGGGTCCAGATCGTGGGTTAAGACCCGTGGGTCGGGTCCAGGTATGGAAAAACCTGATCCGAATCTGACCTGTTGCAATTCCTAATTAACACAACAGTGGTAAATGTTGGACACATTTACAAAAAATGATAAATATTGTACACATTTAACAAATGTGTACAACATTTGCCAATTTTAGTTTTTCTACTATATAAATTTACATTATAAGTAAAATGTAAACTTAGAGATATTATGAAAATATTGTGAATTATGTGTTAATATTTTATGGGTCAAAAGAAATAATAAATATTCCATGGAAATCTAGCACATTTAAAAATAAAAGTATTGCATTATCAAAATTTCATAATATTTTATTATTACTACAATATTTTTACAACAACTAAAATGAAAGTTGCTTATCGGTGAAAATAAAATTTTATTTAATTGAGTTGTCTTTTTAGTGCTATAAAATTTGGAACTCCAATCATGAATATTTTTTACATCTAACTATTCTGCAGGTTTTCAGACACAATTTGCTCAGCATGACGAGGCTTCCAACAATAAATCAATAATGTACCTGACCGCTGCTTGTCATCTTCCTATTGATTCCTAATGATGAATACAATAATTATAGGCTACAATAATAAATTCCAAAGAGATAAGTTTGCATCCAACAAGTGACGTGACGTTTAGTCAGTTCAACTAATAAAATTTTTAATTATTGAATTAGAAATTTGAAGTTTAATAAACAATCACTAAAAGTTTAAACTCAACAAAAATAAAAAATAAAAAAATCTTGCCGGCATGTCTTATTTATTTTAGGATAAAGTTTAGCTACAAAATTAGTTGTAACTTTAGGTTACAAACTTACTTAATATCTTTTTATTTGAGGTGAATTTTGACAAATCCACCATTAGATTACATCTTCTTCTTATATCCTTCATGCTTGCAAAATTTCAAGAAAATTAAAGATCAATAACTATGTCAACAATAAATTTTTTAAATTGCAAGTTTTTGTAATTTAAAATTATGCATAAAATATAAACTTACAGATCATATAGTAAATGATATTCGATTGACACAAAATTTAACATGTGCATTAAGGGCATAAAAAACATGTAATTCAAGGGTTAGATTTTCAAAACATATTGTAATATTTATTTTATTGAGTGAATTTGTAGCCTTAAACTACAACCAATTTTGTAACTAAATTTTGTCCATTTACTTTATGTCTAGTGGAACAAAGAAGCAAGAAAAGTGTCCTACTGTCGTTGCAACAATTATATAGGTCTCAGTCAATTATGTGAAAGGGTACCGACTAATGACTAGGCATTGACAATAATGTAATAAACCCTGGTCCATATCTTCCCCCACCGTGACCAGCATACCCCTAAAAATTGATTTTGATTGATTATTAAAATTATGTAAAAAAAATTATTAAAAAATAAAAATTATTAATACTTTTTTTTGAAAACAAAAATTATTAATATTTTAGTTTAACTGATTGATATCTTTTAATGTTTTCAAATGGAAAACATTCAAAGTTTTAATCACTTATCTCCTAATTGTAACTATTAAATTATCATTAAAAAAATAATAAAAAAACAAATAATACTCAAGAAAACAATAAGTTATTAAACAATGCAGTTTTATATATCCACATATTATTTGGCTTTGACATATCTCTTAATCTTGGGGTTTAAAATAAATTTTTTATATATTCTTTTTATAAGAAGTATATATATATAGATATATATATGAGCAAAACTTAGTTACAATTCCTTAGGTACAGTACCTTAGGTTCCCTACTTAAAATTTTGATATCTGTACAATTTAACAACCCAGACAAACCCTGTGAGAGTGTCTTTTTCTTCTCAGCACAGTGGCCCAAAGATCCAGAGCCAAATAAATATTTTTGGTGGACTGGGCTCGGTTCATCGCAGCTAAAAGGGCTGTTTAAGAACCGAGTGGTGCGCAAAACAAGTTTCCTACAATACAAATAACTAACAAGCAAAAATATCTATATTGAATGACATTTTAACAGCAAAGGAATGCACAACAAGTGAAATACAATGCAAGAAAAGGTTAGGGATCCTTGAATTAGTGAGGTGCATTTTATTAATTTTCTTTAGTTATTATTATAATACTCACTAAGACGTGATACAAGGTTTAACTAAGTTCAAAAATTACAAACTTTGATAGCTATTTAAACTTCCAAGATTTGCGAAGTTTGAATTTGTTAAATCCGAGCATATGCTATAATGGCTGTCTTTGGGATACCGGGAACAACTCCTCTGTTTTCTTTTAATTTTACAAAGCTCTTTCTATAGTTCTATGAGACTTCAGAAAAAATGACCATGAATGCCTCAATGATCTAATCAAAAATGAATCTCTATCTCCATCTCGATGCCTTTCAGCATGGACCCCCTCCTCCTTTTATAGCACAGATCGGGCTCCAGGGTACTAGTGATTTCTCCCTTTTGCCCCTTAGAGTTTGTGTCGTGCCAGTTTTGCTCAGGGCTATGTTGTTTCCCTTTTTTCTCATAACTTCTTACTTTTGGTCCGACCAAACGAAAGTCCCTTAGCTGGTTTTCAATTTCCAACTTCTCCGTTAGCTGATCTTCAACTATTTGGCATTTTTCACTTCTTCAGCTTTTTCAGTTATACTCTTTCTTGTCATTTTCTCCAAATGGTTGGAATCACGACTCATGCGTTTTTTACTTCGTACTCCCTGGTCCCACTACATGTCCGGAGCATGAGACCCGCATGCTTTTGTCTTTGATCCCTGTTTTGTTTCAATCCTCCTTCGCATGCCCCAGGGATCCCTGGACTCTGGTGACTTCTGGGATCTCGACCCAATTCTTCTTACTGGACTCCTTTTGGTTTATTGGTCCTAGCCGGTTTGCCCCTTTCTCTTACTTTATGTCTTTTAAACTTTGTTCTTTCATGGGTCTTTGGATCTCCTTTGGGCCTCTTGCCATTTTCTTCTTTCTTTTCTTTTTTTCTTCATTGTGTGAGCCCAACCCTCCTTTTTCTCTCATTTTTCTCTTAGCTTTATTATTTATTTATTTTTTTGTGAATTGAGCCCAACGTTTTATTTCTTTGGGCCTTAGTCTGTGACCAATTTTTTTGAACCTCAACAAACCCCAAACAAACGGCGTTAAAACGTTTTTTTCCCCTTCTTCCTTGTTTTTTTCCTGTACTGCAACTGCAAGAGAAAATCAAACCAAAAAATGCAAAACCAAACAGGAAAGATCAAAAAATCAAAAAATAAAAGCCAAATCTACTGGGTTTCAAACCAAAAAACGGACCCTTCTCCTTCATTTTCTCAGTAACCAAACAGGAAAGATCAAAAAATAAAAGCCAAATTTACTAGGTTTCAAACCAAAAAACGGACTCTTCTCCCTCATTTTCTCAATAACCAAACAGGAAAGATAAAAAAATAAAAGCTAAATCTACTGGGTTTCAAACCAAAAAATGGACTTTTCTCCCTCATTTTCTCAGTAACCAAACAAGAAAGATCAAAAAATAAAAGTCAGATCTACTGGGTTTCAAACCAAAAAACTGACCCTTTTCAGCTATACCCGAAACTTCCACACTCTTAACATCAACAAAGCCATCATCACAGCCTCTTTCATTAATTTGTCCACACAGAGAGAGAGAGAGAGAGAGAGAGAGAGAGAATCATAGATCAGAAAAGAAGAAAGGAAACAGATACACATACATACACACACACCAAGAGAGAGAGAGTGAGAGAGAAAGAAAGAATCATAGATCAGAAAAGAAGAAAGAATCAAAGATAAGAAAAGAAGAAAGGAAAGAGATACACATACATACACACACCGAGAGAGAGAGAGAGAGAGAGAGAGAGAGAGAGAGAAATATGAGATTTTTTCTTTTTTCTTTTTTTTTTGGGTTTTGGGTTTGGAAGAGAAGGGTCAGATATGAGATATTCTTTTTTTTTTTTTCTTTTTTTTTTTGGGTTTTGGGTTTGGAAGAGAAGGGTCATACGTTTGGAAGAGAAAGGTTCTAGGTTTGGAAAAGAAGCGAACAGGAAAATGAAGGAAGAAGGAAAAAAAGAAAATTAAATTTTAGTTTTAACGCTGTTTGCTTGGTTATTAAATTGGACAAATGTCAAAATTTTAAATAAGAAATCTAAGGTACTGTACCTAAGTTTTGCCCTATATATATATATATATATATTTGGATGCAAGAATTGTGGTATATAAATAGGCTTAATATACTACACAAATCATTATTTTGGACAAAACTTTCCATCAAATTCGATTTAAGTATAATTTCTTTTAATCGTGCATTTAAATTATTTGAACAAATTACATGACTATTAAACACGTGTTTATTTTTTGGAATCGCCACATAATAAATTGGAGGAATTTCCTTAAAACTGATTCAGTAAAAAATTCTGTCCATTTATTAAAAATAAACAGACAACAATTTTTTTTTCCTTATGAATTATGATGCTCTGATGAACATTTTCGTGTGATTGCATTTTGTTGGTTAGATCATGCTAATGATCACGTACTGTATTTTGCTTTGAGGCTGTGTCATGCCTTAATGCATTCAATCCTAGCTGGAGTATGAAATGGTTTGTACTAGTAAAATTAATCAGTCAGCATTATTTTGGTTATCACAGTCCCAAGATTCACTTCTTTTTTTCTTTTCTTTTTTTTTTAAAATAGATTTTTCTTAGATTAGCATTATAAGAATTGCGTTCGGTTTCATTCAACGAACTAGAAAAGTGCTTGGATAATTACCTTTTTTTTTTTTTTTGAGAAACGGATAATTACCTATACCTTAGCTATTACTAATTTGTCATGGAAAATACATAAAAGAAGACCTTAATAGAATTTGGACAAATTTTTCCTTCAACTTACAACTAACTTGTCATAGAGAATACATAAAAATAATGAATTACTAAAAATTGGACAAAAGTTTCCTCAAAACAAATTTGCATAAATAACTTCTAACCCATTACGTGGCGATCAGATATTTATACACGTATATTTTAGTTACATAACTCATTAAGTTATTTAAATATGTCACCCATTTTGAAATAGAGCATGTAATTAAAATTATATATGAATTAATATTTTAGTTGTTATGGTTTTATTTTAATTAAAATAGTTGAAGAGAATGTAACTTTATATGCAATTTGACAATTTCAAACCTTCACTATTTGCACCATCTATATGGAGCCTAAACCTTGTCCAGAAAATAAAGAAAACTCCCTGATGAACTTCCATTTGGGTTGAAATGAAAGGGGGAAAAAAAGAATTACTATTTGCAGTTATTTGAGTTGGAGCATTGAACTAATCTACAGTTGTACTTCTTCTTTTTTTTTCTTTTTTTTTTTCTTTTTTAGAAATAAACTAACTGTTAAACACACAAATTTAATTATACTTAATTAATCTAGAACCGTACTTGTTCAGTTGTGTTATGCTCCCATTTTTAGGTATGTGGTTTAGATTTCACCATTAATGGCATTTATGAACTAAACCAAGTAGTACTTGAGGTTGGTCTCATTTCTTTTCTTTTGTTGAAAACAATGAAGAGGAAGATTGATTATGATTTATGAAGACCAGTAACATCAACCAATAACAAGTGGAAATTAAGAACTTATGATGGGTGTACGTCTCATTTTTATTTTGTAATTAAAGTATATGATACAATTGTTCTCATTTATTACTATACATAATTGGGATGAAAATTTATATACACGGTAGACATAATTCATGCACATACTCCACGCATAATTATAAATCTTTACAATCAACGCCTTAATTTAACTAAGATTACTCTATAATATTCATCTCATCATTTAAAATTCATTAGTATAATAAAAAAAATTTGTAAACTAATGGCACTATGGACATATTACTTAGGGGTGTGCAGAAAACCCATCGACCTGCCAAACCCGACCCACCCAACCCGACCCGCCGGGTTGGATTGGTTTTTAAGGCTTGGTGGGTTGGGTTAGGTCACAAAAATTTTTTTTTATAGCGGGTGTGGGTCATAAAATTACAAACCCGCTAAACCCAACCCGACCCGACCCACCCATATTTAATATATATTTAAAATAGATTATATATTTAATAATTTTTTTTAAATCAGCTATAAATTTAATATATACTAATAATAATATATTTAATATATACGAATAATAATATTATATACTATAAGTGCTTATATATAATATATTATATATATATATATAATATATATACTAATAATAATATATTTAATAAATTTAATAATAATAATTTATCAAACCCATGGGTTCAACCTGACCCAACCCGACCCATGTGGGTTGGGTTGGGTTAGACTTATGTGATGGGTTGGGTCGGGTTGAATTTTTTTTGACCCACCATAGTGGGTTAGGTCAAAAAATCCCCTCAACCCGATCTAACCTGACCCATACACACCCCTAATATTACTTCTTCATTTTTATTTATGGTAAAATACTATTTTACCCCCCTAACCTTTAACAAAAGTTTGTTTTTTGTCCTTAAAATTTAAAAAAATTCTTTTTTTATCCCTAAAATTTGTAAAGAGTTTTTTCAATAGTTTAGAGACAAAAATAGGAATGAAATAAGAACTTTTTTAATAGTTTAGGGATAAAAAAACAAACTTTTAGTAAAGTTTAGGGATATAAATAAAACATTTTCAATAGGTTAGGACATTTAGGTACAAAAGATGAATTTTTCAATAATTTAGGGACAAAAAATAAACTTCTTAAAGTTCATGGATGAAAAACAAACTTTTTATAAAGTTTAGAGATCAAAATATTATTTATTTATTTTATTTATAAGGAAGTAGTATTATAGCTTTTGGCCAAACTATTCCACTCCATGCCCAAAAGACGCTCCAAAAATCGACCTTTAGATTAATATTACGCCCCAAACCAAGGAGTCCACCACCTTAGGCTAACATTTTGACATCTATTAGTGCACCCCACCATCTAACCATCCAATTAATTTGTGAATAGCGATACTAATTTTGGATAATTTAACAAACATTGTAAATGAATATTGAATTAAAATGTTGACCATAATCATTTGTAATTTAAGATGGACAAATGATCCTATTATTTATAGTGAGTTGGTGTACTTAAATGTGTTTATTTTCATTGATTTATTTTGTTAAAAGCTATATAAAAGTACAACTATACATTAAAAAATGCTATAAAAACTATATATACCAAATTTTAAAATTTAAAAAAAAATGTTTAAAAATAATTGGAATCAAATGAGGACTAACCCCAGATAAAAATTTATTCACTCAATAAATCTAATCTCCAATGTGGAGATCAAAGTTAGCACAACCATAATAAAAAATAATAATTATCTCAATGCGGTATGCACTATGTAATAGTGTAATATCATATTGTTTTATTGAGTTGTTCTAGGATAAAGATACACCACAAGATATATTCATTAATAAAAATAAAAATAAAAATAAAATATATATATATATATATATATATATATCTTACGTGCCAGTTTTATAGAGCAGCTTCTCACAAGCATGTGAGCGTGAGTACGTGGGCTTCACACCCACACTTGTGAGAGGCTTGCTTCATAAAGAAGATTGCACTAGATTCGATATCTATTAATAGGAAGAGGGTTTTTTGTTTTTTTTTATAGGACAAGAAAGAGCTTGATGTATGTGCAAACAAGCTACTCTTTTTTGTTTTTTTGTATATGAAGACCAAACAAGGTTCATTTTTTAATACTAATAACCATTATAATATAATTATTAATATTATACGTGTTAGGACATAGACGTATAGAACTTTTGTATTAAGCTATCTGTCCTGCAAAATACAAAAATTCTGAAGTCCTAACAAGTACATAATAATATTTTTTTTTTACAAACATAAATTTTAATAATAATTAGGTAGTACAGTACAAGTACTTGCCATCGTTACCTACTTACCTCTTTTTTTTTTCTTTTTTTTTTTTTGCTTCAAATTACCTACTTACCTACTACTCTGACAGTATTAGTATCATTTTATGTTTTACCTCTCCTTTCCAAGGCGATAGACAAAGTTAAATTTTGGTAAGTAACAAACAGTACGTATTAGAATTTATATATTTTATACACACATATATATATATAAATTAATTAATTAATCATAGTCGTACAAAATCTGATTACAGTTAGCCCTCTTTACTTTCTAGAATTGTTGTCCAACGTATATGTTTGGATACGGATGAAAAGCAACGCGTTTTGCGTCTGCGATTTTTTTTTTTTTTTTTAGCCGTAATTTTTTACTTTTAATTGGTGCATTGTTTACGCAAACAAAAGTTTTTTTTGACATTGATTTTTGACTTTTTTTTTTTGTCAGTATACTGTTTACACAAACAAAATAAGCGGTGGACAATGCACATCAATGGGTTCATGTACTGTTTACGAAACCTACAAATCTTATTTTTTAGTAATTTTTTCATTAAAAATGAGTTTTACGATACTATTCATATATTTAAAAATTATTTTACTACAATGTTTTTAATTTTTAGCAAAATAAGCAGTATCCAAACGGACCATTCTGCCTTTGGTAGGATTAAAAATTAAAATTATTTCATTCTTTAGTTTATTTTTTCTACTATTTATAGGTCTTGTTATACTTTTTGACACTATTTATAAGCTCCACTGTACTATTTCAACTAACTTTTTTCTCAATTTATAATATTTTTAATAATAATTTTTTAATTTTAACAAAATAAACTGTATTCAAACGCATCTAAGATATTTATCATATTTGTTTTGTATATATATATGGCAAGACATGTGACTGAGATAGAAGTAAGAAGACACATGAACAAAGAGACACAGAAACAGCAAAAATAAGAACAGAGAGACACAGAGACACAGACAAAGATAGAGAGAGAGAGAGAGAGAGAGAGAGAGAGAGATATGAAGGATACGGATCTGAAAGCGCCGCTGCTGGGGGCGAGTCGAAACGGTAGAGGAGGGGGGAGGCTGAGTCGGAGATCGTACTCGGTGAAGTCATTGAAGAAAGATTTCGTGTTAAGGTTGCCTGATAAGCTTCGCTCTGCTGGTGATTTCGACCCTGAGTCTGAAACTTTCGGCCCTGATCTTTCCACAATCTCCGGCTTAACCAAAGGTCTCTCTCTCTCTCTCTCTCTCTCTCTCTGTGTTTGACTGTTTGGTTTATCAACAAAATGCAGGAAAAGAACAAAAAGAAAATGGTGTATGTACGGATGTGTGTATATAATCTGTACATTGCACAGAAACGTACACACGATAGAACAAACTTCACTAATTGCAATTAAGGAAAACGTGAGATTTTGTTCTGTTTTGTTTGTCTTTTACACTTTTACATAACATTTCACTTTTTTTTTTCTCAACTTTTGCTGAGGTGCATGCAAGCTGTGATTGGTTTCAATGTGAAAAAAGTGATGTTTTGGATCAATCATTTGTTTGTCAACTCAATTTATTGTGTGTGTGTGTGTAAAGATCAAGTTACACAACTCAAAAACTTTTCATTTTACTAATATTTTAAAAACTCAACCTTTAGATTAATTATATGTTTTCATTCTTCTCTTTTTTTTTTTTTTTTTTTTTGAGAAAGATATGTTTTCATTCTTCTGTGCATCAATTTTTGTGTTAATTATATATTTATATATATATATATATATATATATATATATTTATAAACTCGTCTTTTATATATAATTTTAAAATTAAAAATTTTGAACATGTTATAGATGAGATATATTTCTTGAAGTGATCTGCATGTATTAAATTATATACTCATTAAATCATTTAAACAATTCACATGGTTATTAAATTTGTAATATAATTAAAAGTATAAATAAAAATTCATTTGAGTTGCCACCTCATGGGTTCAGAAGAAAAGGTAATGTTCCTACTTACTAATAATAATTTTAACAATAGTTGAGTTGACAAATTTTTATTGATTTTTATTTAAATCCACAATAAGTATTACTTTATTATTTTCCATTAATATTTTTCATTAATAACTTCTTGTTTTTGGTGATTCTTTTTCCATTAACAACATGTCACATAAGCAATTGGGAAATATTTGATGTAATTTTTATGGTTCTAGAATTTTTTTTACATAAAATATCCAAACTGATTCAAAAAAATTCTGTCCTTTTTTCTTAATATCACTTCTAATCAGGGGCTGTGCAGGAGGGGGGAGGGGGGGGGGGGGGGGGGGGGGGGGTGGCAAATGCCCCTCCTGATGCCCCAAAAATTCTCAAGGAATATATAGTACAAGCCTTACAAGGTCTTATTTGCGTACACAAGGAGAATCAGCTTTTTTACATACATATTATACTAATACTGTATATTAGACTATTAGTTCACTGTAGGAAAACAATTTCACGTTGGGGCCACTGCAACTCTTTTAAAAAAAGTAATGGATCCCACCTTATAATAATATTATAATAAAATAAAACCACTTGTACAGCCTACTTGTCCACCACTATTTTGTTGAATAAAAAATAAATAAATAAATAACTACTCTCACTCACTAGTCATTATAGCAGCCAACAAGGGCTTGGCTCAGCTGGTAAGGTTCGTTCACTTCGCCTACCCAGTCTAGTTTCGATTCCCGCTGCCAGCGGGCTCTTGTTGGTGGGCTGCTGTGTGAGGGATTTAAGGGGAACATAGGTTCGAGTCTTGGCGGATACCTCGGTGGGATCTGTGGGTCCTGTCCCTCACATGATCTTGACTAACCCGGGTGGCATAATATAATCATAAAGGCCCCCATTTTTGGTTAGCAAAAAAAAATAGTCATTATAGCAGCTCAAAAGAATCGAGGGTTACAAAATTTTTCACAATTTTTTATTACAATTATTCCGCTGCCGAGTGTGATTGTTGAAAAAAAATTGTGACTTTATGTGTTAGTATTTGTTAATCACTCACAATTTGCCATATCAAAATTTTGACAAAAACATTGTAAAATAATTTATAGTTTAGAACTACTCATAGCACCTCTGTTACGTATAGCAATTTTTTCTTTCTTCATCGGCATTTTTCAGTCTCAAACCCAAGTTTTTTTTACAAACCCAAATTTTAACTATATATGACAATTATATAGTTGTTTATTTTTTTTTTTATTAATATCAATAAATATTTTTTCCGATTCATTTACTCTCTTTTGATCTTCCACCCCCACCCCCCCACCCCCCCCCCCCCCCCCCCCCCCCCCCAAGCCTAAAATGCTGGCTCCCCACTGCTTCTAATGATAAGTGTTTTTTATAATTGGGGGTTAGAATTGGAGTCACTCTTCGACTTAACCCCACATGGACCACATCCCTTACCCCACATGGACCACATCCCTTATTATTTTCAATCATTTTCAAAGGGAGTTAAAAAAATATTGTTTTTTTCGATCAGCATATCTTGTGGCGCACTGAGATAACTTTTATCTATTTGTCTTGGAGTTCTAAAGTAATGGATTAAAAAGCAAGATATTAATATAGTGTCCTACTTTCCTGATTTCAAAAAAAGAAGTGTACTACTACTGTCCTTGCAGGTTGCAACAGTTTATAATGGCTCATTCAATTCTGTGATAGGGTAGAAACGGAAACCCATGACAAAGCTTTGACAATAAACCCTGCTCCGTGTCTTTCCCACCTCGACCGGGGTCCCCCTCCAATTTTATTTATTTATTTTAGTTTTACGATCATACGGTAATTTTTTTAATCACAAATTATACACACATATATTATATTATATATATATATATATATATATACTAGAGATTGATTAAACATATTTATTTTATTAAATAACTCACCCCTTTCTCACTCTAGGAAACATGGGTTCTCAAACCCCGCAAGCTTTTTTTTTTTCCTCAAGAAAACCCCTCAAGCCTTTATGTGAGATTAATTCAATAGCTACAAATTTGTCATCTTGATAGGGTATTAAAGTTACGTTAAAAAATAAAAATTAGTAATCTTGTAGTTGTAATTTAATTGGTTAATACCTTTTAATGTTTTCAAATAAAATATTTAAAGTTCCAATCACCTATCTTCCAATTGTAACTATTAAATTATCAAAAAATGCAAAAACTACTCAATAAAAGAATAAATTATTAAAGAGTGCAATTTTATATACCCACATATTATTTGGCTTTGACATTCTCTTAATTTTGGGATTTAAAATAATAAAACTTTCCATCAAATTAGATTTAAGTTTAATTTCTTTTAACCATGTATTTAAATCATTTGATTTATTAAATTATTTGAACAAATCACATGATTATTAAATACATGCATATTAATTTGTTTGAGTTGCCATGTAATAAATTGGAAAATTTTCCTTAAAATTGATTCAGATGAAAATTCTGTCCGTTTATTAAAAATCAATGGACAACAATTTTTTCCCCTTATGATGCTCTGATGAACATTTCTGTGTGATTGCACTTTGTTTGTTAGGCCATGCTAATGATCACACACTGTATTCTGCTTTAGGGTTGTGTCATGTCTTAATGCATTCGATCCTAGCTGGATTATGAAACGGTTTGTACTAGTAAAATTAATTTGTCGGCATTCTTAGATTCACTTAACATGAATTAGATAATACATAAAAATAATGAATTATTAAATTTTGAACAAAATTTTTCATCAAAACAGAATTGTATAAATGTCTTCTAACCCAATACGTGACGATCAAATGTTCATGAATATATATTTTAGTTACTTGACTCATAAGTTAATTTAAACAAGTAATATATCTTAAAATAGACCTTGCGATTAAAATTATAAATGGATTAATATTATAATTGTCATGTTTAAAAAAAAATTAAAGGAAAATTGTGTAATTAAAATAGTTTAAGAGAATGTAACTTTATATGCAATTTGACAATTTCAAATCCTTCACTATTTGCACGATCTATGTGGACCCTAGTCACCCTACAACTTGTCTAGAAAATAAAGAAAACACCCTGAACTTCCATTTGGATATTGAAAAGAAAGGGGAAAAATAAAATTACTATTTTGCATTTATTTGAGTAGGAGTATTCATAAACTATGCCCAATGTATTATGCTCCCATTTGTAGGCTGCCCACCATATCATGTTGTTTATATTCCAACATTAATGGCATTTATGAACTGAACCAAAATTGTGGTTGGTCTCATTTATTTTATTTTGTTGAAAACAATGAAGAGGACCATTCATTAGGAAGATCAGTAACACCAACCAATAACAAGTGGGACATAAGAACTTATGGTGGATGTGCAATTCATCTTGATTTTTTATATAAGATATAATTGTTCTCATTTATTACCATACAGAATTGAGATGAAAATATTTTATATACACACTGTAGACAAAATTCATGCACATACTCCATATAAAATGGGTTAATTGTAAATTATAAATCTTTACAATTAACTCCTTAATTAAGATTACTTAGTGCCAATCTGGTACCAAAAAAAAGATTACTTAGTGCCAACAAAAATTTCAAGTTTACTTTATAATAATATTCATCTCATTATTTAAAATCATTAATATAATCATCAAATTTGTAAACTAATGTGAATGAACATATTGCATCTTCTTTATTTTTTATTTGTTTTATTTATAAGGAAGTGGTATCTTAGTCTTTAGTCAAACCCATAAATCTATTAAACGAATTGTGTAGTTAATTAAATTTGAGACCTCTAAATTTACTTCACGACCAATACTAATGAACCCACCACCTAGGACCAATATTTTTGCTTAATGAGAACTAAATTTACTAATTTTGACATATTACTATTAGTATTAGTGCACCCCACCATCTTAGCATCTAACTAATTTGTAAAATTTAATACTAATTTTGGATAATTTGGCAAACATTGTAACTTAATTTGAATTAGAATGTTGACTATAATCATTCATAACTTAAGATGAACAAATGACCCTATAATTTACAGTAAGTTGTTATAATTTTTTTTTTCTTTTTGAGAATCAAGTTGTTACAATTGTGCGTGTTTAATTTCATTGATTTATTTTGTTAAAAAACTATATAAACATCTACACACACACATTTATATATATATATATATATATATATATATAAAATGCTATAAAAATATATATATTCCAAAAAACGGAAAAAACAAAAGAAGTGGAATCGAATGAGCACTAAACCCAGATAAGATTTATTCATTCCAGAAAATACAATCTTAACATTAAAAGTGTTTCCCAATGTGGAGGTCAAAGTTAGCACAACCATGATATGATTGGAAGCAAGAATTATATTTTGCTTTAAAGTTATGCTCATGCAATAGGACTTTCACATAATGTAAATCTCATTGTATAATTTCATAGGAGATAGAATTACACTTCTCATACAAGCCATATCTTTTAGTAGAATAGTTTATTTAATTGAAACTAAAATTTTTTTACTAAAAATATGTAGATAAATGTAAAAATTAGTTAAATAGTATAGTAAGACTCGTAAATAGTATCAAAAAGTACAATTAGACATATAAATAATAGCAAAAATAAGTTAAAATTTTTAGTTTATCCCAAACAGACGCTCAGTAAAGAGAAAAATATATACTGCATCTGTTTTATGAATCGTGCCTCTCACAAACATATAGCACTTATGCTGATACGCACTCCATAAAACAGAGCCACAAAACATCGTTTCCGTAATGAAATCTTAACGTCGGTACCAAACAAGATTCCTTCTTTTTTGTTTCTTTATACCGATAACCATTACTATTCTGTTATTAATATTATACTTAGTTAGATACAAAAGTATTCTAGCAAACTATTTGAACAAACTATTTTTTTTTTTGTTTCAAAAAAAAAATATTATACTTTGCTAGATACCAAAGTAGTACCTTCTCGAGAAAAAAAATTAAAACATAATTTAATAATGTGGCAGTACAACTACAAGTACTTACCAACTTCTTACTATAAAAAGAATATAAAAAACAAATTAATATTTTTTTTTTTACCTCTCCTTTCCATGGAATAGAAAAGTAGAAATTTGGTAAATTTAGTTACTACAATTTAATTACTATAAAAGTACGTTTTGTAATTCTTTTTTATATTTATTTATTATTGAGTACGTATTAGAGGACTAAAAAATTAAAAATTAGAGACATTAATTATAGTCCGTACAAAATCTGATTTAAAGTCCACGCCTTTATTTTAACCTTTCTAGAACTTCCGATTAAAAAAATTCCTAGGTATTATATATGGCAATTGGCAAGACCCATGAACTTCGAAGAAGACACATGAACAGAGAGACACAGACAAAGCAAAAATAAGAACACAGAGTCAGAGACATAGAGAGTGAGACAAAGATAGAGAGAGAGAGAGATATGGATAATACGGATCTGAAAACGCCGATTCTGGGGGCGAGTAGAAGCGGTAGAAGTTGGGGGAGACTGAAGCGGAGGTACTCGGTGAACTCGCTGAGGAGCGAGTTCGTGTCAAGGTTGCCTGATAAGCTTCGGTCTGGTGTTGACCCTGAGTCTGATGATAGATTCGACCTTGACCTTTCCAAAGCCTCCGGCTTATCCAAAGGTCTATGTCTCTGTCTCTGTCTCTCGCTCTCTGTGTTTGGTTTGTCAGAAAAAAAAAATACACGAAAAGAAATGGGTTCATATGATATATACAGACAAGTACATAGGATAGAACAAACATAACTCATTGTTCTTAACTTGAAAACGTGAGAATTTGTTTTGTTTTGTTTGTCTTTCACACTTTTACACAAAATTTCACATTTTTTTTTCTCTCTCTCAACTTGCTGAGGTTTATGCTGTGATTAGGCCTATTTGAATGTGAAAAAAAAGGGGATGTTTTGGATCAATCAAAGCTTGTTAACTCAATCAATTGTGTATATATATAAGGATCAAGTTACCCAACTCAATAACTTTTCATTTAAGTAATATTTAAACAAAATTCAACCTTTAGATTATCTGTTTTTCATTTATGTGTACCAAATTTTGTGTTAACAAGATGTTATTTACTATTCCTTTATAAACTCATCTTTTATGCATAATTTTAGAATACAAAAATTTGGATATTTAAACCATGTTATAGATGAGATATATACGATCATTGTGAGATTTTGCAGACATGAATAAAAAATTATTCAAAAATACACATCAAATAAAAAATTATTGAGTTTCTACCCAAAAAAAAAACATAAAACTAATCACATGTAAAACCCATTACACGGAAGGGATTATGCAGAACAGCAGAAGAATTATAATTTAAAAAAAAAAAACTATTTTTCCTTAAACTGCCCTTTCTGCACTTTTGTACATCTGTTTTATACAATTAAGGTCCTAGTGTCGCGACTAGTAAGTTGCGTTGCATTTTGATACTACAGGAATACTTTAAATGTTATGCCGTTATGGGGACCATGGTTTTGTGTAATAGCATGAGCTACTAAATATAACTGAATATTGGACTTGGGTTTTCTTTTTTCCTTAGAGCTAGATATACATATATGCCTACATATGTTTTTAAATTCGCAGACATACACATATATATGTATTGTACTGTAGGCCTAGAAAGTAGCTAGGAGAAGAATTTAAAGTTTCATTTAAATTGGGGAAGAAATGAGATTATGAATATAAAGTCATGAGTGACGTTAAAAATTTCTTCCTTTTCTTACAATGAATGAATGCGTTGTCTTCATTATAGGAGAAAGGGAGTACTATGAAAGACAAATCAATACCATGAATTCCTTTGAAGAAGTCGATTCTTTGGAGACATCTAACGGTATTGATGAGGAGGAACTGAAGGAACAGGCTAAAGAAGATGCTCGACATGAAAGAGCAATGAAGATATCTAATTACGCAAATATAATACTTCTGGCATTTAAGGTGATGTAGATATATAACTTTTTTTATTTTCATGGTCTACCAGACTCCAAGAAGTTGTCTCTGACCTGGATGGTGTGTTTTAAAACTTTATGAGGCATATGTAAAGAAGACGGGCTTTCATTTTTGTTCATGTTTTACAGGATATATGTTTTCAGTTGAGTTTGATGAAGAAAAAAAACCCTATTTTTTAAAAACTGTTAAAAGCTTGGGGAAATTCAAGTTTTATTTCTGATAAAGCTCAAAGGTGGAACTTGTAAAATAATGTAATCTAACCAAACAATATTCTGGAAGAATATATATACTTTGAGTTAAAAAGCACTTAAAATAATTCATTTTATATGACAAAAGTATTAAATTGATTAACATGTATCCGGGCACCCTTAAATCACCATTTTATATAATATGTTTCTAGCTAGAGGCAAGTCCAAAGGGATCTTCTTTAGTAAGGTTCCCTATGTTATCAATATATATATAACCCATTGCTAATATTCAAACTCCCAGAATAACAATATGCATTACAATGTGCAGGTCTATGCCACAATAAAGAGTGGATCTTTGGCCATTGCTGCATCAACACTAGATTCTTTACTTGATCTCATGGCCGGTGGCATTCTTTGGTTCACTCACCTGGCAATGAAGAACATAAATATCTACAAATATCCTATTGGAAAGTTGAGGGTGCAGCCAGTAGGCATAATTATCTTTGCTGCTGTCATGGCTACACTTGGTATGTTGCAGTACCTTCACCTGCCTTAGGTTTCCATTGGTTTTCTGTCATGTCATTGTTGACTACCTTTTTTATGGTGAAATTGTTTGTTAATTGAACCTATCCAATTCTCGAATTACTTATTATTGAAGACATATAAAGCAAAGTAAATGCAATGTAATTGATTTTTAACAATTGGCTTTTCTTGTTAATAGTTTAAAAATATAGGAACTTGATCATATGTTATATAAATGATCAAAAATGTTTACGAATACTCATAATTTAGTGAAACATTGTATACAAAGTAAAAGAAAAAACAGGGTATTAGTTTTCATATTCTTCTAATGAATGGTTTCTGGATAGTTGGGCCAGATTACATCAGCTTTCTAGCATAGGCGACATAATCGATGTTTAATAATTGGCTTTTCTTGTGAAGAATAAAGAAATAGGAACTTGAAATATTGTACTCCTAATTGGTGAAATATAAAAAATGTTTATGAATACTCCTAATTGGTGAAATATTGTACACAAAAGTAAAAGAAAATACAGGGATTGTTTATTGGTATTCTTCTAATGAATGGTTTCTGGATAGTTAATCAGAAAACATAAAGCTTTCTAAAGCAACCCATATCAGTAATTACTGCTGTGGTTGATATAACGAACTGTCTTCTTCTTGTCACAACAATATTGAAATACCTAAACAGTTAGAAACCAAATACATTATTTAATACTAGCAAGTTTTTTGATACATTTTTGAATACATGTGAAGCATGATTTAGATAAGGACTTATGAAAGACACATTAGGAGCTTATTCCTGAAAAGTGTGGCTTACTCATACTTCCTTAGTGATTGATTAAGAATAAGAGCTTCCTCCTGCAGTTTAAACATGCATAATACATACAATGTTCACTTGAAGTTTGAGGTAGGCAGAGAGCTTTTAAAATGTTCTGATTTTTGTTCTTGTTTGGACACATGACCTGACACGATGTTGTAATTTACATCTAAGTGCCTGGGGATATAATGGCTGAGAAATTAGGCATCCAGAAAAGGTTATATTGGTCATTCTTATCATTTTTCTGGAGACTGCTTGAGGCTTGAGCTTAGTATAATTCCAGATGGGTTTAACCAGAATTTTCATATAGTTAGTGGATGTACCTGTCACATTTCCCTGCTGCTTATGAAGAAGCTCTGAGAATTGCTATGTTTAAGGACAGCACCTGCTTCAAGTTTCAGGGGGAACTGCTCTTAAGCAAAAGATAATTTAGAAGTTCCCTTCTCATAATAAAGAAAGGAGAGACCATTGCTGTATGACCAATACATTATATCGTGTTGGTAAAAGCGTCAAGCGCACAGGCCTCTCCAAAACTAAGGGTAAAGCGCAAAGCTCAAGCACAGGCTAGATTGAAGTAAAGCGCTCATTTATCATATACAATACATAATAATCTCTAATAACAAGATTTATAAAATATAGATTTTTTATTGGCTTTCCACTTCGTTAATAAATCTGTGTGCCTTTTTACTGTTTTTTATTATTACTGTCTTTAGATTTGGTGATTGATTATTGTGGCTGAATTGCATGTTGGATTATCTGTTGGGAATACACTTAACTTGTTGAACGAATCAGATTAATACATTGTATAAGTGTTTGGGGTTGAAATCAGATATTTTTTTTCTATTGGTATCAGACCTTTTAGAACACATAAGGGTCTAAATCAGATTTTTCAAAGAATAATTAATTGCAACTGCTACGCTCATTGATTAATTACTTGCTAGACTATGTAGTATCAAGAAGAATTATGTATTCAGTTGTGTTCATAACCTCAGAATATTGCTTAATTTCTTTGCAGAAGATAATCTGACCTTTGGGTTTCTCACAGGCTTCTTCTTACATTCAACAATTGTAACTTGCAAAAGATTTGCATCTAATGTCATAATATTCTGTCTCAACTTATTCAAAAATCTTGATGCTTTTTAAAAATAAACACCCTGATGAAACTATTAGGGGTTTTCTACTCTGAATGTGGAATAGATTCCTTTTGATAAGGTTAGGATTGTTACACCCTTCCATTTTTCTTACAGGCTTTCAGGTGTTGCTTCAGGCTGCAGAAGAACTAATTAAAGATGAACCTTCTGAAAAACTGTCCAAAAGTAAATTGATATGGATGTGCACAATCATGATATCTGCTACTGTAGTAAAACTTGCCCTCTGGATATACTGTAAAAGCTCAGAAAATGATATCGTCCGTGCATATGCAAAGGTTTCCTATCTCTACTTTTATATTCTTAAGCTTCTGTCATATGTATTATCCTTCTAGCTATCAGCTGCATAACTTCTTGAAATGATGCCAATGTGCAGGATCACTTTTTCGATGTGGTAACTAATGTGGTTGGATTAGCTGCAGCTCTTCTTGCTGATGAATTTTTCTGGTGGATTGACCCCGCTGGTGCCATCATCCTTGCATTGTACACAATTATAAATTGGTCTCAAACTGTATTTGAAAATGCTGGTACTCCTTCAACCTCATTTTTATTCTGTTTGATCTCACAATCTTTTGCATGATTCTGACAGACAAACAAAAAGAATAAAAAGGAAGTTCATCTCTAAAATCATATAAGTTTTCTGTCAAAGTTTTCTTCTGTGTCCACTACTATTCAGCCACCACTTCCTTTACCACAACTCATATTATCCCTACAAGATTAAAGGTTATGCATCCTTTGGATGTTTGTTCTTTTAAAGAATTTCTCACTGTTCATCACAATAGTTGTTGAAGTTGGAGGCTTTTTAAATTCCAGTGCTTACAGAGATTGCTATTTGGGCTCTTTATGTTGATTGATTTCTGTTAATTTTATTTTTACTTGTGCTTTCTTTATATATTAGTTTGGTTGAAGAAGGATATTCTTTTATCTGAATCATTTATGTTTCAAAAGGTTTTAGTTTTACCTCCCAGAAAAGTGAAGAAACGAAGAGAAGAATATCAAAATAAATTCTGGTTTCATGTTTAATTTATCAAGGATGTAGCATTCAGGATACTGGTTGGTGCCAGAACTAAACAATAAGTGAGCGTTTGGGAAGCGCAAAAACGCGCTTCCCATGTCCTGCGTTTGCATTTTTTTTTAGCCATGATTGTTGACTTTTCTGTGTGAACAGTACACACCAGTGGGTCCTATGCACTGTTCACAGAACCCATAAACCTCACTTTTTAGCAACTTTTTCATTAAAAATAGATCTCACGGTACTATTCACACATTTAAAAATTATTTTGCTACAGTGTTTTCAATTTTCAGCTGTATCCAAACGGACATGTTTGGAAAAGAAGGAAAAATATCTATTTTCTGCAGAAATTGAAGTTATAAATACAGTGCCTACTTCCTAATCCCAATGCATGTGTCCTACAAAATTTACTGTTGATAAATTCTAATTTGTGCTTGGCTATGCTTTATATACTTTACATGGCTGTAATATTCATATTTAGAACTATTTTAAGCTGCGTTTCTTGATGCAGTTTCTCTCGTGGGACAGTCTGCACCTCCTGAAGTCTTGCAGAAACTAACATACCTTGTCATGAGGCACCCAAAAGTCAAGCGTATTGACACTGTCCGTGCCTACACCTTTGGTGTTCTCTATTTTGTAGAGGTGAGTCATGTAAATTTCTGAGTAAAAATAAATAGTGGCGAGCTTTCGATCACAACTTCAATCTTTTATTTCATTTTAAAAAAAAGTTGAGTCTACAATAAGACATCAAAACTGTGATCCTCCCTTCCCTTTGAGATGCCATTGAAGAAATTGCAAATTAAATATTTTGTGGGAGATTTTCTTTTAAATTTTATTATGCTATGCAGATGAAATTTTTGCAAAGTTACATTAGACTCTTCTAAGCATCCTAGTTTTGAATATCTAGGAAAGTAATGATCTTTATTACATTGTTGAAACAGGTTGACATTGAACTCCCCGAAGAGCTACCCCTAAAAGAAGCACATGCCATCGGAGAGACCTTGCAGGAGAAGCTAGAGAAACTTCCAGAAGTTGAGCGGGCATTTGTTCACCTTGATTATGAATGTGATCACAAGCCAGAGCACTCTGTACTCAGCAGACTACCCAACAATCAGACTTGAATTTTGAATAGCTCAGATAAGTCTGACATGGAAGATGTGTTATATAATCTTTTGACATTGTGGAGTTAAATCGCTCTTAATTATTTTTAGTTTATTTTATTTTATGAGTGAGTTTGGCCCCTAAGCTAAGTGAGGGTCATGATTCATGAGATGTGGTCCAGCTGAATTGTGTTAAACTTGAGAAAATAGTTGTCTCCTCACCTAAGCCGCTCACTTTTCTTGCTCATTCCCTATCAATAATGCTTTAATAGTCCCCCTTGTGACATGCTAGTGCAATTATGATTTATGGTCTCCATTGGGTTTCAAATGCTTTTTCTTTATGTTGGAAGCACAAAGACAAATATTATGTAAGAAGCTCTTTTAATCGTTCACAATTAAAATGTGAAAAAACTTTATTTAGACCCTAATAACTTAAGCTACTGATAAATTAATTAACTGTGACTAATTTTTTATTATTATTAATTTTAGTGTTAACAAAATTTTAGATTGCATAATCACTGTTAATATCACCAAAATCTAAAAGCAATGAAAAGCACAATCAAATTTGATGAGGAAGTGGAAAATCTTTGATGAACTCCTTGGAGGAAAAACTACTCCAGGTATCCATCCGTAGGAATTTTTATTTTTTGGTAAACAACCCGTAGGAAATTCATTACAGAAGAAACAGTTAACATTCAGAACTTATCAAACTTTTATAACCTAGACTCTCTATGCAATCTCAACAAACAGCTTTTGCTTCCCATTGTAGTAACCTCTAAAACTTTGGAATCCTTCTATAGAACTTCATTCACAACTAAACTTGTCCACAACCACTGAAATTCTGGTAATCCAAAGAACTTTATGGAGAGATACGCTAGTGTACTCACTAATAACAGTAAACAACTTCTGTGTTTTGAATGAGAAACTTTGAAAAGAACTCAAAAGGCAAACACTAAAGCCTAAAGGGTTTCTTTTAACTGTTTAGGCTCAAGAAAGTTACTTTTAAGAGTAATCTTGATAGGACAATCTCTCTCATCTCAATTTGTGTGGTAAGGATGGTTTTACATAGGAAATCATTAGGCAAATCGCCAGGCCTTTAATGTCAATTTATTATATTATTAATTGTAGTTTCAATCGAACAAGAATCTAGCTCGAGCAAACTCTCAAAAACAACACAATTGTATTAATTTCAAAAAAAAAAATATCCCACTCATTTTAAAACTAAACTATATCAAATTTGTGTTTGTTTTGAAGCTCAGCTCCAAATGTCTACTTTCCTAGAAATAACTTTCATTGAAAAATTCATTACGGTTTGAACTTTTAAAGATACGTGCAAATGATCATTAATTCATTATCTTTTTGAGTATATCATAAGCTCTTTTTTTTTTTTTTTAATGCAGGATAAAAGTTCTACTCTAATTTAATCTAAGTGTATAAGTGTGTGAAACTTCCTTTTGAAGACTTGAACCCTGACACTTACCCTCCACACTCCATAAGCACTTAAGACTTGTGGAACGACCATTACGCCAAGGTGTGTAGTGGTTAAACCTATTAATTTTAAGCAGTTTCTAACATAGTAACCTAGAGTTAACCTTAATATAATTATATTAATACAACCCAAATTCGCAACGTTTTGACATTAAAATTTGCCAACATATCCAACAACCCTAACAAAATGATGTAATCTCATCAGACTTTTGATGCTTTTCATATGTATTAGTCACACTTATAACGAATGCATGCCCCATTAATGGGTGTAAAACGTGCTATACATGCATCAAGCCCTATTAATGAGTGTAAACGTGTTACACATGCATCTAAGAAGTTAATTTTTTCGGGTATGAATGTGTGTACATAACCAATGGCCCTTTTAATAAACCTTAGATACAAATACAGATCTTTTAAGTATTGTATGATTCTCCAATTAAGTTTAAATATATAATTGTACGGAATTTCATTAACCCTCGGGAAAGATAACATTAGTGTTATATTGACCAATTTAGTTGTGTTTGAGATTTTGAATTTAGTTAGTCATACTTCTCCACCTCATAAAGTTCAAATTTTGATATTCAACTTCCTTAGTCATGGAATTTGAAAGATAGGATTCTTCAATTGGCGTGGAATTTTCAAGAAATTTATTTGCCTTTTTTTAAATAAACTTTCCATTTGCTAATAGAAAACGTTTTTTCATCTCCGGTAAAAGTTTGCAATTATCAATGGAATTGACTCGGTAGTCGTTATGGATCACTGGTCTGTGTTTCCTGATTCTATACATCCGCATCACAAGATCATCATACGTTTCCCGAGCCTTTGGTCCCAACTTTGGCAGGTGGATCCAACCAACCTAAAGTCCAACCTAAAACCAATTGGTAAAGCTTTGGTTAAAGCCAAGTGTCCCAGTCATATATTCATTCCATAGGCAAAAGCAGTGCCAACTGCCAAGTGATGTAATAAAGCTGGGAACATAATCAGGATATAATATCCTTGGCTTAGAGGCCTGAGGAAACAGACCCAAACTTTAAAACATTTGATTCATTACCTCTCTCTCTTTTTCCTTTTCTGTTGGCTATGATAAAAATGTTTACTTGCATATATGGCTACCATGGCACAAGATGGGTAATCCAGTTCCATGTATTCTGAAGTCCTACTGAGTTGAAAATGGAAATGCAAGTAAAACAGGTTTCGCAGATTCCTTATGTGATCTGTCATTTCCTATAACCAATTAGACTGATCTTATAGAACAGGCACATTGAAATGCTAAAAAAAAAACATGCACCCAATTCAAACACATTGTAAAGCTCAGTAACAAAGTCCATTTTCCACAACAAACAAATGTGCCTAATTTAATGCTTACAATTTGGGATGATCAACCAGTCCACCAGTGTCGTACATTGATCAAATCAATAAAAAAAACTTTTGTACTAGGCAATGCAATATCATGTATAACATGGCATCATAGAACCATGTAGTTTTCTCCTCCAGCTAAGAGAATTACTATAGTAACAAAGTAAACAAAAGGTATTTCCCAGTGCTTGGTATCAAGCTCATATTGCACGCAACTATCACAAGTATAGACTATTCGGTTAGACTGAGCTGATGATTACTCAACAGGAAAAAAGCTTTATATCTGTGCTGCACTTGGGAGTGTAACAAGTACTCTCTACTCTCTGTGCCTCTTCTTTCTCCAACTAGTTGAAGTGTATTCTTGTGATCAAAAAGCCTCTAACTGCAGCATTTCAAAATTTAAATTTATATATAAGGAAACCACATCCATCAAAATTATGCAATTCAAGGGGAGGCCTATTAAATGATATGTAAGCAGTCCAAGCATCATTAACTGTATATAATACCAAATATACAATACAGAATCACTGCTAAAAGATAAACGCTGTGTGTGTAACACCAACAACATCATCAAGTAATCAGGGAATTAATTTGGAAGAGAACATACTTCAAGATTTTGGTAGCAGCCGACCATTATACATCTTATCAAGTAACTGTTTTGCATCAGGCCTCCTAAGAAGACCTTTGTTATTGGGTAAACCAGTCCCTAAACAAACAGGACACACAAGTTTTCCTCGACCTGCCCATAACAAGAAATTAGTAACACAATTCAAAGTACTTGGATTCCACATTACCAGAGAGAGGGAAATTTTAAAAAATAGGAATAAAGCTGATTTGACAATTTGGAACAGCAGTATTAAAATTAATAGAGGTTAAAATCAATGCCTTTTACCACGCAACAATGTCAACATTGTAGCATCCAATACAACCTGACATATCACAATCTTTTCTATATATATATATATATATATATATAAAAGTAGTGTTGGGGCTGCTAATGTTGGTCAGAACCCCTTTTGGGATTGTGCATTGAGTAGCTACTACCCTTTGACGTGTGTCCTTACCTAAAGACTTCTTGCTAAACCTTTCATATGCATCTTCAGCATTTATGAGCATAAAGAGCTCTTGAGTTAAGTTTAGCACTCACAAAATATCCAAATTATTGAAATAAAGAACAGACTGTTAATTAAAATTACAACTCAAGGGCTAGAGGGCTCCCATTAACCATATATACTAAAGCCTTGACCATCCTTTCCTGCAAGCTTAAAACATTGACTGAAATCTAACTAACTATATCTATTTCTGTTTCTATTTGTTAATTTTTATTTGTAGAAATTTCAAAGTAACACCAGCATTTGGTTTTCATTTAATGTCAGCAAATCAAAGATGCCTTCAGCAAGCAATTTATTTCATTAGCTTTTATTGTAAATGATTTTAAAAGTAAATAAAATGTATGAACATCTTATTATAGTTCATGATCATTAATAATTCTAGTGTTAAATCATCAAGAATTAAAGTACCAAAGCTTTTTACAATGCGTTGAAACAAGATAGTCTCTACTCATCTATGATCTACCCCTGATATTAAATAACACAAAATGTGAAATTGACAGAAGAAAACTCTCTACTGGTAGAATTTTTAAAATATAAATGCAATAGTAAGTCTATCTTTCTAGCTAAGAGATAAGGTTTGTTTCTTTTTCAGTTAGATAATTATAATACACCACTCTCTGCAGGGACAGGCTATGCTATGTAAAGCCCACTCCAACCTACCACACTCTCACAGTGATAGCCTTTTACCTCCATAATTAAGATGGGGAATATGTCTATCCAGTTTCATGTATGATAAAACTTTCAGCTACTATGATATGAGGCCATGATTTCAAATGCTGCAATTGACTCCATTAGGAAGGATAACCTCAGCGGAAAATGCCAAGAAAAGAAAAATGGAATGTGTACACTACTATTGAACATTAAAGAATGTCCGAATGTCCCAAGTCATTAGTCAAAGAACCAATATCAGATAACGTTCAGAGAAATGAGTATTCAAAATGGCAACAAAGCAATTGAAAGTGGCAAATACCTGCTTCTATAACTAATTACCTAATGCAAATGTATCAGTCAAAAAGTACATACCACAACAATTTGGACATTCTGTAAATTCATAGACATCTTTAGCCTGTTTTCTGTTCAAAGCTTTCCATTTTCCCGTACCACCACACATATCACCTAAATAAAAAGCAAATGAACATCTTATGGACTGAATTTCTTATAGACAAGAGTAGGGTACCACTTGTAATAGAATTTAATAAATAGTGATGTTTTCATAGAAGATTCAATGATTAAATCATAAAATAGATTAAAAAGTGAGAGAGATGAGAAACTTTTTCATTGAAACCACAAAAAAATCTCCATAACTATGCCAAATTCTTGGAACACAAGGACTTTTAACAGATCAATAAACTTCAATAGACCTTGTAACAGTAAGGAGTTGCAATAACAGAAACAATTTATATTCACTCTACTCACCCACTAACTTTTTTTAAGGGAGGGATCAGGGGGGAGAGGAAGGAGGAGACAACAACAATAACAGATACAAGGTAAACAAGATCCATGATCTAGATATCAGTGTTCCCACCCATGTTTAAATTTCTCGCAGTTTATATTCATACAAAAGCAACAGAGCTGGCAACTCTAAAATTCTCAAGGGTTCATATAATTTCACATTCTCAACAAGTTTTACATATATTGCAAGATGCGTACACTGTACAAACATTTGGATTATTATTCTGATGAGGAAATAAATAAAAAATAAAAAACATAGGGAATTTTACACTTACAAAGTACAGCACCGCTGCCCCCACAGTTCCGGCATCCTGGTCTTTCATTTCCTTCCAAAGCAGTTGCATTTTGTATGGAAATAGGGGTACCACAATTGTTTATCAAAGATAAAGTTGAGCACAAACATGTGAGACAACAAGTCAACAACGCCGAGAGATTGACGATTGAGATCCCTGCAGTTTAGAAAAACAAAAAACAAAATAAAAATCCTCACTTTGTTAAAGTTAAGTCTTTTCTATGAGAGTTTAGAGTGCTCTACATGTCATTAAGATATTCAGTAGACTGGTGTTTACAGCAAAACAAACTTTGTGCTAGCAAAATTTATAAATTTTTAGTACTGTGGCCATCAAATGACTAATGTGAGCGTCATTCATGGAAGTTATATTTTAAGAACATGGAAGCCCATCCACAGCATAATGACAAGTCATCTAGTAGATAGTTTTATAAAGAGAATGGATAAACTTCCCTTCTCTACCATACCATTGGCAACATGAACAACAAATTGAATGTGCCCCATCAAAGAGAGCAGCTTCCCACGCAGAGAAATACTAGCGACCCCATCCATCACATCACATTCTACTAAATGTTATTCATACATGGCACATAAATGCATAGGAACTCATAACAGAATGAGCACCAAATAGTACATTTCCACAAATGAAAGCATTTGATGATCAGTACCACTTCTCCCCTTGCTTTCCAGCAAGCCATGTCTTCCCCCTTAGAAATTTTTCTTTAAGGAAATGGGGATCATGCCCACCTTAAAAGACATTGGATGTTGATAAAAATCAAAACTTTTACCTTTGATGGTTTTGATGAGTTGTCTGAATCTCCTGGATTTTGGTTCTCACGTTCCAAACAGATCTCACACGAATCCTAACTGACTTGAAATTGACTGTGATTTGATAGAAATGAATGCTGGTTAAAATCACTGCCCTTCCAACAATAAACAGCTTAGCATATTCTAATCTTCAGAGCAATACAAGCAAAACAACAAACAAAATCAAAACAATGACTGCATCACCATAAGTTTGGAAACCCATTTGAATATCCATAAAATAACAAATAATTTTTTTTTAAAAAGTAATCATTGTTAGAATAAGGGTTAAGAGATTAAATTCATCATTTCCTAATAACTTAAGCTTTGGGAACAAATAGTAATTTATCAAAGTATCAAAGTAACTAATCTTGAATTCAAACCATCTCTCCATTCTCTATCTCCCATTTAAAAAGGTTAAAAATTCCATGTGTTGGGTCTCACTTATTAAGGAAGAGTCTAGATTCACAAGAGGGGGAGTGTTAGAGTAGTAGTTAAATTCATCATTTCCTTACGACTTAAGCTTTTGAGACAAAAGATAATTTATCAATCATCACAGCAAACTTGAAATTTCACAATATGATGATATTTTAATTCTGATTCTACAATTCCTAACAACGGAATCATTTCTGCATTGACCACTTCTCAACAACGAATTCGTACAAGAGGAAAAGGTAACCCATTTATATATTAGCAGCTCAATTGCACTAACGCCTAACTGACTTGGAAAACAAACTTGGACCCTTTTGGAAGATTCACTCACAAATAAGTAAAGCTTCTGAAAATGCAAAGAAAAATGTAAATATTAATACAGTCATTATACTTATTTTCACGAACCAAACTGGAAATTCAGACAACATGTTCTAGAGCTCAGGTTAACTTGAAAGTTTAGTTTAAAGCAATTCCAACAAGTTCATGCAGCTAAATGAAACTGATCAATAAGCTCAAATTCTTTATTGGGTACTTGTAAATGAGTGTGTGTGTGTGTGTGTGGTAGTTAGAGAAAGAGAACTCAAAGTGGTCCGTGGAGCCAAAGCAAAACGTTGAGGGAGAGCTGAGAGCTGAGAAGAAGATGCCATGTTCTCTCTTTCTCTCTCTCTCTCAGACAAGCACACAAGTGTTGTATGGGACAGTGGCATGGGATGGAATGGAACACAAAGGTCATGGAGGACCTCACATTCACCATCACCAAAACCAAAAATCTCAAAAGTGCTTTCCTCGGTCATTGTCTTGTTATATTAAACGACTCGTCGTTTTGCCCTCCCAAATTTTATAATAAAAAATCTGTCTACGCCTTTTAAAGTAATTGTACATGTTGTAGGGACGAACTTTGTCGACTTAAGAAAGTTTCAGTGACTCACAACTGTAAAAAAAGAATGTGCTTACCCGCTAATCCATTCGACCCGACCCAACCCAACCAAATTATCTTGGGGTTTTTTTTTTTTTTGGGTTAATGGGTTGTATTAGATTTTTTTATTTTTCTTTAATTAAGCTTTTTATTGGGTTGGATAACGTGAATTAGTGACTCTATTTGAATTTTTTTTATAAAAAAATTAGTCTCATTACACGCACCATGCATGTGCAATGAGACTTTTTTTTATATATTTTGAATTTTATGTCGTAATTTTTCAATTTGAATTTATCTTTATTTTTTTTTAGAAACGAATTTGTCTGGTGAACTTAATTACATAGGAAATTGTATTAAAAAAATTACACAGGAAATGATTTTTAAGAAGTTAAAATTTAGGATTTTGAAAATGAATAAACTACTGAGTTTAATGTATGCTAATTTTTATTTAAAAAGTATTAAACATATGTATTATATATTTTTTTATAAGAATATGTGAAATATATTTAAATAAAGAATGTGTGCTAATTTTTAGGAAAAAAATTTCTGGGTAGGTTTTGTTTTTGAATTTTGTTGAATTACAATTTTAACCCTATTTTTTATTGTTTAGGAATAAGGATTTTCTAATTAGATTAAAGGTATTTTTGACATTTTTTGAAATCATAACTAACTTTATGAATTTTCTTAATATATAGTATGAGGGCGAGCCTAACGCTGCGAATTGAGCCCAAGGCCCAATTTGTATACTATTGTTTGTCCGAAGAGGTGAAAGGGATCAAGACTAGGCCCGTTTGGTGGAAATACGCTCAGAAAGGAATACTAGGATACGTCCAAAGACTACCCTGTTTGTCTGAAGAGGTTCTATCGTCAGATCATCATGGTGCTTAATCAATCAAATATGCTGGAGGCAAAAGCGACCTTCCCAACTGATTCCACGGAAGAGAGCAAATCCTGGGCGTGCCTGGGGATGAGGAGAGCATAAAAATATCTCAAAGGAAAAGCTGCCACCACCGCATTTAATGCACTGCAGCAGCTTTCCTGGCCACATTTATGTGGAGAAGACACCTGAACAGTTCAGCCTCAGCTACCACCACTCACGGCATACTAAAGCAAATGTCTGATGTGACGTGTACTCAAGTGGGTACTTGGATGAAGAACAAATGTATGGTGAAGATGAAGAAGGAGGGGGATATATAAAGGGAAGAAGCCTCTGAAAAGGGGGAGAGAAAAATTTGTATTGGAAAAGTTGATAAATACCAAATTTCTTCGGACCCAAGGGAATTTTTACTAAATATTAGTCTGAACATCTTTTTACCCTTATCTGCATGCATGAACCGTTGCTAAATCCATAAGAAGCCCAGCTGTTTAACCCATTCTCTATAAATTTATTGTTGGGGATTCGTTGGGCTCATAATACGCAAAGTTTGTGCCTAGCCCATCAAATTTCAACCCTACATATAGATATTATATGTATTCTTTTTGGAAAGAAAAATTATATTTATTTTATAGTTATCAATTTGATTTATTTTGAATTTTCGGACTTGGTTATATTCATTAGTTTAATATTTTGGTATTTTGGGATTTAGTTTTGAATCTTTTGATGCAACGATCGAATATGACGCTTGGATGTATAGATTGTAATAATTTATTGAATAATTAACTTAAATGGTTGAATATAAACTCATAGTTTTTATGCTAAAATATTGTTTACACCCTCTTAACTTTAGGGTCACCTTTAAATCAATCCCTTAATTATGAAAACTTGTAAATTACACTCTTCAGTATTACAAAATGAGAATGTGTACTTTTTTTTTGTCAACATGCATGATAATATTGTTATTAACTCACCTAAAAATGATGTCATTTTGAAAGACAAGTATATTTAAAAATAAAAATTGCTTTGTGTTTAGGTGGGTTAGTAATTAAAACGAAATATATCGTAATGGAATCTGCATAAGGCTACCTGCTAATCGTTGCCAATGCAATTGAGCTCTTCGTCGTAGCGGAAGGACAGTGTTGTGAATGGGGTTGTCTCTGTAGATGAGAAACCTACAAAATGAACTAAATGGAAGAGTAACATGCCGGTGTGGCGTCAACCAAACCTCCTCCAATGCTTAAGTCAGTAAGGGAGAAAGATTCTAGAGAGAAAATGAGTACAGAATGGTTCCACAGAGTATTTGTGTGTGTTTGGGTGTACCTTGGGTTTCTGGTGCCTTCTCCTTTTATAGTTTTTTGCTGCGTTAATGGGCAATGAATTCCTGCATTTATGCTCAACGGCTAATACGTTACAGAATTCATGTCTGGTGTGTATAGCTCATTCGTTACCGTTGCTTTGTCCATTACTCTTTATCATTAATGAGCGTAATAAATGCATAATGTCTTCTTTTATCAATGTCAGTCTTAATAGCATTGAATGCAGAGGCGTTTATCATAATCAATGGTATTCTGCCCGTTGGTCCTTCGGTTACGCTTTTGCCTATCTGGTGTATTAAACGTCACACTTGTCATTAATGGAGGATTCATTTAGTGCGTGTCATTGTTATTCGTCCGAATGACGAAGCTGGCTTGAAGGACAATGCAGGCTTGATGGATGAGGCCAGCTTAATGGACGAAGCTAGCTTTTCTTTTTTAACACGAGGGTAATTTTTCTCCTCATCAGTTGCCCCCTCATTTCTGTCTTTGTCTATGTGACAAGGCGGGAATAATTTTGAAACTTTGCCTTCCTCATTTTTCGTGTGCTCGCGTTTATTGTGGAATGGTGCATAGATTGGCTACTTAAACTTATGCTTGTCAATAGAATCTTATTTATGAATGGTAGAAATTCTTACTTCACCTGTGGGAGTCTTGGTATCATCTGTGTGAATTCGTCTTTCATACAAACTCCTGCAGCTTTTTTTTTTTTTTTTTAGTCATGTTTGAATGACGATGTTAGTTGTGTTTGAACAACTCATTATTTTTAGCTGTGTTTGAACAATTTTTTATTGAGTCATGTTTGAATGACGATTTTAGTTGTATTTGAACAACTTATTATTTTTAGCTATGTTTGAACAGCTTTTTATTGAGTCATGTTTGAATGATGATGTCGCGCTATACTCGTGACTTAAAGTCGTGGTTTTGAAGCGTCTTTTGGTTAACCATTTTTTTTGTTTATATTAGTTGTGTTTAAACAACTTTGATTTAGTCAACTTTGGTAGTTATGTATTAACAACTTTGATGGCTATGTCGCTGTTGGCTGTGTGTGAACAACTTTTGTTTTGAAATTTTAACAACGGAGATCCTTAGGACGTCTCCCAAGGATAACTCCTAAGTGTTGCACATATTGATAAATAACTCATGGATAATCATTGGTAAATACGCATGGATAATGCTTTCATGTATTATTGATCTATGAATGACAAAAGTAATAATTGTCGTACATACTGATATAAAGATTAGGCAACTTGAAATGTAAAGTGTTCCTTACTGGTAATATTTCTTCAAGTGTTCTATGTTCCATGGTCGAGGCAATTCCTAGCCATCTAAAGACTTTAGGTAGTAGGAGCCTTCTCTGGAGTGACGAATTACTTCGTACCTGCTTATATCTAGGCCTTCTACTAGAACCAACATGGGTTGAGGCCATTGTGAAGATGGTCCATCTTTTATCTGCATTAACACTCATTCAATAGACATGATCAGTAGAGTAAAGTTAGTAAAACTTGACCTTAGGTTTTCATCATGACATTATTAGGCATGACGATGTTGCGCTGCGTGAGTTATTAACACGCTTGTGCATCTTTAGGTTTTCGTCATGACATTATTAGTCATGACGATGTTGCGCTACATGAGTTATACCCACGCTTGTGCGTCTTTAGGTTTTCCTCCTTCATTTGTGGATCATAGTGAAGGGAGGAAATGAAGAAGGAAATACATCATGAAAGATATATGTATATATATATATATATATATTTTTTTTTTTTCTTTTGAGTAAACTTATTTTCTTGCCTTATTTGTGAATGATAGAAATTCTAGCAAGAGTACAAAAATGCAAACATGCTTAATGCTAAGAATGGGATTTCAAAGGAAAAGTCCTTTTTGTACTCCATTCCCGTGGGTGAGTGCAACTTCACAAGTTCCTTTCGTCTCTCTTCCTTCACGACTATTACCCCTTTTGCATTCATATACTTTTGAGCTTTTTGGAGTAGTTACGCGACTGTTTTTGGTGGACTCTTGGTGATTGAGAAGAAGAAATCTCTGGGTAACAACCCTGCTTGGAAAGTCATTAAGATGACTTAATCTTCAATTTCGTCTACCTGCAGTAGCTCCTTATTGAATCGGGTCACGTACTGTCTTAGTAATTCTCCTTCTACCTACTGAATGTTGAGAAGATGATCGGTTGGCTTCTTGTGTCTTTTCCACTCAATGTAATGATGAACAAAACTCTTGCTAAGTTGTTCAAAATTTGCAATAGTTCATGGGGGTATCTTGCTGAACCATACTCTGGCTGCTCCTTTCAGTGTCATTGGGAATGCCTTGCATATCACCTCGTCTGGGGTCATCTGCAATAGCATCAGTGTCTTGAATGATTCAATGTGATCCAAGGGATCCTTGGAGCCGTCATACGACTCCAACTGTGGGAGACAGAATTTCAGTGGGAGGGGACTGTTCAGTACTTCAGTAGTGAAAGAGTCTATCCTTCGAATCATCCCATCCAAATTCTCTTCACTTTTGTCCTTCATAGCACTTTTTAGTTCGTCCATCACCTTCCTTATGTTGCAAAGCTCATTCTCCATTCTGGTGGAATCTTCTCCTGAGGTCCTATCTTGCCTTTTGGCTTGATAGTTTGATTCTTCTTCATTTTGGTTTTCACTTGTTCACCGATGTTTTGGGATTCCATTGTCTTTCGCAGCTCTTCATTCTAGCGAGTCAACTCTTCTACATTGACTAGGAGGGCTTAAATTTGTTGTTGTTGCACAGCTTCTGGTTGTTGTGCAGTTTCTACTTCCATCTCGTACTTGGAGGAATTCTTTTGTCACTGGGAAAGATGGCTTGAATAATTAATGTCCCCACAGACGGCACCAAACTGATGATGCAAAGAATCAATAGTTGAGCTCTTTGTCGTAGTGGATGGACGATGCTATGAATGGGGTTGTCTCTGTAGATGAGAAACTTGCAAAATGAACTGGGTGGAAGAGTAACACACCGATATGGCATCAGCCAAACCGCCTCCAATACTTAAGTTAGTAAGGGAGAAAGATTCTAGAGAGAAAATGAGTACAGAGTGGTTCTGCAGAGTATTTGTGTGTGTTTGGGCGTACCTTGGGTTTCTGGAGCTTTCTCCTTTTATAGTTGTTTGCTGCGTTAATGGGCAATGAATTCCTGCATTTATGCTCAACAACTAATACATTACAGAATTCATGTCTAGTGTATACAGCTCATTCACTACCCTTTCTTTGTCCGTTACTCTTTATCATTAATGGGCGTAATAAATGCGTAACGTCTTCTTTTATCAATGACGGTCTCAATAGCATTGAATGCAGAGGCATTTATCATAATCAATGGTCTTCTGCCCGTTGGTCCTTCGGTTACGCTTTTGCCTGTCTAGTGTATTAAACATCACGCTTGTCATTAATGGAAGATTCATTTAGTGTGTTCATTCATCCAAATGACGAAGCTGGCTTGAAGGATGATGCTGGCTTGATTGACGGGGCCAACTTGATGGACAAGGCCAGCTTGATGGTCGAAGCTAGCTTTTCTTTTTTAAGACGAGGGTAATTTTTCTCCTCATCAACTAACATATTTACTTTATTAAAAAATTTTACAATTGTCATTATGATTTCTCTAACTATCAAATGAGAAAAAAGATTTTGTTATAGAATTGTACTAAGCAACATAAGTTTAGACCGTTCCTTTGCTCTTGTTCCAACTTCCAAGCACACTAGTTGCTTGGGCGAGCTAAGCTTCTTCATGCTAGCAATCAACTTATCCATAAACCACTCGCAATGACTACGAATTTGAACCCCTTAACAAATCAAAACAAGGTAATTCCACACAAGGATGGAACCACATACAGGCTGAGGGGGGCTGTGGGCCTCCCCCACCCCCCCCCCCCCCCAAATTTTTTAAAATATTAAATAGTATGTATATATTTAAGATTTTAGAAAATAAGCCCAAGAAAAATTATATTTGCTCCCCTCAAGAAAAATATATTTGCCCCCCTCAATTTTAAATCCTAGTTTCGTCCCTGATTCCACAAGTTAGCAATTAAGATGCTGTGGGTGCAAAAGGCCAACGCCATATGTTGGGCCTGAGGCCCAATTCGAATACAACTCCATGTCCGAAGAGGTTAAAAGGATTAACGTTTCGCCATCCTGGTAAGAATGCAACCAACCAAGGATGAGTATTGCAGCCGAAGACGACCGGGCTTGTCCGAAGAGGTACCACTCATCAGACCTCCAAAGAACTTGATCAAGTAGAAGATTCCCCGTGGGGAGTTGGCACTGGGCATTCCTGAACGTGGAGATATCATGAAATATCTTGCAAATAAAGCTGCCACCCCCGCATTTAATGCACTGCAGCAACTTTCCTTGTCGCATTTATGTGGAGAAGACACCTGAACAGTGCAACCTCAACCACATCCACTCGCTGCACGTTAAAGCAGACTTCTGATGTGACTAGTACTCAAGTGAACGCCTAGATGAAGGACAAGTGTGCGGTGAAGATGGGAGAAAAAAGGCATATATAAAGGAAACGAGTCTCACGGCAGAGGGGGGGAGAAAAAATTGTATTCACTAAGCTTTTAAATACTAAAGCTCTTCGGACCGAAGAAATTCTTGTTAAACGCTAGTCTGAATCCTTTTTTTTTTACACTGGTTTGCTTGTATGAATCGTTGCTAAATCCAAACCCAGCCCAGTTGTTTAACCCATTCTCTACAAATTTATTGTTGGGAATTTGTTGGGTTCACAATACAAAAAGCTGATACCTGGCCCAACAAATTTGGACCCTACAGATGCCATTAATAGGATGAATGCGTCACTAGAGAAAGCCTTAGAGAGGGGAAAATGAAGGATTCACAAGTCCCAGTATTATTTGTGTAATATTATTACTTGTTAAGGTAGCAAATTATGATGTTCATCATTGACACCACCACCACTGATTGCAACAAGCACGTTAGTATTTATGGAAAAAAAGGAAATATATTAAATTACAAAGCTTACTCTAAAAGGTTTACAAATTAATGTGGCCTTGATTATATTTGGTAACACATCAACAACATAAAATACTCTTTTTTTTTTTTTACAGCAACATAAAATACTTTTTTCTCTTGTGCTTTAGAAGACATACATTCGAACACCTATATAATTAAACTTGTAGCTATAGCATCACTAACAAAAAAAATTGCTAATATCCTTGTAATTTAATTGGTCATATTAAATGTTTCTAACTGATACATTCAAAGTTTATATCCACCCTCTTTAACCATCCATTTATTTAATTTTTTTCTAAAACCAATTTTGTTCTCATACATCATGGAAGTTTCACCTCAAGAGTATCAATCTCATCCTTTCACACCAGCATGGACTACACATTTTTGAATCCCTCATAGAAAATCCACCATCCTAGATAATACACATGTACATATATCCATTCTCCTGGTGTCCTGGACTATTAGTCATTGACTTAGTCCAAACCATACAGCCTTTTTGTCTTGAAAAACAAAAAAGTTGATAGAGACTTTCTTAGAATCCTCACAGACGACGCCAACTGATAAATACAAAGAAATTAGTAGGCTGGGATATTTCAAACTATGGTAATGGCTTTAGGACTTGAAAAGAAAGAAAAAAGTGTCAAGGGTGACCGGTGTTAACCGTCTCTTCTTACAAATATTATGTAAGAAGCTCTTTTAATCGTTCACAATTAAAATGTGAAAAAACTTTATTTAGACCCTAATAACTTAAGCTACTGATAAATTAATTGTCTGTGACTATTTTTTATTTATTTATTAATTTTAGTGTTAACAAAATTTTAGATTGCATAATCACAGTTAATATCACCAAAATCTAAAAGCAATGAAAAGCACAATCAAATTTGATGAAGTGGAAAATCTTTGATGAACTCCTTGGAGGAAAAACTACTCTAGGTATCCAACCCGTAGGAAATTTTTTTTTTTTTTTTTTTTAATTTTTTGGTAAACAACCCGTAGGAAATTCATTATAGAAGAGACGGTTACAACATTCAGAACTTATCAAACTTTTATAACCTAGACTCTCTATACAATCTCAACAAACAGCTTTTGCTTCCCATTGTAGTGACCTCTAAACTTTGGAATCAACAAACAGCTTTTGCTTCCCATTGTAGTGACCTCTAAACTTTGGAATCCTTCTATAGAACTTCACTCGCAAATAAACTTGTCCACAACCACTGAAATTCTAGTACTCTAATCTCCAAAGAACTTTATGGAGAGCAAACTCTCAAAAACAACACAACTGTATTAATTTCAAAAAACCATATCCCACTCATTTTAAAACTAAAATTGGTCAATTTTGTGTTTGTTTTGAAGCTCCAAATGCCTACTTTCCTAGAAACAACTTTCATTGAAAAATTCGTTACGGTTTTAAAGATACATACAAATGATCATTAATTCATTATCTTTGAGTATATCATAAGCCGGTCAATTTTAAGCAATTTTAACATATCCAACAACCCAAACAAAATGATGTAATCTCATCAGACTTTTGATGCTTTTCATATGTATTAGTTAATACGTATTAGTCAAACTCGTAACGGATGCATGCCACATTAATGGGTGTAAAACGTGTTATACATGCATCATGCCCTATTAATGAGTGTAAAAGTGTTATACATGCATCTAATCTAAGCAGCTAATTTTTGCATGCCCTACTAATGAGTGTAAACGTGTTATACATGCATATAAGAAGTTAATTTTTTCGGTTATGAATGCGTGTACATAACCAGTGGTCCTTTCATAAACCTTAGATACAAATACAATTCTTTTAAGTATTGTGCGATTCTCCAATTAAAAGTTTGTTTGGATGGAAAGAAAGTAGAAAGGGGTAGAGTAGAGAGAGGGAGAGTAGGCTAATTACCTTGTTTAGATCTTTTTTAAGGGAGGAGGGAGAGGCATTTGGAGGGATTCCAACTACTTCTAACTCCTCATTTTTAATTCCCCCAAATTGGAGAGAATTGAAGGAAAAGTAAAGCATATAAATGCTTGACCAAATGAACTATCAAATTTACCCTTACCATATTAACAAAATTACAAATTATGAAAATGCTAATTATTTCTTTCCCACTTACTTAATTTTAAAAACATCCAAACAAGCTTGTAGTGGAGGATAACAATTTCTCTCTACTCTCCTCCCCATTACTCTACTCCCCTCTACTCTCCTCTCCCTCAAAACTTTCAAACATAGCATAAGTTTAATATAAATTAGCATGTAACTCGTGTTTACACACGGGCATGATGAATTGTAGTGGTTCTATTGATATTAGCTTGGGTTATAAAATATATAGGATATTAGTTCAAACAGGATATTTGGAGGTACTAAAGTAGTTTTTTCTTACAATTTTCATGTATTGGTTACATCAAGTTTCTCATTACACTGCTATTATGTATATAATTTTTAAAATTACTATTAGATACTACATATACAATATTAATTCACAATTATTGTCCATGAAATTCTACTAAATACAACACAAAATAAAAGAATAAATTTGTCCAATAGTATCTCTTAAATTGAATGGGGATAGGTGCATGGGAGCGTTTAGTTTAATTACAATTTGTTACGTTCAAGATCCTGGCATACAAAATATTTGAATAGAAACAGTATAAAAAATAGGCTCATTAATTCAGAGAAAAAATAACAGCAAAAATCTAAACAATTTAATTTGTATGAAAAGCTAACAAAAGCAAAATTCAATTTTGAATCTAATTAAATTTTCTCTAAGCATTGGTTATATATATATATATATATATATATATTAGTTAGTAATGAACCGTATATAGTCATGGTATATATATGATTAAGTTTTTTACGGTTTATTTATATTAAACTCCTCGTTTTCTATAATGAATTAACTCACTTAGCACAAAAATTAAAAAATTTATATTAGATGAGACACGTGGCGTAAAATTAACTCTATTTGAATTCCAATTTTTACATTAAATTAACAAACTTTGCACAAAAATTTAAAAACTTAAATTAAATGAGACATATGGCGCAAAATTATACTCTAATTGAATTTCAAATTGAAATCTATATATATATATATATATATATAATTGTATTGAATTTCATTAATCCTTGGGAAAGATAACATTTGTGTTATATTGACCAATGTAGTTGTGTTTGAATTTAGTTAGTCATACTTCTCCACCTCATAAAGTTCAAATTTTGATATTCAACTTCCTTAGTCATGGAATTTGAAAGATAGGATTCTTCTATTGGCATGGAATTTTCAAGAAATTTATTTGCCTTTTTTAAAAGAAACTTCCCATTTGCTGATCAATTCAGCTTCACATAGCTAATAGAAAACTTGTTTTCATCTCCGGTAAAAGTTTGCAATTATCAATGGAATTGACTCAGTAGGGATTACTGGTCTGTGTTTTCTGATTCTATACATCCACATAAAGTTAGTCATACTTCTCCACCTCATAAAGTTCAAATTTTGATATTCAACTTCCTTAGTCGTGGAATTTGAAAGATAGGATTCTTCTATTGGCATGGAATTTTCAAGAAATTTATTTGCCTTTTTTAAAAGAAACTTCCCATTTGCTGATCAATTCAGCTTCACATAGCTAATAGAAAACTTGTTTTCATCTCCGGTAAAAGTTTGCAATTACCAATGGAATTGACTCAGTAGGGATTACTGGTCTGTGTTTTCTGATTCTATACATCCACATCACAAGATCATCATACGTTTCCCAAGCCTGAGGTCCCCACTTTGGCAGGTGGACCCAACCAACCTAAAGTCCAACCTAAACCAATTGGTAAAGCTTTGGCTAGAGCCGGGTGCCCCCAATCATTTATTCATTCCATAGGCAGTGCCAAGTAATGTAATAAAGCTGGGAACATATTCAGGATATGATATCCTTGGCTAGGAAACAGACCCTCTCAGCAAAAAAAAGGAAACAGACCCAAACTCTAAAACATTTGATTCATTACCTTTCTCTCTTTACTTTTCTGTTGGCTATGATAAAAATGTTTACTTGCATGTCTTCCATGTCACAAGATGGGTAATCCAGTTCCATGTATTCTGAATTGGGTTGAAAATGGAAATGCAAGTAAAACAGGTTTCACAGATTCCTTATGTGATCTTTCATATCCTATAACCAATTAGACTGATCTTATAGAACAGGCACATTGAAATGCTACCAAAAGAAAAAAAAACATGCACCCAATTCAAACACACTGTAAAGCTCAGCAACAAAGTCCACTTTCCACAACAAACAAATGTGCCTAATGTAATGCTTACAATTTGTGATGATCAACTAGTCCACCACAAGTGTTGTACATTGATCAAATCAATAAAAAAACTTTTGTACTTGGCAATGCAATAATCATGTAGCACATGGCATCATAGAACCATGTAGTTTTCTTCTCCAGCTAAGTGAATTACTATAGTAATAAAGTAAACAAAAGGTATTTCCCAGTGCTTGGTATCAAGCCCAAATTGCATGGAACTATCACAAGTATAGACTATTCGGTTAGACTGAGCTGATGATTAGTCAACAGGAATAAAGCTTTACATCTGTGCTGCACTTGGGAAAGTAACAAGTACTCTATACTCTCTGTGCCTCCTCTTTCTCCAACTAGTTGAAGTGTATTCTTGTGATCAAAAAGCCTCTAACTGCAGCATTTCAAAATTTAAATTTATAAATAAGGAAACCACATCCATCAAAATTATGCAATTCAAGGGGAGGCCTATTAAATGATATGTATGCAGTCCAAGCATCATTAACTGTATATAATACCATATATACAATACAGAATCACAGCTAAAAGATAAACGCTGTGTGTGTAACACCAACAACATCATCAAGTAATCAGGGAATTAATTTGGAAGAGAACTTACTTCAAGATTTTGGTAGCAGCCGACCATTATACATCTTATCAAGTAACTGTTTTGCATCAGGCCTCCTAAGAAGACCTTTGTTATTCGGTAAACCAGTCCCTAAACAAACAGGACACACAAGTTTTCCTCGACCTGCCCATAACAAGAAATTAGTAACACAATTCGAAGGACTTGGATTCCACATTACCAGAGAGAGGGAAATTAAAAAATAAAAATAAAAAAATAAAAAAGAAGAAGAAGAAGAAGAAAGGAATAAAGCTGATTTGACAATTTGGTACAGCAGTATTAAAATAAATAGAGGTTAAAATCAATGCCTTTAACACACAACAATGTCAACATTGTAGCATCCAAGACAACCTGACATATCACAATCTTTTCTATATATATTTATATTTATATATATATATATATATATATCTATATATAAGGAGCGTTGGGGCTGCTAAAGTTGGTCAGAACGCCCTTTTGGGATTGTGCATTGAGTAGCTACTACCCTTTGAAGTGTGTCCTTACCTAAAGACTTCTTGCTAAACCTTTCATATGCATCTTCAGCAGTTATGAGCATGAAGAGCTCTTGAGTTAAGTTTAGCACTCATAAAATATCCAAATTATTGAAATAAAGAACAGGACTGTTAATTAAAATTATAACTCAAGGACTAGAGGGCTCCAACAACCATATATACTAAAGGCTTGACCATCCTTTCCTGCAAGCTTAAAACATTGACTGAAACCTAACTAACTATATCTATTTCTATTTCTATTTGTTAAGTTTTATTTGTAGAAATTTCAAAGTAACACCAGCATTTGGTTTTCATATAATGTCAGCATAACAAAGATGCCTTCAGCGAGCAATTTATTTCATTAGCTTTTATTGTAAATGATTTTTAAAAGTAAATAAAATTTATGAGCATCTTATTATAGTTCATGATCATTAATAATTCTAGTGTTAAATCATCAAGAATTAAAGTACCAAAGCTTTTTACAATGTGTTGAACCAAGATAGTCTCTACTAATCTATGATCTACCCATGATATTAAATAACACAAAATGTGAAATTGAAAGAAGACAACTCTTTAATGGTAGAATTTTTAAAATATAAATACAATAATAAGTCTATCTTTCTAGCTAAGAGATAAGGTTTTTTTCTTTTTCAGTTAGATAATTATAATACACCACTCTCTGCAGGGACAGGCTATGCTATGTAAAGCCCACTCGAACCTGCCACACTCTCGAAGTGATAGCCTTTTACCTCCATAATTAAGATGGGAAATATGTCTATCCAGTTTCATGTATGATAAAACTTTCAGCTACTATGATATGAGGCCATGATTTCAAATGCTGCAATTGACTCCATTAGGAAGGATAGCCTCAGCGGAAAATGCCAAGAAAAGAAAAATAGAATGTGTTCGCCACTATTGAACGTTAAAGAATGTCTGAATGTCCCAAGTCATTAGTCAAAGATAAAAGGAACAATATCAGATAACGTTCAGAGAAATGAGTATTCAGAATGGCAACAAAACAATTGAAAGCAGCAAATACCTGCTTTTATAACTAATTACCTAATGCAAATGTATCAGTCAAAAAGTACATACCATAACAATTTGGACATTCTGTAAATTCATAGACATCTTTAGCCCGTTTTCTGTTCAGAGCTTTCCATTTTCCTGTACCACCACACATATCACCTAAATAAAAAGCAAATGAACATCTTATGGACTGAATTTCTTATAGACAAGAGTGGGGTACCACTTGTAACAGAATTTAATAAATAGTGATGTTTTCATAGAAGATTCGAAGATTAAAACATAAAATAGATTAAAAGGTGAGAGAGATGAAAAACTTTTTCATTGAGACCATGATAAAATCTCCATAGCTATGCCAAATTCTTGGAACACAAGGACTTTTAACAGATCAATAAACTTCAATAGACCTTGTAACAGTAAGGAATTGCAGTAACAGAAACAATTCGTATTCACTCTACTCACCCACTAACTTTTTTTAAGGGAGGGGTCCGGGGGGAGAGGAAGGAGGAGACAACAACAATAACAGATACAAGGTAAACAAGATCCATGATCTAGATATCAGTGTTCCCACCCATGTTTAAATTTCTCACAGTTTATATTCATACAAAAGCAACAGAGCTGGCAACTCTAAAATTCTCAAGGGTTCATATAATCTCGCATTCTCAACAAGTTTTACATATATTGCAAGATGTGTACACTGTACAAACATTTGGATTATTATTCTGATGAGGAAATAAATAAAACAAAACAAAACAAAATAACAAAAAAAAAAAAAGGGAATTTCACACTTACAAAGTACAGCACCGCTGCCCCCACAGTTCCGGCATCCCGGTCTTTCATTTCCTTCCAAAGCAGCTGCATTTTGTATGGAAATAGGGGTACCAAAATTGTTTATCAAAGATAAAGTTGAGCACAAACATGTGAGACAACAACGCCGAGAGATTGACAATTGAGATTCCTGCAGTTTAAAATATATAAAAAATTAAAAATTAAAAAAAAAAAATCCTCACTTTGTTAAAGTTAAGTCTTTTCTACGAGACTTTAAAGTGCTCTATATGTCATTAAGATATTCGGTAGACCGGTGTTTACAGCAAAACAAACTTTGTGCTAGCAAAATTTATAAATTTTTAGTACTGAGGCCATCAAATGACTAATGTGAGCGTCATTCATGGAAGTTATATTTTAAGAACATGGAAGCCCATCCACAACATAATGACAAGTCATCTAGTAGATAGTTTTATAAAGAGAATGGATAAACTTCCCTTCTCTACCATACCATTGGCAACATGAACAACAAATTGAATGTGCCCCAACAAAGAGAGCAGCTTCCCACGCAGAGAAATACTAGCGACCCCATCCATCACATCACATTCTACTAAATGGTATTTATACATGGCACATAAATGCGTTGGAACTCATAAGAGAATGAGCACCAAATAGTACATTTCCACAAATGAAAGCATTTGATGATTAGTACCACTTCTCCCCTTGCTTTCCAGCAAGCCACGTCTTCCCTCTTAGAAATTTTGCTTTAAGGAAATGGTGATCATGCCCACCTTAAAAGACATTAGATGTTGATAAAAATCAAAACTTTTACCTTTGATGGTTTTGATGAGTTGTCTGAATCTCCTGGATTTTGGTTCTCACGTTCCAAACTAGATCTCACACGAATCCTAACTGACTTGAAATTGACTGTGATTTGAAAGAAATGAATGCTGGTTAAAATCACTGCCCTTCCAACAATATACAGCTTAGCATATTCTAATCTTCAGAGCAATACAAGCAAAATAACAAACCAAAATCAAAACAATGACTGCATCACCATGAGTTTGGAAACCCATTTGAATATCCCTAAAATAACAAATAAAATTCATTTTTTTAAGTAATCTTTGTTAGAATAAGGGTTAAGAGATTAAATTCATCATTTCCTAACATCTTAAGCTTTGGAAACAAATAGTAATTTATCAAAGTATCAGAGCAACTAATCTTGAATTTGAACCATCTCTCTACCCTCTATCTCCCATTTAAAAAGGTTAAAAATTACATGTGTTGGGTCTCACTTATTAAGGAAGAGTCTAGATTCGCATAAGGGGGTTAAATTCATTATTTCCTTACGACTTAAGCTTTTGAGACAAAAGGTAATTTATCAATTATCACAGCAAACTTGAAATTTCACAATATGATGATATTCTAATTCTGATTCTACAATTCCTAACAACAGAATCACTTCTGCATTGACCGCTTCTCAACAATGAATTTGTAAAAGAGGAAAAAGTAACCCATTTATATATTAGCAGCTCAATTGCACTTACTTGGAAAACAAATTTGGACCCTTTGGGAAGATTCACTCTCAAATAAGCAAAGCTTTTGAAAATTCAAAGAAATACGTAAATATTAATACAGCCATTATGCTTATTTTCATGAACCAAACTGGAAATTCAGACAACATGTTCCAGAGCTCAGGTTAACTTGAAAGTTTAGTTTAAAGCAATTCCAACAAGTTCATGCAGCTAAACGAAACTTCTCAATAAGCTCAAATTCTTTATTGGGTACTTGTAAAAGTGTGTGTGTGTGTGTGTGTTAGAGAGAGAGAGAGAGAGAACTCACAGTGGTCCGTGGAAGCCAAAGCAAAACGTTGAGGGAGAGCCGAGAGCTGAGAAGATGATGCCATGTTCTCTCTCTCTCTGTCTCTCACAGTCACACACACTGTTGTGTTGTATAGGACAGTGGCATGGAACACAAGGTCATGGAGGACCTCACGTTCACCATCACTAAAAATCTCGAAAGTGCTTTCCTCGGTCATTGCCTTGTTATATTAAACGACTCGTCGTTTTGACTTCCCAATTTTTATACTAATAAAAAATATGTCTACGCCTTATAAAGTAATTGTACATGTTGTAAGCGAACTTTGTCGACTTAAGAAAGTTTCAGTGACTCACAACTGTAAGAAAAGAATGTGCTTTCAACCCGCTTATCCATTCGAACCAACCCAACCAAATATCTTGGGTTTTATTTTTTTTGGGTTTTTTTTTTTTGGGTTAATGGGTTGTATTAGATTTTTATTTTTCTTTAATTAAGCTTTTTATTGGGTTGGATCAAGTGAGTTAGTGACTCTGTTTTAAAAAAAAAAATTAGTAAAAAAATTTATATGTATTTTAAATTTATCAATTTGATTTATTTTGAATTTTTGGACTTGGTTTATATTTATTAGTTTGATTTATTTTGGGATTTTGAGATTTAGTTTTGAATCTTTTGATGCAACTGGAATATGATGCTTGGAAGTATAAATTATAATTATTTATTGAATAATCAACTTAAATGGTTGAATAAAAACTCATATTTTTTATGCTAAAATATTATTTACACCCTCTAACTTTAGGGTCACCTTTAAATCAATCCCTTAATTAGGAAAACTTGTAATTTACAGTATTATTACAATAATGACAGTGTGTACCTTTTCTGTCAACATGCATGATAATATTGTTATTAACTCACCTAAAAGTGATGTCATTTTGAATGACAAGTATATTTAAAAATAAAAAATGGCACTGTGTTTGGGTGGGTTAGCGATAAAAACGAAACATATCATAGTGGAATGTGCATAAGGCTACCGACTAATCGTTGCCAATGAGAGCCTACTTTACCGGGCCAATCCACCTGAAAAATGATGGCTTCTTACAAGATTAGTGATGGTGATTAGCAGTAAAAAAGCTTAAAACTACGTTGACAACAATGCTTGGTAATGGGTTTTGAAAGCTATTAAAAAAGGGTTGACCAACCTCCTCACACAATTAGAACCCCCCACCCCTAATCTAGTTTTTCCATTCCAAACTTAGAGCCTGTTTGGGATGTAATGCAAGTTTCAGCTTATTTAAGTTTTTAGTTTTTTTTTGTTACTATTTATGAATCTCATTGCACTTTTTGGTACTATTTATGAGTCTTATTGTAATGTTCAACTAACTTTTAACTTTTTTTTATAGTACTTTCAGTAAAAAGTTTTCAATTTCAGCTAAATAAGTTGTTCCCAAATGGATCCTTAATATACATTCCAAATATTCTCAGTTCTATGTTTGCTTTTTATCTATCTCTAATGGGTTGTGGTTGTTGTATATCAATGAGCTATTTCCAATGGGAATTCCATAATTAAAGGACAATTAACATTATTTGATTAAGATCGTCGGTTGAGAGGGAGAGAGTCTATGAACTTTGACCCAAAAATATGATACCATTAAAGCTTCAATCAAACTCATAATTCTTGAGAATTAAATGTTCCTCCTTAAAAGGACCAGTGATGACAATCCCAAACCCTTCTAACATCTACTACGTGTTTGAAGGAGAATATAAAAACATTATTATCCACAACTTACATATTTACCTCATAAAAGGTTTTTGCAATTGACGTTATGGTCTCTCGAACTATCAAACAAGAAAAAAAGATTCTGTTACCTAAATCATACCAAGCAACATAAGTTTGGATCGTTAAAGCTCCAATCAAGCTCATACTTCTTGGGAATTAAATGTCCCCCCTAAAAGACTAGCGACAACGGTCACAAACACTTCTAACGTCCACTGTGTGTTTAAAAGAGAACATAAAAACATTATTATCCACAGCTGACATATTTACTTTATTAAAAAATTTCACAACTACCGTTATGATCTCTTTAACTATAAAATGAGAAAAATGATTTTGTTAACTGAATCGTACCAAGCAACATAAGTTTGGACCGTTAAAGCTCCAATCAAGCTCATACTTCTTGAGAATTAAATGTTCCCCTTTACAGGACCAATGACAATAGTCCCAAATCCTTCTAATGTCCGCTACGTGTTTGAAGGAGAACATAAAAACATTATTATCCACAACTGACATATTTACCTTATTAAAAGTTTTTACAACTGTCATTAAGATCTCTCTAACTATCAAATGAGAAAAACGATTTTGTTAATAGAATTGTACCAAGCATCATAAGTTTGGACCGTTCCTCTACTCTTGTTTCAACTTCCAAGCACACTAGTTGCTTGGACAAGCTAAACTTCTTTGTGTTGGCAATCAACTTATCCATAAAATACTTGCAATGAACATGAACTTGAGCCCCTTAACAAATCAAAACAAGGTAATTCCACGAGTTAGCAATTAAAATGCCATTAATAGGATGAATGCGTCGATAAAGAAAGCCATAGAGGGAGGAAAAAAAAAAGATTCACAAGTCCCGATATTATTTGTGTAATATTATTACTTGTTAAGGTAACAAATTATGATACTCATCATTGACACCACCACCACCGATTGCAACAAGCACGTTAGCATTTATGAAAAAAAAAAGAAAAAGAAAAAAAGGAATTATACTAAAGCTACAAAGCTTACTCTAAAGGGTTTACAAATTAATATGGCATTGAGTGTATTTGGCAACACATCAACAACATAAAATACCTTTTTCTTTTGTGCTTTAGAAGACGATATATTCTAACATCTATATAATTAAACTTGTAGCTATAGCATCACTAAAAAAAAAAAAATTTGCTAATATTCTTGTAACTTAATTAGTCATGTTAAATGTTTCCAACCGATGCATTGAAGGTTTATATTCGCCCTCTTTAACCATCCATTTATTTATTTATTTTTCAAAAACCAATTTTGTTCTCATACATCACGGAAGTTTCACCTAGAGTGCATCAATCTCATCCTTTCACACGACTAACACGAGCATGGACTACACATTTTTGAAATCTATCACAGAAAATCCACCATCCTAGATATTACACATGTACATAAATCCATTCTTCATTGGCATGCACCTTAATCTTTTGACTGTCCACTCACCCACCCATCCCCTCAAAAAAAAAAAAAAAAAACTACTACTACTATATGAGGAGAGGAGAACTCCTTGATCTCAGGTCCCACTAAACCAAGCAAGCAAGAGCCACTTTTCTCAATCGGCTCCCCAAACAAAACAAACACGGTTCCCATCCCATCCCATCCTCTTCTCTCTCTCTCTCTTTCGCTGTGTTTCTGATTTTTGCTCATTTTTGAACCCAAACAGCCAAACCCAACCCTAACCCTAGCTCTTCTCAAAAATTCAAAATCGGGATTCTTTTGCATCAAATCGCAGCTTGAGCTCTCTTTTTGTTTTCTCGGAAACCAAACAGGAATTTTTTGGGGTATTTTTTTCTCGGCGATGAATACAATCAGGGAGCTGAGCTGAGCAATATAATGATCGAATTGTTGGACTCTGATTTCGACGCCTATTGTATGGGTTTGAGCGATGCCGGAGCTTCGCAAAGGAGTTCGCAGAGGCCGAGCTAAGGTCGCTCCACAACACCACAACAACATCAACAACAACAACAAGCGATCCGATCCTTCTCCCTCTCCCTCTCCCTCTCCTTCGCCCAACGCGGTTGGGACGTACGTCAAGACACGCGCCGCCGTAGCTAGGGCCAAGAAGTTGAAGCTTGATAACAAGAAGACTACCAGGAAGAAGAGCAACAACCACAACCACCACAACCAGGAGGAGGAGGAGGAGGAGGAAGAGGAAGAGAAGCAGCCGGAGCAGGTGATTGTCATTTCTGAGAAGGATAGTGGGTCTGACAAGAAGAGAGGAAAGAAGAAAGAAGAGAAAGCTGCGATGGGCGACGACAGTGGCGGCTTGAGTGCTAATAAGGCAGCTGGGCAAGAGGAAGAGGGCAGCACTGCTCCTTTTCCAGAGAGGGTATACACTTTTTTTCATGACTTTTTTGAGTTTTTTTGTAAACTGGGTTTGTGTTGTTTTGGTGTTTCAGGGCTTTGTGTTGATAGTTAGTTGTTTAAATTGTTCATTGGTAGGTTAGTTTTGGTGTTATAATTGCATAATGATTGTTTGGGTAGTTTGATCTGATCTTGTTTGGTTGTCCCCCAATTGGATTGTGTTATAATTTTGCAGAGATATGACCTTTGGCATGCTAGTTTAATGTTGTTTTGTCGTTTATCGGTCGGGTTGCTGCTATAATTGCCAAAAAGGGTATATGGTAAATGATTTATAATGCTGTTTGGGTGTTGATCACTTATAAAAGAATGTTGTTTTGGCGTTGATTGATTCGGTTGCTGCTTGAATTGCTAAAAAGGTTATATTGTAAATGGTGAATTGTCTACTTTCGTGTTTGCAAGTATCTTGTTATATGGTGATTTTGACTAGTGTTGTTGCCAATGAGCTATAGTTCAACTGGTACTTCCTCTTCTCATGATAATGGGATGGAGGGCGAGGTTGTGAGTTCGAGTCCCGCTTGGTGAGTGTGTAACTTACCAATCATTTTTTTGCTAGTGTTGTTAAAGCATGTAATGTGTCTGATCTCACTGCACGTGTGAGTAACTTGCGTTATGTACTTGTTTGTGTATTTATTATTTATGCATATGAGTGCGTTAGTTGGTTTATGTATTTACTATATATGTATATGAGTGCGTTATGCACTTGTTTCTATTCTTGATTGCACGTGGCGACTGGCGAGTAGTTGTGTTATGTACTTAATGTGGGTGCGTTACTTGGTTCAAGTAAAATGATTTATGTATTTACTATTTATGTATATGGGTGAGTTATGTACTTGTTTCCATTTCCTGATTGCACGTGGCACGTACTTGTATTTTTTCTCAGTTGTTTGGTTGTACACTCTTATGTGGGCAAATACAGAAGTATAGATATGATTGATGCATTTTTTCATTGCCAATAAAGCATCTATTGAACTCAAGTATTTTTATGGTTCAGTTTTGGTTTGGTGCATTGATACCTCTTTTTGTAATTTTCATAAAGGTCTCGGTGGGAGGGTCACCTGTATATAAGATAGATAGGAAATTGGGCAAAGGTGGCTTCGGTCAGGTGTTCGTTGGTCGTCGTGTTTCAGGTGGAACTGATCGCACCTCAGGTCCCGGAGCTATAGAGGTCAGCTCGGTTCAGATTCTCTTGTACTAGAAAAGTTCTGTCAGTTGTCTGGATTTTAACTCCTGAATTTTATGGTCATATCAGGTAGCTCTCAAATTTGAGCATAGAAACAGCAAAGGCTGCAACTATGGCCCTCCATATGAGTGGCAAGTGTACAAGTAAGTCTTTTTTATTTTTATTTTTTAAATTGGCCCTTCTACTTTACTTTGCCATAAATTTATGTTTTTATTCTTTATTCTTTATTTTTGTTGTTTAGCACTCTTGGTGGTAGTCATGGAGTGCCTAAAGTACACTACAAAGGGAGGCAAGGAGACTATTATGTAATGGTATGATCCGCACAAACTACAACTTATTTATCCCTCCATTATAACTTGATGGTTTAACTTTTATACTTTTTGATATGCAGGTTATGGACATGCTAGGGCCCAGCTTGTGGGATGTATGGAATTCCTCAGGGCAGGCGTGAGTATCTCATGTCTTCAATTGATAATGTAGTGGAGGGGGGTTAAGCTGATTTATTAGTTTTAATTTTTTTGGGGGGGGGGGTGAAGATATGTTAATTCATGGCATGACTGTATCAAGCCTCAGGATGTTACAAGCATGTGATGATTAGAGTTTATAGAGGCCTTTTGGATTTTCTTTGAACAGCATGAATTCCTGTATTTTATGTAGTTCTTACCTCTCCTCTTATTGCTAAGTCGAATTCACACAACAATACTTAATCAAAATAAAATTTTCCTTTGCGATATTGGTTGTGAACTCATGATGTGGACTTAGCACCCATCTTTGTCAATGTAAATCACAAGAGGGTTTATATTAGTTTGCTGGAACCTCTTGAAATGTTAATGTGTTTCTGTTACAGTAGGAGACATTATAAAATCCATAAATACTAAATGTTAACAAGTTTGGAACTTGAAATGGGTGACCTTTTATTTTGTCTATTTTAAAGAACCAGTACAAGATTTGTTTTGTTTAAGGCTTGGTTGTTGTATTATTCTTCTTCTTCTCTCTCTCTCTCCTCCTCTCTCAATAAATGTATCTTGTTTCTAGATCTTTCATGAATGCAATGAGTATATGATTTTAATTCTTCTCTTCTTTTGTTATATGTACACAGTATGTCCTCGGAAATGGTTGCTTGTATAGCAGTTGAGTCCTTATCAATTCTAGAGAAGATGCATGGAAGAGGGTATGTGATTGTATTAATTTAATTTTATTGATTTTTAAGGTTAGTGTCTTGATTTTGCTGCAGAATACTAATTTTCTTTTTTTCTTTTTTCTTTCTTTTTTTTTTTTCATGACCCTGTTTGGTATTAGCTATGTCCATGGTGATGTGAAGCCAGAGAACTTTTTACTTGGTCAGCCATCTACACCACAAGAGAAGAAGTTGTTTCTTGTTGACCTTGGATTAGGCAAGTAAATTTAATTATTTACATATTCTCTCAAATTAATCTATTTTACATCGATTTCTTATGTCTTCTTTATGAATTGATGATGTTGCAGCAACAAAGTGGAGAGATAGCTCTAGTGGGCAGCATGTTGAATATGATCAACGCCCTGATATGTTTAGGTGAATTGATGTTTGTCTTTAGGCTACAGTTTGCAATGTAACTTATTTACTAGAGATTTTGATATCTTCTATATGTCATTGTCTCAGAGGAACTGTTCGATATGCTAGTGTTCATGCTCACTTGGGAAGAACTGCTAGTAGAAGAGATGATCTTGAATCTCTTGCATATACCCTTATCTTTCTCCATCGAGGCAGGTTGCCTTGGCAAGGGTACCAGGTACTAATACATATATCATCTGTTGGGATTGTATGTTAATGTCTCTGGAATTGCTTTATTGAAGCCACTTTTTAATTTTTAATTTTTTTTCCCCTTCCCTCTGTTAGGGTGATAACAAATCCTTTCTAGTGTGCAAAAAAAAGATGGCAACATCTCCTGAAATGCTATGCTGTTTCTGCCCCCCACCTCTTAAGCAATTTCTTGAGATCGTGGTGAATATGAAATTTGATGAAGAGCCTAACTATGCCAAGCTCATTTCCTTGTTTGAGGGCTTGATAGGACCTAATCCGGCTCTAAGACCAATAAACACTGAGGGTGCTCAAAAGGTAATTTTGGTATTATATCAGCTTATGGATAAACAGTGATTGTTTTTATGTTCTTCTATTCATAGTTGTTTTAATGCAACCACCAGGTTGGCCAAAAACGGGGTAGGTTAAACATTGAAGAAGAAGATGATGGGCAACCTAGGAAGAAGGTTCGTTTAGGAGTTCCTGCTACGCAGTGGATTTCAGTTTACAATGCCAGGCTACCAATGAAGCAGAGGTAGAACTGCATTTTGTTTCATTATTTTTGCCTTTTCTCCTCTTGAACAAATAGATGAGTTTCGTTTTGTCATGTGCATGTGTTATTAGATCATGATTTTAATAAGGGATATGGTTTAAATATATAATTGAAAAATGGTTATGGTTTTGAATGGGTTTTTGGATCCATGTCACTGTCCTAAAGTCAGTTGACAAAAAAAAGGGGTGCAACCTAGTCAACAATTACACCTTGAGGCCTGATAAAGTAAGTCTAATTTCATGTTTTTGTATCACTGTAAAAGTTCATATCTTCAAAGAAAGCCTAGGTTCAAAACTGACGGACATTATGGTAGTGATATTGTAATTGGAACTGTCTTGAGGGTTCCTGATCTTCTTTCTGCTTATCTTTTTTGAAATAAAAGATGGAATTCTTTCTGCTTATCTAATTGGACCTGCACCTCGTTGTTATTTCCTGACTGGAGGATGCCTTTGTTTTTTAAGAAGTTAAATGCCACTTCTGCATTTGCTTCACTGTACAGAACAAGCATATGGAAAGTAAGATTTAGTAGAATATCCCTTAATGACCTGCTCATTTATTTTATGCTTAGGTACCATTATAATGTAGCTGATGCAAGGCTGGCACAACATGTGGAAAGGGGAATTGCTGATGGACTGCTTATAAGTTGTGTGGCATCTTGCTCCAATCTCTGGGCCCTTATTATGGATGCTGGAACTGGTTTCACAAGCCAAGTTTATGAGCTGTCGCCATTTTTCTTACACAAGGTGAATTTTTGTGCCACAGACGCACACATTATTTCTCTGTTCATCTTAGGAGTTATACCTGTCAAGCAATATTCAAATTTAATGTTGGTTATTCACAGGAATGGATCATGGAACAATGGGAAAAGAACTATTACATCAGCTCTATCGCTGGTGCCAACAATGGGAGCTCCCTTGTGGTTATGTCTAAAGGTTTGTTTAATTGGCATCAATGGGTGAACTTAAGTAGTCTTTTTGAATGGTTGTGCGTACCAATAAAAATAATTTTCTCATCAAAACTTTTTGAGGCATTCTGTTTGGGGGTTTCCATTTCCTAAATGATATTGTCAGGTCTTAAGATACCTCTTTGTATTTCTAAGTTAGTAATTTTGGTAAAAAAAAATGTACACTTCTTGTGCACTGATAAGTTCATGACATCTCCAAATCTTTGGGTATCATGGATTTTCTTCCTAGCATTATCTTCAGCTACTAGTTTATTAAGTTATGAACCAAAATTTGCAGGCACCCAATACACTCAGCAGTCTTACAAAGTAAGCGACTCTTTCCCTTTCAAGTGGATAAACAAGAAGTGGAGAGAAGGGTTCCATGTGACCTCGATGGCAACTGCTGGAAGCCGATGGGGTGTTGTCATGTCTCGCAATGCTGGCTTCAGTGATCAGGTTGAGTTTTGCTTATCTTCAGCATTTACTGTTCTCTCTCTTTCAGAATACTACGTGTTCTTATTGTTCTTACAGTTGAAAGACAACCGCCTATTGTTATTTTGGGGGTTGGGGGGTTGGGGAGTAAAGGCTAACTATAATTGTTAACTTCCATTGTTTGTTGTCTTAAATTTATAATCCTTCTGGGCTCAACGTCTTAGCAGGCATAAGTTAATGCCTTGTGGCTGTAACTGGATCAAATTTTTGTGTGGGTGCGAATGTTATATTTTCGAAGTGTTATGCTGACTTGAATTCTGTCTTTTTAGACATTCAAAATTACAGAGTGCAATGTTATTGAGGCTGCATTTGTTTCACATGAAAATTGCTTTTAGGAAACTGTTTTACACCCTCGTGTGTGTTTGGTACCCATAGAAAATACGGTCAAACGGAAATTCAGCAACCCGTTAACCGTAAAATAAGCCACTAAAAGCGTAAAATCATTTACGCTTTGTTTTACCTTCAAACATTTTCTGGAAACCACACCTGAAGAGAGCTCGCTCAAGCACACTCCTCACACGGTCCAAAACTCATCTCCAAGCTCACCTCAGCCAAGCTCCGGCCAGCCTAGCCAAGCTCCATCCAGCCCAGATCGTGCCGCCCCCACCGCCCAGATTACGCGCCGGCCAAGCTTCCTCTTTTTTCTCTCTTCTTCCTCAACTCTTCTTCTCCCTCTTGCTCAACGTTGCCGCATCTAGATCAACCGATCTCATTCTCGACCCACCCAAGACCGATCTCGTCGCCGCCACTGAAGACCGATCTCGTTGACCCGATCTCCATCTCTTTCCTGATCTATCTCTCTTTCGCTCAATCTCTCACTCTTTCTTCCTCCCTCTCTCTCAGTTTGACCGAGTTCAGCTTGTGAATGAATGGAGCTAATGGATTTTTGTTTTGTTAACTGTATATACTGAAATTTTCCATTATAAAATTTGTTTGGAAACTGAGAAAATGTGAGAAACTAGTAGAAATTTGGGTTTTTAGAATGCAATCAAACACCTGAAAACATTTTCTAAAACAATTTTCATAATACAGCCAAAGACTTGAAAATATTTTCTTTTTCCATAAATGTTTCACCTGAAAATATTTTACACTCGGAAAATATTTTACACTGAAACAAATGCAGCCTGAGTTAGAATTGACTGATAACATTGGTTTAAAAGGATCAGCTTGGCCAACTTCAGCCTTGTGACCCAATTTCTAACCAATTGATTTGAACTTTGAAGATTGAGTGTCTCATATGCCTGTGTTAATGATTATAATTTTTTTGGAGTTAATAGTTATAATTTTACACATTAACAATTCCTCAATATCCTGTTCATTTGCAACAAAATATTTTCTTTGCTCAACTTCTAACATTCTTCCTTCATATCTGCACTTCATTTCTTGCAAGACTTATATTTCAGATTAGTGCTCTCTCCACAATTGCTTTACACAGTTTCAATGTCAATTTTATTTGTACTGCAGAATTCAACGTGGGCCTCCTCTGGTTCTTCTCTCTGATCTGTTCTCTATTTTGATTTAGGTTGTGGAGCTTGATTTTCTCTATCCAAGTGAGGGCATCCACAGGCGTTGGGATAGTGGTTACCGAATTACATCAACAGCTGCAACTTGGGATCAAGCTGCTCTAATTTTGAGTGTTCCAAGGCGCAAACCTGGTGATGAAACTCAGGAAACCTTGCGTACATCCCAATTTCCAAGCACCCATGTGAAGGTAAATGTAGGAAAATCTGTGATTATTTTAGATGTGATGTAGCGGAGAGTGAGGTCATGAGTTCAAATCTCATTGGGTGCTAGTTTTATTACTGATAAAAAGAAGTGCATGTAATAATATTTGATTTTATTTTTCGAGAGTGATGTACTAATTTTTTCTTCCATGTTTTTGGTTTATGTGCAGGAAAAGTGGGCGAAGAATCTCTATCTTGCTTGTTTGTGTTATGGGCGGACTGTATCTTGATTCCTGTGTAGTTTCAAGGAAATCATGTCGAAAGAAAGTGATAGATTTTGGTGTTCCTCCTTTCCCAACTTCATTATATGTAGTTGTTGTCATGTTAATTGTAAAAAATGGTTGAGGAGCTTAGCTGCAGCTGCAGACTTTTCGCACATGTATGATAAATTTATAAAGCTGTTCGCTTGCTTTTAATGTTATCCTTAATGCAAGTACCCAAGGTCCTGTTTGTTTCACCGATTTGAAACCACACTTTTTCAAAGAATACCTGTTTGGTACACCCACTCAAACACATGTTTTCAGTTTTTAAATAATATTACACATTTTTTCACCCACAGGTATTTCCATACATAATTTCAAACATATGTTTTTAGTTTTTAAGTGAATGTACCAAATATCCTCTAGCTTTTTAAAATCTATAATTTTTTCCATGTACAATCTTTTCATTCCATCTATTTTCAAAAGGTTGAAAAGTATGGTGTGCCTTCTAATGCAAAAATTCTGTCTATTTTAATATAAAAACTTATTTTTTCTGTTTTACATTCTCACTTTTCAAACACTACCTGTTGGATTATCAATTTTACACTATTTTGCATTAAAATTTTAATTTCTCTTTATTTTTCAACATTTTCTAGTCAATTGCATTGTAGTATAAAACATGGTTATTAAATTTGAACTAAACCATTGGTTAAACCGTGAAACTTGTGAACTAAATTAGGGTCTGTTTGGATTAGCCAATTCTCATCACTCAAACTGAGTTGTCATCGCTCAAGTTGAGAATTGGCGTGGAACCCACTAAAAATATAGTGTTTGGTTTGATTTCCTATCTTTGTTTTCATAACTCAAACTGAGTTTGAGTTGAGTGAAAGTGATGAAAACCGGAAACAAAAAAATGCTGTTTTTTGTTTCTTAAACTCAAACTCAGTGGCATTTCTGTAAAATGAAAGACCTCGTGGAGCCCACAGCTTCGGATTTGTCCCATCACTACTTGATCTCTCTCCAACCCCTTTTTCTCTTTGTCACTTCTCCTTATTCATTTTTTTCTTCTTTTACCCAGAGCTCTCTCTTCTCACTGACCCGGAGATCGGAAGCTTCACCGGCCTCGAGACACGCGGACCTCGAGATCGGACTGAGTCCAGGCCGGATCTTTTACTTCTTTCTTTTTCTTTCCTTTTTTCTCTTCTGTTTCTTTTTTTCTTCAAGGCGGGTTTTTGCTCTTAGTTTCTTCTCTCTTTTCTTTTTTCTTTTCTTTCTTTCTTCGTTCTTCACTCTGGTTTCTTCCCTTAGCTGCTATTTTTTTTTTCTTCAAGCGGTGATGGTAGAGATGGCTGAGTTTGGGTCTTTGATCTAAGGATTTGGGTTTGGCCAAGACCAGAGACCAGAGATTGGTTCAGCCCAGTTCCGCCGCCACCAGCCAATGACCCAGAAAAGGAAAATCACGAGACTATGATCGCCGGTGCTGGTTCAGCCCAATTCCGCCACCACCATCAAAGCAAGAGCCTCGAAACACCAAGACCATGATCACCGGAGCTGGATTTTGATTTTGTCGCCGATGCTGGGTTTTATTTTTATTTTGATGAATGGGTTTTGATTTTGTCGATGGTTGATGAATGGGTTTTGATGATGGTTGATGGGTTTTATTTTGATTTTGATGAATGGGTTTTGATTTTGTCAATGATTGATAAATGGGTTTTGTTGATGGTTGTTGGGTTTTGTTGATGGTTGCTAGGTTTGTGGTGGTGGATCGGTTTGTAGTGGTTGATGGTGGCTAGTGGCTGGGTTAGTGGTGATGGTGGATTGGTAGTGGTTGATGGCGCTGGTGAGTGGCTGTGGGTTGAAGGGAGGGAGAAGATAGAGAGATAGAGACGGAGAGACGTGGGTAGCAACAGACGCAACAGTTGTGAGTGTCAGTGGTGGGGTCCATGGGTTTGGGGAAAATTGGTAGAGATATGTTACTAAGTTCTCAACCCAAACATGTGTTTTACAATTTTTGAGTGAAACTGAGTTTGAGAATTAAGTGATGAGTTTTGAGTTTGAGAACTGAGAACTGAGAACTAAGAACTGAGTTTGAGTTAGCTCTAAACCAAACAAGGCCTTATTATTTGGAATGGTTTGGTGTAAAATACCATATATGTAATGATCCATTCTCAAACCATGTAAACTAATGGATTGCACATATTAATCTTCTTAACTGGTGGATAAAAGAAAAAAATATATATATCTTGTGTATTTGTGAAAAAGGACCAAACTGAACTATTGAAGTCACTGGATGGCCTAAACTTTGAAGCCTGCAGACTCTGAACCTAATTACTAAACTACTTAAGATTGAAATAATTTTTGATAACCACTAAAGATTGAAAAAATAAACTGATAAAGATGAAATATTGAAGGGATAAAGTAAGAGTTGTGTCATGAGATAAGAGTTGAGTGTTGAGATTGAAGAGATAAAGTGATAGTTATGAGACCGAAAGAGATAAAGATATAACGATAAAATTATAGAACTAGGATAAAGTGATAGAACTTAAAAAAGAAGAAGACAAAAATGGAAGAATTTCTACACTAAAAGAGACAAAATTTGTCATAATAAAAAGTCAAAATGTTATTGGACGATTTAGATGTGTTTATTTTTGTTTTATTCTCTAATTTTTTGTCATATGATGTAATTTTTTATTGTTATAATTTATTAGTTTACCTAAATAGAATATTTTTTAGGCAAAAATCTAAAACTGACCTTGTAACTTTAGTTTTTGTCATTTTCAGTTCTTTAACTTTCAGTTTTGTCATTCAGTTCTCTAAGTTTCAATTTTTATCAATGTAATATTCCGTTAAACATCTGTTAAGTCTTTTTTTTTTTCTTCATAATTAAAAGAAAATAAAAATATGTTGTTAAACAAAAAAAAAAGAGAGAGAAGGAAAACATTGAAGGGAATGACGTCGTCCCCTTCCCTGAAATGAGAGAGTGCATTTCGATCCACATCAGTCAGGTCGGTATTCAGGTCGGCAATGCTTCCTAGGAACTTTACTGCCTTGAGCATGACATTCAAGTCGACTCTCAACTCAAAAAATGGTTTTGAGTTGCGTGTAGCCACTGCCCACATGGTAGACTGTAGTTAGGCATCAAATATATCAATCCCACACTCGTTGTTGCTGGGTTTAACCGTTCAAGAATATTTTAGAATCGTAGAGCCCACAAAGCACGATTATAACACGAGCTGCAGGCCCACAGTAGTATAAACATCATTAGATTTAGCTACTTTAGCCCGATATTTTCGCATTTTTTTTCTTTTCTATTTCAGCCTGATGGCTAGATGCCGAGTGATAAGACTGTCCGCAGAGGAGATGATGCCTTCAACACCTTCTTCAGTGAAACTGGTGCCGAAAAGCACATTCCTCGTTCCCCTTCAACGTTTTTTTTTTTTTTTAATAACAGATTTTATTTTCTTTTAATTAATTACGAAAAAAAAAAAAAAAAAAGACTTAACAGCACCACTTAACAGATGTCTAATAGATTACTACATTGACAAAAATTGGAACTTAGAGGATTAAAATGACAAAACTGAAAGTTAAAGGACTGAAATGACAAACTCTGAAAGTTAGACGGACTGTTTTGAATTTTTGCCTATTTTTTATTTTATTTTAGTTGCTTTTATAGTTATAAGATATATTATTTAATTAATTAATAAACCTACAATTCAACCAATGAAACACCGGTTAAATTGATGAACTAATGAACCAATTTTTCAATTAGATCAACCTTCATTATGATTTTGATAACTATGGTATAAAATAGATAATCTAATGTGTGTTGTTTTAAAAAGTGAGTACATAAAATAGAAAAAAAAGTAGCTTTTATGTTAAAAACTTATACAACAAATGTTGCACAAATTGATGTGAATGCTCTAAGTAGAAAATGCAAAAATCCCTCTTCTCATTGCATTACAATCTCAATATTGTACAACTCATGAAAGCAATCTTTAGTAGTTTTTGGGTCCTAAAAGTCCACAAAAACAAAATTTTTAAATAATTCGATATTATATTTGATTTTAGAAGTTTTAACTATTCTTTATAGTGTAATCGATTCTCTTCACCACGAGTTTGTAGCTCAATTGACACATTTTGATATTTTTAAAGGAGATGTCCATAGATTAAATTCTCTCATTGTAACTTTAAATTATTAAATGTAGGGACTGAGTTTGAGCACTTCTATTATTAGATGAATGGACTCAGACTCAACTAGTCCAATACAATAAATTTGTAGAGAGTGGGTTTAAGAACTAGGCTTTAGTGAGGATTACAACAACTAAACATGACTACGAGTGGATTGAATAAGAAGGACTTGGACTAAAGTATGAAATTCTGTTCCTCGGCCCTAGCCTGAGGAACTAGTAGTTCTTATTATTGCCTCTACATCTGGTTGCAAAAGTCTCAAGTATTACACCAATTGTTACAATATTCTCTCTGCTTCTAATTTTCCCTCTAACATTCTGGAGGACTTCTTACATTATATACTCCCTCTCAGTTGATCCTAGCCCTCTATCTGTCGGTCATGCAGGTTGCTACTTGAGTGCTTGTCCCATCAGCCACCTTTTTCAGCTTTTTGTGAGCTGCAACAACCTAGGTAACACTGTTCATTGGTCATTTCCTCATTAATGCGGCCAAAATGTTAGTTGTGGGCATTTAATGTGGAGGTGACAGTTTTTCCTTTAATTACTCCACCATGCTTCATGACTGTCCCATTGTACTTGTCCTTTTCTTGGGATGCTTTGGGAGGCTGCCTTTGGTGGCGTGTTGCTCTTCCCATCCATGATCTTGGCTGGCTGAGGATAGGATCATTTTCGGTGACGCTTCTTGGCAACTTGGGCTTTCTACGTTCATCATCGGGCGTTTCTTCATCCTCGGCGTGGGCCTTGGGCTTAATATAAAGTGGGCTGGGGTTGCCAAATTCTTAGGCCCCACAATAGCCCCTCAAAATCCTGCTGTCCGGCTCCTTGAACGGGGAGGAGGATTTTGATGTCCTTGGGCCCTTATTATGGCTTGTCAAGTCTTGTCCTCCATCAGTGCCAAAGTCTTTTCACCTATCCAGGGCACGTTTCTGGTGCCTCAGTATATGGAGCGCACCCTCGTTAACTTCTAGTGGCTTTATGTTTCCCCACGTATAATGGTGCGATGATAATCTAACGGTGGGGATCTTTTTGACTTTATGGGTGGGAAAACCCACACGGTTATTTTTAACTAGAGGTATAAATACCCATTTGAACCAATTCTCCTATTTACTTTTGCATTCAAGAGTTCTTGCGCACATATTCTGAGTTCAGTCAAATTTCCAACAAAATTCACGTCTCTTTTCAAAATAAAAAGCCTATCCGAGGAGCTTTTACTCATTTCTGTAAGTTCCTCTCTCTCTCTCTCTCTCTCTCTCTCTCTCTCAGCTTCTTTCCTCTTTATTCCTCTTTTTCTTTCGTCTTTCCTTGAGTCCTTTAGCCGTTTTTAGGAATGGGTAGGTTTAAGAAGTTGGTTGAGTCTGAAGAGGTAATGGAGAAGTTCATCGCAGATTACAGGATACCAAGCAATGTGGGCTTGAGATACTGTGAAGAAAGGGATGGGTATTTTAGGAGGCAGGAGGTTGAAGTAGTGATTCCCATAATCGCCTTCCTAGAAGGTGGTATGAGAATCCCTATGGGACCGGTGATGAGGGACTACCTTAGGCACTTCCGATTAGCTCCCACCCAGTGCGCCATCAACGTGTTTAGGATCTTGGGTTGTGTGGACGCTTTGAATGAGAAAATGGGGTTGAGGTTAGCCTACCATGATGTGAACTAGTGCTACAATCTCCAACATCTAAAAGGTAAATCCTACTATATGAAGACGAGAGACGATAAAGTTCGGCTTATTCAGTGCCTCCCTAGGTCAAGCAAAGGGTTAGATAAGGAATTCCTCATCGTGTTCGGGGAGTGGCACGACGGCCTTCATTGCCCAACAAAGAAGGGGACACCAGGTGGGGTATTTAGAGTATGAGAGGGTTTAATCTTCTGTGTTACCAAAGTTTGCATTGCTTGGTGCTAACAAGAATATGTTTTCTTTTTTTGCAGATCCGCACGCATTTGAACGACACTTCCATTTAGTCAACAAGGAAGATTTAAAGACCATCCTTAGGGCGGAGGACTTTGTGAATGAAGCAGATAATCAAGTTAGAGCTGCTCACAAGATCCTCGGGTACAATCCAATCCAGACGTCATTCTCTGCTCCGAAGTACGTGATTAAAGCAAAAGATCCTCGGCTACACAAAATCACTGTAGCAGAGCACGGGTTCTTGCTCCTCGAAGGATCTCCTATTCCAAAGGGCATTCCATCGGTAGGCCCTTCTTCATCCCACCAAGCTACAGAGGCCGAGGAAGGAAGTACAGAAAAGGAAGAAGAAGTAGCTGATTTGGGTCCATTCGAGGACGAATTTGGTGCCCTCGACCAAGTTAACCTGTCCGAGGATCCCTCTGGTGATTTAGGTGACCCTAACTTAACTGAAGCAGACCTCTTGTCAGCAGGAACTTTTCCTCGGGCCGAGATGGGTTTCAAGAGACAACTCCAGACCAACCTGCTCGACTTGATTGAGGGCCAGCCAGGGAAGGACGTGCCAGGGAGGTCTCAATCCAAGCTTCCTCCTCCTCCACCCAAGTCTTAGCCTGCTCAGACCAGGTCATATTCTGCCCAGTCCAAGCTTCCACCTCCTCCACCTCAGCCAAGTTTGCCACCAAGGCTCGAGCCCACTGATCCCAAACAGAAAAAGGACAAAGGCAAACGGTCCGTGGGAGCAGATAAATCTCGTTTCTCCCAGGAGAAGGACGACGCTCGGCGGCCTTCAAAACAACTGAAAATAGGGCACCAAGGCCAAGACAAAGAGGTTGTCATTCAGTCCGAGGCCCAAGCCTAGCTCCTTGCCCCAATGCTCCATGGGGAACCTCTGATGAACGACGCCTCCCTCAGGGACTTCTAAGGGGGTGAAGGCACGTATGTGGCCAATGCACTGGAGAGGTTCCTGCTACTTCCTGCCGATATGACTGAGTTGGGAAACTTGAGAAGGCAGGAAGTCTTCCTTAACTTCAAGAGGTACCTGGGCATGGTAAGACTTTTAATACTTATGACTTGGTTGATTTTCGTTCTTTAGTTCCCAACTTACCGTGTGTTTGCTTCAATTGGCAGGCTGTCCAGGCCACTTACAGGCTGGAAGAGGTGGCCAACAACCAGAGTAGAGCCTTGGATATTGAGCGCGACAAGCGTCTGGACGTTGCTCGGACTTTTAAAATCTCCAAGGTTGATCTCTCAAAAGTAAGGAAGGAGTTGAAGGAGATGACAAGAGCCCGAGACAGCGCTAAAGCAGGCCTGGCCGGCGCTCAAAAACAGACCTAAGACCAAACGAGGCGTCTGCTTGAAGCAGAGGATCAGCTGAGGATTGCCAAAGAGCAAATTGTCGACCTGAAGAAGAAGGTGACTGAGGCAGAGGGGGCCAAGAATGTTGTAAAGTTTGCTAGGGACGAAGCTCTGAGGGCCAAGGAAGAGGCAGAATTTGCTAGGGCAGAGGCTCAAGCTTCCTAGAAGACAGCCGAAGAGGAGGCTTATGCCTTGGGGGTGGCCGAGACAGAGGCCGCTCTCAAGGCTCAAGTGTCTGAGGTATGTAGGCTCTACTGTTCCCAGGTTTGGAATGAAGCCTTAAAACAAGCTAGAGTTGAGGCTTCATCTGACCTGTGAAAAGTAGAGAATGTATACTATCCTCATGCCATCCGTAAGGCTGTTCCCTCCAGTTTCGAGGCCGAGGTGGCTCCTGAGGAAGTTGGGACTGCTTAAGATGAAGCTGCTATGGTTGTTACCACTTCTGATGAGCCTGCTAAGGAAGCTGAGTCTGCTGGGGTGACTGAAACAGACAAAGGTCCAAACAAGGAGGCACCCCAGGATGCTACAAAGTCCTCAGCTGGTGCCCAAACCCCTGATGCCGAGGAGGCACCTCTTCTAGTTGATCCTCTGCAGGTTGCTCCCCCAACTTAGGGCTCCAAGGATCCTGAGACCCTTCCTGCTTAGCTCCCAAAGGAAGGGATCAAAATAAAGCTGAAGAAATAGGCCTCCTTGGCTAGCTCCAGTTGTATTTTTGCCTTATGTTTCTTTTTCTTCTTCTTTTTTTATTTTTTTAATTTTAGTGAACATTGTAATGTAACTTTTAGATCGAGTGTATGAAACTTCTTTCTTACATTATGTGTTTATTGTTATTGTGATGGGTTCTGCTACTTACATAACCTGTGCTTTGATTATTAGCTAAACAATCTCAATAAGGTGACCTGCTTTCAATTTTAAATCAACAGCCAAAAAATGTATAGTTCATAGTGATAATTTCCACTTAGACTTTGGTTAATAATTGAGCCACTTTAGTATTATGACTTGCTTTTGCTGAATTGAACACCAAGGGAATAACTTTACAATATTAATCCTGTATCTCATGAATTGATTATCATAAATGGTAAAACATGCTAAGCACACCGCATCCATAAAGATAAGCCTTTAAATCCTAAGATCAAATACCACAGCACAATGTATAAAAGTACTCATAAGTATGTTCTAAAAATTTACTAACCTTAAAAAAAAAAAACAGTTAGCTGCTGATTATGCTGGGGAGTTAAGTTCAAGGTACTTCAGAATGCCTTAAGTGATGCCCATGGGCTTGTGTTTGTTTACGTCTTTGCTGAATGTAACTAGTTTTCCTAGAGGTTTGAGTCCGAGGGCCATACAAGGCCTTGGTTCTGTTTAGTACTTAAGTTCTTCTTGAAGTAACTAGTTTTCCCATAGGTTTGAGTCCGAGGGCCATGCAAGACATTGGTTCTGTCTAATACTTAGATTTTTCTTGAAGTAACTAGTTTTTTCATAGGTTTGAGTTCGAAGACCGTGCAAAACATTGGTTCTGTCTAGTACTTAGATTATTCTTAAAGTAACTAGTTTTCCCATAGGCTTGAGTCCGAGGACCATGCAAGACCTTGGTTCTGTCTAGTACTTAGATTCTTCTTGAAGTAAATAGTTTTTCCATAGGTTTGAGTCCGAGAACCATGCAATACCTTGATTCTGTCTAGTACTTAGGTGATTGTCAAAACACAAGATGTACAATCATAATAGACTTAGAAATTGAAATAGAGAGATGCTTTCATTAATAATAATACATTCTCAGGTTATTTACATTACATGGACGTGGTACAACTTTTTCATCTAAATCTTCTAAGTAGTATGCACCTACCCCTGCTATTGAAGTAATTCGGTATGGCCCCTCCCAATTAGGTCCCAGCTTTCCCCAAGAAGGATTCTTGGTAGCCCTCACAACTTTCCTCAACACTCGGTCCCCTGGTGCTAGTGGTCTTAGCTTCACATTAGCATCATATCCCTGCTTGAACGTTTAGTGGTAATAGGCCAGCTGGATCATTGTTTTTCCCTTCGTTCATCAATCAGATCTAGGCTTTTTTCTAGTAATTCATCATTACTACTTAGAGTGAAGGAGCTCGTCCTCAACGTTGGAAAGTTTACCTCTAAAAGGATAACAGCCTCGGCCCCATAGGTCATGGCAAAAGGTGTTTCCTTTGTTGACCGCCGTGGTGTAGTCCGGTAAGTCCATAGGACGTGTGGCAGCTCCTCTACCCATCTTCCCTTGGCGTCATCCAGTCTCTTCTTAAACCAATTGACTATGACCTTATTGACAGCCTCAGCCTGTCCATTTCCCTGAGGGTATGCTGGAGTTTAGTATCTATTTGTGATCCCCAGTTCGCAACAGTATCTTCTAAAAGCTATGCTGTCAATCTGGCGTCTATTATTTGAAATGAGGGTATGAGGGACCTCGAATCGTGTAACAATGTTCCTCCAGATGAATTTCTTAGCATCCACGTCCCTGATGTTGGCCAATGGCTCAGCCTCAACCCATTTGGTGAAATAATCTGTGCCGACCAACAGATATCTTTTATTTTCTGGAACCTTGGGGAAAGGACCTACAATATCCAGGCCCCACTGGGCAAACGGCCATGGACTGGACAAGGGGTTGAGGATCCCTCCTGGTTGATGAATATTTGAGGCAAACTTTTGGCATTGGTCACATTTCTTAGCGTATTCTAGGGCTTCCTTTTGCATCCCCGACCACCAATATCCTTGGGTAATGGCTTGGTGTGACAGATATCTTCCCCCTGTGTGACTCCCACAAATCCCCTCATGCAGCTCCTTAAGCAGTAATTCTGATGCCTCAGGGTGAATACATAGTAAATATGGCTCAGAATAGGAGCGCTTATACAATTTGTGGTCCTCGGATAGCCAGAACCGAGAAGCGCTCCTTCGTATTTTCTCCGCCTCTAACTTTTCCTTAGGCAATACATCATCCTTGAGGAATCTCACTATAGGGTTCATCTAGTTGGGACCCACTCCAACTTGATGGATATGAACCATGCCTTTTGCCCCCTCATTTGCTCTTTTCAGATGCTCAACAAGAATAATCCGAGGCAGATCTCCTACCGAGGATGTAGCAAGTGTGGCCAATGAATCTGCATGGGTGTTTCCACTTTTGGAGACATGTGACAAGCTGAAAAGGTCGAAGTCTGACTGTAAGCGTTTGACCTGGCTTAAGTACTCTTGCATCTTTGTATCTTTGGCTTCCAACTCTCCTTTTACCTGGCCCACTACCAATCTCGAATCCGAGAATATCTCTATTGCTTTTCCTCCCATTTTCTGCAACATGACCATCCCTTGCAACAATGCTTCATACTCGGCTTCATTATTTGTGGCCGAGAATCCCAGTCTCAGGGATTTCTCTATGATAGCCTTCTCAGGGGATACTAGGACTAGCCCCACGCCGGACCCCCTTTAATTTGCTGCGCCATCAACGTACACCCTCCAACATGGGGGCCCTAGAATAGAGATCGCCCCAAATGATTTTCCATCCATACTTCGCTTCTCTGCTACCATCTCTACTGGTGGTTCAGCAAATTCGGCCACCAAGTCAGCCAGGACCTGGCCTTTTATGGAGGTCCGAGGCAGGTACTTGATGTCAAAAGCCCCTAGAATTGTGTTCCATTTGGCGATCCTTCCCGTGTAATCAGCAGTCCGAAGTACAGACTTCAAGGGTAGTTAGGTTAGAACAACTACTGTATGGGCCTAGAAATAGTGGGGAAGCTTTCGTGTAGCGTGGACCACAGCTAGTATAACTTTCTCCAAGGGTAGGTACTTGACCTCAGTTTCATGTAGTGACTTGTTCACAAAATAGACTGGCTTTTGAATGCCATTGTCGTCCCGTTTTAGTACCAAGCTCACAGCATGAAGAGCCACAGCAATGTATGCGCATAGGACTTCATCGGCCTCAGGATTGGACATGATAAATGGCCGAGATAGGTATTCCTTGAGTTGCTGGAAGGCCACGACACAATACTCGGACCATTCAAATCTTTTCCACTTGTTGATCAGGAGATAGAAAGGTCTGCATCTATTAGCCGACCTGGAAATGAATCGATTCAGGGCTGCGATCATTCCAGTGAGCTTTTGGACCTCCTTGGCATTTTGCGGTAGTTTTAAATCCTTAATAGCATTAATCTGGTTAGGATCAACCTCAATTCCCCTTTGAGTAATAATGTAACTTAAAAACTTGCTAGATCCCATGCCAAATGAGCATTTGGAAGTGTACGGCACCGAGCTCCCTGGACTTGTTGGACCAGTAAGGCCCACAAGGGCCCTACTTCCTTGGCACGCTTGGGCAAAAACAGTTTGGTCTTAGCCGCTCACACGTGCCTCCCAAAAGTTACGTCATCCTCCGAGGATACCTCCCCGAGAAGCTCAATTGCGCCCGGGGAACATACGGCCGAGCATTAGCGGCCGGGAGTTGTATCCGCCGAGCATCAGAGATTGGGAACCATTCCCAAGGCCACTCCCACCTAAACATCCACAAATCATCATCTGTATTGGACCTTCAAATGCACTAGCGCAAGCGTAATCATCGCCATCCCACTAGCACCTCACTATAAATACAAGGATCTTGGGAAAGAAGAAGGTTGTTGAAAAAACTGGGGAGACAAGAGGGGAAAAAGAGGGATAGGTAAGGAGAGAGGCTCTCAATCAGTCTCAGTGAAGGAACGACCCTGTGTAGGAACTCCAGGCCCACAATACAAATAGATTGTGAGCCCAAACGAGTCGCAGCCCAGCATCCTCGTTAGAAGGTCCGCACAATTGGCGCCGTCTGTGGGAAGCGCCTACAAAGCTGTAGTTCGACTGAGACCTGCATGTGAGACCATGTCTGGCAGACATCCGGGGAGTGGTGACGAAACCGGTTCGGTTGGGTCTTCTCGGGGATCCTCCTGGAGAGAAAGGAGGCAGAAGGGACGGGAAGACAGGGAGCGTGAACGAGAAGACATGTCCGGTCCAGGGGAGGGGTCGTATCAGACGCAACGGACAGCGACAGACGCCCCGGACCTCGGGCAGCTTGACGAAAGGGACCAGGAGATTGAACGGTTGCGTAGGCGGGTGAGAGAATTTGAAATTGAAGCAGGTGGCAGACAACGAAGGAGGGAACGAGATAACACCGAAAGGCGGACCGAGGAATTAGGGGGTCGCCGGGATGTGGGGGCCAGCCCTTCGGGATCCCATGGGCGAAGGGAGCGTTCACGTTCGCACGAGTCATACAATCACCGAGAGAGAAGGCATTCGCGGGAGCCTTATCATCGCCAACGCCGCTCCCGGTCTCACGATCATGAGGACCGGGGGTCGGACTCCCCCGAGGAGAGAAAACCTCGGAATGCAGCTATGGACAAGTTGAGCCGCGCCTTACGCAGAGTAGCAAGATCCCCCTTTTTAGATGAGATTGAGCGGGCCACGATGCCGAGAAAATTCCCGAGACCACCGTTTAACGTCTATGACGGAAAGACGGACCCGGTGGAGCACGTCAGCCACTACATCCACATGATGTCCCTGCATTCACATAATGATGCACTGATGTGCAAGGTATTTCCCTCCAGCCTTGGCCCAACCGCTCTTAGGTGGTTCAACGGACTACGGAAGAAATCCATATATTCTTTCGCCGAGTTAGTTCAGGAGTTCGGTGTTCGGTTCGTGACCTGCAGCCGAGTGCCGCAGCCTGTTGATGCCCTGCTATCAATGAAGATGGGGGTGGGGGAGACACTTCGCAGTTACTCCAGCAGGTACTGGGAGTTATACAACGAGATAGGTGGGGGCAATGAGAAAATCGCGGCAAGTACCTTCCGGATGGGCTTACCCGAGGACTCCGAGCTGCGTGAATCACTTACAAAGAAGCCACCCGAGGACATGAGGCAGCTTATGAGGCGTATCGAAGAGTACAAGCGCCTAGAAGATGATCGGCTGCAGAGCAAAGGTAAGGCCCCATTAATAAACCGTCCCCGGCAGGGAAATTTCCAACCGAGACCGCGGAAGGAATGGAGAACGCAGGAGCCATCCTGGCAGGCAGGAGAAGTTAATGCAACGTTCAAGGAACCAGTGCACCAGATAGTAGAAAAGATCAAGAATGAGCCGTACTTCAGGTGGCCGAATAAGATGGGCGGCGACCCATCGCGGCGGAATCAGAGCTTGTACTGCACTTATCACAGGGAAAAAGGCCATACCACCGAACAATGCCGGGTACTGAAAGATCATTTGGGGCAGCTGGTACGGGCCGGGCATCTGAAGGACTACGTGGTAAACCCCGGCGACCAAGGAATTGGCCATTTGGGCTGTCAGAAAGGCATCCCCCAACAACCGCCGCGCGGGGTAATCGAGATGATACTCTTACCCCCGTGGAATAATCCAGTGACAGAAAGAGGGGTGTTGACAGTAGCACCTGTGAAAGAGTCACCGGACGCGGGGCCGGCGGAGAAGAAAGCGAAGTATGGTCAGGGGGCAATCACCTTCGGGGAGGACGATCTAGAAGATACAATACAACCGCACGAAGACGCGTTAGTGATCACTGCTCGGATAAGCGGTTTCGACGTGAAGAGGGTGATGATAGATCAGGGCAGCGGGGCTGATGTAATGTATCCGGATCTGTTCAGCGGACTCGGGCTGAAAACTCAGGACTTGGAAAAGTACAATGCGCCGCTAGTCTCGTTCGATGGAAGAATAGTGATGCCGGAAGGGCGGATTACGCTGCCTGTGGACGTAGGGGGAAAGGAAGTAAGAGTCACCTTTATTGTGGTTAAGTCCTTCTCACCGTACACGGCAATCTTGGGAAGACCATGGATACACGCCATGAAAGCCGTGCCATCCACCCTGCATGTAAAGGTTAAGTTCCATACCGAACAGGGTATCGCAGTGGTGAAAGGGAGCCAGCGGATGGCCAGGCAGTGCCTAGTAGCTGCAGCGAACTTGGAAAGCCAGCATACGCGGTGCGACAAAGCGGACGAAGAGGTTCCGTTATAGCAATCACCGCGCCCCCGAGAAGTTCCGGGGAAAGCTTGCGCCGAGGAATTGATAAAAGTCGGAATACTGCCGGATACCGACAAGCACTTTCAGATAGGAGCCAGTCTGACGACCCGTGAGAGGGTTGAATTGTTGCTATTCCTTGTTCAGAGCCTAGACGTATTTGCATGGAGTCCGTACGAAGTGCCAGGAGTAGATCCTGAATTTATCGTCCACAGGCTCAACGTGGATGCCTCATTCCCTCCCAAGAAACAAAGACCGAGGAGGAAAGCACATGAACATGCCGAGGCTGTTAGGGCCGAGGTTCAGCGTTTAAAGGAGGCAGGTGCAGTGAAAGAGATCTTCTTCCCAGAATGGCTTGCGAACACAGTGGTGGTGAAGAAGAAAAGCGGTAAGTGGAGGGTCTGCGTGGACTTCACAGATTTGAACCGAGCATGCCCGAAGGACCCATTTCCAATGCCCAAAATTGATCAGTTGGTAGATGCCACGTACGGACATCCGAGAATGAGCTTTCTGGATGCATTTCAAGGCTATCACCAGATTGCCCTGGCCGGCGAGGATCAGGAAAAGACCGCGTTCATATCTCCCGACGCCAATTATCACTACACCGTAATGCCGTTCGGCCTGAAGAACGCCGGGGCAACCTACCAGCGGATGATGACAAGGATGTTCCGTGACATGATTGGACGGACAGTGGAGATATATATAGACGACCTTGTAGTAAAAAGCAAACTGCAAACGCGGCACGTGCAGGACCTCCAGGGGGTATTCGGGGTATTGCGGCAACACAGGCTGCGCCTTAATGCAGGGAAGTGTGCCTTCGGAGTGGGGGCTGGAAAGTTTTTAGGATACCTGATCTCCAGCCGGGGAATAGAGGTGAACTCCGACCAAATTGTCGCCGTGCAACTCCTTAGGCCTCCGAGCAACCCAAAGGAAGTACAGGTGTTGACCGGGATGATGGCAGCTCTTAACCGGTTCATTTCTAGATTTTCCGACCGTTGCCGTCCGTTCTACCAGCTCCTTAAGAAATGGAAGGGGTTCCAGTGAGATGCCGAGTGTGAAAAAGCATTCCAGGATTTAAAGGAGTACCTAACGCACGCGCCGATACTGACTGCCCCGGAGCCCGGAGAGGACCTGTTTATGTACCTCTCGGTGACCGACCATGCCGTTAGCGCCGTGCTATTGTGTGACCGGGGGAAGCAACAACCTGTGTATTACATCAGTAAGACACTAGTTGACGCCGAGACCAGATACTTGCCGTTGGAGAAGCTGGTTCTGGCACTAGTGCATGCAACCAGGAAGCTGCCGCAGTACTTCCAAGCCCACACCGTGTACGTACTAACTGAATACCCTTTGCAATCATTGCTAAGACGGTCAGACTTCACAGGGCGGATAGCGAAATGGGGGACCAGGCTCGGGGCTTTTGACGTACGGTATAGGCCGAGGACTGCTGTAAAGGGGCAGGTATTAGCTGATTTTGTGGCGGAGTTTTCACCAAGAGGCTCGTGCCAGATAGTCTGCCAGACGAGTCGCCGCTCATGGAGGATATATGTGGACGGCGCCTCTAGCTCCACGGGGGCTGGCGTGGGGGTCGTAGCTATTGGGCCCGAGGGGGTTCGCCTGGAGCATTCCTTCAGGTTCGGATTCAAGGCCTCCAATAATGAAGCAGAATATGAAGCCTTGATAGCCGGACTGAGCATAGCCTCAAGTTTGGGGGCCCAGGATGTGGAGGTATATTCGGATTCACGGCTGATTGTCAATCAGGTTAATGGCAGTTTTGAGGCCCGAGACCCTCGGATGAAGGCGTATTTGGAGCGGGTGAAGCAGATGATGGCCGGGTTCGAAATGGCGAGGGTCGTACAAGTAGCTCGTACGCACAACAGCCACGCCGACTCCCTCGCCACGCTGGCGTCATCAGTAGCCGAGGATGTACCCCGGCTAATCAGAGTGGAGCAAATTCCAGAACCGAGTATCAAACTATCTGATAATTCGGCAGTCGCGGCTATCGCTACACAGGGGCCCAGTTGGATGGACCCGATCATTGAGTTCTTGGCCGAGAACCGGGTCCCACCCGACGAGAAGGAAGGAAATAAAATCCGAAGAACCGCTCCTCGGTTTTGGCTATCAGAAGACCGCACGTTGTATCGGAGATCCTTCGGGGGGCCGTATCTTCTATGCCTGCATCCGAACAGAGTGAATGAGCTTCTAGAGGAACTGCACGAAGGGGTATGTGGTAGCCACGTAGGAGGGCGGTCATTAGCCCACCGGGCTATGACCCAGGGATTTTGGTGGCCTCGAATGCAGAAAGACGCCGCCGAGTACGTGCGCAAGTGTGAAAAATGTCAAAAACACGCTCCCATGATACATCAGCCCGCCGGCCATTTCAATCCGGTTAGTAGTCCCTGGCCATTCGCACAGTGGGGGCTAGATATACTGGGGCCGTTCCCACGATCAACGGATAACCGAAGGTTCGTCCTCGTAGCCGTTGATTACTTTACGAAGTGGGCGGAGGCTGAAGCCTTGTCGAATATTCGAGACGTGGACGTGAAAAAATTCGTATGGAAGAACATTGTTACCAGATTCGGGGTACCAGATTCCTTGGTTTCAGACAATGGGCTGCAGTTCGACAGCCGGGCATTCAGAGAATTCTGTACGGAACTCGGCATCAGGAACAAGTATTCTACCCCAGCGTACCCTCAAAGCAATGGCCAAGCTGAAGCCGTCAACAAGGTAATTGTCAATGGGCTGAAGAAGAGACTTGATAATGCTAAGGGGAACTGGGCCGACGAACTGCCGAACGTCCTATGGGCTTACCGGACAACTCCGAGAAGATCCACGGGGGAGACCCCTTTCTCTCTTACCTACGGTGCCGAAGTTGTTATTCCTACCGAGGTGAGTATATGCAGTTCGCGAGTAGCTGAATATGACCCCAGTTCGAATGACGAGATGTTGGTTAGACAGTTGGACCGGCTGGAAGAGCGCCGTGAAGCAGCAACTGTCCGGCTGGCCGAATACCAACAAAAACTGGCAAGAAGGTACGACCGGAGCGTGAGAGCAAGGAAGTTTGACGCTGGAGACCTGGTTCTAAGAAAGGCAGTGGGGCACATGCGAGACATCCATGCAGGCAAGTTAGCACAATCCTGGGAAGGACCGTATAGAGTCACGGCAGTAGCTGGGGAAGGGGCATATTACTTGGAGGAGCTAGACGAGAGGCCACTACCTCGCTCCTGGAACATTCAGAACTTGAAGAGGTTCTACCATTAGAAAAACGCGCGTTCGGTCTGAATTGTACATTTGTTGGTGTTAATAACAGACGTTGTTGATACAAGACGCTGGCAAGAGGAGTTACAAATTTCCTAAGGACAGAAGCCTGTCTCTCGGTTCGATCCCTATCACCGAGCAGGTGGAAACCTGATATTTTGCCTAAGGACAGAAGCCTGTCTCTCGGTTCGATCCTTATCACCGAGCAGGTGGAAACCTGATACTTTGCCTAAGGACAGAAGCCTGTCTCTCGGTTCGATCCCTATCACCGAGCAGGTGGAAACCTGATATTTTGCCTAAGGACAGAAGCCTGTCTCTCGGTTCGATCCCTATCACCGAGCAGGTGAAAACCTGATACTTTGCCTAAGGACAGAAGCCTGTCTCTCGGTTCGATCCCTATCACCGAGCAGGTGGAAACCTGATATTTTGCCTAAGGACAGAAGCCTGTCTCTCGGTTCGATCCCTATCACCGAGCAGGTGGAAACCTGATACTTTGCCTAAGGACAGAAGCCTGTCTCTCGGTTCGATCCTATCACCGAGCAGGTGGAAACCTGATATTTTGCCTAAGGACAGAAGCTTGTCTCTCGGTTCGATCCTATCACCGAGCAGGTGGAAACCTGATGTTTTGCCTAAGGACAGAAGCCTGTCTCTCGGTTCGATCCCTATCACCGAGCAGGTGGAAACCTAATATTTTGCCTAAGGACAGAAGCCTGTCTCTCGGTTCGATCCCTATCACCGAGCAGGTGGAAACCTGATATTTTGCCTAAGGACAGAAGCCTGTCTCTCGGTTCGATCCCTATCACCAAGCAGGTGGAAACCTGATATTTTGCCTAAGGACAGAAGCCTGTCTCTCGGTTCGATCCCTATCACCGAGCAGGTGGAAACCTAATATTTTGCCTAGGGGCAGAAGAATGTCTCTCGGATCGGTCCCTATCACTGAGCGGGTGGAAACCCAACTCTCTTCTAAAGACCTAAGCCTGTCACTCGGCTCGGCCTCATCTCCGAGCATATTGAGAACTAACACTATCCAAATAACTGGGGCCTAACTTTCGGAATGTTTACACACCCCGAGCTACGGGAAATCGTGAAACTAGCGCTCGTCCCGAAGACAAACTTTGCTCCCAACTTGACTACATTTGCCGGGCGGGTTAGAAACGTAGAACTAAAAATACTTTCAAGTGCACACCCCCGAGCAAGACAAAGTTCCCCGGGAAGGGTAAACCCATCATCTGGGAAGCAAGCCCGGGCGGCATATTCAGCAGGCAACACGTTAATACGTAATAGAAAAAAGGAAACAACACAATAACATTAACTGGAATTCCATAAGGCAAAATGTTCGAAATGCGGTAAAAGCCGAAGAAATAAAATGTCTTGTCACCACAGCCTGGTGACTTAGGCAAAAACCTTTCAAAAAAAAAAAAAAAAAAAAAAAAGAGAAGAAAGAAACTAAGTTAAAAAGTAGATAAATATGTGAGGCAATCAGCTGGAAGGGGCGTCGCCGCGGGGATCACTGGTGACCTCCAAACCGGTTGGCTCGGCATGGGAATCAATGGCCTCCACCAGTGCCCGCATACTGGAGGTCTCCTCCTCATCAATGACAAGGGGGGCGGTCTGTGCGGGCGCAGCTTGAGCCGGGAAAGGTATCTCGGCTGGGTTCCGCAGTGGGGAATCCCCGGGAACGCCCGCAGCCTGGAGTGCGGCTAGCCACCCTTCCTGGAACCCAAGCCTGTGAGCCTGACGGATGACCGGCTCCGCTGAGTTCTCGGCGTCAGCAAACCCCTCGTCGTACCACTTGCTTTCGCAAGCGTCCAACGCAGCCTTTAGAGCCGCCGCCTCCTCTGCCTGGGCTGTTTTCAGGCTCTCTGACGTGGCCAACTGCAGCTGCACGTCCCCCAGCTTCTTTTCAAGCTCGGCACTCAACCCCTCAGCGCGAGCCCTGGCCTCCTCGGCTGTAGCTGCTCTTTTCTCTGCGTCCTCCGCGGCTTTAAGCTTTTCCGCGGCGGTGACTTCAGCCACATCCTTCAGGGCTTTTTCCCGCCCAGCATCCTCGGCAAGCTCTTTGAGTTTCCCATCCACGATCTGGGACAATTACGCGGCCTGAACAAATGATTGCGTACATAGCGTATGTCAATATGCCGTTCATAAACAGATTCAAAGAACAAACCAATAAAGAAACTAAGTGTTGTAGTTGTAGAAAATCTTACCGCCATAGTAAGCCAGACGAGCCGCCTCCCAACAGACTCTTCCGTCCCCTCCTCATAGGCGTGGACGTCTTCGGGCAAGAGCAAGCTGCTTGCCAAGCTCTGAGCAACGCGGCCCCCCTGCCCCTTGTTCCAGACTCGGAGGCTGGCAGTCTCGGTGAGGGGCTCGCCGTCCATCAGGAAGGAGGGTTGCCAGATCGCGGCGGACCTGGATGTTGAGGCGCCGTCCGGCCGGGGCTGAGTTACCGGCTCGCGGATGACGATGCCGGCTGGAGGTCGAGTCGAGACCACGCCCGGGCCGGTCTGTGTTTGTTCCCCGGTACGTGGCCTCTTGCGTCTGCCCCCTGTGCCGGTCTGCTGGGCAGGAGGCGTTTGGGATGGCTGGTTCGAACCCTCCTGCTGCGGACCGGCTGGGCCTGCACCGGGCACGAAACGGCCGATCGTCATAGCTCTTCTTGTCACCATTTCGCGGCCTTGTTCGGACTCTGTTTCCGAAGAGTCAACTTGTTCGGCTGCGGCGTCGCGGACCACCTGAACGGGCTCCTCCGCTTCCTCGGGAACCTCGGGCTGAGCGGGATCTTGTTGCTCGATCTGTTGGTGAGCTCTTTCTCGGAGTGCACGAGACACTCTTTCAGCCGATTCGTCGCGGAGTGGCTGGCGCTCGTCCGAACAGATATACCGAGGCCCGAGGTCACGTGCTTCCCCTACCGAGAACCTTTTGGGCAGGAAGTTCGAGTTGCGCACGTCGATGTAGGAGAGCAAGGGGCTGTCCACCAAAAGTGCCTGGCTGAACGCCTGCCAGGTAGAGTAGACGGGGGCGACACCGAGGATCAAATGCGAAGCTCGGAGTTGTCCGTCCGAGTGCACGAAGATTTCTGACCTCAGCACGAAATTCAGGTCGCGGACGTGCACTACTCGGCGATCCGGCTTGAATCTTTTGCTGTCTGCACAAAAACCACACAGAGTTGGTTAGGGGTTACTCGAGGGTGAGGATCAAACATAAGGAAAAAGTAAAGATGCTTATTACCGACCTACATCGCGCGGAGAAAACGGGCAGGGGAGCTCCCCGGCAAACCAATTGCCGCTCACCCGTACAAATTCCCCGGCTGAATTTCTATTGGAATCAGGTAGGCATGAGATCAGCCGTACCCTCATATCCCTAGTTCTCAGATAGTAATCTGAATCAATGTTGCCGCATAAACTGTACATAAAGTTAATATCGTGCTGGTTTAACTCTAGACCGAACGTATGGTTCAACCTACTGACACAGCTCACTACCCGGTAAAAGTTGGGAGGGAGTTGGTCGGGGCAAAGACCGTAAAACCTAAGGGTTCTTAGGATAAGGGGATCTACCGGGAACCTAACCCCGCCCTCCAGTATGGCCATCAATGGAAAGAAAACAGTATTGACGCCTCGGCGCCTTTGGATGTCTATATCACCCTCGGGACAGTACGCAATATCTACGTCCCCGGGCACATCGTAAGCGGCCCTAAAGGTGGCCAGAGCAGCCTCAGAAGAAAGGAGGTGAGAATAGCCCATTTCCTATGCTATAACCTCTAGAAAGGAGAACTACGATCTATGAGAGCAAAAGAACGAAACAGAGAATCAGAAAGGAAGAAGAAGAAGACTTACTTGGGGCTCTAAGAGAGAAAGATCCTGAGCTAGAAGGAATGCGCGGAGAGGAACGCTCAACCAAACGAAAGGTAAAAAATTTTAAAGGATGCGAAAAAATGAAGGGGAATGCCTGAGGGGGATTTATATAGGGGATGGGCGAGGAGTAAATAGCATTTAATAAACCGGCGGCGCGAAGTCCAACCAGCCATCGCGTCAACTGTCACACGCGCGACGCCTCGGTTCGCGAAGCGTCAGGCAATAATGACAGCCTATCAGACTTAATGCGCCTTTTGAGAGGCGCGCTAGTTGCCAAGGAAACCCCCTGCCCGGGCCATCGACCCCTTCAGATTCCTTGATTCACCCCCCGAGAACGTGGGCCGAATCAAGGAGGGGCTAATGTACGGCACCGAGCTCCCTGGGCTTGTTGGACCAGTAAGGCCCACAAGGGCCCTACTTCCTTGGCACGCTTGGGCAAAAACAGTTTGGTCTTAGCCGCTCACACGTGCCTCCCAAAAGTTACGTCATCCTCCGAGGATACCTCCCCGAGAAGCTCAATTGCGCCCGGGGAACATACGACCGAGCATTAGCGGCCGGGAGTTGTATCCGCCGAGCATCAGAGATTGGGAACCATTCCCAAGGCCACTCCCACCTAAACATCCACAAATCATCATCTGTATTGGACCTTCAAATGCACTAGCGCAAGCGTAATCATCGCCATCCCACTAGCACCTCACTATAAATACAAGGATCTTGGGAAAGAAGAAGGTTGTTGAAAAAACTGGGGAGACAAGAGGGGAAAAAGAGGGATAGGTAAGGAGAGAGGCTCTCAATCAGTCTCAGTGAAGGAACGACCCAGTGTAGGAACTCCAGGCCCACAATACAAATAGATTGTGAGCCCAAACGAGTCGCAGCCCAGCATCCTCGTTAGAAGGTCCGCACAGGAAGCGTTTAGGCGCAGCTTGTACTTCCTCAAGACATCAAAGGTGCAGCCGAGGTCTCCTAAGTGCTCGGATACCACTTTACTCTTCACCACCATATCATCAACATAGATTTCGATGCTCTTGCCCAACTGCGGCTCGAACATTCTCGTCATCATCCTTTGATAAGTAGACCCTGCGTTCTTCAGGCCAAACGGCATCACCTTGTAGTGGTAGTTTCTAATAGGTGTCACGAAAGCTGTCTTCTCCTGATCCTCCAAGGCTAGTGGTATTTGATGATAGCCTTGAAAGGCATCTAAGAAACTCATCCGAGAATGGCCTACAGTCGCATCCACCAGCTGGTCTATCCGAGGCATGGGGAATGGGTCTTTTGGGCATGCCCTATTTAGGTCCGTGAAGTCTACACAAACCCGCCATTTTTCCCTTTTCTTCTTGACCACCACGGTGTTGGCCAACCATTCGGGGTAAAAAACCTCTTTGATAGCCCCTGCACGCTTAAGTTTTTTCACTTCTTCCCTGATCGCATTAGCATGTTCTCTTGACGGGCGTTGGGGTGGTTGCTTCTTGGGAGTGATGGACGAATTGACATTGAGATGGTGACAGATGAAGGCTGGATCAATCCTTGAAGCATCACAGGCATCCCATGCAAACACGTCAATATTCCTTTTGAGGAACTCAATCAACTTCTCCTTCTCCTGAAGAGGGAGTTGGGCCCTAACCTGAAAGAACTTCTTTGGGTCATCACCAATAACCACCTTCTCTAGATCTTCGTATTTTGTTTCCTCGGCAGCTGCATCAGGACGTGCCACTGGGGCCTTTAATTGCTATAAGATTTTTTCAGCAGATGCCGAGGACTTCGCATTAAGTCGATGTGAAATGGCAGCCACCATGTACTGCCTTGCAACCACAGATTTCGAGAACCTGGTCCCCTAATGGAAATTTCACCCTCTGGTGCAGGGAGGAGGCAACAGCCCCCAAAGTATAGAGCCATGGCCTACCGACAATGGCCGTGTATGGAGAGTAGGTATCCACCACGATAAAGTTCACCTCCACTATCTCTGGGCCGATTTGGATAGGTAGCCTAATTATACCCTTTGGAATAACAAGCTTCCCGTCGAAGCTCATCAGAGGAGAGCTATAGGGCATCAAATCTTCCGGCTTCAACCTCAGCCCATTGTAGAGGTCAGGGTACATAATCTCAGTCCCACTGCCATCATCTACCATCACTCTCTTCACGTCATAGTCCTCGATTCTAAGGGTGATCACTAGCGCATCATCATGGGGCTAGGTGGTCCTAATTTTGTCTTCTTCTGAAAAACTCAAGATTGGGTGGAAATTCTTTCTGGCCCTTTTCGGTTTAGGCTGGGGCTCCTCGGCGGGCATCTGAGCCACAGACAACACTCGTGAAGGACGCATGCCTGTTCTTCCTAGTGCGGCCAAGATTACATTGATCGTCCCTGCGAGTGGTCTCAGTGCAATGTCTCCCTGAGGCTCTTGATGGGTCTAGCCTTGATGACCATTGGACTAGTGCAGAAGGGGCTTCGGCTTTCCTTCTCGAACCAATTGGTCCAAATAGTTCCAAAGATTCTTGTAGTTCTCTGTGGTATGTCCGTGGTCCTGGTGGTATTGGCAATAAAGGTTCTGATTGCACCTCGTGGGCTCTCTCGCCATCTTATTCGGCCATTTAAAATATGGCTCGTTCTTGATTTTCTCCAACACTAGTGTACTGGTTCTTGGAATACAGCATTGACAATTTGTGTGTTGGTTGCTCCGGATTGCCCTATGAAATCTCTTCTCGGGCGGTTGCCTATATATCGGTCCGACCTGAAATCCCTCATCTCCTGAGGGATAACCTTCTCCTTTCCCTTGCCTTGCAGCTGGTCCTCCTCTACTTGTTTGTACTTATCGATCCGGTCCATCAGTTGGCACATACTGGTGGCAGGCTTACCAGTCAGAGGCTTCCTCAAGCCGTGCCTAGCTGGGAGACTACTTTTGAAGGTGCTGATGGCGACATCATCAAAACTGTCATCCAATTCATTATACATCTCCCAATATCTGTCCGAGTAGGCCTTTAAGGTTTCTCCATCATGCATGGATAAGGACAATAACACACTTAATGGCCAAGGAGCTTTGCTGTTGGTAACAAAGTGGGAGCCAAAGGTTTGGGTTAGCTGCCTATACGAACCTATGGAATTCATCTTCAAGCCATTGAACCACCTCATTGCCACTGGTCCCAAGCTAGATGGGGAAACCTTGCACATCAGCGCCTCGTTCTTGGAATGGACAGCCATCCTTTAGTTAAATTGGCTCACATGTTTCACAAGGTCTGTTTTGCCATTATAAACAGCGAAGATTGGTTGCTGGAACTGCCGAGGAAGTATAGCCTTTTCTATATGGCGCTTGAAAGGCAACTTGGAGAGTTGATCCAATGCCCTGCTCATGGCATCGCTTCCCAAGCCCCTAAGAGATGGGCTTCTACATTTACGCCTCTGGTAGTGCTCTTCCTTGTGAGAGAATGTCTCGCTTGGAGGGGTTCTCGATCTTTGCCTATAGTCATCATCGCTTTCATTATCGGAGGGCACGTCAAGGCTAGAATGAGACCGCTTTCGTTATGCATGGCGCAGCTTTCTCTTCAAGTCGTCTATCTCTCACTACAGGGCTAGCTTATCATCCTGTCTCTGGGATACGTGGCTCCTAACATCTTCTGGTTGCATAGCCTGGTTGTTATTTTGTCTCTGGAGCAAGTGATTGCCCCCACGAGAGTGGCTTCTGCTGGTTTGTGTGGTGTGTACACTTTCCTCTAGAAACCTTCCATTCTTTTCGTTTCGATCATGCTTAGGGTTGTGAAAGTTACCCTATTGTTGGGATCTAGCCAGCTCAGGTTGATGGGAGCTTGCTTGATGATGGACTGATCCTACCATGCTTGATTGCTGCCCTTACTAGCACACAAGTTCTTCCCACAGACGGCGCCAATTGTAGGGACTGAGTTTGAGCACTTCTATTATTAGATGAGTGGACTCAGACCCAACTAGTCCAATATAATAAATTTGTAGAGAATGAGTTTAAGAACTAGGCCATAGTGAAGATTATAACAACTAAACATGGTTACGAGTGGATTGAATAAGAAGGACTTGGATTAAAGTATGAAATTCTGTTCCTCGGCCCTAGCCTGAGGAACTAGTAGTTCTTATTATTGCCTTTGCGTCTAGTTACAAAGGTCTCAAGTATTACATCAATTGTTACAATATTCTCTCCGCTTCTAATTTTTCCTCTAACATTCTGGAGGACTTCTTACATTATATACTCCCTCTCAGTTGATCCTGGCCCTCCATCTGTCGATCATGCGGTTGCTACTTGAGTGCTTGTCCCATCAGCCACCTTCTTCAATTTTCTATAAGCTGCAACAACCTAGGCAACATTGTTTAAGGGTAATTTCCTCATTAATGCGGCTATAATGTTAGTTGTGGGCATTTAATGTGGAGGTGACAGTTTCTCCTTGAATTGCTCTTCTACCATGCTTCCATGGCTGTCCCATTGTACTTGTCCTTTTCTTAGGATGTTTTGGGAGGTTGCCTTTGATGGCATGTTACTCTTCCCATCCATGATCTCGGCTGGCCAAGGATAGGATCGTCCTCGGCGATGCTTCTTGGTAACTTGGGCTTTCTACGTTCATCCTCGGGCGTTTCTTCATCCTCGGCGTGGGCCTTGAGCTTAATATAAAGTGGGCTGGGTTTGCCAAATTCTTAGGCCTCACATCAAAAATTAACTTTCTTAATTTTTTTTTAAGTAAGATTCTCTTCACATATTTAGTGATAGGAAAGTCTAGTAACACAATGTTTATTATAATTTTGATTTGATCCACAATTAATGGTGGAGAAAAAGTGGTGAGTTGTGAATGTGATTATCCTTTATTCATGGTAGACCACTTTAAAAGATTATGGCAAAAATTGTGTGAGAAACTGTTTTGTGATTAGGGGCAATGTATGCGTTCATCACTTGCCACATTGTGTTTCTTTTTAGACCAGGTTAGGCCACTCCTGCACGTGCAATGTGTCATTATTTGAAAAGAAAAAAAAGAAAAAGAAAAAACTCAGTTTGTTTGAGAAAATTGATGTTATGACTTACGATTTAACAAGTCAATAAAAACATGCAAGATTGCAAGTCCGTTTTCACGTGAAGCCGTAGAGTTTGAATATTGGACCCTATACAAGGAAAGGGGAAGTCGCTTATGACCAGATTTTAGCCTAATGTCTGTTTTTTTATTAACTTAAATTAACAAATTTTATTATTGATATTGATAGAACCAAATTATATTTGTTATACTTGTGAGTTCTTGATGAATATTTTTAAAGGGTCCGGTTAACAATTGCCTTTACAGTAATTATTAATAAATTATTTTAGGAAATATTTGATAGTACTTTTATAAAAAAAATTAAAAAATACGTCAAAATATTTATTATTTTTTTTTCCGATAAAACTTTCTTAAAATTGTTTACTAACCAATACGCTTAGGGCATTCGTTAACACTTCCTTTTTTGAAGAGTTTGTTATCATACATTTCAAAAACTAATTTATTATACAGAAACTTTGAACCATTAAGGAAACAAAAGAGATGTTGCTTTTAAAAAAAAATTATATACGTTAATTTTATTGATAAGATTTGAACCTATAGTGCTTGTTTATAATGGTGCAAAAATTGACTTATCAGGTTAGTTAATTGAAACTAACGAATTTTATTATTAATATTGCTAAAACCAAATTTTTTAACTAAATGAATACCGTAGTTATCATACATTTCTAAATATTTGATAATACTTTTATGAGAAATTGAAAAAGATGTTAAAATATTAATTACTTATTTTTATTTTTGATAAAAACTTTCTTAAAATAATTCATTAACCAATGCGCTTAGGGTATTCGTTAACTCTTCACTTTTTGAATAGTCCGTTATCATGCATTTCAAAAACTAATATATTATATGAAAACTTTGAACCATCAAGAAAATAAAAGAGATCTTACTTTTTTGAAATTTTTATATATGTTAATTTTATTGATAAGATTTGAACCTATAATGCCTGTTTATAATGGTACATAAATTGACTTATCTGGTGAACTAACTGAAACTAACGGATTACTTTCTAAAAAAAAAAAAAAACTGAAACTAATGGATTTTATTATTGACATTGCTAAAACCAAATTATACTTGGGAGTTCATTGCTTCGCTCCAAATCTTTTAATTGAATGAATATCGTTAAAAAGTCACTTATCATACCTTTCTTAAACTAACTTATTAATATTATACTCTCGTTGATAATAAATTATTCCGTTCATTCAATGTATTGTATCTTCCTTTCACGTAAACGTGGATCTTATGTGTAAGAATCACTTCACTTTTTTACGTGAAAGAAAGGTATAATATACAAGTTACACCTAATAATTTCCACTCATTAACAAACAATGAAAGTGTTAAATTTAATTTTTCTAAAAAAAAGGAGAAAAATAACACAGAATAAAACAAAATTTTCCCAAATCACTCGGACCATAAATTGTGGAGAGAATAAAGCCAATCTAGTTGTAGCCACTAGCCACCCTTTGGATTCAAGTAATAGACTTAAATCGTGGTAGAGTAGGACTCTTTTGTATCTTAGATAAAAAAGGAAAAAAGAAAAAAAGAAAAAGAAGGAAAACATAAAAGAGAAAAAAACAAAAAAAAAACTTGGACCTTTTTAAAAATCCAATTCACCAAAACTCAATAATTTTCACTTTCCCGCTCACTCCGCCCTTTTTCAAAAATTTCGCCCTTCCCGATATCTCATAAAAACCTAATAATCCCTTCCTCTCCCTCTCAAACTCTACTTTTCAAACTCTCTATCTCTCCAACTCTCTCGCGCTCGCTCTCTCTCTCTCTCTCTCACACACGCACTCCGATCTCGCACTTCTCTGCCATGGCAAAGCTCAACTCAAGCTCAAAGTCAGTGACCAAGAAAAAGCCGAAGGTGGAAGCGCTGCCGCAGGCGGCGGCGGCGCCGGATCTGAATGAGGAGGAGGTGAGCAGTTCGCCGAGTAAGCGTAGGGCGGTGGAGGAAGAGTCGGCAGTGGCAAAGCGAGTGTTAAGGTCGAGGTCAGTGACCAAGAAAAAGCAGGAAGTGGAAGCGCAGCCGCAGCAGGAGGAGGAGGAGGAGGAGGAGAGCAGTTCGCCGAGGAAGCGTAGTGCGGAAGAGGAAGAGTCGGAAACGGCGAAGCGCAAGTTAAGGTCAAAGTCAGTGGCCAAGAAAAAGCGGAGAGTGGAAGAGCAGCCGCAGGCGGCGGCTCCGAAGGAGGAGGAGGAGAGCCGTTCGCCGAGGAAGGCGGTAGAGAAAAAGGAAGATGACGAGGAAGATTCGAGGTTCGTCGGAGAGCCAGTACCGGACCAAGAGGCTCGCCAACGCTGGCCTAAGCGATACGAGGAAAAGGGAGAGGTATACCTTTTTTGCTTTCTTTTTGAGTTTTCTGTTTGCTCGAAGTGGTAATTTTTGTGTGGAGTTTGTGTTTGGTTAGTCAGAAAATCAATGTGTTAGTAAAATATGGCTTTTGGTTGGCTAGGGATGTGAGATGAGCTTACTTTTGTTTTAATGAGTTTGGTTATGTGTGAAGCTTTCGTTTGGTATAACTAGTCTATTAGTAAAATTGTGAAGTTGGAGGGTTTGTTTGTTTGTTTGCTTTAATCAAATAAAGGTGATTGATTTATAGAAATCTAAAAATGGCAGTTAAAGACGAATAGATGTATGATGATTTGGTTTGTGTGAGACAAGTGAGCTTTTTGTTTTATTGAGTTTTGTTATGTATGAAGTTTTTATTTGGATGGTAAAACAAATCATTGTATATTGAGAGTTTTGTCTGCATCCAGATAGAGCTGTTTGATTGCTGAGAATGTACAATTTTTAAAAAAGGACCCATAGGCATATGATATTTTTATTTGTACGGGATTAGTTTACTTATTGTTGTATTGAACTCAATTCTGTGTGGGGTTTTTGTTTGGTTTTCTAGAAAATTAGTCTATTATTAAATTGTAGAGTTCGAGATTTTTTCTATTACCAAATATGGAGGAGTCTGGTTGCTAGCAATGTGAAATGGAAAAAAGAGGACAATGAGCTTATTTTGAGTAAGCTAAATAGTTGGGCTTAATGTTTATGTTTGCAATTTTTGCTTGGTTTAAAAAATCAGTTTGAAAAACAAATTGGTCTATGATGTATTTGTTTGTGTGTCATGAGCTGACTTGAATTACGTTAAATTATTGTAAAGATTTTAGCTTTGTTGGGTAGATAAAAATGTTTTATTGAGCAGAAACCATATTGTGAAATCAGAAGTGTAATCATTTTGAGACATTATGCTTTGGAGTTTCTATTTGGTTGTTGGGGAAATTTTTATATCATCAAATTGTGAAGTTACTTTTGTGATTGCGTCGACATTAATGTTTTATATATTAAAGGTAGTTTTGAAATTCAAAACTATAAAATGTTAACATTGCTTGTTATGTGTTTTGGTTGGTTTGAATAAAAACAAGAAATACTTATGTTTTTATGTTGGTTTTTTACTTGAGTAGTGAAAATCACGTTTCATGAAGCTTGATCTACCACTTATGGATATTAACTTTTTATGAATAAAGATGGAAGATGGCCTTCAAGCTCTATTTCAAATCATCGTTAATTAAGAGTAATGTTGTGAGTTAAAATAAAATTATGTTGTTTTAATTTGGACCTTTTTGTTTCATTGATGAGTAATGTAAGAAATTTTAATTATAGATGTAGGCTTGTTATGTAATGAGATATTTCTTAGATGGTTAAATCGATTGTTATGTAATGAAATGAAATATTATAAATCTTCTTGATAAGTGATGTGGTGATATTGTTAGGTCATAAGAAGTAAGGATGAATCTGATGAAATTATTTTGGCTCGACGCCATTACACTCAAGCAGAGGTTGATGGTCAAATTCTCTATAATCTTTATGATGATGCTCATGTTAAGGTAAGTTTTAATTTGAAATGCTTTGCTATTTATTGTATATTTTGTTTTGATAGTCTAACTTGTGTTTTTGTTCGTTTGTTTGTTATGTTTAGGCTCCGGAAGGAGTGCCTAGTTATATCGGCAAGATTGTTGAAATGTTTGAGGCAGTGGATGGAGGTTTTTATTTTACAGCTCAATGGTATTATAGGGCTGAGGATACGGTAAGTATCATCTTAACACTATCTCTTGATTTTGGTCCTCAATATTTAGCTTGCTAATGCCTAGTTCTAATTAAATTTTTAATTTTTTTTCCATAGGTCGTACAGAACTGTCACAATCTTATTGACAACAAGCGTGTGTTCTATTCTGAAATCCAGAATGATAACCCACTGGATTGTCTAATTGAAAAATTAACAATTGCTAGGATTCCTTTGGATGTATGATTTCAAATTCTTATATACATTCTTTGATTTTTATAAGTTCTTATATATGTTCTCTTGTTTTTATATAATGTGATAGTAATTAAAATTTCTTTTTCAGGTTGATCCAGCAAATAGAACAATTCCCAATTGTGATTATTATTGTGACATGCTCTATTTATTGCCATATTCTACATTTGTTAAGTTACCAACAGGTTGGTATTTTGTGTTATTTGCATTAAAATGTATCTTTGTTTTAAATTTGAAAGACTTTATTTTTATTTGTCCTATTTTTTCCTTCTTATAAACTTGCAGAAGAGAGGCATAGTAGCTGTGAGGCATCATCCACTATTTCTTGTGAGTGTGATATGAATGGGATTGAACAAGAAGAAGTTTTTAAAGTTCAAGATCACTCTAAGACAGAGGTGACATTGCTAGACCTCTACTCTGGTTGTGGTGCTATGTCAACTGGGTTATGTCTTGGAGCTAATTTGTTCGGTTTACATCTTGTTACCGTAAGTTCTATTCTTTAAGCCAAAATATATACAAACCTGAATTAGATGTCAGATTATCATCATCATTATGTCTTGGGACTAATTTATTTCCTTTGTATGTTGTTGTAGAGATGGGCTGTTGACTTAAACCGGTATGCTTGTGAAAGTCTCAGGTTAAACCATCCAGAAACGGAGGTAGATTTTTTGGTCTCTTTTCTTTTATTGATATATAGGCACTTTCATGCTTAAGTGCAAAGCTCTAATATTAGTTTATCCTTGGCAAATCAGGTTAGAAATGAATCTGCTGAGGATTTTTTATTGTTGCTAGAGGAGTGGGAAAAATTATGTTGTTATTTTTCCTTACTTAAAAGTGATGCTGTTCCACAAGTGTATGCGGATTTGTTTGTTGCCGATGATGGTGATGGTAGTGGTGAGGACGATGATAATGATGAGGCTGATGATGAAGATGGGGAGGTCTTTGAAGTTGAAAAGATATTGGGAATATGTTATGGTGACCCTAATGAGACAAAACAACGGGAATTATATCTTAAGGTATTTGAATTAGTTCATATGAATTAGTTATTATTTGCTTTAATTTTATTTTAGTTATTATTTTACCTTAAGATATAATTATAGATATTTCAAACCAATTCATGCACTTGAGTAAGAAACTAAAGTCTATTATCATGTTAGAATATTTACATGGAGAAGCTAAAATAAATTCAATTATGTGCTCTCTAAAAAAGTAATTAACTATTAAGTTCAATGGTCCAAAAAATGTAATATTGTAAAATTTTAAATGCAGTACTAAGGTTTAAAATTTGAAGTTTTTTAGAATGTGCCTCTTTTTGACAATTGGGTTTTATCATCTCTTGTATTTAGGTTCGTTGGAAAGGCTATGGAGCTGATGAAGACACATGGGAACCAATCATGGGATTGGGGTATTGCATGGAATTTTGTTACATTTTTACAGATATGCTATTTTGTTATATATTTTTCTAATTATGGTTCATTTTACAGGAATTGTGTTAAGACAATAAAAGAATTTGTCACCAATGGTTACAGATCAAAGATTTTACCTTTACCGGTATGTTTGTTGTAATTGGAATTAGTATGCAAGTTATGTCTAACTTGAATGTGACCTTATACTTTTTTTTTATAAATAATGTAGGGTGATGTTGATGTGATATGTGGTGGACCTCCTTGTCAAGGCATAAGTGGTTTTAATCGGTTTAGGAATAAAGAAAATCCATTGGATGATGACAAAAATAAACAACTAATTGTTTATATGAACTTAGTGCAACACTTAAAGCCAAGATATGTTTTAATGGAAAATGTGGTTGATCTTGTTAAATTTGCAAATGGCTTTCTTGGACGTTATGCATTGGGTCGTCTTATTGGCATGAACTATCAAGTCCGGATGGGGATGATGGCAGCAGGTGCATATGGGCTTCCACAATTTCGCATGCGTGTTTTCTTATGGGGGGCACAGCCTACTGAGGTTTGTAAATAATTATATATTTTTTATTTGGTATGACTATCTTGAAGCATTTTTGTGCTAATTAGTTGTTTTCCTTTGGCAGAATCTGCCTCAGTTCCCACTCCCCACCCATGATGTTGTTGTAAGGGGGGTTATTCCATTAGAGTTTGAGGTATAAGAGGGTTACTTGCTCTATAGTAGAAATTCTATTTTCCTTGCTGATGGTTTTCTTATAAGTTTATTTATGTATTGATGCAGAAGAATACAGTTGCTCATGATGAAGGTCACAATCTCAAATTGGAAGAAAAGCTTTTGCTTAAAGATGCAATTTCTGACCTTCCTGCTGTATGTTTTATCATTACTTGCTTCTTTTTACATATGTTTGCAATCTATTGTAATATAATTTATCTTTTAACTTTTTATTCAGGTTGAGAATAATGAATGCCGAGATGAAATGCCCTACAGTGAGCCTCCCCAGACAGAGTTCCAGAAGCTTATTAGACTAGGCAGAGATGGTATGCTTCTGTGTTTGTTGCATAAATTTTTCTAAATCCATGGAGTTATATTCTGTGTGATGTTCATTTCTGAAGTGTCAATTTGTTGAAAGGAGGAACTTGATTATGCTTCAAATTAATTTTTTTATCAGTGTCTTTTTCAATGGGTGTGCATCATTGAAAGAAATTTTTTTTTGAAGATGCGTATTTCGATACTATTCCCATATACCTGTATATGCAACTGTTTCATTACATGTGAGTTTGAAATCATTTTTAATACACTAACATTGAATGAGTAACTCTTTTTGATTAGTACTGCAGGTTTTGTGTTGTTATCATATATTAAATTTGTGTTTATAGCAACTAGCAAGTGTGCTAATTTACTGTTTTATTAAATATAGAATTATGTGTATGATGGTTTTTCCCCTTTTTCAGGTCAATATTTTCAATGAATTATATGATGTACTGTATTTTCTCTATTTTTTTTTCCTTTCTTTGAATGGTGTTTCAAGTCAATCAACTTTCTTAATAAATTTGGTAGGTAATGTTGAAGGTCTAAATGTACATTTTGGTGGGTGTTTTTTTTTGGCAGAATTGCTGGGTCTTCCAAAGCAAGAACCATTAGAATGTGTCCTTTATGATCATCGTCCATTGGCATTGAATAATGATGATTACGAGCGTGTTTGTGAAATCCCTCAGAAAAAGGTGATTTTTCATATCATGCAATATGTATTTATAGTTTGACTAGCACAGGGAATGCCTGTCCTAATTGAGTGAAGTTCTGTTGAGAGCCTTTGTTCCGTTCGCACACTGAGAGTCAAGGACTTCGGGTGAGGTTCCCTTGCTTGAGTATTCTTCCTAGGGTTTGGTCTCATTCATCTTAATAGCATTTCAGTGGACTAAATGTTCAAAGCAGAATACAAAGAGGAGTGAACAGATAACCGGAGAGGAGAGATGCAACTAGATTGAAGTATTAATATTTTCCATGTGTGCATTTTTTTCTTATTTTTACTTCGTTTGAATGTTTGGTTAGGGTGCAAATTTCAGAGATCTGCCTGGTGTTCGGATCTGTTCAGATTCGAATAAAAATAAAGTAGAATGGGATCCAGATGTAGAGAGAGTCTATTTGAAGTCAGGGAAACCCTTGGTAATTTTTTTTTCCCTACTATTGTTTTTTTCAAATGGTAGTGGTTATGGATATATTTTTACATATTATTTTCAGCAATTTGGGCTGATAAGTCCTATTTACTTGTAGGTACCAGATTATGCAATGAGTTTTGTCAACGGGACGTCATCTAAGTAAGTATTTCTTTTGGCTGGTTTTTTTGTTTGTTTGTTGATTTTGCTAGTTGATTTGCATTTCATATATTCTTCTTTCAAATTCTTGTAGACCTTTTGCACGTTTATGGTGGGATGAGACTGTGCCCACTGTTGTTACACGAGCTGAGCCTCACAATCAGGTCATCTCCTTGTTTAAATTGTTATAGCTTAAAAGGATATGCGCGGTGTTTCTTGATGGTTAACATGTCTCTCTATTACAGGCAATTTTACATCCAGTACAGAACAGGGTACTCACAATACGTGAGAATGCCAGACTTCAGGGTTTTCCTGATTGTTACAAGCTTTGTGGTCCAGTAAAAGAGAGGTGCCTTTCATTTTCCTACTCTTGGTTGAAGAAAATACTGCAAATACATGTTTCTACTAGTGAATCTCATGAGTTTGTGGTGCCCAAATGGCACTTTATCCTACTTGGCATCTTTTTCAAACTGAATTGTTACTTTACAATAGAGAAACTAAAGTGGTTTTTAATAGAAGAGGACCATTTCATAAGTGAATTTTTGTTGATTTTGTAAATATGGAAACTATACAAGAGATTAAACCTGAAGGGGTTGCACAATTGGCTGGAAACCATTCTTCAAGAAGCTTAGATTGTTGGCTCAATTCTCATCTTCCCTTGGGGCCAAAACTTAGAGAGAAAATTTGAGTGATTAGGGAAAGGGGAAGGAGATTCCCTTTTAATGTTTCTGTCAGTTGTGGTTATACAAGATGAGGTTTGCCATGCTATGTAGTTATGTAGTATCATTTGAATAGAACAATTCTGATGCATTGTGTTGCTGGTATTGTATTGCATCTCATGCTGAGTTGTCAACCTTTTTAGGGTTTCTGTCAAACAAATGTGAAGTGATGTTCTTGACTAGTTTGATGCTCATGACAAGTCTAGTGTTTCTACATATTTGTAGCTGGAAAAGTGAATTTTAGTTTCTTAGTCATTCCTTTGGAATATATCTGATAGATAAAATTTGGTTTTTCGGTTTTCTGAATCTGTAATGCTTAATTGTGTTGGAATTTTTGATACAGTTGTTGATTTTAAGTCTATTTCTTTGATATTGTTTCAGATACATTCAAGTTGGGAATGCCGTTGCGGTTCCTGTTGCTCGAGCCTTGGGCTATGCATTAGGTTCAGCATTTCAAGGTTCTAGTGGTGTTAATGAACCCGTGTTTAGATTGCCTCCAAAATTTCCAAACATTTCAGGAGTGTGTTCTTCAGCAGCATCTGAGGATGATGCTTGATTCTTTCTTTGGAAGAGATACATTGTATTTGAATATTATTAATTCTATCACGGGAATTGTAAATTGCCCTAATTGGGTTATTTTTGTCACTCTGATTTGCAATATTATTAGATGAATTAATTGAAGTGCCTCTTACCTTTTAGGTAAAAATGTTGCTTTATTGTGATTGATATTTTGGTGCTCTGTTTGAAATGAGTAGTTTTGCAATGTGTCTTATATTGCTTCTCTCAAGTCTCAACTATTCCATAAAAAATCAAACATTTTATCTTCACATGGAATGGCTAAAGTTGAACAGTTTGTCCCTGCAGATTGATTCATTGACAAGCAGATTTTCCAGCTAACAAAGATCTTGTATGTTTTGAGTGCCCTAAATGCATGGAAGGTGAATTCTCAATTATGAGCAAGAGTCAATGCAAAACATAATTTTTAAGGAGAAAGTCATGATTCTCTCAAACCTTTCCTTTCTGTAGATAAAAAGATGGTAAAAACATAAAATTAACCTATGTGGGGTTGCCAAAGGCCTTGTAGATGCACAAAGTACTTGGGGAGAAAGGGTTCGAGCTGCAGGAATAATAACATGTTGTAATTATCTCTAAAAAAAAAAAAATGTATGTGGGGTCAAATATTTTTTTTTATTATGTTTTTATAGAAAATAAGTAATTTTTATGCAAAATTTACAGTAAGGAAATATTTTTATATTAAACTTTAGGTCATTATGTATTTATATAAGTAATTGATGTTCACAATCAGAAGCCAACTTAAAATGAAATTTTTTTTAAATTTTTTATTGAGGAGGGGGTGGTGCTTATTGCTTCAGATTTGGATTGTTTTATTTTATTTTATTAAGTGCTTCAAATTTTGTTTATTTGAAGAACATTAAGACTGAATTTAACTAACCTACACAGGCTACATCAGTTGGTTGGCATTACTAGTCAGTATTCTGTTTCATGCTGTGCATGTGGTGAAATAAGATATGGAGCAGTTATAAATTTTCGAAATCTGCTTATAAAAAATAATTTTCCAGTTTATGTTTGAGGTGAATGGGCTACCTTCGGTGCGTAAAATGCTAGCAGTTTGTCAATTGAAGTATTTTTAATAAGATTGATAAACACAACTTTGAATAGAGTCAAAATTGAATTCCCATCTGGTTTCCAAACAAGAATTTAGCTGCTAAATCATTCAAAAAAGAAAAGCGCATCCACTTCTAATCTAATGCCAGTAAGAATGGCTAATATTCCACAGTTCCCTCATTGAACACAACCCTTCTCATGAACAACTGCTTAACTTAGTCACAATCTCTGCTTGTAGCAGATTAAAAGATCCTCTCTTTTCTGGGCTGCATATTCTTAATTTCTTACCTTGTTTCAGCATTTCTTCAACCATTAAACTGCTAGGATCAACTCTCCAAATAATTATGGAAATGAAACCAACACCAAGTTTGGAAAGACATTTATAAAAGGGAGCACAAATGCCTGAATTTGAGGAGAGAAAGCTTTACACACAGCGCTAAGATCTATATAATAACACTTCATTGTGCCTCGACTCATTTGGCAAGTAACCCACGAGAGCATGGATTTTTCTTTTTAAACCAATCTTATAAGTCAACTCTCCTGCTCACAGCTCTGAAAGAAGTTCCAGGAAAAATCTCATCATCATAATTCCTAGACAGATAACAATCCAAAATTGCCAACAAATCAACACCCTCAAATCATACATAAATACACAACACCTCTCTCTCTTAATAAAGAGCCAATTGGTTTCTTGACTTGATAATAAAGAGCAATTATCATGAAGTGGATGTTGTAAGTTTAAATCCTATCATATTTATCAAAAGAAAAAAAAAATCAAACAATTTGAATGATCTTGTTTGCAGGTTAGCTTGGGCTGCAACTCTTTATCATTTATGGTTAGATCGTAATGCTATATTGTGCAATGGGAGAATAAGATCCGAGGATGCAATTCTTCAAGGTTCAAGCCAATGTTATTTATGCGAGTTGTAGAGTTGAATTGTTGTAAGAAAGTGTCACTCAATCATTGACAGAGGTTTGAACTCTATGTGGAGGATTTCATTCAGTTTTGAGTCTTGAGTTGGGTTTGCTCTGTTGTCCTTGTAGCCTCTGTTTCTTTGGTGTTTTTGCTAGATATGTGCTGGCTTTTGGTCTCAGGTGGGGGTGTTCTTTGATAGTATATGTTCCATTTGGTATTAATAAAATATCTCATTCATTTTTTTTAACAAACCAGCAATTGTGTTAGGCCAAGCACAAAAGCACCTGCCAATCCATACAGGCATACTTTCCAAACAATTGTACAATTTACCAAATGCTTGTTTGGACCAATTAACAATGAAATGGTTCCAATATAATTAATCTAATTGGGAAAAAAAATTTGACAAACACACAACAGGATTCTGATTAATACAAATCAAAATCGAACCAACAAGTAAAAACATTAAACAGACCTAGAATGTCAAGCAAATCAGTGCATGGCCACTCATGGATTGATGCTAATCTGTTAGTTTTCAGGTTGTTCAGGCAACGGGGGAAAACATCCAACACTCATAGACTGTTGTGCTTTGGGGGATCTATTTATTTTCCAGATCAAAATCATATTAAAAGAACATGCTTTGCCAGAAAGATATGAGGGATCTGTCAACCATGATAAACAATTTGATTAGAAAAGTTTGAGAGATAGAGAGAATTTGCGTGCTGTTCAAAGAGCAGGACCCCAATGTACAGATCAGATTGGCTCTGTGCCTGGCTTCAGCAACGTGTGCTGCTCTAAATACAAATCGTTTCCACAGAACACACAGGAGTGAATAACCATTCTAGAGTAAGCATTTGGTTTTTTGGCATTCAAACCTGGAAAGTACAGGCGAAGCTCTACAGAGCTAAATTTTTTAACTTCTCACAATTACACACACACACACATATAAATCTTCAAAAAATTGAATAGTACACCATTTAGTCATTATTTTTTCCAGAGAAATGCAAACCAAAAACTCCTATATTCAAAAGCTTGTTTTCAAATTTTCAAATTGAAGAACATTGTGGGCCACCGAAAAGAAGTCCAACACATTCATGGCTATTATAGAAGTCATACATGGCCATGCAATACACATATAGAAGTAGAACTCCAACAATTTTATTTCAGTTAAGCACATTTGCTCTGAATTCATATTCTACATCAAATTCCCAAAACACAGTAAAAGATACAATAAAACAATATATTGGCAATTGAACTTATTTTGAACTGGGATTTGATCTGCTAGTAACAGGGAAAGGAGGCAATCTGAGCACTGCTTCTTCTGTCTCAATCGGGTCTGACCTGAGTATCTACCCAAAAAACAAAAAAGCATAACAGAAATGAACACCCTTATATCAATAAAAATCCATATCTAAATTGAAATATGTATAGTAGTTTAACAAAAATGAATTGTACCACTCACAAAAAATGAGTAGAACTACACTCAAAGAGATCAAAAAACACACAATGCAAAAATCCAAATAACAGTTTAAAGAGAGAGTAGTGGCCCAGTGGGTCTTGGAGGACAGACTTAAATCAACAAAAGTAACCCCATAGTAAATTCCATATGTATATTGATATAAGAAAATGAATTGTAGCCAAGAACCTCGTAGCTCAGCTATACCTGATCTACTTAGGTTCAAATTACCCTCTCCCACTTGCAACAATTATCAAAAAACGAAAATGAAATGAACTAGATACACATAATGATATATCAATAAACATAAAATGGAAAACCCATATAAAAAATTTAAAGAGAGAGTAGAGTAGTTGGTCTTGGAGGACAGGATTATATCTCCAAAAGCCTCCACAATATTGAAAATTTTCTGTATTGATATATAACAAAATGAATGGTACCACATACACATAGAATAATGATATCAAAAAACACAAAATATGAAAAACCCATGTCAATGGAAACTACTACAGGCCAAATATTCACATAAAAATTTAGAGAGAGAGAGAGAGAGAGAGTACTGGGTCTTGGAGGACAGGCTTGGTGTCATCTTGAGCAGGTCTAAAATGGGGTTTGCTAGGCTTCTCTGAACTGCTTTGCCCATTGTTGTTGTTGGATTTCATTGAAATCTCTGAAACTTTCATTGTTACCTAGCTCTCTCTCTCTCTCTCTTCTGAGTAGTCTCTACTCTCTATTGCTTTCACAAGAGAAGACGGAAAGCAGAGAGAAACGACAGCGTCTTGTGACCGTGTGTGATACAAAATTTAGGCTAAAATTCAATTTAGTGCATTGATTTTTAATTCAATTGAAAAATTAGACCCTAGGATTGAATTTTGATCAATTTAGTCCTCACTTTTTCAGAGTCCAATTCTGTCAGCAATAAAAGCTGTTTAAAGGTTAAACATCTTTTTTTTTTTATTAATAAAAATTTAACCGAAAATATTCATGAGACATATCATTTGATAGAATTAATTGTGTGATAAGTATTATTTTAAAAAAATAAGGTTTCTAAGGCTTCTTTTTTTTAATAAATTTGGACAAAAGTAGGTACTAAATAAAATAAGTAGAAAATTTATGTGAAACTTGCAAATAGTATAATAAAAAACAATAAATTGACTTATAATTAAGATCTAAATGCACGCTGAAACGAATTTCAACCTAAAATCTAAAATGAACATGCATAGAAACAAGAAAAAAAAGAGTAAAGGTACAAAATTTCCCTTCTAACTTGATTAAATTTAATTTTTGTTCTTAAAATTTAAAAGGTTGTTATTTAGTCCTTAAGAATTCAATAGGTGTTGGTTCAAAAAAAAAAAGAATTCAATAGGTGTTCTATCAAAAAAAAAAAAAGAAAAAAGAATTCAATAGGTGTTAATTTTTTGTCCAACCTATTAATATCTCACTCAAGTAATCACATATGTGAAAATAAAATATTGATGTGACATGTCAAAAAGTTAACGTAATTTAGAAGAAATTTAATAAAATAAAAATAGAACTACGTCTTATGTTTGAGCAATTACTTATATGAAAATGGAATGTTGATAAAACATGTTAAAGAGTCAACGTGACTTAGAAGAAAGTTAATGGAGTAAAAATGAAACTACGTCTTTATTTTTATTTTTTGAAGAGGCCATTTTATTGTAATTGTCGATAGTGTAAATTGGATGTTTTTAATGATTAAAAGAGGACTATTTTAGGAGCTAGCCAAAACCTGCTGTTTTAGTTCGGAGTCTTTTGAGTTTAAACTTTTAAAGTCTTTTTTGTTAATGTTAAGTGTCATGGTTTCCCGCCAAATTCAAAACTTGATCCAACGGTCAAAAACTACCTCCCATCTTCTCCAATTCCAGTCTCTGATCTTCAAAACCGCTCTTGATCACGACGCCGAATTCATCTCCCAGTTCGTTCTTTCTGGGTGCTCGGTTTCAGTCAATTTTGCAAAATTAGTATTCGATAGCTTGCCCATTACTCCACCGCTCTTTGCTTGGAACACAATTATCAGAGCATTTACCAAGAGCTCAACTCCAATACAATCAGTGAGGCTGTTCTCTCAGCTCCAAAGGGTTGGGCTTAAACCAGACAATTTCACATACCCTTTTGTTTTGAAAGCCTGCGGCCGGTGTTCGTTGGTCGGAGAAGGTGGGGCGGTGCATTCGATGATTATGAAGGCTGGTTTTGATCTGGATCGGTATATAGGGAATACCCTTTTGAGAATGTATGCAGCTTGTGGTGCCATCGGGCTTGCGAGGCGGGTGTTCGATGAAATGACTGTGAGAGATGTGGTTTCTTGGAGTTCCATGATTGCAGGATATGTTGCTTGGTATGCCCCTTTAATGCTTCAGCTCATATGCAACCTTGTTTGGAGTTTGGACTGACTGATGGGCGTGTTTTGATTAAGAGCATTATAAAAGCTTTCAGATGATTTGTCATCAGCAGCACTTGCTATTTTGTGTTTTTGGTTTTTTCACCCAGTAAAAATTATCGGTTACCTTCCCAAATTATAACATAGAGTTATAGTTGTTTTTGAATGTAATGAAAAAGATCCAGGTTACTAAACTTCCTCTACTGACCATAAAATCCTGATAATAATCACATAGATTTCCTTTGTTAATTATTTTCTTGAACTTTCATGCCGAGCCTGGATTAATATATGCTCCTTTTGTTCATCAAGTATGCTAACTTTTCCTATATGAATATGCATTTAATATTCATGGTGCTTTCTTAACTTTTGGTCACAAAACAAAAAGTTTCTCTAACCTATCCATGGTGATTTCTTGTCTCTTGATACAGACATGTTCTTTATAACTGTGAACTCATGATCAATTGCTTTGTCTTTCAGAAAGAGCTCTAGAATTACTCCACATATTCGAATTTTACAATGACAGAGTAGAGAATTAATAAACTAGTCAAGCTTTATAGATTGGGTGCTTCCTACAACTCACTTGGGCCATGGGATTTGGAGATTAAGTTCCTAGAGGCATGTGATTTCAGGTTTAAGGCTTGTATGCTTGTCCAATGTAGCAATGTGCTTCATACATTCTATTTCCTCATAATCCCTGCTTAAGAAAATTTCTCTGTTCCTTTCATTTGTTTGACATGTTAAAACTTAAAACTGTGAATCCTCTAGAAAAAGAAAGTTGACTATTACTCTTAGTTAATTTAGTGTCCTCATGAAGAGAAATTTTAGTATGAAAACCTTCTTCTTGTTATTCTCATATGAATTTGTTATTATTTGTTTTAATTTTCATTTTAGCTTTTGCTCTCCCTCTCTTAGACTTTGCTTTATATTAAAATTCATAAAAGTTGCCTTAATCATGGCTAAGCTTCAAAGTTTATTCTTGCATCATGGAACTGCAGAAAGCTTCACCTCCAATCATAATTTATAATCATTTTCAGGTTAAGAAAAATGACCAAATTAGTCAGATTGACTTTTATTATGTCTTTGCTACCAAGATGGCCATTTCCCTTATTCTGTAATTTTCATGTCATATATATAATACAGATTCACCTTAACCCCAGTTAAATTATTCCTTTCTTACTTTTATGTTTATACAGCAACTGTCCATCAGATGCCTTTAAGGTGTTCCAACACATGAAACTAGCAAATGAAAGACCAAACTCGGTCACTTTGGTGAGCTTGCTTTCTGCTTGTACTCATCTTCTTGATATCAACACAGGGGAGTCCATTCATTCCTACATTATCATAAACCATATGGAATTGGATGTTGCTTTAGGGACAGCTCTCCTTGAAATGTACTCTAAGTGTGGACATATTAACAAAGCTTTCCAAGTCTTCAATTCGATGGGCGAGAAGAATTTGCAGTCATGGACAATTATGATATCTGGTCTTGCAGATCATGGCCATGGGGGAGATGCTATTTCATTGTTTACTGAGATGGAAAGAACTGGGCTGAAACCAGACAGTATGTCATTTGCTGGGATCTTGTCAGCTTGTAGCCACTTGGGTTTTGTTGAAGAGGGTCAAAAGTATTTTGATCAGATGGTAAGAATTTATGATATCAAGCCAACAATGGAGCATTATGGATGCATGGTAGATTTACTTGGAAGAGCTGGATCGATTAATGAAGCTTATGAGATTATCAAGAACATGCCAATGGAGCCTAACTCAGTAATAATAAGGAGCTTCGTGGGAGCATGTAGGACCTATGGCTGGAACCTTTGTTTAGATTATAACCTTAGGAAACTATTACTTAAATTAGAGCCTGAACTTGGAGCAAACTATGTACTTGCAGCTAATGTATCTACTTTATCTGGTTTCTGGAATGATGCAGCTGACCTGAGAGTAGCCATGAAACATAAGGGATTGAAGAAGGCTCCTGGGTACAGTTGGTTGGAGTAAATAGTGTTTGTACAAAGGTAATCATCAAAGAGGCTGTATGGTAACTTTTGATCTTGGCTAATGAAGAGTCAAAATCTATCTGAATTTCTGTATTTTGCTGAGAATTCAGGGATGAAGAACATAGTTTTGGAAGTTAAAGAGGCGTAGTGTAGACTGTAAGAGAGATGAATCACTAGTCAACTTATCTTTTGTAACAAAGTGCTTGAGCTTTTCAGGATTTTTGTTCTTGTTGACAGCTGCACTATTAGCATGTAAAATTAGATTCCCAACATGAAGTGCAAAGACTATATTTCCTTAGAACTTGGTGCAATATTAAGTCTTAGACTAAAGGTATATATGGAATTGAGTTTTGGGGGCTATTTGGGGAGCTTAACAGAATGTCAAGGGCATATTTGGACAGCCAATCTACATAAATATACGCAAACGCAGCTTGCATGCTACTGTAAAATGAAATTTCAGCTTGCCTGGGAGTGTATTTTTTCTGTTATTTGATGAATCAGCCAGGATGTGAGAACTGAGACCTGACAAATGTGCAGGAAATAAATGTTGAATTTCTCAACAGTCACCTTTCCTGCAAGCAATATCCAGAGATTAGTTCTAATTTGAGCAGCACATCTTTCATGTTATGGACATTTAAAGTTGTTGCACTAGAGGAGACTGGCTGAGTCATCATGATGTATATAAAATCAGGTAAAATCCTAGAACACAAAGTTGCCATTTTTGTTCATTTTCTGCCACGAGCAAGTAATGGTTTACATGGAATCACTAGAAGTGGTGCGTATAGGCATAGGTTGCACCTGGAATAACACATCTTATGGGCTGTTAATACCCAGAGGAGTTACTTTTACTTCAAGACAATATTTTTGAACTTGTGAAGCATCTCATTACATGCTCACATGATAATTTTCAAAGCAACTTTAGAAGCTTTCTTGGAGTAGCATTTTCTTATGTCTTTGTTGTGCATATCATAGAGTTGCCTTTTCTTATTTAGGCAAAGTAATTGTTGGATTCTTATAAATTCCAGCACTGCCCTTGCAAATCAATAAATTATATGAATGGTAACTGATTGAACCATAGAGATGCTAGTGTGACTGTACAAAATTCCATGACTACATGCCTTCAAATGAATAAGTTAAAACTAAGGTTAAAGGCTCAGTGAATTGATTCCCTTCGGTAAAAAGTTTGACAAAAGTTTCAAACTACAGAATGATTTATCCTAGTGAAATTACAGTGCGTAAGTCCATAGGTCCACCAGATAAATACAAAAGGACACCTCTATTATTGTTATTATTTTGTGGCCATATATCCCTGCATATGTATGTCTTTTGACAGCTCCTGTGTCCTGACCCTTTCAGTTTTTCACTACCTAGGAATCACTCACTAACCTTTTTTCCTCATGTCTTCAGCCCCAAGATCAAGAGCATCAAGTCTCAGCCTCTCAGAGATGTGGCTCCTAATGGCAGCCATTATATTTATCTGTGGGTTTGTGGGTTATGTAATTTATGATGCAATTATGGCCACAGCATCTGAGCTATTGCAACGTTTGCTGGTGATTTCTCCTCTGTTGCTGGTCATTGCTGTTCACTGGCTCTCTACAGGCAGCCATTTTAACCTCCCAATGCCAGGGTCTGAGCCAGGTGCCATTCACCGAGCTGGGGGCTCACCTTGGGGTGTGGCCTTTGTACTCCTATTGCTTTTATTTCTCATATCCTACCAGCCTTCCTTGCATGGCCTTATCTTCTAAAGCAAAGCTCAAGTATGTCAGTTCACAAATGTGTGTGCTATATAGGTGTGTAATGTATCCTTCTCCATAATGTAAGTTAACTTTCATTTCATTTCTATGAAAAATGAAATGAGGGGAAGGATTAACTGCTGTTACTATATATGCTAGTAAAATGTAATCTTGGTTATGGTTTCTTTATGTGTGTTTAACTAGTTTTTTTTTTTTTTGGAGGATGAACCACTTCCATTGATTTTGAAGAACTATGGAAATTTGCCACCCATAAATAATCCGTTTGTGCTCTATTATTTTTTTTTGATCTCACAGTTTGTGCTCTATAAGCATAGGAATAGGGGAAATTTTTTTACGAAAATATTACTCAAATTTGCTTTTCACCAGCTACAAGCACAGCCTTATCTTTGATGTTTGCATTATATGGGAAATAGACTTTGCTTCTACTTTATCAGGAAAGTGCTGGATGAACGAAAAATGCATTATGAATTTTCCTTCTGTTTTCAACATCAACAGGAAAGTGGAGGATGAACTTTCCAACTTGCAAAATGCAATAGGAGTTTTCCTGTAATTTCTACTTCGACAGGAAAGTGAAAGATGAGCTTTTCAATTTTCAACTTGCAATAGGGATTTTCCTGTGGTTTTTGTTAGTGTAAAAATCATTCTTTAATCCCTGCTATATTAAAATACATATTCCTGCACAACTACTTTTTGGAACCCACTTTCTGAAGAATGAATATTCTTCACTATCTCAGTAAATCACTTTTGAATTTTGATTCCCAGCATGGAGTCTTTGCTTTATTCCTTTTTCCGTTTTGGCCATTTGTTGAATGTTGATGGATCATGCAAACATTTGTTTTTTCCCAAGAGGGTGGAAAGTTGAATAGTAATTAGAAATACCTTGCCATCAACATTAGCGTGCACACAATATAAAGAAATGGATCAGCTTGTAAGGAAACAATTAAACAAAAGTTGATTGTCTTTTTCATTGAGATTTACATATAATAGTATAGGTGGGGAGAGCAATATAAGCAACACAAGGCACTTAACAGTGTAATGGTTTCCGGGTCTCACGTGGTCCATGGGTTCTAATAATTTTGGAGATAACTTAGGTACAATTTAATAATTTCCTAGAGATAAAACTTAGATACAATTATTTAGGTGCAGTATATTATGTTTGTCAATTGAATTCAAACAAGTAACTGCATTGAATTTAATTTTTTTGGAGGAAAAAAAATATTTGTTTGTACTTCATTGTTCTATTCAACCATGTATTTGAATGTATTTGAATATAAGGAGGAAACATAATATATTGTACCTAAAAAGTTTTACCCATTATCTTATATATTCGGCATATACCGATATACGTAATCTCTCTTGTAGGCTTTATGTTTAGTGGGATATACATGTCATATTCACAAGATACGTTCTTCTGTGACTAATGGATTTCTTTATCAGCCCTCGAAGCAGATGGGACAATCTATTTTGTCTTAGTGCAAAGATTGACTCAATTTAAAAAAGAAGACAAAAATTATAGAAGTGAAAATAGGATTGAATGCAATTATCCCTCACCCACTTACAAAATATTTCTACCACTTTATTTTTTATTTTTTTTAACTTTTTCTTATTTTTATTATCCAATGATTGTGATTGAAAGTTTTTTGTTTTTATTTTTATTTTTTTTAACTCTGAATCAATCTCAGTCATTAATATTCCCTTAGGTTAGGTAACAGGTAGGTCCGGTAAATAGGAAAAATTAGTGGTGCAAAAATTAGGCCCAGTCAAAAGTTGAGCTAGGGATCCGGTAGATAGGACCCACTCCCTTATAAAAGTTCCACTAAAATCTGGCCCTTAATAAATTCAATTTAAAACTATCCAGGCCCTCAAATAACTTTAGCTATGGGCCCTCATTTATTATCAAAGGACTCGAGCTAACCTTACCTAGCCCTCTGAAAGCAACGATTATAGCTTCGTACATCATCTATCACCATAATAATACACACAAAACTCAAAAGACATCTATCTATAGATTCAATAATGTTTTACAAAGTCAAAATCCCACTTAATGAATTTTTATTTTCAAAGCTGTAAGTGTTGTTAGTTGTGAAACATCTCAATGACTCAATGTGTTGTTTTACTAACTTTTCACAAGAATATTTTGCTTTGATGCAAATATCATATAAACAAATTAGTAGTTATGGTGTTTTGAAGTACCTCCTCCCCTATGTTAGCTTTTCTTAATCAAATTCTATTATAACTAAATTATTGGGTTACGGTGCAGCCTCATCTTATTTGGTCTAAGAGACTCTAGACATCTAGTTAGAGACTAAATTACACTTTTAACATTTTATGTTTGGGTGTGTTTTTATTTTAGCCCCTCATGTTCTATATCAAAGTGGTGATTCTATCTACTTCTATGATGGACCTTATTATTATTTTATAATAAATTAGTTATAAATATTGCATAAATACCCCAAGGCTCAAATTGAGGTCCCCGTGTTCTCTTATACACTTTTAAGATATGAGAGATAACATTTGGCTCAACTCACCCAATTGATTGACCTTATTTGTAAGTGTTAATTAAACTTGCAAGTTATATTATAAGAGATAGTCCAAGTAAAACCAATTATTTTTATCTTCTCTTTTTTTTTTCCATTACTATGAGTATGAGACCATCAACAACCACTCTCTTGCACCTCGATCCAACATTCCAATCTTCATTAAGTTGTCCAAACCAGCAATCAAATAAACTGTGTATCCACTTCAAAACACATTCTATAAAATCATTCTCAAACACCTAATTTTTTTTTTTTGAGGGAATCGAAACTTTTCATAAACAGGGACAAAAAATGGGAACACCCCAAGCACTCAAGTTACACTAACTAGAGACATAGAGAAAAACAGATACAATACAAAATCAACTTATTTAGTTCATATAGTTTATTTGATAAAATTCTAATTAAAATTTTAAAAAGTGATGTGTTAAAAACTGTTATTGAGGTGAAAAGAATTCATCCAATGAAGCCCAAAGATTTTTTTTTTTATAGTCAACTCACAAATCACAACAGCTAATGTTCCTTTCTTTACCGTTTACATATGACATATATATTTGAATAAATTGGTCCCACAGATTCTTATTTTTATTTATTTTTTAAAATTTTCACAGAATCTTTTTTACTTCCAGACTTCCAGTACCTACAGGCATTGTGGGGTTGCCTATATGATTCACGAGGGAAGACTTACACATGCCATCTGATACGTCTGCAATGTTTAATAAATACACAGTTATTGTACTGCTCTTTTATTTTTTTGTTTGTTTAATAAACCTCATACTTTAAGTTGCATTAGATTGTGTTTTAAATTTAATGTTATAAACTAAGCAGAAGGGGGATCAATGAAGCTTGATTCATCCAAGATTTGACTTTGCTTTTTTCTTCCCACCAAGAGAGAATATTATGCCTGTGATGCCACCTAAAAAGAAACCTGGACCTGTTCCAAATCCAATCATCATCAAAAGATTTGTGTTCAATAAGGCATCGATATCAAGCCTAAAAAGACATTGCCAAAGGTACTGGTGCTTGTGATTCTGAATCATTATCAAAATGCCAACCTTCACGGGTTGTGGTGGTGACAACACTTATATGGAAGGCTCTCATTGCTGTGGCAATTTCTTTTATAAGATTATATATCAGTCACTACCATTATGATGTGGGTCTTAACTTTGATAGAGTTCCATCGCAGCTAGAGTTCGTGCATGGTGGTCAATATGTGGTAATGAAGATGATGATTGTTAGATAGAAGTTTAAACTTTTGGAAGAATTGGTAATTTAACAATGATAATGTGAATTTTAGCAATTTCAATTACACAAGATAGATCGTGGTGCCTAGGATGTGTGTGGGCATGTGATAGGAATCTTCATGGGGCAAATGTATGCACGAAGGCAAGTTCAACAACGTTCATGACCCTCTCTAACCATCACCACCTTAATGGAGCTATCTTCTACATTAGAGATCAACAAATTAAATTATATATACCACTCCTTCAGTATACCCTTAAAATATGAAGCTACCTTATGTTTTATTTTGTGACACTTACACCCTTTGAAGTTTGCCTAATAAGGCATTTACTTCTTTGTAATTTGTTTTATGAGACAATTCTGCTAACATTAACAAAATTTGATGATATGGTAAGTGCCAACAACATCCATCGGAAAAAAAAAAAATTTAAAGAAAAAAATTATAGTATCTTAAGCTTTTCGCCTTGTAAACATAAACCCAAATGAGAATTGAATGAAAATGTTAGAGAGAGAGAGAGCAGAGAACATAAGGGCAGAAGTTAGGACGATCTTTTTCTTCAATTCTTTATTTGTATATGATTTTGTACCTTGTACCTTGCCACATCATAAAGTCCATTAAAGTTTTAAGAATTATGCAACGAACCTTCCGGTAGGCTCTTATCTTTTCCTCCCTTCACCTAATCTTTCATTCAATAGAAATACTTTTATCTTCCCTTATTAGCCTCTCCCCAAAATTGTAGGGCCTATATAGTTGATATATACGGTGCAACTTTTTCCATAGTTTTATTATTGTGGAAAAATAATTTGAGAATTGTTGACGTGACAAATTATTAATGGTAGATAAAAAAGTGATGTAAGTGGTGTGTTTGATGAGAACTAGTAAAATCATGCCAACTCAACTATATAAAAAAAGAAAAAAAGAAAAAAAAGAAATGCACAGTTCTAGTTAGTTTAACTGGTAAAATATTTTATTGTCAAATGAGATATCTAAAGTTCAACTATTCCCTATACAAAAAACTAGTTGGTATCCTAACTAGATAATAAAGAACAATCATCATGGATCATTGTCATAAATTTGAAATACGATCATATCTCTAAAAGAAGTTGTAAAATTTTTATGCATGTAATATTATTCAGCTAATTAACAAAGATCTACCCTCATGTACTTCATTTCCCTAACTATAATTCATTATTAATTCAAATTATTTCAGGCCATTGCACCGAGATCTACCCTACCTAAATGTGGATTAAATTCTCCATTCCTAGCCCGCTTTAACCACTCGACCAAACTGTCTTTTATTTATGATATTGTTTTGGTAGCTAGAATTTTTAAATGAAGTCTTGAATTCTCCATCGGTTTATACCTTGTGTTTTAAATATAAAATATAATGTAATTTTATCGGATGTCCCTTCGGGGACATCCGATAAAATTGGAACAACCAGGCCTGCCACATTCAATTATAGTCAGGACATAGTCTTTCAAAGCAAATGATTGATTTTAATTATTTTTTTTTTCCTTCGTTTTTCCAGTACTTATTGTCAAAGAACAACAGTATTCTCTGGAATTTTCATTATGAAGGGATTATTATGTGTTCTGTTATCCTCGTCTAAAATACTATTTATGCCCTTTAAATTTATAAGAGTAAAAACTGGACCCCTAAATAAAATTTTTCAACATGGTTTTCAGACCCGGACCGGACCGTACGGTCCGACCGGGATAACCGGAAACCTCTCACTAACAAGGTTCTTTTAACCACCAGAACCGTGCTACGCACAAAAAGCACGAAACCGTTCGAGCCGCAGTTGAACCGCCCGGATTTGAGAACCGTGTTTTTCAATTTAAATATTCAAATACTACAACAATGTTTTTTTTTTTTTTTTTTTGGAGGAAGAAATACTACAACAATGTTAATATGTCCTTTCTGTCAAGTGTCAACATCCATTAGAATTTACCCATTAACTTGCTAAAATATGATATCATTTTTTCAAAAACGACGTTTTTAATAAAAAATAAAAAATAAAAAATAAAAAATAATTTTTAATTGATTAACAACAAAAATGCGACAAATGATAAATAAGTGGATTAATTGAGATCAAAATAATATGTTGACGGAGAAAATTTCAAAATAAAAAATTGAGATATTGATTTAGAAGTGATCCAACTTAATAGGTTTATTGTGACTGATGAAGTATGAAGTAGAACATTAAGTGGGAAAAATGGTTTTTATTCACCACTGGGTTTTATTACATTCAACCACATTCCCCTTCTACTCTCTCTCCATTTTCCTTCATTTCCAAGATTATTATTATTATTTTAGGTAGTTAGCTACTAGGGGGAGGGGGAAGGAGGAAGGAGATTCAAACCTCAATTGTGAAGCATCACAAAAAATACTATTGGTCATATGTTAACGAGTGCCTTTAGGAAAATTGTTAATAAATCAAATTAAGAAAGTTTTAACACCACTTTCATGTGAAATATAAAAAGTTGTAAAAATAATTAATTACTTCATCAATTTCCAATAAAGTGTTTCTAAAAATGGTTCCTAAACCAATGCCCTTAGGGCATTTGTTAACATTTCCCAAATACAATTACCATTGGACTATCACTCGAGCCCAATCCAAGAATTAATTATCCTTGGGATTAGTTATTCTAAGTGTTGCACGTTTTGCATAATGACTATATAACGCAATGCTTTGGTTTGAATTGTTAACTAGCTAGAACCAAAAGACATGATGGGTATATAAAAGTCAAAGAAGTATTTTTTTTTTTTGAGGAAACCGTAATACTTATTAGAATACACGAACACGAAAGTATTATATAGAGTTTTTAAAATAGACTTATAATATATTATATAATCAGAGTACCACTACAAATTTGAAAAGATTATATCAGGCGGGAAACAAATTTGAATCAATGTGTTGAATATATTGCTATATCTCAATTGAATAGAAACCAGTTTTTGTATTATATTTTCTAATTACTTGCTACTTTTCATGTGTAAAGTTTTTTAAATTTTTTTAAGCTTTGATTATTTTATAAGAAAAGAAAAGAAAAAAAAAAAACACGACAAGCTATAATTAGTGAAGCATAAATACATGAATGAAGGATGTTATATCTTAATTGCTCATTAATAAATAGCAACATAATGTATAAGATCTTAATTGCTCATTAATAAATAGCAACATAATGTCTACGACATTATTGCAATTTGCAAATGCAATTAAATAAATATTGTACATCGAATAAAAAACTGATGATGCATGATTGGATAAACAAAACAGAATGAGCACACGCATAATTAAACTAACAAAGATTCAAAGTGGCAAAGCAGTATACAAAAGGGAAGAAAGTTGGAATTGGTCGTAAGTACAGGATCAATGATAATAAAACAAAACAAATTAAGTACAGAGATCCATATTCTTACAATATCTATATCTTCACAAGCACCATATATGCTATCATAATAACATAAATACAAAAGCAAGTCTTGTATGCCAAAAAGAACAAGTCAAGCTAGCCCAATTTTTCTCTTACAAGTATGACCCAAAATCCACTAAAATAACTTGATCATCACCTATTTAGTAAGGGAAACCAACGCTCATGAAAAGAAGATTGGTGTGAGATCATGAACAAGAGGAAAACAAGTACTAGTGCCACACCCCAAGGAGACCCTCCAGCCCTATGAAGCGAATCCCTCTCCCCCGGCAACGGTATCAGAGATGGAACACCACTGGATAGGCAGTGAACTAGTATCAATAGAAGTAAGGGGACAAGCGTGAGGAAGAGTTTGATCTGAGTGATCAAGTCCTCAAACATAGACTCATAGTTTATGTACCATGTGAAGCCCAAGATGAAGAAGAGTATGAAAACAAAGAAGCAAAGGTGGATAGGGAAAGAGAGGTAGTCTAGGTAATAATAATGTTGGTTGTAGTACCTAGCCATGTTTTGCAAAAGGGTGAAAGAAAGTGGGGTTTGAATTGGTTTTTATGATGGTTCTTCTGTAGGGTGGAACTCTTTGAAATGATTTCTAGAATGAGCTGGTTTGCTTTGGATGACAAAGTTGTGTAGTCAAAAGTAGTTTATATAGGGAATTAGATCAAGAAGTGAGCTTGTGTGTCAAGCTCCATATGATAAATTTCTTAACTTGCAATTCCCTTTTACTAATTTCAAACTTTGTTTATAGAAAAAAAGAATAGATAACAATATTAAATGGGTTTTTGTGTATATATTTATCAAAGAAAACAAAAACAAATAGTGTGTTTGTGTAGCTTTACCTTGCATTATAGGGATTCCCTTTTTTAGCAGATACATGTCGATCATTCGAGGACGGTGAGAATAATTCATGGTTAAGATTCCTTGTTTTAAAGATGTGAACCAATGGCTATGTGCCACGTACGACCGACTTTGGTCAGGAACGTGGAAAGATGTGATGAGAAGAATCATGAAGAAAAAAGCTAGGGTTTAGTGAAGGCAAAGATGAACATATTATTGAAAAAAAAAAAGTTGTCCTGAAAATGGTGGTCCATGTCACCTTTGGGTGCTTTATGCATTTTTAAATTTGGAAAAGTGTACTAATGAAAGGGATATGCATAATCATAGTTTTAAAACATTCACTCTTTTTTACTATGATTGATCAGCAGCTTTAGTTCAATTAATTTGGACAAATTGCTAAAAGTTTAATTAGCAAATGAGTAGAAGATGATGAGCCCCATTGATACACTCTTTTTTGGTATGATTTAGCTGATTTATTCTAGATAATTTTCAATTACTTGTTGAACTCATGATCAACCCCATCCACATTAATACCTAAATGAGTAGAAGATGATGATGAGACCCCTCTTACTCATTTGTTGAGTCAATTGGGAAGAAAATTTCACAACTTTTTTAATAACAAGTTTGTTGTTGTTGTTGTTGTTGTTGATAAATATGATAGTATTTCAAATTTATGATATCTGGTCTATGATAATTATTTTCTATTATTATGTTAAGACACTAATTAGTTTTTCATAATGATCATGAGACTCCTACTCATGATTCACTTAAAGATTATTACAATCATATCCAAATATAAGGCTCCTGGTTTGTTTAAGCTTCAAAAGCATCTATATGATTACATTTTCCTCCCTTTTTGACCATACCTTATAGTATATTACAAGAATGATGATATATATCATGAAATGACTTTGTGCTAAACCTCACATATATATTCTCCCCAATTGTTGTACTTTTATTTGCATGAGTGAAACCAACTTGATCCTGAAGGCCCACTAGTAAAATTCTTTATTCCTAACAATACAAGTGCATGCATTCCAATCAAAACCCAGTATACCGTTAAACCTATTTACAATGATATTATTACCACTTTAAAGCTGGTTGAAGCTTTCAAAAGTTTTATGGTAAAAATTTTAAATCACCAGGTTTCAAAGAATAACTATTGCGGGAATAACATTTTTTTTTTCGCTAAACAAGTTTTAGAACCTTGATTTGAACAACTTATCTCATTTATGTTAGGTGTGATAACTCAAATACTTTGTTAGAATTTTTATTATTATTAAAGTACATATTTTGTCACATAATATGCACATGGTAATAAACTAATAATGAGATTTCAGAATTATTGATAATGTGACAAAAATCATATGTGTGATGGCTATTAGTCTTAAGGGAAAAATACTAACATAATGTTTGATTTGTGATAAACATAATGTATAAAGTTAATTATCCAAATTGGAAGTCCATTAACTCTTACGATATAGTCTGTAGAAGCCCCCAATAATGATGGTCGTATAGTTGTTGTAGCCATGGGCAGTGGACATTTATGCTTGGTACTAGTGATTATAGCAAACGAATTTTAGTAGCTGGCGGCATTGGTTCTGTAATGAAAAAAGGTGACAGCAAAACTAAGAGTCTGTTTGGAATCCGCTTATTTTGCTAAAATTGAAAACTTTTTACTGAAAGTACTGTAGATAATAAAGGTAAAACTTATCTGAAATAGTATAATGAGATCCATAAATAGTACTAAAAAGTGCTGTGAGGCTCGTGAATAGTAGCAAAAATAAGCTGAATAGTAAAATAATTGACAAAAATTATTTTTTTCAAACACACACTAATAAGGTTGTGGTATATCTCCATAAATGGTGGTAATGGTTTTCAGTTGTGTTGATAACGAATATGGTAATGGTGCAATGATGGTGAAAGGTGTTGGTTGAGGCAATTCAACTAAACAAAAATGATATAAATTCTCATCATTTTGCTTTTGCATGGTCTCCGTGATTGTTGGACTTCTGTTGTTTCAAATAATGAGTTGAAGATTCTTGATATCTCTATAATGCATATAAAAAGTAAAATAAAGAATTCAAACCTAATATATGTTTAGCAATACTTGTACTGTGAAGATGAAGAGAATAACAAGCAAAATGATAGGAAGATGGTGGTAGTTTCAGTATATATGTAAAAAATATTCTTGGTGTTGCTATTACGTACAAAACTTAAGTACAGTACTTTAGGTGTTGTTTCTTAGGTTTTTTTTTCTTAAAATTCAGTTATGTGGCTATTTAACTAAAAAATACACTTCTATTTCAAGAGAAAAAACCCATATGTTTGAATTTTAAGAAGAGAACTTAAGGAACAACATTTAAGTACTGTACTTGAGTTTTTCCTTACTGTTACAGTTGTATTGTTACATATACCCTGGATTGTAAATTGTTGATTACTGTACTTTGTATTTTACAATTGCAGTACTGACCATTATTATTATTATTATATAAGGACAAGATTTTTTTTTTTTTTTTGATAACATATAAGGACATGATGTACTATGTACAATTTTATACTACATAAATCATGAAGTGAAATATCATTGTTTGCTCATTCTCTTCTATTACAATGGGACTTATCATTTGGAAATTATACACGCATTATTAATGCAGACTATTGAGTACAGAAAAATAATGAACAATGGCATATTTCACCTGGGGATCCAAAGGAGGATATGCTAATTTAATTCCAGTAAAGGATCATTACGACCACACCCACATGATACATGGTCCACTTCAAGCATAAAGCATCACTTTAGTTATATGATCCATTAAGCTCATTAGATGACTTAATTTCCTTTTGTTAACTTCTACTTAAATTCTTTTTATTTGGCGTTTTCTCATTATCTAAGCATGTACCTAACAATGATTTTGATGACCCACACTAAAACAATATAAAGCCTCTTTAAGGAAGTGTGACGCTTAAGACCATTGGTGTGATGATGTATCATGCACTCATAAGGGCCGAAAATGATGGCCCCCAGCCCCCAATGCACCAGCCAAAAGGTGTGTTGCGAATTGCGATCTAGCTAGATAACATTAGGACTTGGGAGAACAAGTCAACATGCTAAACTTGAATTACAGAGTCTTAGACTTTCATTTGTCTAGGACTACAATGGCATGCTTTTTGAAATTGTTCCTACTTGGTTGTTTGTTTGAGAATAATTTATTTAATTTTTCACAAAAAACGTGTTAAAATATAATTGTACTTTGACAAAAAAAAAATTGTACATAAAACTTAAAAGCTAAATAAATTTAAGCTCAAGCCAAACGGACACAATAACCTAAAAATATTACATATTTATAATTTAATTTTATTGAAATTAATTCGGTTCATGTGATTTACAATGATTAATTGTGTATATATAATTATATACCTAGGATTATTTTCCACTCAAGGTGGGCTGGGAACTTGGTATACCTTGAAGTAAACAAGGAAAAAAAAAAAAAAAACTACTCAACAATCGACTATACAATTATTTTGATGTAAAAGAAAATATGCAATAAGGTTTCTATTTGTTCGTTTAGACCCTTTAAACCAGATAGTTTAACCTAATTTATTAACCAAGTGATTACTTAGATAAAATTTCAGATCTAGGTTACAAATAAATCATATCATGCAAAGATGCGAAAAAGTAAATAACACCATTAGGGGTGTCCACGGGTCGGGCCGGGTCGAGTTTGTGCCCAACTCAAACTCGACCCGACTGTCTCGGGTGGGGAAGATTTCAACCCGCAACCGACCTAGATGTAGTTTCAGATTAAGCGGGTCGGGTCGTATCGAATTTTGGGTTTTCCTCGGTTGGTTTCGGGTTTTCCGACTTCGCCGGTTTTGGCCGAAATCTGGCCGGATCTAATGAGATTTGGCGGATATTCTTTCGTATCAATGGAAATATGGCTGAGATTTGGCAGAGATCTAAAGGGATTTGGCCGAGTTAGAGTTGAGCTTATCGGAGTTTAAGTAGATCTGGGCTAGATTCGCCGAATTTAAGCTTATCGGATTGAGGATTTGAGCTTATCTGAGTAAAGAAAGGCCAAACGTGGCCGGATCGGAGCTGAGAAGCCCAAACGTCGCCGAATTTCGGCCTTCTTTTTGAGGTTTTTTCGGGTGGGTCGGGTAGATCGGGTTTTTGAGGACAGAACCCGCCACTCAACCCGCCGGGGTCGAGTTCTGAAGATTTGGACCCGTCACCAACCCGTCGAAGGTGTTAGTTCGGCCATGATGGGTCGGTTCCAGTCAGGTTGGTTGGTTTCGGCGGGTGATCGGGTACTCTTGACAGCCCTAAACACAATGATATGATGACCCATGAAAACCGATGAAACGAACCGTTTCAAGGTAAAAACCTGGGGAGGATTTGACCAAGTTATCGTCAAGGTAAACTAAATCCACTATAAAATAATCTAAGTTTTTACAATCATATTTAACCTTAAATCTATTGTTACCTTCAGTAGTAACTTATTGACACAACCACATGCAAGCTCCGAATTCACGGACTCCTTATTTTCTTGGATTTACACCAACACAAGCCACCTTGCTTGTGATTTTGAGATCTCACTAAAAGGTTTTAGATCACCATCAGTAATGATCTTGATGCAGTAACTATGTTCTACCAAACGCTTGATTGTAGTTCTTGCTCCGGTAGATTTTTGTGTAGTTAGAAGGTACAAAACCTTTCAGATCTCATAAAGAGTAACGCACAAGTCTTTTCAGCAGCTTCAAAACGTGGCTAGAGTTTCCCTTTTATATGTGGAGAAGTTTAGATGAAACCCTAAACATTTTTGCAGGCTTGGGCCTGTTTAAAATTCTATAGAAAAAATGGGATCTACGATTTTCGATCAGTTGAACAAGATAGAACCACACTTTCTTTTTTGCAATCAGCTGGACTTGAATCTTGAAACAACCACTTTTAAGCATTGCCTAAAAACCTAGACTAGACATGTTTTGTTCTCAGTTTGCCAACACAACACAACTATGATTCTAAATAGTTAAATCTAAATCTTTAGAACCTAACAGTTTCTAATCAAGTTCATTTTTCTTCCAAGTTTTCTCCTCAACCAACTGAACTACCATTAAACAAGAGGCAATTGCCAAGGGGGAAGACAACTATAATGTTAGGGGGCATAGTTTTTTTTTTTTTTTTTAATGGATAATTCAATTGTTATAACAAGGAGTGAGTGAGATTTGAATTCTAATTCTACTTATTAATAAGACTAGCCAATATCACTGAGTTACAAGACTCTTAAAGGATGTATAGATTATTTTGATAAAAAATGCACTCAACGCTTTAACATTCGCTTCGGATTAGCAAAATTAATATGTCAGTCCAAATATGTCTAATAGACTCGTAGTATTTCAATTCAAATATGTCTAATAAACCCCAAAAAAAACCGTGAATAAGCTTTCATATTTTATTATCGATCAATTAGCCAAATTTTGTACAATTCTTAGTCTATAATAAAGAGAATCAAATATAGGTCTTTTAAAAAGTGATTGGTTAAAATACAAAAAGTAAAATTTTATTCTATACCAGAAAGAGAATTTTGACTAAACCAATGTGAAATGGCTCTAATGTGGTGAAGAAAAGAGTTAGATAATGTTGGGTTGAATAAATCTTTAATTAATAGGAGTACTTGTTTACGTCCCTCTAATTTCCTTTTATTTATTTATTTTTACAATGTATATAGTTCTCAGAATCTCAGATACCTCTAAATCTATTCTCAAAAAAAAAAAAAAAAAAAAAAAAAAAAAACCCTAAATCTCTCTCTTCACAAAAATAAATATAAAATATATAAAAAAATATATACTTTTACTAATACTGCCAGCCCAAGCATAAAAATATAAAATAGGTCTAGACAGTCTCTAGGGTCCTCTCTCACAGGCTTTAACCAAAAAGTGCCATCTTCTTTTCTTGATGCAATTTAAAAGGGCTTATATACATGGGCCCATCGTGAGCCCATGGAGTACGACAACTCAAAATCCATGAACTTTTGGTACCAAGGGTCCAAGACTTTGGAAATGCCAACTTTTCTCACAATCACAATGTTACTGGGATTTTTTTTTTCCCTGAATTGAAATTACTTGGAATTTGACACTTTGCATGCGCTGCACCTTGATTAGTAAGATAACATTATCATACCAAGAAAGTACAAGACTACAACAAGCTTTATTCCTAAAGTTTGGGGTCGACTAATAATAATGATTTTAGTATTTGCTAATAATCAGATTAATAAGATAACATTATCATACCAACAAGTCCAATGACACAAAAAAATATTCACAGTTTTTTCATAATAGTTAAAAAGATGAATGGTTGAGATTGATGTTAATGGTGAATTCATGAGAAAGTGGTATTGTTTTAATCATAACTTGTTGAATTTTTATATACATATTTTTTTAAAAACCACATTCCCAAGCTGTGATAAAATTGCATCCTAAAATTAATCTTATCATATTTGTGTAAAGTTTTAAATCAATTGAACTGTTAGTAAACTGTTCGGGTTTTGCTAAAAAAAAAAATTGTTTATAATCATTTATTAAGCAAATAAGCCAAACTCAGGCTAAAGAAAAAAATATTTATATAATTAAAGGTTATTTACTTTTATATATAAAATGATTTAGAAAAAAAAAGATCTAATTAGTGACCATTAATAATGATAATGTGTTCTCATAATCAACCTTTTGAAAACTGGAAATAAAGTTGTCTATTAATCAACTCTCTCAAACTTAGCAGAAGTGTTTACCTTATGTGATGCATTGCAAGTTGGAGTTTACAAATCGCTCTCCCCAAAAATTGGGAATAAAATTATCAACCAACAACCTTTCTCAAATGTCACAAAGTGGGAATGTTGTGTGATATGTCACGTGTTTGAATTTGTGAATCATATTATCTATTAACCAACTTTCTCCAATTTCATAAAAATAAAAACTTTGTATAAAGAGTTATAATTTTTTTTAATAAAAAATTTAAATATCTAAAAGTAGTATATTATTCTAATCACAACAAATTATGTCAATAATTATAAAGAAATTATAAAAATTATTATTTTCCATATCATTAGTTTTTTATTTGTGTGTTTGGCCTTTATTATTATTGGCCACAATTTTTCCCACACTATTTCTCACAATCATCCTATGATGCAAATTATGAATAGTTATTTGTTACTTTTACTTCGATTGATCACTTTTTTCTTCAAAACCTAAAAGGTTGTGTCCTAAAATTTTATCATTATTGTATCGAGTACCTCAATGATATGAACATGGGCCTCATGGGCCAAGCTGGAATCGCTCAAAAAGGGCTTATGGTATCCGATGAGCGTCATTAATAAGTCGTACCCAATTCGCTAGGGTAGCGTTTGTGGGCCAAGTCTCTTTCATGGTCAGAGTCAAGTCAGGGGCCCAGGGCATTTAAAAAATTAAAACCTGAACCACCTTCCCAGTTCATGTCATGTGCAGAGTTGGATTGGAATACTTTTTTTTGGTAGAAAAAAGTTTAGGCGAGAGAGGCTATCCTGAGGGTCAGGGCAAGTAGTAGGGCTCAGAGAAAACTTATATTGGACTTATAAATTGCCACCAGAGAAAACTATTAACAGCGGGACTCAAATTTAAGCCTTTTGAGTAAAGCATTCGAGTCTTATCAACTAAATCAACCCCCATTAGCTGGAATACTATTGCATGAATAGAATTTTTTTAGGGAGAATTGTATTCTTGTCTTAATTTATCTGAATTTCGAAATATTACTTGCACAGTACTATTTGTGAGTTCCAGTTAACTCAATCAGTAAGGTTTTTTGTCGTTGAATAAGATATTTGGAATTTTCTCCGTCTACATTAAAAATCAATTAATATATAGAAAGATCTTTTCAAAAGTGTACGCTATAAATTATATAAGTTAAAGCTGTCTCTCAAACCCAAAAAAAGAAAAAAAAATATACAGTAACAACTACACATAAGTTAAAGCTGTCTCTCAAACCCAAAAAAAAGGAAAAAAAAAAAAAATACAGTAACAACTACACATATTACTTTTATAGCATAGAACAACAAAACTTAACCCAGCAAACTTTTAAAGTAATCAAATGTGGCCGACATAATATAAAGCCATGATCTCAATTCTCAAAAGAGAGGACTGGAGAACCCAAAAAGGGTCACAAGTGAAGATCAATAAAGCAAAACATAGATAGACATTGTTATGTACTCAACTGTAGCATCACTTGTCCTAGGATTGTGTCTTAGATAAAGATTATTATAAATCTAAAGTTTTACTTAGTTGTTTGTACTAAGTTATCATTATTATTATTATTTTATAAAAGATAGAAATTCTATTTTAGTCTAATCTATAAGTGTATATGTGGGTGAAACTTTTTTTTGAAAATTTGAATTCTGGCCTTTGTCTTCCACATCTCATAAGTACTTATACTTATGGAGTGACCATTACACTATTGGTGTGCAGGTGTTTGTACTACGTTATTTAAATGAAAAAAGAAATGTATATTATTAAAGGGTTGAGTTCAAGTTACACCTAGCGTAATTCTAAGTAATGTTACACCACTCAATATTTTTTAATTGGATGCGAATATTGACAAATCTACCGTTAGATTACATTATTTTTGTATATTCTTTATACTTGCAAAATTTCAAAGTGATCAAAAATTAATATCTATGTTATCAATTAATTGTTAAAATTTAAATTTTTGTAGTTTAAAATAATGCATAAAATATGAGTTTATGGATCAAATAGTAGATAGCATCCGATTGATATGAAAATTGGCATGTATGTTAAGAACATATAAAACATATAATTCAATGGTTGAATTTTCAAAATATTAATTCAATAACAAGTTATTGGGTGGTGTAACATTACTTAGAGTTACATCAGGTGTAACTTGAACCCAACTCATTATTAAATATGATAAATAAAATCTTAATTGTAAAATATACTTTCTCAATTTTATTCAAACCTAATTTTCAATGTAACCTATAACAAACTTGAATGCTTCATTGCCTTGGATAACCGAGGGTCTCCCTCACGTTGATGAAAACTTAATTTTGCTACTATTATAATATCCTTCAAAGAATGCAACGGTTGGTAATCAATTAATTAAGGGTTAGACCAATTTCTTGTTATGAATTTGGATGCATAAGGCAAATTGTGCCCTTCCTAAAGGTTGATGGGTTATCAATCAAAGGCCGTTGCTGATGATGTATTGGAGGATAGCACAATTGGACAGAGTGAGATCACGGGCTACTTATGACTTACAATCATGCCAATAGACGCATGAGTAGGCATTTGCATAAACCAATACAAAATATAAAAGGTATCCATTTTACACATTTAACTTCTAAAATTACTCACATTAGTCAAATTAAAAATGTGTAAATTTAATCACCGTATACTCCACTTATGACTTACAATCATGCCAATAGACGCATGAGTAGGCATTTGCATAAACCAATACAAAATATAAAAGGTATCCATTTTACACATTTAACTTCTAAAATTACTCACATTAGTCAAATTAAAAATGTGTAAATTTAACCACCGTATACTCTTGGTGTGATGGTCACTCCACAAGTATAAGTGCTTGTGAAGTGTGGGGGTAAGGGTCGGGAGAGAATGGATAATGATTATTGTGGGTAAATAAAGATAAACAATTAAAAAAAATATGAAAAATTGATATTTTAATATAATATAGTGTAAAATAGGTAATTTGATATGTAGTGTTTTACAAAATAAATATGTAAAATAGAAATATAGGCCCCGTACTAAAATAGATAAAATTTGTTGTATGAGGTGATTTGAATGGTCTAAGTTCAATAGAAATTAGGACTCTATTTTCACGAATTCTTTACTTACCATTAGTCCATTACCAAGTACCAACCCCATTCTTCAGAAAAAAAAAAAAATAAAAAAAATGAAGTTACCAATCCCCACTATGCAATTGCGACCTCATATTTTTGGTACCTCTATGGTCATTGGTCAATGTGTCGAAAAATAGGAGAAAGATATCGAAAAAGAGGGGAAAGATCACGTTGGTTATCCTTCTTCTTGGTATGACCAAAATGTTACATCAAGTTAGTTGGTGCAGTACAATTCAAAGACTTACTCAGCAAAAAAAGACAATTCAAAGACTCTGTTTCAACCCCAGGGATCAAATCATCAAAGTCATCTTCCTCCCTTACACATCAATAAGGACGAAACACATTGAGAGGAACTGATCAGGAAGATAGCGATGGGTCGCACTGGCAAGAGGAACAGAAATGCTGTCTGAATTTTTATTTTATTTTTTCTCATTAAAGAAATGTTGTTTGCTCTAGTGCCTTTCTATTTGTGCTTTAAAAAAAATGGTGATATATTTAAAAGATTTTATTTTCTACTCAAGTAAAAATAAGGGTAAATTGTAAATTACACTCTTACACTGTATTTGGTTGGGTGAAATTTAGGATGGATGGAAAATATAGAAAGAAAAATAGGGTAGAAAACTGAGTTTTCCTTTGTTTGGGAATAGAAAGAAAATAAGAAGGGTAGAAAATTCGGGAGAAAATTTTCTCTCTCAGGCCCACAAATTTTTTCCTCCCAAATTGGGAGAAAAGCCATGAGATAAAACTAACACTTTTACCATAATACCTCGTTCTGGAATCAAGTAAAAAAAAAAAAAAAAGAACAGAGAGAGAGAGTGCTGGAGAAAAAAAAAAAGAGGAGAGAATGAGAGCGCTAGAGTCAAGGGGGAAAAAAAAAAACAGAGAGTATTGGAGAAAAAAAAGAAGAAGAGAGAATGAGAGCGTTGGAGCCAAGTAAATAATAAAAAAAAAAACAGAGAGAGCGCTAGAGAAAAAAGAGAGAGAATGAGAGCTATGCTGATTCTGCTGAATGAGGAAGAAGATAAAAAAGAAGGGGAATAGGGATAAGATAAAAGAAGGGGGATAGGGATAAGGAAGGTCAACGTGTGGAGGAGAAAAAGAAAAAAAAGATAAAAAAAAAAAAGAAAAATGTATGGATGATATGAAGGTTGGGAAAAGGAGAAATAATATAATGAATAAAAAATTCTAATTGAGGAATGTTACCACAATATTTTAAAAATAAATTTTAAGTAACATATTGTTATTAGTTAATATTGGTGAGTAAAAAAATAATTTCAGTGGTGAGTTCAAATTAGAACTAGTAATAACTTTTCACATAAATTTTGTTGTGAAAGTATTGCAAAAAATATTGTGGACGTAACACTTCTCATTGAAAAATATAATTGTTGGTAAATTTTATATTATTTATTGAGTATAAATAAATCCATTTCTTACCTATTATGTAACAAGGGTATAATAGTCAATTTATATAAATTATATTTTCTATCCTCTCATTTTTCTTTTCAACCAAACAAAATAGTTTTCCACCCTCCTACTTTTCCACCCCTCCAACCAAACACACACACACATGAGGGAAAACTAAATATTTTCTATCCTCTCACTAATTTTCCATCCTCCCATTTTTTACTCATCCAACCAAACAGATCCTTAAAGTTTGAGGGTGTTTAGATTTTACACCCTAAAATTTCAGATTTTGGAATTTACTTTTGTAAGGACTCAAATTGTAATAGACCCTTAACAATAAAATTTGTAGAGATGTGGGTTTAAGGATTTGGCATCACCGAAGTAAACAATGGCTGGTATAAAGTTTATAATGAATAATTTATGACATGAGATTCATTGGAATCTAAATGTGAGAATTTTGCTAAGTGTTTGTGAAGCATATTTATCCTCGGCCCAGGCCGAGGATCTATTATTCTTTGAACTTCTCATCCCCCTCCTTTATGCTAGGAGCCTTCTTGGATATATAGTCTCTTTTCTGTTAATCCCAACCATCCACTTGTCAATTATCTGGACTCTGTGTACAGGGATTTGTCCCATCATCTGTAATTAGCAGGCTTTATGTTAGTTCTTAGCCGCCTTTGCAGACTTTCTATTAGTTGAAGTAACCGAGGCAACTGGGTTTGTTGGTCACATCACCATTAAAGCGGTCAGAATGTTGGTGAGATATATTCAACGAATGAGGGATATTTTCCCTTTAGCGAAGTCGGTGTGCCGAGGACGTGTCATCCTCGGCGAGGCCTTTGGGTGACCTGAGCTATTTTCATTATCGGCTTTCACAATATCCTCGGCGTGGGCCTTGGGTCGGGTATAGAGTAGGCCAGAGTAGTCAACGATTGGGGCCCTACAACTTTTATTCTTGAAGTTTAAAGGTGTTTAGATTTTACACCTTCACGTTTCAGAATTGAATTTTATTTTCTAAAGTTTGGAAGTGTTTGGATTTTACACTTTTAAATTCTGAAATTTTAGAGTGTAAAATTCAAACATTCCCAAAATTTAAGGAGTAATATCTAAACATCCTTGAAATTTAGAGGGTAAAATTTAAATTCTGTAATTTCAAGGTGTAAAATTCAAACACCCTCAAATTTTAGGGGTGTAAGTTGCACTTTACTCTAAAAATAATGAAGCAAATAAATAGATGAAACTTATAAATGATGATCCTAATCCTAAACCTATTGTTAACCAAATAAAAAATAAAAAATTGCAATTAAAGTAGACCATTAGCATATCTTTGCCAAATCACATTCTAGACATCTCAGGATATGTATGAGCAATGAGATGTCGAGCCAGACTCAATGAGTTAGTTTGAGCGCGGTTAGGAGTCGTGACTTGGTTTGAATTTTGTTTTATTTAATGCTTCTATTATAGATTTGAGAAATTTTGGTGGTTTGTAAGTTTTTCTGGTTGTTGGGAAAGTGATGAAAGTAAGTTGTTTAGGTACTTAGAAAGTGATGCATTTTTTGGTTGTGTATTTGGCTGAATTTAATTTGTGTATAGACTCTTTAGAGATTGATAGAAATTTGGTCCGATTTATGTAGTTGATTTTATGGAAAATTTTGAATAGTATTGTGGTTAGTTTAATTTAGTACTAGATTTTTTTGGGCCACATGGCAGTATATGTGGCAGTTTAGGTGACATAAAAATAATATTTTTATTATTACTGTTAGCTACGTCAGTATTTTTAATTCACCATTTAATGACAGAGATTATTTTGATATAATACGAAAAAATTAAGAATTAAAGTGACACATTTGAAACATTAAGAACCATTTTAACACATAGAGTAAATGTTAAGGGCCGATATGATAATTTACCTTATTTTCGATAAGCGCTTGACCAGCAAAAAAGTTTTACCCTATATCTTAGTATGGAAAATGCTAAGTACAAAATTTTACTATCCTAAAGTTTAAAAAGTGATTTAACAATGAACATAATTTATAAAAAATTAATTATAATTTTTTTCTTGTAATTAGTGATCCATTATTTTGTAAAATATACATAATAAAATTTGTAATATTTCTAAAATTGCTCCTCTAGTACACGATGGCTTTTAGTTTGCTTGTGTAGCAATTAATATCCAATGACTGGCACCTTAAGTTTTAATAAGTCATGCACGTTTGCTAGGCTAGGTTTTCTAGGCAAGTCTCTCCTAGTGGGAACAAGAAACATAAAATCAAGATGCAGTCTGAATATTTAACCAAAAATCAAGAAAAATAATAATAAAATGACAATTAACTAAGTTAACCATTGCATGGACTTTTTGGGATTTCTTTTATGACTGAATTTGGTATAAGTATGGCAAATATTACTGAAAATAGACAAAATATTGCAGTACTCTGTATTATTCAATAAAACTAAACCCCCCTAAAAAGCTCAAAGTAATCAAAATTGGCCAACATACTTGAAAGTTATACCTCAAAAAAAGAGAGCATACATAATATACTATAATAAAGCCAAATTACTTCATAAATAAAGAAAGTAGGTTGAAACTACTTACTCTCTTCTAAAAAACACTAATTATTTCATTGTTCAAAAAAAGAAGAAATAAGAGAGTTAAATTACTTCTATTAGGTAACATTTTACATATATAATATTATAATTTAGCTCTCAGCAGTAGGCAATCAATTATAGGTGCAGTTGGTGTGGAAACTGTGGACACCCAAGAGGATAAGTAAGTGTATTTTGGTAATTGACGTGCCTTTTCTAAAAGCATAGCACTATCTTGCCTCAGTCTTAAATTTTATGCGACCACCTCTAATTATATATACCAAATTGTCATTATGCATTGTTTAATCAACACCATCCTCCATCAAATGTTAAACAATAAAGCTAATAAGTAATGAGTAATGACACAATAAAAATCTCTAACATTCTTAAATTAGTTACCTCCTCTTACATTGGACCCCCCAATCTTTAATTAAATTTTTTTTTTAATAATTCATGTATGAACAGATAAACTAATTTAAAAATATTATGAATTCTGTTATATCCCTAGAAGGACGGTTAAATCCAAATATCTTCTTTTAAAAGAACAAAAAATTCCATCATATTACAAAAATTATTGACAACTATCTTGATATATATAGTTGAGAATATGTAAATCCAATTGTAAAAGAAAGGCCATTGTGTGTTTTTCTTTTTCTTTTTTCTTTGATTTTTTTCTTATAGGAGATCTGCCCAAGTTAGTGTTTTGGGGATTGAAAAATTTTCGGTTGATGGGAAAAAAAAGTTTAAAAATGTAAGAACTCTTAATCAAAATTTTAAATATCATAAACCTTTTAAGTAATTATATATGACATGGCTAATCAGTAATATAAAATTGACTCTATCAATTCAAAATTATGCGTCACACACACAAAACGACAATAAATATGACAATTACCCTATTATAGACTTTTATATTTTTTAGCAAATAATTTCCATCGACCGACGCTTTAAAGTTTAAACTTTTAAGTGGTGCAAGTTTGCTAGGCTAGGTTGTCAGTCTGGGGCCTGGGCAAGTCCATCTCTATCAAGTTAAACTTTTAAGTGGTGCAAGTTTGCTAGGCTAGGTTGTCAGTCTGGGGCCTGGGCAAGTCCATCTCAATTGATAGAGATGAGGCCTGAAATATATACAGTAATGTTTTTGTCATAACTGATGAATGATCGTCGGTTAATGATTTAAAAAAGAAATGATGGGTTCTTGGAAAATTGTTCATAACATTATTGGCAAATTTAACCAAAATTTAAGAAATATAATAACAAAATGACTATTAACTCTTTTTAAGTTTTTGGGATTTCTTTTTTGACTAAAGCAATAAACTGGTATGAAAGTATGGCAAAAATTACTGAAACTAAACAAAATATTTCTCTACTATTGTTATTGAACAAGAGAAACCCCTAACCAAAGTGGCCAACATACATGAAATCTACACCTCAAAAAAGAGCATAACAATTCACAAGAGATTGAAGTTCACAACAAAAGTTCAAGAACATCAATAGTGCAACACATAGACATTGTACTCAACAATGGCATCTCCAGTCTTGGGATCAAAAGTATGAGTCCTGGCCTGAGCATAACCCCTAGAAAACCTGAAAAGCCCACTGCCTCCAATAACTGGCATCTCTCTCATGCTGTTGAACACCGAGTTCCTGCCTAGGACAGTAATTGTGCTACCATTATATTTGCCTTCAATGAATGCAAAGTTCATCACCATTAATAGACTCACTTCTTGTTGTGAAGCAGAGGCATAGAACCCTTGTGCCCTTCCCACCATTTTGGAGCTCACTTTTGGTCCTAAGGTTAAAGGGTTATCAATCATGCTTACAAAACCAAAGGTTGATGTGTTTTGGGGTGGTCTTACAACTGGGACTGAAGTGGGGTTGCGACCACTAACTATGTCATGCCAATAGATCTGAAAGTGGCTTAGCTTTTCTTCCTTTAACCCAAGGATCTTCCTGTCTAGGATTCTTCCAAAGCCATGATCTTCTCCAATGACAAAAACTGTGGAGAGCGAAAGGATGAGGAAGAAGACGGTGAATTGTGAAGCCATTGGAACTCAACGTTGGTATACAAAAATTGGACTTGGTTAATGTCTCTATTTATAAAGTGAACAAAGGCCTTGGTCTTTATACTGACCAACCCCAATCTGACAAGTAGTTTGTATGGATGACTTTTGTCATCCACATGTTGAAAAACAAGTGTATAATTCTTTTTTCGTCAACCTTATGACCACCCTCGCCTTGGAAGACTTGGCTTTAAGTTGTAGGCAGCACCAAATTAGCTGGTTGTGGACGACTTATTAGATATTGGGAAGGGCAATTGAATTATGGGCCTTAAGAGAGGGGTTATTATTAGCATTGAGCTTCAGCTTGTGGCAGTTGAAGTGGAGCTTGATGCAACTGCTGTTATTTTCCTAGTTTCTAGTAATTTTGATTTATTTGGGGGATCTTTCTGCCCTTGTTGATGATTGTAGGGACCTTTTGGTGCAAATCCCTCATACTAGATTGTTTCACTGCTACAGAGGAGCGAACTTTTGTGCTGATGCCTTAGCTGAATTGGGAGTCTCTTTCGATTCTTATTTTTGTTTTGTTTCTCCTCCCAATTGTTATTCTCCTGCTGCATTTTGGTTATTTGGATTTGTATTGTAAATTTGTAATAGACATTTTAATTTAGTGGTTTCCGCCTTTGCTCTTTAGTTTCTTTTATATAAGTTCCTTTTTACCAAAAATAGAAAAAAAAAAGTTTTACTAAGTTGTTTGTAATGCGTTATTTAAATGAAAAATATGTTAATATAATAAATAAAATCTTAATGGTAAAATATACTTTCTCAATTTATTTATACCTAATTCTCAATGTAACCTATATAACAAACTTAAACGGTTCATTGCCTTAGATAACCGAGGTCTCCCTCACGTTGATGAAAACTTAATTTTGCTAACATTATATAATATCCTTCAAAGAATGCAAGGGTTGATAATCAATTAAGGGTTAGACCAATTTCTTGTTGTGATTCGGATGCATAAGGCAAATTGTGCTCTTCCTCTTCCTAAAGGTTGATGGGTTATCAATCAAAGGCTGTTGTTGATGATGTATTGGAGGATGGTACAATTTGGACAGAGTAAGCTTACGGGCCACTCATGATTTACACTCATGCCAATAGAAGCATGAGGAGCTGAAGCTTTTTGTTGTAGAAGCCAAGTAACTTCTGATAGGCTTTTTATAAAGCCCATGCTCTTCTCCAATCCCCCTTTAAGCTCAATAGAATTTGGAAGTCTATTTCCATGAATACTTTACTTACCAATAGGTCCAATACCAAGTACCAACCCCACTATTCAGCAAAAAAGAAGTACCAACCCCACAATGCAATTGCAAGTTTGCAACCTCATATTTTTGGTATCTCTAGCTCTATGGTCATTGGTAAATGTGTTGAAAAATAGGAGAATATCACGTCGGTTACCCATCTTCTTGGAATGACCAAAATGTTACATCATGTTATTTAATACATGACATATGTAATTGGTGCATAACAATTCAAAGACTCTCTCGTTCTCTCTCTCTTGATTGAAGAATAACTTTATTTGAGAATAAAATTCAACCCCAGGGATCAAATCATCAAAGTCATCTTCCTCCTCCACACATCAATGATGAAACACGTTGGGAGAAATTGATCAGGAAGATAGCGATGGGTCGCACTCGAATGAGGAACAGAAACTGTCTCTTATATTTAATGATAAAACAAATGGTGATGTATTTAAAAGATTTTGTTTTCTACTCAAGTAAAAATAATGGAGCAAATAAATAAGTGAAACTTATAAACGATGATCCTAAACCTATTGTTAAAAATAAAAAATAAAAGTTTTTGCAATTAAAGGAGACCATTAGCATATCTTTGCCAAACCACATTCTTGACATTTCATGAATCATGATTGTGAGTAATGAGTTGGTAGGTGGCTAGTTGGGTGGGAATATGGGATTGTTGAGCTGGATGGAAATGAAGGAAGACATCATATGACACTCTAACAACATGGCATCATTATAAAAATGTCATGCCAATAATATATAAGATAAATGGCTAAGCTTTTCATAATTTCTTAAGCCATTTAAGTTTAGGGTTCACAATGTCAAGATTTTCTTCAATGGCAAAAGTCAAAACTATGCCAAGGAATAAAAGATGAAAAGGTTTATCTCTTACTTAATTATGAAGTGGATTTATTAATTAAGTACCAATTAACCAATTATGTGATCATAGTTTTCACAATTAATGCATCGCTAATTAGTAAGTTACCAAATCAAAAAGCAATAAGCATAATGAAATGAATGCAACGATACAATGTTGAAGTGAAAAATTAATGAAAAATGACTCCAAAAAAAAAACCATTATAGAGGCACTCCTAACTCAATAAGGTAATTTACTATAGGAAAAGAACTTACAAATCTATTTTAAGCCAACTGAAAGCTCGAGATCTAAGGGTTTTTTTTTTTTTTTTTCGATTTCTTTTGGTTCTCGGCGAACCTGACTCAATGAGATGGTTTGAGCGCTATTAGGACTAGTGACTTTGTTTGAACTTTGTTTCATTTAACGCTTCTATTATAGATTTGAGAAATTTTTGTGGTTTGTAAGAGCATTCACAACAGTAAATCTAAAATTTTAGTTATTTCGCTACATAAAAAGTCACTTTATCTATTTTACCTACACACATGCTGCAGCAATAGATCTATTTTAGCTTTCAACACAATAAAATAATATAAACATCACAATAAAATAATGGGTCATGTTAACGAATACCCTTAGAGCACTCATTAATAATATATTTTAGGAAAGTTTTGATACCACTTTTATGGGAAATGAAAAAAATTTGTCAAAATATTAATTACATTTTTTTTTCATTTCCCATAAAAACTTTCTTTAAATGGATTTTTAACTAGTGCCCTAAGAGCACTCGTTAGCATTTTCCTAAAATAATATAACCATTATAATAAAATAATATATTCCACTACCCAAAAAAACATCCATAGCACCAACCACAACCACTCTACCATTAGCCACACCCACCACCACCACCACCACCACCACCACTAGTCCACAGCAGGGGGGAAAAAAAAAACCCACAGCACCACAAAACACGGCACAACCATTGCCAACACAGCACCACAAAACAAACTCACAGCACAACACAAAACAAACCCACAGCCACAAATCACAGCCCCGATACCAATGCACACTAGAGCACAACCACGACCCAGCAGCGGAGTGGAGGTGAGGGAAGCCACTTTGATCCACGAGGCCGGAGGCGATCAGCGGCGTGGGTCTGAGGCAGATGGTGGCGTGGGTCTGAGAAGATCGGCGTTGGGCAGGGACTTGGGTTGGCGGCGATGAATGAGGGAGCTTGAGAGGGTGACGGTGAGAGAGGAGAGTGACGATGAAGCGATTGGTGAGAGATTGAGAGAGTCTTGGGAGAGGATGAGAGCTAAGTGACTAAGAGAGAGAGAGGGGCACGAAGTGAGAGAGAGAGAAGGGCACAGAGTGAGAGCTTAAGTTTCAGGTGAGATGGTGGGGAGGGCCAGTGGCAGTAACAGAAAGGTGAGAGCTTGAGAGAAATTTCAGATGGGAGCTTGAGAGTGACACTGAAAGAGAGCACGGTGAGATGAGAATAAAAGAAATGAAAAAAATAAAGCAAGTAGTGTTATTTTAATCCGGGGTGAATAAAAAATTAATTTTTTTTTAGATGTCTGCTACAGTGCACATCTATAGATAGATGTGCATTGTAGCAATTCAGCTAAAAATTATAAGAATGCCTCCATTGCTGCATGGTTGTTTTATGTATTTTGGTGGAGCTAAAATAGCATTATAGTTATTTAGCTCCACTGCTGCAAATGCTCTAAGTTTTTTGATTGTTGGGAAAGTGAGGAAAGTAAGTTGTTTTGGTGCTTAGAAAAAATTTGTGTACACTCTTTAAAGATTGATAGAATTTGGTCCGATTCATATAGTTGATTTAGTGTCTGTTTGACAAAGATTATTTTTGCCAACTTGTTTTACTATTTAGCTTATTTTTGCTACTATTTATGAGTTTAACTGTATTATTTCAGCTAACTTTTACCTTTATCTATAGTACTTTTTGGTATTATTCATAGATCCCACTGTATTATTTCAGCTAACTGTTATCTTTATCTATAGTACTTTCAGCAAAATGTTTTTAGTTTTAGCAAAATAAGCGGATCCCAAATGAACCCTTAATGGAAAATTTTGAATAGCATTGTGGTTAGTTTATTTAGTAGTAGATTTTTTTTTTTTTTTTGGCCATGTGGCAGTTTAGATGACATAAAAATAATATTTTTATTATCATCGTTAGTTATGTTAGCATTTTCTATTCACCATTTAATGGTAAAGATTATTTTGATACAAGACCAAAAAGTTAAGAATTAAAATGACACATTTGAAATGTTAAGAACAATTTTAACACATAGAGCAAACGTTAAGGACCAATATGGTAATTTACCCTTTTATTAATAAGCTCTTGACCCGCAAATAAGTTTTACGCTAGATCTTAGTATGGAAAATGCTAAAGTAAAAAATTTTAGTATCCTAAAGTTTAAAAAGTGATGTAATAATGAATATAATTTGTAAAAAAATCAATCACAAATTAATTTTTTTTTTTTTTTTTTTTTGGTAATTAGTGATCCATCATTTTGTAAAATATATTTGTAAGGGCATAATTTGTAATGGACCCTTAACAATAAAACTTGTAGAGATGTGGGTATATGGGCTAGGCACTAGCGATACGAACAACGAATGATGCGAGACCAACATGGGTAATAACAGAATGGTTTTCCGAGTAGTTTTTATGAGGATAAAGGCCATCAATCTGGTTAGGTATTGGTCAGAGACTTTATAATGATTTTTGATCAATCTTTGTGGGGATTTTTCTCATTTAGGTTAAGTGTTTGTGAAATATATTTGTCCTCGGCTTCCTCCGAGGATTTCCTTTTTTTTTCTTTACATGTTGGGAAATCTCTTGGTTATATAGTCTCTTTTCTTTTTTTAGTCTTCGTCGTCCACTTGTCAATTATTGGAGCCTCTATGTACAGGGGATTGTCCAATCATCTGTATTTGCAGGCTCTACGTTATTTCCCAGCCGCCTTTGCAGGCTTTATAATAGTTGAAGTGACTGATGCTTTAGGGTTTTCAGGTCACCTCACCATTAAAGCGGTCAGAATGTTGGTGAGATATATTCAACGAATGAGGGATATTTTCCCTTCAGTGAAGTCAGTGTGCCGAGGATGTGTCATCCTCGGCGAGGCCTTTGGATGACCTGGGCTTTTTCCCATTGTCCTCGGCCTTTACGTTATCCTCGGCGCGGGCCTTGGGCCGTATGTAGTGGGCCAGCGTGGTTAATGCAATAGGGCCCCACAATAGCCCCTCAAAATTCTGCTGCACGTCCCCTTGGGCGGGGAGGAGGATTTTGACTTCCTCGGCGTTTTTTCGCGCCCTGTTGAGCTTTGCGTTTCTGTTAGTTTTATCGTTACTTCGACCGCTCTTGTAATTTCCTTTTGGCGCTAAAGGGCCGTCTGAGGAATCTTTATGAACTGTAGGTTTGAGTCGCTTGTGCTTAAGCACCCAATTTCTCGTGATTTTCGTCCTTAGTAGAACTCATTACTCAGCGCCTGAGGGGGGTTGGCTTTGCCGCAGATTTCGACACGTGATTCATACTAAGACCCTGGTTTTTTTTAACACTTAATATTTCTTGAGGGAGCGGTCTCCTTATTGGTTGGAGTCCTCGGACTACGTAGTGCCTGAGTTCGTCCAACACTTGGTTTTTTATTCTGAAGCATCTGGCTTTCCCATGAGGCTTGGGTCCGAGGACCATGCAATGTCCTGGTTCTGTCCAGTACCTAGTTTTCTCATTTTATCATCTGAAGTATCTGGTTTCCCCATGAGGCTTGGGTCCGAGGACCATGCAATACCTTGGTTCTGTCCAGTACCTAGTTTTCTCATTTTATTCATCTGAAGCATCTGGTTTCCCCATGAGGCTTGGGTCCGAGGACCATGCAATGCCTTGATTCTGTCCAGTACCTAGTTTTCTCATTTTATCATCTGAAGTATCTGGTTTTCCCATGAGGCTTGGGTCTGAGGACCATGCAATGCCTTGGTTCTGTCCAGTACCTAGTTTTCTCATTTTATCATCTGAAGTATCTGGTTTTCCCATGAGGCTTGGGTCCGAGGACCATGCAATGCCTTGGTTCTGTCTAGTACCTAGTTTTCTCATTTTATTCATCTGAAGTATCTGGTTTCCCCATGAGGCTAGGGTCCGAGGACCATGCAATGCCTTGGTTCTGTCCAGTACCTAGTTTTCTCATTTTATTCATCTGAAGTATCTGGTTTCCCCATGAGGCTTGGGTCCGAGGACCATACAATGCCTTGGTTCTGTCCAGTACCTAGTTTTCTCATTTTATCATCTGAAGTATCTGGTTTCCCCATGAGGCTTGGGTTCGAGGACCATGCAATGCCTTGGTTTTGTCCAGTACCTAGTTTTCTCATTTTATCATCTGAAGTATCTGGTTTCCCCATGAGGCTTGGGTCCGAGGACCATGCAATGCCTTGATTCTGTCCAGTACCTAGTTTTCTCATTTTATTCATCTGAAGTATCTGGTTTCCCTATGAGGCTGGGTCTGAGGACCATGCAATGCCTTGGTTCTGTCCAGTACCTAGTTTTCTCATTTTATCATCTGAAGTATCTGGTTTCCCCATGAGGCTTGGGTCCGAGGACCATGCAATGCCTTGGTTCTGTCCAGTACCTAGTTTTCTCATTTTATTCATCTGAAGTATCTGGTTTCCCCATGAGGCTTGGGTCCAAGGACCATGCAATGCCTTGGTTCTGTCCAGTACCTAGTTTTCTCATTTTATCTATTTATCTGTAGCCGTTTAATCCTACATTGCTATAATTTACAATAAGCATTAAATAATTACACTTCTCAAGCAGAATAATAATAATAATAAATGCAGGCTGGAGTTGGTGGAGGATAAGACCTTGCCGTGTTTTGCCTCTTCGTTTGATGGGACTCTTCTGGTTACGAGGCGTCTCTTGGGTTGTCCGGGTAACGTGTTCTGACGCTTCGGTGTCTTCTCGTTTAATGAGGTGCCTCCTCATTAATGCTGGCCGTGGATCTACGAAGATCTAACGGTTGATAGGCCCCTTGGAACTTAGGGCGGAATTATTGCCTCCGGAAATCTCTCCCTGGGATGTATTGTGGATTGGCCCTCATCAATATTCCGCCTTCTATAAAAGGCGTTTCTAGGGCGACCTTCTCCTTCACACTTTGACAAACATCCATCTTAAACTTCTCCAAAAATATCACCCAAAAAAGGTTCCACCAAACATAGCCGTTTAAGCCCCTTTGAATGAGTTGGCCCTTGGAAAGGGCGATCTCGGGGATGCACAGCCCCCACCAGGAGCCGAGGATGGCACTCCGACCCTGTACGTCACATTGGGGTTGGAGTGGGGGAAACCCAAAGGTTCTCCTTCTTTTCAACCTAACTAGAGGAGGAGCCCTCCTCGCCGTTTGGAGGAGGATCTAGGAAGAACGTAACCACTTTCCCTTGAGTATGGGTCATTGACCCTCCAAGCCAGTTGCATTAGGGGTGGGAGGGAAACCAGGCGCCTTCTTTTCTACCTTCTGTTCCTCTGCCAACTTTCTTTGTTTCTTTTCCTGCTCTCCTCCTTCACTTTTTTTCTATCTTTTGTTCTTCTGCCAGCTTTGCTTTCTACCTTTTGTTCTTCATCTCTTCTTTCGATTCTTTTCGATCTTTTGTTCTTCTGCCAGCTTTGCTTTCTACCCTTTGTTCCTCTGCCGGCTTTGTCAAGCGTCTGCCTTTGTAGTTAGCTTTAGAACAAGCCCCACAGGCTTCACTTGTAAAAGATGTAATTTTTCTTCATGTATGAACCGCCCTGTACCGCGACCTCTTCTACCTCCTATGTAGCTCTTCTTCCCTCTTTTCTCTTTTTCCTCTTTTTCTTTTACTCCTCAACGAGCCTTCCTCTTTTCTTTTCCTCTTCTCTTACTTCTCATCCAGCCTTCTTTTCTATCTTCTGTTCCTCTGCCAACTTTCTTTGTTTCTTTTCCTCCTCTCCTCCTTCACTTTTTTTCTATCTTTTGTTCTTCTGCCAGCTTTGCTTTCTACCTTTTGTTCTTCATCTCTTCTTTCGCTTCTTTTCGATCTTTTGTTCTTCTGCAGCTTTGCTTTCTACCCTCTGTTCCTCTGCCGGCTTTGTCAAGCGTCTGCCTTTGTAGTTAGCTTTAGAACAAGCCCCACAGGATTCACTTGTAAAAGATGTAATTTTTCTTCATGTATGAATAAAAGAAGTAGACTTGTTTTATGCGTTGTCTCTTTTCTTTTTCGTGTACGCTTATTTCTTGTTGTTGTAGACTTCTGGATGAATATTGTCGCTGGAAACTGTATAGATCTGCCTTTGCTCTTGATTGATTTGATTTTTTTTTATACGCCATCCGTCGTACCGCTAATACACAAGTCCGCCCCACGGTGGGCGCCAATTGTAAGGGCATAATTTGTAATGGACCCTTAACAATAAAACTTGTAGAGATGTGGGTATATGGGCTAGGCACTAGCGATACGCACAACGAATGATGCGAGACCAACATGGGTACTAACAGAATGGTTTTACCGAGTAGTTTTTATGAGGATAAAGGCCATCAATCTGGTTAGGTATTGGTCAGAGACTTTATAATGATTTTTGATCAATCTTTGTGGGGATTTTTCTCATTTAGGTTAAGTGTTTGTGAAATATATTTGTCCTCGGCTTCCTCCGAGGATTTCCTTTTTTTTCTTTACATGTTGGGAAATCTCTTGGTTATATAGTCTCTTTTCTTTTTTTAGTCTTCGCCGTCCACTTGTCAATTATCGGAGCCTCTATGTACAGGGGATTGTCCAATCATCTGTATTTGCAGGCTCTACGTTATTTCCCAATCGCCTTTGCAGGCTTTATAATAGTTGAAGTGACTGATACTTTAGGGTTTTCAGGTCACCTCACCATTAAAGCGATCAGAATGTTAGTGAGATATATTCAACGAATGAGGGATATTTTCCCTTTAGTGAAGTCAGTGTGCCGAGGATGTGTCATCCTCGGCGAGGCCTTTGGATGACCTGGGCTCTTTCCCATTGTCCTCGGCCTTTACGTTATCCTCGGCGCGGGTCTTGGGCTGTATGTAGTGGGTCAGCGTGGTTAATGCAATAGGGCCCCACAATACTTAATAAAATTTGTAATATTTCTAAAATTGCTCCATTAGTATACGATGGCTTTTAGTTTACTTGTGTAGCAAATAATATCCAAATGACTGGCACCTTAAGTTTTAGGCGTAAATGCACTTTTAGTTCTTATATTTTGACTTTTTTTCATTTTAGTCCTTACGTTTTATTTTTACCACTTTTAGTCCCTAAACCAATTAACGCCATTCATTTAAGTCCTTGAAGCGCCATTACGTCACCAAACTAACGGAGAAACTGACGGATGAATAAAATATTAATTTTTTTTCCACGTTGGACAATAAAATAATAATTTTTTATTATTATTGACTAACTTTTCTTCAAAACGTTAAAACCCTGTCTGAATCGGCTGATCGGTTCCATGTATCACTTATGCCGCCTTCTTTTTTTCCTTCTTTCTTCTTCTCCCCCTCTCTACAGCTTCAGCAAAAAGGGTATTAAGAGACGCGTCACAAGTTGAGTGTTGGCTCTTTTCTTCATGTTTTTGCTAGCCTTTGCAATCGAGGTGTTGTCCATCTTGCCCAATGTCAAGCCTACAAGCGCGAATCCCATGCTGGGTTCCTTGACTCAAACCATCATATATACTTGTCGCATGGGTTTTGCTTACTTAGTCATGCTCTCTGTCATGTCCTTCAACCTTGGAATCTTCATAGCCACTCTGGCTTCCATTTCTAACAGGTACCCGAAATATACAAAAGTATAAACCAAATTATTCACCAACAAGCACATCCCAATATTTCCAATCCTTATATAATCCTATACCTGGAAAACAACACACACACAGTGAACAAAAAATAGGGAACTCTAGGGAAAACACGAAGAAAAGAGTGAACCTAGGCTGAATGGAGTGGGTGTTGTTCAATTTTGGTTGGATGAAGGAGCCATGTAGGTGATGAGATGTGCTCTGTTTTGGGTTATACAGAACAGGGGCTGAAATAGTTTCGGTTTGGGGGGTAAAAACATGAAGAGGTCGTGTGCATGTAGAAAACGTAAATTTATTTTCTCCTACTTACACTTTCTTTCATTCCAATTTTTTTTATATGCATGGATGCATGATATATAGCCAGTACTGATGATGTTCCCACCTTACAAAACACAGAGAAACCCACTTATAAGATATGATACTGATGTGGGTTATGGCCTCCACCATTTGGCTTATACAAATAATGGTGTACAAAGCTATTGATAATGAAGAAAAAAAAACTTATCTAAAAATACTTTTATTCTTTAAAAAAACAAAAGAAAAACATTCACAGCTAGACTTACCAAACGTCTTTTAATTTGTGTCGGTGACGTGAGGTGTCTTCTTGCCAAAGATTCTTCAGGGGCGCTCACACTAATCTCACTCCCATTTCCTTTTATTATTTCTAGTATTCTCCGTACCATCTCTATATATAGCTCTCACATTGATCAGCTCCTCACTCACAAGCACTCTTTCTCATTCCTTTGTTACTCATATATTTCACCTCTTTCAATTCTCTCTCTTCAAGTTTTCTTTTACTTTCAGTTTTTGCAGCCCAAATGGCCACAGTTGAGGTATTCAACTATTATGTTTTCTACATGCACGAGACCTTTTCATGTTTTTACCCCCCAAACCGAAACTATTTCAGCCCCTGTTCCATATAACCCAAAACAGAGCACACCTCATCACCTACATGGCTCCTTCATCCGACCAAAATTGAACGACACCCACTCCATTCGGCCTAGGTTCACTCTTTTCTTTGTGTTTTCCCTATAGTTCCCTATTTTTTGTTCACTGTGTGTGTGTTGTTTTCTAGGTATAGGATTATATGAGGATTGGAAATATTGGGATGTGCTTGTTGGTGAATAATTTGGTTTATGCTTTTATATATTTCGGGTACTTGTTAGAAATGGAAGCCAAGGCGGCTATGAAGATTCCAAGGTTGAAGGACATGACAAAGAGTATGACTAAGTAAGCAAAACCCATGCGACAAGTATATATGATGGTTTGAGTCAAGGCGCCCAGCATGGGATTCATGCTTGTAGGCTTGACATCGGGCAAGATGGACAACACCTTGATTGCAAAGGCTAGCAAAAACATGAATAAAAGAGCCAACACTCAACTTGTGATACGTGTCTCTTAATACCCTTTCTACTAAAGCTGTAGAGAGGGGGAGAAGAAGAAAGAAGGAAAAAAAGAAGGCGGCAGAAGTGGTACAAGGAACCGATCAGCCGATTCAGACATGAGTTTTAACATTTTGAAGAAAAGTTAGTCAATAATAATAAAAAATTATTATTTTATTGTCCAACGTGGAAAAAAATTACTATTTTATTCATCCGTCAGTTTCTCCGTTAGTTTGGTGACAGAATTGTGCTTCAAGGACTTAAATGAAGGGCGTTAATTGGTTTAGGGACTAAAAGTAATAAAAATAAAATGTAGGGACTAAAATGAAAAAAAGTCAAAATGTAGGGACTAAAAGTGCATTTACGCCTAAGTTTTAATAAGTCGTGCTAGGCTAGGTTTTCTGGGCAAGTCTCTCTGAATGGAGAAATTATAGGGTCCTCTGGTGGATTACGTCATTTGTCCACCATTCTACTAAAAAACTTTCACTTGTTTAAAATTGCTGAGTCAATAATTAATTTCTGTTTAAAAAATTTTTCTAACTAACAATTTTAAACAAGTGGCAGTTTTTTAGTAGAATGGTGGATTACATCACTTGTCCACCATGCGGATCTTATAATTTCTCATCTAAGTGGGAACAGGGAACATAAAATCAAGATGCAGTCTGGATATTTAACCAAAAATCAAGAAAAAATAATAATAAAATGACAATTAACTCTATCTTTTTGGAGGACAAAATGACAATTAAATAAGTTAACCATTGCATGGACTTTTTGGGATTTCTTTTATGACTGAACAGGGAACATAAAATCAAGATGCAGTCTGGATATTTAACCAAAAATCAAGAAAAAATAATAATAAAATGACAATTAACTCTATCTTTTTGGAGGACAAAATGACAATTAAATAAGTTAACCATTGCATGGACTTTTTGGGATTTCTTTTATGACTGAATTTGGTATAAGTATGGCAAATATTACTGAAAATAAACAAAGTGTTGCTGTACTCTGTATTATTGAATAAAACTACCCCCCCTCTAAATAGCTCAAAGTAATCAAAATTGGCCAACATACTTGACAGTTATACCCAAAAAAAGAGCATACATAATATACTATAATAAAGCTAAATTATTTCATAAATAGACAAATTAAGTAAGTTGAAACTACTTACTCTTCTAAAAAAACTAATTACTTCTTTGATCATAAAAAAAAAAAAAAAAAAGAGCTAAATTCTTTCTATTAGGTAACATTTTACATATATACTACTATAATTTAGCTCTCCGCAGTAGGTCCGTAGGCAATCAATTTTAGGTGTAATTGGTGTGGAAACAGTGGACACCAAAGAGCATAGGTAAGTGTATTTTGGTAATTGATGTGCCTTTTCTAGAAGCATAGCACCATCTTTGCCTCAGTCTTAAATTTAATGCCACCACCCCTAATTATATGTACCAAATTGTCATTATGCATTGTTTAATCAACACCATCCTTCATCTAATGTGAAACAGTAAAGCTAATGAGCAATTACACAACAAAAATTTACAATAAAAAATTTCAAACTTTTTTTTTATAAGAAAAAATGTCAACGTTCTTAAATTAGCCTACCGCCACTTATATGGACCCACCAATCTCTAATTAATTTTTTTTTTAAATAATAATTCATGTATAAAGAGATAGACAAATTTAAAAATGTTATGAATTTTGTTATGTTCCTAGAAAGACTCAAGGTTAAATCCAAATATCTTCTTTTAAAAGAACGAAAAATACCATCAGATTACAAAATTATTGACAACTATCTTGATATAGTTGAGTATATGTAAATCTAATTGCAAAAGAAAGGTCATTGTATGTTTTTCTTTTTCTTTTTCTTTTTTTCTCAGAATTTTTTGTTATAGGATATCTGCCCACGTTAGTGTTTTGGGGATTGAAAATTCTTCAGTTGATGGGAAAAAAAGTTTAAAAATGCAAGAACTTTTTTCAAAAAGTTAAAAAAAAAGTTTAAAATCAATTTTTACAAAAGTTAAAAAATTGTCATGTCCCCAAATAATTTCCATTGACCGACTCTTTAAACTTTTAAGTCGTGCAGGTTTGCTAGGCTAGGTTGCCTGGAAAGGTCCCTCTCAATAGATGCGGCCTGAAATATTTACAGTAATTCTAAATAAACAACATTTTCCACTATTTTTTTTTTCATAACTAGCGAATGATGTAAATGATAAAAAAGAAAAATGATGGGTTCGCATATAAAGGATTCACAGTTAAGTGTGAAAAGAGAGTTGTTCATAACATTATTGGAAAATCTAACCAAAAATTAAGAAATATAATAACAAAATGACTATAAACTCTTTTATGTTTTGGGGATTTCTTATTTGACCAAAGCAATAAATTGGTATGAAAGTATGGCAAAAATTGCTGAAAATAAACAATATATTTCTCTATTATTGTTATTGAACAAGACAAGAGAAACCCCTAACCAACCCAAAGTGGCCAACATACATGAAATCTACATTCTACACCTTAAAAAAGAGCATCAAAATTCACAAGAGAATAATTTTTTTTTTTTTGGTAAACAGAAAAAATGGGAGTTAGCTAAGCTATGCCAGCCCCTGAGCAGAAAATCTAACCAAAAATTAAGAAATATAATAACAAAATGACAATAAACTCTTTTAAGTTTGAGGGATTTCTTATTTGACTAAAGCAATCAACTGGTATGCAAGTATGGCAAAAATTACTGAAAATAAACAATATATTTCTCTATTATTGTTATTGAACAAGACAATAGAAACCCCTAACCAACCCAAAGTGGCCAACATACGTGAAATCTACATTCTACACCTTAAAAAAGAGCATCAAAATTCACAAGAGAATAAATTTTTTTTTTTTGGTAAACAGAAAAAATGGGGGTTAGCTAAGCTATGCCGGCCCCCAGGTAGAACATTCAGGTTAAGACCTGTGAGCCAACCCTTATGAATGCCCACCAACGAAGGATTGCTGGTAGCGGGACTCGAACCTAGGTGGGTTAGACAAAGTGCCTAAGCCTTACCAACTGAACCATCAAGACATTGTACTTAACAATGGCATCTCGTGTCTTGGGATTAAAAGTAGAAGTCCTGGCCTGAGCATAACCCCTAGAAAACCTAAAAAGCCCACTGCCATCAATAACTGTCATCTCGCTCATGTTGTTGAACACTGAGTTCCTGCCTAGCACAGTAATTGTGCTACTATTATATTTACCTTCAATGAATGCAAAATTTATCACCATTAATAGACTCACTTCTTGTTGTGAAGCAGAGGCATAGAATCCTTGTGCCCTTCCCAGCAATTTGGAGCTCACTTTTGGTCCCAAGGTTAAAGGGTTATCAATTGTGCTTACAAAACCAAAGGTTGATGTGTTTTGGGGTGGTCTTAGTGTTGGTGTGGGTGTGTGTTCCAAATACTTTTATTATTATTTATTTTCTAGCCGTTGGAATTTATGAGTAAATAGCCATTGGCAATTATGAGAAAAATAGTTATTGGGCAATAACGGATAATATTGTCGTTGGGCTTTTATGGGTAAATAGTTACCAATAACTATAGGTTATTATTGTCATGAATAGCCTATATAATACCCATCATCACACCCTTCCCTATATGATTTTTTAACTACTCTATATTTAGATATACACAATCCTATTATATGTCTCTTCCACATATTTTTCTACAATTTATATTTGTTCTAAAGAAAGATAATAGAGGGTTGTTCTTGAACCTTCGTGAGTGGAAGTGTGTCCATCACGAAGTTTGACACTATGGTCTAATCCTGGGGGGTTGTTTAGCCAAGAGAACCAATCGCACTGAGTTTTACTCCGGGTGGCACGAATCAACCTTTAAGGACAATGCTTTCGCAGTGCGATTTTATAGCATTGTGAGATTGTTCTAAACTCCTTTTTATTTTATGTTCTTGCTAATTATTTTGGATATTATTTTTGTATCAATACTTGTTTATTCACTAAAATATTTCCAATGCTTACAATTGGGACTGAAGTGGGATTACGACCACTAACAATGTCATGCCAATAGAACTAAAAGTGGCTTAGCTTTTCTTCCCCCAAGGAGCTTTCTGTCTAGGCTTCTTCCAAAGCCACGATCTTCTTCAATGACCAAAATTGTGAAGAGGGAAAGGATGAGGAAGAAGATGGTGAATTGGGAAGCGAAGATGGGAAGAATGCTAGCCATTGGAACTCAACGTTGGGTACAAAAACTGGACTTGGCTAATGTCTTTATTTATAAAGTGAACAAAGGCCTTAGGGTTTGTTTGTTACCGTTGTTTAATCACTAAAAACTATTGTTTAAACAATAGTTTTCAGTGTTTAAACAACATTATACGTATTTTCACATACTTTTTCATTCACGTATTTCTAAAAAGTATAAACAATGTTATTAAAAATCTCTTACCAAATAGGCCCTTAGTGTTTACTCTGACTGACCCCAATAAGAAACATAATTGAATGAAGGACTTTTGTCATCCATATGTTGAAAAACAAGTGTATAACGGTCTTTTTTTGTCAACCTTTAATGTGGGATGACCCACCCACCCCTCGGAAGACATGGCTTAAAGTTATAGGCCAGCACCAAATTAGCTGGGGTAGAGGACTTATTACAAATTGGGAAGGGCATTGGCCTCTAGTATTGCAGCTGAATTATTGGCCTTAAGAGAGAGGTAATGTTATGCATTGAGCTTCAGGCTTCAGCTCGTAGCAGTCGAAGTGGAGCTTGATGCAGCTGCTCTTATGTTCCTAGTTTCTAGTAATTTTGATTTATTTGGGGATCTTTCTGCGCTTGTTGATGATTGTAGGGACCTTTTGGTGCAAATCCCTCAAACTAGATTGCTTCACTGCTACATAAGAGTGAACTTTTGTGCTGATGCCTTAGCCAAATTGGGAGTCTCTTGGGATTCTTTTTCTCGTTTTATTTCTCCCCCTTTTGTTTTTCCCTTTCTGCATTTCGATTATTTGGGTTCGTATCATAATAGATGTTGTAATTCAGTGGCTTCAGCCTCTGCTCTTTAGTATCATTTATATAAGTTCCTTTTTACCAAAAAAAAAAAAATTTTGGACAATAATTTTTCACGAGATGGTAAATTTGTGGGTGACAGATAATAAAATAGTGATTGTACTATACAAATGTAAAAAGTTTAACAGTTTGTTATTGCAATAAATTATAAAAATATGATGAAAAAATGGTACCCATTTAATTAAGTTTTTTTTTTTTTTGGAAACCCTTTAATTAAGTTGAGTGTTGTGAGCTCATAAAAAAAATTAGTTTGAGTGTTATGAATGATGTTTGCCAGTTTTAAAGATTTGATACGAGCATTAAAATAATTAAAAGTTCAGGGCCCTTGGAATTATCAGATTGTTACTATTAAAGTAAACATTATTGTGCTCTCAGTCGTGTTACAAATACATAAATAAATAAATAAAATCACTAAAATTTTTCACATCTCACTCCCATAGCATTTGAGAAAATGCTGACTGATTCACCCAACACAAAAACACAAGGAAAGGTGTGAAAAAAATGGTGAATAATTTGGTGGCTTGAAACTTTTCCCTATTGTAATTCAGTGGGGTTGTGGAGGCTATTAAATTGAATGGAGTAATTTAGCACCACAACTTTTCTCACAACTTTTGTCATAGCTTGCTCACGTGGCAAGTCATGCGTAGTGGAGTAAAATGGTTTTGTCATAGCTTGCCCACGTGGCAAGTTGTGAGTGGTGGAGTTGTGGACTCACTCATTTTACTCCACTACTCACGACTTGCCACATGAGCAAGTTGTAGGAAAAGTTATGGTTCTAGCATTTTCTAATTGAATGCCAGCTCCTTTAATTATATACACCAAATTGTCATTATGCATTGTTTAATTAACACCATCCTCCATCAAATGTTAAACAATAAAGATAGTGGCACAACAAAAATTCACAATAAAAATTTTCAACATTTTAAAATTAGCCTAACTCTTCTCACATGGGCCCACCGATCTCTAATAAATTTTTTTAATGACTCATATGAGGTAATAAACTAATTTTAAAATGTTATGAATTTTGTTACGTTCCTAGGGTGACTCGAGTTTAAATCCAAATATCATATTTTAAAAGAACAAAAAAATACTACCTTTTTTTTTAGCGGAATAAATACTTTATTAAACCCAACACAAAAGATTACAAAACAGGAGAGGGCCTAGATTGGTAGATCCATCTCTTTCCAAAGCTTGAGTAACCAGGAGGGACAGGGAAGAGATGAGAACTGACCCAGTACAATTGTACAAAGCTGCCCATTTGGGGTCTGAGATCTGGATTGCCCAAAAGTTCAACAACATTCCAAGCATCACCTTCCACAATTATGTTTTTAAAGCTTTCAGCTACCGCTATCCTGACTACACATAGAGCAGCATTTGCTTATCCTAGCAAGGGGCTACTTGGATCCGCTTGTTCTTTCTATGCCATTATGATGTTCCCATTCTCATTCCTTCCCACCACTACTATTTAAAATTTGTCATCTCTAATGATAGCATCAAAATTAAATTTGATCCAATCCTTAAGGGGTACGCATAAATCCAATTGCAAAAGAAAGGTCATATAGTTTTTTTTTTTCTCCCTTTGTTCTCATAATTGTTTGTGTGTTGGGGATTGAAAATTTCGGTTGAGGGGAAAATTTTAAAAATGTAAGAATTCAATTCAAATTATGGATAATGAGTAATATAGAATCGACTATATCAATTCAAATTATGCACGCTCAACATAAAAAATGACATTGAAAATGACAATTCAACAATACTACTTTTCAAACTCTATAAACAAACAAAAAATAAATCAATTAAATTACAATAAAAGTTAAATATCTAAAACTAAATTCTTAGATGGTATCTTTACATTGTACGGCGGGTTAGGCAAATTAGCAAAGCAAATAGTTACCACACCAACACTTCTATTATGGAGTCTGAATGTGTGTGTGTATATATATATATATATATATGTGGATAACTCTTCTTAAGATTCCGTTCATTTAATTAAAAAACATACTTTTATTTTATTAAAAAAATTCATATTACAAAATTTTTAAAAAAAAATCTAAGAAATATTAGGTAAGTACTATACTTAAATCTCGCCCTATATATACCGTGTGCTCCAAAGTAAATGATAATGAAAAGTGATGAGTTCACTTACAAAATTGTATTATCAGTTAATGAAAAATGATGAGTTCACTTACAAAGTTGTATTATCAGTTATATTCGTAGTATTATTGAAATATTTAATTACTAAAGAGTAAAATTAACATTTTTTTTATATACTAAATATTTGGGGTATAAGGAGAAAGGGTTTGAGTACAAATCGTAATTATGTATAAAAATATACATAACCAAAAAATTAAGAAAAATAATAACAAAATGTCTATTAAATACGAAGTCAATCATCGCATGGACTTTTCGGATTTCTTATTTGACTGCCTTTGGTATGAACGTAGGACAAAAATTACAGAAAATAAACATTATATTGCTCTATTATTGAACAAAAGAAAGTGAGAAATCGCTAACCAACCCCACTTAGCTTAAAGTAATCCAAGTGGCCAACATACTTGAAATCTACACCTCAAAAACAGAGAGAATCACAAGAGGAATAATGTTAACAACAGAAAGTTCAAGAACACATCAATAATGCAATACATAGACATTGTACTCAACAACGGCATCTCCTGTCTTGGGATCAAAAGTATGAGTCTTGGCCTGAGCATAGCCCCTAGAAAACCTGAAAAGCCCACTGCCTCCAATAACTGGCATCTCTCTCACGCTTTGGAACACTGGGTTCCTGCCTAGCACAGTGATTGTGCTTCCATTATATTTACCTTCAATGAATGCAAAGTTCATCACCATTAATAGACTCACCTCTTCTTGTGAAGCACCTGCATAAAACCCTTGTGCTTTACCCACCAGTTTGGAGGTCATATTTGGTCCTAAGGTTAAAGGGTTATCAATCATAGCTAAAAAACCAAAGTTTGGTGTGTTTTTGGGTGGTTTTATAACTGGGACTGAAGAGGGATTGCGACCGCTAACGATGTCATGCCAATAGAACTGAAAGTGGCTAAGCTTCTCTTTCTTGTACCCAAGGAGCTTCCTGTCTAGGCTTCTTCCAAAGCCATGATCTTCTCCGATGACCAAAACTGTGGAGAGGGAAAGGATGACGAAGAAGATGGTGGATAGGGAAGCCAAGATGGGAAGAATTTTAGCCATTGGAACACACAGATGGTAGGTACTATGCTCTCAATGGTGGCGTACAAAAATCGGACTCGGCTATTGTCTGTATTTATAAAGTGAACAAAGGCCTTACTCTTTACATTGGCCAATCCCAATATGACACGTAGTTTGTATCAAGGATTTTTGTTATCCAAATGTTGACAAACAAAGGTGTGTTATTGAGACTATACAAGTCAGTCTTTTTCGTCAACCTTTGTGTGGAATGACCCACCCACTCACCCACCCCCTCTGTAGACTTGGCTTTAATTGTTGGAAGAAGTTTCTGGACAAGAATTTTTCCCAAGATGGTAAATTTGCCAATGACAGATAATAAAATGGTGACTGGTGGTAGAGCAATGTTTGTTATTGCAATAAATTATTAAAATATGATGAAAAAGTTGTACTTTTTTAATTGAGTCTTGTGAATGATGCTTGCCAATTTTTAAGGTTTGATATGTTCTAAAAAGTTTGGTTTAGAATATAAATTTTAAATGTACTAAAATACTCTAAATACTGGTTTATTTCTATTTTTTTGTAAGGCCTTTATTTTGCTAGAAAGAGGGGGCCGGGTGTCAATATTATTTGATATATAGGAAGCTTTAGTACAACATTGTATATCCAGAAGCCATCATTTTTTTGTAAAGCATAGAACAAAACGGCCTAGATTGCATTCCCTAGGGGTACCTATTTTTTTTGTAAAGCTTAATTTGTTAAATTTTACTAAGTATGAGATTTTATTATACTTATATTTAGTTCATAAAAATTAATACGTTTCATGTGGCAATCAATTTACCATTTTCTTTTTGAAAAGTATGTTCAAATCACATACTTGGAAAAGTATGTGATTTGAACATAGGACTTTTTGATTTAACGATTTTGGAATAATTTTTATGAAGAAATTTAATATGTGCGAAGTGTCAAACAATATATATAAACCATACCCCCGCTCTGGGTGATAGGGTAACCCCATCCTTTTGAAATAGTTTAAATTTATTAACTTATTCAATTAAATTTTTTCTTTAAAAGAGCCCCCAATAACACAACAGCTATAAATGAGGATCAAGAATGAGGATTTAAAATATTTTAAAGTTCAAACCTTTGAAAAAGCTTGTTTACTATTAAAGGAGACATTAATACGCGTTAAGTATGTTCAAATCACATACTTGGAAAAGTATGTGATTTGAACATAGGACTTTTTGATTTAACGATTTTGGAATAATTTTTATGAAGAAATTTAATATGTGCGAAGTGTCAAACAATATATATAAACCATACCCCCGCTCTGGGTGATAGGGTAGCCCCATCCTTTTGAAATAGTTTAAATTTATTAACTTATTCAATTAAATTTTTTCTTTAAAAGAGCCGCCAATAACACAACAGCTATAAATGAGGATCAAGAATGAGGATTTAAAATATTTTAAAGTTCAAACCTTTGAAAAAGCTTGTTTACTATTAAAGGAGACATTAATACGCGTTAAGTAATTCAACTATTTTATGTGACAAACTATAACTGTTTATTTGTCACTTTTATATTGGCTTGTCATTTTTTCTCTCATTACTCGTACAATTTGCCATTCGAGTAATTGTAACAAAAATTGTGATTTTTTTTATGGTTTTAGAACTTTTGTTAGTGCACAACCATTCCTATTAAGAGCTTAGCAAAAAAAAAAAACCATTCCTATTAAGAATACATCAAAAAATCACCAAAATTTTCACATCTCACTCTTCTAACATTTGAGAAAATAATCCACCTAACACAAATACAAAAGGATATATGGGTGTGAAAAAAACTGGAGAATAATTCGGTGGCTTGAGACTTTTCCCTGTTGTTATTCTCAGTGGGGGCTGTGGAGGCTATTAGAGAATAGAAGACCATATTATATAGACAACCGTTGGACTGGGACGGGCGGCTTGGCTTGGGAAGGAAGGAAGAAAAGACACCTCTTTTGGTTTTTGCTCCATATGAGATGTCATGATGAGTTGTGAGTTGTTAGTTAGGGGTCCACTGCGTGTGCCTGCGATTCTGAATTGTCTTTCATGATATTGATAGCTAGTCACATGTATGGAACCATCTTCAGCATATACTATTATCACGAGGAGAGAGTGTGATGTTATTTTATTTATTTTTGTATTACATTGATTTATTCCCTTTCCGTCCTTTGGAGGGAAGGAAACTTCATCATTACTCTTAAAAAGTAAAAACCTCTTTAATTCATTGCACCTCCACTGTTCATCTCCATGATAGATTGATTATTTTATTTTTATTGGAGGTCCATTGGAGCTAATAAAAGGTGATTTCTTTATTTTAATCCATAAAAAGTTTACTTGGACTTATAAGCCAAGCTAATGATCTCCTTTCCCTCATATTAAAAAAAAAAAAAAAATCTCTTTATGTTTTTGTGTAGAAAAGATTTGAGTCATTTGACAGAGGTAATCACAGGTCAATTAGATTTAAATTGGGAGTCAACTCACTGCTTGAACGAACCTTGTTGATAGAAGGATGCCTTGTGTTCGGATGGGTGATCAAATGTTAGATGGTTAATTGGATTACGAAGATTTAATCACAGTATCAAAACAAAAAACAAATTTCCTGCACATTTTTGGTAACCATGATAGGCCACAAATTGAATGACCCCTTGTGATTTAAACTAATTAATTAATTTAGTCAAGTTATTAATTAATCAATTTAACATGCAAATACGTGGTAGCACAAACAAATCACCAAAAACTAAATATGCAGCGGAAAAATAAATAACTCGGTGATTTGTTCACGAATGGGGAAAAACCCTAACGGCAAAAACCCCACCGGGTGATTTTCAGGTCACCACTCCCGAAACTCCACTATTATCAAATCAAGCGGTTACAAATAAGGAATCCCAAGTACCTTACCAACCTACAGTTGAACCCTTACCCCAATACCCAATTGGACTTGATCTGTAGCGACAGTTCCCCCTTTTGATGCACGGCTCCCAAGTACGTGACTAACCAGATGCGCGGATCCCAGTACGCGACTTCAATCACCAACTTTAGAAAGAGAGGTTGGCTGCAGAGTTCTTCAGATCATCCTATGCATGAAGATCAGGAAGATGCTTGGTCACAAAACCCTAAGGTGCACAATACACAGCAACTTCTTGAAGAAGGATGAACTAGGTTAAGAACTTCGTCTCAGAGCACAATTTGCTTGAACAAGGATTGCTCAATGCTTATGCAACTTGTGTCTTTTTGACGGCTCTTAAAACACTCCTTAAATATGTTTAGGGTTAGAAGAAAAGAAGGCCCAAAAACACATTTACGGATCCCAATAAAATCAGATCAGAATTCTGATTTTCGTAATTCTCGACAGCTAGCAGGTGTCGAGGTAGGTGTCGAGCAGGTGTCGAGCATTAAAAATTCTGCACTTCAACTTTCTTTTTCTTGGACAGACTTGATGACTTCAACACTTGACTTTGAAACATAGTTTCTTGAAGTATTAAAAACACCTAGAACTACCCAATTACAAGTAGAGTGCGTTTTGTCAAAGGATTAGCCAATTTACATAAATTATGACATATGTTCCTAACATGTAAACACATATGTCCTAACAATCTCCCCCTTTGGCAATCCGTGACAAAACCACAACCAACAAATGAACATATGAGAGAAGTCATAAATCACTCAACTCATATTCACTTGTTACATACAATAAAATCTATCCTAACACAAACTCTTGAAGAACTTTGCAAAAAGAGAGTTTATGGCAAGTAGACTTTGACAACCTGTATTTCTGAAACACTTATAAACAAAACTCATCAAGGCATCTTGTGTGAAACAGAAATAATTAGATTGCATACAATTATAAAGAACATGTGTATAAAGAGAGAAAAGAAACAACACATGAAGAGATAGGTGAATAAGAAACATACATCCACATATATAGAAGATAAGTACAATGTATGTAAACTGATATACAAGACCAATGTATCTAAAAGAAGGAAAAGAAAAAGATACATCTAAAACCTCACTACATCCCTCAAAAAGTATAAACACTCCCCCTATCAAAATGTCCTATACTAACTCTCCCCCTAAGATGACTACTCTCATAAACCAAAACTACTCCCCCTTTTTGTCACGGGTGACAAAGGGTAGAGTGTCATGTAGACATCTCATCAGTAGAGCTAGCATCTCCATCATCATCATCTGAAGCATCATCGTCATCACAATCATCATCATCATCCTCAGCATCAGACTCTGAAGCAACTGGAGGAGGTGGTGGAGAAGCCTCAGATGCAAAACCACCCATGGTCGCCTGCCGTCGTGCAATACGACCAACACGAACGTTCACCTGATACAACTCAGTGGTGAGTGTATCAAGGCGAGCATCCATGCGCTGCAGCTGCGCCATAATATCTCCAAGGGATACATCGCTGGAGGAAGGAAGAGAAGTCGATGTAGATGGAGCAGATCTGGATGGAGCCAAACGGGAGGGCGGAGTGAAATCCGGCTGTCTCGCCCTGAACTGTGCCTGACTACGTTTTACGGTAGCGGCATCTATGGCAGAGATGTGTGTGAAGTGGTCGGAGACAGGGAAAGGGATGGAAAAATGGCGTAGTATCCTCGTGATAGCAGAAGGAAAGATGAGCTTATCACGGGACGCCGCATCTAGATGAACATCTATGATAGATAGAATGAAGTGAGAAGGAAAATCTATCGTGAGATGCTCAAGAAGAGAAAGCAAGAAACGAGCACGAGGCTCTGTGATAGAGTTATAATGGGAGAGAGGATGAAGTACACAAGTCATCACCATGTTAAGGAATCTAGGACCTTTAGCAAAAGGTCTACATGATGTGTACATGTGCTCACCCCACTCTGAAGGGCGCTCACAGAAAGCAGAAATGAGCTCATCCCTGGACACAGTCCTCAGTCGCTCACAAGTAGGATAGTCAGGAAACTCTATCCTAGGAACATGAAGCACATCCGCAACCAGCTGCGGTGTGACAGCAATGCGCGTACCTCGAACGCGAGTGAAAAAGAGAGGTACTGAACGATCAATCCCGTGCATGTTGGAGTAAAACTCCTGAATCAGCACGAGAGGACAAGTGACCGGGACGTCACACAGTGACTCCCATCCCCTACTGTGAATGACAGAGGGAAGGTCAGTGTCGGCGAAGTCCGCCAGAACAACGTGGCGTTCCGAATGAACACCTCGTTTAGAGAAGTTCTCAGTAAATGCCTTGTAGGCATCTCCATCACGGAACCGAAGATTATGAGGAGCATGATCAGAAGATGAAGAAGCTCCAGAACGCAGAGGGTTCCGAGCCGGAGTAGATTTACGTTTAGGTGCCATAGATGCAACTAACGTAAAAGAAAAGAAAACGATAGAGAGGGAGACAATCAGAAAAGTCCCAAACAGTTCAAGTATGACAATAGATTGAACAAAAAATGGACGTATGCATGGGAATGCATGATCATGTGACATGCTAAACAATAAAAACATCATGGGCTCAGCCCAATCCAATCCTAGCAGCACACATTCAAGAATCACACAACTAAATGCATGAAAATATCATTCTAATGCACATGGAATGCAATGCATGATATTCTAAACACTTTTTAATGAAAAACCAACCCAAAATTTCACCAAAAACGCAATGATTTTGAAAAACCCAAAGTTTTCAAAGAAAAAACCCAAAACCTAAGTTTTAAAACATGGAATGCATGAAAAACAAAGGAAAACAAGATCATACCACTTGATTTGAAGCAAGAAAGGATGAAAATCAAGTTGGATGAAGATTGGATTGAGGAAAACTGCTCAGGAACACCAACCGCCTCGGACAGATCGAAGAGAGATCGAGAAAATGGAAGAAAAATCGCGACAGAGGATTAAATAGGATCTCCAGTAAATCTCGACAGCAGAGGTGTCGAGAGGTGTCGAGGTGCTGTCGAGGAAGGTGTCGAGAAGTTTTGCCTTCGACAGCTGAGGTATCGAGGAGGTATCGAGGTACCAAACAGCTCAACCATCATCAGAAGCTCGATCGATCGAAGAGGTGTCGAGAAGGTATCGACCAGACAGAGAGTTCTCGATCGATCCACCAGGTGTCGAGGAAGTGTCGAGATTGCGATAAGAAAAAGTTTTAGAGGCTCGACAGCTGACCAGGTATCGAGGAGGTATCGAGAAGGTGTCGAGCCAGCTTTGAAAAGCAGTTTTTCGAGATTTGAAAAACACAGACAATATGCAATCAAGACATGCACCTTAATCATGATCCAATCAACATATAAATCTCTCAAAAATCATCTCTCAATGAAAATTTAAGCACATGGATCTCCCAAGAACACACACACACACTAAACAAGTCTAACGAATTTTATATTTCAAAAATAAGTCATGACAGTTTAGTGAGCATACAAAAGCACATGTAAAACCTTTGTGATGGCCAAATCACATTGTACCTGCACATGTATCAAAAGTAGCAAAGAATATTGCGTGTTGTGTGTGAAAAACATCGCAAGATTGCATAAGTGTATACATGTTATGACGATCTGAGATATGAGAAAATAACTTTAACTCACACACAATCATAACTGTTTGATGGGGACTATCACCTTTGAGGTACATCCTATAACTCCCACATCTCCTAGAATACACGCTTGCAACCATTTTTAAAAGCATTTTTAATCTTTTTGCTTTTTATTTCTTTGCATATTTTTTTTTTTTAAGCATATCATACATGGGCTTATGAGAAAGAAAAGAAATACCCATTGATATTTGACACTTCAATTTTGCTATGCCTAAGCACACAAATGTCATTGACATCACACTTTTGCTATGCCGAAGCATACAGATGTCATTAATGATTGGCGGGCAACAGTGGTGAGATGGTTATTTATGCCTTTCTCTTAGGATTTTCTAGTCCTACCCGTCAAAAAGAGTGATATGAGTGTTAAGTCAAAGAAATAACCTAATCTTACTCATCACAAACACGAGCCACAAAGCTCACTTGCTTAGTTGTGCATAAAGATGCTCATCTAAGCTACAAGAGATACAAAGTTTAGAAAACTTTGTTTCATTGGCCATCTAAGGTACACAAGTACCAAAGTACACAAAACACACACTGTTTTTGTATTTTTCAATTTTTAAATTTTTTTTTTTTTTTTTTATTTTATATCAAAAACAAAATAAACAAAACTGAAAGTAAACACACAAAAACATGTTAACAAAGCAAAACAATGCATAAAACTAGACTGACTCAAAAATGCAAAACACACATGCAATGCAACAAATAAGAAGAATAAGAAGGGAAAAGAAAGTGATGAAATCACTTAGAGTCCTTTTTCTTCCACTCCTTGGAAGAGCCTTTCCTTTGATTGAAACTTTGAACCGGAGGTGAGGGGGAAGAATTGAAACCGTTCAAGTTCGAAAGGAACATGATGGCTTTAAGAAGATCTCCAAGAGGAGCAAGAGAGGATTGAAGCGAATTTTGGCTTCCAGATGCTGTCATACTATTGCTCTGTTGGGTGGCTAGCCACTTGTAGCAATTAGGTCGAGTATGACCAGCAGCTCCACAATGATAACAGAGATGCTGCTTCTTTTGTTTAGGCTTCTGAGAGTTAGCCTTCTTATCCTTAGGGAGTTTAGCATCTTTCTTTTCTAACTTAGGGGGTGCTCCTAAGATTGATTTGCCCTTGTCTATGTTCTCACTAGCTAATTCAGTTTTAGCATCAATGTTCTCAATTTTAACATTATTAGCAGGAGGAACAAAAACAGTAGAACTAGTAGAAGCAGCGTTAGAGATAGAAAGACCATACCCTAAACCTGTTCGATCTGAAGCAGATTTCTGGTTGCTGAGCATCTCATCAAGCTTTGCACTTGACGTCCTCTCCAGTTGAGCTCTCACTTGAAACAGCTCAGCTTCAAGCTTCTTGGTCTTCTCAGCCAGGAAGTTGTTCTCAAATCTCAGTGCACCAATAGTTTGATTAGCCTCATCAAACTTTGTGGACAATTCTTCTCTGTCAAGTTCCACATCACTGAGCTTCTTGGTGGCCAGCCTGTATAGCTTCTCATGCTTTTCAGAAAGCTTGTAAAGCTTCTCATAGGCTGAATGGATATCATCTTTGTCATCCATCTTTTCACATTCAGTGTCCACCAATTCTTCCTCTTCTTCTTCAACAATCCCATCAGTAGAATTGACTGAAGCAGTGAAGGCATTTAGGATTCCGTCATCCTCATCATCGGAATCATCTTCAGGCTCAGTGTCACTAAGGGTTGCAGCTAGAGCCTTGCTCTTCCCAATGCTCTTCAGATAAGTAGGACACTCATTCTTCATGTGTCCAAACCCGTGACACCCAAAACACTTTGGTCCTGCAGGAACAGTGTACTGACCGCCATCCTTGGCATCCTTCCTTCCCTTATCTTGGCTCTTGAACTGTGAAGAACCGGATTGCCTTCGGTCTTTGTCGAAGCTCCTCCCATTGGCATTCTTCATAAACTTCTTGAACTGCCTCGTAATGTAGGACTTCATCTTTGAATCTTCATCATCGGAAGACTCATCTGTATCACTGCTCTTAGCCTTCAGGGCCATGCTCTTGCCCTTGCTTGACTTGCCTATCCTTGATAGCCCTAGCTCGTAGGTCTGCAAGTTCCCAACCAGCTCAGTCAAAGGAATTTTATCAATATCCTTTGATTCTTCAATTGCCGTAATCTTGGCATGAAATCTCTCAGGTAGAGATCTGAGCACCTTCCTTACAACCTTGGGTTCAGGGATGGTTTCCCCAAGATTGAAGGCTGAGTTCACTATGTCTTTCAACTTGGCATAGAACTCATCGAACGACTCATCCTCCTCCATCTTAATTTCTTCAAAGCTAGTAGTGAGCCTCTGTAGCTTTGAATCCTTGACAGCCTTTGTTCCTTCATAGGTTGTCTGGAGGATGGTCCACGCCTCCTTGGCAGTTTCTGTTGAGGATATCTTCTTGAACTCCTCATTAGTGACAGCGCTAAACAGTGCATTCAACGCTCTGCTGTTGAAGTTTGCCGCCTTGATCTTGGCTTCATCCCAATCAGCCGGCGCTTCTTTTGGCTTTGTCCAGCCAATCTCCACAGCTTGCCACACCTTCTCATCTAGGGACTGCAAAAAAGCTCTCATGCGTACTTTCCAATAGGCATAGTTAGTCCCATCAAACAAAGGAGGTATAATAAGAGATTGTCCTCTATCCATGACAAACAGGGGTCAATGGATCAAACACAGCAAAGATTAATAACTAATCAGAGTGTGCCCGCTCTGATACCACTTGATAGGCCACAAATTGAATGACCCCTTGTGATTTAAACTAATTAATTAATTTAGTCAAGTTATTAATTAATCAATTTAACATGCAAATACGTGGTAGCACAAACAAATCACCAAAAACTAAATATGCAGCGGAAAAATAAATAACTCGGTGATTTGTTCACGAATGGGGAAAAACCCTAACGGCAAAAACCCCACCGGGTGATTTTCAGGTCACCACTCCCGAAACTCCACTATTATCAAATCAAGCGGTTACAAATAAGGAATCCCAAGTACCTTACCAACCTACAGTTGAACCCTTACCCCAATACCCAATTGGACTTGATCTGTAGCGACAGTTCCCCCTTTTGATGCACGGCTCCCAAGTACGTGACTAACCAGATGCGCGGATCCCAGTACGCGACTTCAATCACCAACTTTAGAAAGAGAGGTTGGCTGCAGAGTTCTTCAGATCATCCTATGCATGAAGATCAGGAAGATGCTTGGTCACAAAACCCTAAGGTGCACAATACACAGCAACTTCTTGAAGAAGGATGAACTAGGTTAAGAACTTCGTCTCAGAGCACAATTTGCTTGAACAAGGATTGCTCAATGCTTATGCAACTTGTGTCTTTTTGACGGCTCTTAAAACACTCCTTAAATATGTTTAGGGTTAGAAGAAAAGAAGGCCCAAAAACACATTTACGGATCCCAATAAAATCAGATCAGAATTCTGATTTTCGTAATTCTCGACAGCTAGCAGGTGTCGAGGTAGGTGTCGAGCAGGTGTCGAGCATTAAAAATTCTGCACTTCAACTTTCTTTTTCTTGGACAGACTTGATGACTTCAACACTTGACTTTGAAACATAGTTTCTTGAAGTATTAAAAACACCTAGAACTACCCAATTACAAGTAGAGTGCGTTTTGTCAAAGGATTAGCCAATTTACATAAATTATGACATATGTTCCTAACATGTAAACACATATGTCCTAACAAACCAAACTAAAGCAACTCATCATTTCCTTACGTATTCAAAGTTCCTTTGAGCTTAGTTTATCTCCCATGATTCAACTCCCATTATATAAATTTTGTGCCAAAAATATTCGAAGAAGAGGTAAATCAGAAAATTTGCCCACATAAATCATCTAGAAATGAAACAAATGGCAAGATCAAAGAACCAAAAATCCTAAAATGGACAATCCATCGAAGGGTCTCAAAACCCAATGTTTTTCTAGACTCAAATTCCCTTTCAAGGAAATATGTTTTTTGGAAAAACGGCATAATCCTCTATTTGGCATGTTTTTAAACAGATTTGTTTGTTTTTCCCTCTTGTCTAAGTCTGCTCTGGTACAATAGTTGAAGCCACTATTACCATATGCACATAGAGTTATAATCCTTAACTTAGATCAAAGAAGCCCCTCAGGGGAATTAAGCAAAAGATCGAGCTTGGCATGATCTTCTCCTCCTAATTATAGGGTCATTGCAAACTTAGCATCCCCCAAGGACGAAACCGAGATTCAAAATTAGGGGGGGGCGAAGTTCTTTGTTCAAAAATTTTAAAAAATTGGAATATCAATATTAAATGTTGACAAAGTTGCATATTAGCATTAATTTATTAATTATTATTTGTATATTTTCTTTTTTGAAAAAAAAATTAATAATAGGATTTTATAATCAAGAGTTTTGCAAGTCAATTGACACGTCTTAATATTGTTAGGTTCTAAAGGTTTAGGAATTTATGTATTTAGAACTCTAATTTGTAATGTTGGCAAACCATGATCAAAACAATGTACTTAGTCTTATTTAGGCTTGCTCAAAGTTGATAAAATATTGTAAAGTTGAAATCGAGTGACTGCAGATGCATTGGGGCATTTTGGCCTGGCTCGATCGATCGAAGGTTAGACTCGATCGATCGAAAATCGGTCTAGATGCGTTTTCTGCAGAATTTCCAACTCAGTCCTAACTCTTTAAACGTTTAGGGTTTTATGTTTTTGCCCTAGGTATATAAGGCAAACCCTAGTCACGTTTTTGAGAGTTGCACAAGTTGTATTGTTGCTCATACATTGCTGTTTTGTGTAAATCTCTTGTGAGATCTAGAGGAGCTTTCCTTTACACAAAACTTAAGGTTTTCAAGATAGAGATATTTTCTACATCTTGATGATCAACTTGGTTGCTGCCTTTGAAGCTTAAAGAATATCAAGCGTGGGTGCTTGTAACTGATAGAGGAATTCAAAGAAAGAAGTAGTCCGTTGATTCGGAGCCTGCGCGTGGTCATGTCAGGAAGTTACTACTGGTGGGTAGTATTAGGAAGTCAAGCGGGGAGCTTGTAAGTCCTTTTGTAAGAACCTCAATTCTTTCTTAGTGGATTCCGTTTTGCCTTGAGGATCGGTGGGCAAAATCCTCCCCAGGTTTTTTACCGGTTTGGTTTTCCTGGGTGATCATATCACTGTGTTATTTATTATTCCGCTGCATTATATTTTTGATATGATTATTTTATTGCTTTAACCTAGAACTGCTTAATTTGACTAAGTAACAACTTGGTTAATTAACTAGGCTATGCAATCTGGTTGTGGTTTAAGCGGTCTAAAACCGTTCAAATATTTTCAAGATCTAACTAATGTGTGGATGAAGTGATCAATATGTGGCATAGGAGTTGTCTCTATGACTATAAGGGTGGAGTCATTTGAGAGGGGCATAGAGCTCTCAAGTGAGAGGAAGAAATTGGGTAAAGGTTATTGGGTTTTTGTGATTTTTTTTGCCAGGATTTGTAATTGATTTGTTGTTATTGTTTTTGCTTAGACTGGATTTATGATTTGTCAAAAGATTTTCTTATTATCTAGATATGTGCATTTTTTTATAGATTTTTCTTGTTATCTATTTGTTGGATTTCTTGGGTCAATTTGTAAACTTTTTGGGGAAGGGGGGCCAAGTATATAAATTTAAGAGCTAGAATTAAAATTCTTTTTGTTAATATACATACTAGTAATTTTTTTTTCAAAGGTTGGGGGGCCATGGCCCCCCTCTGCCCTTGAGTAGTTTCGTCCTTGGCATCCCCCACCCTCTGTAGTTGGACACATCAAGGTACGAGATCTCTTTATCATTAGTGGCTTCTTGTGATGACCAAACATAGCTCATTGTCATTGGGTTGTCGCGGATTGAAGAGAGGGAGAGAAGATAAGCCAAATGGCCACAAATAATATTTAGCTAAATGTGGCTTTGGTACAGGATAATGTTTTAGGATTCTTAGAAATGTTTAAAGATTCCCATGTTTTATTGCAAATCACAACAGGGAATCAGATGTCAGAGGAATTTAGATTCCCCCTTTAAACCCCTCGTAGTAGGAATGTGGATTCCTTTTAAAACAGGTGGGTATCCAAATTCCCAAACTTAAAGGAAATTATATTTTTTATAAATTAACAATTTTAACCATTTTTTCTTATCATTTAAGCAATTAAGATAAAATATAAAACAAATCATCAATATTTTTTCCATTGTCTTATCTTTTCCCGCAAAAATAACATAGACAGGATAGATAACTCTGTTGATATATTCTTTAACAAAGTTCTATTTAGGTTTCACGTGTGAAAAAAAAAAAAAAAAAAAAAAAAAAAAGAGTTTGAAGGGGACTCTCCATTATTGCCCGGTATTCACTTTTGTTGTTGTGTGTGTGTTGCTTAACAAATTATTAATAGTTTATATTTTGTTTTTCATTATTTATTTAGAGGATTTTTTTTTGAAAGGACTTGGTAGTTCACATTCAAATCTAAAGATAGAATGGGAAAAATAAATAATTTATTTAAGATTCTTGGGAATAAACAAAATATTATCATCTCACATTTCTAGGAATCTTAAGAGATTTCCAATGAAACTAAACATAGGAATAGTTACATTCCCGGGCATCTAGATTGCAAGAAATCACATTCTTAGAAATCTGGATGCCAGGAGTAATATGGATTTTCCCGTACCAAATTGAATGAAATTTCAATAAAACCTGTAATTTATAAGTAAACATAACCTAATTCAGTCCGACCACTTGATTGAAATTGTCTGTGAATATTTGCTTCAAATCAGATTTAACAATTGGGTCAATTATAATGGGTTTATGATCATGCCTAAGATAGATTTTATGTCATTCACAATAACAAGTGAATTTATTAGCTAAGCTACTTTTCACCGACTAAATTAATATGCATAAAAACTAAAAAAAATTATTGTGGATTGAAAATAGAGTGATTATAGGAATAAAATAAATTTTATTATTTAAGTTTTTACCAACTGATGTGTTATTAAGCTTGGAAACCTCAATAAATAAATAAATAAGTTTGGGGACAAAAGGGATGTTAGATATATTAGACCTAATTGAGCCCAAACATATTTTAAAGCCCAAACTTGTAGTCAGAGCAACCTAGTCCCCTTAAATTTTGAGGGAGGAAAAAGTTAGAAGTTAGGCTTGCTAAGCTTGCAATAACACTTTTCTTAATTTTTTTAATTATTTTATATTGTATATTCACATAAAAATTTATATTCTATAGCATAAGCCAACCCAAGCTCTATATTATTCATGTCTTCTTTTTCTTTTTTCCGTTTTTTCTTTGAATGAACGATAGCTATTATTCTTGCCACAATAAGTAAAAACTAAAAAAGGCATAGAGCACAAAGAGTTAATAAGAATTAGTAATGCAACACATAGACATTATACTCAACTATGGCATCCATTGTTGTGGAATTGGACGTGTAAGTCCTGGCTTGAACATAACCCCTAGCAAATCTGAAAAGCCCGCTGCCTCCAATCACTGGCATCTCTCTCACCTTTGTGAAAACCGAATTCCTCCCTAGCACAGTAATCGTGCTACCATTATACTTGCCTTCAATGAATGCAAAGTTCATAGCCATTAATAGACTAACTTCTTCTTGTGAAGACAATGCATAAAACCCTTGAGCCCTTCCTATCAATTTTGAGCTCAATTCAGGTCCTGCAGTCATTTGATCATCGATCATGTATGTTGCACCAAAGAATGTTGCGTTGAAGTTGGAGGCCGGTGGCACGATTTGAATTGCAGTAGCGTTACGGCCACTAACAGTGTCATGCCAATAGAAGTGAATATGACTATATTTCTCTTTTTTGAGCCCAATGAGCTTCCTGTCTAGGGTTCTAACATAGCCGTGATCTTCTCTGGTGGCAAGAATTACGGAAAAGGAAGAGAGAAGAGAGAAAATGAAGAGTTTTGGGATTGAAAGGGGAAGCATTCTAGCCATGGTGGGTTCTAAAATATGGTGTCAATGGCTACTCAAAGTGGTGCACAAGTTCTAAAGTTATTCTAGGTTGATGTCCTTATAAATGATATGTATAGCTTAATTATCTTGTACAGTTAGGTCTCTTTTCGTTGTCATTGTAAAATGACAAGGCAATCCTACCGTTTCACTTATAATAATATTGAGATTTAAGTGTTTTGCAAGTAAATATGACTGGTTTCCAATATAAAATTTAGAAAGCTTGAATTGATCTTCTAGAAATATTTTGCACCCCTGACAAAAACAAAATCCAATGTAGTTTGTTGCACCTAACTCTTGAACTAAAATGACGGCCCCTCTATCACCAACTTTTGGGCATGCTGTCTTATGTGGTGGGCCTCACTGTTAGTCCCTACACCGCACACAATCAACCAAAGGGAACAAGTTTTTTGGCTCCGGTGAGCTTATGAACCAATCAGTTGTAAGCCTGTAAATCAGAGCTTAGAAACAAATGAGTCTTAGCTTAGAAACTGGGATCAAATCATAGTTTGCAAGATGCTACAGCGAGACACTTTATTTGCTTCATGTGGCATCATCACATCTAATAAAAATAGGTCATTCAACTAAATTATAACTAGACAAATACATGACAAGACATAAATTTAGAAAATTTCAATAACTAAATGGATTATTTGTGTAAATTATCAAATTTCCAAATCATATAGTCCAAATTACATATGTCATAGGAGTTCAAAATAAATTAAAACATTTCTAGCAAATATTTATATAGATAAATGCTATTAAGTCATCTATTCTTATAAATTACAAGTTGAAGTTTACATTACAATTTTGAAGTAACCCAACAAGTAATAAATTCTAATTGCACAAAGAAATAAATTCCAAAATTAAATAAAATCAGATTATAATTTATAAATAATATAATAAAATTAAAAAAATAAAAGCTTATAAATAAATGAAGAATATTACCTTGACTTTGATGAAAGCCTAAAGTATTTGAAAGTTCATACAGATTTTTTTTTCCTCTTTTGGATAAAGTTGAAGTAAATAAATGATGCCAAAAAAGTAAAAGAAGACAAAATAATTTAATTGAGAATGGCCCATGCATGGTTTTAAAAACCGAACCGGGCATCAAACTGTTTTTTTCCCAATTTTCGGTTCAACCCCGATTTTTGACCGGTTTTCCGGTTGTTGACCGATTTTGAGGCTTTTAACCGGACCGGATGGCTACCGGTTCCCCGTTGAACCGGTCGGACCGGCCGGTTCGGTTTTTAAAACAGTGGGCCCATGTAGCGAGGCAGGCCGCAGGTAGACTGTAATTGTAGAGTAGAACTGGAAGCTTAGGTTTATAAATTAAAAAAAGTAACTCTCACAATTGTTGTCTTCTTACTCCTTCATTGTTATTTACTTTTTATTTTTATTTTTAGACAGAGTTTCAATCTATGAGATTCACTCGTGATGATAGAGCACTTTATTATTAAATTAAGATATTAATCAGTATTTAGTGTAGGTAGAAATTGAACGTCATATCTCTTATTCAATCATAAGAGATTTTACTAGTTAAGTTAATTGAAACCCACTAATTATTATTTACTTTGTAATGGCATTCAAATTTATAAATAAATAAAAAACTTTATAAAGGGCCTCACATCAACCAAGGCAAAACTTTATGTATATTTTAATATAAGAATCTAATTTTTTATTTAATATACTTATTTTTCAAAATACTTCATATTAAATAATTTCTTTTACACTACATTTAATCAAAATATCAAATTTTCTTGATATTTAAATTTTTTTTCTTCTTTACACACAATAATCATCATCCACTTTCTGTCTTTACTCTCGATATATATAAAGAAAAAGAATAAAAAATTAAATACAAAATAAATAGTGTTAATGTAAATTTACACGGTTAATCGTAGTAACCATGTATTTTTGCTCAACTTTCCATGACCTAATGTGGGTGAATTTTGAGCTTGGTTGGCTAAAATGTGTTTCTATTTCTATTATACAAGCACAGACGCGAGTACAGAATTTTGAAATATATGTGGTGTATATATTTTCAAATGGTATCTCTCTTCTCTTTTGAAAAAATAGAAGATGATAACTTCAACACATGGAAGGAGAGGATTCAGATTAGGGTGGAGCATCCATATTGTGTAACGTACGATCTTCATCCATTAGCAGGAGACTCAAAAGGGGAAAAAAAGTCTCAAATCCTGAAATCCTCATTGGTCCAAAAATACGAGTTAAATGCCCACACTATTTGTGTTATTTTTCTGGCTCAAAACAAGTGGCACTAGCACCACATTTTTGGCCCATTTACAGTTTCTCGTCACATATGGTTGTTGACAGTACTTGCATGTGGAAAAAAGAAAAGCCCATTTTCTGGCCTATGGGCTACGGTTGTCTTATTGTTATTTACCATTGATTTTTTTAACCCTCAGTGATCCTTGTTTTTTCTAGCCAAGTTTTCATACCTCAACTTATAGAACCAGGTATCCTTTGTTGTTTGGGTTCTGGTTAGTTGAACTAGTAAAATTTTTGGTCATCAAATAAGACATTTGAGATTTAATCTTTACCTACGCCAAAAATCAATTGGTGTCTTAATAATAATAAAAATGATTAGAAGCTCATTAGTTGAAGGTAATCTTTTTCTCCTCTTAAAACTTCCATTACCAAATGTAAGTTATTTTCTTTCTCCAAAAAAAAGTGGAAGTTATTTTGATGTAGTGCTCATAATACTACTATTTAATTTAAGTGGCCATGCTTCATTACTTTAGCCCATATAAGGCCTGATTCCAATTTCGGCCTGTCTTGGTTTAGCCCATCTCAGGAATGCCTTTATTCGTACGGTATGATTAACTATTTGCTTCTTCTTTTTTCTTTTTGAGGGAGGATTGACTATTTACTTGATTAATTAAAGTCTCTCAGTCTTTTCTTTCACAATTATCATCGACCTATAAATGAAACAATTGGCTATAAATTTGTGACAAATATGTATCAATCAAAACCACAACTATCAACATCCATTATTATGGATTGCATTTCATTTCCAAGCAGGTAGTCCCTGACATATTTTACACTTTCACAAATATATGCTATATTTTCTATATATAAAAAAATGCTATAATAATTAACAACTAAACTATAAAAATTTATATTGTTTGAATTAATGTTTTCTTATATGCAGTAAACACTATAAATTTTTTTTTACCCCTTCATATATACTATAATAATCTGTGGGGGGACGAGGATCCCAGAACAGGTGAATAGGCGGTTAGGATTATTTCCGAAGAGTTAAAGTCTGAAATGGTGATTTAGGGCGATGATATCGTGGTCGGAAGGGAGACTGGAGTAATTTACTTGATAAAGACTCCGAAGACATACCTCAGACCTTGGAGGGGCAAGCATTAGTTGTATATAGGGGGTAGAGCAAAACCACCAAAAAGGGAGGAAGGCTAATTTGACACAGAGTACGAGAAAGATGAAGGAAGAAGAATGTAGAAGCTATCCCTTCCGCATTAAACACAGGACAACCACATCTCTGGCCGCATTAAACACAGGACAACCACTTCTCTGGCCGCATTAATTAGGAGTTGACCGTGAACAATGGAAGCACAACTAAGATTTTAGTGTAAATCTTGTTGGTATGTTCTAGATGGGACAAGAAACCTAGGAGTTTGATCCCAACCCTCCAAGTGTAAAATCCAGATCCATTTGACCCTGATATATAAAGCAAGAAAAACATCTGGAGAGGAAAGGAGAAAAAAGAGAGCTAAAAAGTAAGGAAGATAGTTCATACTTTCTGTGATACCTTCCTCGGAATAGACTCGAGAATCCACACTTGTGGTTTTCTTTAATCAACTTTCGTGCTAATCATCAATGAAATTGATGGACCCAAGAACCCAGTATCATCGTCCTTACTCGAAGGACGATTTATATAGACGATCCCATTGCTAGCACGACGCAAGTACGATTACCCGAACAAACAAAGGAAGAACGACCGTTACTACCAGCGGCAATAAATATTGATACCGTTGGAGGCCCGCCGGTCAAATTAATACTGGATACAAACGTTTCAGAATCCAGCAATAATGTGCCCATAATAACAGGGCCAACGGCTAGAAGGGCAATAATACAACCTCTATATATACATCCAGAAGCAAGGAAAAGGGGTATGAAAAAATTTCAAAACTGGATTCTCATTTTCTTTTCTGCTCTCTTTCTGTTGTTATTCCGCTAGACAAGTTTCACTAACTTAATCATCGGAGGCGCTGTGGGCAGTATCCCACCGGTGATTTTCTTCTTCTTCGCTGTGTTGCAGGGTTGATTCCAGCAGTGGACGGTCTATTTCTGGACGAACATATCTACTGACGATCTTAGCATCATCAGAAATCAACACCATTTCTTCCTTAGTTCTATGATATAAGTTTATTTAATCTTTGCACTTGGAATTATTCAAGTAGACTTGACTTCCCATCTCTCAAGAAATGAATTGTGACAGCATATAGCAAAAAAAAAAAATCATCTTATTCAGTCCATAAGTTTTTCTTATGCTTTTTGGTTCCCACATAATCAATAACTAAATTATAAAATTATATTATCTAAGTTAAATAAATATAATCATTTTTTTGGTATCATCTTGTAAAAAACTAAATTCACCAAGTTTGTATTGTTAAAAATTAGATTAAATTACAACTTACACTTTTAAAATTTTGGGTAATTTTGAGAAAGTCAAATTAGAGTTCTAATTTTGCGTCATATGTCTACATTTATGCAGGGACCGCATCATAATTATCTACTTAGGTTTTTTAATCTTTGTGCTAAGTGAGTTAATGAGTGTAAAATACTAAGAATGTAATATTGATGAACTATAAAATAAAAAATAAAAAATAACTAATCACATATACTCAATACAAGTGAATTATTGGGTGAAAAAACTGAAAAGTCTAGATCCAATTAGATTCTAAATCATGTCTAATTTTGTATCACCTGTCTCATCTAATTTTTGCATCTTATAACAAAATTCATAATATTTTTAAATTAGTTTATCTCTTCATACATGAATTATTAAAAATTAATTTATTAGAGATTGGGGGGTCCAATGTAAGAGGAGGTAGCTAATTTAAGAATTTTAGAAATTTTTTATTGTAAATTTTTATTGTGTCATTAATCATTACTTATTAGCTTTATTGTTTAACATTTGATGGAGGATGATGTTGATTAAACAATGCATAATGACAATTTGGTATATATAATTAGAGGTGGTGGCATTAAATTTAAGACTGAGGCAAGAAATGAGGGACCTGGCCCAAAAACTATAATATGTTTTTTAGAAATATGCCTGCGCCCCCCGCCACCACACACACACCACCCCCCCCCCCCCCCCCCCCCCCCCCCAAAAAAAAAAAAAAAGCTTTACCTATGCCATCATTTAGTATTGCTGGTCTAAATAAATTATATATGATGCATCCAATGAAATTGAATATTTTCCAATACAATAATATTTCATTTATTCAAACTTAGTCCTACTTGGTCATTTCTGATGTAGTTACCAGAAATTCTAGTGTTTATGCCTGCTCCAATTTCATGGAAATAGCTGTTCCTGTCAACCAAAAGCATTTGCATTGTTACAAATGCAACCTGTTGTTCTTTTGAAAACTAATTAATTCAGGTTGTTGCATTTTGATGTTTTCAAGTAAGATGTTTATTAAGGTTTGATATCTTTAATAGGGCAAAGTTAGATCCAGTTTTGCATTGCTAATAATTCTTATTTCTATGTCAGTTGACAATATAGGTTCTTACTGCTGGAGCTTTGCGTTGTATCTGTATTTTCACTCCATTTTTTGCTTTTCAAGCATATGGATACTATAATATATGCCTAGGACGTGACCTACATGAAATGAGGTCCTGGTGCAAAGCAAGAGTACCTCCGCTGTACAATTTTATTCAAAGTCATTATTGGTATGTTCATCTTTAACTAATGCTTGAAGTTCTTAGCTACAAATCCATGTATATAGGTGAAAGATTTTGAATTGTCCTTTTCTTCATTGATAATTGCTTCAAAGCCATCTTAAGGATGAGTGCTTGCTTTGCTTGGTGCATTGCCGTTATTTTTTATATTTCTTTTAAGTTTATTGATATCATTTTTGTTATAATTTTCTATTGGATGATGCAAGATTTGTATTTGATCCAGAAAATTTTTTATTGGAGTTCCACAATGAAGCTTATCATGTAACTTGTAAGATATTAATTTTTTTTTTAAAAAGTAAGAATTAAGTAAAGATGCGTGTGTCTAAATTTTGTATATATTGATTGTTTCTTTTGATGCCAGGGGGAGTAGGTTTCTTAAGATATTTTCAATTAAAGCAGTCGCCAAACTTTTTACTCGCATCCCCTATATTGAATCTCTCTCTGTCACACTCACTTGGGAGTGGGAGTGGTGCCGAGGAGGCTGGCATTTTGGAGCTCGATTTTGGTGAGTTGTTGGTCGCGGTCCATCTCGATGATGAGTGGCACAGCCAGGATCAGGAAGGTGGTGTCGGCAATCCACGCCGCCTTGCTAATGCTACGGAGGAGCTTCTTGGACACGACGGCGGCTTCGGAGGCTGCGCGCTTGGGGTGGATGACGATGGATGACTAGGATACATTGTGATTGGCCCTGGATATGAGGGAATGTTCGCTTTCCTTGCCTTGGGTCACTCGCTTTTTCCCTTGAGACGACCAACGGAACAGACGGAGAACGAGATCGCTAGATCGGGCCTCGAACTCAATCTCCCATTCAAATGGAAAGAACATGATAAGGGCGGCCAAGCACCAAGTGTTGGACCCCACGGCAGTCCACGGAGTCACTCCTTTCTCTGATCTGTTGGAGGAGGAGTTTGAGGAGTTGTACATAGGTGTGACTCAGACTCTCTCTCTCTCTCTTTAAGACTTTGAACTGTGATTGTCATTTGTCTGTTGTTTTGCCTTTTGCTTAGTTTACTTTATAAATTTTTATTAATATTTACCCTGTTTTTGGAGTTATCTGTTGGTGTTGGTGAGATAAATTAATTGTCTTTTAGTATTGGTGTTGTGTTTTTGGTGAGATACAATTAATTGGCTTTATTTTATTGGCTCTAGTCTTGTGATTGGGGGCCATGGGGCATTGGGGCTTGTCTGTTGAATTGGGGAGTGGATGGGGGCATGGGGCCAAGGTAAATGCACATGGGTGTGTGGCTGTGTGCTAGTGCAGCAGTGCAACTAATAAACAATCATTTAATTAACCAATAATTAATTGGAGAAAGTAACTAATAAACAATAATTAATAATTTAATTAATCAATACATTATAAAAAACAAACAAATTAAATTATGTTACCATGTTAGGCTAAACAACAATTAATAATTTTATAATTAATGAAATAACAATATAACAAATTATAGTAGTTTATAAAAGACAAACAAATTAATGAAATAACTAAACAACAATAATTAATAATTTTATTAATATTTTAAATGAACTTATAGTTTATTGTTTATTCTTTCGCTAGAATTATTGACAAGTATTTGATAAGAAAATCACATACCCAAAATTCATCTTTTGTACAAAATTCATTTTCATCTTTTAAGCGAATTCGTGTTGACTTTAACTTAGAAATTCTTAAGGAACACCTTGAGAAAAATTCATGGAGTCGCTACTGCATGCATGTGCAGGTAGACTCATTCATCCTATAACTTATGTAATATCCCTTAATCTGTTGAAGATTATACAGTTCGTCAACTTCAGCTTTATGAAAATTTTGTCACTTTGCCTATTGTATTGGATCGTTATTATTTTAAGAATGGAAAGGGTATCCCTATTGGCAAGAAGTTGAAGGCGTTTGTGGGCCATGTGGCTTACGATAAAATTTTTATAAGACAGATAGGAATTTTGATATTTACTCCCACCAAGTTTTACTCAATAGTGGGAATTAGCAAATTTATGGAATCAAAGCTAAATTTTTTGGTAGGTAATAAATATTAAAAGAAAAAAAAATGTATCAAAGGATTGCAAAGGCTTGAAGGGAAAAAATCATTTAGGTTGATAGGAGATGGAGAGAGAAAGCTTGAAGCGTTCTGACGAGGAAACCGATAATCTGGCCCGTAGCACTAAGAAGTTCAAGGATAGTCATCAGTTGGAAGGTGATCAAGGAAGTAAGTCTCATGCTAAGATTGGTAGTTATAGAGATAAATTGGTGGGCTGCATCCCTGGAGCATTTGAGAAAGCTTTTGGGTTTAATTGTGAGATGCAAGAGGACATTGAATCTGATAATGAAGATGAAGGTGTTCAAGAGGATGGCCTCAGAGTTTGTTTCTCCAGAGAGGAGAAGTCTAGGATGCGATCTCCTTGGTATCAAGGTCTTATTATCAAATCTTTTGGTAGCAAGGTGGGGTACAATTATTTGGTAGCTAAGCTTCGTGGCATGTGGAATCCGAAGGGAGGTATGGATTGTATAGATTTGGGTTTTGATTTCTTTCTCATTAAGTTTGAACTCAGTGAAGACGTTGATTACATACTCAAAGGAGGACCTTGGTTTATAGGTCAGAATTTTCTCACTATTAGGTAATGGGAGCCTGAATTTCAAGCTTCATCTGCAACGCTTTCCTCCGTCGCAGTTTGGGTCCGTCTGCCTGAGCTACCCATTGAATTTTATGAACATAATGCTCTGTTAAAGATTGGCAGAGCAATTGGACCGGTTTTACGAATTGATGCTAATACGGCGAATGGAGTCCGTGGACGATTTGCCCGTTTGTGTGTACAAGTGAACCTGGATAAGCCTTTGGAGAAAACCATTTATCTTGGGAAACTCAAGCAAGTCATACAGTATGAAGGGATCGGAACTCTCTGCTTTGAATGTGGAAGAATAGGCCATTACCGGGAAGCTTGCCCGTTTGTTGTGCGTGAATATGCATCTAGTACGCAGGGAAGCGCAGATATTAATGGTCAAGAAGAGCTGAATCCTGGAGCTGGTAAACCTGAGATGGAGAAGAATGTGAGGAATCAAAAAGAGGAGTTTGGGGAATGGATGCTGGTTACTCGGCGCAAGCCAGCTTTCAGAGGCCGAGAGAAGCCAAATGGAGCTGGTGGGAGCCAGATGGGGGAGTCGTCAACCTCGGGCTATGACAAGAAAGGAGCTAGCTCTTCGGATAGTGGGAGGGGGGCTGTGAAGAGAAAGGCGTCAGGTTCTCAGCAGTCAAATCAGGTCCTTGTAGCTGATGGGAAAAGTAACCTTGTGAAGGAAAAGCTTGCCAGTGTGAGACATAAGGAGACGAATTTTGTTGAATCTCTTAAGAAGACTTTGGGCCGGGCCAATGAGGAAGAATGTTTTACTTTTGGGGCCCCCTCTAGCCCAATTAAGCTTAATGGACCGGCTGTGTGTCCTGAGGGTACTCTTAGTGCACGGTCTTCGTATAAGGCAGCTTCAGGGAGTAAGGAAAAGGAAGGCTTTTTTCAGAGTGGCTTCAAGCATGGAGAGAACAAGAAAGTGGGCAATATTTTACAAAAGCAAAATAATACCAATCGGAGACGAAACCATCAGGTGGATCAAGCAAGACCCAACGGAAATCTGGGGGTGGTTCGACTTGGAACTGATGCTGGCTTGGAAGAACCTTTTTCCGCTGACGGCGGAGAGCAGCGAGCTGGGTTTCATGCCTTTATCGGACACGGCGTGGGTGGAGACTCCGAATCCGTGGTGGAGGTTTGTGACGGACAGCCCAGCGTTGCCACCACTTCCAATTCCAAACTCACCCTGGTTAAGGACAAGATCAGAGGAGCTGCCCTCGGAAAGATCAATGTCCGAAATCGAAAGGGAGTTGTTGGTGATGGAAGCTTCAGAGAGGAAGATCCTCTTGGACAGTGCAGCGGAGTGCGTCATGATGGGGAACCTAAACATGGTGAAGATGATCCTATGTATGGGAGCAACGTTTCAGGGTACATTCCTAGCCAAGATGTCTGTGGGGGAGAGGGGAATCATCCACCACTCGGTGACTCTATTCAGAGGAATGCTGATGAGCAAGGCGGAGGTGTTGGGGGCATGGAAGTTGAGGAACTTTGATCCTCCTTCTGCTTCCGTGGTTGCTGAATCGTCTTTGTCTTCTTTTAAGATGATGAATACATTGATTTGGAATTGTAGGGGTGCTATGAAACCTCAGTTCAGGAAAACTGTGTTAGATTTAGTGGAGTGGCATGCTCCTATGGTTATGGTCATCACGGAAACTCGGATGAGCGGGGCTAGAGCAGAGGAAATGATTGAGACTCTGCCTTTTGATGGGTCGGTGGTTGCTGACTCTATTGGATTCGCGGGTGGCATTTGGCTTCTTTGGAAGACGGACATGGTGAACGTGGAGGTCCTTGCTTCAACTGAGCAGGAGGTCCATGCAATTATCCGGGTAAGGTCTCAATCTCTTAGCTGGATTATTAGTGCCATTTATGCTAGTCCTAGGTTTGTTGAAAGATGTATTCTATGGGATAATCTTAGACTGATTGCTAATTTACATGACCTCCCTTGGGCTCTAATGGGAGATTTTAATGAGGTTATTAATGAGGAAGAAAAGGCTGGGGGAAATCCTATTTGTCAAAGAAGAGTGAGGGCTATAATGGATTGCATGTCTGAATGTCACATGTTGGATTTGGGTTTTTCGGGGCCCAAATTTACTTGGACTAATAAAAGAGAAGTGGGGGGCCTCATTCAATGTAGACTGGATAGAGTTTGGGCTAACCCGGAATGGAAGGCAGCCTTTCCTGAGGCTACTGTTACCCATTTGGCGAGGGTTAACTCAGACCACTGCCCACTATTACTTAAATTAGATGCTCATACTTCTTATGTTTCAAATCGGCCTTTTAGATTCCAACCTATGTGGATGAGCCATAATGATTTTCCTGCCATTGTTAGTGATTCCTGGAATGGTATGGAGAATAATCTTATGGATGCAGTTACTAGATTTACTACCAAAGCTCAAAGGTGGAACAAAGAAATCTTTGGGAATATTTTCGCAAGAAAGAAGCTCATCATGGCAAGACTACTTGGGGCTCAAAGAAGCATTGCCCTTAGGCCTAATAATTTCTTGATTAACCTCCAAGAGCAATTGTCCAGAGAATATAATGAAGTCCTCCAACTCGAAGAAGAGCTATGGGCTATGAAATCGAGGGTCAATTGGACCATCCTTGGAGATAGGAACACTAATTACTTTCATATTTCTACCCTGGCCAGAAGAAGCAAGAATAGAATTTGCAGCATTATGAATGAAGAAGGGGAGTGGGTACATAATCTGAATCAAGTTCAAGAAATTTTTTCCAACAGCTTTATCAAGCTGTACCAAACTGATCAGATCGCATGTCCCTGGGTGCAGAATTGGGACTCTGATTGGTGCTTGAAATTGGAAGATGAGGAGGCAAGATTTTTGGGTCGGATGCCTACAGATAAGGAAATTTGGGACGCTCTATGCTCTATGAAGGCCTTTAAGGCCCCTGGGTGTGATGGGTTACATGCGGGGTTCTACCAAAGATACTGGCTTGTAGTTGGAGAGTCGGTAAAGAATGAGGTGAAGAATATCTTTGATAATCAGGTTATGCCTGATACACTCAACCAGACCCTGATTGTTTTGATACCCAAACAGTTGGGTCCTGAAACTGTCAATCAGTATCGCCCTATTAGCCTTTGTAATACAGTTTACAAAATTGTTACTAAGGTTCTTGTACATAGGCTTAGGTCTCTTATTCCGAAGCTTATTTCTCCCATGCAAGCCGCATTCCTTGAAGGTCGTAGGGGTTCGGATAATGTTATTGTTACGCAGGAGTTGATATATTCATTGAGAAATAGGAGAGGTAGAGATGGCTACATGGTGGTAAAGATCGATTTAGAGAAGGCCTATGACCGCTTAGAGTGGAGCTTCATTAGGATGGTGCTCACCCATTTTGGGTTCCCTGATAATATTATCCGTCTCATTATGAGTTGTGTGTCAACTACCTCTACTTCATTGCTGTTTAATGGAAGTAAACTCAAGTCTTTTTGTCCCTCAAGAGGCATTAGACAAGGGGATCCTATATCTCCCTACTTATTCCTTCTTTGTATGGAATTTTTGGGAGCTCAAATCTCAAATATGTGTGAGGAGCACCGGTGGGATACTGTGAAAGCTTCAAGAAATGGTCCTGGTTTTTCTCATGTGTTTTTTGCTGACGACATCCTACTGTTTGCTAAAGCTAATAACAGGAATTGCACGGCTATTTTGGAGGTCCTCCATAATTTTTGTAACTTAGCCGGGCTAAAGGTGAACGCTGGTAAATCAAGAATTTTCTTTTCTCCTAATGTTACTGGAAGAAGAAAAAGAACCATGTGCAGAAGGCTTGGATTAATAGCCACTAACAATATAGGAAGATATTTGGGATTCCCTATCATTCATAAAGGTCGTGTGGGGAATGCATTTAATTTTATTCTTGAGAAAGTGCAGAGCAAGCTGGCTGGCTGGAAAACAAAATTTCTGTCAAGAGCGGGGAGACTTGTTCTTGCCAAAACTGCGGCTGCCCCCATTGCGGAATATTATATGCAATGCCATAACCTTCCGGCTAAAGTTTGTAATTCCCTTGACAAAATGATGAGAGATTTCATTTGGGGGTCAACTGAAGAGAGAAGAAGAATGCATATGGTTAAATGGGATACTGTTACTCTACCAAAAGAGCTGGGTGGTTTGGGGATTTTCTCTATGAAGCAAAGGAATACAGCTATTTTAGCCAAACTCTGTTGGAGATTGGCTCAAGAGGAGGAGAAGCCGTGGGTGAAGATGTTGGCAGCTAAATATCTTTGCTCCAGTAGAACCACTGTAGAAGGAAGTAAGCTGCCTTGCTCTCAAATCTGGGCAGCTTGCAAGAAGGGTGGTCCTATTTATGTGAAGGGGTTGAGATGGATGGTGAATAATGGTGAGACTGTTAATGTGTGGAAGGATCTATGGCTGGCTTGTGGGAGATTAAGGGAGCTGATTGAGGGTCCTTTAAACCGGGGAGATGATGAGTGTACTGTGCGACAGTGCTTTGATGACAACCATGTATGGATAGATTCTCGATTATCCTTTGAGCTTCCTGAGCATGTTCTGAACGCCATTCGGGCTACTCCTCTATCTCATGACCCTCTCAAGAGGGATATTCTCATGTGGACCCATTCTAAGAATGGTTCTTTCTCCATTCAGGCAGCTTACCTTATTGCTAAAGGATTAAATCCTCTGAACCGGGGTACTGTGGCATTCAAATGGGTGTGGAATATTGAAACCTTTCCAAAAGTTCAGTTCTTGTTTTGGTTGTGCCTCCACAATAGTCTTCCCACGGCCTTTGTTCTGGGTTCTAGAGGGTTAAACATTGACGTAATGTGCAGATTGTGTAATAAAGAAAATGAAACTATAGATCACTTGATTAGAGACTGTGAGATTGCCCACTTCTTTTGGGGACAGGTTCAAGTCCCCCAATGCTATAGAAACTCCTTTAAATTGCCTTTAAAGGAATGGTTGGAAATTAATTGTAAAGATGAATTGAACACTTTTGTCAAAGGCATTCCTTGGAAAGTCATTTTTCCGATGGCAGTTTGGCAGCTGTGGCTGCATAGGAATGATTTTTTGTTTAAGACAGGTACTATTGATCCGCTAGCTTGGAGAAGATGCATGCAGAACAGTGCTGAATTCTTTTCTATTGGCTGTGTGAACAAGATCAAGAAACCTACAACCGTGTTACCTGTGAGGTGGGTGAAGCCGGATTGGGGTTGGGTGAAGCTCAACACCGACGGGTCAGCAATGAAGAATCCGGACAGAGCTGGGGGAGGGGGTTTAATTCGTGATCATGAAGGGAACTGGCTGAGGGGTTTTGTGAGGGGCTTCGGATTCACTAACAGTACATTGGCTGAACTTTGGGCTTTGAGAGATGGGCTTACAATTGCTAAGGAGATGGGGTTTCAGCAAATTATCATTGAACTTGATGCTTTAAGTGTTGTGTTGTTGATGAATAATTGTTCTGATAATTTACTGATGGAACCACTATTATCCGACTGCAGGAACCTGCTGCAAGAATTTCAGAGCAAGCGTGTGATCCACGTGTTCCGGGAAGCAAACCAATGCGCTGACGCATTGGCTAGAATGGGTGCGCAATCTTTGTATTGCTACCATATTTTTTGTAATCCGCCGCCTGTGGTGGAAGGTTTGTTGGCTGCTGATAAAGCCAGCACTTTTTGTAACAGACTGGTTAACACCTAGTTTTAATATATATCATGATTAACCGAAAAAAAAAAAAAAAAAAGGCTTGAAGGGATTAAAGCTCCTAAAATTTAAACTCACTGTACAAGTTTATGAGTTGGGGGGCGGGGAAGGGGTGTACAGTTCCATGGAAAGATCATTATTCACATCATTCACCTGCCCTGATATCAATAATGCCCTGGCTTTGATGAAATTGAACACAATTTTCAAAAGACTTCCAGGGTTGAAAAGCTCCTAAAAACTCTTAAAGTTATCTCACCATATAAGTTTTATGTGTCTGGATGTACATGCATTGGATGGACCTGTATTGGTTAATTTTGAAAAAAAAAAAAAAAGCTTCACGAGATCTGTTATGTGTTTCACATTATATGCTTCCATGCACACCTATACAATATATATATATATATATATATATATATATTTATATTCTTCCATTTACCCTGATCCAAGTTGTATACAGCTTTTAGAAAATTTGCTGGCTGCTGTTTCTTTGCTTAAGTTTGAAACTCCTCTTCTTAAAATTTACTTATCAAAATATAAACTTTGCTTAAAATGTTCTGCTTTTGGATATAAAAGCAGGGTGTTTCACTCTGGTTTATCATTAGAGCTGTTAAGTAGTACTCTGTTCAAGAGCCAACCCAGCACCTTTTGTAACGCCCCATCTCAATTCAAGAGTAAAGAAAGAGAAGAAGAAAAAAAAAAAAAAAAGTCAGATATTTTAAGGACCCACACGTGTGACCCCTCCTACCCCACTCCCCTCAACCTCATATCTCACAAGAATCCTCACTCTCTTGGCCAGCCACTAATTTGCTTCTTTTTTTTTTTTTCATACAACAAACACTCCTCTCAATCACTCTCTCGTCTCCTATCACGGTACCCACTCCATAGCTCTACCTCCACCATCATTTTCTGGCAAGGATCACATATTATTTTATGTGTTTGTCATTTCACCAGAAAACTCCTCTCTATCACTCTCTCATCTCCTATTATTTTCTGTGTTTGTTTCTTCAGTTTCCGGTATATTTTGTGGTTAGTAAGAGGGTAATTTGAGTCATTCTTTGCATTTTTAACTGTAATATTGATCAATAGTACTTTTGCGTTTGCAAAAGCTCGAAAAACTTGTCCGCACGTTTTGAATTAATTCTTTGCATTTCAAAAGGCAGCTTTTTTGAAAAATCACGTTTTGAAACGTTACCAAATGCCTGATTTATTTTTTTGGTTTCAAAAAGCATTTTTTGCTGTTTAAAAGCTGAAACAAATGAGCACTTAAGGTACCAGTCATTGGATATTATTTGCTACACAAGCAAACTAAATGCCATCGTATACTAGTGGAGCAATTTTAGAAATATTACAAGTTTTATTAAGTATGTTTTACAAAATGATGGATCACTAATTACAAAAAAAAAAAAAATTATGATTAATTTTTTATAAATTATGTTCATTGTTAAATCAATTTTTAAACTTTAGGATAGTAAAATTTTGTACTTTAATATTTTTCATACTAAAATGTAGGGTAAACACACTCAAATTTTAGAAGTATAATTTGTAATTTCCTCATAATTTTACTTGAGTAGAAAACAAAATCTTTTAAAGATATCACCATTTTTTTTTTAAATCATACAAATAGAAAGGCACTAGAACAAATTAACAACATTTCTTTAATGAGAAAAAATAAAATAAAAATTCAGACAGCATTTCTGTTCCTCTTGCGAGTACGACCCATCGCTATCTTCCCGATTAGTTCCTCTCAATGTGTTTAATCGTTATTGATGTGTAAGGGAGGAAGATGACTTTGATGATTTGATCCGTGGTGTTGAATTTTATTCTCAAATAAAGTTCTTCACTCGAGAGAGAAAGAGAAAGAAAGTCTTTGAATTGTCTTTTCTTGCTGAATCAGTCTTTGAATTGTCATGCGCCAATTACAGGTGCCATGTATTAATTAACATGATGTAACATTTTGGTCATTCCTACTTTCCAAGAAGGGTAACCGACGTGATCTTTCTCCTATTTTTTGACACATTGGCCAATGACCATAGAGGTACCAAAAATATGAGGTCTCAATTGCATAGGCATAGATTAATATGTTCAAAATTTATAATGAATATATTTTTTATATATGTATATTTATAATTTTATATAAATTTTATTAAGTATTTGTGTATCTTATAATACACGATACGATATATGATATAGAAAAATTAAAAATTAATTCATGATACAATTCACGTTTTAACAATTATGACAACAGCTATAACTGAGGATTGAAGATTTAAAATATTTAAAAGTTCAAACCCTTGAAAAAGCTTGTTACTATTGAAGGAGACATTAGTATGCAAGTAATTCAACTATTTTACGTGACAGACTGTAACTAATTACTTGTTACTTTTATATAAACTTTTTTTTTTTTTCATCATTCTCAATTTATCATTTAAACAATTGTAACAAAAATTGTGATTTTTTTATATGGTTTTAGAACTTTTGTTAGTGAGCTATTACTCCTATTACGAATACATAAAAAAATCACCGAATTTTTCACATCTCACTCTTGTAACATTTGAGAAAATAATCAACTGATGATTTAACATTTGATAAGCCCCCACTACATTTTTAAAAATTATGACGTCACAGATGACATAAGCTAGGTTCACTATAATCACTATATATATATATATATATATATATATATATATATATAAAAGTTACCTATCTCCTCTACATATATTATTAATTATTTTTCAAAAAATTACATTTTTTTCACTAATTCCAAAGTTCTCTCTCTTTATATAAGATATTCCTATATATTTACCAGCTAATAAATATCCGATGTAAGAGTTAACACAAATCCATACAATACGACACTTAACACAATTCAATACAATATCAAATCAACATAATTACATAAAAATGAGCAGAACTTATTAAAAAAAAAAAATCTCATTTTCTTTTTAATATAAACCAAGATGCCTAGCTATGTAGCTAAACAATATTTTACTAATAAACGTGAATCATATTTGTATAATCAAATATAAAACATAATATAGTAAGTGTTCGTTTGGCATGATTAATTTTGCCAACTTATTTTATTATTTAATTTATTTTTGTTACTATTAATAGGTCTCACTGCACTTTTTAGTATTATTCATGGATCTCATTATACTATTTCAGTTAACTTTTACTTTTATCTACAGTACTTTTAGTATAAAAAAAAAATTAATTTTAGCAAAATAAGCGAATTCTAAACAGAGGAATCAAATTCCATCCAACGTGAGGATGTTTACCAAAGAAAGAGAAATCGACCTAAAACACACAAAAAACAGTTTGTGATAATTACAGATTACCCACATGTGGTTTAACTCGAATTTAAGGGGCGTTTGGTTTTTTTTTTTTTTTTCATCACTCATCACTCCTCACTCAATTTTCGTCACTTATCCCTTAAAATACCCCAATTTCCTATACCACCCATTTGGCACATTTTTTCAACTTCTCATCATTCAATTTTTTCTACTTTTTGTGGGACCCATGCCTGACTCCTCCCTAAGTCATTTCTGTTAGCCTACCTGTGAGGAGCTGATGATTCTTGTTCTTCTTCTTCATCTACCTCCTCCTTCTTCTCCATCAAACCCAAAACCCATTTCATCAAAGCCTCCACAAACCCATCTCCTCCGCCGCAACAACAGCCAAAACCCATCTCAGTCTCCAAACCCCACAACCCACTCGACGAAAACATCCACGACGAGGCTCGCTGCAACATCCAATTAGTGACTGCATGCGTGAGGAGTTGATTATTCTTGTTCTTCTTCTTATTCTTGGGTTTTGAGAAGTACAATAAAGAAATCTACACAAGTAATGGGTATTTTGAAACCCATTTATGTTTGTTCAAGGCGAAGACCAAAAATATGTGGTCAAGTTGTTAAAATCTAGCTCAAGCCGTTATGCTTTGAGATTCAAAGGGTATATTTTCCAGCAAAAATTTATGGTTTTTAACCCGTGTTTGCAGGTAATCACAAAAGAATCTCTCTTGATTGCGCAGGTATAGTTGTTGTGATTGTTATTTTAAGTATTTGTTTATGAATGGTGCACTTTAATGGAAATTGGTGGTATTGAACGGTGTAGAGAAAGGACTTCTGTGTTTGGACTTGTGGTGTGAAGAAACAAGAACTAGGAGTGAAAGCAGTGAACTAAGATCAGAGCTATTGGGGAATCATCAAAAGAAGTGCTAGACGTGACTTGTCTCTGACCGTGGATCCCATGAATGTGTGTTTAATTACCAAAATGTCATTGAAAACTGAGTTTTGGAAATTGAAAACACCTAAAATGTGTTTTCAGTTTCTATAACTCATCACTCAAAAATCAGAAAATTGAGTGATGGAAACAAAAACTGGAAACAAATCCAAATAGAGTTTTTTTTTTTTTTTTCGTGGGATCCACATATTTTGAGTTATGAGTGATGGAAATAGAGTTATGAGTTATGGAAACAACAAATCCAAACAGCCCCTAACTTACTCATCCGTGGTTTCATTTTTGGCACTTTACCTATCTGAGGTTGCTTCTGTTTAGTCTATGTTACCCACATCTGTTAATAAAGAGGGGTAAATAAGTTTTTTACTCTCATTTTATGGCTCTCTCATCCCAAAACAAGAAAAACAAAAAAAGCAAAAGAAAACAAGATCAAAATGGGCTATTTTAAACCTAGGAATATGCATCTCTTTAAACATGGCTCAAATTAAATTTTTTTCAAACCTAGAACACAAGAAGACCACCATAATCACCTTCATCGTGAAAGCCAGCATGCAAAACAACCAAGAAAAATCCTAGTTTGGAAGAACCCTAGGTTTCAAAGGAAAACAACAAACCCACCAAAAAAAAAAAAAAAATCTCAATGCTAAGAGCATTAACCCCCCACCTTGCCGCCGCCATGAGGCAACCTTGACCTTTGCAACCATGTTCAACCTTAATCCAACACCTTCCACTAACCAAATTCATAATTCAGAAAACCCATCACCAATCAATAACCCACTATCAAACATTCAACACATCAATATCATCATTTTGAAAAAAAGAAGTGAGATTTTCTACAAATTGATTTTGGGTTTTGTTCAAGTTAGCCATTATAAAAGAACATATGAATACCTCAGAGCCCTGGGTTTGAATCATGGTAGGCCAAATCGGAGAGTAAGATAGAGAGAGAACTCCAATTGTGGATTTGGTGGTGCGGTGGCGACTCTAGTTGGTGATTATATCTTGATAATCAATGTTGGGTGGAGCTCATGGATCATGGAAAATGGAGAGAGAGAGAGAGAGAGAGAGAGAGAGAGAGAGAGAGAGAGAGAGAGAGAGAGAGAGAGAGAGAGAGGGAATTGGAAAGAGAGAGACTAGTGACTTTTTTTTTTCCTTTTTGTTGTTGTGCAAGTTGCGGATTTTGTGGTACATCTTTCAATTAAGATGTTCTTGACTTTATCATAATTATTGATATGCTAAGATGTTCATATTGTATGTACTCATGATTTTTAAGCAAATTAGTAGATCTACCTCATGTGGATGGGAGTGTGTTTTGGGAGAGAAGAGTGTTTGATCTGTTTTGAGTTTTGTTTTTGATAAAAAAATGTGTTAGAGTAAGGTCTGAAAGTGAGGTGGGTTACGGAGTAGTAATAGAGTAAAACACAAGTAGGTAAAGTGTCCAAAATGAAACTACGGTGAATAAGTTAAATTCGGGTTAAATCAGATGTGAGTGTAATTATCCCAAAAAGTTTGTTAGAAGAAGTATTGAAGTCTTATGTATGAGTTGAAACACAATATAGTTTCTCCCTTACATCAGAAAGTCGACAATATTAATAGCACAATAAAATATCTCAGATGAAATATATGCAAAATATTGATAGGTAAGTAAACAATGAGGGGTAGAAGAATTGACACGAAGAGACCCCAAACACCAACAGAATATATTTAGCCTTAAGAGATTGCTTTCACTTCCATGTATAGTTACTTTTCAAAGATTTAGGGGATAGAGGGGACACAGTTTTTTGGTTCAGAGAAACATGGTACTTGGTGTAAGGGCTATTCCTTTCACGTTTGTGGCACACGTGCTGGCAATTTTGGGTCTGGTTTTTGTGTTGGTTTGGACCTTACATTTCAGAGGTGGTTTAGCATGGGAAGCTACCAACAAGAGCCTCATCTTCAACGTAAGTTTTTCTAACTCTCTCTTTCTCTGTCTATCTCTTTTGCTTCTTGGGTCGGTGGTTTTTGTTGGATTTCTTGAAGGGTTTTTAACTTTTTATCATATACATACATATACACTTGTTATGATTTCCAGTACTAGGTTTTGTTTGGTTGTAATTTGTGGGGTTTTGTAGAATTGTAGAATCTCTCTCTCCCTCTCTCTCTTTCTCTCCTCTGGGTTCTGTAATTTTCGTTTGGTTTTTGGGTGTTTTCCTGTGAGATTGACCATGTCTATCAAAGGGTTGTGTTTGTTTGTTTGTTTTGTTTTGTTATGTGTGTGTATGGCTTGGGAAATGACGAAATGTTGTGTTTCTTGGTTTATCTGGGCCCCTTATTTTGGATAATAGACATAAACAGGTTTAGCATTAAATTTGATTTTTTGATCTTTTTATTGTTAATGAATACTATCTTAATATTTTACTTTTACTTTAAGCTATGGTTTAATGGGTGACCTAGGTTTTATTCCTCATGTTTATTGGCATTTGGAATTTTTCTTGATTCTCTCTCACTGTGAACATGGTATTGGATGCCACTCCAATTGGCTTGGACTGTTTCAATCTTTTTTAATCTCATATATATTAGGCTAAATTGTAAGTCATACTTTTAAATTACTTTTTTGTCCACTCATTACAACCAATAACAATTTATCACTTAAAATTTGTTATGAAAATGTCATAAAAATAGCATTTTTCAAATATTAAAGAGTATATTGACTATGGAATCAAGTCTATTGAGCATAGACTTGTTTAATTTTAGTACTATGAAATACAATTATAAAAACCGTTGAGCATGAATCTTTTTTCATTTTCAAATTTCAAGAATTTCTTGTTTGCTTGTCATTTCCCATGGTTAGTGAATACCTAATTTAGAGATTGGACAACTAATTTAGTAATTTATGATATTTATTGGAAAAAAGTTGTTTTCGGAATAATAATTCTTCAATAATGCAAACAAATGCAAAGGACTTGTCATTGACGTCGATACGTGCTCTATGTACTCTTTCAAGAATGAAGAGCAGCCCAAAAATTAAAAGCAGTTTTTGTTTTTCTTTAGTATCAGAGCCTTACAAACTGTTGAGAGAAGATTTTAAGGAGGATTTTCATAATTAATACCTCATGGCTTTGGAAGATTTTAAGGAAAAATCTCTGCAAGTTGTTAAAAATGGCAATATGCTTTTTAATCAAGTGAAAAACAATAAATAAGGAGAGAGAGAAAATACTAATATTAATTATGAATGAAGTGGAACTAACTAAATGCACTGGACAGCTAAGCCAATCACTATTTTTTGTTTTTTTTGGTCCTTAATGTCAATATTTTGAAATTTAGCTAGCTTCTAGTAAAGCGGTTCACAGTTCACACATAAACCAAGTGTGATAGGTTGATTCTTAATCAACAATAGCAACTCTTTTAGATAATAAAAAATTAATACATCTTGAGCGTATTAAAGAAGGAAAAAAAAAAATATATATATATATATATATATGTATATATAAACATGTTAAACGCCATCATGGTTAGAATTAAGTATCTTTTCCACATGTCGAATTACTTGATCTTTTTTATTTTTTGAGAAAAAAATTACTTAGGTGCTATTCCTTAGGTTCCTCTATTAAAATTCAGTAAAGTGGATTTTTTTTTATGGGATGGAAATGTATTTTTTAGTTAAGTAGTCACATGGCTGAATCTTAAAAGGAGAACCTAAGGAACAGCACTTAAGGTATTGTACCTAAGTTTTGTCTATATATATATATATATATATATAAGATATATTTGCTAAATCATTGATTATTTCTGTAAAAAATTTGTGGTTGATCAACCAAAACTTTAATTTTATGCAAAGTACACCTTCTTGCTTGACTTGATTTTTATGTACGTTTGCAATTTCTATCAAGCAAAAAAAGCCTCACATGTCCATTAATTTCTCTCTACAGCTACATCCTTTGCTGATGTTGGTAGGCTTCATTATCATAGGGGGTGAAGGTAATTTACAAATCATTCTATACAGAATAAGGTTACTTTCTAAGATTCTCCTACATGTATAGTAATTAATTTGCCATTAATAAAAATGCAGCCATTATTAGTTACAAGTCACTTCCTTTGAGGAAAGACGTGAAGAAGAAGATACATCTGGTGCTTCATGCTATTACTCTAGTACTTGGTATTTTGGGAATTTATACTGTATTCAAGTATCATAATGAAAGCGGGATTGCCAATCTCTATAGCTTGCATTCCTGGCTTGGAATTGGGATTATTGTTCTCTATAGTACTCAGGTAAACCTACTTCCCCGGGATAATATATATATATATATATATATAGGACAAACTTTAAGAACTAAAGTGGTAATTACACTTTTATTCTATCATCCATATGTTATGCTGTAGTAAAAATATTGTAGAGAAAAATTAACAGATGCTTTAAAGATATTAATTTATAAAATATTGTTAGAAACTTTTTATGAAAAAATGAAAAAAAAATTAATTAATTTTTTTAAAAGCTTTTTGTATTTTTTATGAAAAATGATATTAAAACTTTTTTAAAATAATTTATTAACAATTTCTGTAAGGACATCTGTTAATAAGACCCAATATTGTAAAGCTTCTTGGCTTCTTGCTTAGATTTTATTTTTGGTAAATTACATTTTTGGTCACTAAAATTAAGTGTTGGTTTGATTTTGATCCTTTAAATTTAAAAAATTTGGGTTTCAAATGGAATTTAAAAAAGAGAACAATTTGATCTATTCATATAATTTTTTTGTTTATGTGACTAATGGGAGACTAAGACACCCCCATTTTTTAGGGACCAAATTGAGCAAACCACATATTTGAAGGACCAAAATCAAACCAACTCCATATTTGAAGGATCAAAATCGAACTATCCTAATTTCAGGAACTAAATTATTCCATTTTTGAAATTTGAAGAACTAAATCTAAAATTTTTAATATTGAAGAACCAAAATCAAAGTTACTATGACTTTTAAGTGGAGTTGTGGTATACTTTTGTGTTAGAATCCTTTTCCCTCTCCTTTGTGTGTGTGTGTTTGTTTCTCATTAAAAAAAAAAAAATTAAAATTATCCTCAATTTTAAGACCAAAAGTATAATTTACCGATTTTCTTTTCTGCGAGGAAAAGAGAGAAGATACTTGCTGGAATGTGATATACATGTTGTACCTAAAAGGAAAAGAAACGTGCTTGGGTTTGGAATGTAGGGTCCAGTCTTAAACTTTAATCACAAGGCCATGTTTTAAGCAAGGCCCATCACAAACTTTGTTGTTAATTGAAGCTCAGTTAAGTGGGCTCACCTGTCCTAATTGTAACACCCAGCATAATAATTCAAGTAAAAACTCATACAAATCGAGTTGTGTTTAATGTAAATTTCATTAATTTTTTCATGAAAACCAGCCTAACAACATTGAGAAAATTAATTTGCAGTGGTTATATGGGTTCCTGGTCTTCTTCTACCCTGGAGGGAGTATTGGGCTTAGGAGCGAGTCTGTTCCTTGGCATGTGGTATTTGGACTTGCTGTGTTCACATTGGCTGTGGGCAATGCTGCAATAGGATTCTTACAGAAACTTACTTTCCTTGAACATTCAGGACTTGCAAAGTATGGCTCAGAGGCTTTACTTGTCAACTTCACTGCAGTTATTACAATATTATTTGGAGCCTTTGTTATATTATCTGTTCTTTCTCAGTCTCCAATAGAAGATGAAAATAACAATTTCACTAGTTCCTCGAAGTCAATTTCACTAGTTCCTTGAAGTCAATTTTAGGTGTGTTATGTGTGTGAGACTGGCATGGTCATATTGGATGTGTAAATGTAGGTTTGTATCATATGTCTTTTATTTTTGGGCCCATAATATGATGAACCAATATTTTTATTAATACTAGTGAAAGTCTCGTGCGTTGCATGGCTTTAGTCATAAATTTTCTTTATATATATATATATATATAAATAATAACTAAATGAGTTATTATTACATAATTTTTGAATTCTTGTTTCTGACTAAATGAATGATTATTATTATATAAAATGCATAATTTTGTATATTTGTCTTTATATATAATATCTCTAATTAACTAAGTATGGAACCAAGTATTCTTTGTTGTGTGGATTTCGATTAGCTTAACTAGTAAAATTTTTGGTCATCGAATAAGAGATTTGAGATTTAATCTTTACTTACGCCAAAAACCAATAGGTGTCATAGTCAAAAAAAAAATTATTAGAAGCTCATTAGTTGAAGGTACTTTTTTTCTCCTCTTAAAACTTCCATTACCAAATGTAAGTTATTTTCTTTCTCCCAAAAAAAAAAAAAAATGGAAGTTATTTTGATGAAGTGTTCATAATACTAGTACTATTTAATTTAGGTGTCCATGCTTCATTACTTTAGCCCATATAAGGCCTGATTCCAATTTCGGCCTGTCTTCGTTTAGCCCATCACAGGAACGCCTTTATTCGTACGGTACGATTGACAATTTGCTTCTTTCTTTTTTTTTTCTTTTTTTTCTGAGGGAGGATTGGCTATTTACTTGATTAATTAAAGTCTCTCAGTCTTTTCTTTCACAATTACCATGGACCTATAAATGAAACAATTTTTTTTTTTTTTTTTAATTTTGAAACCAAACTGAAACTTTTCATTCATAACAGCCAAGTAAAATACACTGAAGAAACAGAGAACCAGCTACAGAAAAACAGAGCATAACAACAAAGGAACACAGCAACAACTTAGACCACGACTTAGGCAAGATTTAAATTGTTCCTTCAGCTCTAACCAAGTCTTCAATCCAATCAGGAATAGTTGAAATCCAGACCTGTTCCTCAGCAGATTGTTTTGCAAGCTGTGCAAGTACGTGGGCTATTTTGTGACAAATATGTATCAATCAAAACCACAACTATCAACATCCATTATTATGGATTGCATTTCATGTCCAAGCAGGTAGTCCCTGACATATTTTACACTTTCACAAATATATGCTATATTTTCTCAAAAAAAAAAAAGGCTATAATAATTAATAACTAAACTATAAAAATTTATATTGTTTGAATTAATGTTTTCTCATATGTAGTAAACACTATATATATATATATATATATATATATATTTTACCCCTTCACATATATACTATAATAATCTGCTAGGGAACGAGGATCCCAGAACAGGTGAATAGGCGGTTAAGATTATTTCTGAGGAGCTAAAGTCCGAAAAGGTGATTTAGGGTGATGATATTGTGGTCGGAAGGGAGATTGGAGTAACTTACCTGATAAAGACTCCAAAGACATACCTCGGACCTCGAACCTCGGAGGGGCAAGCATTAGTTGTATAAAGGGGGCAGAGCAAAATCGCCAAAAATGGAGGAATGCTGACTTGACACGAAGTACGAGAAAGATGAAGGAAGAAAGATGTAGAAGCCATACCCTCCGCATTAAATACAGGACAACTACTTCTCTAGCTGCATTAATGAGGAGGTGACCGTGAACAGTGGAAGCACAACTAAGATTTTAGTGTAAATCTTGCTTGTCTATTCTAGATGAGACAAGAATCCTAGGAGTCTGATCCTAACCCTCTAAATGTAGAATTCAGATGCATTTGAGGTGGATATATAAAGCAGGAAAAACATCTGGAGAGGAAAGGAGAAAAAAGAGAGTTAAAAAGTAAGGAAGAGAGTTCATACTTTCTGGTAATACCTTCCTCGGATGAGGATCCACACTTGTGTTTTTCTTTAATCAACTTTCGAGCTGATCATCAATGAAATCAACACCATTTCTTTCTTTTCTTTTTTTTTTTGATAAGAACACCATTTCTTTCTTAGTTCTATGACATAAGCTTATTTAATCTTAGCACTTGGAATTATTCAAGTAGACTTGACTTCCCATCTCTCAAGAAATGAATTGTGACAGCATATAGCAAAAAAAAAAAAAAAAAAAACCCGTCTTATTCACTCCATAAGTTTTTCTTTTGCATTTTGGTTCCCACATAATCAATAACTAAATTATAAAATTATATTATCTGAGTTAAATAAACATAATGATTTTTTTGGTATCATCTTGTAAAAAACTAAATTCACGGATTTTGTATTGTTAAAAATTAGATTAAATTACAACTTACACCATTAAAATTTTGGGTCATTTTGATTTTACTCCTTAAAGTTTGAAATTAGATCCACCCGCCTAATATTACATATCATTTAGATTTAAGTTCTTCCATCCACATCATTTTCTCAACCATAAAAAAAAATATATATATATAAATAAATAAAAAAAGCTCTTCCATAAGTATTCGTGAAATGCCACTTCAACTCAAAATGATATAGATTTATGAATCCAAAACTTGAAACTTTAATAGGCAAAATCGAAATTATCCAAACTTTAAGGGTGTATATTCCAATTTAATAAAAAAAATAGTATATGACATAGTTGCCAAGGGGTGTGGCTTATGTACAGTAAAAGTTATCATTGAACACGTTGGATTGCAGACATGTGTCCACTCTTGGACACGTGTCCAAATCCTGACGTGTCCAGTGATAACTTTTATTGGGCACAAGCCCTTCCCGTTGCCAAGAGCCTTGTAGCTCAATTGATACCTCTTGGTATTTTCATCGAAGGTACTTGAGGTTTAAATCCCCCATTAAAGCTATTGAATTATCCCAAAATAAATAAATGACATGGCTTTAATAGGGTTCAAGATGACATAGAAGAAACGATTTTGTTTAGAGCTTAGTTGGTACTTGACAAACACCTTGTCATAGTGCATTGACAAAAAGACTTAAAACCAAATGATGGTAACGTCAAGGGTTTGGATTCAAATTTTGAAACTTTAGGAGTCAAAATCAAAACTATCGCAAACTCTAAGGGTGCAAATTGCAATTTAATCTAAAAAATATATACGTGTTTACTATGAAATGGACTATTTATATTACTAATAAATTAAAAAATATAATTTGATATTTTATGAATTTATTTACAAACTTATACAACCAATCCCAAATCTATATAGGTATATTTTAAACATGTATGCATATAACATTAAATATTCTTTCATTAAGTCTCATATTTGCAAACTTGTTTATAATTTTTTTTCCCTTTTTAATGAATTGTTTATGAGCATATTATTATGTTTGATCTCTGTCTGTTTAATAATCAAGCCTAAATTTAGGCTTAAGCTTAGCTCATAAATAAATGAACATAAAAAACTTGTTTTTTTTTTTTTTTTTTTAATTATTATGAGTTTGCAACCTTATTTATTACCATATAGGTTTTACTACTTTTTATTACAAAATCAAGCCAAGGCCCATATTATTTTTTGTCCTTATTGAGACACACACCCCATCCCACAAAAAGAAAAATCTTTATCTGGAAAAGTTGGTGTAACTTTCATTCATAAAATAAAAATAAATAAATAAAAAGAAGAAAAAGAGGACAGAGAGGGTTGTTCAGTGTAACTTTCAATCAAACACTGCCTTCGGGCTTTTTGGGTCATAACTCGTAACCTTTTTCTACAACATTCTCTTTTCATAAATCAACAACAATCAACAATCAACAATCAACAATAGACAATCCAAGTTAAAAAGAAAACAATAGACAATCCAAGTTAATCTCCTGCTTTTGATTCCTCAATTTTCCTCTCTTTTCATGAGCAATTTGCAAACTTCTTCGATGTGACCTAAATTTATGTTAGATTCCATTCATTTAGAACATTCGCTGGACCCTTGTGCTTTTCAAGGCATATAAAATATATGCGGTTTTTTACCTTTTGAATGGTCCACGTTGAGATAGAATATTTAACAAAATGTAATGAAAATTGAAAATAATGTAGTTACAAACATTAAAATTTTCACTATTTTTCTATTTTTCTCTTTCCTGTGTGTGTTTGTTTCTCAAAAAAAAAAAAAAAAAAGTAATTGTCCCATATTGCTTAAAAGAATGTGTTGTGTGTAGTATAACTTATCACACCATCCCTTAAAAGTTATCATGACTTTTGAGTAGAGTTGTAATGTGCCTTTATGTTAGAACCCATTTTTCTCTTCGCTGTATGTGTTTGTTTCTCAAAAAAAAAAATTCACAATTTTTCTTTTTTTTTTTAAATTCCCAGACAAATCTTATCAGTGGTCTCTCCTAAAGCTAAAGGCCAAAGCTCTGAATTAATCGATTGATTAATGTCATATATTACATACACAATGACTCTTAGAATCATAGCGAATCAAAGTGAAAGTTCAGCTCAAAAGCAAGAGTTTAATATATACTACTCATACTATATTAGACAATATATTCTGAAAAATAGTTTTTTTTTTCTTTCTTTTTTATCTTAATGCATGTTCTGTCCAGGTTGGCAGACGTCACCGCTGACTTAAATCCTTTCATCATGAACTATTAACCGACTTAGAGTTTTAGTATGACACTAATAATATGATGATGAATTAGATGATCCGTGATCCTCTCTCTCTCTCTCTCTTCTAGCTTTGAATATCAGATTGTTTGCTTAGCCAGAAAAAAAAAAAAAAAAAGGGAGAGAGAGAGGATCATTTGATTTGTCAACCTTGATGGCAACCATTAATAATGATAATTCTATAAAACAAACTATTAAAAATAATAATAATAACAATAATAATTTTTTAGATATATTAGCCTCATTTTCGCGCATGCGATGAGACTTTTTTTTTTTTAGTTTAGTGTTATAATTTTCCCTTAAAAAAAATTATGTATAAGTTTGTTTTAAAGACATGGATTAGTAGGAGAATATCCTATTTTGTAAACATTTTAAGTAAAGTTAAAGATATATTTTTTCGGATTGTTCTCTAGTTTTTTCCCTGTTAAACGTAAAATTTAAGGGTATTTTTAAATCACATAAAAGTTCAATCCAAATAGAAGAAGCCCTTTAATTAGTAGTATGGATAACTCAAATAGAAGATCTTAACGTTGCCAACACCAAAAGCTTTGTATCTCAATGGTATTATTCACTTTTATTAACGAGAAGAATTTGGATCCGAATGCCTCTTCCCCACTTAATATAAGCACTAAAAAATTCAATGACAACTCTTCAAAACAAAATTAAAGTTGAATTCTTGAGCTTTATCCTGTTAAAATAGTCAAAACAAAATTAAATTTGAATTCTTAAACTTTAGCCATTTCTCTCTATCTCTTTAACTGTTTACAGGTTTCATATATCATTATTCCATTCTTAAATTCAGCTATGATAATTTTCTATTGTTTCTGTTGTTTTTATCAATAATATTCAAATTCTTAATAATAATAATAGTAATAATAAAATAAATTAAAAATGGGACATCAAAGCTATTGAAGTTTTTTAAGAGTATTGTCCAACATCATCCATAAGAAGTGATCATTTCCCAAAAATTTGGTTAGCTTGCTAGATTAATTGAGGAGAAAAACCGTTACATAACCTGGGATTTTTAACGAAATCCCAATTCAATTTTTTTTTAATGAGTAATTATAGGTTTACTGTATACATTGTACTATCAATCTAAATCTTACATTGCTAGCTAGTACAATGTAATTTTTTTATTTTTTACTATTATACTAGTCTCTATAATACTTATTTAATTGTTATCTACTAATATAAGGTGTTTGGTACACAGTTTTCTGAATTCAGTCAATGGAAACTTTCCTTTGACGATGGAAAATTTTGAACTTTACAAATTCTATAATGATGGCCGTCGCGTTGACAAACATTTTTGATGCTGTGCCATTCTATGTTGTTAATAGTTGCACTTACATCTTATTCAAACAAGAGATATATATGCATCAATGCATGAAAATGAATAGAAATACTTTTCTAAAACTAGAGAACAAGCGCCCTTGGATAGAAATTTCTGAATGATTTTTTTTTAATATTTTTCATTTTAGAATCTTCTCATGTTATTTACTTTAGGTTCTCAATTAAATTCAATCATATAATAATGCAGGACAAACAATATTATTGTTTTTCAAAAACTATAAATTATAGTTTGGTCAACGCAACAACCTCATTAAATTTAATTGAGAAATTTATAAAGTATAAAATCTATTTTTTTTTTTTCATGAATTGGCCCTTGTCCCCTTGAGATGACTGGTTATAAGAATTAAGAAGCATCAATCTAGAAGATAACGACAACTCGATTGGTAGCCGTAAAGAAGCTTTGAAATCATCACGAATATGCCTTCAAAATCTTCCTATCCAAGCTAAGCAGAAAGCACAAAATGGCACAAACTTGTATCAATTAATTTAAACCAATTGTTGTTAATCCAATAACATACTTACATCTATACTGCTTAAGAAGTACGCTACTATTAGTTTTCAAAGGCACAAATAATCAAATAGATTGGATGATTATGTACATGGAAAATAGGGCATCCAAAGCGACATTAATTGGTGGATGAAAACTGATAAGCAAACGAAAGCAAATGATAATAACAAGCACTGAATAGAATGGAAAATGACTAATAAAATGGTCATCTCCGTGTGTTGATTGTTGATTAATAGCCTCTCAATTTAAGAGATGGCTGCTCGCGTTTAAGCCATCATAAGATGTAGCATGAAATACAAATCTTTGTCATATTTTTTGTATTCCACTAATCACAACTTATTACGTATTTATTTGAATTTTCTTATAAAATAACTAAAGTTAAAACTGAAAAAAAAAAAAAAAATCAAACACATAAGATGCTATGATTGGTGAAATATAAAAAATGGGATAGATATTGTGTATTCATGATGTACATACCTTCTTCCACACTCCACAGTCTATAATCTTATCCTCAAAAAAATTAAATAAGGGTTAGGTTTTTGGTCCCAAGTATTATCACCTTGTAAGACTATAAATAAGGCGATAGCTAATTTGTTATACATGTAGGTTTTTGGTTCTAAGAATTTTTTTTTAAATAACTTGTTAAGATGGTAAATTGTGAGTAATGAACCATCACTTATTTTTCATTAGGCATATTATATATGAAATTGATAATACACTAAAGAAAAGAGTTATATACCTTGCAATTTGAATACATTAAAAAAAAAAAATTATAACCCAAATTTAGCGATCAATGTCCCTATACCATATGGCATATGTTAGTTCGTTTAGAGTACTCCGGCCAAGCAAATTAACCCATTTTAAGTTGAGTAATTAATTAATCAAATTATGCATAGGATTTGCTTAATGTGAACAGTACCAATGTTGTGTAGTGTGTTTTTATATATATATATATATATATATATATATATATATATATATATATATATATATATTTATTTATTTATTTATTTTTTTATAATAGAAATTGTGTTTAATTTTAAATGTATTCACACATATACACGTGTTACATGCTATTTTTTTTAATAATTTGACTAATTATATATATTTTTATAATAAAAATTGTGTTTAATTTTAAATGCATCCGTACATCACCCCCTCTCGCGGGATTAGGCAAGGAGATCCAATTTCTCCATACATCTTTATCCTTTGCCTTGAGCATCTCGGACTGCTCATTCATGAGAAGACCACTCACAAGGCTTGGAAAGCAGTTAAGGCATCTAGAACCGGCCCCGCCTTCTCCCACTTGTTTTTCGCTGATGATCTTATTTTGTTTGGTCAAGCTACTCCTTCAAGAGCCCATGCCATTGAAGATGTTCTCAACCATTTCTGCCACTTGTCGGGTCAGAAAGTGAGCAATGAGAAGTCTCGAATTCTTTTCTCCAATGATATCTTTTTTCATTTCTCATAAAAGTGGTGTCAAAACTTTTCAAAACTAGATTGTTAAACAATGCCCTAAAAGCACTCATTAGCATGACACTATTATATATTAATAGCTAAAGTTGAGAGAAAATACAATTAAATTCTAAATTGGAGTCTAATTTTGCACCACGTGTCTTGTCTAATTTTTAAATTTGTGTGTCAAGTGAATTTTTAGGTGGAAAAATCAAAAAGTTTAAATTCAATTAGATTCTTAATTGAATTTTAATTAAAGTTTAATTTTGTACTATTTGTCCCATCTAATTTTTTTAATTTTTGTGACAAGTGAATTATTGGGTGAAAAAACCGAAGAATGTAGATCCAATTAGATTCTAAATCATGTCTAATTTTGTGCCACGTGTCTCATCTAATTTTTAAATTTATGTGTCAAGTGAATTAATATTAGGTGCAAAAATTAAAGAGTCTAAATTGAATTAGATTCTAAATTGAATTTTAATTGAAGTTCAATTTTATGCCATGTGTTCCATCTATTTTTTTTTAAAAATTTTTGTAGCAAGTGAATTATTGGGTGCAAAAACCGAAAAGTCTAGATCCAATTAGATTCTAAATCATATATATGTATGTGTGTGTGTAAAACTTAGAGAAAGTTCAATTAGAATTCAATTTTGTGCCATGTATCTAAATTTATGTGGGAACCACACCATAATTATCCACTTAAGTTTGTGTCATGTGTCCACTTAAGTTTTTTAATCTTTGTGCCAAGTGAATTAATGAGTGCAAAATACTACGTGTAAGGACCAGATTTGAGTCCCTAGCCCAAAAGGTGGATGGATTTAGGTCCAAAAAGCCTAAAACAATGAATTTGTGTAGAATGAGTTGGAAAACTGGGCTTTAATGAATTAGACAAACACTAAAGTAGATTCAAATGACAAGAGAATGAAAATAGACAGGTTTATGTTGAAGAAAATCGTCCTCGGCAAAGTCCGAGGAGATCAATTCTTATATATTTCTTTCAGATTTGATTACAAAGTCAGTTCTTAATACTATAATGTTTTTCTCTTTGTTTTGATCCCTTTCCCCCATTGCTCCTTCTTTCTTTTATACTTTCTTCCCCTTTCATCTTTTTCCTTCACATGCATGCCAGATGGTTGTTGTTGATACTTGTCCCATCAAAACCTTCCATAGGTCTTAATGTAGTAGCTGTAAGGCTGAAAACCACTGATCAGGTATCACCTCTACATTAATGCGACCAGAGAGTTAGCTGCAGTGTATTTAATGCAGTGGTAGCAGTTTTCTCTTTAAATATTTTAGGATTCCCCCCTGTCCTATGTTTCGGCAATGCTAATCCATACCAATAAAACTCCTTGGAATGTTCCTCTGGACGGCAGACCACCTATTCGGACCTTGGCTTGGTTAGTCGAGGAGGCATTCATCATCGGCCCACCCTTCTAGGCCATTTAAGACCAAAATTAACTTCTTTATCTACTAACACGGACTACCTTGACAACATTTACTCCTCATCGGACGTTCTCTAATCCTCAGCTTGGGCCTTAGGCCCAATATATATATAGATAATGAACTTCTGGGCCCAATACCCCTACACTAAGAATCTAATATTAATGAACTAAAAATAAAAACCAATTACATATACTCAATAAAAATTACCACACAACAAAGATCACCACACGCTCTATCTTATTAAAAATTAGAAAAAAAAAAGATCATAGTTAGTGTTAAATTTAGATAAGAATTTTAATATGTGACTAATTACGTTTACTTTTTTAAAAAAATAATTTGACTAATTATTTATATTTTTATAATAAAAATTGTGTTTAATTTTAAATACATTTATGCGTTTGCATGAATTATATACTAGTAAAGAAAATAATGGGGAAAATAACTAAAGCACAATATAGTGAATCGGGGAAAAACCAATGAAAAATTATGCAAATGGAAAAACCACTATAGGGCCTACACCACCAACCCCATAGGAAAAACAAATCTACTAATGGAGTTAAAATTTTTACAAATTTAATACCCTTATTCTAGTTTGCTACAACCTAGTGCTAGTACTTAATAATGTTTGAGCATTTTAATATTAAATAATTAAAATGAATAAATGTTATAATATAAATGTAAAGATGTGGGAGTGAATATGGAAGATGAAGAGTTAGTGAAAATGTTTAATCTCACATTGAAAATGAAAGAGACTATTTTATTCTTATTAATTGTGGTAATTAATGGGCTTAAATGAATTGCCTCAGATATTGGGATAGATACGTGCGCAAGAAGGAGGTGAAGAGTGGAGGTATCAAAATTGGAAATAAATCAGCCTCTTGAATCCTCTCACTTGACAGCCTATTCAGAGTAATTTAATGGACTATCCGTTTGGGCCTATTCATTCTTCAGATTACAAGTCAGAGACGGTCTATGCCGCGCCTCGATCCAAATAGTGTTGTGTAATTTTTCTTATTGAATTAATAATATTTAGAAGTACTATTCAGTTTCTCATTTGTGTTATTTCCATTATTAATGTAATTGCACCAACACTTAATAATGTTGACTTTATTCTAGTTGTACTTTATCCTCCCATTCATGACTTCAATTACCCACTTTGAAGATTTTATTCTGATAAATCTTCTAGATAAGGTAGCAACTTCTACACCATAAGAGGCACAAGAACCCTAGATGTACAATTACTAGCTCTTCAAAGTCTTTTTCACAATTCCTGGTAATAAGTTTTAACCATACATGTGATCACTCTCTTGGAATTGGAGCAAACAAAATGATTTCTTGAGAATGTGAAAAAACTTATCACATTCAAAAACTTATTACTATTTTTCTTTTCTTAATTTCCCGTTTGCTCTCAATCTTACTCCTAGGTGTGTTACTATTCTTATTTATTTTATATTTATTTTTATTTAATTGATATAACTTATAAATATAATAAGTTTTTTTTTTTTTTTTGAGAAACAAGTTATTATTAATTTGACAAAAATGTATAATTAATTACTTAATTTTATTTGTTTAAGCATCTAATGATTGTTGTCTTAACGAACTTTAAACTACTAATAATGATTGTTGGATTATGATATTTCAGCAGGGACTAAACCAAGAAAAACACGAAAAAGAATGAAGACATCAAAATCGATGTTTATCTCTAAAAAAGGATTATTATTTACAAAAATTTATCAGTAGAAGAGCAATCCAATCAATCATTTAATCAAGTTGTTTTTTGGATGGACCCTTTAACAATAACTCTATTATGATCAATAAAAAAACTCTATTATGTAGCACGTCACGTACCATAACCATCCGAATCAATCAACAACAGGGAGCATCCAAATCAATATTTATTTTCAGTTTTAGTTATTATGTGTTTAACAATAATTGAGTAATTGACCCCGTTAAGCACGTTGCTAAAGAGAGGTACTTTTTAAACAAAGGTTTGATTCGAATATATACCTAATCTCCTTAAAAGAAAATAATTTTAATTGTATTAAAAAAAAAAAAAAAAACTAGATTTGAGAATATATACTGTTAACAGTGTATAATTCTTTTCATACAAATTGACTTGCAAAATATGCAATCATGCTTAAGGCATAAAATCAAAAAGGAAAAAATTAATGGATGTAAAAATGGTACTGGTTTAGAAAATATTTTTAAAAATTTTTTATGAAAAAAAGTAAAAAATAGATAATTTTTTTATATTTTTCATGAAAATGATGTCAAAATTTTTCTAAATTATTTATTAAAAAGGATCATATTAACAAATTTCTTTATGGCAATTGTTTCGGCGATAATGTTTTCTAGAAAATGAATCATTTTCCAAAAAGTATTTTCTATAAAACTATCTTATTTTTTTTTATATTTGGTAGTAACTTTAAATGAATTAAAAAACAATTTTCAAACTTCCATTATTTAACTTGCTGTGAAATATAATTGTTTTCTCAAAAAATTTAATGAAAAACAATCTTTAAAAATAAGTCATACTTTTTCTATTGATCAAAGATAGTTTTCCTTTGATTCATTTTTTCTGATGCTACTAAACACTGGAAAACACAGAAAACTATTTTTACATAACGTTTTCCATCGAAACAAATGGAGTGTTTATTGGAAATATAAAAAGATGTAATAAAAAATTAATTGCTTTATCATTTTCTTATAAAATTTTTCAAAAAATAATTCCTAAACCAATGTTCTTAAGACATTCATTAATATTTCCTATTAACAATTACCCTAAGGGTACCCAGAACCTAAGACCTGGAATAATATTTTATTTTGAAAATTAAATCTAAGTTTTCCAGATATTATTGGGATAAGATATAAATAAATTAAAATTACAAAACATAAAATTTTCATATTCCATCAATGGTCAAAATTTTCAAATCATATGTTTTTGATAATTTTCATTATGTAACCCCAACCCCCCCCCCCCCCCCCCCCCCAACACACACACACACACACACAAAAACTGTTTTATCTCCCTTGCACGTGACTATTGGGAGTGTTTTCACCATAAGAAGTCGTATAAGCTGATCACATTTGACGTGGAGGAGATGTCGTGCAAGTATCAAATATTTAGAAATAAACATGTGAATCAACGATATAAAAGTCATTCTCAAAAAATATATATATATATATATATATATATATAAAAGTCTATTTTAAAATATGATAACTCGGAAAACCACTGAAGCTAACTATAAGAAATCAAATCATGACCATTTGGAATAAAACACAAACCTTTAAAAATTATTTTTTTTAGCCGAATAAAAAAATAATTTTAAAATTATAATAATTACTAACTAATTATGTCATAAAGAGACAAAGAAAGAGACGCATAGGGATGGCCCTCAAGACTCAGTTTTTAACTTTTTATGAGTCAAAGCTCCACCCGCCGTCGCCAATGAAAAACATTAAATGTGGACGGCTTTGGTTATGACCATAACTCTTCGTAACCAAAGTGATAAAATTATGAGAAAAATATTTGCTTTTATTTTTGGATGAAAATATGTCCATTAAATGAGCATGTTGAATAAACTAGTCATTCTTATTTTACAAGACTAAAATTAATATACTCGGATATCAATTATTTTACATAAATTCATGCTTTACCTCTTATCTTTCCAAATATACAAAAGGTGTGAGAAGTATATATCAGTACTAACTAGCTTAGTTTGATTGAATGAAGTAAGAGACTTATTGTACCATGTGTTTGTTAATGCACAAAACGTAACCCAACATTTGGTGTGTTAGTAAAAATAACAAAGGGAAACTTCTTATTTAATATAGTGGGCTCAACACTCAACTCTAAACAGTTAATAAAAATTGACAATAGAAATTTCCACTCCGCATCTTTACACCAACCTACAAGTTTCCAGTTTTAGCGAACTTAAGATAGATTTTTTTTTTTTAACAAAAATGAGAAGAATCTTAATCTTATAGATTTAACCCCAAAAACTCCTACATAAAAAAAATAAATAAATAAATAAATAAATAAAGGTTCTAATAATCTGAAAAGCTAGCCAATTGATACTTTTCAAGTCAAGCTAAAGTTGCTCAATAAAAGTGAAAGTAACATTTAATTTAAAGATGTTAAAAGTCTTTTATAATTCAATGATATTGACAAACTCTTATGATGGAGAACGTGAAGTCTAAATCCCTATACTGCCATGGTAAGAAAGGAAAAAAAAAAATCATTTAATTTATAGGTAGTTCTAACGACTAATAATATAATGATAAAAAAGTTACTATCAAAATGTTATGATCTCCTTGCATAATATAGTAGGAGGTCTTTTGATGGGGGCAGGCTATATTTGCATAGCCTATTCTTGTTGCTAAAAAGAAATTTTACTTTATTTTTTTGGAAGAAAAATAAATTAAACTTTAGGTTAGATTTCAGCATCTTTAAGTATATGTGGTGAACGCATGTGAAAGTGTTGAAATCCAATCAGAAATTGACAAACAAACAGGGTGTCTATTTGGGTGTGATAATTTGGGTGTCTCTAGATTACTTATCTATTTTAGGCCTATTTTAAGTTTGGGACTTGGAAGTGAATCTGTTAAACATACATGTGAATAGCCAAAAGATTTAACTATATCATTACAACAACTTTTATTCTTAGTAATAAAGATTATCACTCCTTAGTAATCTTCATTACCAAAATCACCCTAAGATCTTACTCTAATATTAGTGAAAATAGAAGTTGTTTTTATAATTCTAGAAACCAGGCTGGCTAAGCTCACCTCATTGCTGAAGGAATCAATCGGTCAATTGTAGTTAAATGTTATTCTCGGTCACATTTTTTTTTTTGGTCATGGTAAGCCGTGTTCCCCAAGTCACAGAAAACAAGTTCAAACTTGAAACCCCCCTTAGAAGCCTCTAGTCCCCTTGGAATTTCAACCCCACATCCATTCTCTTTAAACCCCCCCACCTCTCCCCCCCAATTCTTCTTCACCACACTCTCTCTCTCTCTCTCTCTTTCGCTCTCGCTTTTGTGATTTCCCCCCTCTTCTCCCAACAACAAAACCACACCTCCTTTCTGAGACAACCAAGCAAGAAGTGAAAACTTTGTCTCACAAAAACATGGGCACTTTGATGGGACATGTGGCACCAGGCTTTGGGTTTTTCATCATTGGCTTATGGCACCTCTATAACCACATCAAGCTCCACGCTCAGTACCCAAATTCTTATACCTCTTCACCGTGGTTTCCCACCTCAAAAATCAGGTACTTTGAGCTCTTCTTGATCATGGGAGGCTCTGTTGCTTCCATAGCCATGGAACTCTTCATAAGCCCTGATAGACACCAACCCTTTGACCCTGATGGAACCATCCCTTCCAACCATCTCCACAACTTTGAACACTCGAACATCTCACTGACTTTCATTGTCTATGCTGCTATTGCTATAGCTCTTGACAAAGTTGGCACCAAAGCTCAACATGGGCTAACACAATTGATTGGTGCCGTAGCCTTTGCACAAATGTTTCTTCTTTTTCACTTTCACTCAACTGACCACATGGGCCCAGAAGGCCAATACCACTTACTTCTACAATTTGTTATTGCTATTTCTCTAGCCACCACTCTTATGGGAATTGGTAGCCCAAAGAGTTTCATAATCAGCTTTGTAAGGTCAGTCAGCATAGTTTTTCAAGGTGTGTGGCTTATGGTCATGGGCTTCATGTTGTGGATACCAGAATTGTTACCTAAAGGTTGCTTTTTGCACCTAGAAGAGGGTCACAAAGTGGCTAGGTGTTCAGGGGATGAAGCACTTTATCGTGCTAAATCATTGATAGTCCTTCAATTTAGCTGGTACGTTGTTGGAATCACCAGTTTAGCAGTGCTCTTCTATGTATTTTTGGTTAAAGCTTATGAAGAGAAGGTGGAGTATGCTTCATTGATAAAAGAAGAGGAACAAGAAGGGGAAGATTTTGATGATATTGAGTCCCAAAAGAAGAGCAAAATTGGCAATTCAACGAGCTTCATTCAAATGGGAAAAGTCTTTGCACCCGTTGACATGGAAAGGTAATAAAAAGGAAGAGGTAGATGTGATTAGGTATGTGTATAAAAATATTAGGTTGGTGGGATCACACTTCTATTTTTATCAATTTGGCCAGTAATAATGTCGTTGGCATTAAAGATTACAATGACATAGGAGCAAGTGCATGTGGGGTACGTCGAGAGAAAATTGGTGTGAAATTTGTTTGGTTTACATTGATGGACTTAAGCTTAAGGGAAGTCCATTGTATTTGTGTGTATAGAGAAGAAGAAGAAAAAAGTTATTTGACTATAATATCTTGAAACCACCAACTTGTATAAAGCTTGATGATTTTTGGTTTGATATAAATTATAATGTACTTGCTTGTTCTTTAATGGACTCTTTATAATTTCATTGATTATATATAAGAAAAAAAGTTAACTAATTTCTCTACAAAATTGTTCCAAATTGTGTACATTAATTTGCTAACAAAGTTATCCAGAAAAAAGGGATTTAAAAAGTAATATATTTCTTTGGAGCAAAAGCTTCTTCCATGTCTGAGGTAACATTTCTTGTACAATCAGAAACTACACTTACTGTTTCCTCAAGAATGGTGGAAATTTCTTTACACCACCTTTACCTTGCACTCCAAGGTGAAAAAATTACGCAATATGTACATAGAAAATGACTTTTGGCTATAAAGTATATACCAAGGTCCAGTAATAATAATATATAAATTTTGATGAAATGGATGCTTGAGTGGCATGATGAGCATTGAACTATATCATGTGCAGTTGACTAGCAAGTGCTAGATCCCACATCCACGTAATTAGGATAAGATAAATTTAATGTAAGCCCTATATATGACCAAATTCTGTCTAAAAGTACTTTTCATAATAAGAAATTTCCAAAAGCAATATGAATGGTGTGATGAATTAGAAACGAATTTTGTGCTGTCCTAAGGTTCTAAAATTATTTGCCTATGCCACAGTCTATTCCTTAGTTTTGTTAAATCAATCCTCGACCCCTTCTTCGTGTCCTTTTTAGGTTTGAGATTATGTCATTCAATTTCTATTTCTCTCGTTTGTGGAGGTGAGAAATTTATTTTAAAGTACTTCTTTTGAGGGTAGGTATTTGGATACTTGTACCATCATAGATAGCTTTCAAAGATGAGAGAAACTCATGAGATAAAACAATTTATAACATTTAAAAGTTAATTTTTAATATATATCATATTCAAAGTAAATTAGAGGAACAAGAAAATGAACTTAATTTTTTAATTTAAGAAAAGCACCTTGGCCACAACTTACTAATCAAGCTTATACGCTTCTCTTTTCAATAGAATTCAAGCTTTCATAGACCACAGTTTCACTCCAAAGCATGTCACATGACTCACATCACAGTTTTGCCTTCAAATCCTAGTTATTAGCTCCCCTTAGATTTTCAACTATATTTGGCATAAAAGTTCCTGAATTAAATCTATCAAAAGCTTGAATAAAAATAGTTAGTTCTAGAAATACGTCTTGAATGTGACATGTTATATATTATTGGATGCCACAATTTGAGCCCTGCCTCGCTATCAATGGTAGGTTTTTGCATAACACAATTTTGGAGATGCCCTTGAGAAATCACTGGTTTCTGGGCCACTGGTGGGCATGTACGTGTCTTTTGACCCAAAGAGTGCGATGCGATAAGGATGGCACAGTGTGGTAGGTGCATGTACTTGGAGCCATGGATGCCCCCCTAATACCCTATACTACAGGCGCTCATGGGCAATCTGAATAATTAATAAAGTGATAATGACATTTTTCATTTCCTAAAGTTTGCGGATACCATTCAATTTGTCAAGAACAATAGTAATCGCACTAAAATATAAGTTTTCTCAACAATAATTTATGTATTAGTTTTGCTGATTTATGGTCTTAGAGCATACATTAGTAAATAATTTTAGAAAATTTTTTATGAACAAAAAATGATATTAAAAAAAATAATTAATTGTTTTGATAACTTTTTCAATTCCCCATAAAAACTTCTCTAAAATGAATGATTAATACATTAACCAAACCCTTTATGTATTAATATAATATAGTAGTGTGGCTTGCCTCTAGTTGACTTGACACAATATGGATATACATGTCTAAAAATGATCATATATCGTTTTCAAATTTTTTTTAATGTATTAGAATACCATGTTTTCATGTTTTGTTTAATGCACTAGAATACCATGGAAAAAATATTTACTCTTTGTATAATTTTTTTTTATAGAGTTTCAACATTTTGCCTCAATTTCTGATAATTGTGCTCTTTATCATTGATCAAGACATTAATCGGTTTTTGGTGTAGGCGGGAATTGAACCTCCAAATTTCTTATTCAACTATTAGGAATTTTACCCGTTGAACTAACTGGAATCTATAATCTTTGTATAATTAATTATGTACTAACTTAAAAAGCAAGATCTTGATTCATTGCTTAATCTAAAAGTTGCTTCTAGCATTGGAACAACCGAACCTAAATAATATTATAATATAATTGTAATATTGGAAGAACTAATGAGATTCTCTTACGGGACAAAGCTTAAACATAAAATTCTTTTGAAAAGAAATGCTTTACATTTGGTTTACTGTGATGTTGTAGATTCTTTCTTCACATGTCCCCTAATTAACTTTTAGTGAAAAAAAAGTCATGATTCACGTTGCAGGCTCTGTTTTTCTTGACAGTTAAGATTGTTCTGGTATTCACATTGAAATAGAAAATTGTCCCAAAAAGAGGGATATACCTTTGAGTTGGAAATCAGAAATTATGACTAAGAAGTAAGAACCATGCGTGTCTCCGTACATATATAATAATATACTAATTAAAGACATATTATTGGTTAAAGTTGGACACATATGTGGCATTTGATTCTCATCTTTAACAAATGTATAATTAAAATGAAAATTTTGTGCATAATAAACTTGCAAGTTGACGATTTAATTTCAAGATGTGTATATATCATATATTCTTCAATAAAACTTGAACTTACAATTAATGTATCAATATGGCCTAATTGTACTCTTCTATCTTCTACCACAACAAAGAAGCCACAGTTGGTGTCTAGCTAGGAGGTATTTTTTTAGATTGTGTTATAATAATAATAATTATTATTATTATTACTGCTTTTTTTTTTTTTTTGGAGAAAAAATTACTACTATATGTAAGTTTAGGTTTATTTTCCTAAAATCTCTAATATAAGTATAAAGATATATAAGAAAATGTACGGCACCGAGCTCCCTGGGCTTGTTGGATCAGTAAGGCCCACAAGGGCCCTACTTTCTTGGCACACTTGGGCAAAAACAGTTTGGTCTTAGCCGCTCGCACGTGCTTCCCAAAGTTACGTCATCCTCCAAGGATACTTCCCCGAGAAATTCTATTATGCCCGGGGAACATACGACACAGCATTAGCGGCTAGGAGTTGTATCCGCCGAGCATCGGAGATTGGGAACCATTCCCAAGGCCACTCCCACCAAAACATCCACAAATCATCATCTGTATTGGACCTTCAAATGCACTAGCGGCAAGCGTAATCATCACCATCCCACTAGCACCTCACTATAAATACAAGGATCTTGGGAAAGAGGAGGGTTGTTGAAAAACTGGGGAGATAAGAGGGGAAGAAAGAGAGATAGGTAAGAAGAAGGAGAGGGGCTCTCGATCAGTCTCAGTATAGGAACGACCCAGTGTAGGAATTCCAGGCCCACAATACAAATAGATTGTGAGCCCAAACGAGTCACAGTCCAGTAACCTCGTTCGAGGGCGTGCACAGAAAATGTTTAGAAATGAAGTAATTAAGTTTAAAGTTTAAAGTTTTTTTGTTTTTTTTAATCCTAAAAATTTCTAAAATATGTCGAAAAAGGTTAAGAATAAAGGCTCCCTGTCAATTCATGTTCAAACCCACTAACCAAACATAAGGAACATAAGCAAAAAGGGCAGCGAATTGAATTATGGGATTCTGATGATCATTACTTGGCTCAATTCTTTATGCTAGTAGCAACATCTTAGGCCAGTTTTCACCAATTTTTTTTTTTCAAATTTGACAAGTTGGGGGTGCTAAGCTAGCTAATTTAATTAAAATATTAATTTCTTAAACCCTTAACATAAATTATGGGCCCCCATTCCCATATTCCTTCTCCTGTTGTCCTATGTGTTTAATCACTTCCCTCCGACCAAAAAAGTGAAAAATAATACACTTGCATATAAACAATATTTGATTAAACTAATAATAACCTCTCAACTGTTTGATCCCCCACTCTTTTAACTTATTTTTATACGTGCAATTATTTAAATCTCACTTCTTCTTCTTTTTTTAACATACGACAACTGCACTTTTATCCATTTCCAATCAAATAAGCATATATACCAATCCAAAGTCCAAACACATCTGTCAAGGACTTTCAATATTCACCCAAATCAAAGGTAAAAAAAAATTAAAAACAAAATGTGGTAGGTAGACAAGATCGGAAAACTAGACAAAATATGTTTTCGTGCTCTCCAATGTGTCAAAAGTAGGTCAAGTTAGCTCAAATATTTTTATCTCACTTTAAATTTTTTTTTTTTTTTTAAATTATCTTATTAGGCCTGTTCCACTTGCATATGTCTATATATTAAAAAAAAAAAAGGGGGAATCTTATATTACTTTAGCAAAAACAAAATAGACACGTAACATACTACAATTAGTAGAATATAGAGTGAAGCAGATAAATTAGGGCATAAGACTTTGATTCACTTCTCATTTTCAATTCAAATAAAAATCATGTCTCTATGTGTGTTCCATTCTATATTTCACTACTCACAATCTATTGCATATCATTTTTTCCCCTCATAAAGTAAATAAAATTTTAAAAGTGAGAAAATTATATACTTGATATATTGCAACTAATGGAACATAAAATGAAACACTTTTAATAGGACAATAGATTATTTGTAGTATCACTTGAATTACAATACACTTATCAATTTAAGCTAAAAGTCTAAAACCAAAAAAAAAAAAAAAAAAATGATGAGACTTAAGCACAGTACTTAGATGCTGTTTTTTAGGTTTCTCTCCAAAGATTTTGCCGTGTGAATTTTTCTCATAAAATAAAAGTGTATTTTTTAATTAAATAGCTACATAACTGAATCTTAAGATACTACTGTACCTAAATTTTGTAAAAATAAAAAAAAAAAGTCAATTATTTGACATGCACCCAAGCAAAACTAAATACTTAACGAATGTGATGTGAGGGCTTCTTTACCTTAAACATCGATGTGTCTCAATCACGCGGATTTGGACCCACATAAGAAACTCATAAATCTGGAAGAAAAAAAAATAAAAAAGGTTGTTGGCTATGGTTTAAGTTTAGCAATGAGTTTGGAGATTTCCCTAACTTTTTGAGCTTCGTGCTTTGTCTTTCTCTCTTGAAACCCTAGGTGGCATTGGCCACTTTCTTTCTCAAAAGTTTCAAGGCACAATGGGACGAAACTTCCATATTTTAATCTTCGAAATGTTAATTTCTTATCATCTATTTCTTAACAATGTGCACATGGACCACTGGGCTTTGTAGCCCAAGTGGTAACCGGGTCCTTAAGTGACCGCTAGCTCGGGGGTCGATCCCTCGAATAAACAATTACCCAACAAAAAAAAAAAAAAATGTGCACATGAAGGAAGTGATTGAAGTTCTAAATAGTTTAGCACTATCTAATTAGTTTCTGTTTTTCTCTTCCATTTTCTATGTTGTGGTCCATTCTAGCTATGCTTTGTTTCTAACGTTGTTGTTGTTTTTTTTTTTTTTTTTTTAAGAAAAAGAGTCTCAGACTCTCAGTTAGTATATATAGTGGATAATCCTAAGAGAAATAGTACTGTTATTTTGGATGAATATAAAAAGACCTACTTGTGATGGTGATGCATGCACCATGCGTTTATACGACCTGGAATATTTGGCTTTTTTTTTCTTTTGTCGTACCTAGAAAGTTCAAAGTTGGAGAATGGAGATGGCAACAACTCTGACAATTAATTTATAAATGAACAGTGTGGGCCTTCAATTATGTGGAGGTAATTCTTATAGTAAATAGTTAATATTTTTGATAATTTTTTCTAAACAAAAAATGAGGTTTGAAACGTGAACTCATCAATCTTGCATCATGTAACAATAAGGATAATATTATATAGGTAAAAATGCAAAATTGACTCTCTAACTTTCACATTTTTTCATTTCAGTCCTCTAATTTTTAGTTTTGTCAATTCAGTCATCTAATTTTCAATTTTTTTTCAATTCAAGGCTTTGTTAAAGGTCTGTTACTGTTGGCGTTAAACACACCAAAACGACGCCATTTTCATGTGGTTTTTTTTTTAAATTCGGAATTAAAAGAAAATAAGAAAAAAAAAAAAGAAAAAAAAAAGAAAACAATAGGGTGAAAAACCCAAATCCTCAAGTCTCTCCTCTCCAACGTCGAATCACTCAAATCCTCTCTCTCCACTTCGAACTCCAAACTCCAGTCCGTCGCTGGACCGGTTCTCGACTTGCTCGACTCATTCCTCGAGTCGTGAACTATATTGCAGAACGTCAATCTCGCCCTTGGCTCAATCTCCACCTGTGTCCGCTTGATCGAGATCTGTTCCCGATCGAACTACCACTTGTCTCGGAACAACTTCTACATGGCGTTGAAGTGTTTGGACTTGATCGAGACCGAGTTGCTGGACAAAACGCCGTCGTCTACGCTCAGGCGAATGTTGGAGAAGAAGATCCCGGAGATTCACGCGCATATCGAGAGGCTAGTGAGCAAAGAGTTCGGCGATTGGCTCGTCGAGATCCGAGTCGTGAGCCGGAACTTAGGTCAGTTAGCCATAGGCTAAGCCTCCTCGGCTCGTCAGCGCGAAGAGGATCTTCGAATCAAGCAGCGCCAAGCAGAGGAGCAGAGTCGGCTTACTCTTCGTGACTGTGTTTACGCTCTTCAAGACGAAGATGAAGACGATCAGCATGACCAACACAACGCCATTGGGCTCAGTAACGAACTTGGAAACGACGGTCATAGTGGTGGTTTCGATTTGACTCCTCTGTACAGAGCTTCTCAGTTTTTCCGAATTTAAAAAAAAAATATATATATATATATATATATACATATATAAAACACCACATGAAAACGGTTTCGTTTTGGTGTGTTTAACGCCAATAGTAACAAACCTTTAACAGAGCCTTGAATTGAAAAAAAATTTGAAAATTAGAGGATTGAATTGACAAAACCGAAAGTTAGAGGACTGAAATGAAAAAATGTGAAAGTTAGAGGGTCAGTTTTGCATTTTTGCCTGTTATATATGTGTACCATGATAAATTTAATACCACATTAATTATTTGATTATAGGTATAAACTGGGTAATTCTCATAGTATTTATTATTTGGTAAAGATGGGTGCATGGTTATAATGGTTAAGTGAATAAATTATCGTTTTTTTATCTTGCATCATGTAACAATAAGGATAATATTATATATGTGTACCACGATAAATGTAATACCACATTAATTATTTGATTATAGGTATAAACTGGATAATTCTCGTAGTATTTATTATTAAGTGAATAAATTATCGTTTTTTTTATCAATTTAACTTATTATTGATCATAATAGAAGTTTGAATTAATCATGTTTCTACCTTTTATATATATATATATATATATATATAATATTTCTTCAAAATTTTGGGGTGCATGTCTGCATGACCCTTAAGTCCCTAACTAGCTAGGCTCTGCCACTGTAGAGATGTATTACCAATCTACCGAATTAGTTGCAAATGTAAACAAGATAAAGAGACTTTTATAACAATTGTTTGATAAAGCTATTTAAATTAAAAGACATATAGTGTCTAGCAAAAAAAAAAAAAAAATGATATAGTGAAAACTCTATAGTATTAGTGGGCAAGCATGGTGATACGTGCCTAGATTTGTAACCAAAAAGAGGGGGGAAAATTGTTATTCCGCGGTCCCACACGGATTTGTAAGAAATGTATATTATGAGATCCATGTGAATCATCAAAATTATTAACAAATAACGTTAATCTCATGTTATTAATTCTTGATTTATTTTAATCGCATGCATGGGAAACTTATGAAAGTAATAGGTATGCATTGTAGCCAAATGATATATGGGTTACAGCTAGGAGTTTCGTTATGAAAAATTTTATGGACAAATAAAGGAATATATTATATATATGACTCGCAACAAGTAAGCTAGTGAAAGAAAGGAAAGAAAGTACGTACATGTTTGTTTGAAAACAATTTATTTAGTTTTTTGTTGAAAGTATGTTAAAATATACTTATACCTTAAAAAAATTGAAGAAAATAAGAAAAAAAATGAGATTTTAAAAAGCTGTACATAAAAACCAAAAGCTAAAAGTCGAAGCTGATGCCAAACACCTCTTTTATATGTGTGTATGTGTTTTGAAATGATTAGGTGTGTATGCATGTTGGGGATGAAATACTTTATCTATTGAGGTACGCCACTCATATATAAGTGCTTTAAGGCACCTGAGGACCACAAGGGATACGATTCTTAAGCTCCTTCCAGGAAAATGCATGCATGCGTTCTAACACAGTCTTCTCGATCGTGAAGAACATGGACCATCAATCATAGTTCATGGACATGGAGGCTAGCTAGGTAGGAGCATGGAGTACTGTTTGTGTATGTAATTTGTATTTATGTGTGAACCTGCATATCATGAGTAGTGACTGACAGTGTTGACTGCTGAACAACAATTATTAGTGGTTACTTACTACCATGAAGACAAAGAAAGCCTTCCATGCAACATCTAGGAAATTTCTTGACATAATCAACAATATATGAGCCATCACAAATCAAAATCAACAATATATAGCACGGTTAAGTCCACGAACATTGAAAATTTCACACACTCTCCCGTACAAACTTGGCACCTCACGGGCCTCACTTCACATTGGCCCACTACAACACAAACTGAAGAGAGAGAGAGGTTCCACAAATTTTTTGGTGCCCGTAAGCTTATTGTTTATAACATGGACGTTTGGAAGGTGTCACAATCTTATTACCTGTTCAAGTTATTGTGTTTGATGATTGAATGATAAACAGAAGTATAAAAGTAGTAGTATATACAAAAGTGTACGTAATTCGGCCTGATTGCCTACATCTAATGTGTGAAAGTTCTTGATAGTTACATATTTTTATTAAGCTATTGTGTTACAACATATGAACTCAATGTACGGCTTATATACTAAACAATATTTGACTAGTCCTAAACTATTCAAAGATTAACCAAATGTTAAGTTGCTTATTCTACAAATATATATATAAACCTATAATTGATTTGGACCATTGGGGTTATAACCTATAATATGTCTAACACTAATAAAATCTCTCCATTTTTTTAGATAGGTAGGTAGTGGAAAGAGGTGAAGTTCGAACCACAAATATAGGACACAACAGATGAAACTATTATCACTCTACTCTTAATTAAACTCATAATAAATGTTGTTTTATAAATATTTTGGAACAAATTTAGTCCATATCAAGTAATGAAAACTTTAAAAAATCGAGAGGATGTAAAAGCTGAAATATAATCTAATTAGAAAAGCATGTAATCATTTCGGTGAGTATTTTAATAGAACCTAAACTGACTCACTTATACCTACAGCAACTATTAATTACCCACATTACCCTAAATATAAAACATCATACTCAAATTCATGCACTTTTATCTAGCTTTTTGTTTGTTTTGAATAGTAAGGTAGACATTGATAAAAGTCGCAATACATTTACATTAATTAATGAGACAACATCACTACAGAATTAGCTCAATGCTGTTTGATTCAGGATTTACGATTTAGGTCGAAAAGTAACAACTAGAAGAAAAGCCCATGTGCGATGGTTCTTATTTAATAAGCGTAAAACATACATGGAGTAATATCAACACGGCCAATGAATCAAACTTGGCCCAACCCAAGTTAAAATTAATACGTATACAGCTTGAGCTTGCTTAACCCATTACAAAACAAGCAAAACCCTTCTAAAAGATATGATGCAAATGCAATTTTTGAAAGAAAAAAAAAAGAAAAAAAGAATTCCTAAGTTCATAAATAAGATCTTGAAGTTATATTCTATATAAATTTATGTTATAGGAGGCAGTAAAATATAAATGTTTATTTCTTTTTTTTTTGGGTGTGGGGGAGGGGGGGGGGGGGGGGGGTGGGCTTGGTGGGCTTGGTTCCGAATTCTGATCAAGTATTTGAGAGGAAAGAACCTCTTGGTTGGGCTTTCTTTGGGTAGATCTAAGTAGAATTGGAGCCCAAATTTGGGCTTAAAATCTGAACAAACACACCCCGACCAAGCTGAAGACCTTAGCCCAATAACAAAGTTAGGGCCCAACCCTTTTCTTTTTAATTTGGAATTCTGGATACTAAACTCCTACAAACAAGTAGAAAATTCATTAAAAAAAATAAAAAGGTAGAAACTTATAGAAAATTATAACTGGAAGTAACCAAGAACTCTGTAGCTCAATTGACACTAATGTCCATGGTTCAAATTCCTCCCCCCATTGTAACTATCATATTATCAATAAAATAAAAAAAAATTATCATTTGGTCCAGAAATCCATTAAAGCCATTTTATTTTTTTCAAATGCTAGCTAAGGTGATATTTCACCTTAGCATACACCTCTTGTAAGTGCTATTTAAAACAAACAAGTAGTCAAGTGTGTGCTCTGATGCCATTATAGAGAAGATATAGAGAAGAAGAGATAGAAAGAAAAAAGTGTAAGAAGATTATGAGAATTGATTAAAAAAATACAATGCTAAAGAAATATAGAAAATTACTTGAAAACATGGAATAGAATAGAGAACTAGATAAAACAAATTGATTGATATTATTAGATTCAACAGACTCTTTACATAGGTCATAAGGACTTTAGAGGAAGGTTATTTCTTGCCATTACAAAGATACGAAGATGTTATTTATAAACTACAGAACTCAAACCAAATTCAGATACAATTTACAATTTGTTTTACACAAGATGATAGGGGTCTGGCTTGTGATTCACAGGTGTTAATAGTAGTAAGGGCCTGACTAACTGTTTCTAGATAAGTTTTTGCAGGTGTAATAAGTGTTCCTAACAAACATAGATCAGGCTTAGTTGCCTTATAGTATGTTTTTTGGACTTATATATATATATATATATATATATATATATACACACACTTAAAATCTTGTCTCAGCCTTAAAAATTACAATTTAGCAGAAAAAAAAAAAAAAAAAAAAAAAAAAAAAAAAAAAAAAAAACCTTAAAAATTACAACCTTGATAAAAACTTGTTGAAACGACAACGTTTTGAATAAAATATCCCCTAAAGCTAAAACCCCTTAAAATCTCAAAGCAATAAACGATAACGAAAGAAGCATTATCCTCAAACGCTAACGGTGAAGTCATAGCTCCAACAACAATGGAAGCAAGCTCCTTCATTTTCACCTATCCTTCTTCTTCTTTTTCTTCTCCTTCAATTTCAAAAACCCACTTCGAGTTCAGCTTCCCCTACCCTTCTTTCCCACTCTCTTCTCCTTTTCGAAGATACCCTTGTACCATTCACAAGAACACAGTCAAATTGTTGTGTACCCGAACCACTCTTCGCAATTCGGCTCTTACCATCGAAGAAGAACAAGCTCAAGCTCAAGCTCTAGAGAAATCCAAGGATGCTTTCTCCACCTCATCCTCTTACAGAGACATGTTGCCCAAGATTGACAAGAGTGGCAGGTTTTGCAGTCCAAGAGCCGCCAGAGAACTCGCTCTGTAAGATTCTTTTCTCATTTTGCTCTTTTTTAATCATCTGGGTTTTCTTTCTTTTTTGTTTCTAAGGCTGAACCATGTTTGTTTCTCGGGAAAGAAAGCTTGATGGTGTGGTGTGTTTGAATGACAGGTCCATAGTTTATGCAGCCTGTTTAGAAGGTTCAGACCCAGTTCGGCTTTTCGAGAAGCGAATGAATGCACGACGAGGTATCATCTAAGACCAACTATTACTAAGCTTGCAATGTAAATTTTTTTATTGTAGAGTTTGATTTTTGGACCAAGTGTATTGTGCTTTTGAGGGAAAAAGATGGGGGAAAATTGACTGGCTTTGTTTTATATACATGTTCAGAACCTGGTTATGAATTTGATAAGGCTTCGTTATTGGAATACAATCACATGTGCTTTGGAGGGCCACCTGTTACGGTAGAGACAGTGGAAGAAGCAGACGAGCTTCTAAGCAATGATGAAAAGGAAACTGCAATTGGTAATCATGTCAAATTTTTTGTTTTGTTTACCTTTTTAAGTTTTATGCGATTGCTAGAAAGAAGATTGCATTTGAGAGCTAATTTAGTGAATTAGTAAGTTGTAAGTGTCATTCTCTAGTGCCATATAGCTTTAGAATTTTTCAAAAAGTATGAAGTCTCTTTCAAATCATAAGCTTTAAGAGGTCCGTTTCAGATTGCTAGTGTATTTTAGAAATGTTCAAACCTCTATATCTGTTTGGTTAATCTGCATCTATATTAAGTGATGGATGTGCTGGAATCGATGTTGACTCAATCAATCAGTGCTTTCAAGTTTCAAGTTTCAACTTCAAGGCAGATTAAATAGAAAGATTCAGAACACTTGCTAGTAATTAGGATTTAGAATGCAATCTAGGCTTCTTTTGTGTCTTTTGAATGTTTCTGCCCTCCCTCCCTCACCCCTGGTTGTTCACTTTCTTTGTTTAATTTATAGCTATTTGTGTTTAGAATGTGTTTTCTGTCCATTCTAGATTAAATCAATAGTTTTTAGAATGTTTTCTCTGCCCTCCTCACCCCCAATTGTTCACTGTCTTTGTTTAATTTATAGCTATTTATGTGTGGAATGTGCTTCGTTATTGTTCTAGATTGAATAAATAATCTTTAGAATGTTTTCTCTGTCCCCCTCCCCCAACTCTTCACTATCTTTTTTAAATTTTAGCTATCTGCATTCAGGATGTGTTCAATTATCTTTGTAGATTGGCCCTCACCTGGGTGCCTAAGTTGTTAGGGAGAGTGCCTAGACTAAATGTAAACCCAGAAGTCTTTGGTTCGACTCCTAGCTGAGGCATGTTGTGATTTACTTGATGCCTGCTCAGTGGGGGAGTGTAGGCATCCAGGGTTTGCCCCTCAGGGGTGGTCCCGCTGGCCCATACCTTGAGGGGGTTCCTTGTAGGTTGAAATAATAGTTCTTAGGATTCTTTCTCTTCCCCTTGCTCCAATTGTTCACTATCTTTATATAAATGTTAGCAATCTGTGTTCAGGATGTGTTTAATTTTGTTTCCTAGATTGAAATAATAGTCTGTAGTTCCTCAGGACTTGCACAGGTCATTTCTAAATTACCAAAAGTCTATCTATTCAAGTTGGAAACACACTTGTTTAGTTACATACATAGCCATGTCCTCAACATACTAAATATTTACATAAACATTACTGAGTACCTGTCCCCATGTTGCAAATCATTAAAATCAAAATTTTGATTATAGTTAGAACTAAGCTTAAGCTTTGTTATTGTGGAGTGATGTTCTTCAGTCAATGTGAAATTGTGTTAGCTTGTTCATTTGCTGTTATCAGAATAACTACATAGTGAATATATCTTTAAGTGCCATCTATGTTGCTCTAGTTCCATGCTAGAATGACCTTTTCTGTTTATAGGAAGGCTATGCTACTTCAGTAGCTTTGTACTAGTTGAGAAAATGATAGCCTTATATGTGCAATTATTATTAGCTCTCTGATTTAGTTGCGATTCTATTATATCCATTCATTTTTCAATTTCCCTTTTTCACTAACTTTTCAGTAGCATGAATTGTTTTGTTGTTTTATTTCTACCTCAGAAGCAGAAGTCCTTGCAGCTCCTCCAAAGTTGGTATACAGCAAATTGATTTTGCGGTAAACTCTCTGAGTGTACAGATTAGTTAATTATTACTTTATCTCTGTTGCTACATTTGTTACCTGCTGCAAGTGGAGCATGTCTTTATCCTTTTTTTCTTTTTTCTCCTTCATTTGTGCTAGTGTGTGCACATAGAGAGAGAGTTAACTATGTCTCCATGGTTTATTGCAGATTTACTAGGAAAATTTTGGTTGCAGTCATGGAGAGATGGGACAGCCATGTGCTTGTCATTGACAAAGTTGCCCCTGCAAATTGGAAGGTTGAAGCAGTTATTGTATTTAAATATTAAATTCCTGGTTTCTTATTTTCTGCTAGCACAATTCTCATTGTTAACAATCGTTGGCATTTCTTGCTAGGTAGTATACATACTTAAATTTATTTGCAAAACATAGGCTGTAATATATGCATTCATTTTCCAGTTCCTGTGCCCTGACCTTACCATGATAGATTTGTTTGCCTTTCTTGGATGCCACTCTCCATAATTAAGGTATATGTGCTTATTTGGCATTTAGTGCAACCCTATGACTTGGACAGACAAAAGATGTCTTTTGTTATTTGTTAAGCATTATTATCTTAACTTAAATGATAATGTTCTTCTTCTTCTTTTTATTTTTTTTTAAACACTATTATCTTTTTGATGTTTTTCCTGTTTTTGAAATTCTGAAATGGGCATATATGCTGCATTGCTGATTTTGTACTCTTCTTGGGAGGGCATAGCCAAAAGAACTAGCAGCAAAATAGCTGAAGATATGGGTTTTTATAAATTCGTGTGTTTCTTTATGATGCATCAAATCTAGCTGCACCCAAGAACTTATCTTCTTTTTATTTTTTGTTCTATTCCATTTTCATTTGCAAATTCTTCTTTCCTGGAAATTTTGGCTATTTACGTAATGTTATCTGTTAAATATATTATTAGCATTGATATTAGCAACGAGATGTGTTATACCATGTTGTGTATGCTAGAGTGAATGCGGAAGAGAAAGCATAGAATAAGAACACTGAGAACACGAGGGTTACGTGGTTCAGCCTTGACAGCCTACATCCACGGAGGAATCCCTTAAGGGCTACATCTTTATTATGTATAAGAGTGTAGTACAATAACCTATGTTACAATGAACCCTAACATGAGTATATATAGGCGACTAAACCCTAGACTACTAGTATAAGTAGGAGACTTAGCTTGCACACAAAGTAGAATTAGGCTTGGGCCTATTACATTGGGCTAATATGACTAATATATATCTCTAACACCCTCCCTCAAACTCAAGGTGGAAACTCGATGAAGGCTTGAGGTTGGATAAGCATGAGAAGATCACTTGGAGATGCCTTGAAGAATACCTTTGAAGAAACCACAATGAATAATATGCCAATTGACCAATTTCGGAGCTTCAAATGAAGAAACGGAGTCCAAAATTGGAATCTATAGGCGCAATATATATCTCTAACATTATCTTTCCATCTAGGTCCCCCCTTCCCCCAATATATATATATGTGGCTGATCACAAAAGAGATTACATATTTGCAAATGTTTTAGTTTCTTCAAATTTACTAATGGAGATGTTTGCATCTTATTTGTTTATATACTGCAGAATGAGCCAGCAGGCAGAATCTTGGAGCTTTGTATTCTTCATTTGGCAATGTCTGAGATAACAGTGCTGGGGACACGGCACCAGATTGTCATCAATGAAGTAATGTCTTATTTTCCATTCCTTTTTAAGTTTGCTTATCTTTACTTTGCTGTCCTCCTTTACCAATTTACATTAATCTAATCGTATATGGCATGGCTATTTTTGAAGGCTGTTGATCTTGCTAAACGGTTCTGTGATGGAGCAGCACCCCGTATCATCAATGGCTGTCTCAGGACTTTTGTGAAAGACCTTGAAGGAACTGGTGTAGCTCAAGCCTTAGATAAACAGAAAGTGATCCGTTAACGTCTGAATTTTAGTTATTTCAATTACTGCTCCTCACTTTTGCATTGTTGAAACTCCCATGACCATCAGTGGACCGAAGAATCTCTTTCTGGATAAGCTGATGCTGGGAAACCTCAAGGGAAAGTGATTTTTGTCTCTCTTCAGGTGGATTACTGCATTTTTCAGGCTCAAAAGTTGAAATGGAAGGGATGGCTTAGCGGGCAATTTGTTAGTACCAATGTTGTATTTATAATTTATAAAAAAAATTGAGTATTATAATGTATATGATGATGTTGTAATTGAGATATTCAGATACTATAAAATGTTTTTAAGTTTTGGCTATCTTCTGCTCATGTCACTCTTCCAAATTCTTGTAGTTGCTTGTTTCTGCATTAGTATTCCCCCTTCCCTCTACCTCCTTTAGTAGAGGGAAGTCTCTGTAGTATTAGTTAAGACACTTTAGAAATTTTGAGGCTCTCTCAATTTGTGCAGTTTTGGATACTGCTATTGCTTTGTATTTCAATATTTTGTAACGCCTTTTTGTAATCTGTAATTTTATATAAATAAAACTGAGGGGCTTGTTCATTTTTTATTTTTTTTTTAATCTGTTTGTTTTTAATTTTAATTTTTTTTAAAGTGCAGAAACATACTACTAAACGTGTGGAAATTTGTTTTAGAGAATTATTCTTGAAGACAACCTGTTTTCACAACACCAGAATGCTATTTGAAACTGTTTGTTTGTTTTCAGTTTAAGAAAACAACTGCCAAAATATCATATTTGCAGGATTTCTTTGTGTTATCTAAAAACAATTTTTAAGATATTTAAAAAAAAAAAAACACTAATCAACACATAGGTATTTGAGGTTTTTTTTACAACTAAAATCCATTGTTTAAATTTTTAATTACGGGTGTGAATGAGTTGGATGAGGTCATTTTTGAGATATTATAACAATTTTAAAAACCAACCCAACCTAATCATCGTGAAGCAAATTGGGTCTTCGGCTTGGAGTCTTTTTTTTTTTTTTTTTTTTTTTTTTTTTTTTTGGAGAATCAACTTGGAGTCATTTTGTTATACATTCAAATTGGGCTTTCACTCCCATCAAAAAAAATTTAGGCTTTCATTGACCTATTTGAGCCCTGTCTCAAAGAAATAATTACAATTTATTGAATATTATATTCTAATTTCATCAAAACTAAATTTCAACTAAAATAAATCAAGCTAAGTCTCAAAAAAAAAAAAAAAAAAAAAAAAAAAAAAAAAAAAACTTTTAAAACTATCATAATAACGTGGACTGGATTTGGTTACTTTAGAGTTTAGATTGAAGAGTTTATCAATTTAAAGTTTTAAACTCAATCCCAACTAAAATTTCAAACAAAAATAGGATCCAAACCATCTCATCAATCTACAAAAACCAATATTAGGCATTTGGAAGGTAGGTCAAGTTTGATTTTTGCTCCTTAAATAAATTTTAAAAAAAAAAAAAAAAAAAGAAGGTGAAAATGTACTTTTGGTCCCTAAATTTTAGGCTGATTCTTATTTTGATCCCTACTTTTTAGACACGCCAATCTTAGTCCTTGAAAACGAAAAACTATTTCTATTTTGGTCTCTACTATCAACCCATTAAAAAAATATTCATATGTAGAAAACAAAGTGCCTAAGTGTCAAGCCTATTCATTTAAATATTAATTAGCTTATCCTACATGTCCTAAATGAACCCCATGTGACCCTTACGTGGCCCACATATCAGCTTCCCGCCACAAAGAGCCCCACGTGACCCCCCCCCCCCTCCCCACGTGCTCTACTCATTAGTGTAATCTATTACACTCTAATATTTTAAACACTTTCATTCTTTCACATGCTAACAGGGAACACATGGACCACCTTGACCTGTTAATGATAAACAGAAAGACACCAACATGCAGTCAAACGTTACACATATGAAGTATATAAAAGTATAAGAAACAATAAAAAGGATTGGTCCCTAATGAATGAGAGTACAAACTGAAAGTTAGAGAGAGAGAGAGAGAGAGAGAGGACATACATTTTAGAATAATGTCTTCTTCAAATTGTTTCTTCCTTTCGATTTGGGTATTTCGTATCCATTAGAAATCAAAGCGTTTCTTCTTCAAATCACATTTTCAGACCCACTGGTCTTACTTCAGCCCCCCAAAAAAAAGTTGGTGTGGACTTCCCACCAGGTTCATACGTTGGGTTTTATAGCCCAATTGCAAGCAAGTCAGAAAAAAAAAATGCCGAATAAGCCCAAAACATTAGGCCTACACTTCAGCCCAATATTACTTTTACTGACCACAACAACAACAACAACAACAACGCCTCTCAACTCTCTAGGGTTTTCTAATACTCTCTCTCATATTCATCTATAAAAGCAGCTCACAACTCTTTCATTCTTCACTTGTGCGGCGACCTCTTACGTTTTCATAAATCAAATCACAAAACCCAACTCCCTAAACTCTCAAAAGCCGCCAAAGGTTTCATTCTTGTTTTTCTGTCTCTTTTTCCTCTGTTCTTCTGTACCTATTGATTTTATGTGTTTTTGTTTATATGCGTCTAGTATGGTTTGGTTATACGATGGTTGATTAAGCCTAAAATTGCAATTCTGTGATCTGAAAACTTTGTCATTGGGGTCATGGAATCTATCATTAGGCTATATTGAAGTTTTATGTTACTTGTATCTATTCCATACTTGTAATTCTGCCTTTAGCTCCGGGTTTCCTCTTCTTAGGATATTTTTCTCGGTGACAAGGCTGATACATTTTTTTTCAAAAAAATTTCTATTGTTTTGAAACATACCCATTAAGCTATTTAATTGAATCTGTGATTGGTATGTTTTTTTTTCTTTGAATTAGAGATGTTGGATGATGAAAAGAATCATTCGGATTCCCAATGATATTTTCTTTGCCGAAATATGTGATATCCTAACCAGCTACTTCTGACAACATCTTAATGTTATTTCTTCTTTCTCTGATTTTTTTTTTTAAATTTAAAAAAAAAAGGTTTTTTTTTTTTTAAGAATTGCTTTATTTATAACTTAGATTTTTTTTTTTTTAATCTAAAAAAACTGGGTTTTTGTTTGGTTTTTAAGAATTGCTTTTATTTTATCTAAAACTTAGATGATTTATAGGGTTATAGAGGCCGGTGATGTAAGGATTAATATTTGCTACTCTTGATGGGAATTCCCATTTGATGAATTTTATCCACCAAGATCTCTGAGGCCTCTTTTTTACTCTGATTTCAATTTCTTTGTTTCTTGGTTTGTTGTTTTATTTGGCCTCTGAATATTGTTTTTAAGGTTGTATTTTCAATTGTGTTTATTATAACATATTAATCTGATTCTATTAGGTTTGAATTAGTTTTTAAAAAATGGGCTTAAAGAATTTGTTTGCATTTGCTTCTTGGGTAGTTTCTACTTCGGTTGCAATAAAAAAAAATTGTACTTTTACATTCAAAATCTATATGAAATTTTATTGTTTTCATTAGCGTTGGCCTAGGACAGGAATCATTGATCGAATTTCTGTCAATTTAGAATGATTTAAAGTAAATGATCTAATCATATTGAAAAGCTTGTATAATAATAACATAATTGCTTAAACATAATTTCCCAATTTCATTTTAATTTGTGAAATTATAACTCAATGTAGTAATGTACAGAGCCAAAATCTTCGTTTTCCTTGTCCCCTAGCCTAATTGTGCTGGACCAATTACTGTCTCATAACTACTGAATTAAATGTAACAGCCGATTTACACAGAAGATTTGAGAACACCAAAAGTAATTAGAACTTACATTGGAGAAGGACCCTAAGCAGCTTGGAAGCCATGGCTACTGATTATTACCCATTAAGCTATTTAAAAAAAGGCTGATACATTTTTAAAAAAAATATATATTAATTTTTCTATTATTTTTAAACATTATCCATTAAGCTATTTAATTGAATTTGTGATTTGTATAAATGTTTTCTTTGAATTAAGATGTTGGATGATGATAAGAATCATTCGGATTCCCAATGATATTTCCTTTGCCGAAATATGTGATATCCTAACCAGCTACTTCTGACAACATCTAATGTTATTATTTTCTTTTTCTTTTTGATACGAATGTTATTATTTTCATCTTTCTGTGTTCTTTCTTCTATTTTTTAAAACTAAGATGATTTATAGGGTTATGGTCTTATAGAGGCCGGTGATGTATGGATTAATATTTGCTACTCTTGATGGGAATTCCCATTTGATGAATTTTATCCACCAAGATCTCTGAGGCTTCTTTTTCCACTCTGTTTTCAATTTCTTTCTTTCTTTTTGGTTTGTTGTTTTATCAGGCCTCTGTGTACTGTTTTTCGGGAATCATTGATCGAAATTCTGACAATTTAGAATGATTTAAAGTAAAAGATAGCATCATATTGAAATACTTGTATAATAATCACATAATTGCCGAAACACACAATTTCCTCAAGTTGTGGAAGAATAACTCAATTTGGTAATGTACAGTAAAAAATCTTCCTTTGTTGTCCTCAATCCTGTAGGGGCATGACCAATTACTGTTTCATAACTATTGCAGAAAGACGATTAGAAATTTATAACTAATGTTTGATCTCGACTGGTCTCTTGTCCTTGAATATAAAGGACCCCGAAGCAATTTTAAGGGTAAACAGTAAATTACACCCTAAAGTTTGAAGTTTCAAAATTTGGATTTTACTTTGAAGTTTGGTGATGTTTGAATTTCACACATTAACGTTTCAGAACTTGGATTTTACCTTTTATATTTTAGAAGTTTTTGGATTTTACTTCCTAAAATTTTGGGATGTTTGGATTTTACACCATAAAGTTTCAAAATTTTGGGGTGTAAAATTCATACAACCTAAACTTTAGGGGTTAAAATTTAAGTTCTGAAACTTCAGGTGTAAAATTCAAACACCCCAAAACATTAGGGATGTAAATTGTAATTTACCCAACTTTTAACTACTGAATAAAAGGAAACTGCCGAGCCAATCTACACAGAAGATTTGAGAATACCATAAATTAGAACTTATAGTGGAGAAGGACCGAAGCAGCTTTAAGGCATGGCAACTTCATGTGAAACACTCGGATTAAAAACTAGTAAAGAAAGAAAATTACACACAAAAACTAGAAAAAACAAACTCGTTGAGAAAGAAAATTACAAACAAAAACTAGTAAAAACTTGAGGGGTTGTTTGGTTTTTTTTTTTATCACTCATTACTCTTCACTTAATTTTCGTCACTCGCTCAAATTTCTTCGCTCACTACTTAAAAGTTAAAATACTCCAATTTCTCAAACTCCACGTGTTTGGCACCTTAACTCAGTATTAGTGCTCAGCTTCAAAAACAGACCCAGTTTTTAAAACTTAAGTCAACAGTTGCGGCTAGGCTCACCCTAAAAAAAAAAAAAAAAAAAAATTCAGTCAGTTTGTCAAACATTGCGGCTGAATATGTGGGTTTAATTACGAAAATGGCATCATAACTCTATTTACATTACTTGAAAATACTTAAAATGTGTTTTTAGTTTTCATAATTCATCACTCAAAAATCAGATAATTGAGTGATAAAAACAAAAACTGAAAACAATGCCATACACACAACTCAGCTGTGAAACCCACATATTTTAAGTTATAAGTGATGAAAACAGAGTTAGAGTAATGGGTGATGAAAACTGAAAATCCGAACAGGCTCTAAACTTGTTAACTCAACTTATATTGTAGCATTGCTCTTTCATTATTTCATTAAGAATTAAAATGAGACAATATTATGAGATATTTCTCTATAAACATGTGGGACCTTACAATTGCTGTGAGAGGAACATCTTATAAGATGTTGTATCAATAAATAGTTTTTTATTTACTAATGATAATGAAAAATTTTAAAAAGTTTATTATACATGTGAGTCTAAAACCTACTTCAAACAAAATATGCTTTCGACACAAATATTTTTTTGGTTTTAGTTCAAGGTTACAATTGAGTGTCTCTACTTAACTATATTTAAGTGATATATACACATGTATCTTTTGTTGGTTCTAGTCAAATTTTATCTCTTAAAAAATGTTAAGAAACTTGTAACTAACTTCTCCTGATTCTCAAAAAATAAAAGAAAATGAAATAGCTTCTCTTAAGGGTTCAAAAACTATAGATGTAGACATATTTCTTACTAATAAAAACTATAGGATTAACTTCTTCAATACACACACACATATATATATATATATATATATATATTGGTAAATAAAAAATAAAAAATAAAACTAGGCCCCGAGGAAGGGGGGAGAGAAAGTATTCTTCTTGCTAATTAATTAATCAATTAAGGACAATGGATGAAATTTGGGGTTCCAGGCTTCAAGTCCACTCATTCGAGGTAGGTTTGGCGTGTACGACTAGAACGAATGGAAGGGGTAAGTTACAAATCAAAATGGAAGTAAATGAGTTACGCAAAAAAAAAAAAAAAAAAAAAAAAAAAACAATCGTCCATACGTTGAAACTCAAAGAAAGAATATAAGGTTTAGAAGCAATCGTTAAACTTGTCTTTTCTTTTTTCTTTTTTTACTTTTTTTTTATTTTAACTTTATTTAAAAGTTAATAGTTTTAGTTAATTTAAAAAATTCTTAACCTTTTTACAATTGCTCTTATGTTTGGATGGAGAGAAATTGAAGAAGAAGAGAAGAAAGTAGAGGAAAAGTTGGTAGGAACTAGGAATATAATGTGTTGTAATTAATGCATAATAAAAGTTGTCTATTATAGATCGGTATATATCCATGTAAAACTAATATTATTACAAGTTGATGAAAATATCATGATAAAAATTTGGTAAAAATTTTCTATTTATGATGAACCATGCCCTCCTTTTATATGAGGGCATGTCTCTTGTGGATTGTGTACATAGAGTGCACCCTTTAGCCTTTAGATATGGGTGTGCACTCAACTAATCAATCTGATGAATTTGAGCCAGGAAAACACGATATCTCGGGTTGGGTTGAGTTTTCCTTTTTTCTTTTTTTTTAATGAAACTTTTGGGTTAGCTTGGTTTTAGGCTCACAAAAAATTATATCCAAGTAATTTTAACCTAACCCATCTCAATACCTCGAATTGATTTTCCAAAAGTTGCTTGTTGGATATATATATATATATATATATATATATATATATATATATATATATTAAGGCTTGGGTTGACAAAATTTCTAGCTCCAGTAACATAACCCAATCCATGCTATTAATTTAATAGTTAACAGTTATATATTTTAACATTGTTAATTTAATGTTATAAAAAAACATTGTTAATTTAATTTATTTTTGGATTTTAAGACTTAGTTTAGATTAAATAGTTTAATTTATTTTCATATTTTTTACTTAATTTGGATGAAACTATAATAAGTTAAAATAGTTGAATAAAAATCCAATTTTTATTAGACAGGGCAATATGGCGCTAACCCAATTCATATAGTTTTAATTGGAAATTTCTCATTTGACAAGGTTTGGTTGGATGGAAAAATACTCCAAACTTATCCCAACTTATGGACACACTTATTTATATATTAATATGAGATGAAAACATAAAACGACCAACTGAACTAAGTGTTCATTTGATAATTTGTTTTTGAAAGGGACAAAGACTCCATCTAATACTTAAATGCGTTGGATGAGACATGTGAATGTGTGATCGAGTTGTATTGAGAGTACTTATTAGTTATTAGAGCACTAGCATTAGATATGTTAAATGCTAAAATTTTTAGTATTTCGAGCATTCGCATCAGAAAATGCTATTCCATCTCATTTTACCATCCCAAAAAACTACTTTATCAATTATACTATACAATTTTATAACATACTCAACATTCCAAAATTCTATTTTTTTCCATTTTATTTAAATATTCTATTTTATTCCTTTTTTTTTTACTATTTCTCTTTTTCTATTCATTTTCCTCTCTTTCTCCCTCAACATCTAGCACTGGTTTCAACACACAGAGCCACACACACAGAGAGACCCATGATACACCAATCCATCTATCCAAACCTATCACCACACACACAAACCATCAAACCATCAACAGAGCCACACACGCACAAACCATCAAACCAATCGAAGCTAGCAACAACCACCACACCTGCCAATTGGAGCCGGCAACAGCCACCACACCTCCAAAGAAACCCACCACCGATGCCTAGTTGAAATCCATGCTAGAACCCAGCTCGCCACGCACGACCTTGCCACAACCCACCTCCACGCTAGCAAATCCACGACCCACACCATCACCCTCAATCACCCATCCCCACCACCACGGAAACCCTACACCTCATCAAACCCTTGATTTAAGGGAAAATAAAGAGGAAAAAAAATGAAAGGGAAGAAAGGGACAAGAGAGGGGGAGGAATTGAATGAGTGAATTGAAAAAGAAGAAAAAGAAAAAGAAAAAGAAAAAGAGAGGATATGAGAGTGTGACTGGTGTGAGAGAGAGAGAGAGGAATTGATAAAATAAGAACCAATATATATATATATATATATATATTTTTACAATACTGCTACAGTGCAATTCTACCTTTACAATTGCACTATAACAATATTGCAAATTTTTTTTGCAATACTTGGTTTTTAAAAGTTCGGATATGGGGGTTTTTTGGGCCTTTATGATAAATTTTGCCTACATGTAGCATATGGCATTCCCAATGTGAATGTTCTAGCATATTAAGCACCAAAAACCAAGGTGCAATAGATGTTTCTAAATGCCAAAAAAATTTAGTATTTATCACCATACCATTCTACTAGTAGAAGGGTACAAACCTAAACGCTAAAACAAGCTACAATAAGCAGTTGGTTGTTGCTTGTGCGGGGGGTTTTATCTTGTATTTTTTTTTAAAGGTTAGAGATTATTTTTATTTAATTTTAGTTATTGTAATAAGTGGTGTGTTAAAGTAAGAGACGTAGTGTAGAGTGTATTGTAAATGTTATACTAAAATAACAGGTAAATTGTAAATTACACTCCTAAAATTTGTGGATGTTTTGATTTTACACCCTAACGTTTCAAAATTTGAATTTTACCTCATAAATTTGAGAGATTTTTAGATTTTACTCCCTAAAATTTACGGTATAAAATTCAAACACATCCAAATTTTAGGAGGTAAAATCTAAATTATGAAATGTCATAGTGTAAAATCGAAACACCTTCAAATTTTAAAGTATAAAATTTAAAATTTAAAATTTCAAAGTATAAAATTCAAACATTCTCAAATTTTAGGGGTGTAATTTATAATTTACAATTTACAATTTACCCTAAAATAAAAAAAGTAACGTTCTGGTGGCTAAAATAGAATTTTTTTTTAAAACAAACAAGCTTAAAAAAAAAAAAAAAAAAAATCCCAACTCGTAAGTGGGCCCATGCCATTGGCCCAAAATAATTCAATCAATTCAATCTAGAAAACTCACGAACACTAGGAAGAAACACACTCCCACCCCCCTTCCCAAAAACGTGTCAAACACCCATTGGTACTTCACCAACACACCCCCGACAAAACAAGGAAAAATATCACCCCCACATGAAATTCCAATAACACCCTCAACACAAGTTGACCGCATCTCAATCCGCAAGGACAATATCGAGACCTATAAATAAAAGAGAAGAGTAGATCTCTCCAAGACCCCCCCAACACATCCACAAAACGCAACCAGGGAAAGCTCCCTCACCCTCTCTCTCTCAAACACACATACACACACACTCATCTCTCTCCCCTTATAACCTTCTCTCTTTTAAATCCCCAGAATTTCAAAATTCTCCAAACTCTATATATAAAAACAACTCCCTTTTTAAACTCTTCCCGCTCCCTCCCAAATTTCCGTTAATTTCTTCTTCTTCATCTTCTTTAGATCTGATTCTTCTGATTCTGATTTTTAAGATCGTCAAACCCTAGCACAGACACCATCAAATTAAAGAGAGGTCTGTGTTTCTTTTTATCAGATCCTGTCTAAACATGAACCAATCGGAACTCCTTTCTTTTTTTTGCTTTCTTGTTTCTTCGCTCTTTTAGTCTTTACAACCTTTAATTATTGTTTCTAATCTAAGGTTTTATATTTGTAAATTTAACTGAAGATGCTTAGAATGAAAAACCCAGACGAACCCATGTTTTGGATTTTTGTTTTTTGGTGAAATTTTTGTTGATCTTGGATACCCATGATGAAAAACCTAGCTGAACCCATTTTTAGAGTACCCGGGCTGCTTTTACTCTGTGTGTGTGTTTATTTGGGTGCTTTACCTTCGCTTATTTTGGTGGGATTAATGGTATAGAAAAAGAAGTTTTGGGTTTTGTCTGAGCTGACATAAATAAATCTCATAATTTTGTGGATGATTATTCAGTGATTTTATCATATGTATGTATTGGTTTCTTGAAAAGTTAGTGGATGCTGTTTCTGGGTTTGATTTAAAAATGGGTTCTTGGTGGTGAATGTTTAGTGTAAATGTGATGAATTCTGTTGGTTTGTAGAGTAGGTTTCTGGGTTTGATTAAAAAATGGGTTTTTGGTGGTGAATGATTTGTGTAAATGGGTGTTGAGTTTAGTTGGTTTTATAGAGTATGTTTCTGGGTTCTTTTAGAGATGGGGTTTTGGTGGTGACTAATTTTGTGTTGGTTTTAACAGAGTAAAAGAAGAATTTATAAGAAAAGAAAGGAATGGCAGAACAGGGATTGGAAGGGAGCCAACCAGTTGATCTCAAGAAGCACCCTTCTGGGATTGTCCCTACCCTTCAGTGAGTTTCTTTTCTTTTTTTGTCACAAATTCATTATGTACTATTCTAATACATATGCACCTGTTTGGTTGACTAAGTTTCATGTGTAATCTCTAAAAGATAAGTATCCTGATATGGACGTGAGCCAATTGTTGTAAGACGAGGAAGAGGAAAATGCAGTGTATAATATGTTTTGAGGATCATAGGTTTTTATGATGTTGTAATGTCTAGTATGTGTTTGTACTTATATGTCTGTCATTGCATTGTAATTTATATATATATTTTTTTTTGTGTGTCTAACAATGGTAATGATATGGATTCTGATGTGGGTCACTTGCTGTACAATGTTGATGTTATGGTGTGGCTGTATGCTTGTTGTGATTGATATTTTGTATCCAGCAATATGAAATTACAGTTGTGCCCTGGTTACTGTGGGAATGAGTGTGAATGTGTTTAGATGTTTTGAATGAAAATGCTGGGGTTTGCCTAACTCATAATTTGGTTCCTGCATTCACTATGATTATCTGTCCCTCCTGTCTCGAGAATGGATGTGTGACTAGAACCTAACATTTTAACCCTTTTTTTCTTTGATTTTGGTTGGTTTCTGAATAATTAGATACTTTATGATTCAAATAAGTTGAGCACGTACACACACACACAAAGACACAAATTTCTTGTACTTGGGTGGATTCTGGTTGTATTACTTTCTTACATTGATTTAATTAAAAAATGAGCACTGAAGCCTTCAGATGTATATTGGTGGAAGAGTTGAATATTAGCTCTGCTTTCTGATGGATATGGATCTCTTGGTTAGATAGATTTGTGTCCTCGTGATCTTCAGATTATATAAAATAAAAGACTATTTTATGACTTTGGCCCTTCCTGTATGTGGCTCTGTTAATGAATTGGACATTGCAATAACTTACTTATGTTATTTACTGCCAGAATTAGTAGCCTATAACATCTTAGTGTTGTCACTTCAGGAACATTGTGTCTACAGTAAATTTGGACTGCAAATTGGATCTTAAGGCCATTGCACTTCAAGCTCGTAATGCAGAATACAATCCCAAGGTAGGAGACGTTTGTGGGCATGGCTCTCTCTCTCTCTCTCTCTCTTTTTTTTTGGGGGGGGGGGGGGGGTTTATTAACCATAGTGCTGCGTGTTCCTTATCTATTTATCCTTTGTTGAATCCAGTCGACATTGGAATATATTTGCTTACTCTAAGAATGCATGGTTTAAGCCATTGATTTTCTATGAATTCAATGACTCTGAAAAGCCCTTTTTTTTCTCCTCTTTTTTGTTTTGTTTTTTTTCCCCCCTGTTTTCTTTTTTAATGGTTTTGATTTGACAAAGATGGTTAAGCTTGTTTCTTGTTTCACTTAGAGTTGTGTTTTGGGTTTTATATCAATAACATTTAAATTTTACATTTGTTGTGTTCTTACAGCGTTTTGCTGCCGTAATTATGAGGATAAGGGAACCAAAAACCACAGCTTTGATTTTTGCTTCTGGGAAGATGGTAAGTTTTGACAAAGCATTTGGTACCTTTCTAAGTACAACAGTAGAAGTCCTCTTTATATGCTGTTTTATATGCCTTTAAACTGCCATCTGGGTCTGTTTTTGTTGTTGTCTTTCTCTCTCTCACAATCAAATATCTCTATTCTTGAAGATTAACATGTATGGTTCATTGATCTATACTAGAGTGATAAGTGAAAAATGAGCCCATCTATGTGTCATTTACTTAGAAATTTGTGACGAGAAAAATTGTCTTTCAATTTGTGGTGGATGAGGCCAATAAGTGCTACTTGTTCCTCCTGTTGTTAAATGAATCCACTATTTTAGCTAATTTTCTTTGTTTGGAATATTAAGTTGATGCTTTCTATCTGAGAGCTTGCTATGTTGTTCTCTTTAAAATAGACATACATGGTTTAGCATCTTTGCTGTTTTATTTTTATTTATTTATTTATTTCTAAGATTTTTTAATGGTTATGTGAATACCAAATGTTTAGGTTTGTACTGGAGCTAAGAGTGAACAACAGTCAAAGTTGGCAGCACGGAAGGTAATGGATCAAAGTTACAATATAGTTTTGGTGGCCGATTTGGTTTGTATACTGGAATACTGGAATGAAATATTTCGGTGTTGGTGCATTCCGGTGTACTGTTCTCGGATTATACTTTGTGTGCGTGTGAATATTCCTCCCCGCATAACCTTATTCCAATATTAGGGCATACCAATTTTATCAAAATAACCTTGTCAGTCTGAAAAGTTTTCAAAATAGAATAAGAATTGGTATCTGCACAAAACAGTAAAATTAGCTGAAGCAATTGGAATTGGAATGGATCAACACCCCAAATCTTTGGCAAATGCAGTGTGGTAACCAGTACAATATATTCAGCTGAAATAGTACAGTATTCATAACTTTATAATGCATGCCTTTAAACCTTCAGGCAGCTGCATACCTAAGTTTTTAAATATAGGGCCATCTGGGAGATGCAGAGGAGTATCCAGAACCCTATAGCTTGTTGTTTGTAGTTTGGCTTTACTTTTCAGATATCTCTAGTCTCTTCAAACTAGCACTTAAATTCATGCAAATGTTGACAGAGCTGAAAGGTGAAATTATACATGCCCATACGCTTTACAAGCAAACAGTTCCTTGTTTTACGAGAACGTGATAAAAAAGAGTTAATTCCATGCTCATCATGTTGTCACTGAAAGAGCTGCAAATTGTCTAGATCCTTAGGATTTAATACTGTTGTTTTAATATTGAATTTCCGAATCTGACATTGTATCTCTGCTTTTCAGTATGCTCGAATTATACAGAAGCTTGGTTTTCCAGCTAAATTCAAGGTAAAAATTAATTTCAGTGCAATCCTCTGTGTCATTTATGTATGTATATGTAATAAAACATACTGACACATGCAGCTTTGGTATTTTACAAAGAATTACTATTTGTCTAATATTGATGCTTTTCACTGTTGTAGGATTTTAAGATTCAGAACATAGTTGGTTCATGTGATGTTAAATTCCCCATCAGGCTTGAAGGACTGGCATATTCCCATGGTGCCTTTTCTAGTGTAAGTGATGGCTGTGTGTCCATCTGTGTTAATTGTACTTTCTGTTAAATATCAAGAGCCATTATTGGTATTTGTGTGTGATTTATCAGACTTTGGAATGTACTTACCAAAAATAGCCTGTGCAATGTTCTCCTTTTTCTTCCCTGACCATTGAAGTGGCCATGATTGGAGGATAGGTTGTCTTATAAGGCCATTCTTGGAATTAAACACTTCCATGGAACCTATGATATGCATACCTGCATACACATGCTATGGAAAATGAAGTTATATGTAAATTGAGCCTTTCTGAAGCTAAACTCATTGCAAACATTATTGTCCAGACATCAAATAGCCAGTTGTAATACCGACTTGGCTGGAAACAATAGAAAGCTTTTTTTGTAGTAATGATTCTATGAAATTGGTTCGTGTCTGCGACATTTGAAATTTATTTCAGAAGTATCCCATTTTAAAAAAAATACTTGCCAGTTTTTGGTATCTTTTTGGTCTAGCAAAGTTTCAACCATGTTTTGGAACAATTTTAAAACTTTGAGAATTGAAATTGATTGTGTTCTCATTCTGGTGGTCAGTATGAGCCAGAGCTGTTCCCAGGGTTGATCTATCGCATGAAACAACCAAAGATTGTGCTGCTTATTTTTGTGTCAGGAAAAATCGTTCTTACAGGAGCTAAGGTGATATCACTAGACTCCTTTTTTTTGTTCTGCCCTCCCAGGTTTTATATGCTATTCTGGTTGGATCTGATCAGCATTGTTTCATTTCGAATCTTAAGGTGAGAGATGAGACCTATACAGCCTTTGAGAACATATACCCGGTGCTTACAGAGTTCAGGAAAAACCAGCAATGGTATGTTCCACAATTGTAATATTTTTGTTAAGATCCATGGTGCAGGGACCAGGTTATTTATGCTAAATCCAATTCTTATTTACAGATTCCACATTAAATCTTTCTGTAAGGGGTATTTATGTTCATAATACCCTTCAAAATGAGATTTATTTCGTTTCTGGAGAAAGGTTGGCTTCATAAGTTCTCGGGGAACGGGTTTGAGTCCCTAATTTTATAACCCTTTTAAATCAGATTTGTTTGATTAAAATTTGGAAATTATGACTGGTTGGGACTGTCATAGATTGTAGTAGCACAAGTATTTTCTATTTCACATGAACTTCTAGACTCTTAAATTGAGCACTGGAGATTAAAAGATAATTTTGGGTCCCATCATATGCTGAACTTGATTATTTCAAGGTGTTGAGGTTCCATTTAGAGTTTGTTTACTGCAAGGATCGAAAGTAGTACACATATCACTAGTGTTGGTAAAAGAGTCAAGCACACAGGTCTCTTGGCACCTAGGGCCCTAGGCGCAAAGAGCAATCATGCACTTGATTGAAGTAAAGCGCATCGTTTTCAAATATAATATCTTGTAACCTCTAATAGAATTATTCATGATATATAAGCTCTGTTTGGGATTCGCTTATTTTGCTGAAACTGAAAACTTTTTGCTAAAAGTACTGTAGATAAAGGTAAAAGTTAGGTGAAATAGTGCAGTGAGGCTCATGTATAGTACCAAAAAGTGCAATGGGGTTTATAAATAATAGCAAAAATAAGCTGGCTTTTTAATTTTTGCCAAAGGGCAATTCTATAATGTTTTTAAGTTCAAATTTTACTTTAGTTATTTCAATATCTTATAATTTTAAAATAGTAAGTTGAAAACAACTATCAATGGACAATATGATAATCCTTTATTCATAGAAAGTTTAAACATAAAATTTTATATAATTCTCGGGTGCTTATAAAATACATATACATGATAGTTATTATCAAATGATGTATATGGTTACATCAACATACATCTAAAAGGCCAAGACCAACAAGCATAAGAGTGAATGGTATATTAGCCTTGTCTGTATCTTTTGACATGTTAATTTAAAAAAAAAATCTTTTATAATACAACACCTTAAGAATAGTGTTTGTATGATAAATCAACAGTCTTGTCCATTCCATTTTCTTCAAGATCAAACAATTAATTTTATAAATATATATCTTTTTTAGCAATAAAATAGAAAAACATGTCTAGGCATGCTTTGTGCTTCTTCAAAAAGTGTGTCAAAGGCGCGCTTCTTGAAACGGGCTTTGTTTTGGCCAAGCAAAGCGCTTAGACTTTGGGGCTTCGAGCTTTAAGCTTCAAGGTGCACTTGGTGTGCTTTTAACAAAACTGTGTATCACCTCTGGCCAGATAGGATTCGGGGGATTTGATGGGGGGATTAAGGATGTTGGGAGAGTCCTGTCCTTGGCTCCTCCCCCTCTGTAGAGTACAATTGAGGATGTTGATTTTTTCTCAGGCCATGCTGACAACAGACTGAGTTAATGCCCTTGATTTTACAGGGGCATCTTGTTGGCATTTTTTGGCTTGTGAGGAATGTTGTGCGAATGATGTTTTTTCTTTGGAGGAATGTTTCAGGTATACCAAGGTGAACTCAGATCATTTGTTTTGAATTTGATGCAGATTTTGTGGGAAGAGAAGCCAGATCTTGTTTGCAAAAGTTAGGAGGTGGAATACCTGGCAATGTAGCTGCTGAGCCTGGATTGAACTGTAAATATAAAAGCAAATTGTGCATCGGTGCTCTGGTTTTTAAGTTAAAAAAGATGTGTTCAGTGTCTGCATTTAATTTCTTGGCTCTGATGTAGTTGTGGGAGAAGAACCATATATTTTACAGAGTTGTTGACGAAAAAAAAAAAAAAACAGATGGGGAAAAAAGAGAGAATAAGAATTTTTAACTTTCTGTTGGACTTTTGCTTTTGCTGTTTGGATAGAATGTAATTTTGTGAAACGTAAATCGACTCTATTGTGCTGTGATGCTATCTGTTGGTGCATTTGGATGTTATAATTGTAGTGAGAAAAAGAAAAAAAGAAAAAAGAGCTTTTAAAAAGCTGTACATTAACAAATAAAAGGAAAAAAGTACATCCGAACGTGCTAGCACTGCAAACGTGGGACATTACTGAAGTGAATGTGATCACCAGCGCTTGATTGAATTAAGGTCTCTTACGGATAATCGAGAGAGACAGTTTTATTGATACGATAGAGTTTCAGCCTACATGAGATATAATATATTAAATGTAGTTACTTGTGTGATTGAAATAGAAAATAAAGACTCATTCAAAGTCGAAATTGGAAATGTACAGGAATTATATTGTAGGCACGGTACTTGTCTTTAACAAACCCCTCATTGTTTGCAAGTCAGACAGTACAACCTTGTGAGTTGTGGCATATGGCATTTCAATTCACTGCATGCCACTTGATCTCCTCTTGGCAATTTCTTTGAGCTAACCACAGTGAAAATGAGAGTGCATGAATCTGGAGCGACAGAAGCCAGCCAGGTCGGTATTCAAGTTGGCAATGCGTGTGCACTGCGACAGTTGCAAATGCAGATTGCAATGCATGTTGAGTTGCAGACATTATTTTTTTTTGTTTTGCCTGGTGCGTATAATAGGCACACAACATGGGGTTTTTTGGAGGAGAAATTATACCGTTTTCATGGTGAATCACTTCACTTGTCCCATATCGAGGTTTACTCTCACTATTTTACATTGAAAGGTTAAAAATTTGAAGTCTCTTGCATTTAATCCAATGGCAACACACCATTGAATTGGATTTGTAATGTATGAAATGCAGGAAGCGCAGCTTAACTCATATATATATATATATATATTATGGTTTTTTTGAAGGAAAATTTAAAACACATATAGTATTAATTTAATCAAGGGGTTTTAAACTACAAGTATAATGTTTGAGGTGTTGTTTGGAAGAATGAAAAATTGTGGAGCTCCTTCCTTTGTTGTATACTCTATTGGGTGTCTGCACACAAATTGGTCTTCCTTACCTCACTAGTGTTGCCTAGTCTGTTTTCAGATCCAGTAGACTAGCTTGTGTCTGGAAAATGTGAATTTAAATTTTTACAATTGCTGTGGACTTAGCGACTCCAAAGGATGTATAATTTAATTTAATTCTCGTATTGAAAATTGAATCAAGTCTCTGTTAAGACGATTGTTGACCTTAACCCCACAAAAAGAAAAAAGAAAGAAAGAAAAAAAGGTGATGGTAATGGACATGGTAGCCCTTCATGTTCCACTTGCCATAATTTCTGTATGCTTATATTGGACGGTAGCTGTTAGCATTTTCATAACTACCTTCTTTCTCATCTAAAAAGGCAAAACAAAAAGAGAAAATGTTACGTCTGGTGATGGCTTTAAGAAGTTATTTGGATCCAGAACTGCTAAAGGTTTAAATTTCAGTAGAAGCAAATTGTAATTGCTTTTCGCTGCAAAAAATTTAACTATCTGAAGATTGTACTGCTGTGCTTCTGTTATGTATCTGGTGTTAACAGAGGCTTATTCTGTTATTAGCTGTTTAGTGGCTTTTGGGGCCTTATGTAACACATTTATCATTTTTTTCTTTCCATCATTTAATATATATATATATATATATATTTATATATATATATTAACGTATGCAATAATGTATTATGCCTTTACACATTTTTAGAACTAACTGTAATTTACTAATCATGATAGGTTCATCACTTTTTACTACTACGACTTTACATGTTTTTGAACCTAAATGTAACATAAGAACTTATATTAAAAAATACATGTAATACAAACAGTTTCAATAGAGACACCATTTATCTATTTATAGTTTATACTCATCTGAAAAAAAAAAAAAAAAAAAAAAAAAAAAAAAAAAAAAAAAAAAAAAAAAAAAAAACTCATATATCGTCATTGTATTCATATTTGTAATTTTGTATGCTAATGTGGTATTCAAGGTCAGATTGAAGGATTCAGTTCCACGCATACTTAGAGAACCAAATGTCATTTTAATAAACTTCAACAGGTAAAGATAATAAACACCCACTTTGGTCCAATCTGGCCTGTTTTGATCAATTTGGTTTAATTTCATCCAATTCGGTCAATTTGGTCCACATTAGTCCATTTGCTTAACTTCGGTCCATTTTGGGTTACTATAAGTATAAACTAAAAATAAATAAAGCTATTATCTTTATCTCTTAAAGGTGAAGAAAATACTACTCTCTCATATTTTCTTCTGAAAAAAATGTGTCTATGCTATCTCTCTCTCTAGATTTTTAATTCTTTCTTGCAACATTATTTTAGGTTGATGAATTTTTATGTTTTTTAATATTGCTACTTTGGGTTGATGTGTTCTGGTGTTGTATTGTTGTGCCTTTTGAGTTTCCCACCACAAGTCCTCTCTCTTCTTCTTATAACTTTGGTTTGTTCTTTTTTTGAGTTAATCATTCATTTGTTTGAAAGTGAGAATTTGAGTTTATACAAAATACAATCTACATGGCTATGTATTTAAATGTGCCTATCAATCATTTGAGTAATATCAATTGTAATTATGTGATAAGTTTTGATTATTATGATAATCTCCTAAAGAGAATGAGAATTTTAAAACTAAAAATTTTAGTTTTACCAAAAGAAATTAAGAAAATGTAATAACCTGAGGTGTGTGGGACGAGAGATTTCATACACCGATGGTAGGACTATCCATGGATTGGGTTTGTTCCCAACCTGAACTTGACCTGAAAACTTTAGGTAGGGAAAAAAGTAACCCAAAACTGACCAAGAAGACTTGTCAGATCGGCCAATTCGGGTCTTGTTGGGTATTGGGTTGTATTGGTTGGTTTCAGGTTTTGTTAATGGGGTCGATATTTGGCTAGATCCATCGAGATCTGGCATAGATTTTGTCGGATAACGATGAGATCTTGCCGAATCTTGAAGGATCTGGACTAGATCTCGTCGGATCTAGACGAATCTGAGGATGAGAGAGAGAGAGAGAGGTCGAGGGTTAGGGATGGTGTTACCATGAAAGACCTTTGGTCGGTTTGATTTTCGTCGGGTTTCGAAACCTAAAACCGCTACTCGACCTGCACCCTTTGGGCTTTGACTTCAGAGACCCACTGCCTACTGCATGTTGCTCTAATCGGGTTTGTCTCGGTTCAAGTGGCATCAGGTCAGTCGGTTCTGGGAGTTATTGGTGGCTGTGGCTAGCCTTAACCGAGGGAATAGTTAGATACTCAAAGAGGTCTAAATACCCTTATTTATATAAATAAATATACATATATATATATATATATATATATATATATATATATATATAAAATGCATAATAACAAGAGTTAGAAGAATATGAACCACTTTACAAAATAATAATATCAATCAAAAATACCAAAAATGATAAAATTATATATTTGTAAAAAGAGATAGAAATTACTTTTATAAATTGTTTAATTTTTAGAGAAACAAATTATGTGGGATAAATTTTAGAGAATGAATAATATATTATACATTATTTCAAAATAATTATATATTTCCATGAATCACACAGGTCTCTAACTACTTATCTCCATGATCATTGAGACCAACTCACATATTGGCACTGCATCTGCTCAATTGCCATACCAATGTTCTTTTATAGTGGTCATGTGAAGAAAACCAACAAGCTGGTGATCTGAAACAGTTTCGAAGAAGGGGGAGAGAGGGACAACGAATCATACATGGCTCGTAGTAGGAAGCAATCTACCAATGTCGATGAATATTTAAGCCCTCCATTTTTTATATACTAGTTAATGTCTCGTGCGACGCTTGAATACTTTTTAATTTCATTTGAAATTATTTTTATGTAAATTAAAACATACATATTATATAATAATTATTTTGTTGTATAATATTTATGTTTGCCCACAATATTGATGAATGCTTTGAAACTTGATTTTCTTAATTCATATTTATTTTTAAAAAGTTGTCTAACACTATAAGACTCTATTTTTTTAAGTAATAAATAATATTTACTGTTACAAATAGACTATTAAAATCTAGAATTAAGAATTTAAAGTATAAAATATTTGTATATCCTGAAATTACATAAATTTAAGCAACCTCCCAAACACTTCCTTAACCACTCATTCTTACACACAACCAAACATGAAGATCCCAATCTCAAACACCCAATTTATTATCTCAATGAAATGAAGGAAATCATTTGTAAGTATTAGCATAAAGAGAACATGACTAAACAAAGAGAAATTGGCTAAAAGCACATTCATTTATCAAATTTTAATTGCCTTTAGTTGGACTTTTGTATCTTTAAAATTTTAAAATATACATAATAAAAAATAAAAAATAAACACAAAAAAACTTTGAAATTATCATCAATTTTTATTTTTATCACTATAGCTCACACCGCACAAAATAGCAAAAAAAAAAAAAAAAAAAAAAAAAAAAATCAAAGAAAGCTACTAATTATGAGTTCTATAACAAAATAAAAAATAGCTAACTTCATAAATAATCAATTAGAAGGTTTATTTTTATTTTCTTTATTTTTAAAACAAAATATATTTACGACTTTTCCACACCCAAAGACTCAAAGCCAATCATAACATTTACAAAATCCACAACATCTGACATCAATATCAAACCCGTAAGCTTTCATCACTAAATAAAAAATGCAAGTCCCATTTTTTGGTCATAGCCTACTCATACAGGTCAGGATAAAATGGTACAACAATGTTGGAGTTATGTAGGTGTTGTTGAAAGGTTGAAGGTATGTGACATTTTTCTTGGTTTGGCTGTATTTGAGATGAGATGTCATGAAAGGTGTGAGGGTGCCTTTTTCTTTAGCACTATGGCCCAAGGATTCTGGGCCGTGTGAGATGTTTCTTGGTGGACTGGGATTGATTCTCCGCAGCTAAGAGGGCTGTTTTAAGAATCAATTGGTGCACAGAACATACTTTCCATAATACAAATGGTTAGCAAAAAAAAAAAGAAGCTGGAATATTTGCATTTGAACGACATTTATGCAGTAAATGATTAATGCAAATGACAAAAATGAAAAGAATATAACACAAGAACAAGCTGAGAATCCTCTAATTAAGTGAGGTATACTTCATTGATTTTATTAAGCTATGGTTGCAATGCTCACTAGGACGTGATGCAAGGTTCAACTAAGCTCATAAGTTACAGACTTTGATAGCTATTCAAGCTTCAAAGTCTTGCAAAATTTGAACTTGTTAAATCCGAGCTCGTTCAATAGTGGCTGCACTGAGGACACCGGGACAGTTCCTCTGTTTCTCTCTTAAGTTACAGAGTATTTTTCGTGATTTTCTGGGATTTTAGGAAAGCAAAGTTGAATGCCTAAGAACAGTCTAATTGTTCCGGAAATGAGTGAATGCCCCGTAGCATGGATCCCTTGCTCCTTTTATAGCACAACTTCGGCCTCCCTGGTGAACCAGCGATTCCCCTGTTTTACCCTCTGAAGCCTGTACCGTGCCTGGCTGCTTCAGGATCGTGTCGTTTCCTCTTTCTTCATAGTTCCTTGCTTTTTGTTCCGACCAAATGAAAGTCCCCCAGCTCCTTTCCATTTCCGGGTTTCCCCGTTGGCTGGCCTGAGGCTCCTTTTGGCTTTTTCTTCTCAGCGTCCCAGCCTTTCACAGTTGTACTTTTCCTTGTCTTTATCTCCAAACGGTTGGAACAGTGTTTCTGCGTTTTTTGCCTTGTACCTCCTCTGCATGTCTGGGTCACAAGGTCCGCGTGCCCTTTGTCTTGCCTTTCTTTAATTTTCTGTTATGATCCTCCTGTGCGCCCAAGGATCCTTTATCTCTGGGAGGTTCTCTGGGATTCCGGCCCAGCTTCTTCCCTTCTTAGTTTGGTCTGGTTCGCTGGTTGGGCCTCTTCCCTGGATCCCAGCCCTTTGGGCTTTTTTTTCTTTCTTTCTTTCTTTTTGTGACAGCCCACCATTTATTCATTTTTTCTCTCCTTTTTGTGTGAAATGGGCCCAATATCTTTTCTATCTTTGTGGGCCTATGGGTGGGCTGTCTAATTTCTTTTTGAACCTCAACAAAAGGCTATAGACATGTGTATATAAAGTAGTAGAAGTGCAATGAGTGAAAAGAGTAAATGAAAATGCAAAGAGTTTTTTTTGTGTAAGAGTAAAAAAAAGTCTTGAAACATTGAACTAAAGGAAACAAATAGTAATCTTGAAATATTGGATTAATGAAAACAGAGTACTCTTGAAACATTGAACAAAAGAAAATAAAAAGTCTCTATTTTAAAATTTATTTCTAATGTCGCTTACGAGTATTTACTTCTTTTTTTAAAAAGAGCACTACATAACAAAACATCGTACTCTTCTACATGAAATCCCCGCTTTATAAATATGAAGATATACATTTTTTTTTCAAATCCTCCTCTTAAGATATTTTGGTTTACAAATAGTGCCCCCATAAAGCAAATATTTAACAAGGCTGTTGTTATTGGGTGCTGTTCAACAACCATTAAGATTGAATTTTTTATTAATACTAGATAAGTTTCCTGTTTAGTAAAGGAATGAGTAATGTCCTTTCTCCTTGTGTGTGTGTGTGTGTAAGAGAGAAAGAGGGAGATTTTTATTCACAATTTCGCATCCCCTGTTCTGAGTCAAGTCAACTAGTCTTCTTTCTTTTCTTTTTTGTTTTTTGTTTGACTGAAGTCTTCTTTGTAAGTTACAAATATTCCGTTTCGGTAATTTCGCAGTGACCAGGCTATAAACAATGCATCACAGCTGGTTTGTCTTCTCCCTTAGAAAAATAATGCTTCACAGCCTGGCAAAGGTCAGACTCTGCCAGTTCATAGTCATGTCCTGAGTAAAATTTAACTCTAAAAAAACTATGTTATAAAACAATTTTCCAGTTCATAGTCATGTCCTAAGTAATGTTGTTTAACAAGTTGTTGAATATTAGTCACCGTTAAGTTTTTTTTTTGAGAAACCACCCCTGGAAAGAAGGGGGACACCGTTAAGTTAACCAGTGCTGGTGTGTTCTATTTTCCTCTTTTCCAAAGTGTGGAAACTGAGACATGGTTAAAGTTAAACACTAGAGTAAAAAACAACGTAAAAAATAGACCATGATTAAACACTAAAAAAAAAAAATGCTACTAGTGAAGGATGAACATAAAAAGCTGATAGAATTTTCGGCTAAAGTTCCTACATGCATTATTGGTCATCCATTTCCTCTAAAAACAATCATGCAATCCACAGTCCACTATAATGATGTCTATCTGTATTGATGAAAGCAATATCAACAAAACTTTAAGGCAGGAGTTATACCTTACTGCACCCTTTCCAAGAACTTGAAAAAGTAAAAAGTGAGAGAATAGAAAAGATTTAGTTTTTTTTATGTGTATTTGGTTAGAGGGGTGAAAAAGTAAGAGGGTGGAAAACTTTTTTGTTTGGTTGGAGAGAAAAATAGAATGATAAAAAATATAGTTTATATAAATTGACTATTATGTCATTGTTTATGTAATAGTGGAAAAGTCAGAGGGGTAGGTGAGTGTAATAAAGTGAGATATTTGTGTAAAATGCATTTATTATCACTTTTCCCTCCTTATTTTCCTTTCAATTTGGGAGGATAAAAAAAGTGAGACTAGGAAGAAAAACTTTCTCCCATATTTTCTGTATCTCCTATTTTCTTTTCTCAACCAAACAGTGAAAAACAACATTTTTCACCCTATTTTCCATCCTCTCTGTTTTCATCCCACCCAAATAGGGACAGATCCAGAACTTAGAATTAGGGGGGGTGACTTTGTTGTTGGCTATGCGTGGCAGTTCTGGCCACCGGCTTTGCTGCTTAATTGCTAAGAGATTTTCTATTTTTTATTTATTATTTTTTTGTGCTTTGATGTGTGTGTTGTTGTTGGGTAAGGACAAAATTTTTTTATTTAAAATTTTTTAAAGGGTTGGGTTGTTTGTTTTGAGCAAAATTGGTTGATTGAACTTAATTGTTTTTAGCTTTATTATTGGTAATTTTTGTTGTTGGGCTAATTTATTTTGGGTTTGTACCTATAAAATTTTTTATGGCCTTTAGAAAGAGGAAAATACTAGAGTTACAATTTTTTTTTTACAAATTGTTAATGTGATGAGTGGTTATTGGTAAGTAAAAAAGTGATGTAAGTGGTAGATCTAGATGTAAATCAATAAGAATTAACTACCTCAACAGTTTGTAAAAATGTTATAGAAAAGTTTGTAACTATAATATTACTTTTAAAAGAATCAATCATATTAAAGGGGGCATAGTGTAATTTTATAGAACAAAATTGCTAAAATGAGTAGCTATATATATACTAATATTTTTTATTAAAAAAATTAGGGGGGGGGGGGGGGGGGCATTGCCCTCCAATGCCCAAGTCTACCTCCGTCCATGCAACCAAACACACCCTAAAGGTATTGAGCAAAAATATATTATATACCTCCTTAAAAGTAAAAAATAAAAATAAAAAAACTTCACTGCATGTCAATTTAAATAAATATGTGCGTTTAATTCTATGGCATATTAAAATCATATTATCTTATGCAGGAGTAGGAACCGTTCTGTCTTTAAATTGCCCAACATGCAAAACATATGAAAAGGGATTAACATATATTCACAGCTATCCAAAAGCCATGACTTTTTTTTTTTGGGGGGGGGGGGGGGCTAAATAAAAAAAATAATGTTTTTAATGTGGACTCATCAATCTCATGTCACATGATAATAAGTGTAATATATACCATGTGTATTAGCACAGGAGTGGCTTCATGTTTATGTCAAGACCACCCTGACTTGCAAAAAAATGTAAATATGTACTTATGAAAAGAATTATACACTAAACTAACCTATTTTGACCCTCCTAATAAAATTTTTGAACACCTACCTTGGGAATAAAAAAAATTATGGTCCAACAAAAATAAGAGTAATGTTACATCCACAATATTTTTTCAATAATTTTATAATAAGTCTTAAGTGGTAAATTGTTTTTGATTCTAATTTGGGTCCAATATTGCCATCACTTTTTACCCATCAATAAAAGTTTGTCGCATAAGATTTTTTATTAAAATGTTGTGGATATAGCGTTATTCCAAAAATAATTTTGGTCCCAAACATAATCCTTAACCCCTTAAACAAAAAAGAAAAAAGAAAAAGAAAAAAAAAGGAAGACTAGACCTAACAACAAGTTAAATAAAAATCCTATTAAAAAAAGTCTCTAATAATTCAAATTTGTAACTCATTCAATTCAACAAATACAAGTAATCCCTTATTTTATTTTTAATTGAAAAATGTACCAAAATAAATATTGTGGTCGTAAGTTGTCCTAGGTGGTGCCGACATTAATGCTCTGTTTGGCTTTGTAGTTGCATCAATTTTGCTCTCCTTAGCAACTCAACTTGCAATTATAGCATTTCTCAAAAAAAAAAAAAAAAAAAAAAAAACTTGCAATTATAGCAAATATCATTTGTGTGTGTGTTAATAGAACGAAATTGTAATATACTTCATGTATTTAATTAGGTATTTTTATTTTGTGTAACAACATATTCAAGTTAACCATTTATTATATTTTGTATAATTTACGTTTCTTAGTAACTACCCTAAAATAAATTCTTAGAGTCGATCACCACTATACCACTAAAGTCTTAATGGGACTATCATTATGGGCGCAACAAATTTGTTACAAAGTCATTGTTAGAACCATTCAACTCTTACCAAATATTATGTGAAGCGATATAAAAGATCTTACCAGCTTGTGATCGATAGATTAAGAAAAGAAAATTAATTAAAAAATCAAAGCATGCTCTACATAATTTCTAGGCAGGGTGAAAATCTGTTATACCAAGATAATGATAGTGTAAAAATTCTTTAGAAAATAAAAAATACAAAAAAAAAATATTGTCTTTGTACTTGATTGTCCAAGTCCTGGTGCTTTTTCTTCTCTGAGTTCTCTCTCTCTCTCTCTCTCTGCTTGGAATGGCAGGAAGAGGAGGGAAGGGAAAAGAAAAGGAGGTAAGGGATAATATTTCTGCTGTTTGGTTGAGCGGAGAGAAAAGAAAACAAAGGGTCTCATATGATCATATCCTTCCGGGCCCACCTTTTCCAATCCGCCCAAATTGGGCAGAAATGGAGAGAAAGGTGGAATGGGGAAATGCAGCCGTATTTTTTGACTTTTTATTTCTTTCATAATTACAATTTTGCCTATTGGGCCTTTTACTCACTTCTCCAATTAATGAGGGTATTAAAGTAAATAAAACATTTTCTTCTTTTCATTTCTCTGCTTTTGCAAACCAAACAAACATTTTCTTCTTTTTTTTCTTTTCGCTTCCCCTCCCTGCTTCCAAACATATACCAATGAAACATTTTCTTTATCATTTCTTTTCTCCTTTATCTTTTATCTTCCTCCATTTGCAACCAAACACAATGTTAGTATCTTACTCAAACAATGATGACATGAAGAAAATAATGGCTAGGGCTCGATGTCATATATACAAATTCCATCAGATATTTTCCTGATTTCTTAATTTTTGTTACTTTTGATTTTGGGTTTTAGAGAGAGAATTTTCATTATTTATTCATTTTATTCAAAATCCTTTCCAATTTTATGGTTGTGGAAGACTTGCAATATGGGAAATCACGCAAACATTAATTTTAATCTCTTGATGACTTGCGTAATAAATAAACAAAAAAAAAAAAACCTACTGGGATTGTGATCTTGGTTTTCTTGTTTTTCTAGAAAAAACCTCTCAATTGTCCAAACAAAGAGACAAGTGAGGAAACTTTCTTTTACTTACGCAAAATTAGTGAGGAAACTTTCTTTTACTTAACGCAAAATTCCTATAACTTTCCAAAATCCTCCAACATACATACCCCACCCCCGGTCTGATTAATGGAAAGAGAACTATATAAAGTCACCACGAAATTACTCGCTAGCCTTGTCTTCTTGTTCTTGGTAGGTGGGAAAAAGAGAAAGGGGAAGATGCATGCACTAAAGAAAGTGGGGGGAATCAATGACTTGCAAGTCTTGCATATAGCATTAAAGACTGTGTGTAAGTCTAAGGGTACAGGCACTCAAATAAAGTCTATAAAAGAAAAAAAGAGATGCAGACATACTTGTAAGAAATTGAAGTAAAAATAGTAAGAAATATAACAGAAGAAAACTTCAAATCTTGAGGGACGAATAATTGCCTATTTGAAAAACCCACATAAATTAAGTTCACAATTTCCTTCAGCGCTTTCATTAAACACAGTGTTTTAACACTTGTGAGCTACTCAAATATGCATTTATAAGCATTAGTTTAAGCATGACACCATTAGCTACACAATATTTATGTAATTGGTATATTTTGTGGTGTTTTATGTGTATAGTTCAAATCATTTTCTCAGAGTCTGTTTGAAAAGAGCTTATTTAGTTGAAAATGAAAACTTTTTATTAAAAGTACTGTAGATAAAGTTAAAAACTAGCTGAAATAGTACAGTTGGATATATGAATAGTACCAAAAAATACAACAGAACCCATAAGTAATAGCTAAAATAAGCTAAATAGTAAAAAAAAATTAATTAAATTTCTGCTACCTGTGTACAAATTGTACTCCTTTGGTTGACTGTAATTGTGTGACTGGGTGTACTAGTCATCAAGTCTACAATTTATGTCTTGGGTTACGTTAGATCAATTGGTAATTCTTTTGTGATTAAATAAAAATTTTAGATTTAAATTTTATTTACACTAAAAATAAAAATCAATTTTTATCTGTCTGGTGAATAAAAAAAAATTATTATAAAAATTGATAGTAAGTTTGATACTATAAACTTAACTCTTATCATATAAAAAAGGAAAAAAATAATAATTGCAGTTACCAGTAACGCTAAAGCAATTTATGCAGCACATTCCAATCTTATCAATCTATCTGTAATTATTAGTATGGCACTGTCATCCTAATTAATTACCTTGTAAAAATTTTTATACTTGAGATTGAAGGCTGAAGCTTCATTTCTAGGAAAACTATCGAATGCATGGAGGTGAATAAACTTTTATCATCACCCTTATCGAATTAAGCCATCGATTATGTTTTAATTTGATATTTAGGATTCTTCTAATTTTTACTAGATTAATAAGCCAACAGGGATCAAAGATTCAGATTATATTATATGCTTGTCTGGGTCCTTAAGGTTTTGGCCTCCACAAAGATTCACTTTTTTGTCAAATCTATTGAATATAGATTTTGTTTTTCATTCTTCTGTTGTTTTTTTTCCCCATTTCACTTCTATAATCATAGTTTGGTTGATATACAAATTTGGGTGTGAAGCTTTTGTGGCCAGTTTTGGTCCAGAGTAGATGGAAGATAAGGAGGGGAAAAATTAAGAATCTTGCAAGAGTTTCATTTTTAGTTTTTGTGACATGGAGAATTATCATTTCTTTAACCCCATTTTATATATTAGTTGATGGTGTTTATCAAATCATATAGCTCAACTGAGTCTCTCATGTTAAAGCACTAATTTTTGCATTGCTAAACAAAAATCATTTTAGTTGTTATGCTAAAAAAGTTTAGTATTCTAAAAACTTGAATGTAAAAAGCACATATTAAATAACACAACTACAGATCTTATGTGTTCCGAGAAATGATTGTATGCAACCATTGCACTAGATATTTTCTTCTCCTTTTGCAATCTAATTAATTTTGACCCAAAAAATAGTGGGTACCGAAATTGGGTGGAGAAGAAAACAAGACTCCACCCTGCTAAGGAAAGGTGTAGCCTGGATAAAGCTGGTTCACAGTTCACACTTCATTTGACACGGATAAAGCAATCAATCAATGACAATTGACTAAACACTGGTCTGAACTTAAAGCTATGCTCTTCTCTGGAACTTGCATGGAAAGTTGGCTAGGCTTGACTACGACATTGAATTGTCGTTAAAGGTGTTGAGTTTTTCCAGGAGAAAATATCTAAGGGCCTTTCAGGAAAGTGCATGGAAATTGATTAACTTATTCACGAATGCCCAAAAGCCATGGTTATTTGACTAATTTTTAATAATAAATATTAATTATTATCCTACTCATATTTAAAAATGATTGTTATCAACTGTTTAAGAATATTAAGGTTGTGTTCGGCATTCAGTTTTTTTTATTTATTTATATTTAACTTATTTTTGTTATTATTTAATTTATTTTTTATCATTATTTATTGGCCTTATTATACTTTTTGATACCATTCATGAATTACAATGTACTATTTTAGCTAGTTTTTAACTTTATTTACAGTACTTTTAGTAAAAAAATTTTAATTTTAACTAAATAAACTGTTCCTAAATAGACGCTAAATTAATTAAAAAATCAAAGCATACTTTGCATGATTCTAGTGTGCGCTTATAAGCTATAGTTTTACAAGGCATGCATAGCGAAAAATTATTACAAAAAAACACTAGTTTAGACCCCAATTACCACTAATTACCAATTACCTCTCAAAGGAAAAAAGAAAGGTTGTAAAGGACAAAAGGAATTGGGAAGAAGGGACTTAATATCGTACCGGATGTCATTTTAGTTTGATAAAAAAGTAAAATATTTCGGTACTAATTAATACTGGTGTATCATTTCGGAATTATCACTAATTTTATATAATAAAGGAGAGCACGCATTATGCTACTGAATTATAAAGTTCTTGAATTTACATGGAGACATTTTTTTTCAAATGGCTAATTATCATGATTGCTTACTCTAGCTTAACCAAAATTGCTGAATTCCACTCACAATTTTTAATGAGACAAAAATTTCCCTCTCTTTCATATTGTATCTCCCACCAATTTCTCACTTTTTCAATATTTTTCATTTCACTTTGCATCACTACTTTACCAACATAAAAATTAAAAAAATAAAGGGAAATGTTAACAGAGTCTTTAAGGGTATTGGTTAGTGAATCATTTTAGGAAAGTTTTTATAAGAAAATAAGAAAATAATTAATATTTTGACAGCTTTTTCTATTTCTTATAAAAGTAGTGTGAAACATTTCCTAAAATAGTTTGTTAACAATTACCCTATGGATATCCCTTAAATGACCTAAAAATAAAAAAAAGAAAACAATAGAAAATACTTGGGAAGGATTTAGGAAACACTAATCATTATAGTTACTAAAATATTCTAAATTATTCAGCAACACATGCAATACACGAGAAATATAACATAATATATATATTTTTTAATTTGAAATTTGATAATTATGGTAGTTATTAATAGACATTTATTATGATTATGTTTGTACATGCAGGGAACTTTATATTCTAGCATGAGGCATTTATTATAGTTGTGTTTGCATAAAGAATTTATATTCTACTATCTAAAGAAAGCATGAACTACCAAGATTATAATGGAATATTTAAATAAAGAATAGAATTTAAATTCAATTAAATATATATATAATAATAATGACTTGTAAATTGTGAGGTCTTACAAGTTTATGTAGCATAATAATATTATAAAGTTTTCTAAAAAAAAAAAATATTATAAAGTTAACCAAAAGTCAAACAACTTCCATTTATATATTTTGTAGATAGATTATAGATAATGTACAATTATTACAAAATTATAGTTTTTTTAATATCCAAATTTTATTATATAATATATACTTTTAGTTAATTTTTTTTATTATAATAAATTTAGTTCAGTTCTCACAGATCCTTATACAAGATTATACAAGACTCTATTTTTTTCCCTAGACCCATTTAAATATTTCTTTTTATCAAATTTCTCTTTCTAGTTTATTTATTCTTTAATGAGTAGGATAATTAATTTCATTCTAAGATTAAGAAAAAGTTGGTACCACCACCAGTTCATCACAATTAGAAAGAACAGTACATCACTCTCAAACATTTTTTTTCCCCTTCATAGCATTGATGGAAACTTTTTTTTTTAATGTAAACAGTAGAAAGAGTTTATAAGCGGTATGAAAATGTACATAATATATTAATTAGGTGAAAATACCGTTTTAGCCACTAAAGTTTGGGGTTATTGTTTCCTCAAAAAAAAAAAGTTTGGGGTTATTGTTGTCTTTTTATTTTTTTTGATGATGGTTATTGTCAATTTGGTTCCCTACATTTCGTTATTGTCAATTTGATTATTGTTATTTTCAATTTGAAATCAGTTTTTCTTAATGAGTTGACTATAAAGATTAATTTCCTACAAATTGAAAATAATATAAATTAAATTGACAATACTATATATATATATATATGTACGTATGTATGTAGAGAGAGAGAGAGAGAGAGAGAGTAAATGTACAGGAAACTACTTGGAAGGACCCCCACAATACAAATGTTCCAACAACTCTTCTCTTTATAACCCGGTCAATCGGTCATCATGCTCGTTGGCCCGCATGCACGAAAGTCCCTAATTCTAAGCCATGTTCACACTACAGTCTGCAGTTTGCTGTGCTGTGTTCTAAGCCAAGTGGAAGCCTTCGATATATATATATTTTAAAGAAAATAACACTAATTTAGAAAGTCCAAAGATACAATAAAATATGACAATATTTTCACAATATTATTTATTTTTAGTTGTAGACTTGTAGTCAATCTTAGTCTAATAAAAAATTTGATACTTCAACTGTTTTGAAACTTTTGTGATAGTTTATTGTGATTCAGTTTTTTTTTTTTTTTTTTTTTTTTTTTTTGGTCAAGGGGAAATAACAAGGAAAAAAACAAAGTAATTTTCATTTTATAAATTTCCTTGCATGGACACGTATCTCACTCTACCTGTTACTTTTATTTATTTATTTATTTATTTTTACTTTTTTTTTTCTCAACCACGCGTTTCCTTTCACCCTTATCTTCTTCCACCTTTATATTCTCCCATCCTCAACTTCTTTTTCTGCTTCTTATCTTCTTTCTGCTTCTCATTTTCTCTAATAGAGCTAGCTATACGTTCCTTGCCATTGGGCATTCTACTTACAGAAAGTAAGATCTCATAAAGCTCTGATAACGCTCTTTCCAGGTTTCCATTTTCTTTGTTCTGCAACTTTCTTTGTAACTTTTCCACAAAAAAGCTAGTTACTAAGTTTCCAATGGCTTCCACTAGCTCCGAAACACCTTCTTTATCATTGCCATCATCTTCTTCTTCAATTCGTGGTTCAAACTACGATGTTTTTCTCAGTTTTCGGGGTGAGGACACCCGCCAAAGCTTTACAGACCATTTATATGAGGCATGTAGATGGAGAGGCATTGAAGCCTTTAGAGACAGCGAAAAACTCCAACTAGGACAACAAATTGCTTCTGAGCTCATACAAGCAATAAAAAATTCCCAGTATGCAATCGTTGTTTTCTCAGAAAAATATGCCGATTCTAGGTGGTGCTTGGATGAACTTGCTGAAATTGTTGAATGCAAAAAAAAAGAGGGACTTAAAGTGGTGCCCGTCTTTTACCACGTAGATCCCTCCGACGTACGGAACCAGACTGGGCCGTTTGAAAAAGCCTTTAACGAACATCAGAGAAATGACAGAATCGACAGAGAGAAGATCCAGAAATGGAAGGATGCTATGAGAGAAGTGGGGAATTTAGTCGGCGAGCATTTACTGCCACATCAAGGGTAAGATCGTGGTTTATTTTAGTAGCATTTTTTACGCTCTTACCCGCACGTTTAAATCATTTGCATTAGATTGTTTAAAAGTTATTTCTATTTTAGTATAAGAATTTACTTTTTCTATTTTACTTTGTATGTTATGATATAACTTATTTGACTGAAAATTGAAAAAAAAAAAAAAATTCGGTTACTGAAAACTGGGAAAAAAAAAAAAACTTTGGGTTACTGTTTACTTTACTGTTTGCAAACGCAGCAGACACAAGACGTGATCCAAACGGACCCTTAATGTGGTCTATAGCTCTTATGAATGGGATCTTAGAATTATGAGAGTATCCTTGATAGATCTACTTAAGTGAGCATGGAAATGAGGCTGCTTCTTATGAGATAGGGCTAATTCTCTAAGTTTCTAATGAAAGTTGGGATCAAGCACAAGGCTGTAATGTGCATGATGTGCGGGCTTAGAAGCTTGTGGCAAAGTATGAAATATTATGTGTGTGATGAAATGTCTTAATATCACTATTGGCTTTAAAATAACATTGGTGAAGCACTAAGTGAGGTTTCAAGTCTGACACTCTCATTATGCATATAATTCTATCCTGATTCTTGACCTAGAAAATTTGTATATATATTTTACATACATTTTTATAAAAGTAAGTGGAGGACTATTGGAATATTTTTATAAAAATTATTATATAATCCGAATTAAATGGCCAATTAAGAGAAAAAAATAAGATCAGCTTTTTATTGATGGACTTTATGTTTTCTTTCCTATTCTTAAATTGAAATATAAATAGTAATTAACTAATTATATTCTTTTTGATATCAATTATGAGTTGAACGTTGGCATTAGTGACTTTAAAATCTTTCCTTATCAAACATATTCTTGCCCAACGTTTTGTACTTTTTTTGGATTGAGGGGGAGTAGAGGGGAAGGAGGGGGAATGATTTAATTTACCATGTTTGGATGTTTGTTTTATGACTGATTAATAGTTAATACTGCTTATCTCTTAGAATTCGTTTCCACAAATAACAAGTTCTAATGTTCTATACATGAATAACGTTACTAATATTTATATGACTTTTTACTGTTTTGATTTGTGAGGATAGTCAGAGGCAGAGCAATTGAAAAGAGGAAAAGCGGGAAGTCATTTATAAACTCATTATAAAGAATTTTAAATGGAATAGATTCATTACAATATTATAAGAGGATCCCATGCCCGGCCATAGGTGTTGAGAAGAGAAAAAATATCGGTTTTTGTTACTGGTTTTTCACGCAACATCAAATTGTTAAAATTCTTGCTCAGTCAATATTCTCTTCTTTTCAAATAATATTATTGTTGAGTGCTTCTTATCCTATAAGTGGTGTAAGTGTGTAAGGATAATTAGTACTTTAATTAATTGTATCGTGGGGCAGCACGCATAATTGCTAGTCTACTAGATGGTGTGTATTGTCTCAAAAGAACGACCTAGTCCGCATCTTAATACCGCCAAACTCATGAAATTGACAATATTTTATTTTTCTTGTTATAAGATATTATGACGCACACCAACTAGGTAATATATTTTTTTATTTGTTCTCTAATTAGTGAAATATCACTGTCTAAATAATTATTCTATAAATTATGCGATGTAATTTATATATTAATTTATGTTCTTAGTAACAACACTTTCTTTGCTTGGCCACATGACAACTTTCTTTGTCTCCTGTAGAATTGGACTTTGGTTGAAGAACATTGCATGTGTAGTTTGTGCCATGTATATTTTATATTATACACTTTTAGAGTTCCTCTTTTGCTAATTAACAAAGCTAAGATTGTACTTTTGCTAAACGTTTCGTCCCTAAACCTAGCTCTGCCTCATCAAGTTATTGTTCTGCCGTATTCTCTGCAGGAGTGAAGCAACCGTTATCCAAAAAATCATTCAAAGGATATCTCTTGAATTGGATCATAAATTCCCAAATGTTCCAGGGCACCTTGTTGGAATGGACTCCCATGTGAAGGAAATGTTGGATTTATGCATGTGTGAAGGGTTGGATTGTGTCCACTTTGTTGGGATTTGCGGGATGGGTGGAATTGGCAAAACAACTCTTGCCTGGGAAATTTGTCGTAGAAAATATAGTGACTTTGAAGCTTGGTGCTTTCTTGAAAATGTCAGAGAAGATGCCAAAAGTAAAGGTTTAGTTTCTTTGCAAAAAAAACTTCTTTCTAAGATCTTTTGGGGAACAGAAATAATTATACATGATTCTTATGATGGAATTAATGTCATAGGCACTAGACTATGCAATAAAAAAGTTCTTATTGTTCTAGATGATGTGAATGAGGAAAAACAACTAGAAGCATTAGCAGGGAATGTTGGTTGGTTTGGTCCAGGGAGTATAATCATTGTAACAAGTAGAGATAGGCATTTGTTGAGAAGGCATGGAGTGAAACATATATATGAAGCTAAGGAGCTGAATAAAGATGAAGCTTTGGAGCTTTTTAGTTGGAAGGCTTTCAAGAAACCTCATCCAGAACAAAATTATGTGGATTTGTCTATGGAATTTGTGAGATATGCTAATGGCCTTCCTTTAGCTCTAAAAGTTTTAGGTTCTTCATTGTTTGGTAGAACACCTGATGTATGGAGAAATGCTCGAGATAAACTAGTAGCAAACCCTAATAGAGACATTATGAAAATACTTCAAATAAGTTTAGTTGGGCTAGATTATACACAGAGAGAATTGTTTTTAGATATTGCGTGTTTCTTTAAAGGAGAGCAAGTATCTTGCGTAAGAGATACTTTAGAAAGTTTAGGTCACTATCCTGATTGTGATATTGATGTCCTTACGGACAAATCTCTCATAACCATTGGACCAAATGGAACTTTGTCGATGCATGATTTGCTGCAAGAAATGGGTCAAGACATTGTTCGCTGCGAATCTCCTAAAGAGCCCGGTAGACGTAGTAGGTTATGGTGTTATAAGGATGTCCTGCATGTATTGAAAAATAATACTGTAAGTTGACAAGTCTAAACTTGAATTTTGTGAAGTATATATATTATTTCAAATTCTATCAAGATTTTTCCTAATTTTTTTGTTCTTGGTTTCTAGGGAACAGAGTTTGTTGAAGGTATAGTCCTAAAGATGCCTGTGGATAAAAATGAACCCTTAAGTGCTGAAGTATTCTCAAAGATGAAAAATTTGAGGTTTCTTAAAATTGGTTGTGGATTACCTCTACAAGGCTTTGATAGAGGTGATGTCCAACTTCCAAAGGGCCTAAGTTATCTTCCTAATGAGTTACGTGTAATAGATTGGCATGGATATCCTTTAATATCCATGCCAACCAATTTCCAACCATGTAAACTTGTTGAATTGAGAATGCATTCCAGTGGCATAAAAAAATTATGGAAAGGAATTATGGTAAGATTTTCACTTATGTTAATTTGTATTTCCTTTGTTTTCATTAAGGTTTGAGTTTGTCTAATTATTTATTGGTTTAAAACAGATTTTAAACGAGTTAAAACTCATTGACCTGAGTGACTCTCAAAAGTTAATTGAGATCCCGGACCTTAGTGGAGCCTCAAATCTTGAGAAATTAATTCTTCTAAATTGTACAAGACTACGCAAGATTCATGCATCTGTTGGAGATCTCAAAAAGCTTATTCAATTGGATCTGAATGGTTGCAAAAACCTTTCAAATCTTCCTAATGCAATTTATAGTTTGATGTCTCTAAAAATTTTCAATTTATCTGGCTGCTTAAAACTTGTGAAATTGCGAGAAAACCTAGGAAATCTTGAAGGCTTAGAGGAGTTAAATGTGAGTAGAACTCCTATAGGAGGGCTATTTTCGTCCTCCAATCGCTTAAAAAATCTCAAAAAGCACCTCAATTTTCCTTTATTCCAAAGGAGTCCAGATCCCATGGGCACGTTAACGTCGCGAACTTTATCAAGCTTATCCTCTTTGACAAATCTTAATCTAAGTTATTGCAATCTTCAGGCAGTCCCTGATGCTATTGGCCGTTTAACCTCTCTAAATTATTTAGATCTACGTGCAAATAATTTCATTTGCCTTCCTAAAGATATCACTCTATTATCCAATCTGAACAAACTTGATTTGAGTGATTGCAAGGATCTACGATTACTGCCAGAGCTTCCATTAAATATTAGGAATTTAGAGGCAGTTGGTTGTGCCTCGCTGGAAACATTAACCTTAAGACTAAAAGATGGTTTTTGTCCCAGTCTCTCTCTTATTGGCTGCGACAAATTGTTCAAGAATCGAAGTTTCAGTGACATGTTCTCAACAATGCTGCCAATTCCGGTATCTCCCTCTCCCTCTCCCTCTCTCTCTCTCTCTCTCTCTCTCTCTCTCTCTCTCGTGAAGTTCTAAACATCTTGATTTGTGTGTTTCAGATACCTGATTATTTCGGTTGGGGAAAATTTATTATACCCGGACGTGAAATTCCGAAATGGTTTAGCTATCAAAGTGAGGGGACTTCATTGAATCTGCAAGGGCCTTTAGGTTTTACAGGAATCGCTGTGTGTGTTGTTTTAATAATGTACCCCCATCCTTCAAGTCACGTACCTCCTTTGGAGGGTTATAGTGTTGGTTGTTCCTGTTTTGTCGATGGAACTATAAGTTTAGGAGTAACGGAGTTGTTTTTGGAACAAATTAGTAAGATTGGTTCATGTCACCTTTGGATAAGATATTTTCCTCTCAAAAGGAAAAGGGGCAAGGAATTGAGTCAGATTAAACTTGAAATAAGTCACAGCGGTCCAGGCTTGGTGGTGACGAAATGTGGAGCCCGTTTGCTATACGAGCAAGACATTGAAGATCTCAAAGAAAAGATGCCTGGGTCGAGCAGCTGCAGCATCACTCCTTACGAGGATAATTTAGACGATTCAGCAAAAGATACCAAAATTAAGCAAAGTCAAGATGACTTTGAAGGAGATGGGGCAGGACCTAGTGGAGAAGGTACCTCTAATGAAGTAGACGAGCCACAGCCAAAGTGGATACATACAACACCCTAATCTAATTGAAAATTGGATTGGGAATTTATGCACACAAAGACAAGGCGACTCTAATTGTGAGGAAGAGGAATCCTAGTGACAATGGTAGCATTGATGACTCTGCAAGGTTCTATCTTTGATTTTTTGTAAGTCATCATGTTTCTCTCTCTTACTGATCTTGTTTGTTTGTAGCTGTATTTTTAATTATTTATCATTATTTAAAAATTCATTGGCTTTTGCTTGCATATCTTTTTCTTTTTAACTTGTGATAAGGCCATATGAGGGCCATATGAGTTTAAGTAATTGGGTTTGGTTAATGTATACTATTATTTATTTAGTAATCCATTTTAGGAAATTTTTTTATAGAAAATTTTCAATTTTTAATAAAAAGTGTCCTAAAATGGTTCACTAAAGTTTGCCCTAAGAAGTTTTCTAAAATGGTTTATTAATGTATAACATATGCTTAGTGAAACCCTAAGTAATTTGTGATTGCTCTTCCTGCTAGTTGCCTTATATTGGGTACGACTGTACGAGGAAGTTTTTGGACTTCGTTGGAATGGAGAAACTGTGTCATACTTGCATTGCTTGCTGACGGGAAAGCATGTACATCTATTGTATGGTAGTCATTTTTGTTCAATTGTGTTGGAGGGTATATTTGGCACTCTTGTTGCTCCTTTTTTTTTTTAATATTATTTTCTACAATTTTATTCTGATTTTTCAAACATCTATTGTGAACCAATCTGCTCTGTTCCTCCTGTTCTGTTGGTTGTGGCCATTCTATTAGGAACCTTCTCATTGTAGCATGATGGATATCTGTTTATCCATATTGTCCAGAGGATAGCACTACTTTCCTGTACGTACAAGTGACATTCCATGAACATGATCAGCTTTATAATCCTCTAAGATCATCTTCAGCCATTGATGTACCGATGGAATTGAGTCCTCTCTGATATTCGAGGGTGAAGCAAACCACAATGCCCTTGCAAATGGGTATTTGGTAAGTAAGTGGCCCAATGTTTCTTCTCCTTCTTCACACATTACACATCCTGAATTGACAGTAATTTTTCTTTTAACAAGTTCAGTCCTAATGGGGGAGCCCATTGTGCAAAAGTCACCATCTTTCTCACTCTAAAGAATATTGTTTATTTGTAGCAGTATATTTATATTTTCTTCTTAAATTCATTCGCATATGCTTGCATTTCTCTCTTTTTAATCAGTGACAAGGGCCATTTTATTGGACTTTGTTGGTGAGGACAAATTGTTGCACTGCTAGCAGACAAGAAGATAGGTGCAACTGATTGTGTGCTCATCATTTTTGTTCAATTATGGGAGGGTAAAATCCACACTCATTTTAGTCTCTCCTTATAGTATTTATTACAATTTTCCATAGGAGAATGCAATAGATGCTTGCAATCCCAGTGTCGTTGTAAAATCAAATGGAAAGAAGAAATTGCAAACATCTGCACTCTTGTTGCTCTCGATGAGTATTTTTAATTTCTCTCTGTAAAATATTTGTAGTTGAGGGATTATCTGCTATCAACTAAGGATTCATCTTTATTGAGGATTCGATTGCTAGAAATATGCCAAGCTTGACAGTGCCGAATTGTGGGTTAGTCTTGTAAATTCTAACATGCTGATATACAGAGTTTACCTTGTGGGTAATTCTCAGATTATTATTATTTTTTGTTTTTTGGAATCAGTGCAGTCACATTGAGGTTTCAGTTGTAAGCAACTTCCCATTTTTGATGGTGCTGAAGTGTGGGAGAGGTTTCTTATTCCCTCAAGAGCTTGAAGAGTTTGGGCAAACAATCATTGAGTGCTCTATTGATGAGCCTTCTCACAATGTGGATTTCATCCATCAATCAGTAGCAAGTGATACTCCAAATGATAAGTAAAAGAGTGAAGCTGGTTGCTCCTATGAGGACCCATATCCTGGAAGGTTGAGAAGACTTCTTTATCTGGAGCAGATCATTACAAATAACGTCTATTTTGAGGACCAACACCCTGATAATCAACACCACCAAAATGATTTAATGGTAATAAATGTGTGTATTTTCTATTAAAATACTATCAATCTCTCTCTCTCTCTCTCTCATTGGATTACATGCTTCTGTTTTACAAGACTTTGATTATTATATAATTCTTGTCAAATTCTAGAGTGGTTCAACCATTTTAGTGGTGAGCCACCTCAGAACCTTGCCTTAAGACACTTGCACCATCATGTAAAGAATATCATCAGCATACCTGTTTTAGTTGTAAAGAATATCATCAGCATGTCACCAAGCCAGCTACAAAATAATTTTTTCCATCCCCCATAGATCTTATTAACTGTCTTGTTCGCTCTCTAAGCTTAAGGAGTTTCCTTTATCCCCAAATTTTTTTTGAGAAATTTTAGTCATCCAAAAGGATCTTTCTCTTTGCAGATTTTCTTTTATCCAAGCCACCAAAATTGAGCCAGCTTGAGCAAAAACATTTCATTTATATCTCATGAATGTTGATTTGTTATAGTCCTCAACTCTCTTGTGCCCCACACATATTGAAGATGTAGCTGTCATTGGTGTTACTAGCAAGGATTGTCATTGGATTGATTGGACGCAAGAAAGGCTTTGTCATTGATTTAAGAATTTCTATATCTGTAGTTTGTATACTTCTAATTTGTTGGAATGGACCTAGATAAGTGATGCCACCACCTGATAATATTACAAAATGTACTTCATTTGACGATAGAAAAGACTTTATTAGTTGAGCTAAGTCATTGTTTTAGTTGTTGTCGTCTTTGTTTTAACCCTTGTAAGCTACAAAGCATGGATGAGATGTGTTGTATATGTGGTAAAGAGGGAAATGTTTAAAACTATCTGCAAACATGATACTAATGTAGTAGGTTTGTATATATATATATATATTTTGTGTGGATTAGTGGTTAATATAAACTAGTCGCAGATCTCGCGCGTTTAAGGTGGTCTCATTAAATTGACTTTTGCAGTTTGGACTAATTTAATAAATAGTAATGTATTTCATAATCATATTTTTATTTGTTACAGTGACCATCACAAATGTAAGATATAATTTTTGTCATTCAAAAATGAAAACAATATCATTTTTCTCAAGTATTCAAAAGGTTGAAAAATATTAATTTCTTAATAAAAATTATTTATAACATTTTATGTATCATTAAAAAGTAACTAAAATTTGGAAATTATTTTTTAGCTATACCTTAGCTTTTGGAACCTTGTTTTGGTGGGATTAATGGTGTAGAAAAGGAAGTTTTGGGTTTTGTCTGAGTTGACATAAATAAATCTCACGATTTTGTGGATGATTGTTCAGTAATTTTATCATGTGTATGTATTGGTTTCTTGAAAAGTTAGTGGATGTTGTTTCTCGGTTTGATTTACAAATGGGTTCTTGATGGTGAATGTTTTGTGTAAATGTGTTGAATTCTGTTGGTTTGTAGAGTAGGTTTCTGGGTTTGATTAAAAATGGGTTTTTGGTGGTGAATGGTTTGTGTAAATGTGTTGAATTTTATTGGTTTTAATAGGATATGTTTCTGGGTTCATTTAGAGATGGGGTTTTGGTGGTGAATAATTTTGTGTTGGTTTTAACAGAATAAAAGAAGAATTTATAAGAAAATAAAGGAATGGCGGAGCAGGGATTGGAAGGGAGCCAACCAGTTGATCTCAAGAAGCACCCTTTTGGGATTGTCCCTACCCTTCAGTGAGTTCCTTTTCTTTTTTTGTCACAAATTCATTATGTACCATTCTAATATATATGTGCCTGTTTGGTTGACTAAGCTTCATGTATAATCTCTAAAAGATAAGTATCCTGATATGGACGTGTGCCAAATTTTGTAAGACCAGGAAGAGGAGAATGCAGTGCATAATATGTTGTGAGGATCATAGGTTTTTATGATGTTGTAATGGCTAGTATGTGTTTGTACTTATATGTCTGTCATTGCATTGTAATTGTTATTTTTTTTTTTTGTGTGTCTAACAATGGTAATGATATGGATTCTGATGTGGGTCAATTGCTGTACAATGTTGATGTTATGGTGTGGCTGTATGTTTGTTGTGATTGACATTTTGTATCCAGCAATATGAAATTACAGTTGTGCTCTGGCTACTGTGGGAATGAGTGTGAATGTGTTTTGGTGTTTTGAATGTAAATGCTGGGGTTTGCCTAACTCTTAGTTTGGTTCCTGCATTCACTATGATTTTCTGTCACTCCTGTCTCGAGAATGGATGTGTGACTAGAGCCTCACATTTCAACCCTTTTTTTTCTTTGATTTTGGCTGGTTTCTGAATAATTAGATACTTTATGATTCAAATAAGTTTAGTGCGCGCGCACGCACACACAAAAGACAATTTCTTGTACTTGGGTGGATTCTAGTTGCTTATTCTTGATAGATTTTATTACTTTCTTACTCTGATTTATTAAAAAATGAGCACTGAAGCCTGGAGATGTATATTGCTGGAAGAGTTGAATATTAATTCTGCTTTCTGATGGATATGGATCTCTTGGTTAGATAGATTTGTGTCCTCATGATCTTCAGATTATATAAAATAAAAGACTAGTTTATTACTTTGTCCCTTCCTGTATGTGGCTTTGTTGATGAATTGGACATTGCAATAACTGACTTATGTTATTTACTCCCAGAATTTGTAGCCTAAAACATGGTAGTGTTGTCACTTCAGGAAATTGTGTCTTCAGTAAATTTGGACTGCAAGTTGGATCTTAAGGCCATTCCACTTCAAGCTCGTCATGCAGAATACAATCCCAAGGTATGGGACGTTTGTGGGCATGGCTCTCTCTCTCTCTCTCTCTCTCTCTCTCTCTCTCTTTTTGGGGGGGTTGGGGGGGGTCATGCTGGGTGTTCCTTATCTATTTATCCTTTTTGAATCCAGTCGACGTTGGAATATATTTGCTTACTCTATGAAAGCTTGGTTTAAGCCATTGATTTTCTATGAATTCAATGACTCCTAAAAGCTATTTTTCCTCTTTTTTGTTTTCTTTTTTTTCCCCCTGTTTTTTTAATGGTTTTGATTTGGCAAAGATGGTTAAGCTTGTTTCTTGTTTCAGTTAGAGTTGTGTTTTGGGTTTTATATCAATAACATTTAAATTTTACATTTGTAGTGTTCTTGCAGCATTTTGCTGCTGTAATTATGAGGATAAGGGAACCAAAAACCACAGCCTTGATTTTTGCCTCTGGGAAGATGGTAAGTTTTGACCAAGCATTTGGTACCTTTCTAAGTACAACAGAAGAAGTTCTCTTTATATGCTGTTTTATATGCCTTCAAAGTGCCATCTGGGTTTATTTTTGTTGTTATCTCTCTATCTCTCAATCAAAAATCTCTATTCTTGAAGATTAACATTATGGTTCATTGATCTGTACTAGAGTGGTAAGTGAAAAATAAGCCCATCTATGTGTCATTTACTTAGAAATTTGTGACGAGAAGAATTGTTTTTCAATTTGTGGATGGATGAAGCCAATAAGTGCTACCTGTTCCTCCTGTTGTTAAATGAATCCACTATTTTAGCTAATTTTCTTTGTTTGGAATCTTAAGTTGGTGCTTTCTATCTGAAAGCTTGCTATGTTGTTCTCTTTAAAATAGACATACATGGTTTGGCATCTTTGCTGTTTTTTTATTTCTAAGATTTTTTAATGATTATATGAATACCAAAAGTTTAGGTTTGTACCGGAGCTAAGAGTGAACAACAGTCGAATTTGGCAGCAGGAAGGTAATGGATCAAAGTTATAATATAGTTTTGGTGGCTGACTTCATGTGTGTACTGGAATGAAATATTTCGGTGTTGGTGCATTCCAGTGTACTTTTCTGGGATTATCCTTTGCGCGTGTGTGTATTCCCGGCATAACCTCATTCCAATATTGGGGCATACCAATTTTATCAAAATAACCTTGTCAGTCTGAAAAGTTTTCAAAATAGAATAAGAATTGGTATCTGCACAAAACAGTAAAATTAGCTGAACTAATTGGAATTGGAACTGATCAATGCCCCAAATCATTGGCAAATGTTACCTTTGGGTTGTGTATCAGTGTGGTAACCAGTACAATATATTCAGCTGAAATAGTACAGTATTCAAGTTCATAATGCATGCCTTTAAACCTTCAGGCAGCTGCATACATAAGTTTTTAAACATAGAGCCATCTGGGAGATGCAGAAGAGTATCCAGATTCCGGAACCCTATAGCTTGTTGTTTGCGAGTGAGCTCTAGCCTAAATAGCACCTGCTCCCCTTGTAGGAGTGGGTGAGGTCATGGGTTGGGTGAGTATAAGAAATACTCAAAAAGGATTTGATAATTGTTGAGTCATAAATGTTTCTGTTTAGGTACCTTTTTGGTCTAGCAAAGTTTCAACCATGTTTTGTAACAATTTTAAAACTTTGAGAATTGAAATTGATTGTGTTCTCATTCTGGTGGTCAGTATGAGCCAGAGCTGTTCCCAGGGTTGATCTATTGCATGAAACAACCAAAGATTGTGCTGCTTATTTTTGTGTCAGGAAAAATCGTTCTTACTGGAGCTAAGGTGATATCACTATACTCCTTTTTTTTTTGTTCTGCCCTCCCAGGTTTTATATGCTATTCTGGTTGGATCTGATCAGCATTGTTTCATTTTCAATCTTAAGGTGAGAGATGAGACCTATACAGCCTTTCAGAACATATACTCGGTGCTTAAGGAGTTCAGGAAAAACCAGCAATGGTATGTTGCACAATTGTAATATTTTTGTTAAGATCCATGGTGCAGGGACCAGATTATTCATGCTAAATCCAACTCTTATTTACAGATTCCTTGTTAAATCTTTCAGTAAAGGGTATTTATGTTCATAATACCCTTTTAAATCAGATTTTTTAGATTAAAATTTGGAAATTATGACTGGTTGGGACTGTCATAGATTGTAGTAGCACAAGTATTTTTCATTTCACATGAACTTCTAGACTATTAAATTGAGCACTGCAGATTAAAAGATAATTTTGGGTCCCATCATATTTTGAACTTGATTATTTCAAGGTGTTGAGGTTCCATTTAGAGGTTGTTTACTGTAAGGGTCGAAAGTGGTACACATATCACTAGTGTTGGTAAAAGAGTCAACCGCACAGGTCTCTTGGCGCCAAGGGCCCTAGGCGCAAAGAGCAACTGTGCACTTGATTGAAGTAAAGAGCACCTTTTTCAAATATATTATCTTATAACCTCTAATAGAATTATTCATGATAAATAATAAAAATAAAATAAAAACTCAAGCTTTTTAATATTTTACCTTTTAAGTAAGTGCAATTGTATAAGTTCAAATTTTACTTTAGTTATTTCAATTTCTTAAAATTTTAATATGGTAAGTCGAAAATAACTATTAATGGACAATATGATAATACTTTAATCATAGAAAGTTTAAACATAAAATTTTATATAATTGTCTTGTGCTTTATAAAATACATATACACGATAGTTATGATCAAATGATGTATATGGTTCCATCAACATACATCTAAAAGGCCAAGACCAAAAGCATAAGAGAGAATAGTATGTTAGCCTTATTTTTATCTTTCGACATGTTAAATTTTTTTTTTTAAAATTGCTTTTATAATACAATACTTTAAGAATAGTGTTTTTATGATAAGTCAATGGTCCTGTCCATGTCATTTTCTTCAAGATCAAACAATTAACTTAAATAACATATATCTTTTTTGGCAATAAAACAGAAAAACGTGTCTAGGTGTGCTTTGTGCTTCTTCAAAAAGTGCCAAAAAAGCATGTCTAAGGCGTGCTTCTTGAAACGGGCTTTGCTTTGGCCAAGCAAAGCGCTTAGATTTTGGGGCTTTGAGCTTTAAGCTTCAAGGTGCACTTGGTGTACTTCTAACAAAACTGTATATCACCTCTGGCCAGATAGGATTCAGGGGATTTGATGGGGGGATTGAGGATGTTAGGAGAGTCCTGTCCTTGGCTCCTCCCCCTCTGTAGAGTACAATTGAGGATGTTGATTTTTTCTCAGGCCATGCTGACAACAGACTGAGTTTAATGCCCTTGATTTTACAGGGGCATCTTGTTGGCATTTTTTGGCTTGTGAGGAATGTTGTGCGAATGATTTTTTTTCTTTGGAGGAATGTTTTACAGGTATACCAAGGTGAACTCAGATCATTTGTTTTGAATTTGATGCAGATTTTGTGGGAAGAGAAGCCAGATCTTGTTTGCAAAAGTTAGGAGGTGGAATACCTGGCAATGTAGCTGCTGAGCCTGGATTGAACTGTAAATATAAAAGCAAATTGTGCATCGGTTCTCTGGTTTTTAAGTTAAAAAAGATGTGTTCAGTGTCTGCATTTAATTTGCTTGGCTCTGATGTAGTAGTGGGTGAAGAACCATATATTTTACAGAGTTGTTGACGAAAAAAAAAAAACAGATGGGGAAATAAGAGAGAATAATAATTTTTAACTTTCTGTTGGACTTTTGCTTTTGCTGTTTGGATAGAATGTAATTTTATGAAACTTGAATCGACTCTATTGTGCTATGATGCTATCTGTTGGTGCATTTGGATGTTATAATTGTAGTGAGAAAAAGAAAAAAAAAAAAAAAAAGGAGCTTTTAAAAAGCTGTACATAAACAACGGAAAAAAAGTTAATCCATCCGAACGTACTAGCACTGCAAACGTGGGACATTACTGAAGAGAATGTGATCACCAGCCCTTGATTGAATTAGGGTCTCATACAGATAATCGAGAGAGAGACGAGAGAGACAGTTTTATAGATACTATAGAGTTTTAGCCTCCATATATAAAGACTTGTTCAAAGTCGAAATTGGAAATGTACAGGGAATTAATATTGTAGGCACAGTACTTTTGTCTCTTGCAAACAGTGACTTTTGTCTCTTGCAAACAGTGACTTTTGTCTCTTGCAATCCCTCATTGTTTGCAAGCATGACAGTACAACCGTGTGAGTTGTGGCATATGGCATTTCAATTCAAACTGCATGCCACTTGATCTCCTCTTGGCAATTTCTTTGAGCTAACACAGTGAAAATTAGAGTGCATGAATCTGGACCGACAGAAGCTAGCCAGGTCGGTATTCAAGTTGGCAATGCGTGTGCACTGCGACAGTTGCAAATGCAAATTGCAATGCTTGTTGAGTTGCAGACATTTATTTTATTTTATTTTTTGCCTGGTGCATATAATAGGCACACAACATGGGGTTTATTTGAGGAGAAATTATACAGTTCTTGTGGTAAATCACATCACTTGCCCCATATCGAGTTTTACTCTCACTATTTTACATTGAAAGGTTAAAAATTTGAAGTCTCTTGCATTGAATCCAATGACAACACACCATTGAATTGGATTTGTGACGTATGAAATGCAGGAAGCACAGCTTAACTCATATATATATATATATATATATATATTTATGGTTTTTTTGAAGGAAAATTTTAAAACACATATAGTGTTAATTTAATCAAGGGGTTTTAAACTACAAGCATAATGTTTGAGGTGTTGTTTGGAAGATTGAAAAATTGTGGAGCTTTATCCTTTGTTGTATACTCTATTGGGTGTCTGCACGCAAATTGGTTTTCCTTACCTCATTAGTATTGCCTAGTCTATTTTCAGATTCAGTAGACTAGCTTGTGTCTGGAAAATGTGAACTTAAATTTCTACAGTTGCTGTGGACTAAGCGACTCCAAAGGATGTATAATTTAATTTAATTCTTGTATTGAGAATTGAATCAAGTCTCTGTTAAGATGATCATAGACCTTAACCCCATAAAAAGAAAAAAGAAAGAAAAAAAAAGGTGATGGTAATGGTAGCCCTTCATGTTCCACTTGTCATAATTTCTGTATGCTTAAATTGGGCAGTAGCTATTAGCATTTCCATAACTACCTTCTTCCTCATCTAAAAAGGCAAAACAAAAAGAGAAAATGTCCTATCTGGTGATGGCTTTAAGAAGTTATTTGGATGCAGAACTGCTAAAGGTTTAAATTTCAGTAGAAGCAAATTGTATTTGCCTTTTGCTACAAAAAATTTAACTATCTAAAGATTGTACTGCTGTGCTTCTGTCATGTATCTAGTGTTAACAGAGGCTTATTTTGTTATTAACTGTTTAGTGCCTTTTGGGGCCTTATGGAACACAGTTATCATTATTTTCTTTCCATCATTTAAATATAATATATATATATATATATATATATATATATATTAATGTATGCAATAATGTATTATGCCTTTACACATTATAAAACTAATTGTATCTTACTAATCATGATAGGTTCATCACTTTTTACTATCATGACTTTAAATGTGTTTGAACCTAAATGTAACTTAAGAACTTATAATCACAAATACATGTAATACAAACAATATCAATAGAGACACCATTTATTTATTTATTTATTTTTAGTTTATACTCATTAAAAAAAAAAACTCATATGTCATCACTGTATTCATATTTGTAATTTTCCATGCTAATGTAGTATTCAAGGTTAGATTGAAGAATTCAGTTCCACGCATACTTAGAGAACCATATGTCATTTTCATAAACTTCAAGAGGAAGAGATAATAAACACCCACTTCAGTCCAATCTGGCCCATTTTGATCAATTTGGTTTAATTTCATCCAATTCGGTCCATTTTGGTCTACTTTAGTCCATTTGGTTAACTTCAGTCCATTTTGGGTGACTATAAGTATAAACTAAAAGTAAATAAAGCTATTATCTTTATCTCTTAAAGTTGAAGAAAATACTACACTTATATTTTCTTCTAAAAAAAAGGTGACTATGCTATTTCTCTCTCTAGATATTTAATTCTTTCTTGCAACATTATTTTAGGTTGATGAATTTTTATGTTTTTTAATATCGCTACTTTGGGTTGACGTGTTCTTATGTTGTATTGTTGTGCCTTTTGAGTTTTCCACCACAAGTCCTCTCTCTTCCTCTTATAACTTTGGTTTGTTCTTTTTTTGAGTTAATCATTCATTTGTTTGAAAGTGAGAATTTGAGTTTATACAAAATACAATCTACATGACTATGTATTTAAATGTGCCTATCAATCATTTGAGTAATATCAATTGTAATTATGTGATAAGTTTTGATTATCATGATAATCTCCTTAAGAGAATGAGAATTTTAAAACTAAAAATTTTAGTTCTACTAAAAGAAATTAAAAAATATAATAACCTAAGGTGAGTGGAACAGGAGATTGCAGGACTGTCCATGGGTCAGGTTTGTGCCCAACCCAAACTTGACCCGAAAACTTTGGGTAGGGAAAAAAGTAACATGAAACCAACTAGGAAGACTTGTCGGATCGGCCAATTCAGTTCTTGTTGGGTATTGGGTTGTATTGGTTGGTTTTAGGTTTTAGGTTTTGTTAACGAGGTTGATATTTGGTTGAATCCATCAAGATCTGGCATAGATTTCGTCGAATAACAATGAGATCTTGCTGAATCTTGAAGAATCTAGACTAGATCTTGTTGGATCTAGACGAATCTGAGAGAGAGAGAGAGAGAGAGAGAGAGAGAGAGAGAGAGAGAGAGAGAGAGAGAGAGAGAGAGAGAGAGGGTTAGGGATGGTGTTACCGTGAAAGACCTTTAATTGGTTCAATTTTTGTTGGGTTTCAATACCTAAAACCGCCACTCGACCCACACCCTTCAGGCTTTAACGTCAAAGACCCACTACCGACTGTGGGTTGCTCTTATTGGGTTGGTCTCAATTCGAGCGGCATCGGGTTGGTTGGTTCTAGGAGTTATTGGTGGCTGTGGACAACCTTAACCGAGGGAATAGTTAGATACTCAAAGATGTCTGAATACCTTTATCTATATAAAAAAAGAAAGAAAATATTATGTACTATATATAATAGCAAAAGCCTTTTCCTGCAATTAAGGAGGTGCTGCCATGTAGGAAAAATGCACCTTTAAAAACTTGCCACGATTACAATTAAAATGTCAAAAGTTACATTGTTTTGCTAAAACACGTCTAAAAATTGAAACCTAAAACACTGCGTTATAATAAAACCTAAAATTCGGTTTAGAGAGACATACGTTGCGGAAAGAAAAGGAGAATGACAAAAAAAGAGAACGATAGAGAAAGAGATTCAATCTGTCATAGATGGTGGAGAGCGAAAAATCTGAGACCTTTGCCACCATCAGACCACCGTACCCTCTATTGGTATAGTCTTTGTTTTTTTGTACTAAAGGTCAGCATACTCCTTTCCTCTTTAAATACTTTTTTTGTTGTTTGAAAGACTGAAACTCCTCACCATTGTTTTTCCTATTCGAATTAGAATCTTAAATCTTCAATCTATCTATGTTTTTGAATTCCAAAATGGGTAATTCCCAGGGATATTTGGAGACTAGCATAGTGAGGGGATAGAATATGGTAAGTTAACATGGGTTTGAAAGATATTTGCAAACTAGCATCTAGAGTTTTAGAAACTCGAGTTTCATATAAAACTCGAGGCTTAAAGACTCACTTCCTACTTGCTGAGTTGGACATGTTTATGCCACATAGATCTTGAGTCTTTTACACTCGATTTCAAAAAACACACAAGAAAGAAGTACAAACCCAGAAAAAGAAGAAAGAACCTAGAAGAAAGAAGGAAACCCAGAAGAAAGAAAGAAAGAAAGAAGAAGAAGATCCACAGCAAAGAAGAAGACCCACGGCACACAAACCAAGTCTCCATCAAGCACATCCCGATCGTTGATCTACGATACAGTTCACGATCTCCATCACCGAGCAAACGATTTGAACAAATTACACACAACTCATAAAGATGTGAATGATTTGAAAAGAAAAAGCTATGGATGAGAGATGAAATTCAATGAGATTTGAGATTTTACAGATAGTTTTGTTTAGGTCTTATTCTTCTTTTTTCTTTTTCTCCGTGGATCTCTTCCTCTTCTTTCACAGTCTCTCGACTCAAAGTTTTTAGCAAGGTTAGTACGCATTGGAATTCGAGTCTTAGAGACTCGAGTTCCACGTGAAATTTTTATCCACGTCAACTGTCTCAGAACTCTGGAACTCAAGTTTTTAAAACTCGATTTGCTATTAAACTTGAGTTTTAAAAACTTGAGATGCTAGTTTTCCACTTTCTTTCGCAACTTGTCAACTAACAAAATTCTTCTAATAATAAAGTTAAATGGAAAAAAAATTTGGTAGTTCCCCTTACTTAATTTTCTAGGGTTCTTCTTTTACCCCTTTTTAAATAAAAAAAAAATTTAAATGGGTTGATTTTCTTTCTTTGGATGCTTTGGTTCCAAATTGTCCTTCTATATATTTTTTTGTGGTAACATTAGGGATTTTGCCCTTGATTTACTATGGTTAAAAGTCAAAATTCACCTTGGATTATTTAAAATCTGAATGTATTAGACAAAAAACTTAATTTTTAATACACAATTTGTTTGATAAAATTACTGATTGATCTTTTGTTTGGTTCTAGAATTCTTAATCCACGTTGCCAATTAAATTGTGTAAGGTTGTTTCGTACGCATTTCAAAACTCTAAAAAGTTTTTTTTTTTGGTTGAATGGGTTTAGATTTGATTTGTTTTTGTTTTGGGTTTTCTATCAAAATTTTTGTTTCCTCAATTTTAGATATTTGCTTTTGTTTCAGGCTTTTGGGTTTTCTATCAAAATGTTTGTTTCCTCAATTCTAAATATTTGCTTTTGTTTTGTTTTTGTTCTTTTTTTTTTTCTTTTTTCTTTAAGATTAAAGCAATCACTAAATCATTGAGGTTGTAAGATTGAAATCATTGGGTATTTCCATTTCTAACATTTATTTTCCTTCTTCAATCTTATTTTAGGCTTTTCCTGCCAGAACATCATGCACCAGATAGAGTCTGTAAGGCATACAAAGACAAGCCACATACTATAACTGGTAAAGTTATTGTTTTATTTATTTTTTTCCTTTTCGTTCTCAAATCTAGAGATTGAATATGATTTAGGTTTGAATTTCTTGGTTGGATTGGTTTAGATTTAGTTATAGTTAGATTTGGTTTTGAGTTAGGCTTCCATTAGCATGCCTCTGATAGGTAATTTGGCCGGCTGTTTATTTTTTACATTTTAAATTATTATTGTGTTAGTTCTAGCTTGAATTAGATTGGTTTGGTTTTGAGTGATCATTTACGAAATTCATTGTATTTGTTTCTGAAGAGAAAAATAAAGAAATTGTCACCTACAATTCCATCTTCTTCCACTTTTCTACTCCTTCCCTGTAACAAGAAAGGTTCCATTCTTAATTTCTGATCTTACATAGTTTGTGCCTTATTATTCTTTCTACCCCATTCACTGTTGTTTATATAATTATATTCCATCTTCCTAATTAATCTTTCCTTTCTATTCAGTATTTTTCTCCAATCGTAGAATACTGATTTTCGATGCCAGATAAAGCCATTGGATTTTCTACAAAAGGAATTACTCAATCAAGGTTAAAGGTTTGGCTACTTGTTATCCTAATCTCCCATTTATTTTTTTCAATTTCTTGAGTTCTATTTTGTCGATTATTGTATTGGTTAGATTTTTTTTTTTTTGGGCTGATTTTTGTTAGATTTGTACTTTTTTTTTTTGGTTTGCCCCTGAAATTTGAATTGATTTATGTTTTGTTGATTACCGTATTTTGGTTAGATTTTGTTTTTTTTTTTTTTTGGCAGTTTTTTTGTTAGATATTTTTTTTTTTTTTTTTTCGTTTGCCTCTGAATTTTGAATTCATTTAATTCTAGCATTAAACTCAATGCTTTATAAAAGTTCACACTTTTGAAACTTTTGATTAGATAACTAAAGGAATATGAATGCTGCTTAAAGAAAACACACACATTGTTTACATTAAACTTTAGGTAGATGGTATAGCTCCATACTAGAAATTCATAGATGAGTATGTGGATTAAAAAAAACAATTGTTTAAGTTGTTAGTGTTATCCCTTGAATCCTCTGTATAATTGATACATGTGTAATTAATATTTAGGATATAACAGCCCTACAACTCTTTGGTAACAAAGACATTCTTTCTGTTTGGTGGAAAGTGAAGTCCTTTTGGCATTTGTAGCATTGTGTTGTGGTTATATGTTTAATATTCAATTGTAGAGTCCTAAAATAATGTTTTGCAGCTAAAGATGTTATTACTTTACAATTTAATTAAGAGTTTAGTAATGAAAACAATTACCACCGGTTATTGACGGCATTACAAAACTTCAGTAGACTTTTTACTTCCTGTTTTTAGCAAAAAATCCTGCCTCTCAATCTTCAATTATATCAGAATCATCTATGTTATGACTTATGAGTCTGTTTCTACTTTGTTTCTTGAGGAAAATAAAAACAGGAATTTCTTTTATTAATTTGATTAATGTATATATCTTCATCAATATTCTTAATGTGACTCACTTATCAAAGACAAAAATTTTAAGGCTTTTGAAAACAAAATAGATTCATGCCCGGTCATCATTTGCTTCTAAACTCTAATTTCAGTGTAGGTGTGAGGAAGAACGAAGGGTGTTATTCATTTGATGGAGAATTTCTATTTGGACTCATTAGAGAAATTTGTCATTTGTAATTTCATAAATTAGTTTAGTTGCTGTAATATTTTTTTTTCATCTCTGCTAATTTCCTTATTTTGTGTTATACATTTTCATTCTTAGGTTTTCTAACTTTGCCTAATAGAACCACAAAATTACAAGATTTTGGGAGAAATAAAAAGAAGTAGCTTCTTCTTCTGTTGGAATTTTTAATTAAGTTTTTTAGTCTTTGTTGAGTATTATGTAGGTATGACAGCTGCCTATGGGAATGTTTAGAATATCATTGATGGATGTGATGAGGCTTGAGTTGGAGGTATTCAATCTGACTTAGGAGCTTACTAGAGCAAGATGACAAGACAAGATGGTGCTGAACAACCTTGAGAAAACATGTAAGATTCTACAGCTTATTAATATTTTATGTAAAATCAATTTTTGACAGGTTTTAAAATCTGCACCTATTACAAGGAATAAAATTTTTATTTGGTGTAAAATCAGTATTTTTCATAAAAACTATTTTCTAGTTAGATACCTACTTGACTCTTTTTTTGTTCTTGATTTAGTTTTGGTTGATTGGATGAAGTTTGATCCTTTACTAATTTCAGATTTTGTTTGTTCATTTCTCTGTTGCATTTTAATCAATGGTTATTTCTATGTGCAAAAGAATCTTCTTCTATAAGTAGATCAATTGTATTTATGATGTTATATAGCTATTTGTTATTTTTTTGGAACCTCTTTTGTGGTGGTTGTATTTTGGAGTTGGTTAACTAAATCTTATTTATGAATATATTGTCAGTGGTGCCTTTTCTCTGCATGTTATTTGGTCTTTGCATTATGTGGGAGGTATGTCTTTATATAAAAGAAGCTAGATTACTTATGAAACCAATGCTTTCTCAGCCTCCTAATTTTTCACAAAGTCTATCAATGTCACATGAAAATTATAAGCACTGCAACATTGCTATTTTTTTTTCCTTGATGATCAAAAGTGAAGGGCAAATCCAGTGTTAAAAAGAGGAAAAATTAGAACAACAAACCTGGGATTCTACTTTCAGTGGTTTAAAGTGGGTGTGTAGTGTGATCCTCAATAGCCAAGTACTCTTTCTAAGCCTTTTGTTATTTTGGCTAATGAATTATTAACATTCTATTGTAGTTGAAGAAATTATGAGATTAAACGCAATGTTCAAAAGCATGGTTGTTGACAACTTTGGACCTACAAGATTTAGAGATGAAGCATGAAGTCATTAAGCAAGGTTGTTGCAACACATAGGAAAAAACAGCCCTTAAAATTCTAGCAAGTGTCTAGTTTAAAAGTTCAAAAATACCGCATGTTGCACTATTTGAGGGCTTTCAAATTTATCCATTTACTATGCACACAGTTTAAAGCAAAAAATTTTTTTTTAAAATTAAAAAAAAAACTGTTAAATTGAAAGAAATCGAGAGAGAGCTTGATGCCTTTTCTGTTCTAATGTATGACAAACAATATTCCAAAGTTATTATATGAAGACCAAAAGAAAATTACAGTTGTATGGTTATTTGTAATTTTTTTTAGCAAGTCAATGTAGTTAAGTTTTGTTATAGGTGATCTGCAAGTTATTATATGGCAGTTTTTGTTTTATTTTTTCAGGTTTGAGAAAATAGTGTTATAACTTATAAGTTAATATATTGGAAACAAAATTTAGAGTTATGAACTTCAAATGGAAGTTTTAAGACCTAAGGTAAAAGTTTTTGTGAACATGTGTTGAGAGAGAAGCCTATAACTGCCATATAAGAACAATGGCTAAAGAGTTACAAAAAGGTTATTGTTTTTTTTTTTTTTTTTTTTTTGTTTTTTTTTTTTTTTTTTCTTTCTATCAAATTTTTATTGCCTCTCACCCTATTTGCATAATTACCAGGGTTAGGTAATTTAAACTTTTGTTTTAATGGTAGACAATTGCAAACAATGTATTTTGTTGTTGTAGCTTTATGGTTTCTGGTATGTGAATTTTCATTAATAGAACAATGAGTGTGGTTGCTATTAAGTTGACATGTTTTGCGTGTAATTCATTTAGTAGACCATGTTAGGTTGGAGGACACCTCTTATTTTGAGTTTCACACTGTAGAATACATTCAAAGGTCTGAATCAAAATTTTTTGATAGTTTACATTAAAAAAACTGCAAAGATGCTCTTTTCATGTACTTCTTTTCTACAGAACAGGTACAATGTTATTCTAATAATTATTGTTTATTTGTTCCTTAAGCTCATTGGCATATCTAACTGAATCCCAATGAGCCAGGAAATTGTATTTCCTAACAACTTTGAAGTTGTGAAATTCTTGGCTGCCAGAGGGACCAAGATATTATTTGAGATAGTTATGAATGTAGTGCCACCACCACTGTAGAGCTAGCCTTCAACCAATAACCAATTTCCTACCACCTTCATACCGCCAAAATTGCAAAGAGAAACCCCATAAGGCAGAGAGAGAGAGAGAGAGAGAGAGAGAGAAATCTTAAGACCACCTCCACACTCTCCCCATCTCTTGGCTCTTTCTCTCTCCAACAATCCCAAACGTTACTTATGTTGGTTATAGTCTTATATAAGGTGAGTTTATTATTATTATTTCAAACATTTTTCCAATGAATTTATGTTGGTTTGTGGTTTGTAAACTTTGGGTAGTTGTGGATTTGTGTTTGGATGTTGAGACATTTGTTTGTTGCGGTTGATATGACCATTTTGGGGCTTTGGCTGGTGTTTCAGTCCACTAAGAAATTATATACGTTTGTGCATCCTATTCATTTGAAAAAAAGTTTTGGAAATCCGTTACATCAATATAGGCTAACTGCATGAATTCAACATTTTTTGTAACAAAAAATTTGTTTATTGCTTTGTTGTAACTACGGGGCATTTGCATCTCATAAACAGTTAAAAGAGTAGTCAAACTTTACATATGTTGCAGCCTGTAAATAGCAATGAAGCATAAATTTTAGTTTCTAATCTTTTCTTTTTTCTTTTTTAGATCTTATAAAATTTGGGAAATTTAAAACATGATAATTTACTGTTTGTTAGATTGGAGAATGAAGGTTTTTATTTTAATTTTTTCATTAGACTTCCAGTTCTATGAATTTTCTGAAATGTCTTTCAATTACCTCCTTTTAGTGGGCAAGAAAATGATTACAAACTACGTTTAATGATTACCATAAAAATGATTTTTTTTTTCTTAAGCTCATGGTGCAAGTTACAATAGTATAAATGCCCAAATGAATTCCCCAACTGACATTGGCTGAATTTTCTCTTAGATTGTAGATTGATATTGAAATTGTTGAAGTCATTTAATTATCCTTTGTGTTACATCACTACCACAAATGATTTACAATTTATTTATTTTTATTATTATTAAATTTTTTTTTTATGGTAGTAGGTAGACGCCTTACAATTGGTAAACAGTTGAACATACATATACATTACCCTTATCAATTTTAGTATCTTCTACTTGGGTTTTTGCCAAAATTTTCTTTTTTTTTACTCTCTAATCTTCCATGGAAATTCAGCAACACCTTATTAAAAGACAAGAAAAATATGATTATATTCTAATAGATACTTTCCTATGTTTTTTTATTGGATTTTGTTTTATAAGTAAAATTTTGATATAGAAATTTTTATTAGACATGTTTAAAGAAAAAAGAAATGATAAGAGCTATCTAACGGTCATTCATGTGATCTAGATTTTAGATGGTAGAACTAATTTCGCATTTGTATGTGATCTTCATTTGGAATCAATTTAACATTAACATTTTGTTCTGAATCTTCTGATATGTCCAAGTGTGCAAAAAGATCCTCAATGGTTTGGTTGCTTACAACATTAGACCCATAAAGACTTTTAACAGAGAAAGCATAAAGTCCATAAACAAAGGGTTAAACTATTTGACTTTTGGTTTATTTTAGGATTATAAATGTTATTTTGAGCTATGAATCTAAATTTTTATGATGTTATGAAGAAAGGTTTTTGTTTTTCTTCTGCTGTAAGTTTAAATTTTTTCCCATTATTCAAATTATGTTAATATATATTATTATGATGAAGTATTATTTACTTTTGATGATGTTATGTAAAAAAAGAAGTGTACTTTTGATGTTGCTATAAACAAACAACCAGCACAATTAGAAAAATCCCGTGCATTTGCACGGGTTATAAGCTAATATATACAAAACCGAAGTCTTTGGAGCTCCCACAATTTTCCATGTTAGCACGATATTTAAATAAAATTATTTTTGTTTAGTCCAAACTTAACAAGGAATGAAACTCTATCTTTCTAACAAGTCCAACTTAAACTCAAACTCATCATTATCATTTTTTTAAAACAAAATTATTTTTGTTTAATCCAAACTTAACAAGGAGTGAAACTCTATCTCTCTAACAAGTCCAACTTAAACTCAAACTCAAATATTGATAATTTATCTCCAAATTTGCGAGATTAATCATGAACACTATTAAAAGCAAAGCAAACCCCAATATTTTTTTTTTTTAAGCCGAGTAGAGGTATGAGCTCTTCTTATGTTATTTTCTTCTCATCTACTTTGTTAAAAAAAAATTATTTTATGGTAGAGTCAGCACAAAATCAAAATAGAGTTCTTATCAAGAGTAAGAGTTTTGTTTTCCTCTTTTCCGATGAGTAAACTATGTACACGAGGAAATGCGGTGTGCTTCTTGGCCACGTAGAGTATTTCCTTTTCCAATACTTTTATTGTTTTTGACTTTTTGGTTTTTATTTTATTTGAATTATTTGAAAAATATTGAGCCGGCCAATTAAATAGGGTTGAAAAAAAATTAAAATAAAAAGGACCGCGTGAAGCGTGATAGGTATTATTGTAATTTGCTTCTTTTTTTTTTCTTTTAAGATTACAATTTTATTGTTTAAATAATTATAGAATTGATGATTGTTTTTCATCGTTTAAAGTTTAGACCCGTTAAAATTTAAAACTTATTGTTTTATGGGTTCATGTACTTTTTTCTTTTTCTTATATTTCTCTTTTGAATAGTCATATATTTTTTGAATTGTTTCAATAACTTTTGCTTTAATTATATATATTTTTTGGCATTTTGGAAGTTTTAACATCTGAATTTGTGTTAGTTTTTGCAATATTTAAACATGTTTAGTTGATTTCAATGACTACACCATATATTATTCTTTTGAAGGTAATCACTTTTTCTTTTATATTTCTCTATTGTGTAATCATATACATTTGGTTTTGTTTCAAAAATTTATTGGGAGTAAATCTTATGATTCTTTAATATTTTTTAGTCTTTCAAAAGTTTTAACATTTGAATTATTCTTTCGATAGTAACACATCTTTCTCTTATATTTCTATGTTATGTCACACACACACATATATATAGGAGTTATGTCTTCCTCTTTCCCATGAATAAACTATGTACACAAGAGGAAAGGCAGTGTGCTTCTTGGCCATGTAGAGTATTTCATTTTCCAATACTTTTATTGTTTTTGACTTTTTGGTTATTATTTAATTTGAATTATTTGAAAAATATTGAGCCAGCCAATTAAATAGGGTTGAAAAAAATTAAAATAAAAAGGACCGCGTGAAGCGTGATAGGTATTATTGTAATTTGTTTTTTCTTTTTTCCTTTTAAGATTACAATATTATTGTTTAAATAATTATAGAATTGATGATTGTTTTTTCATCGTTTAAAGTTTAGACACATTAAAATTTAAAACTTATTGTTTTATGGGTTCATGTACTTTTTTCTTTTTCTTATATTTCTCTTTTAAATAGTCATATATTTTTTGAATTGTTTCAATAACTTATTCTTTAATTATATATATATATATATATATATATATATATATATATATATATATTTTGGCATTTTAGAAGTTTTAACATCTGAATTTGTATTGTTTAGCTGATTTCAATGACTATATCATGTATTATTCTTTTGAAGGTAATCACTTTTTCTTTTATATTTCTCTATTGTGTAATCATATACATTTGGTTTTGTTTCAAAAATTTATAGGAAGTAAATCTTATGATTCTTTAATAATTTTTAGTCTTTCAAAAGTTTTAACATTTGAATTATTCTTTTGATGGTAACATATCTTTCTCTTATATTTTTCTATTGTGTAGTCACACACGCGCGCGCGCACACACACACACACATATAGGAGTTTTGTCTTCCTCTTTTCCAATGAATAAACTATGTGCACACAAGAGGATAGGCGGTGTGCTTCTTGGCCACATAGAGTATTTCCTTTGCCAATACTTTTATTGTTTTTGACTTTTTGGTTTTTATTTAATTTGAATTATTTGAAAAATATTGAGCCAGCCAATTAAATAGGGTTGAAAAAAATTAAAATAAAAAGGACCGCGTGAAGCGTGATAGGTATTATTGTAATTTGCTTCTTTTTTTTTTTTTTTCCTTTAAGATTACAATATTATTGTTTAAATAATTATAGAATTGGTGATTGTTTTTTCATCGTTTAAAGTTTAGACTCGTTAAAATTTAAAACTTATTGTTTTATGGGTTCATGTACTTTTTTCTTTTTCTTATATTTCTCTTTTTAATATTCATATATTTTTTGAATTATTTCAATAACTTATTCTTTAATTATATATATTTTTTGGCATTTTGGAAGTTTTAACATCTGAATTTATGTTAGTTTTTACAATATTAAAACATTTGTAGCTGATTTCAATGACTATATTATGTATTATTCTTTTGAAGGTAATCACTTTTTCTTTTATATTTCTCTATTGTGTAATCATATACATTTGGTTTTGTTTCAAAAATTTATAGGAAGTAAATCTTATGATCCTTTAATATTTTTTAGTCTTTCAAAAGTTTTAACATTTGAATTATTCTTTTGATGGTAACACATCTTTCTCTTATATTTCTCTATTGTGTAGTCACACACTCGCGTGCACACGCATACACATGTGCGCACACACACATATATATGAGTTTTGTCTTCCTCTTTTCCAATGAATATACTATGTACACAAGAGGATAGGCGGTGTGCTTCTTGGCCATGTAGAGTATTTCCTTTGCCAATACTTTTATTGTTTTTGACTTTTTGGTTTTTATTTAATTTGAATTATTTGAAAGATATTAAGCTAGCCAATTAAATAGGGTTGAAAAAAATTAAAATAAAAAGGACCGCGTGAAGCATGATAGGTATTATTGTAATTTGCTTTTTTTTTTTTCTTTTAAGATTACAATATTATTGTTTAAATAATTATAGAATTGATGATTTTTTTTTCATCGTTTAAAGTTTAGACCAGTTAAAATTTAAAACTTATTGTTTTTTGGGTTCATGTACTTTTTTCTTTTTCTTGTATTTCTCTTTTGAATAGTCATATATTTTTTGAATTATTTCAATAACTTATTCTTTAATTATATATATATTTCTTGGCATTTTGGAAGTTTTAACATTTGAATTTGTGTTAGTTTTTGCAATATTAAAACATGTTTAACTGATTTCAATGACTATATTATGTATTATTCTTTTGAAGGTAATCACTTTTTCTTTTATCTTTCTCTATTGTGTAATCATATACATTTGGTTTTGTTTCAAAAATTTATAGGAAGTAAATCTTATGATTCTTTAATATTTTTTAGTCTTTCAAAAGTTTTAACATTTGAATTATTCTTTTGATAACACATTTTTCTCTTATATTTCTCTGTTGTGTAGTCACACGCACGCGTACACACACACACATATATATAGGAGTTTTGTCTTCCTCTTTTCCAATGAATAAACTATGTACACACAAGAGTATAGGCGGTTTGCTTCTTGGCCACGTTGACTATTTCCTTTGCCAATACTTTTATTGTTTTTGACTTTTTGGTTTTCATTTAATTTGAATTATTTGAAAAATTTTGAGCTGGCCAATTAAATGGGGTTGAAAAAAAATTAAAATAAAAAGGACCGCGTGAAGCATGATAGGTATTATTGTAATTTGCTTTTTTTTTTTTTTTTTTTTTTTTAATTTTAAGATTACAATTTTATTGTTTAAATAATTATAGAATTGATGATTGTTTTTTCATCGTTTAAAGTTTAGACCTGTTAAAATTTAAAACTTATTGTTTTGTGGGTTTATGTACTTTTTTTCTTTTTCTTATATTTCTCTTTTGAATAGTCATATATTTTTTGAATTGTTTATGAATAGTCATATATTTTTTGAATTGTTTATATAGCTTATTCTTTAATTATATATATATTTTGGCATTTTGGAAGTTTTAACATCTGAATTTGTGTTAGTTTTTGCAATATTTAAACATGTTTAGTTGATTTCAATGACTACACCATGTATGATTCTTTTGAAGGTAATAACTTTTTCTTTTATATTTCTCTATTGTGTAATCATATACGTTTTGTTTTATTTCAAAAATTTATAGGAAGTAAATCTTATGATTCTTTAATATTTTTTAGTCTTTAACATTTGAATTATTCTTTTGATGGTAACACATCTTTCTCTTGTATTTCTCTGTTATGTAGTCACACACACACACACACACACACACACACACACACACACACACACACACACACACACACACACACACACACACACACACACACACACACACACACACACACACACACACACACACACACACACACACACACACACACACAGAGATTATCTTTAATTTGTATGTTCTGAATCTTTTGATTCTTTTCAATAGTTATAGCCATAGATTATTCTTTTGAATGTAACTTATTTTTCTCTTATATTTCTCTATTGTTTAGTCATATATATTGTTTTATTTCAATAATTTCAAAGTAGTTTATCATTAGATTCTTTAATTTTTTTGGTCTTTCATAAAAAATTTTAATATCAGAAATTTTGAATAAGCCATTGCATGTCATGCAATGGCTTCTTCATCAAATTGTAACACAAATTGAAGTCATATAAGAGCAAATCATGCAATGTTGTAGTTTCTTAATCAATTTATGATTTTATAAAATTATTTTAGCAATAGGTAGATTCCCGTACATGGCACGGGTTAGCGACTAGTAATGCATAATAACAAGAGTTAGAAGAATATGAACCACTTTACAAAATAATAATATCAATCAAAAATATCAAAAATGATAAATTATATTTTTGTAAAAAGAGATTGAAATTACTTTTATAAATTGTTTAATTTTTAGAGAAACTAATTATGTAGGATAAAATTTAGAGAATGAATAATATATTATACCTTATATCAAAATAATTATATATTTCCACGAATCACACAGGTCTCTAACTACTTATCTCCATGATCATTGAGACCAGCTCACATATTGGCACAGCATCTACTCAATTGCCATACCAATGTCCTTTATAGTGGTCATGTGAAGAAAACCAACAAACTGGTGATCTGAAACAGTTTCGAAGAAGGGGGAGAGAGGGACAACGAATCATACGTGGCTCACAGTAGGAAGCAATTTGCCAATCTCAATGAATATTTAAGCCCTTCATTTTTTATATACTAATTAATGTCTCGCGCGATGCTCAAATACTTTATAATTTCATTTGAAATTATTTTTATGTATATTAAAGCATACATATTATATAATACTTATTTTGATGTATAATATTTATGTTTGCCCACAATATTGTTGAATGCTTTGAAACTTGATTTTCTTAATTCATATTTTATTTTTAAAAAGTTGTCTAACTCTATAAGACTCTATTTTTTTTTTAAGTAATAAATAATATTTACTATTACAAATAGACTATTAAAATCTACAATTAAGAATTTAAAGTATAAAATATTTTTATATCCTAAAATTACATAAATTTAAGCAACCTCCCAAACACTTCCTTAACCACTCATTCTTACACACAATCAAATATTAAGATCCCAATCTCAAACGCCCAATTTATTATCTCAACGAAACGAAGGAAATCATTTGTGGCATAAAGAGAACGTGATTAAAGAATGAGAAATTGGCTAAAAGCACATTCATTTATCAAATTTTAATTTCCTTTAGTTGGACTTTTGTATCTTTAAAATTTTTTAAATATATATAAAAAAAAACAAAAATAAACACAGGAAAAAACTTTGAAATCATCATCAATTTTTGTTTTTGTCACTATAGCTCATACCTCACAAAATAACAAAAAAAAAAAAAAAAAAAAAGCTACAAAAAAAACCTACTAATTATGAGTTCTATAACAAAACAAAAAATAGCTAACTTCATAAATAATCAATTAGAAGGTTTATTTTTATTTTTATTTATTTTTAAAACAAAATATATTTACCACTTTTCCACACCAAAATCCCACACACCCAAAGAATCAAAGCCAATCATAGCCTTTAGAAAATCCACAACATTTGATATCAATATCAAACCCTAAGCTTTCATCACTAAATAAAAAAATGCAAGTCCCCTTTTTTGGTGATAGCCTACTCATATAGGTCAGGATAAAATGGTACAACAATGTTGGAGTTATGTAGGTGTTGTTGAAAGGTTAAAGGTATATGACATTGTTCTTGATTTGGGTGTATTTGAGATGAGATGTCATGAAAGGCTGTAGGCATGTGTATATAAGGGAGTAGAAGTGCAACGTGTGAAAAGGGTTAATGAAAATGCAAAGAGTTTTTTTGTGTAAGAGAGAAAAAAAAAAGTCTTGAAACATTGAAATAAAGGAAACAAATAGTAATCTTGAAACATTGGATTAATAAAAACAGAGTAGTCTTGAAACATTGAACGAAAGGAAATAAAAGGTAACGAAAGGAAATAAAAAGTCCCTATTTTATAATTTATTTCTAATGTGGCTTATGAGTATTTACTTCTTCATTTTTTAAAGGAAGCACCACATAACAAAACATCATACTCTCCTACATGAAATCCCCACTATATATATATATATATATATATATTTTTTTTTTTTTTTTCAAATCCTCTTAAGATATTTTGGTTTACAAATAGTGTCCCCATAAAGCAAATATTGAACAAGGCTATTGTTATTGGGTGCTGTTCAACAACCATTAAGATTGAATTTTTTATTAATAAAGTATTGTTGCTTTAAGCATGCTAAAGCAGCACTAAAGTGTTATAGATTCGTAGTTTCAGTTAGCTTAATTGATAAATTTTTTGATATTTGAATAAGGGATTTAGGGTTCAATCCCCCTGCCTACACCAAAAACCAATTAGTGTTTTATTCTAATGATAAAGAACTATTATTAAAAACAAATGCCATAGATTGAAACCCTCTAAAAAAAAGTTTCATGGACTCATGGGGCATTAAAAATCACTCATTTTACAACAGGACCCAAATACCCTTTTTTAAAGTTATTTCCTTTTTTTTTTTTTCCTTTACTAACATTTTCAACTTGGTTATGGACTTTACTTTTCCAGATGTACAAAACAACCACCCAAATGCCCCAAATTTCAAAACCAGGCCAAATTATCAAGCTTTTTCACATCCCAAATTCAACCCAGTCACCAAAACAACCCAATTACAACCAAAAACAGAGGAAGAAAAAGTAGAAAAAAGGTAAAGAGAGAAAGAGGAGGCCGACAGCTACAAGAGGTGGTGGTGGCCTCGGTGAGCACCACTACCAAATAGGTATTTATTGTTTAGTTATAAGGGTAGGGCCTGTTGCTTACGTATAGCTGATGCACATGCGAAGACTTCCATATGAAGCTTGCTGGTGCATTTGGCTCTGGACAAAAATTAAAGAGAAATGTGATGTTCACAATATTTTTACAACAAATTTTACGTGGCAGGTTTTTGTTGTAATTGGTAGGACAAAAAACATTTATATTTAATTTTTATTATTTTATTTTTTAAATGCAAAATTACTTATTAATTTTTTGTAATTTTGTTCTATTAACATTTGTTTTTTAATTGGTAACATGATAGGACTAATCCACTTATTTAAAAAATAAAAATAAAAAAACAAAAAAAACTACCATCCACAAAGCAATGTACTTACAATATTCTTCTTTTATTTCTACAAGCTTTGCCTTCTTCTTTCTACAACTTTCCTTTGTTGTACTAAAATATTTCTTTAATAGAATAAAACATATTTCACATTAGAAGAAATTATATTTGCTTTGTACTTGCAATTTAAATTTACATGTAGACACACAAAAAATAGCAAATGTTATTTGAAAATGTATACAAAATTTATTACTTTTCTGTCTCTACAATGTAAATTTACATTGCAAGTACAAAGTAAACATATAAAGTTCCTTAAAAAAATGGTAGAATATGCTGAACCAACTGAAAAATTGTAAAATCTTATCAACTCAACTGTCATAAAAAATGTTATGAACTTTTATGTATATGTAGCATTAGTTTTTATTTTTTATCTTTGTGCTACATTCACTGTGTTAAGTTTTTACTGGTTTTAATTTGAACTCACTATTGAAATAACTTTTTTACCTATTAATAACAGTTAGTAACAACTAGACATTTAAAATTTATTATGAAAGTATTGTAAAAATATTTTAGAAGTAAACATTTATTTCATTTTTTTTTATTCGATAAAAAATTATTATTTTATTTATTGAATAATATTTGGTCTTAATTTAATACTATCTCAATGAAATAAGTCATAATCCCATTGGTTAAAATTTGGAAGACTTTTGACCGCCTCATTTACGCACAATCTGCTACTGACTGAGGCCACTTGCAAATATATATGCATATATTTTTTTTGGCTGAATAGGCCGCGTGCAAAAATTATTACTCTCTCTGTCTCCCTTCTCTCCTTCGGTTGACTTTTCTCTCTCTCTCTGCACACTGAATTTTCTTCCTCTCTTCTCCTATCAACCAAGATCTACTCCTTCACAGACGACCCAAGTCAACTGTAGAGAAAGAGCTCCGATCTGTGAGATTCTGTCTCAAAGAGAAATTTACTCTGATCTGTAAGTCTTAGTATCAATATCCTTCATGCACCTGATTGCAAGCAGACGATGTATAAATGCACCAGTGCTTCTCTGTCTGTCACTAACAAACAGTCAAACACTTCATCCAGATCCAGTGCTCTACTTTCTTCTTCCCTAATTTACTTTCCTTTCGTGTGTTAATTCTTTAAAACTAGTTGAATAATTTTTTTAATACATATCTTTAGTATATTTCCCGATAGCAATTCTATGGACACAGAAAACGCCTCCTCCTCCTCCTCCTCCTCATGTTTTCCTTCTTCTTCTTCTATTGTGCCTGGATGGAGGTACGAATACCACGTCTTTATCAGTTTTAGAGGCTCTGACACTCGCAAAAAATTTACAAGCCATCTATACGGAGCGTTGAAACGGAATGGCATAACCACATTTAGGGACGATGAAAGTCTTGAGAGAGGAGAATTCATCTCTCCAGAGCTCTTGAGAGCAATTGAAGAATCAAGATTTGCTGTCATCATTTTCTCTAAAAACTACGCTTCGTCGAGTTGGTGCTTGACTGAACTAGAAAAAATTGTCGAGTGCATGGACAAGAAGAAGTTGACAATTCTACCTGTTTTCTACGATGTGGATCCTAGTGATGTGCGCAAACTGAAGGGGACTTTTGCAGAAGCTTTTGCGAAACATCTCAACGATAACAATGAGAATGTGCAAACTTGGAAAGCTGTTGTGACAAAAGTTGCTGGTATCTCAGGATGGGATTTACAGGATGAGTAAGATTTAATTTTTTTGTTTACCATTTTTCCTAATTAATATTATTTGTCGTTACTTTCTGTTGAATGTTTTTAAGTCAAAAATATCATTTTGATCTCTTTATTTTGAGTTTATTGTCAATTTGGTTCATACATTTTGGTAGTAGACAATTTGACTTTTGTTATTTTCAATTTTTAGTCAATTTGTACTCTAATGTCATCACGGCTTTTCTTACATTTTCTTTCACTTTCTTAGCAACCAAACATCAAAATGCAAATCAAATTTTCTAATCTCTAACTCTGATAAACACATATCAACTCAACAGAAGAAAAAATAATAAAATCTCAAATTTGGACCCATAGTGACTATAAATTGAAAATAACATGGATCATATTGACTTCAAGTTAAAAAAAATAGGAACCAATTTGACTGCTACCAAATATAGAGACTAAATTGACTGCAAGTTAAAAATAATAGGAACCAAATTAACTGCTATAAAAATGTAGAGACCAAGTTGACAATAACCTCAAAATATAGGAACCAAAATAGTATTTTTGCCTAGTTTTAACTACAACAAAAATTTAGAGATACATGATTAAGAAAAACTATTGTGCTTCATTAAAAAAAAATAATAATGTTTATGTGAAGTTGAAAAATCTCATGATTTTATTTATTTATTTATAAACCTAATGAAAATAGTGTTTCTATTTTATGAAACTTGATCATTTTGAGAAAAGTTCACGTCTTTAATTTTTTGAGGTTGGAAATTATGAATTTTATGTGACTCATTTTCATTTAAATTTTCTCAAATAGTAGGACTACTGAAAATTATGGAACATGAGATTGAAAAAAAAAGTGATTTGAGAAATATTTTTTGAGAGTCATAAAAGAGTTGATGATAAATTTTAACTATGTGAATTCTATTGAGAATTTAAAAAAAAAAAAAAATTTATTTTTGCCCCAAGTGTAGAAAAAGTAGATTTATGGAGAAAAAAAAAGGTCATTCCTATTGTTAAGTGAAAATAATAATGCCATTTGAAGTTGGCATTCCTATTATATGATGGAGATACAATAATACCACAATATATATAATAGAGATTAAAATTTAATATTATATGAATTAATTGGTCAGCCCAACATTAGTGTGTTCCAGTTTCACGTTAAAACGACTTCATTTTGGTTAAATACAAAATCAAGAATTTAAAACTTCATTCACTTCTCCATCTCACACTCTCACCCTTCTCTCTTGATACCCTCTCACTCTCAGTAGGCATGACTAGTGCATATGGGACACTGTTATGGACCTTATAGTTGTTGCTTGTTAAGCATTTTTGTGTTATATGTTATATTAGTTTAACATGTATAATTGTGTGGTTTACTATCATGGATTATTTCTTTTATTTTGTATATATTTGTGTACTTTTAATTTACTATAAATCTATCATGGATTTTTTTTGTCTTGTATATATTTGTGTTACTTATTTTGGTGTATATATATATATATATATATATATATATATTAAAACTTACCATTATATTGTCTTGGTTATTAATAGTAAACTAGTAATTGGCTATGACATCTTGAAAAATGTATTAGCCCAAAACCAATCGAACTACACATTGTACACCGCATCGTACCGGACATGTGACTGCAAATTGAGGTGCGGTGCAGTGATAGTTTTGGCCAAACTGCACTACAAAATGCAATGCTAAAAATCACACAAAACCACATTGAAATGCACCTCGAACACCACTACTACTAACCCTATGTAGATGCTAATAGATTTACATCTCTTGCCATACATATATGAATTGAGAAATGATTTTTTAAAAAAAATAGAAGTTTGCATACAATTATCCAACTAGTATTTTGGACCAGTGGATAAGATTTAGTGAGAATAAATTTTGTACAAAAGAAACCACAAAGGACAAGAGTGATTTAGATATATATATATATATATATATATATATATATATATATATTTATATTGGCTATATGTGTTGTTTTGAGATGGTGGATAATTTATTGTAACTGTGAAATGTGAAGGGTCCTTGTTAAATCCACCAAAGTGAGCCAAAAAAAAGTTGGTGGTACAAAAATTATAAATTTTTAGCAATTTTTAAAACCATTATAATCTATATCTTTTGTCAAGTTGTGTATGAGAAGAAAAAATCTATAGCTATAGCCAAAGGTCTAGATGAACATCAAGAAGAACAAGACTAAAGTCCAAAGAAGAATAAACTACATATTAGGATACCTTACATAGGATTAGAGATCCCAAGAATTAAGTTCAAAGGGAAGAACGAACGATAGATTAATGTGAATAATATGCACTTAGTTTAGTTTTGAGTACTAGTACTCTTTGTCACTCCCTATGGTGTAAGTGTTGTATCTTGTAACATAATAAAGGATGAGTTTTTCTATTAGGTGAGTATGGAAATGAGGCCACTTCCTATGACAATAGGGCTAATTCTCTAAGTTGCTCATGAAAGTTGGGATCAAGCACAAGGCTATAATGTGCTGGCTTAGAAGCTCGTGGCAAAGTACTGGAATATTTTGTGTGTGATGAAAAGTTTTAATGTCACTATTGACTTTGGAATAACATTGCCGAAGCACTAAGTGAGGATTCAAGCCATTGGCACCCTATTCTTGACCTAGAAAATTTGTATATGTATTTTACGTATGTTTTTTATAAAAATAAATATGAGATTTTTGGAATATTTTTATAAAAAATTTTATATATCTATTTTAAATCCGAAAATAAATGGCCAATTAAGGGAAAAAAATAAGATCAACTTTTTATTGATGGACGTTCCACTTTCTTACCATTTCTTAAATTGAAATACAAATTCTGTAATTATATTCTTTTTGTTATCAATTATGAAATGAACATTGGAATTAGTGACTTAAAAATTTTTTCAAACATATTCTTGTCCAACATTTTAATTTTTTATGAGAAAATTCTTAGGTATTCTCAGAGCCTAGTGAACCTTATTATGAATTTAATAAGTGGACTCCACCATGAATATTAAAAGAGAAAGCATCATTCACTGTACTCTATGAGTACTTAAGAATTACTCTGTTTTATAACTGCTTAATAGTTAATAGTTAATACTAATCATATCTTAGAATTCGTTTCCAAAAATAACAAGTTCTATACATGAATAACGTTAGTAATATGAGGACTATTTACTGTTTTGATTTGTGAGGATAGTAAGAGGAAAAAGGAGAAGTCATTTATAAACTCATTATAAAGGATTTTAAATGGAATAGATTCATTACAATATTATAAGAGGACATCATGTCCGGCCATAGGTGTTGCGAAGAGAGAAAAATATCAATTTTTGTTACTGATTTTTCACGTAACATCAAACTGTTAAAATACTTGCTCAGTCAATATTCTCTTTTAAACTAATATTACTGTCGAGAGCTTCTTATCCTATAAGTGGTATATGCATGAAAGAATAATTAGCAAGGTAATTGTATTGTGGGGATAGCATGCATAATTGCTAGTCTACTAGACCTAGTCTGTGCCTCAACTCCAACACCTCAAACTTATGAAATTGACAGTATTTTATTTTTCTTGTTATAAGATATTATGAAGCACACCAACTAGGTAGTATCTTTATTATTTGTTCTCTAATTTTATGGTAAATACACATTTTAGTAAAATATTATTGTCCTAATAATTATTCTATAAATTATGACATGTAACTTATATATTAATTTATGTTCTTAGGAACAGCTCTTTCTTTACTTGGCCACATGACAAATTTCTTTGTCCACAGTAGAATTGGACTTTGGTTTTATTTTAGGAGTATTATTTTGAGAGAAGAATTGGACTTTGGTTGAAGAACATTGCATGTATAGTTTGTGTCACATATATATTATACACTTTTAGAGTTCCCCTTTTGCTAATGAACAAAGCTAAGATTGTACTTTTGCTGATATAGTTTTGTCCCTAAATTAATGTATCTAGCTCGACCTCATCAAAACTGTCGTTCTGCTATATTCTTTGCAGGAGTGAATCAATAGTTATTGAAAAAATCATTCAAAGGATATCTCTTGAACTGGATCATAAATTCTCGAGTGTTTTTGAGCACCTAGTAGGAATGGACTCCCGTGTTAAGGAAATGTTGAATTTATGCATGCGGGAAGGGTTGGATTGTGTCCGCTTCATTGGGATTTGTGGGATGGGTGGAATTGGGAAAACAACTCTTGCCCAAGAAATTTATAAGAGAATTTATAGTGCCTTTGAAGCTTGCAGCTTTCTTGATAATGTTAGAGAAGATACCAAAAGTAAAGGTTTAGTTTCTTTACAAAAAGCACTTCTTTCTAAGATCTTCATAGGAACTGAAATAAATATAAATGATTTTAATGAAGGAATTAATGTTATAGGCACTAGACTACGCAATAAAAAGGTTATTATTATTCTTGATGATGTGGACAAAAAACAACAACTAGAAGCATTAGCAGGGAATGAAGGTTGGTTTGGTCCAGGAAGTATAATCATTGTAACAAGTAGAGATAGGCATTTGTTGAGAAGGCATGGAGTGAAACATATATATGAAGCTAAGGAGTTGAATGAAGATGAAGCTTTGGAGCTTTTTAGTTGGAAGGCTTTCAAGAAACCTCATCTTGAAGAAAATTATGTGGATTTGTCTATGGATTTTGTGAAATATGCTAACGGCCTTCCTTTAGCTCTTGAAATTTTAGGTTCTTCATTGTTTGGTAGAAAACTTGATGCATGGAGAAGTGCCCAAGATAAGCTAGAAGCAAAACCTAATAGAGGCATTATGGAAATACGTCAAATAAGTTTAGTTGGGCTCGAGGATACACAGAGAGAATTGTTTTTAGATATTGCATGTTTCTCCAAAGGAGGGTACAAATATTTTGTAAGAGATACTTTAGAAAGTTTAGGTCATTATCCTGACTACGATATTGATGTTCTTATTGACAAATCTCTCATAGCCATTGTATCAAATGGAATTTTGTGGATGCATGATTTACTACAAGAAATGGGTCAAGACATTGTTCGTTGTGAATCCCCTAAAGAGCCTGGTAGACGTAGCAGGTTATGGTGTTATAAGGATGTCTTGCATGTATTGAAAAGTAATACTGTAAGTTGACAAGTCTAAACTTGAATTTAGAGAAGTATATATATTCTTTCAAATTTTTCTGGATTTTTTTTCTAAATTTACTGTTCTTGGTATCTAGGGAACAGAGTTTGTTGAAGGTATAGTCCTAAAGATGCTCGTGGATAAAAATGAACACTTGAGTGCTGAAGCCTTCTCAAAGATGAAAAATTTGAGATTGCTTAAAATTGGTTATGTGGAACCTCCAGAAGGCTTTAATAGAGGTCATGTCCAACTTCCACAAGGCCTAAGTTATCTTTCTAATGAGTTACGCGTAATAGATTGGTATGGATATCCTTTAAAATCCATGCCAACCAATTTCCAACCAAATAAACTTGTTGAATTAAGAATGCATTGCAGTGGCATCAAACAATTATGGTAAGATTTTCACTTATGCTAATTTGTATTTCCTTCATTTTCATTAAGGTTTGAGTTTGTCTAATCATTTATTGGTTTACAACAGATTTTAGACAAGTTAAAACTCATTGACCTGAGTGACTCTCAAAACTTAATTGACATCCCGGACCTTAGTGGAGCCTCAAATCTTGAAAAATTAATTCTTCAACGTTGTACAAGACTATATAAGATTCATGCATCTGTTGGAGATCTCAAAAAGCTTATACGATTGGATATGAATGGTTGCAAAAACCTTTCAAGTCTTCCTATTGCAATTTGTAGTTTGATGTCTCTAAAATCTCTCAATTTATCTGGCTGCTCGAGACTTGTGAAATTGCCAGAGAACCTTGGAAATGTTGAAGGCCTAGAGGAGCTAGATGTGAGTGGAACTGCTATAAGAGAGCTATCTTCATCCACCATTCTCTTAAAAAATCTCAAAAAACTATCTGTTGGTGGATGTGATTTTCTATTATCTAAACCATCCAATAAGCTCCTCAATTTTCCTTTATTGCAAAGGAGTCCAGATTCCATGGGCATGTTAATGCATACTTTATCAAACTTATCCTCTTTGATAGATCTTAATCTAAGTTATTGCAATCTTCGCACAGTCCCTGATGCTATTGGCTGCTGTTTGCCCTCTTTAAATTATTTAAATCTAAGGGGAAATAATTTTGTTCTCCTTCCTGAAAATATCATTCGATTATCAAATCTGTACACTCTTTTTTTGAGTGATTGCAAGGATCTACGATTACTACCAGAGCTTCCATTAAATATTAAGTATTTTGAGGCAGAAGGTTGTACTTCGTTGGAAGCATTACCCTTAAGACCGGAAGATGTTTTTAGTCCCCATCTCTATCTTATTAACTGCGTCAAATTGATCGACAATCAAGGTTTCGGTGACATGTTCTCAACAATGCTTGCACGTTACATTCAGGTCTCTCTCTCTCTCTCTCTCTCTCTCTCTCTCTCTCTCTCATATGAAGTTCTAAACTTCTTGATTTGTGTGTTTCAGAGACCTGATGATTTAGGTTACCAAAATTTTATTATACCTGGAAGTGAAATTCCAAAATGGTTTAACCATCAAAGTGAGGGGACTTCATTGAATCTGCATGGACCTTCAAGTTTTGTGGGAATCGCTGTGTGTGTTGTTTTTGTAATCCGCCCCCATCTTTCACTTCACCAACCTCCTTTGGAATTTTATAAAGCTACACATTGGGTTAAAATTTTATTTCTTGTCAATGGATCTGAAATTTTAGAAACCTTAAAGGTTGGTCTTTCCGAACAATTTGGTAAGATTGATTCATATCACCTTTGGATAAAATATTTTCCTTCCAAAAGGAAAAGGGACAAGGAATTGAGTCAGATTGATGTTGAACTTAAAATAAGCCTCGAGGGTCCAGGCTTGGTGGTGACAAAATGCGGAGCCCGTTTGGTATATGAGCAAGACATGGAAGATCTCAAACAAAACATGCCTGGGTCAAGCAGCTGCATTATCACTCCTTATGAGGATAATTTAGAGGATTCAACAAATGATACCAAAATTAAGCAAAGTTTTGATGACTTTAATGGAGATGGGGCAGGACCTAGTGGAGAAGGTACCTCTAATGAAGTAGACGACCCACGGCCAAAGTGGATACAACAACACCCGAATCTAATTGAAAATTGGATTGGGAATTTATGCACAGAAGGACAAGGTGACTCTAATTGTGCGGAAGAGGAATCCCAATGACAATGGTGGCATTGATGACTATGCAAAGTTGATAAACCTTCTACCTTTGATCTTTTGTAAGTCACCATCTTTCTCTCTCTTACAGATCTTGTTTGTTTGTAGCTGTATTTGTAATCATTTATTTATTATTTTTTAAAAATTCATTGGCTATTGCTTGCATTTCTTTTTAATATTTGACAAAGGCCAAATGAGTTTAAGTAATTTGGTTCGGTTAATACTTAATATATGCCCTATCCCAAAAAAAAAAAAAAAACTTAATATATGCCCTTAATTATCTATTTTAGGAAATTTTTATGGGAAATTGAAAAATCTATTAAAAAAGTTAGTTACTTTTTCATTTTTTCATAAACAGTTTCCTAAAATAGTTTACTAATATGTGCTCTAAGAAGTTTCCTAAAATAGTTTACTAATATATGCCCTTAGTAAAACCTTAAAGCATTAGCATTAGAGGTGTAAAACCTCCCAAATTGCACTTTACCCAGGTTGCTATTGCTAAAACTTTTTAGAAATTGTGAACAGAAGTATGTTAGTATATTTAAGAACTACAGTAGAAAAGTTTGTAAAATAATATATATTATTTTATTATCTTTCTCCTCTTTCTCTTTATTTAATGACTTTTCTTCTCTCTCTTATTTCTTTATACTATTTTATTGTATAGTTATATTATTTTAATGTGTTGGATGTTAAAATAAAAATTGAAATGTTAAATATATTGTAAAGTGAAATGGTATCATAAATAAAAAAACTTTAAGATGGTAAAATAACAATTTTTATGCAAACCTGGAAATGTCAAATGTAAGCAACATTTGTCATTTAGGCCCAAAATACACCCAGCAGCTGGAAGGCCAAAAGTGGAAAGTTGCAAATTTTTTTGCATGGTGCTACAGTATCATCTTACATGTAAATTCGGCACTCTTGTTGCTCCGTTTTTTTTTTAATATTATTTACTACAAACTTTCCTTGCCAACTCTGATAACATATTATACTATACTGATTTAAACATCTATTGTGAACCTATCTGCTCCGTTCCCCCTGTTCTGTTGGTTGTGGCCATTCTATTTAGGAACCTTCTCACTGTAGCATGATGGATATCTGTTTATCCATATTGTCCAGAGGATAGCACTACTTTCCTGTACAAGTAGCATTCCATGAACATGATCAGCTTTATAATCCTCTAAGATCATCTTCAGCCATTGATGTACAGATGGAATTGAGTCCTCTCTGATATTCAAGGGTAAAGCAAAGCACAATGCCCTTGCAAATGGACATTTGGTAAGTAAGTGGCCCAATGTTTCTTCTCCTTCTTCACACATTACACATCCTGAATTGACAGTAATTTTTCTTTTAACAAGTTCAGTCCTAATGGCGGAGCCCCATTGTGTAAAAGTCACCATCTTTCTCACTCTAAAGAATCTTGTTTGTTCGTAGCTGTATATTTATATTTTCTTTTTAAATTCATTGGCATTTGCTTGCATTTTTCTCTTTTTAGTCAGTGACAAGGGCCATTTTATTGGACTTTATTGGTGAGGACAAATTGTCGCACTGATTGCAGACAAGAAGATAGGTGCAACTGGTCGTGTGCTCATCATTTTAGTTCAATTATGCGATGGTAAAATCCACATTCTTTTTAGTCTCTCTTTATAGTATTTATTACAATTTTCCATAGGAGAATGCAATAGATGCTTGCAATCCCAGTGTTGTTGTAAAATCAAATGGAAAGAAGAAAATTGGAAAAATCTGCACTCTTGTTGCTCTCGATGAATATTATTAATTTCTTTCTGTAAAATGTTTGTAGTTGAGGGATTATCTGCTATCAATTTAAGGATTCATCTTTATTAAGGATTCAATTGCTAAAAATTGGCCAAGCTTGACAGTGCAGAATTGTAAGTTCCAACATGCTGATATGTAGAGTTTATCTTTTGGGTTATTCTCAGATTATAATTTGTTTTGTTTTTTGAGTCAGTGCAGTCACATTGAGGTTCCAGTTGTAAGCTACTTCCCACTTTTGAATGTGCTTAAGTGTGGGAAAGGTTTCTTATTCCCTCAAGAGCTAGAAGAGTTTGGGCAAACAATCATTAAGTGCTCTACTGAGCCTTCTCACAAGATGGATTTCATCCATCAATCCGTAGCAAGTGATACTCCGAATGATAAGCAAAAGAGTGAAGCTGGTTGCTCCTATGAGGAACCATATCCTGGAAGGTTGAGAAGACTTCTTTATCCGGAGCAGATCATTAGAAATAACATCTATTTTGAGGACTAACACCCTGATAATCAACTCCACCAAAATGATTTAATGGTAATAAATGTGTGTATTTCCTATGAAAGTACAATCAATCTCTCTCCCTCGCATTGGATTACATGCTTCTGCTTTACAGACTTTGATTATTATATAATTCTTATCAAATTTTGGAGTGATTCAACCATTTTAGTGGTGAGCCACCTCAAATCTTTGTCTTAAGACACTTGCACCCTCATGTACTACTCCGTAACCGTACCTGGTGTAAAGAATATCATCAGCATGCCACCAATCCAGCTACAAAATAATTTTTTCTATCCCCCATAGATCTTATTAACTGTCTTGTTCACTCTCTAAGCTTAAGGAGTTTCCTTTATCCCCAAATTGTTTTTGAGAAATTTTAGTCATCCAAAAGGATCTTCCTCTTAGCAGATTTTCTTTTATCCAAGCCACCAAATTGAGCCAGATTGAGCAAAAAAAATTCATTTATATATCATGATTGTTGACTTGTTATAGTCCTCAACTCTCTTGAGCCCCACACATATTGAATTCCAAGCTACTTAGGACATGAGTTGTCACTTCCAGTCCATAGGAATTTTCAAAATCGCTGCTCAATCATCTTAATGACTTTCTTAGGTAGTATGAACATGTTAGATCAGTATATCTGTATGCTCTAAAGCACTTAAGGATAGCAATTTCAGCATCCAGCAAAGGAATATTTCTTAGTTCTCCAGGAATTGGTTCTTGCATCTCAGACTTTGTTTTCATTGTTTGGTTTCATATATATGTCATTTATTTAACAAGACGCAGTAATTCTGACTTAGTCAATATGCATTTGGGTTTAGATCAATCTAAACATGATCTTTGTAATTAGATGTAAGTCTTTAGACCCACTTTTGTCTATTAACTTGTTTTATTTCTTTTGGTTTTCCAAGAGGGGGGATTGAAGACATAGCAGTTATTGGTGTTACTAGCAAGGACTGTCATTGGATTGATTGGACGCAAGAAAGACTTTGTCATTGATTTAAGAACTTCTATACCTGCAGTTTGTATACTTTTAATTTGTTAGAATGGACTTAGATAAGTGATACCACCACTTGATTATAATGCAAAATGTCCTTCATTCGACGATAAAAAACTTTATTAGTTGACTTAAGTCGTTGTTTTAGTTGTTGTCGTCTTTGTCTTAACCTTTGTAAGCTACAAAGCATGGATGAGATGTGTTGTATACTTGTATATGTGATAAACATGGAAATGTTTAAAACTATACGCAAATATGATACTAATGTTAATGGGAGTATATTTTTTGTGTGAATTAGTGGTTAATATAAATGGATTCAAGTCAAACGGATCAACTTGCTTTGACACAATTAACAAATAAGTCAATTTAATGTTAATCTACTTAACACATAATCGACTTGAAATAAATTAGTTCATTATTCGTGTCAAAATGAGTTATTGCACTTTGTCACAAACTCATTTAATCCATATAAATAAACCTCATCGTTGACCAACATAAATTTGAAAACATTTAAACGAGCAATTGAGTAATGAAAAGAAGATTAATGATTATATTGAAATTTTCTTCTATAAAAACCTAAAGTCCCTAAAACTTTTTTTTTTTTATACCAAAAACAAATTAAAAATATCATTCAAATTGCTAACCTCAGTGAAAATGAGAGTGCATGAATCTGGATCGACAGCAGGTATTCAAGTTGGCAATGCGTGTGTACTCATTACCGCGACAGTTGCAACTTGCAAATGCGAATGCAAATTGCAATGCATGTTGGTGTTGTAGACAGTTTTTGTTTTGCGCGCACAACACAGTAGGGTCCATTTTGGGATTATGATCTTGGTGGGACCGGGTCTTTTGAGATTTTTTGGTGTTCGAGATTTTTGTTTGGAGAGTACATGGCAAAGGCGTGTGGGTCCTGAGGAAATTATTGAAATTGAAAGTTGGAAAATATGAAAAAGACAATGTAGTTTTAGAACTTTTTTTTTTTAACAAAAAATTATACAATATAAATACTAATATATCTTGAAATATTTATTCCATATAGATATTTATGTCTTATAATAATATAAGTATTCTTTTAAGTATTACTAATTTTTAAATTTTATTATTATTATTATTATTATTATTATTTTATATTAATGAATAAAAATATTATCTCAATTTGAATTTTGATTTGATCTCATAATTTTGAATCTCTCTCTTTTTTTTTTTTAGTGATTTGAATTAAACATTAAATATAGTGTGTACATTTAGTATCTATGCATCATTCTAATAAGGGCAAAGCAAGTACGGTTCTTTAAGTTCAATATATTAGGTTTTTTAATTAAATTAAAAAAACATAGTTATATTCGCCAATGAAGTACAAACAATATTGTCTTTTTCAAAGGACAATTATATTCAATGATGCTATGTGTTTCAATTTGATGGGAGAAATTGAGGCATGTTGGTCTAAGAATAATACCTAAGTTTTACCTTTATTCATAAGTAAATATGGTAGTGATACCAATGGAAGCAACAAGCATAGAAACACATTTTTGCATGCACTTTACCACAACTAGTATATGTCCAAAATTATGATTAGATTAACTTTCATAAGTACTAGTGATGGCCCCATGCGAGTAAGTAATGAAATTCAATCACAAATTCATAAATATGCATAGTGTATGGTAAAATGTATGGCCAATGGAAAAACTCTCAAAGGAAAAACTAGATTATAAAGGGCTATTTATCCTGTTGCTTCAGCTTCACCCTATGTTTGGATGGGAGAGATTGCAGTCACGCTTTCAGACTTTCATTTTTCTCTCCTGTCTTTTCCCTCTTATTTCTCGATTTCAAACTTATCCTTGTACACTTCGATAAATAAAACTAGATCTTGGGCCACTGAAGTTATAGGCTTATAGCTCATGAGTTGTTTTTTGTTTTTGTTTTTTTTAAATGCTACGCAGATGAGTTGTTTGCTTGTGAAATGGATCACTTTCATTTCACAACAAATGAAGATGACACTGAATCAATCACCACATTTTAAGCCATTACACCAGCAACCTCCACATAGATGAAACTCCTTCATTATATATACCATGGAGTCGTCATTGCGCCCCAAGAATATTTATAAATTTTGACACCTACAAATTACATCCCCAAAAATCTTATTGGCCCAAAAAAGTTTAAGAAAAAAAAAAAAAAGTAAAAAGGTCAGTCGGCTGATGACATGTGATCATTCTTTACAAATAGACAATGATCACACGTACATGTTAACATATAACATTTTTTTTAGTACATAAACCTTATCAGAAAACAGAATTGGAAATCAGTATTTTCATTAATCAATTGAATGAAGATTACATCAGAGATATATATATTAGTTTATACAGGTGTGAACACAGAACTAACCAAGTACCAGAACTAACAAACTCTTACACGTGCCAGTTACAGTCCTAACTAACCATCACACGTGCTGACACTTAAGAACACTTCTAAATTTACTAAACTACAAGTCGTCTGATCACTATTCTTCACTTGTAACTACTTGCCGTTTATGCTCTGTTATTTGATCAACAACTCTGTGAACAGTGGCTTGATCCTTTGTGTTGCTTGCTTCTCCACTGCTCTTGCTACTGATCTTGGTCTTCGTATTTAAACTCTGATAAACCTCAAATTCTATATCCTTGACAGCAAAAACAAATTTCGAGGTTTCCATTTGTAGTTGTTCAATGACAAAATTATCTATTTCCTCGTAGGTTCTTAAATAAAAATAAAAATCTCTTTCCTCAACTTCGAAAAGGCATCTTCTCTGTTTAGTTGTTGTAAATGCAATTGATCGTACAAAATAAGATATATGAAATTATATAAATATATATATATATATATATATATATATATAAACCTGAATTATATTAAAAAACTAAGAGAACACTAGTCTGTTACAACAACAGCCTCCTTATCAGCAAAGAGAGGCTCAACCACCACAGGCGGTGGATACAAAAAAACAACAAAAGAGGAAACAGAGCTTCCTCCAAATCTAGCAAGCACATCCGCCCATTGGTTCGCCTCCCGGAATGTGTGGACTATCCTCTTGTTGGGTATATCCTTCTACAGGTTCCTGTTCCTGCAGTCAGATAGAAGAGGCTCCATTAATAGATTAGCCGAGCTATTATTCATAAGCATAACCACACTTAGTGCATCCATCTCAACTATCAAGTTATTTATTCCAAGCTCTTTGGCAATGGTCAGACCTTCCAGTTCAGCTACGAAACTGCTGGTATTATTTAGTTGTTGGAATAAGTATTAAAAATTTGTCTAAAGAGGTGTAGGTTTTGTTGTGTGTCCGAAATGCGTAGTTTTTCTTATCTTGAATAGTCACATTTTGTTTTGTTTTTTTTTTTAATTTAGTGCATGACTCTTTTCCTCTCCTTTTATTCCCCTAGTATTTTTGTTGATCTTCGGGGTAGGAAAGAATGTAAAATCCCATGACCCAAGGTATGTCAATAGAGAAGAGATCAATTTTTTGAAAAAGATTGATTCAAAAGATTCCCTTTAAAAATGATTCTTAATTGGTGAACTGCTTCATTATTTTTTAGTTGCATATTTGTTATATATGCTATATATTTAGTATATTTCACAAGTCTGTTAGAATTGTAAAGTGTTAACAGTAGTCACTCTCAAAGTAAAAGTTAAAAGAGCAAAGAAAGAGTTTCGAAGGATGGACTGTTCAATCAAACGCATGCATTACTATGTACATGTGTGTATATACATTTGTGATTGATTTTCATTTATTGCAACTTGGCTGTTGGCACTATATATAGCTCGGCAGAGCAAGTGGGTGTGTTGCAACTTGAAGTTCTGTGCTACATCTTGTATATAAAGGAAGAATGGGAGTCTTGTTTTGTTACTGCATTCTTCTTCCTCCTTTAAGATTAGAGTTCACAGAGAAAGATGGATTTCTTGAGCTCTATAATATTTCTTTCCCTCATTTGGATCATTGTCCAAGTCTTCCATATAATTTCAAGAAGCAAAGCAATTCCCAAAATGCTTCCACCAGGTCCAAAACCTTTTCCAGTAATAGGAAACCTCTTAGACCTTGGTGACAAACCCCACAAGTCCCTAGCTAACCTTGCCAAGGTTCATGGCCCTATAATGAAACTGAAACTAGGCCAAGTAACCACAATAGTCATTTCTTCAGCAGCCATGGCCAAAAAAGTCCTTCAAACACATGACCAACTCTTGTCCAACAGATGGGTGCCAGATGCTTTTCATGCCTGCAGACACCATGAGTTTAGCTTGCCATTGATACCCGTCTCTACCCGATGGAGAAACCTTCGTAGAATATGCATAGAACAACTATTCTCCAACAAGATACTAGATACAAACCAAGCTATCCGCAACAAGAAAGTGCAAGAACTCCTTGTTGATACTCAACAAAGCAGCCTAACAAGTGAGGCAGTAGATATTGGGAGAGCAGCTTTCAAGACTACGGCTAATATGTTATCAAACACAATCTATTCGATGGATATGGTGGAGTCCAAATCTGACCAAGCTAAAGAGTTGAAGGAGCTGGTGTGGAATATCATGAAAGATGCAGGGAAACCAAACTTGGCAGACTATTTTCCTGTGCTTAAGAAGATTGACCCCCAGGGATTAAGGCGAAGTGTAGCAGTGAACTTTGGAAGGATGTTAGACCTCTTTGACCACATCATTACCCAAAGGCTGAAGTTGAGAAAAGTGTCTAGTCCTAACATGAACAACGATATGTTAGATACCCTTCTCAATATCAGTGAAGAAAAAAGTGAGGAGATGGACAAAACTAAGATAGAACGTCTATTGCTGGTTAGTATTTTTACTCTATCTTTGTCCTGGATTTCTTTTCTATCAGATTCAGATATTGGGGTAAGTGGTAGTTTAATTACATGGTATCAGAGTAGGTAAAAATCCTACAAGTTGGTCCCACTAAAACGTTTGGGATAAGTAGTAGTTTATTATTTTTTATTTTGATGGACAATGAATAGTATTGTTTATGATCTACAAAAAGAAACTCTAACTTAATGTTGTTATGAATTAGGACCTATTTGGTGCTGGCACGGAAACAACATCAGCCACAGTGGAATGGGCAATGGCAGAGCTACTCCACAATCCAGAGGCATTGTCAAGAGCCAAAGCAGAGCTGGAGCAAGTCATTGGCAAAGGCAACCAAGTTAAGGAATCAGATATCCCTCAGTTAACTTACTTACAAGCAATAATCAAAGAAACATTGAGGCTGCACCCAGCAGTCCCTCTCTTACTCCCCAGGAAAGCTGGAGCAGATGTAGAAATCAATGGCTACATTATCCCAAAAGGTGCACAAGTGCTAGTGAATGTATGGGCTATAGGCCGAGACCCAAGCTCTTGGGACAATGCAAAATCGTTTATGCCAGAGAGGTTCTTGGGGTCGGAAATTGATGTCAAAGGCAGGAACTTTGAGTTTTTACCGTTTGGTGGTGGAAGAAGAACATGTCCTGGTTTGCCATTGGCTGTGAGAATGTTACACTTGATGTTGGGTTCACTTATCCAGGACTTTGATTGGAAACTTGAGGATGGGATTAAACCTAAGGATTTGAACATGGAAGATAAGTTTGGCATAACCTTACAGAAAGCTCATCCTCTAAGAGCTGTCCCTATTCCAGTTTAAAAACAGTTGAAGATTTTCTTTGGTTGCAGCTGAAAACTGACCCCTATTATCCAATTCAGGTTGTGACATCAGTGGAGGAAAAGTGTTGTAGCTTAATAAATTAGTAAATTACTACTGGCCCCTCTACTTTCCAATGTTTATTTCTAGGGGTGACTTTTTTTTTTTTTTTGAGGAAAAGCCTAGGGGTGACTATGATTTGCTGTCTTTGTTATCTTTGTAATTTCATAATTTTGTTGGATCCAAATAATATACATACATAGCTTGTCAATGGTAACCCATAATGGTAGTTGGTACTAATAACATAACAATAAATCTAGTGATATATAGTGTTAGTAATGGGTTAATGTAAAAATAATGTTCCAATAACAATTTATCAACTTAATAAATTGTGACAATAACCTAAATACATTTCCATACGGTCCATTAAATATGATCCAATTTTGTTGTGACAATGGCACTCATAGCCTAAGCCCCACAAATGTCACCTTCGTAATCTTCTTCTTGTTCTCTTTTGATGGGTCAAATAATGAAAAGTAGTAAAAGTAAATAAATAAATATTTTAACTAACTTGTGTGTGACTTCTCAAAAAAAAAAAAAAATTCAATTAGAATAAAAACTCAACCTTAACTGTAGCCTTCACGGCATGCACTCGTTAATGGGATTCATATTTAAATTGAGTAATGTTATAAATGCAATAATCTTCACAATAGTTGAGTTGGCAAATTTTTATTTTTTATTTATTTTATTTTATTTTCATTTGGCTCATCACTAATATCACTTTTTTTTATTTATCAATAATAAATGATAAATGATAAATGTTACGTCAACATTATTTTTAAAACAAATCTTAGGTATAAACTATTACTAATAGACAAAAAAAATAATTTCAGTGGTATGCTTAAATTATAACTAAGTATGCATTTGAATAGGGCTGAAAACTTAATATTATTTTACTATTCAGCTTATTTTTGCTACTATTCATGAGCTCATTGTACTATTTCAACTAATTTTTACCTTTATTTACGGTACTTTCAGCAATAAGTTTTTAATTTCAGCAAAATCAGAGGTATCCAAATACACCCTAAGTATGCGTTTGGATTTGGATGAAAATTATAAGTTATTTTACTATTTAGCTTATTTTTGCTACTATTTATGGGTCCCATTGTACTTTTTAGTATTATTTATGGGCTCCACTGTACTATTTCAACTAATTTTTACCTTTGTTTATAGTACTTTCAGCAATAAGTTTTCAATTTCAGTAAAATAAGTGGTATCGAAACAAACTCTAATAATATTCTGTTATCTAAGATTTTTTTTGAAAATATTGTAAACATTTCTCGTAATAGCTAAGTAGTTTTTTTTAATCTAAAAAGTTATCTATATCTATATATACTATAAAATTGAAGCCTCTGACCTATGTTTGACTTCCTTGGAGCTTGTCATGTAGGATTTAAAACTCTCACATTTTTCCATATCAGCACTATTTAAAAAAAAAAAAAAAAAATTATTTCTCACTATATCTCCGCCCGATACTTCTTCTAAAAACTAAAACTATAACCCGATAATATTAAAAAAAAAAAAAAAAAAAAAAAAAAAAAAAAAAAAAAAACCCTCTCTTCTACCGATCTCTCTAGTTCCTTTGTTAGTCTACTTTTGATGAATGATGGATATGGTTTGTGATCTACAAAAATAAGTTCTAATTAAGTTGTTATGAATTAGGACCTGTTTGGTGCTGGCACGGAAACAACACCAGCCACAGTGGAATGGGCAATGGCAGAGCTACTCCACAATCCAGAGGCATTGTCAAGAGCCAAAGCAGAGCTGGAGCAAGTCATTGGCAAAGGCAACCAAGTTAAGGAATCAGATATCCCTCAATTACCTTACTTACAAGGTATAATCAAAGAAACATTGAGGCTGCACCCAGCAGTCCCTTTCTTACTCCCCAGGAAAGCTGGAGCAGATGTAGAAATCAATGGCTACATTATCCCGAAAGGTGCTCAAGTGCTAGTGAATGCATGGGCTATAGGCCGAGACCCAAGCACTTGGGACAATGCAAAATCGTTTATGCCAGAGAGGTTCTTGGAGACGGAAATTGATGTCAAAGGCAGGAACTTTGAGCTTTTACCGTTTGGTGGTGGAAGAAGAACATGTCCTGGTTTGCCATTGGCTGTGAGAATGTTACACTTGATGTTTGGTTCACTTATCCAGGACTTTGATTGGAAACTTGAGGATGGGGTTAAACCTAAGGATTTGAACATGGAAGATAAGTTTGGCATAACCTTACAGAAAGCTCATCCTCTAAGAGCTGTCCCTATTCCCGTTTAAAAACAGTTGAAGATTTTCTTTGGTTGCAGCTGAAAACTGGCCCCTATTATCAAATTCAGGTTGTGACATCAGTGGAGGAAAAGTGTTGTAGCTTAATAAATTAGTAATTTACTACTGGCCCCTCTACTTTCCAATGTTTAATTCTAGGGGTGACTTAACCCAAAAAAAAAAAAAAAAAAAAAAAAATTCTAGTGTTGACTATATATATATATATATATATATTTTTTTTTTTTTTGAGGAAAATTCTAGGGTTGACTATGATTTCCTGTCTTTGTTATCTTTGTAATTTCATAATTTTGTTGGATCCAAATAATATACATACATAGCTTGTCAATGGTAACCCGTAACGGTGGTTGGTACTTGTAACATAACAATAAATCTAGCGATATATGGTTTTAGTAATGGGTTAATGTAAAAATAATGTTCCAATAACAATTTATCAACTTAATAGATTGTGACAATAACCTAAATACATTTCCATACGTTCCATTAAATATGATTCAATTTTGTTGTGACAATGGCACTCATAGCCTAAGCCCCGCAAATGTCACCTCCATAATCTTCTTCTTGTTCTCTTTTAAAGGGTCAAACCATAATGAAAATTAGTAAAAGTATTTTAACTAACTCACGTGTGACTTCTGAATTTTTTTTTTTTTATTAGAATAAAAACCCAACCTTAACTGTAGCCTTCCCAGCACGCACTTGTTAACGAAATTCATATTTAAATTGAGTAATGTTATAAATGCAGTAACCTTCACAATAGTTGAGTTGGCAATTTTTTCTTTTTTTTTTTTCATTTGACTTATCACTAATATCACTTTTTTTATTTATCAATAATAAATGATAAATGATAAATGTTATGTCAATATTATTTTTAAAACAAATCTTAGGTGATAAACTGTTACTAATAGGCAAAAAAGTAATTTCAGTGATATGCTTAAATTATAACTAATAATATTCTGTTATCTAAGATTTGTTTTGAAAATATTATGAACATTTCTCGTAACAAATTGCTAAGTAGTTATATATATATATATATACTTTTTTAATCTATAAAGTTATCTCTATCTGTATATACTATAAAACTGAAGCCTCTAACCTATATTTAATTTTTTTTGACTTCCTTGGAGCTTGTCATGAAGGATTTGAAACTCTCACATTTTTCTATGTCAGCACTATTTAAAAAAAACACAAAAAAAAAACTATTTCTCACTATTTCTCCGCCTGATACTTCTTCTAAAAACTAAAATTATAACCCGATAATAAAATAAAATAAAAAACTCTCTTCTACCGATCTCCTTCTCCTTCCCAAAAAAAACCGATCAACTCTTTCTCTTCCTTTCATCCCCATCTCCCTCTATATCACAAGCCCTGTACAAACCAAAACCAAACCAAAATAGTATACATGAGCACAAACCCAAACCAAAAGCAAAACCAAAATAATCCCATCTCCTTCTAAACCAAATGATTTGTAGGGGAAAAAAATAGAGAAGAAGAAGTAGAGGAAGAAGACAGCACAAATCTAAGTTGAACGAACAAAGAACTCAACTCTCACAACAAGTAGCCTTCATCATTCCAAAAGTCACCTGAAGGTCCTAAATAAAACCCCTTCTTCTTCTTTGTTTCGTCCTCAATCCTCACCTCCACATGACTAATTTCTCTATTGCTTTTTTTTTTTTTTTTTTTTTTGCTTGGGCAAATTACAACTTGCCTACCTATGATTTGACCAAAATTTAAGTTACTTACTTATGGCTTGAAATTTGACACTTTACCCACCTGAAATTAGCTCAGTTAGAGTTCCATAACCCACTTTTGTTAAAAATAAGGCTATATATATAATTTTTCTCCACTTTTATGTCTTTCTCTTCCCAAAACAAAAAACACATGCGAAAACAAGACAAAATAAGATCAAAAAGTGAGGGTTTTATAAAAATTAAGAATCATCATAATCTCTTCTCCTCCACATCCCATTCATCAAAGCTCCAGCCAAAAGAACTTCTTTTTTTCTTTTTCTCTTTTCAAGTTTACTTCTATTAGACCCCTAATCAAGCAGGTTGATATAATTTCCACTTAATTAACTGGTCCGCTTTCAGCCTATTTGATTGAAATAATGAATCACAGTCGAAAATTGTTTACTCTAGTAGTAATTGTAGTGAATATTCTATTCAACATTTATTTCAAGTTTGAAAGGGAGAAGATTTAAACATTCTTTGATTTAATATACGATCCTTGGAGTGTGTGCGAGTTGGTAATAAAAGAGCACTGGTATCACCGCCAATTTTTTGGAAATGGCTTATGGGTTTGTTCCGTTGATCCTTTCATCTCTCTTGATATAGTTGGGTTTAGAGATCTTTCTGAGACCTGGATGTGTCCAGGAATTACTTAAGTTACTACATATTGAGTAATATCCCTAGAGATGAATCTTTCTACAAGCACTATACATTCACTGCCAAGCCTTCCACTCCAAATTAAAAAACAAACAAATAAATGCACACAAAACCCACTGAACAAAGGGGAGATAAAGTCTATGTGAGTTAAGAGAGAGACCAATACCACATTTTTATTGCTAAGTGCTTAGATTTAATATTAGTTTTTTTTGTTTGATTTGTTACATTTTTGAAATTGTTGTTAGGAGTTTTGAATATAGGGTCCAAGTATTAATTTTTTCAAAACTCTCCATTTTTTATTTTGTTTTGTCTTATTTTTGTATGTGATATATGTTTTGGGAGGAGAGAGACATAAAAGTCTTATTTTTAATAGAGATGAATTACGTAACTCTAACTAAGCTAACCTCAAGTGGATAAAGTGTCAAATTTTAAACCATAAATAAGTAACTTAAATTTTGGTCAAACTAAATGTGGATAAGTTGTAATTTATTATTTTTTAAGGTAAATTGCAAAATACACCCCTAACATTTGGGGTTGCTTGGATTTTATATCTCAAAGTTTGAAAATTTAGATTTTATACCTTGAATTGCTAATGTATCTGTTAAGTGCCACATCATATTGTGACATTTGGTAGTTGGACGAATTAAATAGTGACATGTGTTATTAACTATTTAATATCTTTAACTAAAATTAAAAATAAATCTATATTTTTTTATAGCATTTCTGATTTTCAGGTTATTCGAAATTTCCCCAAGAAAATCAAGAATCTCTTTCCAAAGAAGCACTAAAAAATGACAACGCGATGCAAAAATCCAAAAGAATCCAGCCATAAAATTAAAAATAAACCTATATTTTTTTTATAGAATTTTTGATTTTCAAGTTATTTGAAATTTCCCCAAGAAAATCAAGAGTCTCTTTCCAAAGAAACTCTAAAAAATAACAATGTGATGCAAAAATCCAAATGAATCCAGCCATAAACAAATAAAAGAAAAAAAAAATCCCAGCATTTTCTAGGTGACCAAACAAAAAATTTTCCCAAGAAACCCAACACAATAATTAATGAGCAAAACCAACAACCAAAATCCTTAAAATACAATATTTTGGGCATTCAAAATTTTGTTCATTATTTGTGTAAAAACTAGTAAGTTGCTCGTGCGATGCACGGATAATTTTGTGATATTTTATGTAAAACAATTATAAATAATGTTGTACATAAATTATTAAAAAAAAAAAAAAGTAAACTAAATCAGAGTAAAGAAACATATATATTATGAGATATTAAAAATTGGTTTAGTTGCTTCACTGCATATTTGTAGCCTTCTTAAGGTAAAATTATTATTATTTTTAAATCATGAAACCAAAAAAAAAAAAATGCAAAAGAGTAACGAGACCATAAAAATTAACTAATTTGTGTTGTATTCACATATTTCATACTATGAAATAAAAGTATACTCAACTCTCTGACTGTCTTCCACTCATGGATAATGCGACATTAAGACATGGTTTAGACAAGTGTATACGCACATGTCTTATAGATGATTTAAAATTAAACCATAGTAGAATATGACTTTACATTGCGCACCAAATATTCTCTCTACTTATATACCCAAAACAAAAACTAACTAACCAAATTACCTAAACCTAAATCATATTTAAGCCTTTAATTTAAAAAGAAAAAAAGATTACCCGTAGGGGTTTCGGTGTCTTGATGGTGGTGGGAGGCCAGTATAACGGAGGTGGTGACCCCTCAAATTCCTCCTTCTTTCTCTTTCAAATGTTTTGTTAGTCTCAAGTCTTTTATTTTGGTAATATATAGCGAAATAGTGCCTTTTATTTAACAATCCACAAAATTTTTGTGTCTCTCTATCTCTCTCTAGAGTCTTATCTTGTTAGTTATTACTATTAGTCCTTATCTTTTTTTAAAAAATAAAAAATACTAAAACAGTGGGTATGCTAAAAGACATGAAGAATAGTGAAAGGTGTGGTGTAAGTTTAGGCAATTAATGAGATAACAGTAAAATAAGATAATGTGAATTTTTGGGTAACAATAAAAAAAAAAGCTTAATGAAAGAGGTAAAAAAAGGTTAAAGGAAAAATTAGAGTGCCACTTGGCAAGACCTCATGCACTCTCGCATGAGGTCTTTGAGAGAGAGACAGTTTGTAACAACTTTTATTCTACAATATTCCTCCAAAATTTTTTTTTTTTTTTACTCATTTCTTGAACTGAATAATTATAATGGTTATGTGTGTGCAATTTATAATTGTTGTTTCACTGCATATTTAAAGCCTTCTCAAGGTAAGATTATTAAATCATAAAACCAAAAATAAATGCAAAAGAGTAACGGGACCATGAAAATCAAATAATTTGTATTGTGTTCATATATTAAATACTATGAAATAAAAGTTTGTCCAACTCTCACTGTCTTCTACTCATTGATAGTACGACATTAAAACATGGTGTGGGCAAGTGTATATGCACGTGTCTTATAGATGATTTAAACCATGGTAGAATATGGCTTTACATTGTGTACCAAATATTCTTTCTACTTATATACCCAAAACAAAAATTATCCAACCAAATTACCCAAACCTAAATCATATTTAATCCCCTAATTTGAAAAGAAAAAAAAAAAAAAAAAAATACCCGTAGGGGTTTTGGCGTCTTGATGGTGGTGGGAGGCCAATATGACGGAGGCAATGGCCCCTCAGATTTCTCTTTCTCTCTCTTTCAAGTGTTTTGCCAGTCTCAGCCAAGTCTTTTATAGTGAAACAATGTGTTTTGATTTTGTAGTGAAACAATGCATTTTATATAACAATCCACAACATTTTTGTATCTCTCTATCTCCCTCTAAGGCTTTATCTGGTTAGTTATTACTATTAGTACTTAATTATTATTATTTTTCTTTTTAAAAAATATTAAAATGGTGAGTATGCTAAAAGACATGAAAAAGAGAGAAATGTGTGATGTAAGCTTAGGCAATTAATGAGAGACTAATGAGCTAACGGTAAAATAAGTTAATGTAAACTTTTGGATAGCAATAAAAAAATCTTAATGAAAGAGGTAAAATAAATGCTAAATGAAAAATTATAGCGTCACTTGGCAAGACCTCATGCACTCCTACATGAGATCTCTGCTTATATATATTGATGATTATTCCTTTATAACTCCTAATCACTAATCAACATGAGTCTCAAAAAGCTTTATGATAGGACTTTGTCATACGTACAAAATAAGCATAGATTTTTTTATCTTTATTTTTTTTTAAAGGATATTGCTATTGCGTTCATCCTTATAAGAATTTAAGCATAGATGAAATTTTCATTATTTTTGACAATTTTTCTTTGATTCCTTTATAATTTATATATTGTGTTGGTTTAAATGAATTTTTTCTCAAGCTTTCAGTGGATGGACTTTAGATAAGATGTTCAACTTTTATATGCCAAGCATTGATTGTAAGTCTTGTACATGGAACAAATAGAGATAAGAAATTAAGAATATAGTCCATTTTGGTCAGCCTTAGCTTGATTTGTCTAGACATCAATTTTCTCTCTTGCCAAAAGTCCGACTTATTTTAGGCGGAAGTTCCTTGATTATCATGTATACAAAATTCCAAGATCATTAAATTGGAATAAGCCCCTTACTAACCTAACCGATTGGAATATGATGAAATTTCTTCCCATCCACACTAAACGTTGTGTACACTCCAAATTTTTTCTGCATCTCATAATGATACGTTGTTGATAGGTGTCATCTAAGTCCAACTTGATCGAGAGTTGTAATTAAGACTATGGCCTAGAAGCTTTACTATTCAATACTTTGCAGGAAAAATTAAACACTCATTTGATGTAATAGGAGACTATGGAATTTGACAATGTATACACTGGGGTTTGTTCTTGATGTTGTGAAATTGCTATAGGTACTAAAAACTCTAGTTTGATTAGTTGGCAAGTCATGTTCTTTAATCGTGAAAAGTCTACAATGGAAAACTTTTATATTCCTACAATAAATGTTTTGGAGAGAAAATTGTTAGCCCCCTCATCCCATGGACCCCCCTATTTATACAAAGGAAAAAGGGTCCAATATTACTAAGTGTGACTTAGTTACATGGAATTTTTGTGCAATTGTGCCTAGATTTCTTTTAAAATTTTAATTATAATTTTAAACTCTAATTTTGTGATTTTTATATGATTTTTGTGGTTTTATTTTGATTAAGTAAAGACATATTAGCCAAAAGAAACGAAGCTAGAGCTATTAAAGAAATTTGTACTTTCAGATTAGCAATTATAGATGGCTAATGCTGCATTGTCATTTGTGGTTGTGGTATGAATAAGCGGTATGTTGTTTGGGCGACTGATTGAGGCAAAGCAATTAACCATATTAAAAGGGATTAGCAACTTTTTCTTTCTCCTTTACCATTTGTGGTATGTATATGCCTTTTTCACATATGCTCAAGTGAAGTACTGATTAAGATTTCCCTTAATTATGATAAATATATTAATTTTTTTTAAAGGAAGTATTATATTTATTAAATGAGATATATATATGTGTGTGTGTGTGTGTGTGTGGAGGGCCATGTAGCTGAATTGGCACCTCCCTATACACAAAGTATCTGGGGTTTAAGGGAGAAAAGGTTCAAACTGCAGGAGTTAGGGAAAAAAGGTTCAAGTTGCGAGATTAGCAGCATATTGTAATTATTTCTAAAAAAAAGAAAGATATAGAGATATATATTGTTTTCCTTGAGCTAAAGTAGTTGCGATGGAAGTGTGGAGTTGATCGTTTTTTTTTTTTTTTTTTTAGGTTCTTGAGTATTTTGGATTGTTTCAAATGAGTAATGGCTCCTCTTAGGATCCTAAAATTTTTGGTTTATTGATTTTACTATCTATAACTTTGATTCTTCTTTACCTTATAAAGTTTGGAATGTTCGGTAAGTACATTTTTTCTTCAAGAAAATGAATAGAAATCTCACTTCATGTTCATGCTCATGTTAATGTTCATATTTGTATCTTTTGCAATACTCAATAAGTTGTTTACTCATTTTGTGAATTATCAATTGTAGTTAAGAAAAAAAAAGTATAAACACAATACTATTCAATTAAACTAACGTGAAAAATTAAATCTATTAGATTAAAAAAATGGACATGAAAATGAAAATTGCACACAAAATTTCTTAATAGAATTAAAATAATTTTTACTCAATATTGCTAATGAAGCAATCATGTACTAACTAACAACATTCCTAACATTACGTGCATAACAGGGTGATGAAATGGTTGTTCAGTTTATTTAAGAAATGTGATCTAGCTAATAGAAATTAGAAAAATACAAAAACTTTCATGCATAGTCATGAATTATACCTTTACATATATCTTATGCATTTTATGAGTTTTATTTTATATAAATTGTAGGGATAAGAGGCCCAAAAGTATATATATTGGGCCTTGGGCCTTGGCCGAGGACGTTAAGTGGTCCGAGGACATATAAACAGTATTGAAGATGTAAGACTCAGAGCCCCATGAGTAAGCTACAAATGAGAGGGCTGGGGAAGGTAGACCGAGGAGGAATATCCCTTCGGCCAAACGACGCAAAGATCAAAATGTGTGTCCTATCATCCAGGATGACATTCCAGGAAGTTCTATTGATAAGGATGTGCACTGTGAACGTACAGGACAAATAGGAGCTAAGAAATATCTAAGAGAAAGCTGCTATCACCGAATTAAATGCTCCGTAGCTAACTCTCTGGCCGCATTATGAGGAAGTGATATCTAAACGGTGCTTTTCAGCCTTATAGCTACCCCCAAAGACTTCAGGGGGGTGCTGATGGGACAAGGATCAACACAAACAATCTACTGTCCACGTGGAGGGGGGGATGAGAAGGGATAAATGGTATAAATTAGAGGGAAGGCCCTAAGAGAAAGGGATCGAAAAATTAAGGAAGGAGTACTATAGCGATTAAAATTGTATTTGTAACCAATTTCAAGTAATATATATATAAGAACTGATCTCCTTGGACTGTGCTAAGTATAATTTTCCTTAGATAAATCCGGTCCATTTTTTGCTTTTTTTTGTCTCCTAGATCAATTATAGTTGTTACCCAACTCATTATAACCTAGCTTTCCAACCCACTATCTACAAATTCATTATATTGGGCTTATTGGGCCTAAATCCACTTCCTATTTAGGCTTAGGACTCAATTTGTGTCCTTACATAAATGTATTTCATAAAATTAACAAAATTTATCATAAAACCCTTCATTTTATTTTTTAAAATCACTACATAAAAATGAAAGAAGTTTTTTTCCCAAAAAAATGTTCTCCAGTCATAATATTTACTAAAAAAATATCATACCAACAAAAATCATGCGACGCACAGGCCAATAACCAGTCTATATATATAATTAAAGCCAAAATTGAGAGAAAATTCAATTAGATTCTAAATTGGATTCCAATTGTTGTCTAATTTTGCGCCACGTGTCCAATTTAAGGTTTCTTTTTTCTTTAAAAAAAAAAAAAAAAAAAACATTGATTTCCAAATACCGATGGACTCACCATTCCAAATACATTGCAATATACTAATTTTTTTTTTTTTTTTTTTTTAATGAGATAGTTTTTGTGATGAGATAGTGGCTCCTAAAAAAGGGCCATATATGGGATTGTGATTTCATGAACAACATGTAATTTTAAATAGAGTGATGGTAGGTAGCTATACATACATACATACATATATATATATATATATATAGTCAAAACTGAGAGAAAATTTAATTAAATTCTAAATTGGAGTCTAATTTTGCGCCACGTGTCTCATATAATTTTTAAATTTGTGTGTCAAGTGAATTAATAGGTGCAAAAATCAAAGAGTCTAAAATCAATTAGATTCCAAATTAAATTTTAATTGGAGTTTAATTTTGCGCCATCTATCCCATCTATTATTTTAATTTTTGTAGCAAGTAAATTATTTGGTACAAAAACCGAAGAGTCTAGATCTAATTAGATTCTAAATCATATATATATATATATACACACACACACATAATTGTGATTGTTTTTAAATGTACATATGCATATGCTCGGGATTACATACTACTTTTATTAAATGAATGTATCAATTTTTAAACACAAAATAGAAAAATAATTAGGAAATTGATTTATTACCTTATTGAAATGACACTAATTATATTCATTACCATGTTTGTTTACAATATTTTTATAATATAATTGGTAATAACTTTAACTTCTTTAAAAAATGATAATGTAAAAAATTGACATTTGGCTTCTTTTTTTTTTTTTTTTTTAATTTCATTTTAAAATTAGGTAAATAGTATGGTTTTTAGATGACGTTCATGAGCACTTTAACTAAAAAGTCAAGACTTAAACCCCATTTGGTTGCCAAGAAAGCAGAGGAAAAGAAAAAAAAAAAATTTCAATTTCTGCTAAGTGACATCTCATTTACTTATGGAGATGCAATTAATATATTTTCAAATATTTTATTTTATTTTCTAATTAAGGACACGTGATAATTCAAAGGATAGCTTAGATGGCATAAAAATATTATTTTGATATTAATTTTAGATACATCAATTCTTTTCATGTACCACTTAATAATAAGGATTATTTTGACACAATACCAAAAGTTTAGAAACAAAATTAACACGTTTAAGGTGTTAAAAACCATTTTGATACATAGTACAACTGAAGGATTGCATAGAAAGAAAGGAGGAAAAAGTAACGGAAGGGAAGGGAAGAAAGAGAGAGTTGTACATAGAAGGATTGAATTAAAAAATTTCTTCAAAAGAAAGGTCTTCTTTGAAAAAAATAATGGGACTGTCTGAAGGATTAAGAAAATTTCTAGAACACAAACTTTTCTCAAAATTATGGCTTGTGAGAAAAGTATGAAACTTCATCAAAAAAAAAAAAAATGAAATATTGGCAAATCGGTCAAATTGTGTATTCTCACTTTTTAATAGAAAAATGAAAAGTGAAAACGATTGGGACCATCACAACACATATTAATATAGAAAAACTTAATGAAAGAGGTAAAAAAAAGGCTAAATACAAAGTTAGAGTGCCACTTGGCCAAACCTCAAACACTCCCGTATGAGATCTCTGCTTATGTATATATATATATATTGATGGGTTAATGCACTTTGTCACAAAAACTCATTTAACCCATCTAAATAAACCTCATTGTTGTCCAGCCTAAATTTGAAGGACAATTTGGCTACAAAATTAGTTATAGCCTAAAGCTATAACCTTACTCAATATTATTTTTTTTGAATTTGGAGGTGAATTTTAACAAATCTACCATTGGATTACATCTTTTTCTTATATCCTCCATGCTTGCAAAATTTCTAGAAAATTAAAGATCAATAGCTATGTCATCAATAAATTGTTTAAATTGCAAGTTTTTATAGTTTAAACTATGCATAAAATATAAATTTATAGATCATATAGTAAATAATATCTGATTGATACGAAATTCGACATGTGTATTAAGAGCATAATGAACATGCAATTCAATGGTTAGATTTTCAAAATATGTAGTAAAATTTATTTTATTGAGTAAACTTGTAGCCATAGGTTACAACCAATTTTGTAACTTAACTTTGTCCAAATTTGAAAAATTTTAAATGAGCAATTGAGTGATGAAAAGAAAATTAATGGTTATATTGGAATTTTCTCCTATAAAACCTAAAGTCCCTAATTTTTTTTTTACCAAAAGAAAATTGAAAATATCATTAAAATTGCTAATCTTAGTGTGAAAATGAGAGTGCGTGAATGTGTATCGACAGTAGCCAGCCAGGTTGGAATTGAAGTTGGCAATGCGTGTGTAGTGTGCGACAATTGCAAATGCAAATTGCAATGCATGTTGGTGTGGTAGACATTTTTTGTTGGACAAAATTTAGTTACAAAATTGGTTGTAGCCTAAGGCTACAACATTACACAATAAAATAAACATTACTATATATTTTGAAAATCAAACCGTTAAATTGCATGTTCTTTATGCTCTTAATACACATGTCAAATTTTGTGTTAATTGGATATTATTTACTATATAATCTATAAACTTATGTTTTATACATAATTTTAAACTACAAAAACTTGCAATTTAAATAATTTATTGATGAAATGGCTATTGATCTTTAACTTTCTAGAAATTTTGCACGCATGGAGGATATAGGAAGAAAATGTAATCCAATGGTGGATTTTTCAAAATTCATCTTCAATAAAAAAAAAAATAGAGTAAATTTGTAACCTTAGGCTACAACCAATTTTGTAGCTAAATTTTGTCACTATTTTTTTTTTTTTTTTTGGCCTGATGCATATAATAGGTACACAGCACAGAAGGGCCCATTTGATATTATGATCTTGGTGGGACCGGGTGTGATGGGGGACAGGTTGGGGCCTCGCAGCTATTGCAAAACAACGCAGCGGAATGATGTGTGAAACATGAGTCAACGGTATGACTCTACCCTGATCTATAGTTTGTCAAGCCATGATGAAAATCTATAGGTTTCATTATAATAATCAATTTGATAATAATATAAGCTTTCTTTCCCCAAGGTCCTCTTACACCCTTTTATAATAGAACCTCACATATCTTACGACTAGGATTCCTAATCAAACTAGGAAACATAATAAAGATAAAGATAAACTAGGAAAACAAATAAATCTAAATCCTAATTCAAATACAAATAATACTCCTAAGTCAACTAAAATACTAATAAGGGAAATATATATATAAAAGAAAATTAATTAGGGACATGATTTGCTGCTTCCCAACTTCTACGCCTGGACTTCTGCCAAAGATAGACATTATTAGGGATGGCAATTGGGCGGGACGGGGCCGAAGGATGGGGTCTTCGCCCCTGCCCCGCATGACGAGGAAAATTTCTTGCCCCATCCCCGCCCCTTAAGGCCTCGCGAAGCCCCGCCCCACCCCGTAAAACTTTATTTCTTGTTAATTTTTCCTACAACTATTACCATTTTTTCAAATAAAATGACATGTTTCAATAATAAAAATATACTTGAAATTATAAATAATTTATCCTATCAAATCAAACTAATTTTTAGCAAAAACTGAATAATATTATCTAAATGTTTAACAAGACAATATCACAACAAAAATCTCATAGTATGACACAATAAAATAATCCAAAAAATAAAATAAAGTAACAGATTGTGTCCAAACAAAGAAAAACTATAAGAAGTATTGGTTGTCTTTTTTTCCTACGTAAGTTTTAAAACTAGCACACTCAGGTCCTCCCATATTGTGACTATTTCATAGAGAATGGGACAGTCTCAAACTCAGACTCAGACCCGTACCTCATTTAAAAAAAAATATTATGTTCATGATGAAAAGTAAGTTGAGAAAGACGTATGAATTATGAATGAAATCAGTAATTCAATAGTATATAAATTTGTTTCTAATAAAGACAAAAGGAAATGTTAAAATTGGTACCTTATTTCCAACTTTGCTAGAGAGAAAAAAGAGGTAGAGAGCCACGTTAGGTAGAATAAAATAAGCTGATGATATTTTTGTTTAAATAGTAGGGTTTTAGAGTATAAAAAAATTACAATTTAACTCTTATTAATGTGGGGTGGGTCTAAAAAGTGTAAACCCATCCCCGCCCCACCCCGTGGTGCGGGTCTCTAAAATTTCGCCCCATCCTTGTCCCACCACCTTTGCGGGGTGGGGAAAATCCGCACTGGGCGAAGCGGGGAGGGGCGGGTCAAGCGGGGCGGGGCAAAATTGCTATCCCTAGACATTATTGCTAATTTGGGTTTGCTGCCAGTAGTGAAGCCAGGAATTTAGGTTAAGGGGGGCAAGATTAAAAGACAAAATTGAAAGTAAAAAATTAATTTAAAAAAATTTTAACGTGAATATCAAGAATATACAATATTGTTGTGAATATTTAAATGTGACTCAATGGCTTGAATGCTTTTAAAAACTCAGCTTAAATGCTTTTAAAAACTCAACAAAAACTTTAATGTACAAATTGAAAGAGATGTATCAAAAGTTTATTTATTTATTTATTTATGGGAGGTGTGCTTTATACTATATTTTATATACACTATTTTATTTATTTATTTATTTATTTTTCAGAGTTCTATTGGTGTTACACTACGGGAAATTCTTACCTAGGGTCCGTTTGGATAGAACTTATTTTGCTGAAACTGAACACTGAAAATACTGTAGCAAAATAAATTTTAAATGTGTGAATAGTATCGTGAGATCCATTTTTAATGTAAAAGTTGCTGAAAAGTGATATTTGTGGGTCCATGAACAGTACACGAATGCACTGTTCACGGTTGAAAAGTCAACCTTTGCGGCTGAAAGCAAAAAAAAAAAAAAAAAAAAAAAAAAAGCTGAAATGCGCATTGCAGCAAACGTGGACGCAGCAAACGCGGATCCAAACCCAACCCTAGTCCGAGCCAATAAGAACTAAACATGTAAGATAAAAATGCTAACATCATTTAAATGTTCCAGCTCATCAACAATAGCTAAATGCTGGTCATCCCGTTAACATTCCCGTTAGCAAGCTGTTTTCAACAGTTCTTGACCAGTTTCAAAAGTTTTTGGGCCTACCTCAATTTCAAATTCCAATCCAACCGCTTGTTTCTTATATTTCAATTCTCCTCTTAAACATAAAAATGAAAATCACTTTCTTGTAAGTTTGTAACTCTCTCCCAGCTGACACAACCATGGTCTCACTAGCTTTTTCACTTTCAAACTCATATATATATATATATATATATATATATATATATATATATATATATATATATAATCATAGGGAGTCTTTCCAAAATCAAAATCAAAATCCTCCCAACAAAAACAAAAGAAATTGAAAATGGAGTTTCAGAGCGAAAAGGAAATGAGCTCGAAAGTGAAAACGAGGACCGAGAAGATCTCCCTGGAGAACTACCTCGATTTCGTTCTCTCTAACAAGCAAATCAATCTCACAGTCAACTTCCTCAACCAAGACATCTCTCTTCTTCTTCAAATTTCATAATGCTTTTTTCATTTTTTGTTTATCATTGATGTTAAATATTAGCATTGATACACCATGTTGAATATGCTAGTATGGATGCGGAAGCGAAAGCATAAAGCATAAAACACAATAACACACGAGAGTTACATGGTTCAGCCTAACGGCCTACATTCATGGAGGAAACCCTAAAGGGCTACATCAATAATATATTATAGTGTAGTACAAATCCTGTGTTACAATGAACCATAACATGTGTATATATAGTAGACTAAACCCTAGACCAATAGACTTCTAGTACAAGTAGGAGACTTAGCTTGCACACAAAGTAGAATTAGACTTGGGCCTATTCTAATGGGCTAATATATTTCTAACACCCCCTCTCAAACTCAAGATGGAAGCTTGATGAAATCTTGAGATTTGATAAGGTTGAGAAGATCTTTTGAATGAAGTTTGGCTCTGTGACGGTAGTTTGAGGAAGGCAATTATCTTGCAGTGTTGATGCGACTTCTAACGGTGGCATGACTATACCGGAGAGTTTTGACGGCAGCAGTAGGAAGCCAAAGAAGATGAACGTAGTGAAAAAAACACCAAGGAAGACAAAGATTGCTCTTAAATATACCGCAAGGACAAAAAACCATGGCCACAGGAAGGTGGCTTTGATACCATGTTAAATATTAGCATTGATACACCATGTTGAATATGCTAGTATGGATGCGGAAGCGAAAGCATAAAGCATAAAACACAATAACACACGAGAGTTACATAGTTCAGCCTAACGGCCTACATTCATGGAGGAAACCCTAAAGGGCTACATCAATAATATATTATAGTGTAGTACAAATCCTGTGTTACAATGAACCATAACATGTGTATATATAGTAGACTAAACCCTAGACCAATAGACTTCTAGTACAAGTAGGAGACTTAGCTTGCACACAAAGTAGAATTAGACTTGGGCCTATTCTAATGGGCTAATATATTTCTAACAATTGAAAACTTAGAAATTTGTCTCTCATGTTTTGTGTGAAATTTTGCAAATCATCAACATGCACGGGTTCAAGAAAATCCACAAGGTTCAAAAGGTGACAATGAAATCTCACTCTCTAATATCTCTCTCTCTCTCTTTCTAAGTTATATATTAGTGTTAGCCTCTGTTTGATTGCTGAGAAATTGGATGTGAAATCAATTGTAAATGTCTTAATTAACCACTGTTTCCATTGTTGTACGAAATTTTTTTCTCCTTTCAAAAGCTCAAAGAATGTGTTACACTCTTACTCAATTAAGTGTTGTTTTACATTTCCATCTATACTGCTCTGAATCATCAATGAATTTCTTAGCCCCTGTTTGGTTCTAGAGAAAATGGAAGGAAAAAAAGAGTTAATGAACTAAAATCAAATTTATCTTTTTCCATTTGGATATAGTCTTAAGAAGGATTTAGTTGCTCCTTATGGAAAGTGACCGAGCTGTTTGATAGAAATTACAATTGGAATTTTGAAGTTGATCTTTGTCCATAAAGGAGTCACTTTGCATTGACCTCTAATTCAATTAGCAATTAATTCTTAAAAAGTTAGCCTTTTGAGATATACTTACTGTTTAATGTTTGTATATGCTTCATTTATATAGTTCAACAATAATTTCCCATCCTCTCTTAAACCTATTATTTGGTATTCAGAAGGCTTTTAGAAAAATTTTGCCTGGTTACTTGGTTTGTTGGACTTTAGCTTGGTTGCTCTTTGGCTTTCTACTTTAGTGCTCCGTGCTCATCTTAATCGTGATGAGAGGATCACAATTACAACAAGAAGCATGTGTGCCAATGCATAAGCATCTCTTTTTAATTCCAGCAACCATGTGCCATTCTTTAAAATTATTAATAATCAAAGTAAAGTTGCTGGAGTTGAAGCCCAAATTAGAATACTAAGATTCAATTATATAAGACAATGATGAGGTCGATCTGAACCTTAGATTGGGTGGGGGGGGGGGGGGGGGGGGGGGAGCATGGGAAATTTTTTTTTATATCAGTATAGTATTGGCAAAATGTTGTTGAACCCATTTTTCACTTTACTTTCGCACATCTTTGTTTTAGAGATTGGTATTGGTTTATTCAAATCAAGTTCTTGCAAATATTGAGAAACATTTAATGTTACGCCTCACATAAATTTGTGGAGTCCTTTTTATGTAAGATTACGTATACTACACCAAATGCACTAAATAAGGGTAAGTTGGTTGATTTTTAGGTGATTAGCCTCTAAGAATTTGAGAAAGAGAAGAATTTTGGATTGTAGTACTCCTTGATTCTTTCATTTTGCATTGATTAAATAGTAACTAAATACAATGTTTGTAATTACACATAATCTGATATGCTGAACAACTAAAAAAAAATAAAGAATTACATTTGAAGAATAATCTACTAACAAGCAGATAACTCTTCCTAAATGATAGGAGCCTTAATTTGATAAGCCTATCAATAAACTAGAAAACTAATCCACCCAAATCTCTTTCTTCAATCTGATAGCCCCAGCCAGCGGATTGGACTCCTTCAACAGCAGCACCTATTCTGCATTGGACTCCTTCAACACCATTTGTTCTGCATTCCAAGACTAAATGAGTCGAACCAAGACTCCTTTAACAGCACCTCTAGGCAACATTGTCAAGTTTCTTTGCATCGTCCTAAAAAGGGAAATCAAAGAATTAACTTTGTAGCCCATAACAAATGACAAAATGAGCCAAACCAATAAAGGTAAAACAAATGAGCTCATGTAAAAAAATTTACAGCTTCTAAATATAAGGCATTTCCAGTAAAAAAAAAGTTAAGTCTACAAACACTTGTGATAGGCCAAGAATGTATTGACTCCTTTGGTAACTTAATCAAATTAATTAACCAAGTGAAATTAATTAGATTCAATTATATGCAATAAGCGTGGTAGCACAAACAAATCACCAACTAGTTAAATGCAGCGGAAAATAAATTTGACACAAGTGATTTGCTTACGAATGGGCAAAACCACCGAGGCAAAACCTCAATGCACGGCTCCCAGTATGTGACTAACCAATGATGCACGGATCCCAGTACGTGACTAACACACCAACTTGAGGAAGATGTTGACTGCAAATTTCTTTAGTTCATCCAACAATGAAGATCAAGAACCTCCTTGGTTACAAAACCCTTGGCGCAAAGGCGCAGTAGCTTCTAGAGAGAATATAACAAATTAGGGCAAATTGTCTCCGGTCACAATATGCATGTATAATCATTTTGCATCAAGTTGCATCACCTTGCATCACCTTTGACGGCCCTTAAAATAATCTTTATATATGTCTAGGGTTGTGAGAAAAGAAACTCTACCTAAATACACATAGATATGCGTGAAATTAGATCTGGAAATCTGACTTTCGTAATTCTCAATAGATACAGCTTCTGTTGAGTTGCTATCGAGCATTAGCATTAAATCTCGATAGTTATGTTCTGTCGAGATATCTGTCGAGCTTTAATGAACAACACTTCTTCACCTGTTTCTTGGACAAATTTGCATGGCTTCAATACTAAACTTGAACTCTTGTTCCTTGAAGTACTAAACCCATCCTAGATCTACCCAATTACAAGTAAAGTGCGTTTTGTCAAAGGATTAGCCAATTTACATAACATATCTCTCTAACAAGTTTCACATATGTCCTAACAATCTCCCCCTTTGGAAATCTGTGACAAAACCACAACAAACAATTGAATTATGAGAGAAGTCTTAAATCACTAAACTCATAATCACTTGTTGAATACAATAAAATCTAACCCTAACACAAACTCTTGAAAAACTTTGCAAGAAGAGAGTTCATGGTATGGTAGATTTTCACAACCTGCTTTTCTGTAACACTTTAAACAAAACTCATCAAGGCATCTTAGTGTGAAATAAAAAGAAAAGATTGCATACATAAAGAAACATATGTATAAAGATAGAAAAGAAATAACACATGGAGAGATAGGTAAAAAACAACATACATCAACATATATATATATATATAAATGAAAATAAATACAATGTATGTCATAAATAAATAGTCACAAGACCGGTGTACAAGAGGATAATGTAACTACAAAGAGAGAAAAGAAAAGTACATAAGATCCTCACTACATTCCTCAAAATATAGACATTCCCCCTAACAAAAATGTCATATGCTAACTCTTCCCCTAGATACAAGACTACTCTCATCATCCCAAAACTACTCTCATCATCCCAAAACTACTCCCCCATTTTGTCACGAATGACAAAGGGTTGGTCACTGAGAGGTCGTCATCTCCGCATCACTGGAAGAGTTAGCATCCTCATCCTCATCATCATCATCAGCACCATCATCGTTGTCCTCATCTGCCGAAGCATCGGGAGAAGGAGAGGGAGAAGTGGCGAAGTCACCGAGGCGAGTCTGTCATCATGCAATATGACTGACACAGGTGTTCACCTGACACAACTCATCACTGAAAGTGTCAAGGCAAGCATCCATGCGTTGAAGTTGCGCATGATGGCCTCGAGAGTCATACCACCACCCGAAGAAGAAGGAGTAGAGGTGGAAGGAATGGTGGAGGCTGGAGGATTAGTCATCTCCGTTCGTGGCCGCTTCAGTCGAAGTTGGGCCTTACTCCACTGAATAGAAGCTGCGTTGATGGCACTCATGACAGTGTAGTAGGGAGAGTTAGGAATAGGGATAGAAAAATGGCGAAGAATCCGCATGATAGCCGAAGGAAAAATAAGCTTATCATAGGTTGCCGTATTTAGATAAACATCTATGATGGAAGTGATGAAGTAAGTGGGGAAGTCAATAGAAAGATCCTCTAAGAGGGACAACAAAAATCAAGCACGAGACTCTGTGATAGAGTTATAACGAGACAGTGGAGTAAGAGCAAATGTCATCACCATGTTAAGGAATCTTGGACCTTTTGCAAAGCCCAAGCATGGGGTGTTTTGATGCTCACCCTATATAGAGGGTGTCTCATAGAAATGAGACAAAAGCTCATCTTTGGACACAGTTCTCAAACGCTGACAACCGGGGTAATTAGGATGCGATACCCTCGAGACATGTAGTATCTTAGATATATGATCCGTATTGACTATGATATGTGTACCTCTGAATGTCGTGGTGAACTGAGGTACAGAGGTATTGATACCGACTATATTGGAGTAAAACTCCTGTATAAACACGATAGGGCACCTCAAGGGTATCTCACAAAGAGATTCCCATCCCCGAGTCCGAATGAAACCGGGTAGAGGAGTGTAGGAAAAGTCCGATAGAATGACATGGCGCTCCAAATGAACGCCATGTCTTTGAAAGTTCTCAAGGAAGTCCTGCTGGGCCTTCCCATCATGAAACCGAACGTGAAGAGGGGGTGTAGGATCAGAAGAAAAAGACCTGGAACCAAGAGGGTTCCAAGCCGGAGTAGATTTGCACTTAGGTGCCATACGCAGTCTATCCGAGAGAGAGAGAGAGAGAAGGAGAAAGAGAGAAAACACATCACCAACAGAACAAAAAAAGAAAAAGAAAAGAGAGAATACGTATGTATAAAATATGCATGAACATGTGACGTGCAAAAATAAATACATCATGGGTAAAACCCAATCCAAACCTACCAGCACACATTTCAACATAATCAAACACACATCTAAATGCATGAAACATTGTTAAAATGCAAATGAAATGCAATGCATGATCATATATCAGCGAATACACAAAGGCCAACCTAAAAATTTCAAGAAAAACTCAAAAGCCCCAAAATTTTTCAAAAACCCCAAAAACTTAAGTCTAAAATGCATGAATGCATGAAAATGAGGGTTTAAGAACACTTACCTAAGGATTGAGGCTTGATCTAGGCTGAATATCACGTGGGTAGAGAGATAGGAGTGAAAGAGAAGTGTTTGGAGTGAGAGAGAAGGATTTTCTGTCGAGAGAGAAGTGAGAAAATGAAAATTGGATCGCGCTTCAGGTATATATAGAAAAACGCATCTCGATGGATCGAGGAGCTATCGAGATCTGTCGAGCACTAAATCTCGACAAATATGAATCTGTCGAGGTGTTGTCGAGGATCTATCGACGGCAAAAGTACCTCGATGGATCAAGAAGTTGTCGAGAATCTATCGGCCAGACATAAAGTTTCTCGATGGATCGAGAAGCTGTCGAGAAGCTATCGAGACAAATTCCAGAAAGCTCGATGGATCGAAATTGCGCTAACTTCTATCAAGAAAGGAAGTCCAAGGGGCTCGATAGATAAGAATCTATCAAGGATCTGTTGAGAATCTATCGAAGCTTAAAGAAAAGGAGATTTTCAAAGAGTGGAAAAACACATAGAGATGAATGCAACAACCAAGCTACTCAAAGATAGATCCAATCAACATGTTAAGCTCTCAAAAACATCTCTTAACAAAAAAAAAAAAAAAAAAAATTCAAAGCATTCATGATCCAAAACACACACACACGCTAAACAAGTCTAACCAATTTTATATTTCAAAAACAAGTTATGACAGTTTAGTGAGCATACATTAACACGAATTTCTTGTGATGGCCAAATCACATTGTACCTGCACATGTATCAAAAGTAGCAAATGTTAGGTTCTAAAGACTTAGGATTTAATGTATTTAAAACTCTAATGTGTAATGTTGGCAAACCATGATCAAAACAATATGTTTAGTCTTGTTTAGACTTGCTCAAAGTTGATTTATTATTGTAAAGTTGGAATCGAGTGGCTGCAGAAGTCTTTGTGACTTTCGGCCTGGCTCGATCTCGATCAATCGAAGGATAGACTCGATCGATCGAAAGTAGGCCGGATTGTTTTTTCTGCAGAATTTCCAACTCAGCCCTACCTCATTAAACGTTTAGGGTTTTATGTTTTTGCCCTAGGTATTTAAACAAAACCCTAACCACGTTTTTTAGAGTTGTTCGAGTTGTATTGTTGCTCATTTTTTCTGTTTTGTGTGAATCTCTTGTGAGATCTTTGAGGAGCTTTCCTTTACACAAAACTTAGGGTTTTCAAGGTAGAGATTACATCAACATCTTGATGATCAACTCGGTTGCTACCATTGGAGCTTAAAGATAAACAAGCAGGGAGCTTGTAGCTGATTGAAGAATCCAAGAAAGACGAAGTCCGTGGATTCGGAGCTTGCACGTGGTCGTGTCAGTAAGTTCTACTGGTGGGTAGCATTAGGAAGTCAAGCGGGGAGCTTGTAAGTCCTTTTGTATGAACTTCGATTCTTTCATAGTGGATTCAAGTTTACCTTAAGGATAGCTAGGTCAAATCATCCCCAGGTTTTTACTGTGTAGTTTCCTGGGTCATCATATCTTGTGTTCATTTATTTTCCGCTGCTTTATATCTTGATATGATTATTTGACTGTGTTAACCTAGATTTGCATGAATTGGACTAAGTTAATCACTTGGCTAATTAACTAGGTTAATCTAATTGTGGTTTGAGGGGTCTAAATAACCTAACAGTAAAGAATTTGCGTGTTGTGTGTGAAAACATAGCAAGAGTGCATAAGTGTCTCATATTATGACGATTTGAGATATGAGAAAAACACATACACTCATACATAATCATAATAGCTTGATGGAGACTATCATTTTCAAGGTACATCCTATAACTCCCACATCTCCTAGAAACACACTTGCAACCATATTTAAAAGCATTTTGATTCTTTTTGCTTTTGATTTTCTTTGCATATTCTTTTTCTATTTGAGCATATCATGCATGGTCATATAAGAGAGAGAGAGAGAAGAAATACCCAATTATATAAGCCAAAACATCACAATTTTGCTATGCTGAAGCACATAGATGTTATACATGATTGGCTAATCCTTTGACAAAACGCGCTTTACTTGTAATTGAGTAGATTTAGGATGGGTTTGGTATTTCAAGAAACAAGTGTTCAAGTTTAGTGTTGAAGCCATGCAAGTCTGACCAAGAAACAAGTGAAGAAGTGCTGTTCATTAAAGTTCGACAGATGTCTCGACAAAAGCCTTTCTATCGAGGTTTAATGTTGAAGCTCGATAGAAACTGTATCTATCAAGAATTACGAAATTAGAATTTTCAGATCTGATTTCATGCACATCCATGAATATTTGTGTAGGGTTTCTTTTCTCACTACCCTAGACATATATAAGAATTACTTTAAGAGCCATCACATGGGATGCAACTTGATGCAAAGTAATAATACATGCATATTGTGACCGGAGATAATTTGCCCTAGTTCATCATATTCTCTCTAAAAGCTACTGTGTCTTTGCGCCAAGGGTTTTGTAACCAAGGAACTTCTTAATCTTCATTGTTGGATGAACTGAAGAACTTTACAGCCAACATCTTCCTTAAGTTAGTGTGTTAGTCACGTACTGAGATCCGTGCATCATTTGTTAGTCACATACTGAGATTTGTGCATTGAAATGAGAGATTGCTGCTACATCACAAGTCCAATTGGGTATTGGGGTAAGGGTTCAACTGTAGATTGGTATTAGTTACTGGGATTTCTTTTACTTGTAACCACTTGTTTTGATAGTAGTGGATTCTCAGGAGTGGTGACCTTAAATTCACTTGATGGGGATTTGCCTCGGTGGTTTTCCCCATTCGTAAACAAATCACCTATGTCAAATTTATTTTTCGCTGCATTTAACTTAGTTGGTGATTTGTTTGTACTACCACGCTTATTGCATGTAATTGAATCTAATTAATTCACTTGGATAATTAATAGATTAATTTACCAAAGGGGTTAATACATTCTTGGCCTATCATCCATGATCATTGAGACCAATTCACATGTTGGCATTGCATCTACTCAATTGCATACCAATGTCTTTATAAGTGGTCATGTGAAGAAAACCTACAAGTTGGGGATCCGAAACTGTTTTGAAGAAGGGGGAGAGAGGTGCAATGAATCCTATGTGGCTCACAGCAGGAAGCAATTTGCTAATCTCAATGAATATTTAAGCCCCCCATTTTTTTTTTTATACTAGATGATATCCAGGATACTTTACAATTACATTTGAAATCATTTTAATGTATATTAAAACTTACATATAATATAATACTTATTTTGTTGTATAATATTTATGTTTGCCTGCAACATTGTTGAATGCTTTGAAACTTGATTTTCTTAATTCATATTTTATTTTTAAAAAAAATTGTATAACACTATAAGACTCTATTTTTTAAGTAATAAATAATATTTACTATTAAAATTAGACTTTATTAAAATCTATAAATAAGAATTTAAAGCATAAAATACTTTTATATCCAAAATTACATAAATTTAAGCAACCTTCCAAACACTTCTCCATCCACTTCATTCTCACAATCAAATATGGAGACCCCAATCTCAAACACCTATTTCATTATCTTAATGAAATGAAGGAAATCATTTGTAAGTATCAACATAAAGAGAACATGATTAAAAAAAATGAAATTGGCTAAAAGCACATTCATTTATCAAATTTTAATTGCCTTTAGGTGGACTTCAGTATCCTTAAAAAAATTTAAAAAATACATAAATAATAATATAAAAAAACTTTGAAATCATCACTGATTTTTATTTTTATCACTATTTCTCATACTGCACAAGATAGCAGTAAAAAACCTACAAAGAAACCTACTACTTATGAGTTCTAAAACAAAATAAGAAATTAGCTAACTTCATAAATAATCAATTAGAAGGTTTATTTGTCTTTCTCTTTATCTCTAAAACAAAATACATTTATGACTTTCCCACACCCAAACACAGCCTTTACAAAATCCACAACATTTGACTTCAATATTAGACCTGTAGGCTACCGTCACTGAATAAAAAATACAAGCCCCCTTCTTTGGTCATAACCTACTCATATGGGTTAGGATCAAATGGTACGACAATGTTGGAATTATGTAGGTGTTGTTGAAAGGTTGAAGGTATATGATATCGTTCTTAGTCTGGGTGTATTTGAGATGGAATGTTATGAAAGGTTGTGGCATGTGTATATAAAAGAGTATAAGTGCAAGGGGTGAAAAGGGTAAATAGAAATGCAAAGTGTTTTTGTGTGTGAGAGAGAGAAAAATTCTTGAAATATTTAACTAAAGGAAACAAAATAGTAGTCTTGAAACATTGAACCAAAGGAAACAAAGTAGTAGTTTTGAAACATTGAATTGAAGGAAATAAAAAGTCCCTATTTTAAAATTTATCTTTGATATGGCTTAAGAGTATTTCAATTCTCTTTTCAAGAGTGCACTGTATGGCAAAACCTCATACTTTCCCACATGAGATCCTCATGCGCACGCACGCACACACACACACACACACACATTTATATATTTGAGTCTTTCCTTACTCAAGCCTAGGTAAGATACTCTTTTTTTTTTTTTTGCAAATCCTCCTAAGAGCATTCACATCATTCTATCTAAAATACCAAAAGTGCTCAAATTTACACATTCCTCCCCCCCCCCCCCCCTCCAAAAAACTAGCCACATCAGTGAGTGTATAAATGTGTATATTTACATATTTTTTTTTACAGAAATCATGTAAATATACATGGTTACTTTAGCTGTGTAAATCAATATTTTATTTATTTTTTTCTCTCTCCCTCTTACTTCACTAGAAACCCTCTCTCACACTCTTTCTCTTTCTCTGTCTCAGACTTCCTCTCTTTCTCTTTATCTCCCTTTCTCAAAGCTTCCATGGCCGGTCCTCTCTTACCCCCACTCGCTGTTGCCACCGTGGTTTTCCTTCGTTCCTCGCCACAAAGTGTCTCTGATCTCATCCATTGTCATTCAATCTTCAATCTTGCTCTCTTATTTTCTATGCACCGAGTTTAGTTACAATTGAACCCCAACAACCACAACCACGGTGGTTTACAATAAGTTTTATTGATGTTCTTTTTCTATTTTTCTCTTTATTTGATCTGTGGATTTGGGGGCTTAGATTTGGTTGTTAAGATCTGATGTTGCTTGCATGTGCTTGTTTATTTTGATTTCAAATGTATTTGGGCTCTATGAATCAGAAATTTGAATAGGCATGGTGGATTTTGCTTGAGATTTCTTTGGATTTGTGGTTTGTGTTGCTGTGGGTGTACGTCATGGTTTGGGGTTTGCTTCAACATGTCTAATATGGTGTTGTGTCTTGTGGTGGTTGTAGTGATGGTGGTAGTTGTGGCCGTTGTACGTCTTGTGGTGGTGGTGGCTGTTGCAGTGGCTAATGGTAGCTTTGAAAGAGAAGTGGAGAGAGAAGGTTGAAAAAGTAATAAAAAATAATGAAAATGAATATAATATTGAAAATTTTTTTTAAATAGATAATTTAAGGCAAAAATGCAAAACTGACCCTTTAACTTTCAGTCTTTTTCATTTCAGTCCTCTAACTTTTAGTTTTTTCATTTCAGTCCTCTAACTTTCAATTGTTGTCAATTTGGTACTTCGTTAAACTCCAGTTATGTCCTGCCATTAAACTTTTTTTTTCAATAAATTTTGGAATTTAAAGAAAATTAAAAAATTAAAAAAATCCAAAAAAAAAAAAAACAAAACGCAAAATGTTCTTTTATTCTTTGATGGCTTACCCTTTTGTGGAATAGTCAGAGATGCCGATCATTTCAGCGGCAACTTTCTAGTGCCTTGAGGATCTCGCCAGCCAGCGGTGGTTGTGTCGTCAACGACGACGGTGGAGTATTCTTTGTCTTCTTCGTCTCTGACGCTCTCTTCTGTGCTTTCCTCTCCTTCTTCTCGTTTAGAACTGGTTCTCTTCCTCTTGCTCCGATTGTTCATCAGCGATTCTCGATCTCTCTTTCTCCACAACTTCACCACCTCTTACAACTCCACCTGACCTTCCTGTGCAACAAAAAGAAACGAAATTCACATACATTCACACAAACATGTACATAAATTCGTAGCAATCTTGTATAAAGTACATACCAGGTGAGTCTCAGAGACTATTGCTTCTGTGACGTTGTCTCGGAGACTATTGACCCTCAGTTTTTTTTTTTTTTAATTTTCTTTAAATTCTGAAATTTATTAAAAAAAAAAAAAGCCAAAATGATGTCGTTTTGGCTCAATTAACGGCAAAACATAACTGGAGTTTAACAGAATACCAAATTGACAACAATTGAAAGTTAGAAGACTGAAATGACAAAACTGAAAGTTAGAGGACTAAAATAAAGAAGGCTGTAAGTTAGATGGTCAATTTTGCATTTTTGCCATAATTTAATGTAGTTATTTTTTATAAGTGATTATGTAAAATAGAAAAAATAGATTCTTATATATGCTAAAATAAATCAACAATTTTAGCCGAAGTAATGCTAATGCTCTAAGATATTTTGATGTAGAAATTGTGTCCCGATAACTCCTCAGCCTGCTTTTATTAGTAAGCTCGAATTGGGATCTTTGACAAAAAGCACGGGCCAAGTACCAGAGAAAAAACCCAAGGCTAAGGTCCAATTGAAAAAAATAGCCAGGGAGAAAGGGAGAGCCAAAGATTTGAAGTCTGAAGTGCAACTAATACCAGTAGGCTCTAAACGCACGGGAAAACTAATTTTTGAGGAAGAAGTGGAAAATCTCTGCTCTAAGAAAAGATGCACAGAGGCAGGTACATTCCACCCAACCCCTGATGAGAGATCGGCGGTGGCTGCTGGAACTGCTGGGGGCTTGGGAACCCCCGGTCAGTCAGAGCGCTGCATAATATGGTGCGACGCTGGAAGCCCAAGATTGTCTTCCTCATGGAGACAAAGTCGAAAATAAAACGGAAGGAGAAAATTAAAAACAGAATTGGTTTCGCAAACGGCCTTATTGTCCCTAGCAGTGGTCGTAGTGGTGGTGTGGCTATGTTTTGGACCCAGGATGTTAACTTGGATATTAACAGCTATTCGGGAAATCATATAGATGCAATTGTCAGGGAGACTGATGGAAACTTTCAATGGAGGATTACTGGTTTCTATGGTCACCCGGAAACCCACCGCAGGTTTGGCAGATGGCTAGAAGTTCTATTGAAGATTTTTCTGATGCAGCAACTACTGTCCTTTCCACTCCTAGGCCGACCCTCTCTAGCTGTTGGTCCCCCCTTCCTCCTGGTGTTTTCAAGATTAATGTGGATGGGGCCTCATCAAACCTTGACGGAACCTCTAGCATTGGAGTCATCATCAGAGACTGCAATGGTGAAACAATCGCTACCCTCTGCAAACCTCTTCAATCCCATTTTCCTGCAGAATTAGTGGAAGTCATAGCATTGGAACAAGGTGTTTTGCTGGCCCAAGATCTGCAGCTCACCCGTGTGATGTTTGAAAGTGATGCACTCAATGTGATCAATGCTGTAAATGATTCTGCCATTGGGACTCCATTTGGGCACATTATTCAGGACATTGTTCAGGCCCAATCTTCTTTTTCTTTCTGCTCTTTTAGGCACCTGAACCGGGCCTTCAATTATGCAGCTCACGAGCTTGCACAGTTTGCCCGCAGGAATGGTTCTCATCAGCTGTGGAAGGGGGTCACTCCTCCTTTTTTAGTTTCATTTGTAAATGCAGACATGCTGCTCTAAATCCCTGCTTGGCAAGTTCCACTCTTTGTAATCTCTTTTCTCATTGATGCAATTATATTTCCCTTTCAAAAAAAAAAATCATTAAGCAACATTCTAAAAGTAAAGCTTGTCCCCACATAAATTGACATATAAATAAGAATCAATCGTTTAGCTATAGGGGAAGGGCTAGTTGCTTACGTTTAGCCCATGCACATGCCAAGAAATGCCAAGACTTTCATATGATGCTTGCTGATGCATTGGTTCTAGGCAGAAAAGCCTTTATATATTTAAATATGATTTTAAAAATATTTTAATATTAATTAAAATTTATTCTTTTATTTTTGTAGATGCAAACTTAATTATTAAAATTTTGTAATTTTATACTAATAACATTTTTTTTAATTGGTAACATACTAATCTACTCAATGACGAAGGCAATAATTTATTTTTGGAGGGCCAAACAAAAAAAATGAGATAATTTTCTTGTCTGGTTTTAGACTATAGTTTGGCTGAATAGTTTCACATTTGAGTGCATAATCATGGATCTCATTTTAAAGTTCTAACATCAACTTCATTGGAAGTGGTGAAAAATTTAAATGAATTTAGTCTAGAAAAATGTTTTTTCAGGTTGAATCTTTGGAGATTTGGAAGAATGCTCAACATCAAAACCTAAAAATGGACTATAATTTTGAATTACTGTCTTTTTTTTTTTTTCTTAAGAATAAGTCCAGAGTCCTAATTTTTTCCATGAACCTAGAATTTTCAAATTAAATTATCATCCATTAAGTATAACAAGTGTATAACCTTGTGTATATGCACAGGTACAATTAAAAATAATCACAATTATACGATTCAAATTATACATTTTTTTAGAAGTAGTTCAAATTATACATGGTATTAGCTTATATATATTTTTTAATCATACGTTTCTAAAATATGTAATGGTTTCTCATTATACACACACACACACATGATTTAAAATTTAATTGATTTTAGACTCTTTGGATTTTACACTTAATAATTCACTTGTCACAAAAATTAAAAACTTAGATGGACACGTGGTGAAAATTTGAAATCTAATTTAGAATCTAATTGGATTTAAACTTTTCAATTTTTACACTCAATAATTCACTTAGCACAAAATTAAAATTAAATAAGATACGTAATGCAAAATTGAAAATTTAATTAAAATCTAATTAGATTTTCTTTGAGCTTTTGCTGTTAATATATATATATATATATATGATTAAAATTAAAAAAAAAAAATACTATAACCTAAAGATTGTTAAATAGTAGACAAACTATCATTCAAATTTTAATACATTAAAAGAAATCTAATAAACTATAAACGAATAGATGTTGTACTATTTTATCAATAAATTAAATGATAAATAGTAGTATATTTTAGTCAGGTACATTTATAATGTCACATGATATATTAATTATTTTAATAACAAAAATTTATACACAATATATGATAAGAAAAGCCATATAACAAAAAATGAGAAGAACAATGCATGGGATCTAGCAAAAAAGAAAAAAGAAAAAGGGTGTGGTTAGTGTATCTGAGGAAGTAGGAATAAATGCCACACCGCCTGCACTGATTGCTTTCGTAGAAAAGATTCTAACCATACACGTATTCATTTTGAAGATGGTGACTGAAGCCACTTGCAGAAATTTTTTCTTTTTTCTTTTTTGTGCTGCCGCTGGCAAATTGATTAAGTAGAAAAAAATGATTACTCTCTCTGTCTCACTTTCTCCTTCACAGACGAGTGCCAACGTCCTCCACCGTACGCGGTCAACGTCAAGAGAGAGCTCCGATCTGTGAGCTTCGATCTCAAAAGATAAATTTGCTCTGATCTGTAAGTCTTACTATCAATATCCTTCATGCACTTGATTGCAAGCAGACGATGTATAAATGCACCAGTGCTCTCTGTCACTGACAAACACTCCATTCAGTGCTCTGCTTTCTTCTTCCCTAATTTATTTTCCTTTCGAGTGTTAATTCTTTAAAACTAGTTGAATATTTTTTTTAAATACACATCTTTAGTATATTTCCCGATAGCAATTCCATGGGCACGGAAAAAGCCTCCTCCTCATGTTTTCCTTCTTCTTCTTCTATTGTGCCTGGATGGAGGTACGAATACCACGTCTTTATCAGTTTTAGAGGCTCCGACACCCGCAAAAAATTTACAAGCCATCTATACGAAGCGTTGAAACGGAATGGCATAACCACATTTAGGGAAGATGAAAGTCTCGAGAGAGGAGAATTCATCTCCCCAGAGCTCATGAGAGCAATTGAAGAATCGAGATTTGTTGTCGTCGTTTTCTCTAAAAACTACGCTTCTTCGAGTTGGTGCTTGACTGAACTAGCAAAGATCGTTGAGTGCATGGACAAGAAGAAGCTAACAGTTCTGCCTGTTTTTTATGATGTGGATCCTAGTGATGTGCGCAAACTGAGGGGGACTTTTGCAGAAGCTTTTGCAAAACATCTCAACGATAACAATGAGAATGTGCAAACTTGGAAAGATGTTGTGACAAAAGTTGCTGGTATCTCTGGATGGGATTTACGGGATGAGTAAGATTTTATTTTATTTTTTTACCATTTTTCCTGATATTATTTATAGTTACTTTTTGTTGAATGTTTTTAAGACAAAAATATAGATTTTGAGTTTGTTGTTAATTTGGTCCATATATTTTGGTAGCAGACAATTTGGCCTTTGTTATTTTTAAATTGTAGTCAATTTGGTTTTTAACGTCAAATCACAACTTTTCTTACATTTTTTTTCACTTTCTTGGTAACCAAACATCAAGACAGAATTCAAATTTACCAATCTCTAACTTTGATAAATACATATATAAACTTAGCAATTAAAAAAAAACCCAGATTTGGACTTGACTACAAATTAAAAATAATAGGAATCAAATTGACTTCAAGTTGAAAAAAAAAAATAGGAACCAATTTGACTGTTTCCAAAATATAGAAACTAAATTGATTACAAATTAAAATCGATTGTTATCAAAATTTAGGAACCAAATTAACTATAGCCCTCGTGAAATGTAGTGTTTCTATTTTATGAAACTTGATCATTTTGAGAAAAGTTCCCATGTCTTTGATTTTTTGTGGTTGGAAATTATGAATTATATGTGACACGTTTTAATTTAAATTTTCTTGAATAGTAGGGGTATTGAAAATTATGGAACATAAGATTGAAAAATTAAAGTTATTTGAGAAATATTTTTTGAGACTCATAAAAGAGTAGATGATAAATTTCAACTATGTTAATCCTCTTGAGAATTACGAATAAAAAATTATTTTTGGCCAGAGTATGAAAAAAGTAGAAATATGGAAAAAACAACATTCCTATTGTTAAGTGAGAACAATGATGTCAATTGAGGTTGGTTTTCCTATTGTATGATGGAGATACAATAATACCACAATTTAATTTAATATTATCTTTTGTGCAAAGGTACTCAAGTAGACACTTAAATTTGTGCCTGAAAAAATTTGAGAATGTGTAGACATTCATATTATATAATTGTGGTATAATGATGCCAAGTTTTGTAAATTTATTGAGTCCCTTATTCTTGTGAAATTATGAACATTTTTTTTGTTCCTAAAAGTGGTTCCTAGTAATTAGAGGCTATTAACTAGGTGTTTACCAAACCGCTCAAACAACACGACCACACCCAAAATGACTAAAATTGCCCATCAAATGGAATAATTGCACCGCATTGCAAGTGGAAATTAACTGCACTACACTAGACTATGCGGTGCGATGCGCGTTTTATGATAATAAACCACACACAACTACATTGCACTGCACCATGTCCCCATATATATATACGTTAAATATTATTAAAATTTTAATATTATATGAATTAAGTGGCCAACCCAGCGTTGGCTCATTCATGTTTCACGTTAAAAACGACTTTGTTTTGATTAAATACAAAATCAAAAGTTCAAAACCTCATTCATTTCTCCTTCTCACACTCTCACCATTTTCTCCCGAAACCCTCTCACTCTCAATAGGCATGACTAGTGTATATGGTACACTATTATGGACCTTATGGTTGTTGTTTGTTAAGCATTTTTGTGTTTCATCTTATATTTGTTTAACATGTATAATTGTGTGTGGTACTTTTTGTTTACTGTCAATTTGTCTTGGATTTTTTTTGTCTTGTATATATTTGTATTACTTTTTTTGTTACACAAGTTTTATATTTCTTTGACACTTATTGTCATATAGTTATTGTTATTAATCGTAAACTAATAATTAACCTTGACATCTTGAAAAATGTACTGTCCTAAAACTAGCCAAACCACACATTGTACACTGCATCACACTGCACATGGAATTGCAAAATTGAGGTGTGGTGCAAACCGTACGGTGATGGTTTTTGCCAAACTGCATCGCAAAGTGCTATGCTAAAAATGATCCAAAACTACACCGAACACCCCTACTACTACCTAGATACTAATAGATTTACATCTATTGCCATATGCATATGAGTTAAGAAATGATGAAAAAATAATAAGAAGTTCGCAAACAGTTATCCACAAAGGGCAAGAGTGATTTAAAAAAAGTTGAGCATAAAAAAAAAAGTTAGTGGTACAAAAATTACAATTTTTTTTGCAATTATTAATACCATTATAATCTAGACCTTTTGTGTCAAGTTGTGTATGAGAAGAAAAACTCTAGCTATAACCATATGTCGAAATGAACATCAAGGAGAAAAAGAAGAATAAACTGTCTATGAGGACACCTTACATAGGATTGGAGATCCCAAGAACTAAGTTCAAAGGGAAAAACGAATCATAAAATAGTATGAATAATATGCACTTAATTTAGTTTTTAAGTACAAGTACTCTTTGTCACTCCTTATGGTGAAAGTGTTGTATCTTGTAACGTAATAAAGGATGAGTTTTTCTATTAAAATGAAAAAACTCTTAATGTGGTCTATAGCTCTTATGAATGGGATCTCAAAATTACGAGAGTCTCCTTGATAGATCTACTTAAGTGAGCATGGAAATGAGGCTGCTTCTTATGAGATAGGCTAATTCTCTAAGTTTCTAACGAAAGCTGGGATCAAGCACAAGGCTGTAATGTGCGGGCATAGAAGCTCGTGGCAGAGTATTGAAATATTATGTATGTGATGAAATGTCTTAATATCACTATTGGCTTTAAAATAACATTGTTGAGGCACTAAGTGAGGTTTCAAGTCTGACACTCTCATTATGCATATTATTCTATCTTGAGTCTTGACCTAGAAAATTTGTATATATATTTTACATACATTTTTATAAAAGTAAGTGGAGGACTATTGGAATATTTTTATAAAAATTATTATATAATCCGAATTAAATGGCCAATTAAGAGAAAAAAATAAGTTCAGCTTTTTATTGATGGACTTTACGTTTTTTTTCCTATTCTTAAATTGAAATATAAATAGTAATTAACTAATTATATTCTTTTTGATATCAATTATGAGTTGAACGTTGGCATTAGTGACTTTAAAATCGTTCCTTATCAAACATATTCTTGCCCTACGTTTTGTACTCTGTTTGGATTGAGGGGGAGTAGAGGGGAAGGAGGGGGAATGATTAAATATACCATGTTTGGATGTTTGTTTTATGACTGATTAATAGTTAATACTGATTATATCTTAGAATTCGTTTCCACAAATAACAAGTTCTAATGTTCTATACATGAATAACGTTACTAATATTTGTGACTTTTTACTTTTTTGATTTGTGAGGATAGTCAGAGGCAGAGCAATTGAAAAGAGGAAAAACGGGAAGTCATTTATGAACTCATTATAAAGAATTTTAAATGGAATAGATTCATTATAATATTATAAGAGGATCCCATGCCCGGCCATAGGTGTTGAGAAGAGAGAAAAATATCGATTTTTGTTACTGGTTTTTCACGCAACATCAAATTGTTAAAATTCTTGCTCAGTCAATATTCTCTTCTTTTGAAATAATATTATTGTTGAGTGCTTCTTATCTTATAAGTGGTGTAAGTTTGTAAGGATAATTAGTACTTTAATTGTATCGCGGGGCGGCACGCATAATTGCTAGTCTACTAGATAGTGTGTATTGTCTCAAAAGAACGACCTAGTCCGCATCTTAACTCCACCACCTCAAACTCATGAAATTGACAATATTTTATTTTTCTTGTTATAAGATATTATGATGCACACCAACTAGGGAATATCTTTTTTATTTGTTCTCTAATTAGTGAAATATCACATTCTAAATAATTATTCTATAAATTATGCGATGTAATTTATATATTAATTTATGTTCTTAGTAACAACACTTTCTTTACTTGGCCACATGACAACTTTCTTTGTCCCCTGTAGAATTGGACTTTGGTTTTATTTTAGGAGTATATTTTGAGAGAAGAATTGGACTTTGGTTGAAGAACATTGCATGTGTCGTTTGTGACATGTATATATTATATTACACACTTTTAGAGTTCCCCTTTTGCTAATTAGCAAAGCTAAGATTGTACTTTTGCTGAACGTTTCGTCCCTAAACTAGCTCTGCCTCATCAAATTATTTTTCTGCCGTATTCTTTGCAGGAGTGAAGCAACCGTTATCCAAAAAATCATTCGAAGGATATCTCTTGAATTGGATCATAAATTCTCAATTGTTTTCGAGCACCTTGTTGGAATGGACTCCCGTGTGAAGGAAATGTTGGATTTATGCACGTGTGAAGGGTTGGATTGTGTCCACTTTGTTGGGATTTGTGGGATGGGTGGAATTGGCAAAACAACTCTTGCCCGAGAAATTTATGGTAGAATTTATAGTGACTTTGAAGCTTGTAGCTTTCTTGAAAATGTTAGAGAAGATACCAAAAGTAGTAAAGGTTTAGTTTCTTTGCAAAAAAGACTTCTTTCTGAGCTATCCAGAGGGACTGAAATAAATATACATGATTTGTATGAAGGAATTAATGCCATTGGCACTAGACTACGCAATAAAAAAGTTCTTATTGTTCTTGATGATGTAAACGAAGAAAAACAACTAGTAGCATTAGCAGGGAGTGGCGGTTGGTTTGGTCCAGGGAGTATAATCGTTGTAACAAGTAGAGATAGGTATCTGTTAAGAAGGCATGGAGTGAAACATATATATGAAGCTAAGGTGCTGAATGAAGATGAAGCTTTGAAGCTTTTTTGTTGGAAGGCTTTCAAGAAACCTCATCTTGAAGAAAATTATGTGGATTTGTCTATGGATTTTGTGAGATATGCTAACGGCCTTCCTTTAGCTCTTGAAGTTTTAGGTTCTTCATTGTTTGGTAGAAAACTTGATGCATGGAGAAGTGCTCATGATAAACTAGAAGCAAAACCCAATAAAGGCATTATGGAAATACTTCAAATAAGTTTAGTTGGGCTAGAGGATACACAGAGAGAATTGTTTTTAGATATTGCATGTTTTTTTGAAGGAGAGCCCATATATTGCATAACTTTAGAAAGTTTAGGTCACTATCTTGACTACGATATTGATGTTCTTAAGGACAAATCTCTCATAACCAATGTATCAAATGGAATTTTGTGGATACATGATTTGCTACAAGAAATGGGTCAATACATTGTTCTTTGTGAATCTCCTACAGAGCCCGGTAAACGTAGTAGGTTATGGTGTTACAAGGATGTCTTGCATGTATTGAAAAATAATACTGTAAGTTGACAAGTCTAAACTTGAATTTAAAGAAGTATATATATTCTTCCAAATTCTTTTAAGAATTTTTCTAATTTTATTGTTCTTGGTTAATAGGGAACAGAGTTTGTTGAATGTATAGTCTTAAAGATGCCTGTGGATAAAAATGAATGCTTGAGTGCTGAAGCCTTCTCAAAGATGAAAAATTTGAGATTTCTTAAAATTGGTTATGTGGAACCTCGACAAGGCCATAATAGAGGTCCTGTCGAACTTCCACAAGGCCTCATTTATCTTTCTAATGAGTTACGCATAATAGATTGGCATGGATGTCCTTTAAAATCCATGCCAACCAATTTCCAACCAATTAAACTTGTTGAATTGAGAATGCATTGCAGTGGCATCAAAAAATTATGGGAAGGAATTATGGTAAGATTTTCACTTATGCTAACCTGTATTTCCTTCCTTTTTATTAAGGCTTGAGTTTGTCTAATTATTTATTGGTTTATAACAGATTTTAAATGAGTTAAAACTCATTGACCTGAGTGACTCTCAAAAATTAATTGAGATCCCGGACCTTAGTGGAGCCTTAAATCTTGAGAAATTAATTCTTAAATGTTGTACAAGACTATGCAAGATTCATGCATCTGTTGGAGATCTTAAAAAGCTTATTCAATTGGATCTGAATGGTTGCAAAAACCTTTCAAGACTTCCTATTGAAATTTGTAGTTTGATGTCTCTAAAAACTTTCAATTTATCTAACTGCTCAAGACTTGGGAAATTGCCAGAGAACCTTGAAAATCTTGAAGGCCTAGAGGAGCTACATATGAGTGGAACTACTATAAGAAAGCTACCTTGGTCTATTGTTCTCTTAAAAAATCTCAAAAACCTATCTCTTGGTGGATGTGATTCTCTATTATCTAAACCATCCAATAAGCTCTTCAATTTTCCTTTTTGGCAAAGGAGTCCAGATCCCATGGGCATGTTAACACGTACTTTATCAAGCTTATCCGCTTTGACAGATCTTAATCTAAGTTATTGCAATCTTCAGACAGTCCCTGATGCTATTGGCTGCTATTTGTCATCTTTAAATCATTTAAATCTAAGGGGAAATAAATTCGATTGCCTTCCTAAAAATATCATTCGATTATCAAATCTGGAGACTCTTTTTTTGAGTGATTGCAAGGATCTACGATTACTGTCAGAGCTTCCATTAAATATTAAGTATTTTGAGGCAGAAGGTTGTACCTCGCTGGAAACATTACCTTTTAGACCAGAAGATGTTTTTAGTACCCATCTCTATCCTATTAACTGCATCAAATTGATCGATACTCAAAGTTTCAGTGACCTGTTCTCAACAATGCTGGCACGTTACATTCAGGTATCTCTCTCTCTCTCTCTGTCTCTCTCTCTCTCTCTCTCGTGAAGTTCTAAATGTCTTGATTTGTGTGTTTCAGAGCCCTTATGATCTAAGTTACCAAAATTTTATCATACCCGGAAGTGAAATTCCGAAATGGTTTAGCTATCAAAGTGAGGGGACTTTTCTGAATCTACAAGGGCCTTCAGATTTTATGGGAATCGCTGTGTGTGTTGATTTTGTAATCCGCCCCCATCTCTCACTTCACAAACCTCCTTCAGAAATTTATGAAGCCACACATTGGGTTCGTCTTTACTGTTTTGTCAATGGATCTAAAATTTCAGATCAATTTGACATTGTTGCTCTTTCCGAACAATTTGGTAAGATTGATTCATATCACCTTTGTATAACGTATTTTCCTTTGAAAAGAAAAGAGGACAAGGAATTGTGTGAGATTGTAATTGAAATAAAACCCGAGGGTCCAGGCTTGGTGGTGACGAAATGGGGAGCCCGTTTGGTATTCGAGCGAGACATTGAAGATCTCAAACAAAACATGCCTGGGTCCAGCAGTTGCAGCATCACTCCTTACGAGGATAATTTAGACGATTCAGCAAAAGATACCAAAATTAAGCGGAGTTGTGATGACTCTGATGGAGATGGGGCAGGACCTAGTGGAGAAGGTACCTCTAATGAAGTAGACAGACCCACAAGTGGATACATAAAACACCCTAATCTAATTGAAAATTGGATTGGGAATTTATGCACACGAGGACAAGGTGGCTCTAATTGTGAGGAAGAGAATCTCAGTGACAATGGTAGCATTGATGATTCTGCAAGGTTCTATCTTTGATTTTTTGTAAGTCACCATATTTCTATCTGTTGTGAACCTATCTGCTCTGTTTCTCCTGCTCTGTTGATTGTGGCCATTCTATTAGGAACATTCTCACTGTAACATGATGGATATCTGTTTATCCATGTTGTCCAGAGGATAGCACTACTTGCCTGTACAGGTGACATTCCATGAACATGATCAGCTTTTATAATCCTCTAAGATCACCTTCAGCCATTGATGTACTGATGGAATTGAGTCCGCTCTGATATTCGAGGGTGAATCAAGCCACAATGCCCCTGCAAATGGACATTTGGTAAATAAGCGGTCCAATGTTTCTTCTCCTTCTTCACACATTACACATCACATCCTGAATTTGCTGTAATTTTTCTTTTAACTAGTTCAGTCCTAATAGGGAAGCCCATTGTGTAATTGTCACCATCTTTCTCACTCTGAAGAATCTTGTTTGTTTGTAGCTGTATATTTAAATTTTCTTCTTAAATTCATTCGCATATGCTTGCATTTCTCTCTTATTAATCAGTGACAAGGGCCATTTTATTGGACTTTGTTGGTGAGGACAAATTGTCGCGCTGCTAGCAGACAAGAAGATAGGTGCAACTGATTGTGTGCTCATCATTTTTGTTCAATTATGGGAGGGTAAAATCCACTCTTTTTAGTCTCTCTTTATGGTATTTATTAAAATTTTCCATAGGAAAATGCAATAGATGCTTGCAATCCCAGTGTTGTTGTAAAATCAAATGGAAAGAAGAAATTGCAAAAATTTGCGCACTTGTTGCTCTCGTTGAGTATTATTAATTTCTTTCTGTAAAATATTTGTAGTTGAGGGATTATCTGCTATCAAATTTAAGGATTCATCTTTATTGAGGATTCAATTGCTAGAAAATGGCCAAGCTTGACAGTGCAGAATTGTGGGTTAGTCTTGTAAGTTCTAACATGCTGATATGTAGAGTTTACCTTGTGGGTTATTCTCAGATTTTTTTTTGGAATCAGTGCAGTCACATTGAGGTTCCAGTTGAAAGCTACTTCCCACTTTTGATGGTGCTGAAGAGTGGGAAAGGTTTCTTATTCCCTCAAGAGCTAGAAGAGTTTGGGCAAACAGTGATTAAGTGCTCTACTGAGCCTTCTCACAATATGGATTTCATCCACCAATCAGTAGCAAGTGATACTCCAAATGATAAGCAAAAGAGTGAAGCTGGTTGCTCCTATGAGGAGTTGAGGACCCATATCCTGGAAGGTTGAGAAGACTTCTTTATCCGGAGCAGATCATTAGAAATAACATCTATTTTGAGGATCAACATCCTGATAATCAACTCCACCAAAATGATTTACTGGTAATAAATGTGTGTATTTCCAATGAAAGCACTACCAATCTCTCTCTCTCTCATTGAATTACATGCTTCTGTTTTACAGGACTTTGATTATTATATAATTCTTGTCAAATTCTAGAGTGGTTCATCCATTTTAGTGGGTGAGCCACCTCAAAACTTTGCCATAAGACACTTGCACCATTTTGTACTACTCTGTAACCATACCTGGTGTAAAGAATATCATCAGCATGCCACCAATCCAGCTACAAAATAATTTTTTCCATCCCCCGTAGATCTTATTAACTGTCTTGTTCACTCTCTAAGCTTAAGGAGTTTCCTTTATCCCCAAATTTTTTTTTTGAGAAATTTTAGTTATCCAAAAGGATCTTCCTCTTAGCAGATATCTTTTATCCAAGCCACCAAAATTGAGCCAGCTTGAGCAAAAAAATTTGATTTATATCTCATGATTGTTGACTTGTTACAGTCCTCAACTCTTTTGAGCCCCACACATATTGAATTCGAAGCTACTTAGGACATGAGTTGTCACTTCCAGTCCATATGAATCATCAAAATCGCTGCTCAGTCATCTTAATGACTTTCTTAGGTAGTATGAAGATGTTAGATCAGTATACCTGTATGCTCTAAAGCACTAAAGGATAGCAATTTCAGCATCCAGCAAAGGAATATTTCTTAGTTCTCCAGGAATTGGTTCTTGCATCTCAGACTTTGTTTTCATTGTTTGGTTTCATATTTATGTCATTTTATTTAACAAGACGTAGTAATTCTGGCTTAGTCAATATGCATTTGGGTTTAGATCAATCTAAACATGATCTTTGTAATTAGATGTAAGTCTTTTTTTTAGACCCACTTTTGTCTATTAACTTGTTTTATTTCTTTTGGTTTTCCAAGAGGGGGGATTGAAGACATAGCAGTTACTGGTGTTACTAGCAAGGACTGTCATATTATTGATTGGACGCAAGAAAGGCTTTGTCATTGATTTAAGAACTTCTATACCTGTAGTTTGTATACTTTTAATTTGTTAGAATGGACTTAGATAAGTGATACCACCACCTGATTATAATGCAAAATGTCCTTCATTCGACGATAAAAAACTTCATTAGTTGACCTAAGTCGTTGTTTTAGTTGTTGTCGTCTTTGTCTTAGCCTTTGTAAGCTACAAAGCATGGATGAGATGTGTTGTATATGTGGTAAGTATGGAAATGTTTAAAACTATATGCAAATATGACACTACTGTTAATGGGAGTATATTTTTTGTGTGGATTAGTGGTTAATATAAATGGATTCAAGTCAAACAGATCAACTTGCTTTGACACAATTAACAAGTAAGTCAATTTAATGTTAATCTACTTAACATATAATCGACTTGAAATAAATTAGTTCATTATTCGTGTCAAAATGAGTTAATGCGCTTTGTCACAAACTCATTTAAGCCATATAAATAAACCTCATCGTTGACCAACATAAATTTGAAAACATTTAAATGAGCAATTGAGTAATGAAAAGAAAATTAATGATTATATTGAAATTTTCTTCTATAAAAACCTAAAGTCCCTAAAACTTTTTTTTTTTTAAATACCAAAAACAAATTAAAAATATCGTTCAAATTGCTAACCTCAGTGAAAATGAGAGTGCATGAATCTGGATCGATAGCAGGTATTCAAGTTGGCAATGCGTGTGTACTTATTACTGCGACAGTTGCAACTTGCAAATGCAAATGCAAATTGCAATGCATGTTGGTGTTGTAGACAGTTTTTGTTTTGCGCACACAACACGGTGGGGTCCATTTGGGATTATGATCTTGGTGGGACCGGGTCTTTTTGAGACATTTTGGTGTTTGAGAGGAGAAAGTATATGACATTTCTAGAACTCCACGTCAGCATCTCGTTGGTGTTTCTAAGCCCAATAATAAAATGACACCAGTCTAAAAATAACATGTAAGCATACAATACCTTATACACCTGAAAAGACAAATATGCTCTTGAAAATTTTCAAACCCCACCTGAACATCGTTTTCCCCTTCAGCAAAATCAAAAGTCTCTCTCTATCTCTGCTCTCTCTCACCGCACCACCATCTGCTCTCTCTTTCTTTCTTTCTCTCAACTCCAAAGCTCCACAGCCTCTACTTAGCATCGCCGTCGGAGCTAAGCTACCAAACTTCACCAATTCCAACAAGACCAACATTTGTCTCTTCGGAAAACCCCAAAATTGTATCTCCTTCTCATTGCTCCCAACCCCCGACGATGGAGGCTTTTTCCCCTCTTCCAACACCTAAAGTCGCAAGAAGGTTTTCTTGTCTCTCCTTTTCTGTTTATTTTCTGTATTTTTCACATATTATTTGTATTTTTTTTTCTTCTTCTCGAAATTACAAGGGTCAATCTTTTTATGATGATTGATTTGGCTTCATAATCTTACCTTACAAGGGGTCTGCTTTTTATAACCAAGACTCACTTGAAAGATAGACCCTTGTAAGGTATGTTATGGTGTGAGGTTTGGGTGTTTTTGTTTAGGAAAGAGATGGGTCTGATGGGGTTTGGTGTTATGGTGTAAGATACGAGTGTTTTTGTTTAGTGAAGAGACAGGTCTGATATGGTTTGGTATTTTGGTTTAGTTTGTATCCCTATTTTATTATCAATGTTTATAAACTTACTTGGGATTGAGCTGCCTAGACTAATATTGATAGTTCCTTGCAGGTAATGTGTATATATTGCTAGCAGTGTAGTTTGTAACTTGCACATAGTCTATATTGCCTTATCAATAAATAAAGAGGAATTAGGTATATTTCATTAGATACCTTTGGATTATTTCAACATCAGTCATATTTATCATTGGCTTTATACACTATTTCTTTTAGTTTGCATTATAGCACTATGTGGCACTAGTTTCTGTTATGGAACCTTGCTGATTTTATTTTGTATGTTGCTTATTTCAGTTACTAAATCATATTGTGTGAGCTGCCACCTGAACACCCTGTCTCTAACATTAGACCTCTACGAGATTCACTCAGTCTTTTCTTCAGGTCTGTTGCACTTCTTTGGTTTACATTTATACAAATATAATTGTATCTGTTGTCCTCATGTCAAATACATAATTTCTGTTGATCAGTGTATGGATTGAAATTTATATAATGAACACAAGAAGGGACAGGAAAAAAGTTTGAAATTTTTTTATTTGCTACCATGACCATGTGCCTTTGGCATGATTATTCTTAAAGAGGGAAGTCTGCCTTTGTTGGTCCAAATGGTAAGACTCATTACACTTTGTATACTAACATAGAAAGGTGTTGATCTATTGTGCTATTTATGGTTATCTATCAGACCTGAGCTCCTTTTGTATAGGCCCTAGTTTTTTTTTTTTTTTTTTTTTGGGGGGGGGGGGGGGGGGGGGGAGTTGTAGACCCTTGTAGTTGTTTTGGTGTTGTAATTTTTATAGATGTTGTAGTTGTATTGATGTTTTACTGCTGCCAGGTGTGTTCTGAACTATTTTGAATGGCTTGATTTCTTGTTTTTGTCCAGCTGCTGCACCTTATTGCTTTTATCAATTTACAGGAACTCATGCATGATTACTTGATTTAGCATTCTGATTCTTACTTTGTACACATGCCTTGGTGATGATTCAATTGAAGCAATAGTCTGTCAATAATTTTTATGTTTCTGTGTAACTTTGTACCACAATCATTAGAATGGATTCATTGAATGTTGGGAAATAATCAAATTAAATGTGCTCTTGCTAATTATGCATTTTGATAGGATCCTTCTTGTATATGCTATATCCTCTTATTAAGGGGTGGTCTCTAGTTGCTTATGAGCAACATTGGAATGCATTAACAAATGAAGAGTAGTTTTCTTTTGTGGTTATTCCTAAAACTTTTTTTTTATATGAAGTCTTGAACTTTAATTTGGTTACTTTGTTCGAAATAAAAAATCTGAAATTTTCAAAGCAAAAATCTGTCAACTAGTAACTAGATTCAATATTGTCTATTGTTTGTGGGTGTGTGTTTTCCATTAAATTTTAATTTAATTTGCTTTAGTATTAAGAGTAAAGTGACCAACTAACCAACCTTGAATTGGTTTTGCAGATTGTCTAAGATTGCTTGTTTATAATGGTTGTCATAGAAAATAAATTTCAGTAGCATATAGTGGTGCTGGAGCAACCACACATAAGCAATAGCCTAAGGACTATACTTGAAGACGTGCTAGACTTAGCAAATGAGATTGACCAAGTTTCATTTGGGTTAGGAGAGATGTAAATCAAGTAGCTCATGAGCTTGCTAAGTGGGGCTTTGTTAACAATTGGAATGGTTTTGTAAATTGTGGCCTTACTTGATTGTATGATATATGTGATCGTGAAGGATGCTCTAGGTTGTACAATTTCAATTTCGTTCTTTTTAATAAAGCTTGGTTTCCAAGATATTTTTTTGCAACTTTAAGAAAGAAAAAAGTGAACACAGACATTGATAAAAAAAAAAAAAAAAAAAGAGTAGAAATGAATAGTTGTAATTCATTTGTTTCTTGGCTTGACGATAATGGGGCAATCATTCTCACTTGTGAACTCAACTATTGTAAGACTTGACTAAAAGTGGAGCAGCTTGTAGCATTGCACAATTCTCCCTTGAAAACAAAAAACAAAAAACAAATCCCCTTCATCACTTGTAAGAAAACTAAAAAAAAAAAAAAAAGGGTCTAGCACTTGCCATTCACTGTACCATCAAAATAACAAAAAAGAAATATTCTCGAAAATATTGTCATTCACTATATCATCCCCTTAATTGGAACTCTTCATGAGTGCTATCATTCATCCCAATATAGCACTGAACAATGTAGCACTTGCAACAATCTAGCATTGCAATTCCACCACCATGCACATATTGAAACTAATATAAAAGAATAAAATGTACTATTGCATTAAAAACTTTCATCATTTGCATATAATTAGTCTTTAACTAGAAGCTACTCAAACATACACAAAATCTATCATGTTTAAGTAACTTGATTAGTTACAAAAATTTTCCAAAATGACAGCAATAATTAGTGTTTGGCTATGCAATCACTTGTCCAATTTTTCAGCTATGCTATCTAAAAAATTGGCTTGTCAAAAATACTATCTAAGATGTTCCTCCATTGTGCAATAATGTTGAAAATACAGTCCAAAAATGTTGTCCATTAGCTGTGCAGAATAATGTCCAAAATACTATTCAAAAGAGCTTTTTGTCCAGAATTTTATGTAAGGGCCTAAAACAAAGAGAGAACAATATTAGGGGGGAAAAAAATGAGAATCCAACATTATTTGCACCACCAAGTTCTTTGGATAAAAAGTAAGACTTTGTTGCTTTTATACTTTAGCTAGCCATTGTGCTAATTATATTCCCATGAGCAGGTAGCACATTCCTTCCCAATCTCAAGTCACATCTTTCTTCTAGAGTTGCAAATTCATGATTGTGTGTCATTAAAGTGTGAAACACTTCAAATATATTTTTTTACATCAAACTAGATCCTAGCACAACGACCCATTCTTACATCTAAATTATGATACTTTATAACCTTGTTTGAACACACAAATTCTTGTTGCCTAATAACACCATTATACTCTTGTTTTAACCACTTTTCAAATGCTAAATCCCCTTTTTAAAGCATACAATTTACAAGGGTTATATACTTCTTCAAACCTCACTTGCATTCCAATTTTAAATTCATCACATTCACCCAAAATTACATTTTCAAAATTTTCCATTTTATCATTGTCCCCAATTGCAACAAAAGCATTTTTTGAAAAGTCCATGACTAGTCGAACCTAATTATGAAAAAAAATATTGAATGAAAATAATGAAAAGATGACTCAAATATATATAAAACAACATAACATTAACCACTATAAAGTCATAAAAAAGAATTGTTGCCAGCCACCCGCTGGTCCTCAACCATAAACAAACATACACTCAAGTGAGTTTTACACCAATTATCAAAATATCATAATTTTTCATAATAACTCAACCAAAGACTTAAACTAGGAAAAAGACAAAAATATAGATTGAATACCTTAGAGGAGACTCTTAGGAAGAAACTATTTATCAAAATCAATTCCTTCAACAAAAACAACGGAACAAAAGCATCACATCCGTCCTTGCACCATGAAAAAAAAATTATTACAAATAATGAAACAAATTGTGAAAATTCCAACTATGAAAAAGCAAATAATGCAAGTCACTGCACTAGTTGGGTGAGCTTATTACTCAAGTCAGATTAGGTATCTTTCCTGGAAAGTAGTGATTGAATTTATTGGTCTAATAGTTTGCATGCAGGTTGCACGCAAAAATCTTGTTGATAACAACTTCTAATATAAGAATTATGAATTCTTGTAGGACAGATTTGTATTGTTAGTGAAATGTGAGTGTATATGTGGATAGATAGATAGTGAAATGTACATATAAAATTGGTTTGGATAGAAACTGATCACAAATGGTTTTTATTAATCCAAAAACAACTTAAACTTAGCTTATCTAGAGTTGCTAGTCTCCCAAACTTTGGCTATTCTGATTCCTATGTTTATAAATCCCATATAAATGCATTATCTAATCAATATTCTCACTGAAGCATTTTATCAAACAGTAGAAGTTTCCTTTCTAGATATGAATGTATATGTCAATTTATAAAGTATAAATAATAATTAAAAAAAAACAAAAACAAAACAAAACAAGACACATGTAAACATAAAATTTCAGAAAATAAATTCAAAAAGAGAGAGAAGAAAACCTTCCTGCAACGTCTGGTGTTAGAAGCGGAGAAAACTTTTGGTGTTGGTGGTTGGAAACAACGAGAAAGAGACAGTTTTGGGCGTTTTCGTATGAGACAAATGTCGGTCTCGTCGGAACTAGTGATGATCGACAGTGTATCTCTATATCCAGCGGCGATGCTAGGTAGCGGCTGTCAAGGTTTGGAGTTGAGAGAGAGAAGATGAAGCCATGGAGGTGCTGGTGTGCTGTGGTGGCGTAGAGAGAAACGGAAGGAGAAAGATGAAAATTTTGATTTTGCAAAAAGGGGAAAAGCAAGAGAGGGTGAGTGTTTGAAATTTTTTCCGGCGGTGATGCTAAGCAGTGGCTGTGGAGCTTTGGACTTGAGAGAAAGAAAGAGAGAGAAAAAAAGAGAGCAGATGGTGGTGCGGTGAGAGAGAGTAGAGAGGAGAAAGAGAGTTTTGATTTTGCTGTAAGGGAAAAAGGGTGTTTAGGCGGGGGTTTGAAATTTTTTAGGGGCATATTTGTATTTTCAAGTGTATAAGGTAGGGTGTGATGAAATGTTATTTTTAGACAGGTGTTACTTTCTTATTGGGCTTAGAAACACCAACTAGATGTTGAGGTGGAGTTCTTGAAACATCATATACTTTCTCATTTGAGAGATTTGTTTGGAGAGTACGTCGCAAAGGCGTGTGTGGGTCCTGAGAAAAGGATTGAAATTGAAAGTTGGTAAATATGAAAAAGACAATGTACTTTTATTAGTCTTTTTTTTTTTTAAACAAAAAATTAAACAATATAAATACTAATATATCTTGAAATATTTATTCCATATAGATATTTATGTCTTATAATAATATAAGTATTCTTCTAAGTATTACTAATTTTTAAAATTTATTATTATTATTTTATATTAATGAATAAAAATATTATCACAATTTGAATTTTGATCTGATCTCATAATTTTGAATCTCTCCTTTTTTTTTTAGTGATTTGATTTTTTTTTTTTTAATATTGGATTTAAACATTAAATATAGTGTGTACATTTAGTATGTATGCATCATTCTAATAAGGGCAAAGCAAGTACGGTTCTTTAGGTGCAATATATTAGGTTTTTTAATTAAATTAAAAAAGCATAGTTGTATTTACCAATGAAGTACAAACAATATAATATTGTCTTTTTCAAAGGATAATTATATTCAACGATGCTATGTGTTTCAATTTGATGGGAGAAATTGAGGCATGTTGGTCTAAGAATAATACCTAAGTTTTACATTTATTCAAAAGTAAATATGGTAGTGATACCAATGAATATATCTCAAAAAGACCTTTTGCATAAATAAAACTTGTGCATGAACAAAAAGTAAAATCAGAAGTATAACATTATTTTTTTTTGGTATGATATTTAATGGAAGCAACAAGTATAGAAACACATTTTTGTACGCACTTTACCACAACTAGCATATGTGTGAAGTTATTATTAGATTAATTTTTACAAGTATCAGTGGTGGTGCCATGTACAAGCGATGAAATCCAATCACAAATTCATAAATATGCAAAATGTGTGGTAAAATGTATGTCCAATGAAAAACTCTCAAAGGAAAGACTAGATTTTAAAGGGGTTTTTATCCTATTGCTTCAGCTTCACCCTATGTTTGGATGGGAGAGATTACGGTCACCACATTTTAAGCCATTACACCAGCGACCTCCACATACATGAAACTCCTTCATTATACCATGGAGTCATCATTGCACCCCAAGAATATTTAAATAGTTTGACCCCTACAAATTACATCCCCAACCATCTAATTGGCCCAAAAAGGTTTACGAAAAAAAGAAGTAAAAGATCAGTCGGCCCATTAGGGGTGTCAATGTTCGACCCAACCCGCGAACACGACACGAACCCAACACGGGTTTTTTCGGGTTAGGGTTAGGCCTTAATGGGTTTGGGTCATAAACGGGTCGACCCAAAAGTGACACGATAAAAAAGGGTCATAAACGGGTCAACCCGCAATTGACACGTTTGACACGCCAATTTATTTTTGTCAACTCGAAATGACCCACTTAACACAACCCGTTTAACTCATATAACAAATAAATATTTATTTTATTTTAGATTTGTCAAATACCTTTTATATCCAACATATATTTTAAATTTAAAAAGAAAAATAAGTAATTACAAAAATTTACAAATGATATAATTGGAAATTGAAACTTTACAGACCTTAGAACTACTAATATATATATATATATATATATATATATTTTTTTTTTTTGGCATAGAACTTACACATATGAAATTGGATGAGCTTATGGAAGATGTTATGAATTTAGACATCAACAAAGAATTTATGGATGATAATCGTGGTCATAGTCAGGATTAGTCTACTATTTGCTCAAATTCTTTCAATATTGATACTTAGCATTTGGCGAGTTCCAAGAATCTTATATTTTTGTTGAACTATGTTATTTTATTTTTGTGAAACTTTGTTATTTTGAATTTTGGTTGAAGTGTATGCACTTCTTTTAGAGTGTGAAAAACTTATTTCTAGATGAATGTTATATTTTTGTTGAACTATATTATTTTGAATGTGGGTTGAAAACTTGAAGTGTATACACTGCTTTTTGGGATGTAAAAATAATTATTTCTAGATGGATGTTATATTTAATATTATACAGGTTGAAATGGGTTGTGTTATATTCGTGTCAACCCAACACGACTCGTTTATTAAGCGTGTCAAATGGGTTGGGTCAGGTCAATCCGCCTTATTAACAGGTCGGGTTAGGGTTGAAAGATCATGACACGATTATTAAATGGGTCGGGTTAGGGTTGAGCCATTTAGTAGAATACCCCTACCTCGACACGACACGAACTCGACACGCTAACCCGAATTGACACCCCTACGGCCCATGACATGTGATCATTCTTTACAAATAGACAATGATCACATGTACATGTTAACATATAACATTTTTTTTAGTACATAAACCTCAAATTCTATATCCTTGACAGCAAAAACAAATTCCGAGGTTTCCATTTGTAGTTGTTCAATGACAAAATTATCTATTTCGTCGTAGGTTCTTAAATAAAAAAAATAAAAATAAAAATCTCTTTCCTCAACTTCGAAAAGGCATCTTCTCTCTTTAGTTGTTGTAAATGCAATTGATCGTACAAAATAAGATGTATGAAATTGTAGAAACTATTATTTAGTTGTTGGAATAAGTAATGAAAATTTGTCTAAAGAGGTGTAGGTTTTGTTGGGTCTCCGAAATGCGTAGTTTTTCTTATCTTGAATAGTCACATTTTTTTTTTTTTTTTTCTATTTCAATTTATTGCATGACTCTTTTCCTCTCCTTTTGTTCCCCTAGTATTTTTGTTGATCTTCGGGGTAGGAAAGAATGTAAAATCCCATGACCCAAGGTACGTATGTCAATAGAGAAGAGATCAATTTTCTTAAAAAGATTGATTGAAATGATACCCTTTAAAAATGATTCTTGATTGGTGAATTGCTTCATTATTTTTGAGTTGCATATTTGTTAAATATGCTATATATTTAGTATATTTCACAAGTCTGTTTTAGAATTGTATAGTGTTAAAAGTAGTCACTCTCAAAGTAAAATTTAAGAGAGCAAAGAAAGAGTTTCGAAGGATGGACTTTTCAATCAAACGCATGCGTAACTATGTACCTGTGTATATACATTTGTGATTGATTTTCATTTATTGCAACTTGGCAATTGGCACTATAGCTCGGCCAAATAATATTGGTACCACCACTGACTTTGGTGCAGTTACAGAGCAAGTGGGTGTGTTGCAACTTGAAGTTCTGTGCTACTTCTTTGTATATATAAAGGAAGAATGGGAGTCTTGTTTTGTTATTGCATTCTTCTTCCTCCTTTAAGATTAGAGTTCACAGAGAAAGATGGATTTCATGAGCTTTACAATATTTCTTTCCCTCATTTGGATCATAGTCCAAGTCTTCCATATAATTTCAAGAAGCAAAGCAATTCCCGAAATGCTTCCTCCAGGTCCAAAACCTTTTCCAGTAATAGGAAACCTCCTAGACCTTGGTGACAAACCCCACAAGTCCCTAGCTAACCTTGCCAAGGTTCGTGGCCCTATAATGAAACTGAAACTAGGCCAAGTAACCACAATAGTCATTTCTTCAGCAACCATGGCCAAAAAAGTCCTTCAAACACATGACCAACTCTTGTCCAACAGATGGGTGCCAGATGCTTTTCATGCCTGTAGACACCATGAGTTTAGCTTGCCATTGATACCCGTCTCTACCCGATGGAGAAACCTTCGTAGAATATGCATAGAACAATTATTCTCCAGCAAGATACTAGATACATGTTGGGCTTTTTGGAGCCGAGTTTATGTTTGGCCCGTTTTGTAGCCCATTGTAATCTTATGCGCAGGATATAAAAGCCGTTTTTTTGGTGATTAGGGTTTAGTCTTGTTGTTGTGTTTCAAAGAGAGAGAGAGAAACACAGTAGCCGCACTTTTGTATTTTCCCTGATAATAGTGAAATCCCTGCAACTCCGTGGACGTAGGCAAATTGCCGAACCACGTAAATACTGTCTTGTGCATGTGATTATTTTCTTTGGTGTGTGTTTTCTCTATTTTTTTTATTTCTCACAGGTTGGGAATCGGGTTGAATTCCCTATAACTGGTATCAGAGCCTAAGGTTAGGTTTGAGTGGGAGCAATGGCAGAAGAAGCAGGAAAGGCATTTGGAATAGAAAATTTTGATGGCACAGACTTCGCATATTGGAGGATGCAGATTGAAGATTATCTGTATGGGAGGAAATTGCATCTGCCTCTTTTGGGGACAAAACCTGAGGCTATGAAGGCTGAGGAATGGGCTCTTCTTGACAGACAAGTACTGGGAGTTATCAGGTTAATTCTGTCTAGGTCTGTTGCACACGATGTTGTAAAGGAGAAGACCACAACCGATCTGATGAAGGCTTTGTCTGGTATGTATAAAAAGCCGTCAGCAAACAACAAGGTGCATCTGATGAAGAAACTGTTCAATTTGAAGATGATAGAGAATGCATCAGTAGCACAACATCTGAACGAATTTAACACTATCACAAATCAATTGTCGTCTGTAGAAATTGATTTTGATGATGAGATTCATGCACTGATCGTTTTGGCTTCTTTGCCAAACAGTTGGGAGGCAATGAGGATGTCAGTAAGTAATTCCACAGGAAAGGAAAAGCTCAAGTACAATGATATACGAGATTTAATTCTGGCTGAGGAGATTTGCAGACGAGATGCAAATGAAACCTCAAGATCTGGTTCTGCCCTAAACCTTGAGACAAGAGGCAGAGGTAATAACAGAAATTCAAATCGAGGCAGATCAAAATCCAGAAATTCTAATCGAAACAGAAGTAAATCTAGATCAGGCCAACAAGTACAATGCTGGAATTGTGGGAAAACAGGTCACTTTAGGAACCAATGCAAAAGTCCTAAGAAGAAGAATGAAGATGATTCTGCTAATGCTGTAACAGAAGAGGTACAAGATGCATTACTTCTTGCAGTAGATAGTCCATTTGATGATTGGGTTTTGGATTCAGGAGTTTCGTTTCATACCACTCCACACCAAGAAATCATACAAAATTATGTTGCAGGTGATTTTGGTAAGGTGTATTTGGCTGATGGTTCAGCCTTGGATGTTGTGGGCATGGGAGATGTCTGGATATTATTGCCCAATGGGTCTGTTTGGTTACTGGAAAAGGTTCGACATATTCCTGACCTAAGGAGGAATCTGATTTTTGTTGGACAACTTGATGATGAAGGGCATGCAATACTATTTGTTGGTGGTACTTAGAAGGTTACAAAGGAAGCTAGAGTATTGGCTCGTGGAAAGAAGACTGGTACCCTATATATGACCTCAAGTCCAAGAGACACAATTGCAGTTGCTGATGCAAGTATTGATATAAGCCTATGGCACCGCAGACTTGGTCACATGAGTAAGAAAGGGATGAAGATGCTGCTGTTAAAAGGAAAACTACCAGAATTGAAGTCCATTGATTTTAACATGTGTGAAAGCTGCATCTTAGGAAAGCAGAAAAATGTGAGCTTCTTGAAAATTGGCAGGACACCGAAGGCTGAAAAATTGGAGTTAGTACACACTAATTTGTGGGGGCCTTCTCCAGTTGCATCCCTTAGAGGTTCAAAGTACTACATCACTTTTATTGATGACTCAAGCAGAAAGGTATGGGTCTATTTTCTGAAAAATAAATCTGATGTATTTGAAACTTTTAAGAAGTGGAAGGCCATGGTTGAGACAGAAACAGGTTTGAAATTAAAATGTTTGAGGTCAGATAATGGAGGAGAGTACATAGATGGAGGGTTCAGTGAGTATTGTGCTGCACAGGGAATTAGGATGGAGAAGACCATTCTTGGAACACCACAGCAGAATGGTGTGGCTGAGCGCATGAACAGAACACTCAATGAGCATGTTAAGAGTATGAGGTTGCATGCTGAACTACCAAAAACTTTCTAGGTTGATGTTGTTAGCACTACAGCTTACCTGATAAATCGAGGGCCATCAGTTCCCATGGAGTTCAGACTTCCTGAGGAGGTTTGGAGCGGTAAAGAGGTAAAGTTTTCACATTTAAAAATTTTTGGTTGTGTTTCTCATGTTCGTATTGATTCTAATGCTTGTAGTAAACTTGATGCTAAGTCTAAAATATGTTTTTTCATTGGCTATGGTGATGAGAAATTTGGCTATAGGTTTTGGGATGAACAAAACAGGAAAATCATCAAAAGTAGAAATGTGATATTTAATGAATAGGTTATGTACAAGGACAGGTGATCAACTGTAGTATCAGACGTTGCAGAGATAGATCAAAAGAAATCTGAGTTTGTCAACTTAGATGGATTGACTGAAAGTACTGTCTAGAAAAAGAGTGAACAAAATAGGGAGAATGCAAATTCACAAGTAGATCAGAGTACACCTGTAGCTGAAGTCCGCAGATCTTCCAAGAACATTAAACCACCATAGTGTTATTTACCCACTCTAAATTATCTCCTGTTGACTAATGGTGGTAAGCCAGAGTGTTATAAAGAAGTCTTGCAAGATGAGAATTCAAGCAAGTGGGAGTTAACCATGAAAGATGAGATGGATTCCTTGTTAGGGAATCAGACATGGGAACTGACTGAATTGCTAGTAGGAAAGAAGGCTTTGCACAACAAGTGGGTATACAGAATAAAGAATGAGCATGATGGTAGCAAATGTTACAAGGCCAGATTAGTTGTTAAAGGGTTCCAGCAGAAGGAAGGCATTGACTACACAGAGATGTTTTCTCCTGTTGCGAAAATGTCAACAATTAGACTGGTACTGGGAATGGTGGCTGCAGAAAATTTACATCTTGAGCAGTTAGATGTGAAGACAGCATTCCTTCATGGTGACTTGGAGGAAGACCTTTACATGATGAAGCCAGAAGGGTTCATTGTTCAGGGACAAGAGAATCTAGTTTGCAAACTGAGAAAGAGCTTGTATGGCCTAAAACAAGCTCCAAGACAGTGGTACAAGAAATTTGACAATTTTATGCATAAAATTGGGTTCAAGAGATGTAAAGCTGATTATTGTTGCTATGTCAAATTCTTTGACAATTCTTATATCATTTTACTGTTGTATATGGATGATATGCTCATTGTAAGGTCTAGCATTGAGGAGATTAATAATCTGAAGAAGCAATTGTCAAAACAGTTTGCAATGAAGAATTTGGAGCTGCAAAGCAAATCCTTGGTATGAGAATGATTAGAGACAAGGCTAATGGTACATTGAAGCTTTCACAGTCAGAGTATGTGAAGAAAGTTCTCAGCAGGTTCAACATGAATGAAGCTAAACCAGTAAGCACACCCTTGGGTAGTCATTTCAAACTGAGAAAGGAACAGTCACCAAAGACAGAAGAAGAAAGGGACCATATGAGCAAGGTGCCCTATGCCTCAGCCATTGGCAGCTTGATGTATGCTATGGTGTGTACAAGGCTAGACATTACACATGCAGTGGGAGTTGTGAGCAGATTCATGAGTAGGCCTGGAAAGCAGCATTGGGAGGCATTCAAGTGGATTCTGAGATATCTGAAGGGTTCATCAGATACATGTCTTTACTTCACAGGTGCAAGTTTGAAACTGCAAGGTTATGTAGATGCTGATTTTGCTGGTGATATTGATAGTAGAAAGAGTACTACTGGGTTTGTATTTACTCTTGGTGGTACAACTATATCATGGGCTTCAAATCTGTAAAAGATTGTTACTTTGTCTACTACAGAAGCTGAGTATGTTGCAGCAACTGAAGCTGGAAAGGAGATGATTTGGCTACATGGTTTCTTAGATGAATTGGGTAAGAAGCAGGAGATGGGCATTCTACACAGTGATAGTCAGAGTGCAATTTTTCTTGCTAAAAATTCAACTTTTCATTCAAAGTCGAAACATTTATAGACAAAATACCACTTTATTCGGTACCCTGTGGTAATACTTGAGAAGATTTGTGGATCTAAGAACTTGGAAGACATGTTCACTAAGGGTGTTACTATTGAGAAGCTGAAGCTGTGTGCAGCTTTAGTTGGCCTTCTAGCTTGAGGACAGGAGGATGAGTTGCAGGGATGAGGGATTGCTTTTTTGGAGGATAGCGGTTGATGTTGGTGATTGAACTAATCTCCAAGTGGGAGATTTGTTGGGCTTTGTGGAGCCTAATTTATGTTTGGCCCGTTTTGTAGCCCATTGTAATCCTATGCGCAGGATATAAAAGCCGTTTTTTTGGTGATTAGGGTTTAGTCTTGTTGTTGTGTTTCAGAGAGAGAGAGAGAGAAACACTGTAGCCGCACTTTTGTATTTTCCCTGATAATAGTAAAATCCCTGCAACTCCGTGGACGTAGGCAAATTGCCGAACCACGTAAATACTGTCTTATGCGTGTGATTATTTTCTTTGACTTGTGTTTTCTCTATTTTTTTTGTTTCTCACAGGTTGGGAATCGGGTTGAATTCCCTACAATACAAACCAAGCTATCCGCAACAAGAAAGTGCAAGAACTCCTTGTTGATACTCAACAAAGCAGACTAACAAGTGAGGCAGTAGATATTGGCAGAGCAGCTTTCAAGACTACGGCTAATATGTTATCAAACACAATCTATTCGATGGATATGGTGGAGTCCAAATCTGACCAAGCTAAAGAGTTGAAGGAGCTGGTGTGGAATATCATGAAAGATGCAGGGAAACCAAACTTGGCAGACTATTTTCCTGTGCTTAAGAAGATTGACCCCCAGGGATTAAGGCGAAGTGTAGCAGTGAACTTTGGAAGGATGTTAGACCTCTTTGACCACATCATTACCCAAAGGCTGAAGTTGAGAAAAGTGTCTAGTTCTAACATGAACAATGATATGTTAGATACCCTTCTCAACATCAGTGAAGAAAAAAGTGAGGAGATGGACAAAACTAAGATAGAACGTCTATTGCTGGTTAGTATTTTTACTCTATCTTTGTCCTGGATTTCTTTTCTATCAGATTCAGATATTGGGGTAAGTGGTAGTTTAATTACATGGTATCAGACTAGGTAAAAATCCTACAAGTTGGTCCCACTAAAACGTTTGGGATAAGTAGTAGTTTATTATTTTTTATTTTGATGGACAATGAATAGTATTGTTTATGATCTACAAAAAGAAACTCTAACTTAATGTTGTTATGAATTAGGACCTATTTGGTGCTGGCACGGAAACAACATCAGCCACAGTGGAATGGGCAATGGCAGAGCTACTCCACAATCCAGAGGCATTGTCAAGAGCCAAAGCAGAGCTGGAGCAAGTCATTGGCAAAGGCAACCAAGTTAAGGAATCAGATATCCCTCAGTTAACTTACTTACAAGCAATAATCAAAGAAACATTGAGGCTGCACCCAGCAGTCCCTCTCTTACTCCCCAGGAAAGCTGGAGCAGATGTAGAAATCAATGGCTACATTATCCCAAAAGGTCCACAAGTGCTAGTGAACGTATGGGCTATAGGCCGAGACCCAAGCTCTTGGGACAATGCAAAATCGTTTATGCCAGAGAGGTTCTTGGGGTCGGAAATTGATGTCAAAGGCAGGAACTTTGAGTTTTTACCGTTTGGTGGTGGAAGAAGAACATGTCCTGGTTTGCCATTGGCTGTGAGAATGTTACACTTGATGTTGGGTTCACTTATCCAGGACTTTGATTGGAAACTTGAGGATGGGATTAAACCTAAGGATTTGAACATGGAAGATAAGTTTGGCATAACCTTACAGAAAGCTTATCCTCTAAGAGCTGTCCCTATTCCAGTTTAAAAACAGTTGAAGATTTTCTTTGGTTGCAGCTGAAAACTGATCCCTATTATCCAATTCAGGTTGTGACATCAGTGGAGGAAAAGTGTTGTAGCTTAATAAATTAGTAAATTACTACTGGCCCCTCTACTTTCCAATGTTTATTTCTAGGGGTGACTTTTTTTTTTGAGGAAAATCCTAGGGGTGACTATGATTTGCTGTCTTTGTTATCTTTGTAATTTCATAATTTTGTTGGATCCAAATAATATACATACATAGCTTGTCAATGGTAACCCATAATGGTAGTTGGTACTAGTAACATAACAATAAATCTAGCGATATATAGTGTTAGTAATGGGTTAATGTAAAAATAATGTTCCAATAACAATTTATCAACTTAATAAATTGTGACAATAACCTAAATACATTTCCATACGGACCATTAAATATGATCCAATTTTGTTGTGACAATGGCACTCGTAGCCTAAGCCCCACAAATGTCACCTTCGTAATCTTCTTCTTGTTCTCTTTTGATGGGTCAAATAATGAAAAGTAGTAAAAGTAAATAAATAAATATTTTTTTAACTAACTTGTGTGTGACTTCTCAAAAAAAAAAAAAAAAAAAAATCGATTAGAATAAAAACTCAACCTTAACTGTAGCCTTCACGGCATGCACTCGTTAATGGGATTCATATTTAAATTGAGTAATGTTATAAACGCAATAATCTTCACAATAGTTGAGTTGGCAAGTTTTTATTTTTTATTTTTTTTATTTTATTTTCATTTGGCTCATCATTAATATCACTTTTTTTATTTATCAATAATAAATGATAAATGTTACGTCAACATTATTTTTAAAACAAATCTTAGGTATAAACTATTACTAATAGACAAAAAAAATAATTTCAGTGGTATGCTTAAATTATAACTAAGCATGCGTTTGGATAGGGCTGAAAAACCTAATATTATTTTACTATTCAGCTTATTTTTGCTACTATTCATGAGCTCACTGTACTATTTCAACTAACTTTTACCTTTATCTACGGTACTTTCAGCAATAAGTTTTCAATTTCAGCAAAATAAGCAGTATCCAAATACACCCTAAGTATGCGTTTGGATTTGGATGAAAATTATAAGTTATTTTACTATTTAGCTTATTTTTGCTACTATTCATGGGTCCCATTACACTTTTTGGTATAATTTATGGACCCCACTGTACTATTTCAACTAATTTTTACCTTTATCTACAGTACTTTCAGCAATAAGTTTTCAGTTGCAGTAAAATAAGTGGTATCCAAACAAACTCTAATAATATTCTGTTATCTAAGATTTGTTTTGAAAATATTGTAAATATTTCTCGTAACAGCTAAGTAGTTTTTTTTAATCTAAAAAGTTATCTATATCTATATATACTATAAAATTGAAGCCTCTGACCTATGTTTGACTTCCTTGGAGCTTGTCATGTAGGATTTGAAACTCTCACATTTTTCCATATCAGCACTATTTAATATATATATATATATATATATATATATATATTTCTCACTATATCTCCACCCAATACTTCTTCTAAAAACTAAAACTATAACCCGATAATTAAAAAAAAAAAAAAAAAAACCCTCTCTTCTACCGATCTCTCTAGTTCCTTTGTTAGTTTACTTTTGATGAATGATGGATATGGTTTATGATCTACAAAAATAAGTTCTAATTAAGTTGTTATGAATTAGGATCTATTTGGTGTTGGCACGGAAACAACACCCAGTGGCGACTCCAGAAATTTTTTCAAGGGTGTTCCTAATTTTTTTTTTTTAGTTGAAAGATCCGAAGCCATTATCAACGAGATGAAGATGAATTTTGCACAAGAGATGAATCTTGGATACGTGGTTTTTTTATCAGATATTTGTCCATAATTCTAGCAAAAGAATAAACAATAAACAATAATTTCATTTGAAATATTAATAAAATTATTAATTATTGTTGTTTAGTTGTTTCATTAATTTGTTTGTCTTTTATAAACTATAATTTGTTATATTATTATATCATTAATTATAAAATTATTAATTATTATTTAACCTAACATAATTTAATTTATTTATCTTTTATAATATATTGGTTAATTAAATTATTAATTATTATTTATTAGTTGTTCCCTTAATTAATTATTAATTAATTAAATTATTATTTATTAGTTGTGCTAGCACATTATTTACTTTCCCCAATTCAAATACTTCACCCGGTCCCATGTGCCATGTGCCCATTCACCTCCACCCTACCAGACAGACAATGAGACAAGCCCCCAATAACCCAATTACAAGAGACAACTGCCAATCAAAAAATTTCGCAATCAAAAATCACAATAAAACAATTAATTATAGCTCACCAAGTCTCACCAACACCAACACCAACGCCAACGCCAACGCCAACAGATAAAGCCAAAAAGGAAAAGTAAAAAAAGGGCCAAAATGTAATAAAATTAAAGCTAAGCTGAGCAAAGAATAGATAAAGTATTAAATTTAACTTTCATTTCATTTTGCATTTCACTTCCATTTTCATTTTTCAGATAGAGAGAGAGAGAGTCAGAGAGAAAAAGAGAGAGAAGCTATGAAATACCTTGAGGTTCTTGAGCTTAAGGTTGAGGGAGCACTGACGTAAGCCGAGCGACAGAGCGAGCGACGAACGACGGAGCGAGCGACGAGCGACAAACGACGAGCGACGAGCGACGGAGGTCTCGGAGCGAGCGATGAGCGATGCGACCGATCGGCGATCTCTGATTCGATCCAATGAGCGATCTCCGATGACCGAATCCCGATGCGATGTGCTCTGGACTGGAGCTCGAGTTGTGCTGGCTGACCGATCGCGACGATGTCTGTTGGCTTGGGTTGCAGCGTTGGCTGCATTGCTCTGTTGATGTTTTTGGGTCCGTTTGGATATAGCTTATTGTTGCTGAAAACTGATGATTGTTGCTGAAAATACTGTAGCAAAATAATTTTTAAATGTGTGAATAGTACAGCGGGACCCATTTTTAATGAAAAAATTGATAAAAAGTGAAATTTGTGGGTCCTATGAAGTAAATGGGACCCACAGAACTGATAAAAGAGAGTTTAAAAGTCAAAAAACAACGGCTACTGTTTATGAATAGTAGCCGTTGTCTTCCAAAAAGCTTGTGCAGCAGCAGGAAAAAAAAAAAAAAAAAAAAAGTCAAAACGTAACGTGTTTACTGCGTTTACTGTAGCGTGGGTCCCATGCTCAAGACGCAAACGCAGAAATGCAGGATTAATCTGTATCCAAACGCTCACTTTGTGTTTAGGTTTGCTTTATGATTTATGATTTAGTGATTTGTGTTTAGGTTTGCTTTAGTGATTGCAGCGTATATTGGGTTTTGGTTTTTTTTTTTTTTTTTAGAATCCGTGGGTTTGCTTTACTTGTTTGCATCTGTTGGGTTGTTTTTTTTGTTTAGATTGGGTTTGCTTTACGTTTAGGATTGATGTTGGGCTTTTTTTGGGCTCTGTTACAATTTTTTTTTTCAGATTTTAGTACAAAATTTTTTTTGGGCTTTTTTTTTTTTCGCTTGAAAGTAGGATAAATTAAAAATTTTTTTTTTTGAGAGTGTTCCTCATTTTTCTTTGAGGGTGTTCCTCATTTTTTTTTTAAGGGTAAATAAATAAAAATATATATAATTATTATATATATATAAAAAAAAAAAAAATTCAAGTCAGGGTGTTCCCAGGAACACCTTGACTCCAACGTGGTGTCGCCACTGACAACACCAGCCACAGTGGAATGGGCAATGGCAGAGCTACTCCACAATCCAGAGGCATTGTCAAGAGCCAAAGCAGAGCTGGAGCAAGTCATTTGGCAAAGGCAACCAAGTTAAGGAATCAGATATCCCTCAATTACCTTACTTACAAGGTATAATCATAGAAACATTGAGGCTGCACCCAGCAGTCCCTTTCTTACTCCCCAGGAAAGCAGGAGCAGATGTAAAAATCAATGGCTACATTATCCCAAAAGGTGCTCAAGTGCTAGTGAATGCATGGGCTATAGGCCGAGACCCGAGCACTTGGGACAATGCAAAATCGTTTATGCCAGAGAGGTTCTTGGGGTCGGAAACTGATGTCAAAGGCAGGAACTTTGAGCTTTTACCGTTTGGTGGTGGAAGAAGAACATGTCCTGGTTTGCCATTGGCTGTGAGAATGTTAAACTTGATGTTTGGTTCACATATCCAGGACTTTGATTGGAAACTTGAGGATGGGGTTAAACCTAAGGATTTGAACATGGAAGATAAGTTTGGCATAACCTTACAGAAAGCTCATCCTCTAAGAGCTGTCCCTATTCCAGTTTAAAAGCAGTTGAAGATTTTCTTTGGTTGCAGCTGAAAACTGGCCCCTATTATCAAATTCAGGTTGTGACATCAGTGGAGGAAAAGTGTTGTAGCTTAATAAATTAGTAATTTACTACTGGCCCCTCTACTTTCCAATGTTTAATTCTAGGGGTGACTTTTTTTTTTTTTTTTTTTTGAGGAAAATTCTAGGGGTGACTATGATTTGCTGTCTTTGTTATCTTTGTAATTTCATAATTTTGTTGGATCCAAATAATATACATACATAGCTTGTCAATGGTAACCCGTAACGGTGGTTGGTACTTGTAACATAACAATAAATCTAGCGATATATGGTGCTAGTAATGGGTTAATGTAAAAATAATGTTCCAATAACAATTTATCTACTTAATAGATTGTGACAATAACCTAAATACATTTCCATACGTTCCATTAAATATGATTCAATTTTGTTGTGACAATGGCACTCATAGCCTAAGCCCCGCAAATGTCACCTCCATAATCTTCTTCTTGTTCTCTTTTAAAGGGTCAAACCATAATGAAAATTAGTAAAAGTAAATAAAAAAATATTTTTTAACTAACGCATGTGTGACTTCTGAAATTTTTTTTTTTTTTATTAGAATAAAAACCCAACCTTAACTGTAGCCTTCCTAGCACGCACTTGTTAACGAAATTCATATTTAAATTGAGTAATGTTATAAATGCAGTAACATTCACAATAGTTGAGTTGGCAATTTTTTTTTTTTTTTTTCATTTGACTTATCACTAATATCACTTTTTTTATTTATCAATAATAAATGATAAATGATAAATGTTACGTCAATATTATTTTTAAAACAAATCTTAGGTGATAAACTGTTACTGATAGGCAAAAAAGTAATTTCAATGATATGCTTAAATTATAACTAATAATATTCTGTTATCTAAGATTTGTTTTGAAAATATTGTGAACATTTCTCGTAACAAATTGCTAAGTAGTTATATATATATATATATATACTTTTTTAATCTATAAAGTTATCTCTATCTGTATATACTATAAAACTGAAGCCTCTGACCTAGGTTTAACTTTTTTTGACTTCCTTGGAGCTTGTCATGTAGGATTTGAAGCTCTCACATTTTTCCATGTCAGCACTATTTAAAAAAATCACAAAAAAAAAAAAAAAAACTATTTCTCACTATTTCTCCGCCTGATACTTCTTCTAAAAACTAAAATTATAATCCGATAATAAAATAAAATAAAAAACTCTCTTCTACCGATCTCCTTCTCCTTCCCAAAAAAAACGATCAACTCTTTCTCTTCCTTTCATCCCCATCTCCCTCTATATATCACAAGCCTTGTACAAACCAAAACCAAACCAAAACAGTATACATGAGCACAAACCCAAACCAAAAGCAAAACCAAAATAATCCCATCTCCCTCTAAACCAAATGATTTGTAAGGGGAAAAAAATAGAGAAGAAGAAGTAGAGGAAGAAGACAGCACAAATCTAAGTTGAACGAACAAAGAACTCAACTCTCACAACAAGTAGCCTTCATCATTCTAGAAGTCACCTGAAGGTCCTAAACAAAACCCCTTCTTCTTCTTTGTTTCATCCTCAATCCTCACCTCCACATGACTAATTTCTCTATTGCTATTTTTTTTTTTTTTTGCTTGGGCAAATTATAACTTGTCTACCTGTGATTTGACCGAAATTTAAGTTACTTACTTATGGTTTGAAATTTGACACTTTACTCCCCTGAAATTAGCTCAGTTAGAGTTCCATAACCCACTTTTGTTAAAAATAAGGCTATATATATAATTTTTCTCCATTTTTATGTCTTTCTCTTCCCAAAACAAAAAACACATGCGAAAACAAGACAAAATAAGATCAAAAAGTGAGGGTTTTATAAAAATTAAGAATCATCATAATCTCTTCTCCTCCACATCCCATTCATCAAAGCTCCAGCCAAAAGAACTTCTTTTTTTCTTTTTCTCTTTTCAAGTTTACTTCTATTAGACCCCTAATCAAGCAGGTTAATATAATTTCCACTTAATTAACTGGTCCGCTTTCAGCCTATTTGATTGAAATAATGAATCACAGTCGAAAATTTTTTACTCTAGTAGTAATTGTAGTGAATATTCTATTCAACATTTATTTCAAGTTTGAAAGGGAGAAGATTTAAACATTCTTTTATTTAATATACGATCCTTGGAGTGTGTGCGAGTTGGTAATAAGAGCACTGGTATCACCGCCAATTTTTTGGAAATGGCTTATGGGTTTGTTCCGTTGATCCTTTCATCTCTCTTGATATAGTTGGGTTTAGAGATCTTTCTGAGACCTGGATGTGTCTAGGAATTACTTAAGTTCTACATATTGAGTAATATCCCTAGAGATGAATCTTTCTACAAGCACTATACATTCACTGCCAAGCCTTCCACTCCAAATTAAAAAACAAACAAATAAATGCACACAAAACCCACTGAACAAAGGGGAGATAAAGTCTATGTGAGTTAAGAGAGAGACCAATACCACATTTTTATTGCTAAGTGCTTAGATTTAATATTAGTTTTTTTTGTTTGATTTGTTACGTTTTTGAAATTGTTGTTAGGAGTTTTGAATATAGGGTCCAAGTATTAATTTTTACAAAACTCTCCATTTTTTATTTTGTTTTGTCTTATTTTTGTATGTGATTTATGTTTTGGGAGGAGAGAGACATAAAAGTCTTATTTTTAACAGAGATGAATTACGAAACTCTAACTAAGCTAACCTTAGGTGGATAAAGTGTCAAATTTTAAACCATAAATAAGTAACGTAAATTTTGGTCAAACTACATGTGGATAAGTTGTAATTTATCATTTTTTAAGGTAAATTGCAAAATACACCCCTACCATTTGGGGTTGCTTGGATTTTACATCCCAAAGTTTGAAAATTTAGATTTTATACCTTGAAGTTTACTTCCGTTAGCAAAATCAGACCCTCTGTTAGTAGTTTGCTAATGTATCTATTAAGTGCCACATCATATTGTGACATTTGGTAGTTGGACCAATTAAATAGTGACATGTGTTATTAACTATTTAATATCTTTAACTAAAATTAAAAATAAATCTATATTTTTTTTATAGCATTTCTGATTTTCAGGTTATTCGAAATTTCCCCAAGAAAATCAAGAATCTCTTTCCAAAGAAACACTAAAAAATGACAACGCGATGCAAAAATCCAAATGAATCTAGCCATAAAATTAAAAATAAATCTATATTTTTTTTATAGAATTTTTGATTTTCAAGTTATTTGAAATTTCCCCAAGAAAATCAAGAATCTCTTTCCAAAGAAACACTAAAAAATAACAATGTGATGCAAAAATCCAAATGAATCCAGCCATAAACAAACAGAAGAAAAAAAAAATCCCAGAATTTTCTAGGTGACCAAATAAAAAATTTTCCCAAGAAACCCAACACAATAATTAATGAGCAAAACCAACAACCAAAATCCTTAAAATACAATATTTTGGGCATTCAAAATTTTGTCAAGAAATCAAGATTTTCTATCCAAACAAACACTAAAAAAATTACAAATCAAATTAAAAACCCATTCTAAAACACACAAACAATTTCAACAGGGCACATATCAAAACCCACGAATCTTCAAGCCCTCATTTCCCAAACCCAAATGAAATTCTCAAGCTTTCATAACCTAATCACCCAATCGACCAAAGGATAAAACAAAAAGTGAGAGAGATTGGCGGCCATTAGTGGTGGAGAGCCCGTTGACCTGTGCTGCCGAGTATGGTGGCCATAATCGTCAGCAACCCACTAATAGAGGGGCTGATTTTGCTAATGGAAGTAAACTTCAGGGTGTAAAATCCAAATTTTCAAACTTCAGTGTGTAAAATCCAATTTTTCAAACTTCAAAATGTAAAATCCAAACAACTTCAAACATTAGGGATGTATTTTGCAATTTAACCTTTTTTTCTTTTTTTTTGGACAGAGATTTCCTCCAAACAAGCTTACAGCAATTCCTACAAACAAGGACATGTGTCAATAAAATAAAAATACTATCAATCTCTCTCTCTCTCTCATTGGATTACATGCTTCTGTTTTACAGGACTTTGATTATTATATAATTCTTGTCAAATTCTAGAGTGGTTCAACCATTTTAGTGGTGAGCCACCTCAAAACCTTGCCTTAAGACACTTGCACCATCATGTACTACTCCGTAACCATACCTGTTTTAAACTGTAAAGAATATCATCGGCATGTCACCAATCCAGCTACAAAATAATCGCTCTCTAAGCTTAAGGAGTTTCCTTTATCCCCAAATTTTTTTTGAGAAATTTTAGTCATCCAAAAGGATCTTTATCTTTGCAGATTTTCTTTTATCCAAGCCACCAAAATTGAGCCAGCTTGAGCAAAAACATTTCATTTATATCTCATGAATGTTGACTTGTTACAGTCCTCAACTCTCTTGAGCCCCACGCATATTGAATCCCAAGCTACTTAGGACATGAGTTGTCACTTCGAGTCCATAGGAATTTTCAAAATCACTGCTCAATCATCTTAATGACTTTCTTAGGTAGTATGAAGATGCTATATCAGTATACCTGTATGCTCTAAAGCACTTAAGGATAGCAATTTCAGCTTCCAGCAAAGGAATATTTCTTAGTTCTCCAGGAATTGGTTCTTGCATCTCAGACTTTGTTTTCATTGTTTGGTTTCATATATATGCCATTTTATTTAACAAGAAGTTGTAATTCTGGCTTAGTCAATATGCATTTGGGTTTAGATCAATCTAAACATGATCTTTGTAATTAGATGTATGTCCATATTTAGACCCACTGCTGTCTATTAACTTGTGTTATTTATAATGGTTTTCCAGGAGGGGGGATTGAAGACGTAGCTGTCATTGGTGTTACTAGCAAGGACTGTCATTGGATTGATTGGACGCAAGAAAGGCTTTGTCGTTGATTTAAGAACTTCTATATCTGTAGTTTTGTATACTTCTAATTTGTTGGAATGGACCTAGATAAGTGATATCACCACTTGATAATATTACAAAATGTACTTCATTCGATGATAGAAGAGACTTTATTAGTTGAGCTAAGTCGTTGTTTTAGTTGTTGTCGCCTTTATTTTAACCCTTGTAAGCTACAAAGCATGGATGAGATGTGTTGTATATGTGATAAACAGGGAAATGTTTAAAACTATATGCAAACATGACACTAATGTAATAGGTGTATATATATATATATATATTTTTTGTATGGATTAGTGTTTAATATAAACTAGTCACAGATCTTGCGCATTGCGCATGATAATATTTTAAGGTGGTCTCATTAAATTGATTTTTGCAATTTGGACTAATTTAATAAATAGTAATGTATTTCATAATCATATTTTTATTTGTTACAGTGACAATCACAAATGTAATATATAATTTTTGTCATACAAAAATGAGAACAATACAATTTTTCTCAGAAAATTCAAAAGGTTGAAAAGTATTAATTTTTTAATAAAAATTATTTATAACATTTTATGTATCATTAAAAAGTAACTAAAATTTGGAAATTATTTTTTAGCTTTACCTTAGCTTTTGGAACCTTATATTGGTGGGATTAATGGTGTAGAAAAGGAAGTTTTGGGTTTTGTCTGAGCTGACATAAATAAATCTCATGATTTTGTGGATGATTGTTCAGTAATTTTATCATGTGTATGTATTGATTTCTTGAATAGTTAGTAGATGTTGTTTCTGGGTTTGATTTACAAATGGGTTCTTGATTGTGAATGTTTTGTGTAAATGTGTTGAATTCTGTTGGTTTGTAGAATAGGTTTCTGGGTTTGATTAAAGATGGGTTTTTGGTGGTGAGCGGTTTGTGTAAATGTGTTGAATTTTATTGGTTTTAATAGGATATGTTTCTGGGTTCAATTAGAGATGGGGTTTTGGTGGTGAATAATTTTGTGTTGGTTTTATTAACAGAGTAAAAGAAGAATTTATAAGAAAAGAAAGGAATGTTGGAACAGGGATTGGAAAGGAGCCAACCAGTTGATCTCAAGAAGCACCCTTCTGGGATTGTCCCTACACTTCAGTGAGTTCCTTTTCTTTTCTTTTTGTCACAAATTCATTATGTACCATTCTAATATATATGCACCTGTTTGGATGACTAAGCTTCATGTATAATCTCTAAAAGATAAGTATTCTGATATGGACGTGAGCCAATTTTTGTAAGACCAGGAAGAGGAGAATGCAGTGCATAATACGTTGTGAGGATCATACGTTTTTACGATGTTGTAATGGCTAGTATGTGTTTGTACTATTATGTCTGTCATTGCATTGTAATTGGTATTTTTTTTCGTGTCTAACAATGGTAATGATATGGATTCTGATGTGGGTCACTTGCTGTACAATGTTGATGTTATGGTGTGGCTGTATGTTTGTTGTGATTGACATTTTGTATCCGGCAAAATGAAATTACAGTTGTGCTCTGGCTACTGTAGGAATGAGTGTGAATGTGTTTTGGTGTTTTGAATGTAATTGCAGGGGTTTGCCTAACTCTTAGTTTGGTTCCTGCATTCACTATGATTTTCTGTCCCTCCTGTCTCGAGAATGGATGTGACTAGAACCTAACATTTCAACCCCTTTTTTTTCTTTGATTTTGGCTGGTTTCTGAATAATTAGATACTTTATGATTCAAATAAGTTTAGTGCGCACACACACACACACAAAAGACACAATTTCTTGCACTTGGGTGGATTCTAGTTGCTTATTCTTGATAGATTTTATTACTTTCTTACTCTGATTTAATTAAAAAATGAGCACTGAAGCCTGGAGATGTATATTGGTGGAAGAGTTGAATATTAATTCTGCTTTCTAATGGATATGGGTCTCTTGGTTAGATAGATTTGTGTCCTCATGATCTTCAAATTATATAAAATAAAAAACTAGTTTATTACTTTGTCCCTTCCTGTTAATGAATTGGACATTGCAACAACTCACTTATGTTATTTACTCACAGAATTTGTAGCCAATGACATGGTAGTGTTGTCACTTCAGGAACACTGTCTACAGTAAATTTGGACTGCAAGTTGGATCTTAGGGCCATTGCACTTCAAGCTTGTAATGCAGAATACAATCCCAAGGTATGAGACGTTTGTGGGCATGGCTCTCTCTCTCTCTCTCTCTCTCTCTCTCTCTCTCTTTTTTGGGGGGGGGGGGGGGGGGGGGGTTATTAACCATAGTGCTGGGTGTTCCTTATCTATTTATCCTTTGTTGAATCCAATCGACGTTGGAATATATTTGCTTACTCTAAGAAAGCTTGGTTTAAGCCTTTGATTTTCTATGAATTCAATGACTCCGAAAAGCTATTTTTCTCCTCTTTTTTTTTTTTTTTTTTTTTTTAATGGTTTTGATTTGACAATGACGGTTAAGCTTGTTTCTTGTTTCACTTAAGAGTTGTGTTTTGGGTTTTATATCAATAACATTTAAATTTTACATTTGTTGTGTTCTTGCAGCGTTTTGCTGCCGTAATTATGAGGATAATGGAACCAAAAACCACAGCCTTGATTTTTGCTTCTGGGAAGATGGTAAGTTTTGACAAAGCATTTGGTACTTTTCTTTGATTTTCTATGAATTCAATGACTCCGAAAAGCTATTTTTCTCCTCTTTTTTTTTTTTTTTTTTTTTTTTTTAATGGTTTTGATTTGACAATGACGGTTAAGCTTGTTTCTTGTTTCACTTAAGAGTTGTGTTTTGGGTTTTATATCAATAACATTTAAATTTTACATTTGTTGTGTTCTTGCAGCGTTTTGCTGCCGTAATTATGAGGATAATGGAACCAAAAACCACAGCCTTGATTTTTGCTTCTGGGAAGATGGTAAGTTTTGACAAAGCATTTGGTACTTTTCTAAGTACAACAGTAGAAGTTCTCTTTATATGCTGTTTTATATGCCTTCAAAGTGCCATCTGGGTTTGTTTTATTGTTATCTCTCTCTCTCTCACAATCAAAAACCTCTATTCTTGAAGATTAACATGTATGGTTCATTGATCTATACTAGAGTGATAAGTGAAAAATGAGCCCATCTATGTGTCATTTACTTAGAAATTTGTGATAAGAGAAAAATTGTCTTTCAATTTGTGGATGGATGAGGCCAATAAGTGCTACCTGTTCCTCCTGTTGTTAAATGAATCCACTATTTTAGCGAATTTTCTTTGTTTGGAATATTAAGTTGGTGCTCTCTATCTGAAAGCTTGCTATGTTGTTCTCTTTAAAATAGACATGCATGGTTTGGCATATTTGCTGTTTTTATTTCTAAGATTTTTTTAATGATTATGTGAATACAAAATGTTTAGGTTTGTGCTGGAGCTAAGAGTGAACAACAGTCGAAGTTGGCAGCACGGAAGGTAATGGATCAAAGTTACAATATAGTTTTGGTGGCCGATTTGGTTTGTATACTGGAATACTGGAATGAAATATATCGGTGTTGGTGCATTCCGGTGTACTGTTCTCGGATTATACTTTGTGTGTGTGTGTATATTCCCCGCATAAACTCATTCCAATATTAGGGCATACCAATTTTATCAAAATAACCTTGTCAGTATGAAAAGTTTTCAAAATAGAATTAGAATTGGTATCTGCACAAAACAGTAAGAAGCAATTGGAATTGGAATGGATCAACACCCCAAATCTTTGGCAAATGCTACCTTAGGGTTATGTGTACCAGTGTGGTAACCAGTACAATATATTCGGCTGAAATCGTACAGTATTCATAACTTTATAATGCATGCCTTTAAATTTTCAGGCAGCTGCAAACAGTGGCGGAGCCAGGAATTTAGGTCAGAGGGGGCAAGATTAAAAGACAAGATTGGAAGTAAAAAATTAATCTAAAAAAATTAATCGATATTAATAACAAAATAAGTAAACAACTATATGATAATGTAATTGTCATACAGAATCTAATATAAAATGTAAACTTTAATTTATTTTTTCAAATCTAGCTTATTTACTCAATTGCCCTTGACGATTTTTCATATTTTGAAACCGTTGTATGATTTCTTCACACTCAATATATGTGACTAAGCAATCATTCATCTACTGATCTCCTATGCGATTGCGTAATCGATTTTTAATTATGTACATTTTTGAAAAAGCTCTTTCAACAGTAGCTATTGCAACTAGTAAGATCAATGCTAAAGTCACTAATGAGTAAACTAATGGATATGAAACATTCTTTTTCATTTCTACCATCTTTTCAGCAAACTATCCAATTCCTTTAACTGCTGAAAACTCTTCAATAGATTGCATGTCATGAATGTATGTCTCAAGTTGGCTATCCAAGAAAGAAACTTGACACATAAAAATTCTACAGGCAGCTTTGTCTAGTCCATCAAGTTTACTAAGTGGAATCAATTAATTTTATATATAGAATTGTACTATGAGTAGAAGTCTAAAACTACTAGGAAAGCTGGAAAGGTAACGTGAATTCACTTAATTGGATTTTTTTTTTTTTTTTTTTGTCTTTTGTGTAGGAAGGGGGGGGGGGGGGGGTCAAAACATTTGAAAGTTCAGGGGGGGCAGGTGCCCCCCCTCGCCCCCCCCTCCCTCCGCCCCTGGCTGCAAACATAAGTTTTTAAACATAGGGCCATCCGGGAGGTGCAGATGAGTATCCGGAACCCTATAGCTTGTTGTTTGTAGTGTGGCTTTACTTTTCAGATATCTTGTCTCTTCAAACTAGCACTTAAATTCATGCAAATGTTGACAGAGCTGAAAGGTGAAATTATACGTGCCCATTCGCTTTACAAGCAAACAGTTCCTTGTTTTACGAGAACGTGATTAAAAAAAGTTAATTCCATGCTCATCGTGTTGTCACTAAAAGAGCTGCAAATTGTCTAGATCTTTAGGATTTAATACTGTTGTTTTAATATTGAATTTCTGAATCTGACATTGTATCTCTGCTTTTCAGTATGCTCGAATTATACAGAAGCTTGGTTTTCCAGCTAAATTCAAGGTAAAAATTAATTTCAGTGCAATCCTCTGTCATTTATATATTTATATGTAATAAAACATACTGACACATGCAGCTTTGGTATTTTACAAAGAATTACTATTTGTCTAATATTGATGCTTTTCACTGTTGTAGGATTTTAAGATTCAGAACATAGTTGGTTCACGTGATGTTAAATTCCCCATCAGGCTTGAAGGACTGGCATATTCCCATGGTGCCTTTTCTAGTGTAAGTGATGGCTGTGTGTCCATCTGTGTTAATTGTTCTTTCTGTTAAATATCAAGAGCCATTATTGGTGTTTGTGTGTGATTTATCAGACTTTGGAATGTACTTACCAAAAAATAGCCTGTGCAATGTTCTCCTTTTCCTTCCCTGACCATTGAAGTGGCCATGATTGGAGGATAGGTTGTTTTATGAGGCCATTCTTGGAATTAAGCACTTCCATGGAACCTATGATATGCATACCTGCATACACACATGCTATGGAAAATGAAGTTATATGTAAATTGAGCCTTTCAGAAGTTAAATTTATTGCAAACGTTATTGTCCGGACATCAAATAGCCAGTTGTAATACCAACTTGGCTAGAAACAGTAGAAAGCTTGTTTTGTAGTAATGATTCTATGATATTGGTTGGTGACTGCGACATTTGAAATTTATTTTAGAAGTACCCCATTTTATAATAAAAAAATACTTGCCAGTTTTGGTATCTTTTTAGGTATCTTTTTGGTCTAGCAAAGTTTCAACCATGTTTTGGAACAATTTTAAAACTTTGAGAATTGAAATTGATTGTGTTCTCATTCTGGTGGTCAGTATGAGCCAGAGCTGTTCCCAGGGTTGATCTATCGCATGAAACAACCAAAGATTGTGCTGCTTATTTTTGTGTCAGGAAAAATCGTTCTTACAGGAGCTAAGGTGATATCACTAGACTCCTTTTTTTTGTTCTGCCCTCCCAGGTTTTATATGCTATTCTGGTTGGATCTGATCAGCATTGTTTCATTTCGAATCTTAAGGTGAGAGATGAGACCTATACAGCCTTTGAGAACATATACCTGGTGCTTATGGAGTTCAGGAAAAACCAGCAATGGTATGTTGCACAATTGTAATATTTTTGTTAAGATCCATGGTGCAGGGACCAGATTATTTATGCTAAATCCAACTCTTATTTACAGATTCCATGTTAAATCTTTCAGTAAGGGGTATTTATGTTCATAATACCCTTTAAAATCAGATTTATTAGGTTTCTGGGCAAAGGTTGGCTTCATAAGTTCTTGGGGAACGGGTTTGAGTCCCTAATTTCATAACCCTTTTAAATCAGATTTGTTAGATTAAGATTTGGAAATTATGACTGGTTGGGACTGTCATAGATTATAGTAGCACAAGTATTTTTCATTTCACATGAACTTCTAGACTATTAAATTGAGCACTGCAGATTAAAAGATAATTCTGGGTCCCATCATTTTTTGAACTTGATTATTTCAAGGTGTTGAGGTTCCATTTAGAGTTTGTTTACTGTAAGGGCCGAAAGTAGTACACATATCACTAGTGCTGGTAAAAGAGTCAAGCGCACAAGTCTCTTGGCAACTAGGGCCCTAGGCGCAAAGAGCAAGCACGCACTTGATTGAAGTAAAGCGCACCATTTCCAAATATAATATTTTATAACTTCTAATAGATATTCATGATATATAATAAAAATAAAATAAAAACTCAAGTTTTTTATTTTATTTTTTTATTTTATGTTTTACCTTTTAAGTAAGTGCAATTGTATAATGTTTGTAAGTTCAAATTTTACTTAGTTATTTCAATATCTTAATTCTCCTTTGCTTATAAAATACATATACATGATAGTTATGATCAAATGATGTATATGGTTACATCAACATACATCTAAAAGGCCAAGACCAAAAAGCATGAGAGAGAATAGTATATTAGCCTTGTTTGTATCTTTTGATATGTTAATTTAAAAAAAAAAAAAAAATTCTTTTATAATACAACACCTTAAGAATAGTGTTTGTATGATAAATCAACGGTCCTGTTTATTCCATTTTCTTCAAGATCAAACAATTAATATTATAAATATATATCTTTTTTAGCAATAAAATAGAAAAACGTGTCTAGGCATGCTTTTTGCTTCTTCAAAAAGTGCCAAAAAAGCGTGTCTAAGGCGCACTTCTAGAAACGGGCTTTGTTTTGGCCAAGCAAAGCACTTTGACTTTGGGGCTTCAAGCTTTAAACTTCAAGGTGCACTTGGTGTGCTTTTAACAAAACTGTATTTCACCTCTGGCCAGATATGATTCGGGGGATTTGATGGGGGGATTGAGGATGTTGGGAAAGTCCTGTCCGTGGCTTCTCCCCCTCTGTAGAGTACAATTGAGGATGTTGATTTTTTCTCAGGCCATGCTGACAGCAGACTGAGTTTAATGCCCTTGATTTTACAGGGGCATCTTGTTGGCATTTTTTGGCTTGTGAGGAATGTTGTGGGAATGTTTTTTTTTTTTTTGGAGGAATGTTTTACAGGTATACCAAGGTGAACTCAGATAATTTGTTTTGAATTTGATGCAGATTTTGTGGGAAGAGAAGCCAGATCTTGTTTGCAAAAGTTAGGAGGTGGAATGCCTGGCAATGTAGCTGCTGAGCCTGGATTGAACTGTATATATGAAAGAAAATTGTGGATCCGTTCTCTGGTTTTTAAGTAAAAAAGATGTGTTCAGAGTCTGCATTTAATTTTCTTGGCTCTGATGTAGTAGTGGGAGAAGAACCATATATTTTACAGAGTTGTTGACGAAAAAAGAAGCAGATGGGGAAAAGAGAGAATAAGAATTTTTAACTTTCTGTTGGACTTTTGCTTTTGACTGTTTGGATAGAATGTAATTTTGTGAAACTTGAATCGACTCTATTGTGCTATGATGCTATCTGCTGGTGCATCAGCATTTGGATGTTATACTTGTAGTCAGAAAAAGAAAAAAAGAAAAGATCTTTTAAAGAGTTGTACATAAACAAATAAATTGAAAAAAGTAAATCTATCCGAACATACTAGCACTGCAAACGTGGGACATTACTGAAGTGATTGTGATCACCAGCCCTTGATTGAATTAAGGTCTCATACAGATAATCGAGAAAGATTTTTATAGAAACGATAGAGTTTCAGCCTACGTGAGATATATAATATATTATCTGTAGTTACTTGTGTGATTGAAAAAGAAAATAAAGACTTATTCAAAGTCAAAACTGGAAATGTACAGGGAATTAATATTGTAGGCACAGTCCTTTTGTCTTTTGCAAACCCTCATTGTTTGCAAGTAAGACAGTACAACCGTGTGAGTTGTGGCATATGGCATTTCAATTCAAACTGCATGCCACTTGATCTCCTTTTGGCAATTTCTTTGAGCTAACCACAGTGAAAATGAGAGTGCATGAATCTGGAGCGACAGAAGCCAGCCAGGTCGGTATTCAAGTTGGCAATGCGTATGCACTGCGACAGTTGCAATGCATGTTGAGTTGCAGACATTTTTTTTTTTTTTTTTTTGCCTGGTGCATATAATAGGCACACAATATGGGGTCTATTTGAGGAGAAATTATACAGTCCGTGTGGTAAATCACATCACTTGCCCTATATTGAGATTTACTCTTACTATTTTACATTGAAAGGTTAAAAATTTGAAGTCTCTTGCATTGAATCCAATGACAACCACCATTGAATTGGATTTGTAATGTATGAAATGCAGGAAGCGCAGCTTAACTCTCTCACACACACACACACACACACATATATTTATGGTTTTTTTGAAGGAAAATTTTAAAACACATATAGTGTTAATTTAATCAAGTGGTTTTAAACTACAAGTATAATGTTTGAGGTGTTGTTTGGAAGATTGAAAATTTGTGTAGCTTCTTCCTTTGTTGTATACTCTATTGGGTGTCTGCACACAAATTGGTCTTCCTTACCTCACTAGTATTGCCTAGTCTATTTTCAGATTCAGTAGACTAGCTTGTGTCTGGAAAATGCGAACTTCAATTTCTGCAGTTGCTGTGGACTTAGCGACTCCAAAGGATGTATAATTTAATTTAATTCTTGTATTGAAAATCGAATCAAGACTCTCTTAAGATGATCATAGACCTTAACCCCACAAAAAGAAAAAAGAAAGAAAAAAAAAAGAAGGTGATGGTAATGGTAGCCCTTCATGTTCCACTTGCCATAATTTCTGTATGCTTATATTGGGCAGTAGGTGTTAGCATTTCCATAACTACCTTCTTCCTCACCTAAAAAGGCAAAACAAAAAGAGAAAATGTCTTGTCTGGTGATGGCTTTAAGAAGTTATTTGGATGCAGAACTGCTAAAGGTTTAAATTTCAGTAGAAGCAAATTGTAATTGCTTTTCACCGCATAAAATTTAACTATCTAAAAATTGTACTACTGTGCTTCTGTTATGTATCTGGTGTTAACAGAGGCTTATTATGTTATTAGTTGTTTAGTGCCTTTTGGGGCCTTATGTAACACAGTTATCATTATTTTCTTTCCATCATTTAATATATATATATACACACACACACACACACACACACACATGTATTAATGTATGCAATAATGTAATATGCCTTTACACATTTTTAGAACTTATTGTAACTTATTAATCATGATAAGTTTATCACTTTTTACTACCATGACTTTACATTTTTTTGAACCTAAATGTAACTTAAGAACTTATAATAATAAAATACATGTAATACAAACATTTTCAATAGAGAAACTATTTATTTATTTATTTTTAGTTTATACTCATCCGAAGAAAACTCATATGTCATGACTGTATTCATATTTGTAATTTTGTATGTTAATGTAATATTCAAGGTCAAATTGAAGGATTTAGTTCCACACATACTTAGAGAACCATATATCATTTTAATAAACTTCAAGAGGTAAAGATAATAAACACCCACTTCGGTCCAATCTGTCCTATTTTGATCAATTTGGTTTAATTTCATCCAATTCAATCCATTTGGTCCATTTTGGTCCACTTTAGTCCATTTGGTTAACTTCGGTCCATTTTGGGTGACTATAAGTATAAACTAAAACTAAATAAAGCTATTATCTTTATCTCTTAAAGCTGAAGATCTCCCATATTTTCTTCTGAAAAAAAGGTGACTGGGATTTCTCTCTCTAGATATTTAATTCTTTCTTGCAACATTATTTTAGGTTGATGAATTTTTATGTTTTTTAATTTCGCTTCTTTGGGTTGATGTGTTCTGGTGTTGTATTGTTGTGCCTTTTGAGTTTCCCACCACAAGTCCTCTCTCTTCCTCTTATAACTTTGGTTTGTTCTTTTTTTGAGTTAATCATTCATTTGTTTGAAAGTGAGAATTTGAGTTTATACAAAATACAATCTACATGACTATGTATTTAAATGTGCCTATCAATCATTTTAGTAATATCAATTGTAATTATGTGATAAGTTTTGATTATAATGATAATTTCCTTAAGAGAACGAGAATTTTAAAACTAAAAATTTTAGTTCTACCAAAAGAAATTAAGAAAATTAATAACCTGAGGTGTGTGGGACAAGAGATTGCATACATCAAGGGTAGGACTGTCCACAGGTCAGGTTTATGCCCAACCCAAACTTGACCCGAAAACTTTGGGTAGGGAAAAAAGTAACCCGAAATTGACCAGGAAGACTTGTCAGATCGGCCAATTCAGGTCTTCGTTGGGTATTAGGTTGGTTTAAGGTTTTGTTAACGAGACTGATATTTGGCTGGATCCATTGAGTTTTGGCATAGATTTCATCGAATAATGATGAGATCTTGTTGAATCTTGAAGTATCTGGACTAGATCTCATCGGATCTAGACGAATCTGAGGATGTGAGAGAGAGAGAAAGAGAGAGAGAGGGTTAGGAATGGTGTTACCGTGAAAGACCATCGATCGGTTCGGTTTTCGTTGGGTTTTGAAACCTAAAACTGCCACTCGACTCGCACCCTTTGGGCTTTGACGTCAAAGACCCACTGCCGACTGTGGGTTGCTTTGATCGGGTCGGTCTCGATTCGAGCGGCACTGGGTTGGTCTTTTTTGGGAGTTATTGGTGGTTATGGACAGTCTTAACCAAGGGAATAGTTAGACACTCAAAGAGGTCTGAATACCTTTATTTATATAATATATATATATATATATATAATGCATAATAACAAGAGTTAGAAGAATATGAACCACCTTACAAAATAATAATATCAATCAAAAATATCAAAAATTATATATTTGTAAAAAGAGATAGAAATTACTTTTATAAATTGTTTAATTTTAGAGAAACGAATTATGTAGGATAAAATTTAGAGAATGAATAATATATTATACCTTATTTCAAAATAATTATATATTTCCACAAATCACACAGGTCTCTAACTACTTATCTCCTTGATCATTGAAACCAACTCACATATTGGCACTGCATCTGCTCAATTGCCATACCAATGTCCTTTATAGTGGTCATGTGAAGAAAACCAACAAACTGGTGATCTGATACAGTTTCGAAGAAGGGGGAGAGAGGGACAACGAATCATACATGTCTCATAGTAGAAAGCAATCTGCCAATCTCAATGAATATTTAAGCCCTCCATTTTTTATATACTAACTAGTCACAGACCCATGCGATGCGTGGGAATATATAATTATTTTGTAATACGCTATAATGTATAATTTATTCTCTAAAAATTATTAAAAATAATTTGTCCTCCTTAAAAGTTGAACTATTCTTAAAATTATTATCCATTTCCATTCTATTATTTTGAGTTTTTCTTAATAATTAAATCATGAAATCAATGAAGAATCAAAAACCAAAAACAATATCTATACATTTCTATACTATATATAATAATGGAAGTTTTGAAAAAAAAAAACTTTCTTTCTACTCTTAAAGTTCCTTAGAATCAAAAACTTTCTTTCATTCTTACACACAACCAAATATGAAGATCCCAAACTCAATCACCCAATTTATTATCTCAATGAAATGAAGGAAATCACTTGTAAGTATTAGCATAAAGAGAACGTGATTAAAAAAAGAGAAATTGGCTAAAAGCACATTCATTTATCAAATTTAATTGCCTTTTGTTGGACTTTTGTATCTTTAAAAATTTTAAAATATATATAATAATAAAAACATAGGAAAAAACTTTGAAATCATCATCAATTTTTATTTTTATCACTATAGCTCATACCGCACAAAATAGCCAAAAAAAAAAAAAAAAAAACCTACAAAAAACCTACTAATTATGAGTTCTATAACAAAATAAAAAATAGCTAACTTCATAAATAATCAATTAGAAGGTTTATTTTTATTTTTCTTTATTTAAAAAAAAATATATATATATATATATATATACACATGACTTTTCCACACCAAAATCCCACACATCCAAAGACTCAAAGCCAATCACAACCTTTACAAAATCCACAACATTTGACATCAATATCAAACTCATAAGCTTTCATCACAAAATAAAAAATGCCAGTCCTCTTTTTTGGTCATAGCCTAATCATACATGTCAAGATAAAATGGTACAACAATGTTGGAGTTATGTAGGTGTTGTTGAAAGGTTGAAAGTATATGATATCGTTCTTGATTTTGGTGTATTTGAGATGAGATGTCATGAAAGTCTATAAGCGTGTGCATATAAAGAAGTAGAAGTACAATGTGTGAAAACGGTGAATGAAAATGCAAAGAGTTTTTTTGTGTAAGAGAGAAAAAATGTTTTGAAACATTGAACTAAAGGAAACAAATAGTAATCTTGAAACATTGGATTAATGAAAACAGAGTAGTCTTGAGACATTGAACAAAAGGAAATAAAAAGTCCATATTTTAAAATTTATTTCTAATATGGCTTACAGATATTTACTTCTTTTTTTAAAGGGAGCACCATATAACAAAACATCATACTCTCCTGCATGAAATCCCTGCTTTGTATATATGAAGATATATATATATATATATATATTTTTTTTTTTTCCAAATCCTCTTAAGATATTTAGGTTTACAAATAGTGTCCCCATAAAGCAAATATTAAACAAGGCTATTGTTATTGGGTGCTGTTCAACAACCATTAAGATTGAATTTTTTATTAATAAAGTATTGTTGCTTTAAGCATGATAAAACAGCACTTAAGTGTTATAGATTCGTAGGTTCAATTAGCTCAATAGGTAAAATTTATGATGTTTGAATAAGAGATTTAGGGTTCAATCTCCCTGCCTACACCAAAAACAAATTAATGTTTTGGTATAATAATAAAGAGCTATCATTAGAAACGGACGAGATTCTAAAAAAAAATGTCATGGACTCATGGAGCATTAAAAATCACTCATTTTACAATAGGACCCAAATGCCCTTTTTAAAAGTTTTTTCCTCTTTTTTTCCTTTACTAACATCTTCAACTTGGTTATGGACTTTACTTTTCCAAATGTACAAAACAACCACCCAAATGCCCCAAATTTCAAAACCAAGCCAAATTGTCAAGCTTTTTCATATCCCAAATTCAACCCAGTCACCAAAACAACCTAGACACAACCAAAAACAGAGGAAGAAAAAGTAGAAAAAGGTCAAGAGATAAAGGGGAGGCTGACAGCTACAAGTGGTGGTGGTGGCCCCGGTGAGCACCACTACCAAATATCAAACTTATGGTTAAGTGATTAAATTCACTATTTCCTAACAGCTTAAGCTTTTGGGACAATCGGTAATTTAACATGGTATCAGAACAAGAGATCCTGAGTTCGATCATTGGCTTTACTTTACCTCCCATTTTAAAAATGTTAAATTCCCACTTGTTGGGCCTCCACTTATTAAGGAGAAGTTTAGGCCCACAAGTAAGGGGGAGTGTTAGACTTAAGGTTAGGTGATTAAATTCATCATTTCTTAACAGCTTAAACTTTTAGGACAATCGTTAACTTAACACCAAATAGGTATTTATCATTTAGCTATAAGGGTAAGGCCAGTTGCTTACGTATAGCCTATGCTATAAGTGGTGGTGGTGGCCCTGGTGAGCACCACTACCAAATGTTAGACTTATGGTTAAGTGATTAAATTCACTATTTCCTAACAGCTTAAGCTTTTGGGATAATCGGTAATTTAACATGGTATCAGAGTAGGAGATCCTGAGTTCGATCATTGGCTTTACTTTACCTCCCATTTTAAAAATGTTAAATTTCCACTTGTTGGGCCCCCACTTATTAAGAAGAAGTTTAGGCCCACAAGTGAGGGGGAGTGTTAGACTTAAGATTAGGTTATTAAATTCACAATTTCTTAACAGTTTAAACTTTTAGGACAATCGGTAACTTAACACCAAATAGGTATTTATCGTTTAGCTATAAGGGTAAGGCTAGTTGCTTACGTATAGCCTATGCACATGCCAAGACTTCCATATGATGCTTGCTGATGCATTTGGATCTTGACAAAAACTAAAGAGAAATGTTATATTCACAACATTTTCACAACAAATTTTAAGCGACAGATTTTTACAGGTTATTATTGGTAGGACAAAAAAATATTTAATTTTTAAATGTTATTTTTTTAAAATGCAAAATTACTTTTTAATTTTTTTCTATTAACATTTTTTTTTTAATTGGTAACATGATAGGACTAATCCACTTATTAAAAAAAAAACTACCATCCATAAAACAATGTACTTACAATATTCTTCTTTTATTTCTACAGACTTTGCCTTCTTCTTTCTACAACTTCCTTTGTTGTACTCAAATATTTCTTTAATAGAATAAAACATATTTCACATTAAAAGAAATTATATTTACATTGTACTTGCAATTTAAATTTACATTGTAAACACACAAAAAATAGCAAATGTTATTAGAAAATGTATACAAAATTTACCACTTATTTGTCTCTACAATGTAAATTTACATTGCAAGTACAATGTAAACATATAAAGTCCCTAAAAAAAATGGCAGAATATGCTGAACCAATTGACAGGCAGATTGTAAAAACTTATCATCTCAACTGTCATAAAAAATGTTATGAACTTTTATGTGTATATAGCATTAATTTTTATTTTTTATTTTTGTGCTACATTCACTGTGTTAAGTTTTTACTAGTTCTAATTTGAGCCCACCACTGAAATGACTTTTTTGTTTATCAATAACAGTTAATAACAATCTGTCACTTAAGATTTATTGTGAAAATATTATAAAGATATTTTAAAAGTAGCATATATTTCTTTTTATTTTCTTTTTCTTTTTTTTTATTCGATAAAAAATTATTATTTTATTTATTGAATAATATTTGGTCTTAATTTAATACTATCTCAATGAAATAAGTCATAATCCCATTGGTTAAAATTTGGAAGACTTGTGACCGCCTCATTTGCCTAGAGCCCACCCTAGATACTTGTTCCCATTAACAACCAATATATTATGTTTAATTTAAGTAGTTGTTGGAAGATACGTGGAAGACGAGGCTTCTTCATTAGCCTCTTATTTAAAATTTCAGCAATGAGCCATTTTTCCACACGGGATTTTCTTCCAATAAGATTTGTTGTTTGTATTTTAAAAAGGAATGGCTGCTTCCTACTCTGTTTCTTACTTCATTCATTGCTACGATGTTTCGTTTTAGTGAGAGTCGAGGAGTGGACACCCATTTCAACTTTATTTACACACTCTGCTACTGACTGGAAGATGGTCACTGACTGAGGCCACTTGCAAATATATATACATTTTTTTTTTTTGGCTGAATAGGCCGCGTGCAAATTGATTAAGTAGAAAAAATTATTACTCTCTATCTCACTTTGTCTCCTTCGGTTGATTTTTTTTCCTCTCTCTCTCTCTCTTCCTCTCTGCACACTGAATTTTCTTCCTGTCTCTTCCTATCAACCAAGATCTACTCCTTCACAGTTGACCCAAGTCAACTTTAGGGAGAGAGCTCCGATCTGTGAGCTTCTATCTCAAAGTTAAATTTGCTCTGATCTGTAAGTCTTAGTATCAATATCCTTCATGCACGTGATTGAAAGCAGACGATGCATAAATGCACCAGTGCTCTGTGCTCAGTCTGTCACTAACAAACAGTCAAACACTCCATCCAGGTCCAGTGCTCTGCTTTCTTCTTCCCTAATCTTTCGTGCGTCAATTCTTTAAAACTAGTTGAATAGTTTTTTTTAATAGCAATTCTATGGGCACAGAAAACGCCTCCTCCTCCTCATGTTTTCCTTCTTCTTCTTCTTCTATTGTTCCTGGATGGAGGTACGAATACCACGTCTTTCTCAGTTTTAGAGGCTCTGACACCCGCAAAAAATTTACAAGCCATCTATACGAAGCGTTGAAACGGAATGACATAACCACATTTAGGGACGATGAAAGTCTCGAGAGAGGAGAATTCATCTCTCCAGAGCTCATGCGAGCAATTGAAGAATCGAGATTTGCTGTCGTCATTTTCTCTAAAAACTACGCTTCGTCGAGTTGGTGCTTGACTGAACTAGCAAAGATCGTCGAGTGCTTGGACAAGAAGAAGCTGACAGTTTTGCCTGTTTTTTATGAGGTGGATCCTAGTGATGTGCGCAAACTGACGGGGACTTTTGCAGAAGCTTTTGCAAAACATCTCAACGATAACAATGAGAATGTGCAAACTTGGAAAGACGTGGTGACAAAAGTTGCTGGTATCTCTGGATGGGATTTACGGGATGAGTAAGATTTTATTTTATTTGTTTACCCTTTTTCCTGATATTATTTATAGTTACTTTCTGTTGAATGTTTTTAAAACAAAAATATCATTTTAGACTTTAAATTTGGTCCATATATTTTGGTAGTAGACAATTTGGCCTTTGTTATTTTTCAATTGTAGTCAATTTGGTCTTTAACGTCAAATCACAACTCTTCTTCCATTTTCTTTCACTTTCTTGGTAACCAAACATCAAGACACAATTCAAATTCTTAGCAATTAAGAAAAAAACCCAGATTTGGACTTGACTATAAATTAAAAATAATAGGGATCAAATTGACTTCAAGTTGAAAAAAAAAAAAAAAAAACCAAATTGATTGTTTCCAAAATGTAGAAACTGAATTGATTACAAATTAAAATCAACTGTTATCAAAATTTAGGGAACAAATTAACTATAGTCACAAAACATAGGGCCCAAAATAGTATTTTATTTTGCCTATTTTTAACTACCACAAAAATTGAGAGATACACTATTAAGAAATACTATTATACTTCATTAAAAAAAATGCTTATGTGAAGTTGAAAAATCTCATAATTTGTTTATTTATAAACCTCATGAAATGTAGTGTTTCTATTTTATGAAACTTGATCATTTTGAGAAAAGTTCCCATGTCTTTAATTTTTTGAGGTTGGAAGTTATGAATTATATGTGACACGTTTTAATTTAAATTTTCTTGAATAGTAGGGGTATTGAAAATTATGGAACATAAGATAGGAAAAAAAAAGTTATTTGAGAAATATTTTTTGAGACTCATAAAAGAGTAGATGAAAAATTTCAACTATATTAATCCTCTTGAGAATTAAAAATAAAAAATTATTTTTGGCGAGAGTGTGAAAAAAGTAGAATTATGGAAAAAACAACATTCCTATTGTTAAGTGAGAACAATGATGTCAATTGAGGTTGGTTTTCCTATTGTATGATGGAGATACAATAATACCACAATTTAATTTAATATTATCTTTTGTGCCAAGGTACTCAAGTAGACACTTAAATTTGTGCTTGAAAAATTTTGAGAATGTGTAGACATTCATATTATATAATTGTGGTATAATGATGACAAGTTTTGTGAAATCATTGAGTCCCTTATTCTTGTGAAATTATGAACATTTATTTTGTTCCTAAAAGTGGTTCCTAGTAATTAGAGACTATTAACTAGGTGTGTTTACCAAACCACTCAAACAACACGACCACACCCAAAATGACTAAAACTGCCCGTCAAATGGGATAATTGCATTGCACTGCAAGTGGATATTAACTGCACTGCACCAGACTATGCAGTGCAATGTGCGTTTTATGATAATAAATCGCACACAACTACACTGGACTGCACTGTACCCCCCCCCCCCCCCCACACACACACACACATATATATATATATATATTTTACGTTAAATATATATAAGATTTTTAATATTATATGAATTAAGTGGCCAACCCAGCGTAACAACATCGTTTTGATTAAATATAAAATCAAAAGTTCAAAACCTCATTCATTTCTCCTTCTCACACTCTCACCATTTTCTCCCGTAACCCTCTCACTCTCAGTAGGCATGACTAGTGTATATGGTACACAATTATGGACCTTATGGTTGTCGTTTGTTAAGCATTTTGTGTTACATGTTATATTTGTTTAACATGTATAATTGTGTGTGGTACTTTTTGTTTACTGTCAATTTGTCTTGGATTTTTTTTTTTTTTTTTTTTTTTGTCTTGTATATATTTGTATTACTTTTTTTTTTTTACACAAGTTTTTTATTTCTTTGACACTTATTGTCATATTGTTGTGGTTATTAATCGTAAACTAATAATTAACCTTGACATCTTGAAAAATGTACTATCCTAAAACCAGCCAAATTGCACATTGTACATTGTACCACACTGCACATGTGATTGCAAAATTGAGGTGCAGTGCAAACCGTACAGTGATGGTTTTTGCCAAATTGCATCGCAAAGTGCTATGCTAAAAGTGACCCAAAACTACACCAAACACCCCAACTACTACCTAGATGCTAATAGATTTACATCTCTTGCCATATGTATATGAGTTGAGAAATGATGAAAAAATAATAAGAAGTTTGCAAACAGTTATCCACAAAGGGCAAGAGTGATTTAAAAAAAAGTTGAGCATAAAAAAAAAAAAAAGTTAGTGGTACAAAAATTATAATTTTTTTGCAATTGTTAATACCATTATAATCTAGACCTTTTGTGTCAAGTTGTGTATGAGAAGAAAAACTCTCTAGCTATAACCATATGTTTAAATGAACATCGAGGAGAAAAAGAAGAATAAACTGTCTATGAGGACACCTTACATAGGATTGGAGATCCCAAGAACTAAGTTCAAAGGAAAAACGAATCATAGAATAGTTTGAATAATATGCACTTAATTTAGTTTTTAAGTACAAGTACTCTTTGTTAACCCTTAAAAAAAAAAACCCAGATTTGGACTTCACTATAAATTAAAAATAACATGGATCAAATTAACTTCAAGTTGAAAAAAAAAAAAAGGAACCAATTTGACTGTTTCCAAAATGTAGAAACTAAATTGATTACAAATTAAAATTGACTGTTATCAAAATTTAGGGACCAAATTAACTATAGCCACAAAACATAGGGACCAAAATAGTATTTATTTCGCCTATTTTTAAGTACCATAAAATTGAGAGATACACTATTAAGAAATACTATTGTACTTCATTAAAAAAAAAAAAAATGCTTATGTCAAGTTGAAAAAATCTCATGATTTTATTTATTTATTTATAAATCTCATGAAATGTAATGTTTCTATTTTATGAAACTTGATCATTTTGAGAAAAGTTCCCATGTCTTTAATTTTTTGAGGTTGGAAATTATGAATCATATGTGACACGTTTTAATTTAAATTTTCTCAAATAGTAGGGGTATTGAAAATTATGGAAAATAAGATAGGAAAAAAAGAAGTTATTTGAGAAATATTTTTTGAGACTCATTAAAGAGTAGATGATAAATTTCAACTATGTTAATCCTCTTGAGAATTAAAAATAAAAAATTATTTTTGGCCAGAGTATGAAAAAAGTAGAATTATGGAAACAACAACATTCCTATTGTTAAGTGAGAACAATGACGTCAATTGAGGTTGGTTTTCCTATTGTATGATGGAAATACAATCATACCACAATTTAATTTAATATTATCTACTCAAGTAGACACTTAAATTTGTGCCTGAAAAAATTTGAGAATGTGTAGACATTCATATTATACAATTGTGGTATAATGATGCCAAGTTTTGTAAAATTATTGAGTCCCTTATTCTTGTGAAATTATGAACATTTTTTTTGTTCCTAAAAGTGGTTCCTAGTAATTAGAGACTATTAACTAGGTGTGTTCACCAAACCGCTCAAACAACACGACCACACCCAAAATGACTAAAACTACCCATCAAATGGAATAATTGCACTGCACTGCAAGTGGAAATTAACTGCACTGCACCAGACTATGCGGTGTGATGTGCGTTTTATGATAATAAATCACACACAACTACACTGCACTACACCGTGCCACCATATATATATACCAACCCAGCGTTAGCACATTCATGTTTCACGTAAAAAACGACTTTGTTTTGAGTAAATACAAAATCAAAAGTTCAAAACCTCATTCATTTCTCCTTCTCACACTCAACATTTTCTCCTGAAACCCTCTCACTCTCAGTAGGCATGACTAGTGTATATGGTACACTATTATGGACCTTATGGTTGTTGTTTGTTAAGCATTTTTGTGTTACATGTTATATTTGTTTAACATGTATAATTGTGTGTGGTACTTTTTGTATACTGTCAATTTGTCTTGGATTTTTTTTTTCTTGTATATATTTGTATTACTATTTTTGTTACACAAGTTTTATATTTCTTTGACACTTATTGTCATATTGTTGTGGTTATTAATCGTAAACTAATAATTAACCTTGACATCTTGAAAATGTACTGTCCTAAAACCAGCCAAACCACACATTGTACACTGCACATGTTATTGCAAAATTGAGATGCGGTGCAAACCTTGTGGTGATGGTTTTTGCCAAATTGCATCGCAAAGTGCTGTACTAAAAATGACCCAAAACTACACCGAACACCCCTACTACTACCTAGATGCTAATAGATTTACACCTCTTGCCATATGTATATGAGTTGAGAAATGATGAAAAAATAATAAGAAGTTCGCAAACAGTTATCCACAAAGGGCAAGAGTGATTTAAAAAAAGTTGAGCATAAAAAAAAAGTTAGTGGTACAAAAATTATAATTTTTTTGCAATTATTAATACCGTTATAATCTAGACCTTTTGTGTCAAGTTGTGTATGAGAAGAAAAACTCTCTAGCTATAACCAATTAACCATATGTCTAAATGAACATCGAGGAGAAAAAGAAGAATAAACTGTCTATGAGGACACCTTACATAGGATTAGAGATCCCAAGAACTAAGTTCAAAGGGAAAAACAAATCATAGAATAGTTTGAATAATATGCACTTAATTTAGTTTTTAAGTACAAGTACTCTTTGTCACTCCTTATGGTGTAAGTGTTGTATCTCGTAACGTAATAAATGATGAGTTTTTCTATTAAAATGAAAAACTATTAATGTGGTCTATAGCCCTTATGAATGGGATCTTAGAATTACGAGAGTATCCTTGGTAGATCTACTTAAGTGAGCATGGAAATGAGGCTACTTCTTATGAGATAAGGCTAATTCTCTAAGTTTCTGACGAAAGCTGGGATCAAGCACAAGGTTGTAATGTGCGGGCTTAGAAGCTCGTGGCAGAGTACTGAAATATTATGTGTGTGATGTAATGTCTTAATATCACTATTGGCTTTAAAATAACATTGTTGAAGCACTAAGTGAGGTTTCAAGTCTAACAATCTCATTATGCATATTATTCTATCTTGAGTCTTGACCTAGAAAATTTGTATATATATTTTATATGCATTTTTATAAAAGTAAGTGGAGGACTATTGGAATATATTTGTAAAAATTATTATATTATCCGAATTAAATGGCCAATTAAGAGAAAAAAATAAGATCAGCTTTTTATTGATGGACTTTACGTTTTCTTTCCTATTCTTAAATTGAAATATAAATAGTAATTAACTAATTATATTCTTTTTTATATCAATTATGAGTTTTTTTTTTTTTTTTTTTTTTTTTTTTTTTTTTTGAGAATATATCAATTATGAGTTGAACGTTGGCATTAGTGACTTTTAAATATTTCCTTATCAAACATATTCTTGCCCAACGTTTTGTACTTTGTTTGGATTGAGGGGGAGTAAAGGGAAAGGAGGGGGAATGATTTAATTTACCATGTTTGGATGTTTGTTTTATGACTGATTAATAGTTAATACCGATTATATCTTAGAATTCGTTTCCACAAATAACAAGTTCTAATGTTCTATACATGAATAACGTTACTAATATTTGTGACTTTTTACTGTTTTGATTTGTGAGGATAGTCAGAGGCAGAGCAATTGAAAAGAGGAAAAACGGAAGTCATTTATGAACTCATTATAAAGAATTTTAAATGGAATAGATTCATTACAATATTATAAGAGGATCCCATGCCCGGCCATAGGTGTTGAGAAGAGAGAAAAATATCGGTTTTTGTTACTGATTTTTCACGCAACATCAAATTGTTAAAATTCTTGCTCGGTCAATATTCTCTTCTTTTGAAATAATATTATTGTTGAGTGCTTCTTATCCTATAAGTGGTGTAAGCTTGTAAGGATAATTAGTACTTTAATTGTATCGTGGGGTGGCACGCATAATTGCTAGTCTACTAGATAGTGTGTATTGTCTCAAAAGAACGACCTAGTCCGCATCTTAACTCCACCACCTCAAACTCATGAAATTGACAATATTTTATTTTTCTTGTTATAAGATATTATGATGCACACCAACGGGGGAATATCTTTTTTATTTGTTCTCTAATTAGTGAAATATCACTATCTAAATAATTATTCTATAAATTATGCGATGTAATTTATATATTAATTTATGTTCTTAGTAACAACACTTGCTTTACTTGGCCACATGACAACTTTCTTTGTCCCCTGTAGAATTGGACTTTGGTTTTTATTTTAGGAGTATTATTTTGAGAGAAGAATTGGACTTTGGTTGAAGAACAATGCATGTGTTGTTTGTGACATGTATATATTATATTATACACTTTTAGAGTTCCCCTTTTTTGCTAATTAGCAAAGCTAAGATTGTACTCTTGCTGAACGTTTCGTCCCTAAACTAGCTCTGCCTCATCAAATTATTGTTCTGCCGTATTCTTTGCAGGAGTGAAGCAACCGTTATCCAAAAAATCATTCAAAGGATATCTCCTGAATTGGATCATAAATTCTCAATTTTTTTCGAGCACCTTGTTGGAATGGACTCTCATGTGAAGGAAATGTTGGATTTATGCACGTGTGAAGGGTTGGATTGTGTCCACTTTGTTGGGATTTGTGGGATGGGTGGAATTGGCAAAACAACTCTTGGCCGAGAAATTTATGGTAGAATTTATAGTGACTTTGAAGCTTGTTGCTTTCTTGAAAATGTTAGAGAAGATACCAAAAGTAAAGGTTTAGTTTCTTTGCAAAATAGACTTCTTTCTAAGATATTCAGAGGGACTGAAATAAGTATACATGACTTGTATGAAGGAATTAATGCCATTGGCACTAGACTGTGCAATAAAAAAGTTCTTATTGTTCTTGATGATGTGAACGTAGAAAAACAACTAGTAGCATTAGCAAGGAGTGGTGGTTGGTTTGGTCCAGGGAGTATAATCATTGTAACAAGTAGAGATAGGCATCTATTGAGAAGGCATGGAGTGAAACATATATACGAAGCTAAGGTGCTAAATGAAGATGAATCTTTGAAGCTTTTTAGTTGGAAGGCTTTCAAGAAACCTCATCTTGAAGAAAATTATGTAGATTTGTCTATGGATTTTTTGAGATATGCTAAAGGCCTTCCTCTAGCTCTTGAAGTTTTAGGTTCTTCATTGTTTGATAGAACACCTGATGCTTGGAAAAGTGCTCGAGATAACCTCGTAGAAAAACCTAAAAGAAACATTAAGGAAATACTTCAAATAAGTTTAGTTGGGCTAGGGGATACACAGAGAGAATTGTTTTTAGATATTGCATGTTTCTTTAAACGAGAGCAAGTATATTGCGTAAGAGATACTTTAGAAAGTTTAGGTCGCAATCCTGACTACGATATGTATGTTCTTATGGACAAATCTCTCATAACCATTGCATCAGATGGAACTTTGACGATGCATGATTTGCTACAAGAAATGGGTCAAGACATTGTTCGTTGTGAATCCCCTAAAGAGCGTGGTAAACGTAGTAGGCTATGGTGTTACGAGGATGTCTTGCATGTATTGAAAAATAATACTGTAAGTTGACAAGTCTGAACTTGAATTTTGAGAAGTATATATATTATTTCAAATTCTATCAAGATTTTTCCTAATTTTATTGTTCTAGGTTTCTAGGGAACAGAGTTTGTTGAGGTTATAGTCCTAAAGATGCCTGTGGATAAAAATGAACCCTTAAGTGCTGAAACCTTCTCAAAGATGAAAAATTTTAGATTTCTTAAAATTGGTTGTGAGGAACCTCTACAAGGCTTTAATAGAGGTCATGTCCAACTTCCAAAAGGCCTAAGTTATCTTTCTAATGAGTTACGCGTAATAGATTGGCATGGATATCCTTTAATATCCATGCCAACCAATTTCCAACCAATTAAACTTGTTGAATTGAGAATGCGTTGCAGTGGCATCAAAAAATTATGGAAAGGAATTATGGTAAGATTTTCACTTATGCTAATTTGTATTTTTTTTGGTTTTCATTAAAGCTTGAGTTTGTCTAATTATTTATTGGTTTAAAACAGATTTTAAATGAGTTAAAACTCATTGACCTGAGTGACTCTCGAAAGTTAATTGAGATCCCAGACCTTAGTGGAGCCTTAAATCTTGAGAAATTAATTCTTCAAAATTGTACAAGACTATATAAGATTCATGCATCTATTGGAGATCTCAAAAAGCTTATTCAATTGAATCTGAACGGTTGCAAAAACCTTTCAAGTCTTCCAGAGAACCTTGGAAATCTTGATGGCCTAGAGGAGCTATTGGCTGCTGTTTGTCATCTTTAAATCATTTAAATCTAAGGGGAAATAAATTCGATTGCCTTCCTAAAAATATCATTCGATTATCAAATCTGGAGACTCTTTTTTTGAGTGATTGCAAGGATCTACGATTACTGTCAGAGCTTCCATTAAATATTAAGTATTTTGAGGCAGAAGGTTGTACCTCGCTGGAAACATTACCTTTTAGACCAGAAGATGTTTTTAGTCCTCATCTCTATCTTATTAACTGCGTCAAACTGATAGAGAATCAAAGTTTCGGTGACATGTTCTCAACAATGCTGGCACGTTACATTCAGGTATCTCTCTCTCTCTCTCTCTCTCTCTCTCGTGAAGTTCTAAACATCTTGATTTGTGTGTTTCAGAGTCCTTATGATTTAAGTTACCAAAATTTTATCATACCCGGAAGTGAAATTCCGAAATGGTTTAACCATCAAAGTGAGGGGACTACACTGAATCTACAAGGGCCTTCAGATATTACGGGAATCGCTGTGTGTGCTGTTTTTGCAATCCGCCCACATCTTTCACTTCACAAACCTCCTTCGGAATTTTATGAAGCTACACATAATATTGGTCTTTCCTGTAATGTCTATGGATATCGAATTCCAGAGGAAGAAATGTTAGGGGTTGGTCTTTCTGAACAGTTTGGTAAGATTGATTCATGTCACCTTTGGATAAAATATTTTCATCTCAAAAGGAGAAGGGGCAAGGAATTGAGTCAAATCAATGCTAATCGATTGAGTCAGATTAAACTTGAAATAAAACGCGCCAGTGAAGGCTTGGTGCTGACGAAATGGGGAGCCCGTTTGGTATACGAGCAAGACATTGAAGATCTCAAAAAAAACATGCCTGGGTCCAGCAGCTGCAGCATCACTCCTTATGAGGATAATTTAGACGATTCAGCAAAGGATTCCAAAATTAAGCGAAGTCGTGATGACTTTGAAGGAGATGGGGCAGGACCTAGTGGAGAAGGTACCTCTAATGAAGTAGACGAGCCACAGCCAAAGTGGATACATACAGCACCCTAATCTGATTGAAAATTGGATTGGGAATTTATGCACACAAGGACAAGGCGACTCTAATTGTGAGGAAGAGGAATGAATGCCAGTGACAATGGTAGCATTGATGACTCTACAAGGTTCTATCTTTGATTTTTTGTAAGTCATCACATTTCTCTCTCTTACTGATCTTGTTTGTTTGTAGCTGTATTTTTAATTGTTTATTATTATTATTAAAAAATTCATTGGCTTTTGCTTGTATATCTTTTTCTTTTTAACTTGTGACAGGGCCATACGAGGGCCATATGAGTTTAAGTAATTGGCTTCGGTGAGTGTATGTCCTTATTTATTTAGTAATTCATTTTAGTTTATTTTTTTATAGAAATGAAAAAGTTAGTCACTTTTTCAATTTTTAATAATAAAAAGTGTTCTTTTACTAAAGTATGCCCTGAGAAGTTTTGTAAAATGGTTTATTAATGTATAACATATGCTTAGTAAAACCTAAGTAATTTGTGATTCCTCTTTCTGCTAGTTGCCTTATATTGGGTACGAGGAAGTTTTTGGATTTTGTTGGAATGGAGAAACTGTGTCATACTCAAATTGCTTGCTGACGGGAAAGCATGTACATCTATTGTATGGTAGTCATTTTTGTTCAATTGTGTTGGAGGGTAAATTCGGCACTCTTGTTGCTCCTTTTTAAATTTTTAAAAAAATATATTATTTACTACAATTTTATTCTGATTTTTCAAACATCTATTGTGAACCTATCTGCTCTGTTCCTCCTGTTCTGTTGGTTGTGGCCATTCTATTAGGAACCTTGTCACTGTAGCATGATGGATATCTGTTTATTCATTTTGTCCAGAGGATAGCACTACTTTCCTGTACGTACAAGTGACATTCCATGAACATGATCAGCTTTATAATCCTCTAAGATCATCTTCAGCAATTGATGTACAGATGGAATTGAGTCCGCTCTGATATTCAAGGGTGAATCAAACCACAATGCACTTGCAAAAGGACATTTGGTAAATAAGTGGTCCAATGTTTCTTCTCCTTCTTCACACATTACACATCCTGAATTGACAGTAATTTTTCTTTTAACAAGTTCAGTCCTAATGGGGGAGCCCATTGTGTAAAATTCACCATCTTTCTCACTCTAAAGAATATTGTTTATTTGTAGCTGTATATTTATACTTTCTTCTTAAATTCATTGGCATATGCTTGCATTTCTCTCTTTTTAATCAGTGACAAGGGCCATTTTATTGGACTTTGTTGGTGAGGACAAATTGTCGCACTGCTAGCAGACAAAAAGATAGGTGCAACTGATTGTGTGCTCATCATTTTTGTTCAATTATGGGAGGGTAAAATCCACACTCATTTTAGTCTCTCCTTACAGTATTTATTACAATTTTCCATAGGAGGATGCAATAGATGCTTGCAATCCCAGTGTTGTTGTAAAATCAAATGGAAAGAAGAAATTGCAAAAATCTGCACTCTTGTTGCTCTCGATGAGTATTATTAAATCTAAAATATTTGTAGCTGAGGGATTATCTGCTATCAACTAAGGATTCATCTTTATTGAGGATTCGATTGCTAGAAATTTGCCAAGCTTGACAGTGCCGAATTGTGGGTTAGTCTTGTAAATTCTAACATTCTGATATGTAGAGTTTACCTTGTGGGTAATTCTCAGATTATTATTATTTTTTATTTTTTGGAATCAGTGCAGTCACATTGAGGTTTCAGTTGTAGGCCACTTCCCACTTTTGATGGCGTGCTGAAGTGTGGGAGAGGATTCTTATTCCCTTGAGAGCTTGACGAATTTGGCAAACAATCATTGAGTGCTCTACTGATGAGCCTTCTCACAATATGGATCTCATCCATCAATCAGTAGCAAGTGATACTCCAAATGATAAGCAAAATAGTGAAGCTGGTTGCTCCTATGAGGACCCATATCCTGGAAGGTTGAGGAAGACTTCTTTATCCGGAGCAGATCATTAGAAATAACATCTATTTTGAGGACCAACGCCCTGATAATCAGCTCCACCAAAATGATTTAATGGTAATAAATGTGCGTATTTCCTATTAAAATATGATCAATCTCTCTCTCTCTCTCTCTCTCTCTCTCTCTCTCATTGGATTACATGCTTCTGTTTTACATGACTTTGATTATTATATAATTCTTGTCAAATTCTAGAGTGGTTCAACCATTTTAGTGGTGAGCCACCTCAAAACCTTGCCTTAAGACACTTGCACCATCATGTACTACTCTGTAACCATACCTGTTTTAAACTGTAAAGAATATCATCAGCATGTCACCAATCCAGCAGCAAAATAATTTTTTCCATCCCCCATAGATCTTATTAACTGTCTTGTTCGCTCTCTAAGCTCAATGAGTTTCCTTTATCCCCAAATTTTTTTTTGAGAAATTTTAGTTATCCAAAAGGATCTTTCTCTTTGCAGATTTTCTTTTATCCAAGCCACCAAAATTGAGCCAGCTTGAGCAAAAACATTTCATTTATATCTCATGAATGTCAACTTGTTACAGTCCTCAACTCTCTTGAGCCCCACACATATTGAATTCCAAGCTACTTAGGACATGAGTTGTCACTTCCCGTCCATAGGAATTTTCAAAATTGCTGCTCAATCATCTTAATGACTTTCTTAGGTAGTATGAAGATGTTAGATCAGTATACCTGTATGCTCTAAAGCACTTAAGGATAGAAATTTCAGCATCCAGCAAAGGAATATTTCTTAGTTCTCCAGGAATTGGTTCTTGCATCTCAGACTTTGTTTTCATTGTTTGGTTTCATACATATGTCATTTTATTTAACAAGATGTAGTAATTGTCTTAGGATTTAATGCTGTTGTTTTAATATTGAATTTCCGAATCTGACATTGTATCTCTGCTTTTCAGTATGCTCGAATTATACAGAAGCTTGGTTTTCCAGCTAAGTTCAAGGTAAAAATTAATTTCAGTGCAATTCTGTGTGTCATTTATGTATGTATATGTGATAAAACATACTGACACATGCTGCTTTGGTATTTTACAAAGAATTACTATTTGTCTAACGTTGATGCTTTTCACTGTTATAGGATTTGAAGATTCAGAACATAGTTGGTTCATGTGATGTTAAATTCCCCATCCGGCTTAAGGACTGGCATATTCCCATGGTGCTTTTTCTAGTGTAAGTGATGGCTGTGTGTCCATCTGTGTTAATTGTTCTTACTGTTAAATATCAAGAGCCATTATTGGTGTTTGTGTGTGATTTATCAGACTTTGGAATGTAATTACCAAAAAAAAGCCTGTGCAATGTTCTCCTTTTCCTTCCCTGACCATTGAAGTGGCCTTGATTGGAGGATAGGTTGTCTTATGAGGCCATTCTTGGAATTAAACACTTCCATGGAACCTATGATATGCATACCTGCATACACGCATACTATGGAAAATGAAGTTACATGTAAATTGAGCCTTTCAGAAGTTAAGATTATTGCAAACATTATTGTCTGGACATCCCATAGCCAGTTGTAATACGGACTTGGCTGGAAACAGTAGAAAGATTGTTTTGTAGTAATGATTCTAAGAAATTGGTTGGTGCCTGCGACATTTGAAATTTATTTTAGAAGTATCCCATTTTTTTTAAAAAATTACTTGCCAGTGAGCTCTAGCCTAAATGGCACCTCCTCCCCTTGTAGGAGTGGGTGAGGTCATGGGTTGGGTGAGTATAAGAAATACTCAAAAAGGATTTGATAATTGTTGAGTCATAATGATTCTGTTTAGGTACCTTTTTGGTCTAGCAAAGTTTCAACCATGTTTTGTAACAATTTTAAAACTTTGAGAATTGAAATTGATTGCGTTCTCATTTTGGTGGTCAGTATGAGCCAGAATCCCAGTGACAATGGTAGCATTGATGACTCTACAAGGTTCTATCTTTGATTTTTTGTAAGTCATCATATTTCTCTCTCTTACTGATCTTGTTTGTTTGTAGCTGTATTTTTAATTGTTTATTATTATTTAAAAATTCATTGGCTTTTGCTTGCATATCTTTTTCTTTTTAACTTGTGACAAGGCCATATGAGGGCAATATGAGTTTTAAGTAATTGGGTTCTCTTGGTTATGGATCTCTTGGTTAGATATGAGTTGAATATTAATTCTGCTTTCTGATGGATATGGATCTCTTGGTTAGATAGATTTGTGTCCTCATGATCTTCAGATTATATAAAATAAAAGACTAGTTTATTACTTTGTCCCTTCCTGTATGTGGCTCTGTTAATGAATTGGACATTGCAATAACTCACTTATGTTATTTACTCCCAGAATTTGTTGCCTATAACATGGTAGTATTGTCACTTCAGGAACATTGTGTCTACAGTAAATTTGGGCTGCAAGTTGAGTCTTAAGGCCATTGCACTTCAAGCTCGTAATGCAGAATACAATCCCAAGGTATGGGACGTTTGTGGGCATGGCTCTCTCTCTCTCTCTTTTGGGGGGGGGGGGGGGGGGGGGTTTATTAACCAAGCATTTGTACCTTTCTAAGTACAACAGTTGAAGTTCTCTTTATAGGCTGTTTTATATGCCTTTAAAGTGCCATCTGGGTTTGTTTTTGTTGTTATCTCTCTCTCTCAATCAAAAATCTTTATTCTTGAAGATTAACATGTATGGTTCATTGATCTGTACTAGACTGATAACTGAAAAATGAGCCCATCTATGTGTCATTTACTTAGAAATTTGTGACAAGAAAAATTGTTTTTTAATTTGTGGATGGATGAGGCCAATAAGTGCTACCTGTTCCTCCTGTTGTTAAATGAATCCACTATTTTAGCAAATTTTCTTTGTTTGGAATCTTAAGTTGGTGCTTTCTATCTGAAAGCTTGCCATGTTGTTCTCTTTAAAATAGACATAAATGGTTTGGCATCTTTGCTGTTTTTTATTTCTAAGATTTTTTTAATGATTATGTGAATACCAAATGTTTAGGTTTGTACCAGAGCTAAGAGTGAACAACAGTCGAAGTTGGCAGCACGGAAGGTAATGGATCAAAGTTATAATATAGTTTTGGCAGCTGACTTGGAGTGTGTACTGGAATGAAATATTTCGGTGTTAGTGCATTCCAGTGTACTTTTCTGGGATTATCCTTTGTGTGTGTGTGTGTTCCCCGCATAACCTCATTCCAATATTAGGGCATACCAATTTTATCAAAATAACCTTGTTGGTTTGAAAAGTTTTCAAAATAGAATAAGAATTGGTATCTGCACAAAACAGCAAAATTAGCTGAAGCAACTGGAATTGGAACAGTTCAATGCCCCAAATCTTTGGCAAATGTTACCTTAGGGTTGTGTATCAGTGTGGTACCAGTACAATATATTCAGCTGAAATAGTACAGTATTCAACTTTATAATGCATGCCTTTAAACCTTCAGGCAGCTGCATACATAAGTTTTTAAACATAGGGCCATCTGGGAGATGCAGAAGAGTATCCAGAACCCTATAGCTTGTTTTTTGTAATTGGATTTAATTTTCAGATATCTAGTCTCTTCAAACTAGCACTTAAATTCATGCAAATGTGGACAGAGCTGAACGGTGAAATTATACATGCCCATACGCTTTACAAGCAAACTGTTCCTTGTTTACAAGAACGTGATTAAAAATGGTTAATTCCCTGCTCACATCATGTTGTCACTAAAAGAGATGCAAATTGTCTTAGGATTTAATGCTGTTGTTTTAATATTGAATTTCCGAATCTGACATTGTATCTCTGCTTTTCAGTATGCTCGAATTATACAGAAGCTTGGTTGCCCAGCTAAGTTCAAGGTAAAAATTAATTTCAGTGCAATTCTGTGTGTCATTTATGTATGTATATGTAATAAAACACACTGACACATGCAGCTTTGGTATTTTACAAAGAATTACTATTTGTATAACATTGATGCTTTTCACTGTTATAGGATTTTAAGATTCAGAACATAGTTGGTTCATGTGATGTTAAATTCCCCATCAGGCTTGAAGGACTGGCATATTCTGAATTTTTTTCCATTTGGCCTTAAATTTTTAACAATTTCGTTAGTGTTGATTTTGCAAAACATTGTGGAAAAATAGCATCTTGAGTTTTTAAAACTCGAGTTTCATGATAGAACTCGAGTCTTAAATGCTCGAGTTCCAGAGCTGGCAAACAAAAATTAACCACTTGGAATCCACGTGGAACTCGAGTCTCTAAGACTCAAGTTCCTTCATTAACAAATACCGTTCAACTCCATTTCTTCATTCTAGGCTTTTGGGTTTCTTCATCTTCGTTCTATTATTTCTTCTTCTTTGTTTGATTTTCGATTGGTTCGGGCAACGGCTAGCCAATCCTAGACTGAATCAGCCCACAACTTCAGTTCTCCATGTTTTCCAGTTCTGCGTTGTTGCGTCAGCTGCATTCTTTGGATCAACTCCTCCGTTCAGATCAGTTGTGTTTTTCACATCAACGTTTTCCAATTCAGATTGTTCTGCGTTCTCCACTCCAAATCTCTGTTTCTCTTCTTCGAATCTGCGTTTTTTAGATCTTATTTTCCAGATCGTGTCTTCTTCTTCCTTCGGATCTGTTTCCTCTGTTCTTCAAATACTTCTCGAGTCTAAGAAACTCGAGTTCCACGTGGATAAATTCCTCCATCTCAGCACTAAAACTCGAGTCTCTGAAGCTCGATTTTGTCACTGAAATCGAGTTTTAAAGACTCGAGATGCTAGTTTCCTATATGGTTTCAAAACCTTGCTAACTAACGATATTCTATCCCCTCACTCTGCTATTCTGCAAATTCCCTCGGCATATTCCCAGGGTGCTTTCTAGTTTAAGTGATGGCTGTGTGTCCATCTGTGTTAATTGTTCTTACTGTTAAATATGAAGAGCTGTTGTTGGTATTTGTGTGTGATTTATCAGACTTTGGAATGTAATTACCAAAAAATAGCCTGTGCAATGTTCTCCTTTTCCTTCCCTGACCTTTGAAGTGGCCATGATTGGAGGATAGGTTGTCTTATGAGGCCATTCTTGGCATTAAACACTTCCATGGAACCTATGATATGCATACCTGCATGCACGTATACCATGAAAAATGAAGTTACATGTAAATTGAGCCTTTCAGAAGTTAAAATTATTGCAAACATTATTGTCTGGACATCAAATAGCCAATTGTAATACGGACTTTGCTAGAAACAGTAGAAAGATTGTTTTGTAGTAATGATTCTAAGAAATTGGTTGGTGCCTGCGACATTTGAAATTTATTTTAGAAGTATCCCATTTTTAAAAAAAATTACTTGCCAACAAGCTCTAGACTCCTTTTTTTGTTCTGCCCTCCCAGGTTTTATATGCTATTCTGGTTGGATCTGATCAGCATTGTTTCATTTCGAATCTTAAGGTGAGAGATGAGACCTATACAGCCTTTGAGAACATATACCCGGTGCTTACGGATTTCAGGAAAAACCAGCAATGGTATGTTGCACAATTGTAATATTTTTGTTAAGATCTATGGTGCAGGGACCATATTATTCATGCTAAATCCAACTCTTATTTACAGATTCCTTGTTAAATCTTTCATTAAAGGGTATTTATGTTCATAATACCCTTTAAAATCAGATTTATTAGGTTTCTGGGGAAAGGTTGGCTTCATAAGTTCTTGGGGAATGGGTTTGAGTCCTTAATTCATAACCCTTTTAAATCAGATTTTTTAGATTAAAATTTGGAAATTATGACTGGTTGGACTGTCATAGATTGTAGTAGCACAAGTATTTTTCATTTCACATGAACTTCTAGACTATTAAATTGAGCACTGCAGATTAAAAGATAATTTTGGGTCCCATCATATTTTGAACTTGATTATTTCAAGGTGTTGAGGTTCCATTTAGAGGTTGTTTACTGTAAGGGTCGAAAGTGGTACACATATCACTAGTGTTGGTAAAAGAGTCAAGTGCACAGGTCTCTTGGCACCAAGGGCCCTAGGTGCAAAGAGCACCTTTTTCAAATATATATTCTTATAACCTCTAATAGAATTATTAATGATATATAATAAAAATAAAATAAAAACTCAAGCTTTTTAATATTTTACCTTTTAAGTAAGTGCAATTGTATAATGTTTGTAAGTTCAAATTTTACTTTAGTTATTTCAATTTCTTAAAATTTTAATATAGTAAGTCGAAAATAACAATTAATGGACAATATGATAATACTTTAGTCATAGAAAGTTTAAACATCAAATTTTATATAATTGTCTAGTGCTTTATAAAATATGTACACACGATAGTTATGATCAAATGATGTATATGGTTCCATCAACATACATCTAAAAGGCCAAGACCAAAAGCATACGAGAGAATAGTATATTAGCCTTGTTTTTTTCTTTTGACATGTTAATTTTTTTTTTTTTAAATTGCTTTTGTAATACAACACCTTAAGAATAGTGTTTATATGATAAGTTAATGGCCCTGTCCATGTCATTTTCTTCAAGATCAAACAATTAACTATAATAATATATATCTTTTTTAGCAATAAAATAGAAAAACGTGTCTAGGTGTGCTTTGTGCTTCTTCAAAAAGTTCCCAAAAAGTGTATCTAAGGCGCACTTCTTGAAACGGGCTTTGCTTTGGCCGAGCGAAGCACTTAGATTTTGGGGCTTTGAGCTTTAAGCTTCAAGGTGCACTTGGTGTACTTTTAACAAAACTGTATATCACCTCTGGCCAGATAGGATTCAGGGGATTTGATGGGGGAATTGAGGATGTTAGGAGAGTCCTGTCCTTGGCTCCTCCCCCTCTGTAGAGTACAATTGAGGGTGTTGATTTTTTCGCAGGCCATGCTGACAGCAGACTGAGTTTAATGCTCTTGATTTTACAGGGGCACCTTGTTGGCATTTTTTGGCTTGTGAGGAATGTTTGTGGGAATGTTTTTTTTTTTTTTTAATTTTTGGAGGAATGTTTTACAGGTATACCAAGGTGAACTCAGAACATTTGTTTTGAATTTGATGCAGATTTTGGGGGAAGAGAAGCCAGATCTTGTTTGCAAAAGTTGGGAGGTGGAATACCTGGCAATGTAGCTGCTGAGCCTGGATTGAAACTGTAAATACAAAAGCAAAATGTGCATCGGTTCTCTGGTTTTTAAGTTAAAAAAGATGTGTTCAGTGTCTGCATTTAATTTTCTTGGCTCTGATATAGTAGTGGGAGAAGAACCATATATTTTACAGAGTTGTTGACAAAAAAAAAAAAACAGATGGGGAAAAAAGAGAGAATAAGAATTTTTAACTTTCTGTTGGACTTTTGCTTTTGCTGTTTGGATAGAATGTAATTTTGTGAAACTTGAATCGACTTTATTGTGCTATGATGCTATCTGTTGGTGCATTTGGATGTTATAATTGTAGTGAGAAAAAGAAAAAGAAAAAAGAAAAAAAGCTTTTAAAAAGCTGTACATAAACAAATAAACGGAAAAAAGTTAATCTATCCGAACGTACTAGCACTGCAAACGCGGGACATTACTGATATGAATGTGATCACCAGCTCTTGATTGAATTAAGGTCTCTTACAGATAATCGAGAGACAGTTTTATTGATACGATAGAGTTTCAGCCTACGTGAGATATATAATATATTATCTGTAGTTACTTGTGTGATTGAAAAAGAAAATAAAGACTTATTCAAAGTCAAAACTGGAAATGTACAGGGAATTAATATTGTAGGCACAGTCCTTTTGTCTTTTGCAAACCCTCATTGTTTGCAAGTAAGACAGTACAACCGTGTGAGTTGTAGCATATGGCATTTCAATTCAAACTGCATGCCACTTGATCTCCTCTTGGCAATTTCTTTGAGCTAACCACAGTGAAAATGAGAGCGCATGAATCTGGAGCGACAGAAGCCAGCCAGGTCGGTATTCAAGTTGGCAATGCGTGTGCGCTGCAGCAGTTGCAAATGCAGATTGCAATGCATGTAGCGTTGCAGACTTTTTTTTTTTTTTGCCTGGTGCATATGATAGGCACACAACATGGGGTCTATTTGAGGAGAAATTATACAGTCTTCGTGGTGAATCACATCACTTGCCCCATATCGAGCTTTACTCTCACTATTTTACATTGAAAGGTTAAAAATTTGAAGTCTCTTGCAGTTAATCCAATGACAACACACCATTGAATTGGATTTGTAATGTATGAAATGCAGGAAGAGCAACTTAATTCATATATATATATATATATATATTTTGGTTTTTTTGAAGGAAAATTTTAAAACACATATAGTGTAAATTTAATCAATGGGTTTTAAACTACAATTATAATGTTTGAGGTGTTGTTTGGAAGAATGAAAAATTGTGGAGCTCCATCCTTTGTTGTATACTCTTTTGGGTGTTTGCACACAAATTGGTCTTCCTTACCTTACTAGTATTGCCTAGTCTGTTTTCAGATTCAGTAGACTAGCTTGTGTCTGGAAAATGTGAACTTAAATTTTTATAGTTGCTGTGGACTTAGCAACTCCAAAGGATGTATAATTTAATTAAATTCTTTTATTGAAAATTGAATCAAGTCTCTGTTAAGACGATCATAGACCTTAACCCCACAAAACGAAAAAAGAAAGAAAAAAAAAGGTGATGGTAATGGTAGCCCTTCATGTTCCACTTGCCATAATTTCTGTATGCTTATATTGGGCAGTAGCTGCTAGCATTTCCATAACTACCTTCTTCCTCATCTAAAAAGGCAAAACAAAAAGAGAAAATGTCCTGTTTGGTGATGGCTTTAAGAAGTTATTTGGATCCAGAACTGCTAAAGGTTTAAATTTCAGTAGAAGATGTATCAAAAAAAAAAAAAAAAAAAATTCAGTAGAAGCAAATTGTAATTGCTTTTCGTTGCAAAAAATTTAATTATCTGAAGATTGTACTGCTGTGCTTCTGTTATGTATCTGGTGTTAACAAAGGCTTATTCTGTTATTAGCTGTTTAGTGCCTTTTGGGGCCTTATGTAACACAGTTATCATTATTTTCTTTTCATCATTTAAAATACACACACACACATTAATGTATGCAATAATGTATTATGCCTTTACACATTTTTAGAACTAATTGTAATTTACTAATCATGAATAGGTTCATCACTTTTTACTACCATGACTTTACATGTTTTTGAACCTGAATGTAACTTAAGAACTTATAATAAAAAATTCATGTAATACAAACAGTTTCAATAGAGACACTATTTATTTATTTATTTTTAGTTTATACTCATCCGAAAAAAAACTCATATATCATCATTACATATTTGTAATTTTGTATGCTAATGTAGTATTCAAGGTCAGATTGAAGGATTCAGTTCCTCGCATACTTAGAGAACCATATGTCATTTTCATAAACTTCAAGAGGTAAAGATAATAAACACCCACTTTGGTCCAATTTGGCCAATTTTGATCAATTTGGTTTAATTTCATCCAATTCAGTTCATTTGGTCCACTTTAGTCCATTTGCTTAACTTCGGTCCATTTTGGGTAAATAAACTAAAAATAAATAAAGCTATTATCTTTATCTCTTAAAGTTGAAGAAAATACTACTCTCTCATATTTTTTTCTGAAAAAATGGTGACTATGCTATCTCTCTCTCTAGATTTTTAATTCTTTCTTGCAACATTATTTTAGTTGATGAATTTTTATGTTTTTTAATATTGCTACTTTGGGTTGATGTGTTCTGGTGTTGTATTGTTGTGCCTTTTGAGTTTCCCACCACAAGTCCTCTCTCTTCCTCTTATAATTTTGGTTTGTTCTTTTTTTGAGTTAATCATTCATTTGTTTGAAAGTGAGAATTTGAGTTTATACAAAATACAGTCTACATGGCTATGTATTTAAATGTGCCTATCAATCATTTGAGTAATATCAATTGTAATTATGTGATAAGTTTTGATTATTATGATAATCTCCTTAAGAGAATGAAAATTTTAAAACTAAAAATTTTAGTTTTACCAAAAGAAATTAAGAAAATGTAATAACCTGAGGTGTGTGAGACGGGAGATTTCATACACCGAGGGTAGGATTGTCCATTGGTCGGGTTTGTGCTCAACTCGAGCTTGACTTGAAAACTTTGGGTAGGGAAAAAAGTAACCCGAAACCGACCAAGAAGACTTGTTAGATTGGCCAATTCGGGTCTCGTTGGATATTGGGTTGTATTGGTTGGTTTTAGGTTTTGTTAATGAGGTCGATATTTGGCTAGATCCATCGAGATCTGGCATAGATTTTGTTGGATAATGATGAGATCTTGCCGAATCTTGAAGGATCTGGACTAGATCTCTTCAGATCTAGACAAATCTGAGGATGAGAGAGAGAGAGAGAGAGAGAGAGAGAGAGGGTTAGGGATGGTGTTACCGTGAAAGACCTTCCGTCGGTTCGATTTTCGTCGGGTTTCGAAACCTAAAACCGCCACTCATCCCGCACCCTTCAGGCTTTGACTTCAGAGACCCACTGCCGACTGCGGGTTGCTCTAATCGAGTCTGTCTCAGTTTGAGTGGCACCAGGTCGGTCGGTTCTGGGAGTTATTGGTGGTTGTGGATAGCCTTAACTGAGGGAATAGTTAGATACTCAAAGAGGTCTGAATACCCTTATTTATATAAAATAATAATAATAATAATAATAATAATAATGCATAATAACAAGAGTTAGAAGAATATGAACCACTTTACAAAATAATAATATCAATCAAAAATACCAAAAATGATAAAATTATATATTTGTAAAAAGAGATAGAAATTACTTTTATAGATTGTTTAATTTTTAGAGAAACAAATTATGTAGGATAAATTTTAGAGAATGAATAATATATTATACCTTATTTCAAAATAATTATATATTTTCACGAATCACACAGGTCTCTAACTACTTATCTCCATGATCATTGAAACCAACTCACATATTGGCATTGCATCTGCTCAATTGCCATACCAATGTCCTTTATAGTGGTCATGTTAAGAAAACCAACAAGCTGGTGATCTGAAACATTTAAAAGAAGGGGGAGAGAGGGACAACGAATCATACATGGCTCACAGGAAGCAATCTGCCAATCTCGATGAATCTTAAAAGAGGAACCTAAGGAATTGTACCTAAGTTATGCCCTAGTTTAATAGTACTATCTCAATGAAGTAAGTCACAACCCCATTGGTTAAAATTTGGAAGTCTTTTGACCGCCTCATTTGCATAGAGCCCGCCCTAGATACTTGTTCCCATTGACAACCAATATATTATGTTTAATTTAAGCAGTTGTTGGAAGATACCTGGAAGACGAGGCTACTTCATTAGTCTCTCATTTAAAATTTCAGCAATGAGCCAACAATATTGATTATTCCTCCACACGTGATTTTCTTCCAATAAGATTGTTGTTTGTATTTTAAAAAGGTATGGCTGCTTCCTACTCGGTTTCTTACTTCATTCATTGCTACGATGCTTCCTTATACTGAAAGAGTGGACACCCACTTCATCTTTATTTATACGCACTCTGCCATTGACTGGAAGATGGTCACTGACTGAGGCTACTTGCAAATATATACACACACACACACACACACATATATATATATATATATATTTTGGCTGAATAGGCCGCGTGCAAATTGATGAAGTAGAAAAAATTATTACTCTCTCTCACTTTCTCCTCCGGTTGATTTCTCTCTGTCTCTCTCTGTCTCTTCCTCTCTGCACAATGTATTTTCTTCCTCTCTCTTCCTATCAACCAAGATCTACTCCTTCACAGACGACCCAAGTCAACTTTAGAGAGAGAGCTCCGATCTGTGAGCTTCTACCTCAAAGATAAATTTGCTCTATCTGTAAGTCTTAGTATCAATATCCTTCATGCACGCGATTGCAAGCAGACGATGCATAAATGCACCATTGCTCTGTGCTCAGTCTGTCACTAACAAACAGTCAAACACTCCATCCAGGTCCAATGCTCTGCTTTCTTCTTCCCTAACCTTTCGTGCATCAATTCTTTAAAACTAGTTGAATAGTTTTTTTTAATAGCAATTATATGGGCACAGAAAGCGCCTCCTCCTCCTCATGTTTTCCTTCTTCTTCTTCTATTGTGCCTGGATGGAGTTACGAATACCACGTCTTTATCAGTTTTAGAGGCTTTGACACGCGCAAAAAATTAACAAGCCATCTATACGAAGCATTGAGACGGAATGGCATAACCACATTTAGGGATGATGAAAGTCTTGAGAGAGGAGAATTCATCTCCCCAGAATTCATGAGAGCAATTGAGGAATCAAGATTTTCTGTAGTCATTTTCTCTAAAAACTACGCTTCGTCAAGTTGGTGCTTGACTGAACTAGCAAAGATCATCGAATGCATGGACAAGAAGAAGCTGACAGTTCTGCCTGTTTTTTATGATGTGGATCCTAGTAATGTGCGCAAACTGAGGGGGACTTTTGCAGAAGCTTTTGCAAAACATCTCAATGATAACAATGAGAATGTGCAAACTTGGAAAGATGTCGTGACAAAAGTCGCTGGTATCTCTGGATGGGACTTACGGGATGAGTAAGATTTTATTTTTATTTTTACCATTTTTCCTGATATTATTTATAGTTACTTTCTGTTGAATGTTTTTAAGACAAAAATATCATTTTAGTATCTAGATTTTGAGTTTATTGTTAATTTGGTCCATATATTTTGATAGCAAACAATTTGGCTTTTGTTATTTTTAAATTGTAGTCAATTTAGTCTTTAACGTCAAATCACAACTTTTCTTACATTTTCTTTCACTTTCTTGGAAACCAAACATCAAGACACAATTCAAATTTACCAATCTCTAACTTTGACAAATATATCAACTTAGCAATTAAAAAAAAAAACCCAGATTTGGACTTAATTATAAATTAAAAATAACAGGGATCAAATTGACTTCAAGTTGAAAAAAAAATAGGAACCAATTTGACTGTTTCCAAAATATAGAAACTAAATTGATTACAAATTAAAATCGACTGTTATCAAAATTTAGGGACCAAATTAACTATAGCCCCAAAACATAGGGATCAAAATAGTATTTATTTCGCCTATTTTTAACTACCATAAAAATTGAGAGATACACTATTAAGAAATAGTATTGTACTTCATTAAAAAAAAAAAAAAGCTTATGTGAAGTTGAAAAATCTCATGATTTTATTTATTTATTTATAAACCTCATGAAATTTAGTGTTTCTATTTTATGAAACTTGATCATTTCGAGAAAAGTTCCCATGTCTTTAATTTTTTGAGGTTGGAAATTATGAATCATATGTGACACGTTTTAATTTAAATTTTCTGAATAGTAGCTAGGGGTATTGAAAATTATGGAATATAAGATTGAAAAAAAATAAGTTATTTGAGAAATATTTTTTGAGACTCATAAAAGAGTAGATGATAAATTTCAACTATGTTAATCCTCTTGAGAATTAAAAATAAAAAATTATTTTTGGCCAGAGTGTGAAAAAAGTAGAATCATGGAAAAAACAACATTCCTATTGTTAAGTGAGAACAATGATGTCAATTGAGGTTGGTTTTCCTATTGTATGATGGAGATACAATAATACCACAATTTAATTTAATATTATCTTTTGTGTCAAGATACTCAAGTAGACACTTAAATTTGTGCTTGAAAAAATTTGAGAATGTGTAGACATTCATACTATACAATTGTGGTATAACTGTATAAGGATGCCAAGTTTTGTAAAATTATTGAGTCCCTTATTCTTGTGAAATTATGAACATTTTTTTTGTTCCTAAAAGTGGTTCCAAGTAATTAGAGACTATTAACTAGTTGTGTTCACCAAACTGCTCAAACAACACGACCACACCCAAAATGACTAAAACTGCCCATCAAATGGAATAATTGCACCACACTGCAAGTGGAAATTAACTGCATTGCACCAAACTATGCAGTGTGATGTGCGTTTTATGATAATAAACTGCACACAATTACACTGCACTGCACTGTACCCCCATATATATATATATGTGTGTGTGTGTGTGTGTGTGTGTATTTTACGTTAAATATATATTAAAATTTTAATATTATATGAATTAAGTGGCCAACCCAGCGTTAGCACATTCATGTTTCACGTTAAAAACGACTTCGTTTTGATTAAATACAAAATAAAAAGTTCAAAACCTCATTCATTTCTCCTTCTCACACTCTCACCATTTTCTCCCAAAACCCTCTCACTCTCAGTAGGCATGACTAGTGTATATGGTACACTATTATGGACCTTATGGTTGTTGTTTGTTAAGCATTTTTGTGTTACATGTTATATTTGTTTAACATGTATAATTGTGTGTGGTACTTTTTGTTTACTGTCAATTTGTCATGGATTTGTTTTGTCTTATATATATTTGTATTACTTTTTTTCATTACACAAGTTTTATATTTCTTTGACACTTATTGTCATATTGTTGTGGTTATTAATCGTAAACTAATAATTAACCTTGACATCTTGAGAAATGTACTATCCTAAAACCAGCCAAACCGCACATTGTACACTGCACCACACTGCACATGTGATTGCAAAATTGAGATGCGGTGCAAATCGTATGGTGATGGTTTTTGCCAAACTGCATTGCAAAGTGCTATGCTAAAAATAACCCAAAACTGCACCAAATACCTATACTACTACCTAGATGCTAATAGATTTACATCTCTTGCCATATGTATATGAGTTGAGAAATGATGAAAAAGTTATAAGAAGTTCGCAAACAGTTATCCACAAAGGGCAAGAGTGATTTAAAAAAAGTTGAGCATAAAAAAGAAAAAGTTAGTGGTACAAAAATTATAATTTTTTTGCAATTGTTAATACCATTATAATCTAGACCTTTTGTGTCAAGTTGTGTATGAGAAGAAAAACTCCCTCGCTATAACCATATGTCTAAATGAACATCGAGGAGAAAAAGAAGAATAAACTATCTATGAGAACACCTTACCTAGGATTGGAGATCCCAAGAACTAAGTTCAAAGGGAAAAACGAATCATAGAATAGTTTGAATAATATGCACTTAATTTAGTTTTTAAGTACAAGTACTCTTTGTCACTTTCCTTATGGGGTAAGTGTTGTATCTCGTAACGTAATAAAGGATGAGTTTTTCTATTAAAATGAAAAAGCTCAAAACTCTTAATGTGGTCTATAACTCTTATGAATGGGATCTTAGAGTTACAAGAGTATCCTTGATAGATCTACTTAAGTGAGCACGGAAATGAGGTTGCTTCTTATGAGATAGGGCTAATTCTCTAAGTTTCTAATGAAAGCTAGGATCAAGCACAAGGCTGTAGTGTGCGGGGTTAGAAGCTCGTGGCAGAGTACTGAAATATTATGTGTGTGATGAAATGTCTTAATATCAGTATTGGATTTAAAATAACATTGTTGAAGCACTAAGTGAGGTTTCAAGTTTGACACTCTCATTATGCATATTATTCTATCTTGAGTCTTGCCCTATAGAATTTGTATATATATTTTACATACATTTTTATAAAAGTAAGTGGAGGATTATTGGAATATTTTTATAAAAATTATTATATAATCCGAATTAAATGGTCAATTAAGAGAAAAAAATAAGATCAGCTTTTTATTGATGGACTTTACGTTTTCTTTCCTATTCTTAAATTGAAATATAAATTCTATCATTTCGGTCAAAAAAATAAATTGAAATATAAATAGTAATTAACTAATTATATTCTTTTTTATATCAATTATGAGTTGAACATTGGCATTAGTTACTTTAAAATCTTTCCTTATCAAACACATTCTTGCCCAACGTTTTATACTCTGTTTGGATTGAGGGGGAGTAGAGGGGAAGGAGGGGGAATGATTTAATTTACCTTGTTTGGATGTTTGTTTTATGACTGATTAATAGTTAATACTGATTATATCTTAGAATTCGTTTCCACAAATAACAAGTTCTTCTAATGTTCTATACATGAATAACGTTACTAATATTTATATGACATTTTACTGTTTTGATTTGTGAGGATAGTCAGAGGCAGAGCAATTGAAAAGAGAAAAAACGGGAAGTCATTTATAAACTCATTATAAAGAATTTTAAATGGATATTATAAGAGGATCCCATGCCCGGCCATAGGTGTTGAGAAGAGAGAAAAATATCAGTTTTTGTTACTGATTTTTCACGCAACATCAAATTGTTAAAATTGTTGCTCAGTCAATATTCTCTTCTTTAGAAATAATATTATTGTTGAGTGCTTCTTATCCTATAAGTGTAAAAGTTTGTAAGGATAATTAGTAATTTAATTATATCGTGGGGTGGCACGCATATTTGTTAGTCTACTAAATGGTGTGGAATGTCTCAAAAGAGCAACCTAGTCCACATCTCAACTCCACCACCTCAAACTCATGAAATTGATGATATTTTATTTTTCTTGTTATAAGATATTACAACGCACACCAACTAGGTAATTATTCTATAAATTATGAGATGTAATTTATATGTTAATTTATGTTCATAGTAACAACACTTTCTTTACTTGGCCACATGACAACTCTCTTTGTCCCTTGTAGATTTGGACTTTGGTTTTATTTTAGGAGTATTATTTTGAGAGAAGAATTGGACTTTGTTTGAAGAACATTGCATGTATAGTTTGTGCCATGTATATATTATACACTTTTAGAGTTCCCCTTTTTTTAATTAACAAAGCTAAGATTGTACTTTTGCTGAATGTTTGCAGGAGTGAAGCAACCGTTATCCAAAAAATCATTCAAAGGATATCTCTTGAATTGGATCATAAATTCTCAATTGTTTTCGAGCACCTTGTTGGAATGGACTCACGTGTGAAGGAAATAGTGGATTTATGCACGCATGAAGGGTTGGATTCTGTCCACTTTGTTGGGATTTGTGGGATGGGTGGAATTGGCAAAACAACTCTTGCCCGAGAAATTTATGGTATAATTTATAGTGACTTTGAAGCTTGGTGCTTTCTTGAAAATGTTGGAGAAGATGCCAAAAGTAAAGGTTTAGTTTCTTTGCAAAAAATACTTCTTTCTAAGATCTTCATAGGAACTGAAATAATTACACATGATTTTTATGAAGGAATTAATGTCATAGGCACTAGATTACGCAATAAAAAAGTTCTTATTGTTCTTGATGATGTGAACGAAGAAAAACAACTAGAAGCATTAGCAGGGAATGGTGATTGGTTTGGTCCAGGGAGTATAATCATTATAACAAGTAGAGATAGACATCCGTTGAGCAGGCATGGAGTGATATATGAAGCTAAGGAGCTGAATGAAGATGAAGCTTTGAAGCTTTTTAGTTGGAAGGCTTTCAAGAAACCTCATCTTGAAGAAAATTATGTGGATTTGTCTATGGATTTTGTGAGATATGCTAACGGCCTTCCTTTAGCTCTTGAAGTTTTAGGTTCTTCATTGTTTGATAGAAAACTTGATGCATGGAGAAGTGCTCGAGATAAACTAGAAGCAAAACCTAATAGAGGCATTATGGAAATATTTCAAATAAGTTTAGTTGGGCTAGAGGATACACAGAGAAAATTGGTTTTAGATATTGCATGTTTCTTTAAAGGAAAGCAAGTATATTGCGTAAGAGATACTTTAGAAAGTTGAGGTCACTATCTTGACTACGATATTGATGTTCTTAAGGACAAATCTCTCATAACCATTGCATCAGATGGAACTTTGTCTATGCCTGATTTGCTACAAGAAATGGGTCAAGACATTGTTCGTTGTGAATCCCCTAAAGAGCCTGGTAAACGGAGTAGGTTGTGGTGTTACAAGGATGTCTTGCATGTATTGAAAAATAATACTGTAAGTTGACAAGTCTAAACTTGAATTTTGAGAAGTATATATATTATTTCAAATTCTATCAAGATTTTTCCTAATTTTGTTGTTCTTGGTTTCTAGGTTGAAGGTATAGTCCTAAAGATGCCTGTGGATAAAAATGAATGCTTAAGTGCCGAAGTCTTCTCCAAGATGAAAAATTTGAGATTTCTTAAAATTGGTTGTGAGGAACCTCTACAAGGCTTTAATAGAGGTCATGTCCAACTTCCAAAAGGCCTAAGTTATCTTTCTAATGAGTTACGCGTAATAGATTGGCATGGATATCCTTTAATATCCATGCCAACCAATTTCCAACCAAGTAAACTTGTTGAATTGAGAATGCATTCTAGTGGCATAAAAAAATTATGGAAAGGAATTATGGTAAGATTTTCACTTATGTTAATTTGTATTTCCTTCGTTTTCATTAAGGGTTAAGTTTGTCTAATTATTTATTGGAGTTAAAACTCATTGACTTGAGTGACTCTCAAAAGTTAATTGAGATCCCGAACCTTAGTGAAGCCTCAAATCTTGAGAAATTAATTCTTCAAAATTGTACAAGACTACGCAAGATTCAAGCATCTGTTGGAGATCTCAAAAAGCTTGTTCAATTGGATCTAAATGGTTGCAAAAATCTTTCAAATCTTCCTAATGCAATTTGGAGTTTGATGTCTCTAAAAACTCTCAATTTATTTGGCTGCCTAAGACTTGTGAAATTGCCAGAAAACCTTGGAAATCTTGAAGGCTTAGAGGAGTTAAATGTGAGTAGAACTCCGAGGAAATGTGCAGAATGACTATGGGTAAGAGTAGTATTTGGTTAGTTAGACAACGCGTGAAACTATAAAGGAAACTAGGCATCTCGAGTTTTAGAAACTTGAGATGCTCTTTTTAATCTCACTCCACCGCGTCCCGGACCAATTGGTGAGCTGGACAAGTTGTCCACTTGGATCTCGAGTCTTTAAGACTCGAGTTCCATAAATCAAAACTCGAGTCTTAAAGACTCGAGTTCTTTTGAAAATAAATTACTTTCATTTGGTTACTACTCCGAAATGCAGAGCATAGATCTCGAGTCTTTAAGACTCGAGTTTTAGAACTCGAGTCTTAAAGACTCGAGTTTACCTGAACATAAATTCCTCTCCTCAGTCCGAAAAACAGAGCATAAATAATAATAACACTTACACAGCCTGAGCTTCACCCATAACTCTCACTCTTTCACTCACCACTGCCTCTCACTCTCTCACTCACCACATTGCCTCTCACTCTCACTCACCACACTGCCTCTCTCTCACTGCTCTTCCCTCTCAACAATTTCATATCTCAGGTAAGGGTTTTTTGATTTGATTGTTATTGTATTTGGGTATTAGTTGTCTATGGGTGTGGATAAGTTTGTGATTGTCAAAAACTTATTTTTGTGGTTGGTAAAGTTGTGTACAAAGGTATTGTGAGATTTAATCTAAATTTACTCATCTTTCTTATCCATGGAGTGTGTGGGAAGCTGTTATATGCAAAGTTTTCAGCAAGACTATGTTCATTTATTATTGTCACCTTGCAAAATGTTCTTCCATCAAAAGGAATACGATCCTTGTGGATTGGTGTTGTATGTGTAAAGCTAGTGGCAAATTAGTTGAATATCTAAGGCTTTATTGTTTTATTGCTAGAGATTTGTAGTCTTTTACCTTTTCTTTATTTTGAGTGGGTGATACCTTCAAAGGTTACTGATTTGTTCCTTATGTTTGGAGGGCAAAGTAACGGATCAATATGGAATGCTACTCTACGTATAACATGGGTGATTTGTAGAGAACAAAATGATAGTAGTATGAGTGAATGTTTGCTTGCTTGCTTTTGGCTGCATCCTCATTTTTTTGGTTTATAAATAGATTTTCTAGACAAGATGAATCTTAAATGTGGTCTTTAGGTGAACCTTTGTACACATCTTTTGTACACATCAGGGAACTTTAAAATGTTTTTTAACTAACATGGTAACTTGACTTTAACAGGTTCACAATGCCTGAAATTGATATAATCCTATACCACGGTGGTCCGTTGAAGAATGCCAATGCGAACAAGGGATTGCCATTTGAAGAGCCGGGTATAAAGAGCTATTATACCCAAATTGATCGTAGGTTCAAGACCCTTGACGAATTGAAGATGATGGTTATGGAAGAGTTGTGTGAGAATCCTGCTATGCACAACATAGAAATTACTTATCGTATGCCAAATGAAATCTTGAAGCACCGAATTAATTACAAGTACATGGCGATAGAAACAGACAAACATGTGAAGATCATGTTTGACAAGTTGGAGAGAATACCTGAAGTAACTAACATTGAGTTGTACATACAGTTAAAGCCGCGTGCAGAAGTTGGTATCGACGAAATTCAACAAACACAAACAAGTTTACAGGTTACAGTTCCGGATGCTCAATATGAGTATTTTACACATGTAGAGCATGATAATTTTAATGCCGATGATGATGATGATGATGAGGATGAGGATGAGAATGATGATGAGTATGAGGATGACGATGATGATGATGACGACTATGTTGATGGGAGTACTGCCATTGACGATGAAGATTTTGATGATGGAGATGAGATTGAAGACAGGATTGAGAGAGGGGACTTTAGGGACTTTGAGAGGGACATTGATGATGATGAGACATTGGACGGTAATGAACCTAATGCAGACAATGTTCTTAGTGTCCAAAACATTACGGATACAATTCCTGCCTATGCACCTCCTGCTTTATCATTTTCTGCAAATACTTGGGAAAATATGGTTGATCCTTCACATATGGAGATACCATTTGTGTCTACTTGGAGAGAGGGGATGAATTTGTACAAAGGCTTGACTTTTGCCAATAAGGTGGAGGTGCAGGGTGTATTAACAATTTGTGACCTCAAGGAAAACAAACAGTATATGATCAGTAGGTTGACGACGGCAAAACTTTGTGCAAAATGCGTGGATGAGTCATACAGGTGGTATGTCTGCGCAGTCATGAAGCCCAATCTCCAGGGACTATGGATGGTCACTGTGTACAAGGGTCCTTACACGTGTATACGGACTGTGGTGCGAAATAATGGTAGAATGATGAATTGTAACTTTATTGCATCAGACATCCTTAAGAAGTTAAGTGAGGATCACACTACTCCAATTAAGCATCTTAGATCTATGATAGAGTCGAAATATGAGGGCCATAAGCCTTCTTACTACAAGGTATGGGATGCGAAACAAAAGGCGATTGGGAAGCTGTTTGGGAATTGGGAAGAGTCTTACCAGAGGTTGCAAAAGTTGCTTATGGCATATGTTGATATGGATCCGACTACCTAAGTGTTCTATCGTACGACATCCACCGATGAAGATGACATCGTATTATTGAATTATGTGTTTTGGTCTTTCGGTCCAAGCATTGGTGGATTCAAATATTGCAAGCTAGTTATCAGTATTGATGGGACCCATCTGCATGGTAAAAATCAGGGAGAGTTGTTGGTTGCAATGTGAGATCATTAATAGTTTGGGGGCAAAGGAATGCTATTCTACATGCAAGGAAAATCTATACTGAAGAGCAGCTTATTGGCATTATTTAAAAAAGGATGCTAAAAGAATGGAAAGCAAGAAGAGTACTTTGTTGTAATTGGGGATTCAATCCAGCCTTGATCTTTTTTGTTCCTATGTAATTGGTAAGTTATTTTTAAAAATAATATCTCAATACAAGTGGAATCCTTCATTTCTCTTGCCTTTTCTCACACACATTCACATGAAAATATCTACATGAGAGATGGATTTGAAATTTCACAGCTAAATCATGAAGAAAAAGCATTTAAAACAGTAAAAAAAAGGAATAAGAGCTTTATTATAGAAGAGCCTTGATGATTGGTGCATATTATCATAGTATTGGTGGTCACTCTAAATATATGTGGCAACTATTAGCAGAGAGTTCCATTACAAAATACTTAAGCTGTTTTCCAACTTAAAAACATTGGATTCTGGATCTAAGGTGAATTGAGAATTAATTGACTGCTGATTAATATAATTTGAGATTTAGTGTTGCTATAAAGTTAATAAATAAATAAAAATCTATACGGTTTTACATTGCCACACCAAGTTATTTTAATCATTGGCTCCTACTTCTAGCGTTGATTATAATTATGCTTAACTCAATTATGGTATAAAGTGTGCTGGGCTTAGTCTACAGTACCCATTTCTTCTTGACTCTTATTCTAATTGTTGTTTAGGCAATGGTGCTTGGACCAAATGACATCTCCAACCAAATATGGAGTGGAGATGGAGATCGTCGTTGTAGTTTCCTATGAGAACAAACTATATATTTAATATTTTCAGTCTAATGGTTATATTATAGGTGATAAATGAACAGGGCTAGCAACTAAAGTCCAGGATATCTTTTATTAATCAAATGAGTCTCCTTTGACCATGATAAATAAGATACTAGTGCCTCTTCCAGAGCCAGAAGCAAGAAGATCCATGCTTGAGGAGCTCCTGCCATCACAGCCTGATGAGGAGAAGCTTCCTTATGATCTCATGGTTGAAAGGACAGAAGGTTTTTCAGGTTCAGATATTCGGTTACTGTGCAAAGAGGCTGCCATGCAACCTCTTAGACATGTAATGGCGCTCCTTGAAGAGAGACAGGAAGTGGTGCCTGAGGATGGTATGTGCCTCCAATACTTTATGCAGTTTATAAATTTACAAAAATGCCTGATATAAGGAGTTGAGGATGAGTTACATAAATTTCTTATGGTATTGTTTTTTTAAACTTTCTTTTACATATTTCCTTTTATTCCCTCCTATTTGTGCAGTAGTATTTAACTATCCCTCCTATTTGTGTATGATAACTGTTAATTCAACACCAAAAATTGTTCAACACTTCTTGTCCATTGTGTCGTTATAATTGATTAAATCTATTTTTTCTTTAAGTTATCATTCCAAACATGTAGAAGTTTCAAACCATTAATTCTGTGATTTTAAAACTCAACTTTGCTAGTAACTGTCATTCCTTTTAAACCCTATAGTTTAGGAGTGGTTTCAATTGAACCTGGACTGTTACAAAAATCCCCTTCCATCCATGTTCTAAAAAGGAAAAAAAAAAGGGGAAATCCTCCCCATGTACACAAGAAGTGTACTTGGGAAACTACAAACATCAAGATCCACTAGAAAGAACACTAATTCCAAGCATACACAATGGGGCATCACAGCCTGCTGCTGCCCAAAACTTGTTGCTTAGCCCATTAGCAGAGCCACATTTGGCTCTGTAACTTTCCTTTAACATTTGTAAAACGTCCATTATCCTAAGTCAGCAACAAGGACAAGTTTGTCTCTTCTCAATATACTTATGCATGCAGAACCAATCCTTTGCATATCGATTTTCTACTGGGATACACTTATTGTCTGGCTATAAATTAAAGCCATTGATTTGGGTCAACCTAGAGGATAATATATACAAGCATGCTTTCAAAGCATTGCTTTGGGAAAAAAATGTTGATTCTCTCTTATTTCTTTCTATTTCTTCTGATAAACATATCAGTGACTGAAGTACGAGGGGTTGATAAATTTAGCAGAGATGACTTCCCACCTGACTTTGTGTTTGGTTCTGGGACCTCGGCTTATCAGGTCTGTTTATTAATTAATGGTTTAATACATTCTTTTCAATTTTTTCTTAAACATAGCTTTATTAAAGGGGGGAAAAACAGTGTTATTTGTTTGGTTATTTCATTACTAAAAGTTGTAAAGAATTGATGATTTCTAATAGACAAGTAATATTCTCTTTATTACTTCATATCCTTCAAAAAATGTTTATATATGACAGGTTGAAGGTGCAGCAAATGAACACTACAGATTCCACAAAGGCAAAAGAATTAAACCCAAAAAACCGAAATTGAAAAAAGAAGTACCTTTCGCATGGTGGGCTACGATCAGAGCAACAATGGCCTACAATTGGTTGAAAGTGACTGAGTGAGTGAGTTTGAGAGGGAGGAGCGAAGGTTGAGCGAGTTTGAGAGGGCGGAGCGAAGGTTGAGCGAGAGAGGGATTGACTGAGAGTGTTTCGTGTGTTCATCGGGCTACGCTCAGATCAGCAATGGGCTAGAAATGCTTGAGAGTTTGAGAGTGAGTGAGCTTGAGAGTGAGTGAGTGAGTTTGAGGGTGACTTTCAGAGGGCGGAGCGAAGCAAAGTTTTGAGTGTTTGAAATTTCGGAGTGTTTGAACAGAGAGTAGAAAGTGGTATATATATTTTTCAGATTTCGAGTTTTTAAAACTCGCTTCCCTCGTGGCTCCACCTGGCAATTTTCTCCAGCTCAGATATCTGAAAAACGGAACTCGATTTTATAAAACTCGAGTTCTGATATACAATCTCGAGTTTTACAAACTCGAGATGTTAGTTTCTCACTTTCTTCCAAAACCGGCCAACTAACGAAATGGTTAGAAATTTACTGTTATTTAGAAAGGGTGTTCGTAGAACTCCTATAAGAGGGCTATTTTCGTCCTCCATTGGTGGATGTGCTTTTCTATTATCCAAAAAGCACCTCAATTTTCCTTTATTCCAAAGGAGTCCAGATCCCATGGGCGTGTTAACGCGAACTTCATCAAGCATATCCTCTTTGACAGATCTTAATCTAAGTTATTGCAATCTTCAGGCAGTCCCTGATGCTATTGGCCGTTTAACCTCTCTAAATTATTTAAATCTAAAAGGAAATAATTTCGTTTGCCTTCCTAAAGATATCATTCGATTATCAAATCTGAAGACTCTTTTTTTGGGTGGTTGCAAGGATCTTCGATTACTGCCAGAACTTCCATTAAATATGAAGTATTTAGAGGCAGGTGGTTGTACCTCGCTGGAAACATTTCCCTTAAGACCAAAAGATGTTTTTTGTCCCTCTCTCTCTCTCTTATTAACTGCGACAAATTGTTCGACAATCAAAGTTTCAGTGACATGTTCTCAACAATGCTGGCAATGGCAATTCAGGTATCTCCCTCCCTCTCTCTCTCTCTGTGTCTATCTCTCTCTCGTGAAGTTCTAAACATCTCTATTTGTGTGTTTCAGATACCTGATTATTTGCTATATTTTATTATACCCGTACGTGAAATTCCGAAACGGTTTAGCCATCAAAGTGAAGGGACCTCATTGAATCTGCAAGGGCCTTTAGGTTTTACAGTAATCGCTGTGTGTGTTGTTTTTGTAATCCGCCCCCATCTTCCACTTCACGTACCTCCTTCGAATCGTTATAGTATTCATTATTCCTGTTATGTCGATGGAACTAAAAGTTCACTCGGAAGGGCTATTTTTTCTGAACAATATGGTAAGATTGGTTCATGTCACCTTCGGATAAGATATTTTCCTCTTGAAAGGAAAAGGGGCAAGGAATTGAGTCATATTAAACTTGAAATAAGTCACGGCGGTCCAGGCTTGGTGGTGACAAAATGTGGAGCCCGTTTGATATACAAGCAAGACATTGAAGATCTCAAAGAAAAGATGCCTGGGTCCAGCAGCTGTAGCATCACTCCTTATGAGGATAATTTAGACGATTCAGCAAAAGATACCAAAATTATGCGAAGCCTTGATGACTTTGAAGGAGATGGGGCAGGACCTTGTGGAGAAGGTACCTCTAATGAAGTAGACGAGCCACAGCCAAAGTGGATACATACAACACCCTAATCTAATTGAAAATTGGATTGGGAATTTATGCACACAAGGACAAGGCGACTCTAATTGTGAGGAAGAGGAATCCTAGTGACAATGGTAGCATTGATGACTCTGCAAGGTTCTATCTTTGATTTTTTGTAAGTCGTCATATTTCTTTCTCTTACTGATCTTGTTTGTTTGTAGCTGTATTTTTAATTGTTTATTATTATTTAAAAATTCATTGGCTTTTGCTTGCATATCTTTTTCTTTTTAACTTGTGACAAGGCCATATGATGGCCATATGAGTTTAAGTAATTGGGCACGGTTAATGCATGCACTTATTTAGTAATCCATTTTAGAAATTTTTTTTTTTATAGAAATGAAAAAGTTAGTCACTTTTTCAATTTTTGATAAAAAGTATCTTAAAATGGTTTACTAAAGTATGCCATAAGAAGTTTTCTAAAATGGTTTATTAATGTATAATATATGCTTAGTAAAACCCTAAGTTATTTGTGATTCCTCTTTCTGCTAGTTGCCTTATGTTGGGCATGAGGAAGTTTGTGGACTTTGTTGGAACGGAGAAATTGTGTCATACTCACATTGCTTGCTGACGGGAAAGCATGTACATCTATTGTATGGTAGTCATTTTTGTTCAATTGTGTTGGAGGGTAAATCCGGCACTCTTGTTGCTCCTCTTCTTTTTATTTTATTTTTATTTTTATAATATTATTTACTACAATTATATTCTGATTTTTCACCCATTGTGCAAAAGTCACCATCTTTCTCACTCTAAAGAATATTGTTTATTTGTAGCAGTATATTTATATTTTCTTCTTAAATTCATTTGCATATGCTTGCATTTCTCTCTTTTTAGTCAGTGACAAGGGCCATTTTATTGGACTTTGTTGGTGAGGACAAATTGTTGCACTGCTAGCAGACAAGAAGATAGGTGCAACTGATTGTGTGCTCATCATTTTTGTTCAATTATGGGAGGGTAAAATCCACACTCATTTTAGTCTCTCCTTATAGTATTTATTACAATTTTCCATGGGAGAATGCAATAGATGCTTGCAATCCCAGTGTCGTTGTAAAATCAAATGGAAAGAAGAAATTGCAAAAATCTGCACTCTTGTTGCTCTCCATGAGTATTTTTAATTTCTCTCTGTAAAATATTTGTAGTTGAGGGATTATCTGCTATCAACTAAGGATTCAACTTTATTGAGGATTCGTTTGCTAGCAATTTGCCAATCTTGATAGTGCCAAATTTTTTTTTTTTTTTTTATAGTTGAAATATATAATCATCAAACAAAATGAAAGTGGCATACAACAGAGAAGACAGAAACTACAAGCAAGAACACTACCCTGTACAGTCAGCCTTAATCAACTCACACAACGCAGGAGGAGGAGTCCCCACCCACACATGATTAGCTTCGCTACCTCTAGCTATTTGGGCTAACTTATGGGCAACTCTGTTGTACTCCTTTTTCACATGTTTGATTCTCCAACTTGAGAAAGAGTTCAGCAATGCAGAAATTCCTTGATACAAATGGCCAAGACATCCATCCATAACCTTGTCATTAATATCAGCAACAATGGAAGCAGCATCCGACTCAATAATGACTTGAGAAATCTTCATGTCACGAGCTAGTAAGATCCCACACTCCACTGCCAGAGCTTCCGTTTCAGCAACTGAAAAATGGCCTTGGAAATACTTGCAGCAAGCGGCAATGACAGCACCACAAGGATCCCGAATGACAGCCCCGACACTAGAATTTCTCCCCTCCACTGAAGTTGCCCCATCTACATTCACCTTAAATACTCCCGGCGGCGGAGGAGACCACCCACTACTTTCAACTCCCTGACTTTTATCCACTGCTATCCTCGCTACCTTGTATTCATTAAGATGCCTAATAGCAAAACTCCAGATATGTCTCGGCAGCCTGCAGGTTGACTCAAAAACTACTAGATTCCTATTAAACCAAATTGACCAAGCAACCATAAAAAACACTTCTAGATCACGGGTAGTTCCCTTGTCCAGGATTTGCAAAGCAATATCTGGCACCTCATACAGCTCCTGTTCATCCACAACAAAACAGACATCCCAACAGTCCCAAACCCTCTTCGCCACTTCACAACGAACTAAAGTGTGAGATATTACTTCCACCTCACCTCCACAATAGGGGCAAAAACCATTCTCTCCAATACCTCTTTTCTTCAAATTCACCATAGTTGGAAGGGCATCAATACAAGCTCTCCAGGCAAAAATTTTGATCTTAGATGGAATATTGAGATGCCAAATTTTCTTCCACAACCTCTCCCACGGATCCCCATAGGAGCATTCTCCCTCATGTGAACAATCTACCAAGTTAAGAGCAACATAGTATGCACTTTTGACAGTAAAAACACCCCTCCTATTTCCAACCCAAATGAGCTTGTCTTCCGGAAGAATTACCTTATGGGTAATTCTCAAATTATTATTATTTTTTGTTTTTTGGAATCAGTGCAGAAACATTGAGGTTTCGGTTGTAAGCTACTTCCCACTTTTGATGGTGCTGAAATGTGGGAGAGGTTTCTTATTCCCTCAAGAGCTTGATGAGTTTGGGCAAACAATCATTGAGTGCTCTACTGATGAGCCTTCTCACAATATGGATTTCATCCATCAATCAGTAGCAAGTGATACTCCAAATGATAAGCAAAAGAGTGAAGCTGGTTGCTCCTATGAGGACCCAAATCCTGGAAGGTTGAGAAGATTTCTTTATCCGGAGTAGATCATTACAAATAACATCTATTTTGAGGACCAACACCCTGATGATCAACTCCACCAAAATGATTTAATGGTAATAAATGTGTGTATTTCCTATTAACATCTAGGTTGCACGGACACGCCATTTTTGGCGTCGTGTCGGACACTGGAATGGGTACGTCGCGCCAGACTCCGGTGTCCGGCGGTGTCCTTTTTTTTTTTTTTTTTTTTTCGCTTCTCGGACAAGGCGCCGACGCGAATCCGATGTGTCCGACATGCTAGCAGTGAAAAAAAATAAAATAAAAATCACATATTCCACCCTCTCTCTGACCTCTGACCTCTACCTGCTGCTGCTGCTGCTATCCTCTGTCCCTTGCCGGAGCTAAATCGGGCCGATCAGCGAACTCCATAGACGTCGATACTGTGCCGGCGTGCCCTGTCCCTTCCAATCGGCGAGCTCCTCCTCTCTCCTTCTTCTTCTTCCTCTTCTTCTTCGTTTTCTTTTTCTTCACAGACCCAGATACCTTCTGTCCATTTTAACTTTTATAATACTTTTTTATATTTCCTCTCTGTTTTGTGTTTCTTCTGCCAACCCACGTGAAAGTCACTTCCAAACTTTCAATTTCAAATTTCAACTTTTGAGCACCATATGTCAATGCCATGATGTCATTAAGATACCATTGGTCCAAAAGATAATAATTTATATTATTATTTTGACTATTATTTTTAGTATTATTATTAGTATTAGAATGTAGGTTATTTAAACTTTTGGTTTGTACTCTAAATATTTTATGTGTATTATTGTACTAATTTGGGTGTTAATTTATTTATTTATAGTCCTTACATAATTTAAATTCTAGACATAAGCGTATTTTATGTCTAAATATATTAAAAAATATATCTAAATATAAAATTTAATTAATTATTTAACCGCCGTGCCGTGAACTTATTTTTTGAAAATTGCTGTATCCCCATGTCCATGTCCGTGTCCGTGCAAAATAGATTAAAATACTATCTCTCTCTCTCTTTCATTGGATTACATGCTTCTGTTTTACAGGACTTTGATTATTATATAATTCTTGTCAAATTCTAGAGTGGTTCAACCATTTTAGTGGTGAGCCACCTCAAAACCTTGCCTTAAGACACTTGCACCATCATGTACTACTCTGTAACCATACCTGTTTTAAACTGTAAAGAATATCATCAGCATGTCACCAATCCAGCTGCAAAATAATTTTTTCCATCCCCCATAGATCTTATTAACTGTCTTGTTCGCTCTCTAAGCTTAGGGAGTTTCCTTTATACCCAAAATTTTTTTGAGAAATTTTAGTTATCCAAAAGGATCTTTCTCTGCAGATTTTCTTTTATCCAAGCCACCAAAATTGAGCCAGCTTGAGCAAAAGCATTTCAGTTATATCTCATGAATGTTGACTTGTTACAGTCCTCAACTCTCTTGAGCCCCACACATATTGAATTCCGAGCTACTTAGGACATGAGTTGTCACTTCCCCTCCATAGGAATTTTCAAAATCACTGCTCAATCATCTTAATAACTTTCTTAGGTAGTATGAAGATGTTAGATCAGTATACCTGTATGCTCTAAAGCACTAAAGGATAGAAATTTCAGCATCCAGCAAAGGAATATTTCTTAGTTTTGCTTCTCAGACTTTGTTTTCATTGTTTGGTTTCATACATATGTCATTTTATTTAACAAGATGTTGTAATTGTCTTAGGATTTAATGCTGTTGTTTTAATATTGAATTTCCAAATCTGACATTGTATCTCTGCTTTTCAGTATGCTCGAATTATACAGAAGCTTGGTTTTCCAGCTAAGTACAAGGTAAAAATGAATTTCAGTGCAATTCTGTGTGTCATTTATGTATGTATATGTGATAAAACATACTGACACATGCAGCTTTGGTATTTTTCAAAGAATTACTATTTGTCTAACATTGATGCTTTTCACTGTTATAGGATTTTAAGATTCAGAACATAGTTGGTTCATATGATGTTAAATTCCCCATCAGGCTTAAGGACTGGCATATTCCCATGGTGCTTTTTCTAGTGTAAGTGATGGCTGTGTGTCCATCTGTGTTAATTGTTCTTACTGTTAAATATCAAGAGCCATTATTGGTATTTGTGTGTGATTTATCAGAATTTGGAATGTAGTTACCAAAAAATAGCCTGTGCAATGTTCTCCTTTTCCTTCCCTGACCATTGAAGTGGCCATGATTGGAGGATAGGTTGCCTTATGAGGCCATTCTTGGAATTAAACACTTCCATGGAACCTATGATATGCATACTATGAAAAATGAAGTTACATGTAAATTGAGCCTTTCAGAAGTTAAAATTATTGCAAACATTATTGTCTGGACATCAAATAGCCAGTTGTAATATGGACTTGGCTGGAAACAGTAGAAAGATTGTTTTGTAGTAATGATTCTAAGAAATTGGTTGGTGCTTGCGACATTTGAAATTTATTTTAGAAGTATTCCATTTTTAAAAAAAAAAATTACTTGCCAGTGAGCTCTAGCCTAAATGGCACCTCCTCCCCTTGTAGGAGTGGGTGAGGTCATGGGTTGGCTGGGCATAGGAAATACTCAAAAAGGATTTGATAATTGTTGAGTCATAAATGATTCTGTTTAGGTATCTTTTTGGACTTACAAATTTTTAACCATGTTTTGTAACAAACTTTAAACTTTGAGAATTGAAATTGATTGTGTTCTCATTCTGGTGGTCAGTATGAGCCAGAGCTGTTCCCAGGGTTGATCTATCGCATGAAACGACCAAAGATTGTGCTGCTTATTTTTGTGTCAGGAAAAATCGTTCTTGCTGGGGCTATGGTGATATCACTAGACTCCTTTTTTTGGTCTGCCCTCCCAGGTTTTATATGCTATTCTGGTTGGATCTGATCAGCATTGTTTCATTTCAAATCTTAAGGTGAGAGATGAGACCTATACAGCCTTTGAGAACATATAACTGGTGCTTACGGATTTCAGGAAAAACCAGCAATGGTATGTTGCACAATTGTAATATTTTTGTTAAGATCCATGGTGCAGGGACCAGGTTATTCATGCTAAATCCAACTCTTATTTACAGATTCCTTGTTAAATCTTTCAGTAAAGGGTATTTATGTTCATAATACCCTTTAAAATCAGATTTATTAGGTTTCTGGGGAAAGGTTGGCTTCATAAGTTCTTGGGGAATGGGTTTGAGTCCTTAAAACTTCATAACCCTTTTAAATCAGATTTTTTAGATTAAAATTTGGAAATTATGACTGGTTGGACTGTCATAGATTGTAGTAGTACAAGTATTTTTCATTTCACATGAACTTCCAGACTATTAAATTGAGCACTGCAGATTAAAAGATAATTTTGGGTCCCATCATATTTTGAACTTGATTATTTCAAGGTGTTGAGGTTCCATTTAGAGGTTGTTTACTGTAAGGGTCGAAAGTGGTACACATATCACTAGTGTTGGTAAAAGAGTCAAGTGCACAGGTCTCTTGGCGCAAGGGCCCTAGGTGCAAAGAACAACTGTGCACTTGATTGAAGTAAAGAGCACATTTTTCAAATATATTATCTTATAACCTCTAATAGAATTATTCATGATATATAATAAAAATAAAATAAAAACTCAAGCTTTTTAATGTTTTACCTTTTAAGTAAGTGCAATTGTATAATGTTTGTAAGTTCAAATTTTACTATAGTTATTTCAATTTCTTAAAATTTTAATATAGTAAGTTGAAAATAACTATTAATGGACAGTATGATAATACTTTAGTCATAGAAAGTTTAAACATAAAATTTTTATTATTGTCTTGTGCTTTATAAATTACATATACACAATAGTTATGATCAAATGATGTATATGGTTCCATCAACATACATCTAAAAGGCCAAGACCAAAAGCATAAGAGAGAATAGTATATTAGCCTTGTTTTTATCTTTCGACATGTTAATTTTTTTTTTAAAAATTGCTTTTATAATACAACTCCTTAAGAATAGTGTTTGTATGATAAGTCAATGGTCCTGTCCATGTCATTTTCTTCAAGATCAAACAATTAACTTTAATAATATATATCTTTTTTAGCAAAAAAACAGAAAAATGTGTCTAGGTGTGCTTTGTGCTTCTTCTCAAAGTGCCAAAAAAGTGTGCCTAAGGTGTGCTTCTTGAAACGGGCTTTGCTTTGGCCAAGCGAAGCGCTTAGATTTTGGGGCTTTAAGCTTTAAGCTTCAAGGTGCACTTGGTGTACTTTTAACAAAACTGTATATCACCTCTGGCCGGATAGGATTCAGGGGATTTGATGGGGGAATTGAGGATGCTAGGAGAGTCCTGTCCTTGGCTCCTCCCCCTCTGTAGAGTACAATTGAAGATGTTGATTTTTTCACAGCCCATGCTGACAACAGACTGAGTTTAATGCCATTGATTTTACAGGGGCATCTTGTCGGCATTTTTTGGCTTGTGAGGAATGTTGTGGGAATGTTTTTTTTTTTTTTCTTTGGACGAATGTTTTACAGGTATACCAAGGTGAACTCAGATCATTTGTTTTGAATTTGATGCAGATTTTGTGGGAAGAGAAGCCAAATCTTTTTTGCAAAAGTTAGGAGGTGGAATACCAGGCAATGTAACTGCCGAGCCTGGATTGAACTGTAAATATAAAAGCAAATTGTGCATCGGTTCTCTGGTTTATGAGTTAAAAAAGATGTGTTCAGTGTCTACATTTAATTTTCTTGGCTCTGATGTAGTAGTGGGAGAAAAACCATATATTTTACAGAGTTGTTGACGAAAAAAAAAACAGATGGGGAGAAGAGAGAGAATAAGAATTTTTAACTTTATGTTGGACTTTTGCTTTTGACTGTTTGGATAGAATGTAATTTTGTGAAACTTGAATCGACTCTATCGTGCTATGATGCTATCTGCTGGTGCATTTGGATGTTATAATTGTAGTGAGAAAAAGGAAAAAAAAAAAAGAAAAAAAAAAAAAGAAGAGCTTTTAAAAAGCTGCACATAAACAAATAAACAGAAAAAAGTTAATCTATCCGAACGTACTAGCACTGCAAACGTGGGACATTACTGTAGTGAATGTGATCACCAGCCCTTGATTGAATTAAGGTCTCATACAGATGATCAAGAGAGACAGTTTTATAGATACAATAGAGTTTTAGCCTACATGAGATATATAATATATTAACTGTAGTTACTTGTGTGATTGAAAAAGAAAATAAAGTCTCATTTCAGAGTAAAAAACTGGAAATGTACAGGGAATTAATATTGTAGGCACAATCCTTTTGTCTATTGCAAACCCTCATTGTTTGCAAGTAGGACAGTACAACCGTGTGAGTTGTGGCATATGGCATTTCAATTCAAACTGCATGCCACTTGATCTCCTCTTGGCAATTTCTTTGAGCTAACCACAGTGAAAACGAGAATGCATGAATCTGGACCGACAGAAGCCAGCCAGGTCGGTATTCAAGTTGGCAATGCGTGTGCACTGCGACAGTTGCAAATGCAAATTGCAATGGATGTTGAGTTGCAGACTTACTCTTTTTTTTGCTTGGTGCATATAATAGGCACACAACATCGGGTCTATTTGAGGAGAAATTACACATTCCTTGTGGTAAATCACATCACTTGCCCCATATTGAGTTTTACTCTCACTATTTTACATTGAAAGGTTAAAAATTTGATGTCTCTTGCATTGAATCCAATGACAACACACCATTGAATTGGATTTGTAGTGTATGAAATGCAGGAAGCACAGCTTAACTCATATATATATATATATATATATATTTGTGGTTCTTTTGAAGGAAAATTTTAAAACACATATAGTGTTAATTTCATCAAGGGGTTTTAATTTAAACTGCAAGCATAATGTTTGAGGTATTGTTTGGAAGATTGAAAAATTGTGGAGCTTTATCCTTTGTTGTATACTCTATTGGGTGTCTGCACACAAATTGGTCTTCCTTACCTCATTAGTATTGCCTAGTCTGTTTTCAGATTCATTAGACTAGCTTGTGTATGGAAAATGTGAACTTAAATTTCTACAGTTGCTGTGGACAAAGCGACTCCAAAGGATGTATAATTTAATTTAATTCTTGTATTGAAAATTGAATCAAGTCTCTGTTAAGATGATCATAGACCTTAAACCCGCAAAAAGAAAAAAGAAAGAAAAAAAAAAGGTGATGGTAATGGTAGCCCTTCATGTTCCACTTGCCATAATTTTTGTATGCTTATATTGGGCAGTAGCTGTTAGCATTTCCGTAACTACCTTCTTCCTCATCTAAAAAGGCAAAACAAAAAGAGAAAATATCATGTCTGGTGATGGCTTTAAGAAGTTATTTGAATGCAAAACTGCTAAAGGTTTAAATTTCAGTAGAATCAAATTGTAATTGCTTTTCGCTGCAAAAAATTTAACTATCTAAAGATTGTACTGCTGTGCTTCTGTTATGTATCTGGTGTTAACAAAGGCTTATTATGTTATTAGCTGTTTAGTGCCTTTTGGGGCCTTATGTAACACAGTTACCATTATTTTCTTTCCATCATTTAAAATGTACACACACACACATTAATGTATGCAATAATGTATTATGCCTTTACGCATTTTCATAACTAATTGTAACTTACTAATCATGATAGGTTCATCACTTTTTGGAAAATTATTAGGTACTCCCGGAGTACTATAAATGTGTACTCCTCCCTCTCACATGAATGGTGGGTCCCACCATGAATTTAATTAGTGGGGCCTTACCATTCATGTGAGAGGAAGGAGTACGCATTTATGGTACTCCGGGAGTACACAATAATTTCCCTCACTTTTTACTACCATGACTTTACATGTTTTTGAACCTAAATGTAAAACTTATAATAAAAAATACATGTAATACAAACAATTTTAATAGAGACACCATTTATTTATTTAATTTTAGTTTATATACATCCGAAAAAAACTCATATGTCGTCACTGTATTCATATTCGTAATTTTTTATGCTAATGTAGTATTCAAGGTCAGATTGAAGGATTCAGTTCCACACTTACTTAGAGAACCATATGTCATTTTCATAAACTTCAAGAGGTAAAGATAATAAACACCCACTTCGGTCCAATCTAGCCCATTTTGATCAATTTGGTTTAATTTCATCCAATTCGGTCCATTTTGGTCTACTTTAGTCCATTTGGTTAACTTTGGTCCATTTTGGGTGACTATAAGTATAAACTAAAACTAAATAAAGCAATTATCTTTATCTCTTAAAGTTGAAGAAAATACTACACTCTCTCATATTTTCTTCTTAAAAAAAAGGTGACTATGCTATCTCTCTCTCTAGATTTTTAATTCTTTCTTGCAACATTATTTTAGATTGATGAATTTTGTGTTTTTAAATATCGCTACTTTGGGTTGATGTGTTCTGGTGTTGTATTGTTGTGCTTTTTGAGTTTCCCACCACAAGTCCTCTCTCTTCCTCTTATAACTTTGGTTTGTTCTTTTTTTGGGTTAATCATTCATTTTTTTGAAAGTGAGAATTTGAGTTTATACAAAATAAAATCTACACGGCTATGTATTTAAATGTGGTTATCAATCATTTGAGTACAATCAATTGTAATTATGCGATGAGTTTTGATTATCATGATAATCTCCTTAAGAAAACGAGAATTTTAAAACTAAAAATTTTAGTTCTACCAAAAGAAACTAAGAAAATATTGGGATGGGAGATTGCATACACTGAGGGTAGGATTGTCCATGGGTTAGGTTTGTTCCCAACCCAAACTTGGCCCGAAAACTTTGGGTAGGGTAAAAAGTAACCCAAAACCGACTAGGAAGACTTGTCAGATCAGCTAGTTCGGGTCTCGTTGGGTATTGGTTGGTTTCAGGTTTTGTTAACGAAATATGAAGATCCCAATTTAAGTAACCACCCAAACACTTCCTTAACCACTCATTCTTACACACAACCAAATATGAAGATCCCAATCTCAAACACCCAATTTATTATCTCAATGAAATGAAGGAAATTATTTGTAAGTATTAGCATAAAGAAAAGGTAATTAAATAAAGAGAAATTAGCTAAAAGCACATTCATTTATCAAATTTTAATTGCCTTTAGTTAGACTTCTGTGTCTTTAAAAATTTTAAAATAATAATAATAATAAACACAAGAAAAAACTTTGAAATCATCATCAATTTTTATTTTTATCACTATAGCTAGCTCATACCGCACAAAATAGCAAAAAAAAAAAAAAAAAAAAAAAAAAAAAAAAAAAAAACTACAAAAAAACCTACTAATTATGAGTTCTATAACAAAATAAAAAATAGCCAACTTCATAAATAATCAATTAGAAAATTTATTTTTATTTTTCTTTATTTTTAAAACAACATATATTTAAGACTTTTCCACACCAAAATCCCACACACCCAAAGACTCAAAGTCAATCACACCCTTTACAAAATCCACAACATTTAACATCAATATCAAACCTGTAAGCTTTCATCACTAAATAAAAAATGCAAGTCCCCTTTTTGGGTCATAGCCTACTCATACTGGTCAGGATAAAATGGTACAACAATGTTGGAGTTATGTAGATGTAGTTGAAAGGTTGAAGGTATATGACATCGTTCTTAGTTTGAGTGTATTTGAGATGAGAGGTCATGAAAAGCTGTAGGCATGTGTATATAAAGGAGTAGAAGTGCAACGGGTGAAAAGGGTGAATGAAAATGCAATGATGCATGGGGTCACCATGGCTTTAGGGGGCATGGGGTAACCACGACCTTGATGGTGATAATAAAGCTTCTTTGATGACCTCCAATCTACTCGGTTCAGTGGATGATTCAGAAAAAACTTTCTTTTATTGATTGGAACAAGATTGGTGATTCCAGTGGCTAGGAGTTATTGAATTTCTTGGATGATTTAGGCTTCTATATTGGGATGAAGATTCTTATGGGTTTTATGCCAACAAAATAGACAAATTCCAAAGTATAAGAAGCATAATGATGGTTGAAACAAACAATATGTTTCACATAATAATTTCCGATCAATGGTTGCAATAATGGTAAAGATGAAGTAATATATATATGTATATATATTTAACATGATAGTTTTAATTGAATGATGAATGTGATTTAAAGTAATTAGTACTGAGTGATATGAGCATAGTAGAGTAACATACACTCAATATAAATTCAAAGACAATGATGTAATGACTTATCTTGAAAGTTTGTAATGGTGAGATGAAGTTGGCTGAGCTTGCGGTGAAGATTGCAGACTTAGAGAAAGAAATTGCAGCAAAGTCAGCGGAACTATCCCTTTTGACAAGTCAAAGAATTCCATCATGGTGTCCTTATCCACCAGCGGTGGCTCCTCCTCCGTGGAAACCTTTGGTGGCTTATTGAATTAGGCTATTCACACTTTAGTTTATTTTTCTAGTAGGCAACTCTGTTGGGATGTAACATAAATCTAATGTGTTGCTACATGTTTTGAGACTCTCTAGTTATAAAGACTTTTTTTTTTTTTTTGTCCATGTAATAGGAAGGAAAAAAAAAATCTCCTAGTAGTAGGTGCTGTTACTATTCATGTATGTGAAACTATTCAGCTAAAGAAAAACTTACTTAGTTGTGACTTGTTCAGCTATAAGTGTTGTTATCAAAAGTCCATTCAATTGTAGGTACCAATATTACATGCAAAAGAAGGACTAGTTAACTATGGACATTGTTTTGCAAAAGGTTCATGCCTAAAAGAAATTTTTCTGCATAAAGGGATTTTTCTGCATAAAAGGAATTTCTCTGCATAAATGAATTTTCTGCATAAAAACACTTTCTGCATAAATGAATTTTCTGCATATAGAAATTTTTCTGCATAAAGGAATTTTTTCTACATAAAGAAATTTCTGCATAAATGAATTTTTCTGCATAAAGAAAATTTTCTGCATAAAGGAATTTTTCTGCACAAAGAAAATTTTCTGCATTAAGGAATTTTTCTGCATAAATGAATTTTCTGCATAAATGAATTTTCTGCTTAAAAGCACTTTCTGCATAAATGAATTTTCTGCATAAATGAATTTTTCTGCATAAAGAAATATTTCTGCATAAAGGAATTTTTTCTGCATAAATGAATTTTTCTGCATAAAGAAGTTTCTGCATAAAAGAATTTTTTGCATAAAAGCACTTTCTGCATAAAAGAATTTTTTGCATAAATGAATTTTCTGCATAAAGAAATTTCTGCATAAAGAAGTTTCTGCATAAATGAATTTTCTGCATAAAAGCACTTTCTGCATAAATGAATTTTCTGCATAAAAGAATTTTCTGCATAAATGAATTTTTCTGCATAAAGAAATTTTTCTGTATTAAGGAATTTTTTCTGCATAAAGAAAATTTTCTGCATAAATGGGTTGCCCATTGTTACTTTCTTATGCATGCAAAAGATCATTCAATTGTAAGCACTAATATCACACGCGAAGGGAAAACTAGTCAACCATGGACATTGTTTTGAAAAAGGTTCAGGCCTTAAGAAACTTTCTGCATAAAAAGGGTTATCCATTGTCACTTTTTTATGTGTGCACATATCTTTCTCACTGTTCATGTGAGGATATTGCATTGTACATAGCAAGAAACACCTCCAGCCATAGCTATAGTGCCCATTTTCTTTGCAAGAATGACTTTTTGAGCCAAAAAGGGGGGGAAAAATGTTTTGTGACAAAATAGTGTTCGTTCTCCTATGTATATGTATATACATGTATACTAACATATGTATACGCATCATTACCCTTTTCTTTTAGCCTGTAAATATTGTACTTCTCATAGCAAAGGACACCTCCAGCTGTAGCTACTGGTTTCCCTTTTTTTTTTTTTTTTTTTTTTTTTTTTGCATAAAACCATTTTTGAGCCAAAGGCAGAGTAAAAAGTTTGGTGATTTTGAAAGAAAATAAATAGTGCCCATTTTTGTATGCATGTATATAAACATACATATGTGCATTGTTATCTTTTTCTTTTTGACTAACCATGCGTAAATATTGTATTGTTCACCTTGAGGACGCCCTTTTTTTTTTTTTTTTTTTTTTTAATTTTGTTTCTTTTTTGAAGGAAAGAAAATAGAGTGTTCACTTATATATTCATACGTATATATATATATATAGATATGTATGTATACTTATATATACATAGTGTTAGCTTTGTAGAGGCTACAGCAAGATAGCAAGGCAATGGAGGCTGCTCTTCTAAAATTTGGCATCAAGTGCAGCTGTAGAGTGCTAACTTTGTACCGCCGGGCTAACATCATGTTGACTTGCTTCTTGTAAGCTATTAAGCAACCTCGAGGGCATGATAGACTTTCACTATGGTTGGCTCCCCAGCAGAGTCGCCAAAATGTTGAGGGGAAAATTTTTGATGTTCCCAAATAGAATATGGGGTAGCCAAGTCGAAACTCGACGATGGGCTCTCGAAATAAAGCCCAAAGGCTTTCGATGTCGTGTAAGCCCGCCCAAGCAAGAGATAGAGGCTGCACCTTGACAAGAAAACAACAACAAAGCACAATAAACATATTATTGTTGTTAGTTTGTTATATTATTAGTCATTTTTACAAAATCATAGTTCAAATAAGTCCTCCAGCGATAAAGGTGAAATTGCACTTAAAAGTTCAGAAGTTAATAATTAAATAAATTTATGAAAGTATTCACTCCTGGAGGTCTTTGTGTGTTTCGGTTAGGGGAATTTATAGTACTTTCAGCCATCATTACATCAATGTGAGGAAAAAATTCAATTGTTACAAATACATTATATCCTTTATTAAAATAATAATAAATAAGGATTAAAAACTTCATAGTTACAAATAAAAGAGGAAAATAGGATGGAATGAAGGGAGAGAAAGAGTGTCCAGCCGTGTGCATAGGTTGGTTAAGTTTGTCCCCTTTCATCATGCACTTAAATGACTTTCCCCATGTAATGCTCTTTTATTTTTTTGTCAAACATGAGTGATATTATCTTTCATAAGAATAGCTTTAAATATTAGAAATGTATGTCTTTAATGAGAATGATTTTTAATATGAAATCTTTGTGCCTTTTAAGAGAAAGGCCTTAATATTGATGTTCATATGCCTTCCATGAGAAAGGGCTTTTGTAATGTGTTCTTGGAAGAGTATTTGATATGTTTTTAAGATGTGTGGAGATGGTAAAAAACATATATATGCATATATATATATATATATGTATGTATGTATATTGTGAGATATAGTGTTTGTAATATGTATTGGAATTATATGTAGATACTTTGTTGGACATGGATCTTGAAGATTTATGAGAAGTATGTATGGGTATTTTGTGAGGAATGTGTTTTGGGCAGTAAAAATGATGAAGTTTCAGAATAGTGGAGTTTGGGAAATATGAGCAATGGATAATGGTATGTTGTAATATGTGTGTTATGTTGTTATCTATGAAGAGGGACTTTGTAAGAGAGATGGGGAAGTAGGAAAGTGTGTATGTGGCCGCAAAAATGAGTGAAGTTTCAGAACCAAGGTGTGAGAGAGAGGGATGGATGGTGTGTTTAGTGTGTAGCTTGGTCCTCTTTATATAGAGCCAAGCATGTAACTAGATTAGAACTAGTTGAAGGGAAAATTAGCAAATAAGAAAAAAATCTTTGACAAAGTAAATGGTTTTGTTTTTTAACCAAAAGAAGAAAGTTTGAGACTTTAATATTGGTGACACAGCTGGATGATGTCATGAAGATGACATCCTTTGCTTGGAGGAAAATATTTGGCATTAAATTCATGGTTTGGCCAAAAAAGGTAAGACAAGCTTTATCCTATTTCTGGTATCACAGCTGGAGCCACTGCAGAAAGTGCTGGAGCTGTTACAGCTTCTGTAGAAGCTGTTTCTGCAAAAATTGTTTTTGCAAAAGCTTCCGCTGGAGCTGTTTGTAGTTTTTGTTGGAGTTGTTTTGCAAAACAGTTTCTGCTGGAGTTTTTTACAGCATCCGTTGGAGCTGCTGTTGGTATATTTGGCTAAGTTTCTTCTTTTGAAAAATTATATGCTTAAGCCACATATAATTTTGGTAAGTAATAGACTAGTTGATTGATTTTTGATGAAGTTTTAGAGATGTAATTATGGTCTTTTATATTTTAACCAAATCTTGGAGAGTAAAGATAGCATTTAATGCTAGATATGAGATACTAATATATACTTAGCCATGTGCTTGGAATTGATTTATATGAAAATAATAATATAATTAATATGGAATGATATAATTATATTTTAAAACTTATATTATATGATGGACATTAATTTTGTAAAGAGCATGGGGAGTTTTATCATTTTAAGTGTTATGTGATATAAGAGACTTACCAAATGTTACCTATTGCACACTGACCCATCAGAGTTCAGGGAATTGGGGAAGACATGCCAAGTAACATGCTTTCCTTTATCAACTTTGAACCACTGGAGTTTTACTGAATATACTTCTTGGCCCTCCAAACCACAACTCCCAAAATTCCCCCAATGAAACTCGTGAGCTTAGATCATGAGACAAAAATGAGATGACGTGCTGTGAGCTTGAACCATGGGATTTGACGCCTATTTTGTGTAAATATAGGCTCTTTTGGGCTTTAGAAGAGATTTTTCCAAAATCCATGATAGTGCCGACGTGGTGCGGGTTGCCAATGAAATGAAGTCGCGTGGTGTAAAAAATTTGTCCTTAACAGGGTTCAATCCCTCTGCTTACACCAAAAATCGATTAGTATTTTGGTTTAACGATAAAAATCTATTATCATAAGTGGACGCCGCAGATTGAAACCCTCTAAAAAAAAGTGTCATGGACTCATAGAGCATAAAAAATCACTCATTTGACAACAAGACCCAAATACCCTTTTCTAAAGTTATTTCCTCTTTTTTCCCTTTACCAACATTTTTAACTTGGTTATGGACGTTACTTTTCCAAATGTACAAAACAACCACCCACATGCCCCAAATTTCAAAACCATGCCAAATTGTCAAGCTTTTTCACTTCCCAAATTCAACCCAGTCACCAAAATAACCCAAATACAGCCAAAAACAAAGGAAGAAAAAGTAGAAAAAAAGGTAGAGAGAGAAAGGGGAGGCCGACAGCTACAAGTGGTGGTGGTGGCCCGATGAGCAACCACTACCAAATAGGTATTTATCGTTTAGCTATAGGGGTAGGGCCAGTTGCTTACGTATAGCTATAGGGGTAGGCACATGTAAAGACTTCAATATGATGCTTGCTGATGTATTTGGCTCTAGACAAAGACTATAGGAAAATAATATGTTCACAATATTTTCATAATAAATTTTAAGTGACAGGTTTTTAAGGTTGGTGGGGGCAAAAAAGTATTAAATTTTTAAATGTTATTTTTATTTTATTATTTTATTTTCAAATGCAAAATTACTTATTAATTTTTTGGAATTTTGTTCTATTAACATTTGTTTTTAAATTGGTAACATGATAGGACCAATCCACTTATTTTTTTTTTTTAAAAAAAACTACCATCCACAAAACAATGTGCTTACAATATTCTTCCTTTTATTTATTTATTTTTTATTTTATTTTTTTGCAGACTTTGCCTTTGTCTTTCTACAACTTCCCCTTTTTATTTCTACAGACTTTGCCTTCTTCTTTCTACAACTTTCCTTTGTTGTACTCAAATATTTCTTTAATAGAATAAAACATATTTCACATTAAAAGAAATTATATTTACATTGTATTTGTAATGTAAATTTACATTGTAGATACAGAAAAGTGGTAAATTTTGTACACATTTTCAAATAACATTTGCCATTTTTTGTGTACCAACTCAACTGTCGTAAAAAAATGTTATGAACTTTTATGTGTATGTAGCTTTTTTTTGAGAAGTACAACATTCATTGTGTTAAGTTTTTATTAGTTCTAATTTAAACCCATCATTGAAATGACTTTTTTGTCTATTAATAACAGTTAGTAATAACCTACTACTTAAGATTTATTGTAAAAATATTTTAGATGTAGCATTTATTTTTTTATTTTTTTATTCAATAAAAAATTATTATTTTATTTATTGAATAATATTTGGTCATAGTTTAATACTATCCCTTTGAAGTAAGTCACAACCTCATTTAGTCTACTTTTACCACCGCGCACTCTTAGTGCAGTGGTCACTCTATAAGTATAAGTGCTTGTGAGGTGTGGGGGACAAGAGCCGGAGTTTAAGTCTCCAGGAGAGAGCTTCACACACATATACACTTAGATTAGGCTAGAGTAGAAATTCTATCTTTACATCCAAAAAAAAAAAGAAAAAAAAATTGGAAGTCTTTTGACTGCCTCATTTGCCTAGAGCCCGCCCTAGATACTTGTTCCCATTGACAACCAATATATTACGTTTAATTTAAGTAGTTGTGGGAAGAGACCTGGAATAGACGAGGCTGCTTCATTGGCCTCTCATTTAAAATTTCAGTAATGAGCCAACAATATTGAATATTCCTCCACACGTGATTTTCTTCCAATAAGATTGTTGTTTGTATTTTGAAAAGGTATGGCTGCTTCCTACTATGTTTCTTACTTGATTCATTGCTACGATGCTTCCTTATAGTGAAAGAGTGGACACCCCACTTCAACTTTATTTACACACACTCTGCTATTGACTGGAAGATGTGTTAAGAGTATACACAGAGATCAACAGAGTATTGCTAAGAACAAGATTCAAATGCTTGATGTCAACGGCTAGTTCACAACGGCTACTTCAAATATTCACCAGAACAGTGTCATTCTATTTCAACGTTTTCAACCCAAAAAGCCCGTTTTGAAGAAAGCTGAACCACAAAGCCCGTTTGGTTAGGTATAAAACGTAACTTTTTGGAAAAAGTTGTGTTTTGGGTTTGTGAAGAGAACGCACAAAGCAAAAAAGGAGCTCAGATGTGCATTTTGGAAAAAGCCCGTGCACGTTGATTTATATCCATTGGACTCACAGGGCAATTACCAAATTACCCTTCAATAAACTTTGCCTCTTTTCTCTTCTCCCTCATATTCTTGCTCCTCTGTTACAGGCCAATACCAGTCAAGAAAGTATCAACCAAATACAAACACAGCACCACCCAACTATCACCAGTCTACCACCACAATCCATTTCAACATTTAATAATCCAAACACAAAATCAACAAAATCAAACCAAAAATAACTCAAAATCAACACAAAATAACTTAAAATCAACTCAAACCCCATTGGAAAACCCATCCCAAACCCAACTCAAAATCAACCCAAAACAAAATCAACTCAAAATCAAACCCAAAATCCAAAGAAAATCAACTCAAAATTAAACCATTAATTGAAAACTCATAACCCAAACCCAAAATCAAAATCAAATACAAACCCAATGTTTCAATCATCTTCATCTTCTTCATCATCATATTCTCTCTTCCTTGTAGCTTTCGAATTGTCAAAAAAAAAAAAAAAGAACTCTACCGTGGAACGTTCTGGAGGAAGTGGAAGGGAAAAAGGGGAAAGAAGGAAAAAAGAAAAAGAAAAGTGGAATGTTCTGGAGGAAGTGGTAGGGAAAAGGGGGAAAGAAGGAAAACAAAAAAAAGAAAAAGAAAAAAGAAAAAAGAGAAGGGTACGTGTGTGGAGGAGAAAAAAGAAGGAAAAAAAAAAGAAAAAAAAGAAGGAAATACGGATGGAAAAAAAAAATAAAGAAATAAGGGAAAAATAAAATAAAGAATGAGGAATTAAAATTGAGAAATGCTACCATAATATTTTCACAATAAATCTTAAGTGGTAGGTTATTATTAGTTAATATTGGTGAGAAAAAAAATAATTTTTTTTAGAAACTTTGAAACTTCTTTTTAGAATAATTTTTTAGAAGGTATTTTCACAATACTTTATATATACATTGTCATTTTTGGTAATTTATCACTCAAACCGCTACTTTTATAAGTGCTAGCCAAATACTCATTTTTTTCAAAAAGCATTTTTTAATAACTTTTACTAAAAACTCAGCTTTTTGAAAAAATACTTTTTCATTATGCACTTTTTAAAAACTCCACTTTTTTAAAAAGCCTAGTTTCAAAAAGTTGAACCAAACTCACCTAACTCATTGATACGCTGCGTTTCATATAGCTGTTGTTGGTCAGTTAGCTCAGTTCATTAGGTAGTATATGGTAGTTGTTTTAGTTCCTAATTTCACTCCACATTTCACGGATCAATCCCGTGATTTCAGGGATCTCTGATTAGGCAGTAATTGATTTTCTAGTATTATATATATATTATACATCAGTGTAATGAATGAGAGTGTGGTATTATTCCAGAAAATTCCAATTCTCTCTTTGTCTCTCTTAAACTTCTTCTCTCTAATTTCCTCTCTTTCTTCTTGGTAATTTACCACTCAAACCGCCACTTTTATAAGTGCTAGCCATACACTCATCTTTTTCAAAAAAACATTTTTTAACAGCTTTTACTAAACATTCAGCTTTTGAAAAAACACTTTTTTATTAAGTACTTTTTGAAAACTCCACTTTTTGAAAAAGCCTAGTTTCAAAAAGTTAAACCAAACTCACCTAACTCATTGATACGCTGCATTTCATATAGTTGTTGTTGGTTAGTTAGCTCAGTTCATTAGGTAGTTGATGGTAGTTGTTTTAGTTCCTAATTTCACTCCACATTTCACTGATCAATCTCGTGATTTTAGGGATCTCTGATTAGGCAGTTATTGATTCTCTGGTATTACACACACACACACACACACATATATATATATTGTACATCAGTGTAATGAATGGGAGTGTGGTATTATTCCAGAAAATTCCAATTCTCTCTTCGTCTCTCTCAAACTTCTTCTCTCTAATTTCCTCTCTTTCTCTTTGAGTGTTTTACTAGAAAACTTCCATTGTTGAAGCATTTTCAAGCTTAGTACAAAGCTTTTCAAGATGGTCACTGACTGAGGCCACTTGCAAATATATATACATATATTTTTTTTTGGCTGAATAGGCTGCGTGCAAATTGATTAAGTAGAAAAAATTATTACCCTCTGTCTCACTTTTCTCCTCCGGTTGATTTCTCTCTCTCTCTCTCTCGCTCTCTTCCTATCAACCAAGATCTACTCCTTCACAGACGACCCAAGTCAACTTTAGAGAGAGAGCTCCGATCTATGAGCTTCTATCTCAAAGATAAATTTGCTCTAATCTGTAAGTCTTAGTATCAATATCCTTCATGCATGTGATTGCAAGCAGACGATGCATAAATGCACCAGTGCTTTGTGCTCAGTTTGTCACTAACAAACAGTCAAACACTCCATCTAGGTCCAGTGCTCTGTTTTCTTCTTCCCTAACCTTTCGTGCATCAATTCTTTAAAACTAGTTGAATAGTTTTTTTTTAATAGCAATTCTATGGGCACAAAAAACGCCTCCTCCTCCTTATGTTTTCCTTCTTCTTCTTCTTCTTCTTCTTCTTCTATTGTGCCTGGATGGAGGTATGAATACCACGTCTTTATCAATTTTAGAGGCTCCGACACGCGCAAAAAATTTACAAGCCATCTATACGAAGCATTGAGACGGAATGGCATAACCACATTTAAGGATGATGAAAGTCTCGAGAGAGGAGAATTCATCTCCCCAGAACTCATGAGAGCAATTGAAGAATCAAGATTTGCTGTCATCATTTTCTCTAAAAACTACGCTTCGTCAAGTTGGTGCTTGACTGAACTAGTAAAGATTGTTGAGTGCATGGACAAGAAGAAGTTGACAGTTTTGCCTGTTTTTTATGATGTGGATCCTAGTGATGTGCGCAAATTGAGGGGAACTTTTGCAGAAGCTTTTGCAAAACATCTCAACGATAACAATGAGAATGTGCAAACATGGAAAGATGTTGTGACAAAAGTTGCTGGTATCTCTGGATGGGATTTACGGGATGAGTAAGATTTTTTTTTTTTTTTTTTTTTTGTTTACCATTTTTCCTGATATTATTTATAGTTACTTTCTGTTGAATGTTTTTAAGACAAAAATATCATTTTAGTCTCTAGATTTTGAGTTTATTGTTAATTTGGTCCATATATTTTGGTAGCAAACAGTTTGGCCTTTGTTATTATTAAATTGTAGTCAATTTGGTCTTTAACGTCAAATCACAACTTTTCTTACATTTTCTTTCACTTTCTTGGTAACCAAACATCAAGACACAATTCAAATTTACCAATCTCTAACTTTGATAAATACATGTATCAACTTAGCAATTAAAAAAAAACCTAGATATGGACTGACTATAAATTAAAAATAACAAGGATCAAATTGACTTACAGTTGAAAAAAAAAAAAAAAAAAAAAAAAAAAGGAACCAATTTGACTGTTTCCAAAATGTAGAAACTAATTCAAATCGACTATTATCAAAATTTAGGGACCAAATTAACAATAGTCCCAAAACATAGACACCAAAATAGTATTTATTTCGACTATTTTTAACTAACATAAAAATTGAGAGATACACTATTAAGAAATACTATTGTACTTCATTAAAAAAAAAAATGCTTATGTGAAGTTGAAAAATCTCATTATTTTATTTATTTATTTTTAAACCTCATGAAATGTAGTGTTTCTATTTTATGAAACTTGATCATTTTGAGAAAAATTCCCATGTCTTTAATTTTTTGAGGTTGGAAATTATGAATTATATGTGACACGTTTTAATTTAAATTTTCTTGAATTGTAGGGGCATTGAAAATTATGGAACATAAGATTGAAAAAAAAAAGTTATTTGAGAAATATTTTTTGAGACTCATAAAAGAGTAGATGATAAATTTCAACTATGTTAATCCTCTTGAGAATTAAAAATAAAAAATTATTTTTGGCCTGAGTGTGAAAAAAGTAGAATTATGAAAAAACAACATTCCTATTGTTAAGTGAGAACAATGAGGTTGGTTTTTCTAATGTATGATGGAGATACAATAATAAAGCAATTTAATTTAATATTATCTTTTGTGCCAAGGTACTCAAGTAGACACTTAAATTTGTGCTTGAAAAAAATTTGAGAATGTGTAGACCTTCATATTATACAATTGTGGTATAATGATGCCAAGTTTTGTAAAATTATTTAGTCCCTTATTCTTGTGAAATTGTGAACATTTTTGTTGTTCCTAAAAGTGGTTCCTAGTAATTAGAGACTATTAACTAGGTGTGTTCACCAAACCGCTCAAACAACACGACCACACCCAAAATGACTAAAACTGCCCATCAAATGGAATAATTACAACGCACTGCAAGTGGAAATTAATTGCACTGCACCAGACTATGTGATGCGATGTGCGTTTTATGATAATAAACCGCACACAACTACAATGCACTACACCGTACCCCCACATATATATATATATATATATATATATATATATATATATATATATATATATATATATATATATATATATTACGTTAAATATATATATTAAAATTTTAATATTATATGAATTAAGTGGCCAACCCAGCATTAGCGCATTCATGTTTCACGTTAAAAACGACTTCGTTTTGATTAAATACAAAATCAAAAGTTCAAAATCTCATTCATTTCTCCTTCTCACACTCTCACCATTTTCTCCCGAAACACTTTCAGTAGTCATGACTAGTGTATATGGTACACTATTATGGACCTTATGGTTGTTGTTTGTTAAGCATTTTTGTGTTACATGTTATATTTGTTGAACATGTATAATTGTCTGTGGTACTTTTTGTTTACTGTCAATTTGTCTTGGATTTTTTTTTGTCTTGAATATATTTGTATTACTTTTTTTGTTACACAAGTTTTATATTTCTTTGACACTTGTTGTCATATTGTTGTGGTTATTAATCGTAAACTAATAATTAACCTTGACATCTTGAAAAATGTACTATCCTAAAACCAACCAAACCGCATATTGTACACTGCACATGTGATTGTAAAATTGAGGTGCGGTGCAAACCGTACAATGATGGTCTTTGCCAAACTGCATCGCAAAGTGTTGTGCTAAAAATGACCCAAAACTGCATCGAACACCCCTACTACAACCTAGATGCTAATAGATTTACATCTCTTGCCATATGTATATGAGTTGAGAAATGATGAAAAAATAATAAGAAGTTCACAAATAGTTATCCACAAAGGGCAGGAGTGATTTAAAAAAAGTTGAGCATAAAAAAAAAAAGTTAGTGGTACAAAAATTATAAATTTTTTTGCAATTGTTAATACCATTATAATCTAGACCTTTTTTGGCAAGTTGTGTATGAGAAGAAAAACTCTCTAGCTATAACCATATGTCTAAATGAACATCGAGGAGAAAAAGAAGAATAAACTGTCTATAAGGACACCTTACATAGGATTGGAGATCCCAAGAACTAAGTTCAAAGGGAAAAATGAATCATAGAATAGTTTGAATAATATGCACTTAATTTAGTTTTTAAGTACAAGTACTCTTTGTCACTCCTTATGGTGTAAGTGTTGTATCTTGTAACATAATAAAGGATGAGTTTTTCTATTAAAATGAAAAAACTCTTAATGTGCTCTATAGCTCTTATGAATGGGATCTTAGAGTTACGAGAGTATCCTTGATAGATCTACTTAAGTGAGCATGGAAATGAGGCTGCTTCTTATGAAAGCTAGAATCAAGCACAAGGTTGTAATGTGCGGGCTTAGAAGCTCATGGCAGAATATTGAAATATTATGTGTGTGATGAAATGTCTTAATATCACTATTGGCTTTAAAATAACATTGTTGAAGCACTAAGTGAGGTTTCAAGTCTGATGCTCTCATTATGCATATTATTCTATCTTAAGTCTTGACCTAGAAAATTTGTATATATATTTTACATACATTTTTATAAAAGTAAGTGGAGGACTATTGGAATATTTTTATAAAAATTATTAAATAATCCGAATTAAATGGCCAATTAAGAGAAAAAAATAAGATCACCTTTTTATTGATGGACTTTACGTTTTCTTTCCTATTCTTAAATTGAAATATAAATACTAATTAACTAATTATATTCTTTTTTATATCAATTATGAGTTGAACGTTGGCATTAGTGACTTTAAAATCTGTCCTTGTCAAACATATTCTTGCCCAACGTTTTATACTCTTTTTGGATTAAGGGGGAGTAGAGGGGAAGGAGGGGGAATGATTTAATTTACCATGTTTGGATGTTTGTTTTATGACTGATTAATGGTTAATACTGATTATATCTTAGAATTCGTATCCACAAATAACAAGTTCTAATGTTCTATACATGAATAACGTTACTAATATTTATATGACTTTTTACTGTTTTGACTTGTGAGATAGTCAGAGGCAGAGCAATTGAAAAGAGGAACCCGTTCAATTATGGTGTGCTTTAGTGTTAGAACTCCTTTCCCTCTCCCTTATGTGTGTGTGTGTTTGTTTCTCAAAAAGAGGAATGGGTAATTGTCCCAAATTGCTTAAGAGAGGGTGTTGTGTGTAATATAACTTACCCCACCCTCCCTTAAAAGTTACCATGGCTTTTAAGTGGAGTTGTGGTGTGCCTTTGTGTTAGAACCCCTTTCCCTCTCTCTTATGTGTGTGTGTGTGTGTTTGTTTCTCAAAAAAAAAAAAAAAAAAAAAAAAAAAAAAAAAAAAAAAAAAAAAAAAAGAGGAAAAACGGGAAGTCATTTATAAACTCATTATAAAGAATTTTAAATGGAATAGGTTCATTACAATATAATAAAAGGATCCCAGGCCCGGCCATAGGTGTTGAAAAGAGAGAAAAATATTGGTTTTTGTTATTGATTTTTCACACAACATCAAATTGTTAAAATTCTTGCTCAGTCAATATTCTCTTCTTTTGAAATAATATTATTGTTGAGTACTTCTTATCCTATAAGTGGTATAAGTTTGTAAGGATAATTATACTTTAATTGTATCGTGGGGTGGCACGCATAATTGCTAGTCTACTAGATGGTGTGTATTGTCTCAAAAGAACCACCTAGTCCGCATCTTAACTCCACCACCTCAAACTCATGAAATTGACAATATTTTATTTTTCTTGTTATAAGATATTATGATGCACACCAACTAGCTAATATCTTTTTTATTTGTTCTCTAATTAGTGAAATATCACTGTCTAAATAATTATTCTATAAATTGTGCGATGTAATTTATATATTAATTTATGTTCTTAGTAACAACACTTTCTTTACTTGGCCACATGACAACTTTCTTTGTCCCCTATAGAATTGGACTTTGGTTTTATTTTAGGAGTATTATTTTGAGAGAAGAATTGGACTTTGGTTGAAGAACATAAGTCCAAATCTTCTGTCTCACTTTTCATCTTGCACTCTATACTAGACTAATAAAAACTTGCCACATGATCACCTAATAAATTAAATACTACAATTAATTAATAATGGTAGTATTAATAAGTCAATAATGGTAGTATTTAATTAATTAGGTGAAGATGTGACGAGTTTTTATTTGTGGAATATAGAGTGGAGCAGGAAAAGTGGGATAGAAGATTTGGACTCGAAGAACATTGCATGTGTAGTTTGTGCCATGTATATATTATATTATACACTTTTAGAGTTCCCCTTTTGCTAATTAACAAAGCTAAGATTGTACTTTTGCTGAATGTTTCATCCCTAAACTAGCTCTGCCTCATCAAATTACTGTTCTGTCGTATTCTTTGCAGGAGTGAAGCAACCGTTATCCAAAAAATCATTCAAAGGATATCTCTTGAATTGGATCATAAATTCTCAATTGTTTTCGAGCACCTTGTTGGAATGGACTCCCGTGTGAAGGAAATGTTGGATTTATGCACGCGTGAAGGGTTGGACTATGTCCACTTTGTTGGGATTTGTGGGATGGGTGGAATTGGCAAAACAACTCTTGCCCGAGAAATTTATGGTAGAATTTATAGTGACTTTGAAGCGTGGTGCTTTCTTGAAAATGTCAGAGAAGATGCCAAAAGTAAAGGTTTAGTTTCTTTGCAAAAAATACTTCTTTCTAAGATCTTCATAGGAACTGAAATAATTATACATGATATTTATGAAGGAATTAATGTCATAGGCACTAGACTACGCAATAAAAAAGTTCTTATTGTTCTTGATGATGTGAATGAGGAAAAACAACTAGAAGCATTAGCAGGGAATGGTGGTTGGTTTGGTCCAGGGAGTATAATCATTGCAACAGGTAGAGATAGACATCTGTTGAGAAGGCACGGAGTGAAACATATATATGAAGCTAAGGAGCTTAATGAAGTTGAAGCTTTGAAGCTTTTTAGTTGGAAGGCTTTCAAGAAACCTCATCTTGAAGAAAATTATGTGGATTTGTCTATGGATTTTGTGAGATATGCTAAAGGCCTTCCTTTAGCTCTTGGAGTTTTAGGTTCTTCACTGTTTGGTAGAAAACTTGATGCATGGAGAAGTGCTCGAGATAAACTAGAAGCAAAACCTAATAGAGGCATTATGGAAATACTTCAAATAAGTTTAGTTGGGCTAGAGGATACACAGAGAGAATTGTTTTTAGATATTGCATGTTTCTTTAAGGGAGAGCAAGTATATTGCGTAAGAGATACTTTAGAAAGTTTAGGTCACTATCCTGACTACGATATTTATGTTCTTATGGACAAATCTCTCATAACCATAGCATCAAATGGAACTTTGTCAATGCATGATTTGCTACAAGAAATGGGTCAAGACATTGTTCGTTGTGAATCCCCTAAAGAGCCTGGTAAACGTAGTAGGTTATGGTGTTACAAGGATGTCTTGTATGTATTGAAAAATAATACTGTAAGTTGACAAGTCTAAACTTGAACTTTGAGAAGTATATATATTATTTCAAATTCTATCAAGATTTTTCCTAATTTTATTGTTCTTGGTTTCTAGGGAACAGAGTTTGTTGAAGGTATAGTCCTAAAGATACCTGTGGATACAAATGAACCCTTAAGTGCTGAAGTCTTCTCAAAGATGAAAAATTTGAGATTTCTTAAAATTGGTTATGCAGAACCTCAACAAGGCCATAATAGAGGTCACGTCCAACTTCCACAAGGCCTCATTTATCTTTCTAATGAGTTACGCATAATAGATTGGCATGGATATCCTTTAAAATCCATGCCAACCAATTTCCAACCAATTAAACTTGTTGAATTAAGAATGCATTGCAGTGGCATTAAAAAATTATGGAAAGGAATTTTGGTAAGATTTTCACTTATGCTAATTTATATTTCCTTCCTTTTTATTAAGGCTTGAGTTTGTCTAATTATTTATTGGTTTATAACAGATTTTAAATGAGTTAAAACTCATTGACTTGAGTGACTCTCAAAAGTTAATTGAGATCCCGGACCTTAGTGGATCCTTAAAGCTTGAGAAATTAATTCTTCGATGTTGTACAAGACTATGGAAGATTCATGCATCTGTTGGAGATCTCAAAAAGCTTATCCAATTGGATCTGAATGGTTGCAAAAACCTTTCAAGTCTTCCTAATACAATTTGTAGTTTGATGTCTCTAAAAACTCTCAATTTATGTGACTGCTCAAGACTTGTGAAATTGCCAGAGAACCTTGGAAATCTTGAAGGCCTAGAGGAGCTAAATGTGAGTGGAACTGCTATAGGGCTATCTTTGTCCTTCACTGGCTTAAAAAATCTCAAAAAACTATCTATTGGTGGATGTGCTTTTCCATTATCTAAACCATCCAAAAAGCTCCTCAATTTTCTTTTATTCCAGAGGAGTCCAGATCCCGTGGGCATGTTAACGCGTACTTTATCAAGCTTATCCTCTTTGACAGATCTTAATCTAAGTTATTGCAATCTTCGGACAGTCCCTGATGCTATTGGCTGCTGTTTGTCGTCTTTAAATCATTTAAATCTAAGGGGAAATAAGTTTGATTGCCTTCCTAAAAGTATCATTCGATTGTCAAATCTGGAGACTCTTTTTTTGAGTGATTGCAAGGATCTACGATTACTGTCGGAGCTTCCATCAAATATTAAGTATTTAGAGGCAGAAGGTTGTACCTCGCTGGAAACATTACCTTTTACACCAGAAGATGTTTTTAGTCCCCATCTCTATCTTATTAACTGTGTCAAATTGATCGAGAATCAAAGTTTCAGTGACATGTTCTCAGCAATGCTGGCACGTTACATTCAGGTATCTCTCTCTCTCTCTCTCTCTCTCTCTCTCTCTCGTGAAGTTCTAAACATCTTGATTTGTGTGTTTCAGAGTCCTTACGATTTAAGTTACCAAAATTTTATCATACCCGGAAGTGAAATTCCGAAATGGTTTAGCCATCAAAGTGAGGGGACTTTTTTGAATCTACAAGGGCCTTCAGGTATTACGGGATTCGCTGTGTGTGCTGTTTTTGTAATCCGCCCCCATCTTTCACTTCACCTACCTCCCTCAGAATTTTATAGAGCTACACATTGGATTGATCTTTTGTATTTTGTGGATGGATCTCAAATTTTAGTAAACTTCCCGGTTGGTCTTTCTGAACAATTTGGTAAGATTGATTCATGCCACCTTTGGATAAGATATTTTCCTCTCAAAAGGAAAAGGGGCAAGGAATTGAGTCAAATCGATGCTAATCGATTCAGTCAGATTAAACTTGAAATAAAACCTGACGGTCCAGGCTTGGTGGTGACGAAATGGGGAGCCCGTTTGGTATACGAGCAAGACATTGAAGACCTCAAAAAAAACATGCTTGGGTCCAGCAGCCGCAGCATCACTCCTTATGAGGATAATTTAGACGATTCAGCAAAGGATACCAAAATTAAGTGAAGTCGTGATGACTTTGAAGGAGATGGGGCAGGACCTAGTGGAGAAGGTACCTCTAATGAAGTAGACGAGCCACAACCAAAGTGGATACATGCAACACCCTAATCTAATTGAAAATTGGATTGGGAATTTATGCACACAAGGACAAGGCGACTCTAATTGTGAGGAAGAGGAATGCTAGTGACAATGGTAGCATTGATGACTCTGCAAGATTCTATCTTTGATTTTTTGTAAGTCATCATATTTCTCTCTCTTACTGATCTTGTTTGTTTGTAGTTGTATTTTTAATTGTTTATTGTTATTTAAAAATTCATTGGCTTTAGCTTGCATATCTTTTTCTTTTTAACCTGTGACAAGGCCATACAAGGGTCATATGAGTTTAAGTAATTGGGTTCGGTTAATGTATGCCCTTATTTATTTAGTAATCTATTTTAGGAAATTTTTTTATAGAAAATTTTCAATTTTTAATAAAGAGTGTCCTAAAATGGATTACTAAAGTATGCCCTAAGAAGTTTTCTAAAATGGTTTATTAATGTATAACATATGCTTAGTAAAACCTTAAGTAATTTGTGATTCCTCTTTCTGCTAGTTGCCTTATATTGGGTATGAGGAAGTTTTTGGACTTTGTTGGAATGGAGAAACTGTGTCATACTCACATTGCTTGCTGACGAGAAAACATGTACATCTATTGTATGATAGTCATTTTTGTTCAATTGTGTTGAAGGGTAAATTCGGCACTCTTGTTGCTCCTTTTAAAAAAAAAAAATTAATTACTACAATTTTATTCTGATATTTCAAATATCTATTGTGAACCTATCTGCTCTGTTCCTCCTGTTCTGTTGGTTGTGGCCATTCTATTAGGAACCTTCTCACTGTAGCATGATGGATATCTGTTTATCCATATTGTCCAGAGGATAGCACTACTTTAAGTTCAAGTGACATTCCATGAACATGGTCAGCTTTATAATCCTCTAAGATCATCTTCAGCCATTGATGTACAGATGGAATTGAGTCCGCTCTGATATTCGAGGGTGAAGCAAACCACAATGCCCTTGCAAATGGATATTTGGTAAATAAGTGGCCCAATGTTTCTTCTCCTTCTTCACACATTACACATCTTGAATTGACAATAATTTTTCTTTTAACAAGTTCAGTCCTAATGGCGGAGCCCCATTGTGTAAAAGTCACCATCTTTCTCGCTCTAGAGAATCTTGCTTGTTCATAGCTGTATATTTATATTTTCTTTTTAAATTCATTGGCATTTGCTTGCATTTTTCTCTTTTTAATCAGTGACAAGGGCCATTTTATTGGACTTTGTTGGTGAGGACAAATTGTCGCGCTGATAGCAGACAAGAAGATAGGTGCAACTGGTCGTGTGCTCATCATTTTAGTTCAATTATGGGATGGTAAAACCTCACTCTTTTTATAGTATTTATTACAATTTTCCAGAGGAGAATGCAATAGATGCTTGCAATCCCAGTGTTGTTGTAAAATCAAATGGAAAGAAGAAATTGCAAAAATCTGCACTCTTGTTGCTATTGATGAGTATTACTAATTTCTTTCTGTAACATATTTGTAGTTGAGGGATTATCTGATATCAATTAAGGATTCATCTTTATTGAGGATTTGATTGCTAGAAATTAGCCAAGCTTGACAGTGCAGAATTGTGGGTTAGTCTTGTATGTTCTAACATGCTGATATGTAGAGTTTACCTTGCGGATTATTCTCAGATTATTTTTTTTATTTTGTTTTTTTTGAATCCTCGCAGTCACATTGAGTTTCCAGTTGTATGCTACTTCCCACTTTTGATGGTGCTGAAGAGTGGGAAAGGTTTCTTATTCCCTCAAGAGCTAGAAGAGTTTGGACAAACAAACATTAAGTGCTCTACTGAACCTTCTCACAATATGGATTTCATCCATCAATCAGTAGCAAGTGATGCTCCAAGTGATAAGCAAAAGAGTGAAGCTGGTTGCTCCTATGAGGACCATATCCTGGAAGGTTGAGAAGACTTCTTTACCCTGGAAGGTTGAGGACTAACACCCTGATAATCAACTCCACCAAAATGATTTAATGGTAATAAATGTATGTATTTCCTATGAAACTACTGTCAATCTCTTTCTCTCTCTCTTTCTCTCATTGGATTACATGCTTCTGTTTTACTGGACTTTGATTATTATATAATACTTGTCAAATTCTAGAGTGGTTCAACCATTTTAGTGGTGAGCCACCTCAAAACCTTGCCTTAAGACACTTGCACCATCATGTACTACTCTGTAACCATACCTGTTTTAAACTGTAAAGAATATCATCAGCATGTCACCAATCCAGCAACAAAATAATTTTTTTCCATCCCCCATAGATCTTATTAACTGTCTTGTTCGCTCTCTAAGCTTAAAGAGTTTCCTTTATCCCCAAATTTTTTTTTGAGAAATTTTAAATCGCTGCTCAATCATCTTAATGAATTTCTTAGGTAGTATGAAGATGTTAGATCAGTATACCTGTAAGCTCTAAATCACTTAAGGATAGCAATTTCAGCATCCAGCAAAGGAATATTTCTTAGTTCTCCAGGATTTGGTTCTTGCATCTCAGACTTTGTTTTCATTGTTTGGTTTCATATATATGTCATTTTATTTAACAAGATGTAGTGATTCTGGCTTAGTCAATATGCATTTGGGTTTAGATAAATCTAAACATGATCTTTGTAATAAGATATATGTCCATATTTAGACCCACTTTTGTCTATTAACTTGTGTTATTTATTTTGGTTTTCCAAGAGGGGGGATTGAAGACGTACCAGTCATTGGTGTTACTAGCAAGGATTGTCATTGGATTGATTGGACGCAAGAAAGGCTTTGTCATTGATTTAAGAACTTCTATATCTGTAGTTTGTATACTTTTAATTTGTTGGAATGGACCTAGATGAGTGATATCCCCACCTGATAATATTGCTAAATGTACTTCATTCGATGATAGAAGACTTTATTAGTTGAGCTAAGTCGTTGTTTTAGTTGTTGTCGTCTTTGTTTTAACCCTTGTAAGCTACAAAGCATAGATGAGATGTGTTGTATATGTGGTAAACAAGGAAATGTTTAAAACTATCTGCAAACATGACACTAATGTAATAGGTGTGTTTTTTTTTTTTTTTTTTTTGTGTGTGTGTGTGTGTGTGTGTGTGTGTGTGTGTGTGTGTGGATTATTGTTTAATATAAATGGGTTCAAGTCAAACAGGTCAACATGCTTTGACACAATTAATAAATAGGTCAATTTATAGTTAATCTACTTAACACATAATTAACTTTTTTGAGGGAACACATAATCAACTTGAAATGATTTCATTCATTATTTGTGTCAAAATAGGTTGATGCGCTTTGTCACAAAAACTCATTTAATCCATCTGATTATCTAAATAAACATCGTTGTTGTCCAGCATAAATTTGAAGGACAAAGTTTAGCTACAAAATTTGTTGTAATTTAAACTTATAATCTTACTTAATATCTTTTTACTGGAGGTGAATTTTGACAAATCTATCATTGGATTACATATTCTTCTTATATCCTCCATGCTTGTAAACTTTCTTGAAAATTAAAGTTCAATAGCTATGTCATCATTAAATTGTTTAAATTACAAGTTTTTATAGTTTAAACTATGCATAAAATATAAGTTTATAGATTATATAATAAATAATATCCGATTGACATGAAATTCGATGTATATTAAGAGCATAAAGAACATGTAATTTAACGGTTAGATTTTCAAAATATGTAATAAAAATTATTTTATTGAGTAAGATTGTAGCCTTTTTTGTAGCTAAATTTTGTCCAAATTTGAAAAAAAATTTAAATGAGCGATTGAGTAATGAAAAGAAAATTAATAGTTATATTGGAATTTTCTCCTATAAAACCTAAAGTCCCTTAATTTTTTTTATTTATTTTATTTATTTTACCAAAAGCAAATTGAAAATATCATTCAAATTGCTAATCTTAGTGTGAAAATGAGAGCGCGTGAATGTGGATCGACAGCAGCTAGCTAGGTTGGAATTCAAGTTGGCAATGTGTGTGTAGTGTGTGACAGTTGCAAATGCAAATTGTAATGCATGTTGGTGTTATAGACATTTTTTGTTGGACAAAGTTCAGCTACAAAATTGGTTGTAGCCTAAGGTTACAACATTACACAATAAAATAAAAATTACTATATATTTTAAAAATCTAAGAATTGAATTGCATGTTTTTTTTGCTCTTAATACACATGTCAAATTTTGTGTAAATTAGATATTATTTATTATATGATCTATAAACTTATATTTTATGCATAATTTTAAACTACAAAACTTCTAATTTTAACAATTTATTGATGACATAGCTATTGATCTTTAATTTTCTTGAAATTTTGCAAGCATGAAGGATATAGGAAGAAAATATAATCCAATGATGGATTTGTCAAAATTCACCTTCAATAAAAAAAAATATTATGTAAGGTTGTATCGTTAGGCTACAACGAATTTTGTAGCTAAACTTTATCTTTTTTGCCTAATGCATATAATAGGCACATAGCACAGAGGGGTCCATTTGATATTATGATCTTGGTGGGACCGAGTGTGATGGGAGACAGGTTGGGGCCACAACTATCGCAAAACAACACAACGGAATGATGTGTGAAACATGAGTTAACGGTGTGACTCTACTTTGATCTATGGTTGTCAAGCCATGATCAAGACGAAGAGAAGAGATAGAAGAGTGCTAAAACAACTCTTGATGAAAACCTATTGGTTTCATTATAATAATCAATTTGATAATAATATTACACAATAAAATATAAATTACTATATATTTTAAAAATCTAACCGTTAAATTGCATGTTCTTTTTGCTCTTAATACATATGTCAAATTTTGTGTTAATTGGATATTATTTACTATATGATCTATAAATTTATATTTTATGCATAATTTTAAATTACAAAACTTCTAGTTTTAATAATTTATTGATGACATAGCTATTGATATTTAATTTTCTAGAAATTTTGTAAGCATAAATGATATAAGAAGAAAATGTAATCCAATGATGGATTTGTCAAAATTCACCTTCAATAAAAAATATATTGAGTAAGATTGACTACAACCAATTTTGTAGCGTTAGGTTATAACCAATTTTGTAGCTAAATTTTATTTATTTTTGTTTTTTGTTTTTTTGTTTTTTTGTTTTTATGTTTTTGCCTAATGCATATAATAGGCACACAGCACAGAGGAGTCCATTTGATACTATGATCTTGGTGGGACCGAGTGTGATAGGGGACAGGTTGGGGCCTCGTAGTTATTGCAAAACAATGCAGTAGAATGATGTGTGAAACATGAGTCAGCGGTGCGACTCTACTCTGATGTATGGCTTGTCAAGCCATGATCAAGACGAAGAGAAGAGATAGAAGAGTGCTACAATAACTTTTGATGAAAACCTATTGGTTTCATTATAATAATCAATTTGATAATAATATAAGCTTTCTTTTCCAAAGGTCCCCTTACACCCTTTTACAATAGAACCTTGTTAGTGCAAATACAATAATAATAGACTTTTTCTAATTAATCTGATTAATTAGGTCCATTAAGGACGGTATAATTTCTCTTTCACCTCCTCCTTGCACACGTATCTAGCCCAATATCTGAGTAAATTTATATTGGCCCATTAATCACCACAATTAAAAAGAATAAAATAGACTCTCTCTTTTTCAATGTGGGATTAAACAATTTCACTAACATCTCATCTTCTATATTTACTTTCACATCTTTACACTTAGGTAGCGTTTGGTATGGGGTAATGTTTTAGGATTCCTAGGAATGTTTAAAGATTCCCATGTTTGGTTGCAAATCACGCTAGGGAATCAGATGCCAGGGGAATCTAGATTCCCCCCTTAAACCCCTCTCAGTAGGAATGTGGATTCCCTTTAAAACAGGTGGGAATCCAGATTCCCAAGCTTAAAGGAAATTGTATTTTTTATAAATTGACAATTTTAACCCTTTTTTCTTATCATTTAAGCAATTAAAATAAAATATAAAACAAATCATCAATATCTTTTCTCTGGTCTTTATCTTTTCCCGCCAAAATAACATAAACAAGATAGACAACTCTGTTGATATATTTTTTAACAAAGTTTTATTTAGGTTTCACGTGTGGAAAAAAAAAAGTTTGAAGGGGACTCTCCATATGGATTAAATTCTTTTAAAAATTATTATTAAGAATAAAGCATTTGAGAATTTAAATAGTTATTTTTGTGTTGTACTTGTCATTTTGAAATGTTAGACTACAATTTTAATGAATTTGTCATAATTAATAGTTTATATTTGGTTTTTCATTATTTATTTAGAGGAATATTTTTTTAAAAGGACTTGGTAGTTCACATTCAAATCTAAGGATAGAATGGGAAAAATAAATAATTCATTTCAGATTCCTGGGAATAAACTAAACATTATCATCTCACATTCCTAGGAATCTTAAGAGATTCCCAATGAAACCAAACATAGGAATCACATTCCTGGGAATCTAGATGCCAAAAGTAATGTGGATTCCCCCGTACCAAACGCCACCTTATGTTGTAATATTTATTCATTTTAATTAACTAATATTAAAATGCTCCAACAAACCTCACATATCTTACAACTAGGATTCCTAATCAAACTAGGAAACGTAATAAAGATAAAGATAAACTAGGAAAATAAATAAATCTAAATCCTAATTCAAATTCAAACACATATAATACTCTTAAGTCAACTAAAATACTAATAAGGGAAATATATATAAAAGCAAATTAATTAAGGACGTGATTTGCTGCTTCCCAACTTCTACGCCTGGACTTCCGCCAAAGATAGACATTATCGCTAATTTGGGTTTGCTGTAGACTTATGCATGATTTGGCAATTTAACCTTAAGTAAGGAACATAATCTTCTGCAGATGCTTGATTCCAAATCTACAAGGTTGTTGTTGCAAAATGCGTCATCTTCGTCAGATGTTCCTACATCAGGGTGTGCATAATTGTCTAGTTATATTGAGATATTTTGGTCTTTTGAGATGTTTGTTTGAAGAGTATGTGGCAACATACCGTTGAATTGGATTTGCAATATTAATTATATATATCCACACATGCAGGTCTGTGATTACTTATCTCCATGATCATTGAGACCAACTCACATGTTGACATTGCATCTACTCAATTGCCATAGCAATGTCTTCATAAGTGGTCATGTGAAGAAAACCTACAAGTTGGTGATCCGAAACTGTTTTGAAGAAGGGGGAGAGAGGTACAATGAATCCTACGTGGCTCACGGCAGGAAGTAATCTGCTAATCTCAATGAATATTTAAGCCCTCCATTTTTTACATACTAGATGATATTCTGGATACTTTACAATTACATTTGAAATCATTTTTATGTATATTAAAACTTACATATCATATAATACTTATTTTTTGTATAATATTTATGTTTGCCTACAACATTGTTGAATGCTTTGAAACTTGATTTTCTTAATTCATATTTTATTATTAAAAAAAAATTGTATAACACTATAAGACTCTATTTTTTAAGTAACAAATAATATTTACTATTAAAATTAGACTTTATTAAAATCTATAAATAATAATTTAAAGTATAAAATACTTTTATATCCTAGAATTACATAAATTTAAGCAACCTTCCAAACACTTCTTCAGCCACTCCATTCTCATAATCAAATATGGATACCCCAATCTCAAACACCTAATTTATTATCTCAATGAAATAAAAGAAATCATTTGTAAGTATTAGCATAAAGAAAACGTGATTAAAAAAAAAATTTGGCTAAAAGCACATTCATTTATCAAATTTTAATTGTCTTTAAGTGGACTCTAGTATCCTTAAAAAATTTTAAAAATATATAAATAATAGTATAAAAAAAAATTTGGAATCATCACCAATTTTTATTTTTATCACTATTGCTTATACTGCACAAGATAGCAATAAAAAACCTACAAAGAAACCTACTACTTATGAGTTCTAAAACAAAATAATAAAAAATTAGCTAACTTCATAAATAATCAATTAGAAGGTTTATTTGTCTTTCTCTTTATTTCTAAAACAAAATACATTTACGACTTTCCCACACCCAAACACAGCCTTTACAAGATCCACAACATCTGACTTTAATATTAGACCTGTAAGCTACCGTCACTAAATAAAAAATACAAGCCCCCTTCTTTAATCATAGCCTACTCATACGGGTTTGGATCAAATGGTACGACAATGTTGGAATTATGTAGGTGTTGTTGAAAGGTTGAAGGTATATGACATCGTTCTTAGTCTGGGTGTATTTGAGATGGGATGTTGTGAAGGGTTGTAGGCATGTGTATATAAAAGAGTATAAGTGCAAGGGGTGAAAATGGTAAATGGAAATGCAAAGTGTTTTGTGTGCAAGAGAGAGAAAAAGTTTTGAAATATTGAACTAAATGAAACAAAATAGTAGTCTTGAAACATTGAATCAATGGAAACAAAGTAGTAGTTTTGAAACATTGAACCAAAGGAAATAAAAAGTCCCTATTTTAAAATTTATCTTTGATATGGCTTAAGAGTATTTCAATTTTTTTTTTTCAAGAGAATGCCATATGACAAAACCTTATACTTTCCCACATAAGATCTTTGCATGCGCGCACACACACATATATATGTCTTTCCTTACTCAAGCCTAGGTAAGATACTTTTTTTTTTTTTTTTTTGGGCAAATCCTCCTAAGAGTGTTCACATCGTTTTATCCATAATACCAAAAGTGCTCAAATTTACACATTCCTCCCCCCCACCCCCCTCCCCCCTCCCCAAACTACCCACATCATTGAGTGTATAAATGTGTATATTTACATATTTGCTATAGAAATCACGCAAATATACATGTGACTACCGTAGCTGTGTAAATTAATATTTTATTTATTTTCTCTCTCTCCCTCTTACTTCACTGGAAACCCTCTCTCGCACTCTTTCTCTTTCTTTGTCTCAGACTTTCTCTATTTCTCTTTATCTCCCTTTCTCAAAGCTTCCACGGCCAGTCCTCTCTCACCCCCGCTCGCTGCTACCACCATGGTCCACAAAGCGTCTCCGATCTCATCCATTGTCATTCAATCTTGCTCTCTTATTTGCTTTGCACCGAGTTTAGTTACAATTGAACCCCAACGACCACAACCACGGTGGTTTACGGCAAGGTTTATTGATGTTCTTCTTCTATTTTCTCTTTATTTGATCTGTGGGTTTGGGGATTTAGATTTGGTTGTTAAGATCTGATGTTGCTTGCATGTGCTTGGTTTTTATTTTGATTTCAAATGTATTTGGGTTCTGTGAATCAGAAATTTGAATAGGCATGGTGGATTTTGCTTGAGATTTCTTTGGATTTGTTTTTTGTGTTGTTGTGGGTATACATCATAGTTTGGGGTTTGCTTCAACATGTCTAATATGGTATTATGTGTCTTGTGGTGGTTGTAGTGATGGTGGTAGTTGTGGCCGTTGTATGTCTTGTGGTAGTGGTTGTTGCAGTGGCTAATGGTAGCTTTGAAAGAGAAGTGGAGAGAGAAGATTGAAAGAGTAATAAAAAATAATGAAAATGAATATAATATTGAAATAAATTTTTTAAATAGATATTTTGATGTGGCTGTATTTGATAAGTAATTATTTAAAATAGAAAAAAAATAGATTTTTATATATGCTAAAATAAACCAATAATTTTAGCCGGACTAATGCTAATGATCTAAGATATTTTTATTTAGAAATCGTGTCCCGATAAATCATTAAGCAACATTCTAAAAGTAAAGCTTGCCCCTACATAAATTGACATATAAATAAGAATCAATCGTTTAGCTATAGGGGAAGGGCTAGTTGCTTACGTTTAGCCTATGCACATGCCAAGACTTCCATATGATGCTTGCTGATGCATTGGCTCTAGGCAGAAAAGCCTTTATATATTTAAATATGATTTTAAAAATATTTTAATATTAATTAAAATTTATTCTTTTATTTTTGTAGATGCAAAATTAATTATTAAAATTTTGTAATTTTATACTAATAACATTTTTTTTAATTGGTAACATAATAATCTACTCAACGACGAAGGCAATAATTTATTTTTGGAGGGCCAAACAAAAAAATGAGATAATTTTCTTGTCTGATTTTAGACTATAGTTTGGCTGAATAGTTTCACATTTGAATGCATAATCATGGATCTCATTTTAAAGTTCTAACATCAACTTCATTGGAACTGGTGAAAAATTTAAATGAATTTAGTTTAGAAGAATATTTTTTCAGGTTGAATCTTTGGAGATTTGGAAGAATGCTCAACATTAGAACCCAAAAGTGTACTATTTTTTTTGAATTACCGTCTTTTTCTTTTCCTAAGAATAAGTCAATTGTCCTAAACTTTTCTATGAACTTAGAATTTTCAAATTAAATTATCAACCATTAAGTATAACAAGTGTGTAACCTCGTGCATATGCATGGGTATATACAATTAAAAATAATCACAATTATACGGTTCAAATTATACATATTTTTTTTAGAAGAAATTCAAATTATACATGGTATTGGCTTACAGTTTTTTTTAAAAAAAATCATTAATTTCTAAAATATGTAATGGTTTCTCATTACACACGCACACGATTTAAAATTTAATTGATTTTAGACTCTTTGGTTTTTGCACTTAATAATTCATTTGTCATAAAAATTAAAAACTTAGATGAACACGTGACGGAAAATTAAACTCCAAATGAAATCTAATTTAGAATCTAATTGGATTTGGACTCTTCGATTTTTACACTCAATAATTCACTTGACACAAAATTAAAATTAAATAAGATACATGGTGCAAAATTGAAAATTCAATTAAAATCTAATTGAATTTTCTCTAACCTTTTACTATTAATATATATATATATATATATATACATACATATATATGATTAAAATTTAAAAAAAAAAAAAAACTATAATCTAAAGATTGTTAAATAGTAAACAAACTATCATTCAAATTTTAATACATTAAAAAAAAAATCTAATAAACTAAAAACGAATACGTGTTGTACTATTTTATCAATAAATTAAATGATAAATAGAAGTATATTTTAGTCATTTACATTTATAATGTCACATGATATATTAATTATTTTAATAACAAAAATTTATACACAATATATGATAAGAAAAGTCATATAACAAAAAATGAGAAGAACAATACCTTGGATCCAGCAAAAAAGAAAAAAGGTGTGGTTAGTGTATCTGAGGAAGTAGGAATAAATGCCACACTGCCTGCACTGATTGCTTTTGTAGAAAAGATTCTAACCATACACGTATTCATTTTGAAGATGGTGACTGAAGCCACTTGCAGAAATTTTTTCTTTTTTCTTTTTTGTGCTGCCGCTGGCAAATTGATTAAGTAGATAAAATGATTACTCTCTCTGTCTCACTTTCTCCTTCACAGACGAGTGCCAACGTCCTCCACCGTACGCGGTCAACGTCAAGAGAGAGCTCTGATCTGTGAGCTTCGATCTCAAAAGATAAATTTGCTCTGATCTGTAAGTATTACTATCAATATCCTTCATGCACTTGATTGCAAGCAGACGATGTATAAATGCACCAGTGCTCTCTGTCACTGACAAACACTCCATTCAGTGCTCTGCTTTCTTCTTCCCTAATTTATTTTCCTTTCGAGTGTTAATTCTTTAAAACTAGTTGAATATTTTTTTTAAATACACATCTTTAGTATATTTCCCGATAGCAATTCCATGGGCACGGAAAAAGCCTCCTCCTCATGTTTTCCTTCTTCTTCTTCTATTGTGCCTGGATGGAGGTACGAATACCACGTCTTTATCAGTTTTAGAGGCTCCGACACCCGCAAAAAATTTACAAGCCATCTATACGAAGCGTTGAAACGGAATGGCATAACCACATTTAGGGACGATGAAAGTCTTGAGAGAGGAGAATTCATCTCCCCAGAGCTCATGAGAGCAATTGAAGAATCGAGATTTGTTATCATCGTTTTCTCTAAAAACTATGCTTCTTCGAGTTGGTGCTTGACCGAACTAGCAAAGATCGTTGAGTGCATGGACAAGAAGAAGCTAACAGTTCTGCCTGTTTTTTATGATGTGGATCCTAGTGATGTGGGCAAACTGAGGGGGACTTTTGCAGAAGTTTTTGCAAAACATCTCAACGATAACAATGAGAATGTGCAAACTTGGAAAGATGTTGTGACAAAAGTTGCTGGTATCTCTGGATGGGATTTACGGGATGAGTAAGATTTTATTTTTTTTGTTTACCATTTTTCCTGATATTATTTATAGTTACTTTTTGTTGAATGTTTTTAAGACAAAAATATCATTTTAGTCTCTCGATTTTGAGTTTGTTGTTAATTTGGTCCAATATTTTGGTAGCAGATAATTTGGCTTTTGTTATTTTTAAATTGTAGTCAATTTGGTTTTTAACGTCAAATCACAACTTTTCTTACATTTTTTTTCACCTTCTTGGTAACCAAACATCAAGACACAATTCAAATTTACCAATCTCTAACTTTGATAAATACATATATAAACTTAGCAATTAAAAAAAAAAAACCCAGATTTGGACTTGACTATAAATTAAAAATGATAGAGATCAAATTGACTTCAAGTTGAAAAAAAAAATAGGAACCAATTTGACTGTTTCCAAAATATAGAAACTAAATTGATTACAAATTAAAATCGATTGTTATCAAAATTTAGGAACCAAATTAACTATAGCCCCAAAACATAAGGACCAAAATAGTATTTATTTCGCCTATTTTTAACTACCATAAAAATTGAGAGATACACTATTAAGAAATACTATTGTACTTCATTAAAAAAAATGCTTATGTGAAGTTGAAAAATCTCATGATTTTATTTATTTATTTATTTATAAACCTCGTGAAATGTAGTGTTTCTATTTTATGAAACTTGATCATTTTGAGAAAAGTTCCCATGTCTTTGATTTTTTGTGGTTGGAAATTATGAATTATATGTGACACGTTTTAATTTAAATTTTCTCGAATAGTAGGGGTATTGAAAATTATGGAACATAAGATTGAAAAAAAAAAAGTTATTTGAGAAATATTTTTTGAGACTCATAAAAGAGTAGATGATAAATTTCCACTATGTTAATCCTCTTGAGAATTATGAATAAAAAATTATTTTTGGCCAGAGTATGAAAAAAGTAGAATTATGGAAAAAACAACATTCCTGTTGTATGATGGAGATACAATAATACCACAATTTAATTTAATATTATCTTTTGTGCAAAGGTACTCAAGTAGACACTTAAATTTGTGCCTGAAAAAATTTGAGAATGTGTAGACATTCATATTATATAATTGTGGTATAATGATGCCAAGTTTTGTAAAATTATTGAGTCCCTTATTCTTGTGAAATTATGAACATTTTTTTTGTTCCTAAAAGTGGTTCCTAGTAATTAGAGACTATTAACTAGGTGTTTACGAAACCGCTCAAACAACATGACCACACCCAAAATGACTAAAATTGCCCATCAAATGGAATAATTGCACCGCATTGCAAGTGGAAATTTACTGCACTACACCAGACTATGCGGTGCGATGTGCGTTTTATGATAATAAACCACACACAACTACACTGCATTGCACCATGTCCCCATATACATACATATATATATATATATATACATATATATATATATATATATATATATATATTTACGTTAAATATTATTAAAATTTTAATATTATATGAATTAAGTGGCCAACCCAGTGTTAGCTCATTCATGTTTCACGTTAAAAATGACTTTGTTTTGATTAAATACAAAATCAAAAGTTCAAAACCTCATTCATTTCTCCTTCTCACACTCTCACCATTTTCTCCCGAAACCCTCTCACTCTCAATAGGCATGACTAGTGTATATGGTACACTATTATGGACCTTATGGTTGTTGTTTGTTAAGCATTTTTGTGTTACATCTTATATTTGTTTAACATGTATAATTGTGTGTGGTACTTTTTGTTTACTGTCAATTTGTCTTGGATTTTTTTTGTCTTGTATATATTTGTATTACTTTTTTTGTTACACAAGTTTTATATTTCTTTGACACTTATTGTCATATTGTTATTGTTATTAATCGTAAACTAATAATTAACCTTGACATCTTGAAAAATGTATTGTCCTTAAACTAGCCAAACCACACATTGTACACTGCACCACACTGCACATGTAATTGCCAAAATTTAGGTGTGGTGCAAACCGTACGGTGATGGTTTTTGCCAAACTGCATCGCAAAGTGCTGTGCTAAAAATGATCCAAAACTACACCGCACACCCCTACTACTACCTAGATACTAATAGATTTACATCTCTTGCCATATGTATTTGAGTTGAGAAATGATGAAAAAATAATAAGAAGTTCGCAAACAGTTATCCACAAAGGGCAAGAGTGATTTAAAAAAAGTTAAGCATAAAAAAAAAAAAGTTAGTGGTACAAAAATTACAATTTTTTTTGCAATTATTAATACCATTATAATCTAGACCTTTTGTGTCAAGTTGTGTATGAGAAGAAAAACTCTAGTTATAACCATATGTCTAAATGAACATCAAGGAGAAAAAGAAGAATAAACTGTCTATGAGGACACCTTACATAGGATTGGAGATCCCAAGAACTAAGTTCAAAGGGAAAAACGAATCATAGAATAGTATGAATAATATGCACTTAATTTAGTTTTTAAGTACAAGTACTCTTTGTCACTCCTTATGGTGAAAGTGTTGTATCTCGTAACGTAATAAAGGATGAGTTTTTCTATTAAAATGAAAAAACTCTTAATGTGGTCTATAGCTCTTATGAATGGGATCTCAGAATTACGAGAGTATCCTTGATAGATCTACTTAAGTGAGCATGGAAATGAGGCTGCTTCTTATGAGATAGGCTAATTCTCTAAGTTTCTAACAAAAGCTGGGATCAAGCACAAGGCTGTAATGTGCGGGCATAGAAGCTCGTGGCAGAGTACTGAAATATTATGTATGTGATGAAATGCCTTACATCACTATTGGCTTTAAAATAACATTGTTGAAGCACTAAGTGAGGTTTCAAGTCTGACACTCTCATTATGCATATTATTCTATCTTGAGTCTTGACCTAGAAAATTTGTATATATATTTTACATTCATTTTTATAAAAGTAAGTGGAGGACTTTTGGAATATTTTTATAAAAATTATTATATAATCCGAATTAAATGGCCAATTAAGAGAAAAAAATAAGATCAGCTTTTTATTGATGGACTTTACGTTTTCTTTCCTATTCTTAAATTGAAATATAAATAGTAATTAACTAATTATATTCTTTTTGATATCAATTATGAGTTGAACGTTGGCATTAGTGACTTTAAAATCTTTCCTTATCAAACATATTCTTGCCCTACGTTTTGTACTCTGTTTGGATTGAGGGGGAGTAGAGGGGAAGGAGGGGGAATGATTTAATTTACCATGTTTGGATGTTTGTTTTATGACTGATTAATAGTTAATACTGATTATATCTTAGAATTCGTTTCCACAAATAACAAGTTCTAATGTTCTATACATGAATAACGTTACTAATATTTGTGACTTTTTACTTTTTTGATTTGTGAGGATAGTCAGAGGCAGCGCAATTGAAAAGAGGAAAAACGGGAAGTCATTTATGAACTCATTATAAAGAATTTTAAATGGAATAGATTCATTACAATATTATAAGAGGATCCCATGCCCGGCCATAGGTGTTGAGAAGAGAGAAAAATATCGGTTTTTGTTACTGGTTTTTCACGCAACATCAAATTGTTAAAATTCTTGCTCACTCAATATTCTCTTCTTTTGAAATAATATTATTGTTGAGTGCTTCTTATCTTATAAGTGGTGTAAGTTTGTAAGGATAATTAGTACTTTAATTGTATCGTGGGGTCGCACGCATAATTGCTAGTCTACTAGATAGTGTGTATTGTCTTAAAAGAACGACCTAGTCCGCATCTTAACTACACCACCTCAAACTCATGAAATTGACAATATTTTATTTTTCTTGTTATAAGATATTATGATGCACACCAACTAGGGAATATCTTTTTTATTTGTTATCACTTTCTAAATAATTATTCTATAAATTATGCGATGTAATTTATATATTAATTTATGTTCTTAGTAACAACACTTTCTTTACTTGGCCACATGACAACTTTCTTTGTCCCCTGTAGAATTGGACTTTGGTTTTATTTTAGGAGTATTATTTTGAGAGAAGAATTGGACTTTGGTTGAAGAACATTGCATGTGTCGTTTGTGACATGTATATATTATATTACACACTTTTAGAGTTCCCCTTTTGCTAATTAGCAAAGCTAAGATTGTACTTTTGCTGAACGTTTCGTCCCTAAACTAGCTCTGCCTCATCAAATTATTGTTCTGCCGTATTCTTTGCAGGAGTGAAGCAACCGTTATCCAAAAAATCATCCGAAGGATATCTCTTGAATTGGATCATAAATTCTCAATTGTTTTCGAACACCTTGTTGGAATGGATTCCCGTGTAAAGGAAATGTTGGATTTATGCACGCGTGAAGGGTTGGATTGTGTCCACTTTGTTGGGATTTGTGGGATGGGTGGAATTGGCAAAACAACTCTTGCCCGAGAAATTTATGGTAGAATTTATAGTGACTTTGAAGCTTGTAGCTTTCTTGAAAATGTTAGAGAAGATACCAAAAGTAGTAAAGGTTTAGTTTCTTTGCAAAAAAAACTTCTTTCTGAGCTATTCAGAGGGACTGAAATAAATGTACATGATTTGTATGAAGGAATTAATGCCATTGGCACTAGACTGCGCAATAAAAAAGTTCTTATTGTTCTTGATGATGTAAACGAAGAAAAACAACTAGTAGCATTAGCAGGGAGTGGCTGTTGGTTTGGTCCAGGGAGTATAATCATTGTAACAAGTAGAGATAGGCATCTGTTAAGAAGGCATGGAGTGAAACATATATATGAAGCTAAGGTGCTGAATGAAGATGAAGCTTTGAGGCTTTTTTGTTGGAAGGCTTTCAAGAAACCTCATCTTGAAGAAAATTATGTGGATTTGTCTATGGATTTTGTGAGATATGCTAACGGCCTTCCTTTAGCTCTTGAAGTTTTAGGTTCTTCATTGTTTGGTAGAAAACTTGATGCATGGAGAAGTGCTTGTGATAAACTAGAAGCAAAACCTAATAAAGGCATTATGGAAATACTTCAAATAAGTTTAGTTGGGCTAGAGGATACACAGAGAGAATTGTTTTTAGATATTGCATGTTTTTTTGAAGGAGAGCCCGTATATTGCATAACTTTAGAAAGTTTAGGTCACTATCTTGACTACGATATTGATGTTCTTAAGGACAAATCTCTCATAACCAATGTATCAAATGGAATTTTGTGGATACATGATTTGCTACAAGAAATGGGTCAAGACATTGTTCGTTGTGAATCTCCTACAGAGCCCGGTAAACGTAGTAGGTTATGGTGTTACAAGGATGTCTTGCATGTATTGAAAAATAATACTGTAAGTTGACAAGTCTAAACTTGAATTTAAAGAAGTATATATATTCTTCCAAATTCTTTTAAGAATTTTTCTAATTTTATTGTTCTTGGTTAATAGGGAACAAAGTTTGTTGAAGGTATAGTCTTAAAGATGCCTGTGGATAAAAATGAATGCTTAAGTGCTGAAGCCTTTTCAAAGATGAAAAATTTGAGATTTCTTAAAATTGGTTATGTGGAACCTCGACAAGGCCATAATAGAGGTCCTGTCGAACTTCCACAAGGCCTCATTTATCTTTCTAATGAGTTACGCATAATAGATTGGCACGGATGTCCTTTAAAATCCATGCCAACCAATTTCCAACCAATTAAACTTGTTGAATTGAGAATGCATTGCAGTGGCATCAAAAAATTATGGGAAGGAATTATGGTAAGATTTTCACTTATGCTAATCTGTATTTCCTTCCTTTATATTAAGGCTTGAGTTTGTCTAATTATTTATTGGTTTATAACAGATTTTAAATGAGTTAAAACTCATTGACCTGAGTGACTCTCAAAACTTAATTGAGATCCCGGACCTTAGTGGAGCCTTAAATCTTGAGAAATTAATTCTTAAATGTTGTACAAGACTATCCAAGATTCATGCATCTGTTGGAGATCTTAAAAAGCTTATTCAATTGGATCTGAATGGTTGCAAAAACCTTTCAAGACTTCCTATTGAAATTTGTAGTTTGATGTCTCTGAAAACTTTCAATTTATCAAACTGCTCAAGACTTGGGAAATTGCCAGAGAACCTTGAAAATCTTGAAGGCCTAGAGGAGCTACATATGAGTGGAACTACTATAAGAAAGCTACCTTGGTCTATTGTTCTCTTAAAAAATCTCAAAAACCTATCTCTTGGTGGATGTGATTCTCTATTATCTAAACCATCCAATAAGCTCTTCAATTTTCCTTTTTGGCAAAGGAGTCCAGATCCCATGGGCATGTTAACACGTACTTTATCAAGCTTATCCGCTTTGACAGATCTTAATCTAAGTTATTGCAATCTTCAGACAGTCCCTGATGCTATTGGCTGCTATTTGTCATCTTTAAATCATTTAAATCTAAGGGGAAATAAATTCGATTGCCTTCCTAAAAATATCATTCGATTATCAAATCTGGAGACTCTTTTTTTGAGTGATTGCAAGGATCTACGATTACTGTCAGAGCTTCCATTAAATATTAAGTATTTTGAGGCAGAAGGTTGTACCTCGCTGGAAACATTACCTTTTAAACCAGAAGATGTTTTTAGTACCCATCTCTATCCTATTAACTGCATCAAATTGATCGATACTCAAAGTTTCAGTGACTTGTTCTCAACAATGCTGGCACGTTACATTCAGGTATCTCTCTCTCTCTCTCTCTCTCTCTCTCTCTCGTGAAGTTCTAAACGTCTTGATTTGTGTGTTTCAGAGTCCTTATGATTTAAGTTACCAAAATTTTATCATACCCGGAAGTGAAATTCCGAAATGGTTTAGCCATCAAAGTGAGGGGACTTTTCTGAATCTACAAGGGCCTTCAGATTTTATGGGAATCGCTGTGTGTGTTGATTTTGTAATCCGCCCCCATCTTTCACTTCACAAACCTCCTTCAGAAATTTATGAAGCCACACATTGGGTTCGTCTTTACTGTTTTGTCAATGGATCTAAAATTTCAGATCAATTTGACATTGTTGCTCTTTCCGAACAATTTGGTAGGATTGATTCATATCACCTTTGTATAACGTATTTTCCATTGAAAAGGAAAAAGGACAAGGAATTGTGTGAGATTGTAATTGAAATAAAACCCGAGGGTCCAGGCTTGGTGGTGACGAAATGGGGAGCCCGTTTGGTATTCGAGCAAGACATTGGAGATCTCAAACAAAACATGCCTGGGTCCAGCAGTTGCAGCATCACTCCTTACGAGGATAATTTAGACGATTCAGCAAAAGATACCAAAATTAAGCAGAGTTGTGATGACTCTGATGGAGATGGGGCAGGACCTAGTGGAGAAGGTACCTCTAATGAGGTAGACAGAACCACAAGTGGATACATACAACACCCTAATCTAATTGAAAATTGGATTGGGAATTTATGCACACGAGGACAAGGTGGCTCTAATTGTGAGGAAGAGAATCTCAGTGACAATGGTAGCATTGATGATTTTGCAAGGTTCTATCTTTGATTTTTTGTAAGTCACCATATTTCTATCTGTTGTGAACCTATCCGCTCTGTTTATTGTGGCCATTCTATTAGGAACATTCTCACTGTAACATGATGGATATCTGTTTATCCATGTTGTCCAGAGGATAGCACTACTTTCCTGTACAGGTGACATTCCATGAACATGATCAGCTTCTATAATCCTCTAGGATCATCTTCAGCCATTGATGTACCGATGGAATTGAGTCCGCTCTGATATTCGAGGGTGAATCAAGCCACAATGCCCCTGCAAATGGACATTTGGTAAATAAGTGGTCCAATGTTTCTTCTCCTTCTTCACACATTACACATCACATCCTGAATTGGCTGTAATTTTTCTTTTAACTAGTTCAGTCCTAATAGGGAAGCCCATTGTGTAATTGTCACCATCTTTCTCACTCTGAAGAATCTTGTTTGTTTGTAGCTGTATATTTATATTTTCTTCTTAAATTCATTCGCATATGCTTGCATTTCTCTCTTTTTAATCAGTGACAAGAGCCATTTTATTGGACTTTGTTGGTGAGGACAAATTGTCGCGCTGCTAGCAGACAAGAAGATAGGTGCAACTGATTGTGTGCTCATCATTTTTGTTCAATTATGGGAGAGTAAAATCCACTCTTTTTAGTCCCTCTTTATGGTATTTATTAAAATTTTCCATAGGAAAATGCAATAGATGCTTGCAATCCCAGTGTTGTTGTAAAATCAAATGGAAAGAAGAAATTGCAAAAATTTGCGCACTTGTTGCTCTCGTTGAGTATTATTAATTTCTTTCTGTAAAATATTTGTAGTTGAGGGATTATCTGCTATCAAATTTAAGGATTCATCTTTATTGAGGATTGGATTGCTAGAAATTGGCCAAGCTTGACAGTGCAGAATTGTGGGTTAGTCTTGTAAGTTCTAACATGCTGATATGTAGAGTTTACCTTGCGGGTTATTCTCAGATTATTATTATTATTATTTTTTTTTTTTGAATCATTGCAGTCACATTGGGGTTCCAGTTGTATGCTACTTCCCACTTTTGATGGTGCTGAAGTGTGGGAAAGATTTCTTATTCCTTCAAGAGCCAGAAGAGTTTGGGCAAACAATCATTAAGTGCTCTACTGAGCCTTCTCACAATATGGATTTCATCCATCAATCAGTAGCAAGTGATACTCCAAATGATAAGCAAAAGAGTGACGCTGGTTGCTTCTATGAGGACCCATATCCTGGGAGGTTGAGAAGACTTCTTTATCCGGAGCAGATCATTACAAATAACATCTATTTTGAGGACCAACACCTAGATAGTCAACTCCACCAAAATGATTTAATGGTAATAAATGTGTATTTCCTATGAAAGTACTATCAATCTCTCTCCCTCGCATTGGATTACATGCTTCTGTTTTACAGTACTTTGATTATTATATAATTCTTGTCAAATTTTAGAGTGGTTCAACCATTTTAGTGGTGAGCCACCTCAAAACTTTGCCTTAAGACACTTGCACCATCATGTACTACTCTGTAACCGTACCTGGTGTAATGAATATCATCAGCATGCCACCAATCCAGCTACAAAATAATTTTCTCCAATCCCCATAGATCTTATTAACTGTCTTGTTTACTCTCTAAGCTTAAGGAGTTTCCCTTTATCCCCAAATTGTTTTTGAGAAATTTTAGTCATCCAAAAGGATCTTCCTCTTAACAGATTGTCTTTTATCCAAGCCACCAAATTGAGCCAGATTGAGCAAAAACATTTCATTTATATATCATGATTGTTGACTTGTTACAGTCCTCAACTCTCTTGAGCCCCACACATATTGAATTTGAAGCTACTTAGGACATGAGTTGTCACTTCCAGTCCATAGGAGTTTTCAAAATCGCTGCTCAATCATCTTAATGACTTTCTTAGGTAGTATGAAGATGTTAGATCAGTATACCTGTATGCTCTAAAGCACTTAAGGATAGCAATTTCAGCATCCAGCAAAGGAATATTTCTTAGTTCTCCAGGAACTGGTTCTTGCATCTCAGACTTTGTTTTCATTGTTTGGCTTCATATATATGTCATTTTATTTAACAAGACGTAGTAATTCTGGCTTAGTCAATATGCATTTGGGTTTAGATCAATCTAAACATGATCTTTGTAATTAGATGTTAGTCTTTTTTTAGACCCACTTTTGTCTATTAACTTGTTTTATTTCTTTTGGTTTTCCAAGAGGGGGGATTGAAGACATAGCAGTTATTGGTGTTACTACTTACTAGCAAGGACTGTCATTGGATTGATTGGACGCAAGAAAGGCTTTGTCATTGATTTAAGAACTTCTATACCTGTAGTTTGTATACTTTTAATTTGTTAGAATGGACTTAGATAAGTGATACCACCACCTGATTATAATGCAAAATGTCCTTCATTAGATGATAAAAAACTTTATTAGTTGACTTAACTCATCATTTTAGTTGTTGTTGTCTTTGTCTTAACCTTTGTAAGCTACAAAGCATGGATGAGATGTGTTGTATATGTGTTTAGCAGGGAAATGCTTAAAACTATCTGTGTGACACTAATTTTAAAAGGACTATAAAAGTATATTTTTTGTGTGAATGTGTAACAAATAGGTTCAAGTCAAACGGGTTAACTTGCTTTGACACAATTAATAAATAAGTCAATTTAATGTTAATCTACTTAACACATAATCAACTTAAAATGATTTAATTCATTATTCGTGTCAAAATGGATTAATGTACTTTGTCACAAACTCATTTAATCTGTATAAATAAACCTCATCGTTGTCCAACATAAATTTGATAACATTTAAATGAGCAATTGAGTAATGAAAAGAAAATTAATGATTATATTGAAATTTTCTTCTATAAAAACCTAAAGTCCCTAAAACTTTTTTTTATATGCCAAAAACAAATTAAAAATATCATTCAAATTGCTAACCTCAGTGAAAATGAGAGTGCATGAATCTGGATCGACAGCAGGTATTCAAGTTGGCAATGCGTGTCAGCTTGTGTACTTATTACTGCGACAATTGCAACTTGCAATGCACGTTGGTGTGGAGACAGTTTTTGTTTTGCGCACACAACACGGTGGGGTCCCTTTGGGATTATGATCTTGGTGGGACCGGGTCTTTTTTGAGATATTTTGGTGTTTGAGATTTTTGTTTGGAGAATACGTGACAAAGGCGTGTGGGTCCGGAGGAAAATATTGAAATGGTTGGCGTTAGTAACTTGTTTATATTTTTTGAATATACATATGGGTGAAAAAATATGTGAAAAACAACTAGCAACTTTGTCCAGTGGCAACAAACTCCATTCAGAAAGTAATTACCGAGGAGATGAATTCTATGCTCTCATCCGAATTTACTCACTTGGAGGTAAAGCAAGCCATCAACCAAATGGCCCCATTAAAGGCACCCGGACCTGATGGTATGCCTCCTCTCTTTTATCAGCATTATTGGAACTTAATTGGACATGATATTTCTAATTCTGTACTGCATTATCTTAATTCTGCTACTTTACCTGATCACCTCAATCACACTTTCATAACTCTCATTCCAAAAAAGAAAAATCCTAAATTTGCCTTTAAATTTAGACCTATCAGTTTATGCAATGCTTTGTATAAAATTTTCTCAAAAGTGCTAGCAAATAGACTTAAGAAAATTTTGCCAAATATTATCACTGAGAATCAGAGTGCTTTCACAAAAAGTCGCCTCATTTCTGACAATATTTTGGTAACTTTTGAATCTTTACATAGTATGCAGAAGCACACAGGGAAGGATGATTATATGGCCATCAAGCTTGACATGAGCAAAGCATATGACAGAGTGGAGTGGGATTATTTGTCTTCAGTTATGGAAAAAATGGGATTCAATTAGCATTGGATCCGCCTTATGATGTTATGTGTTAAAACTGTGACATATTCCATACTGGTAAATGGGGAACCCAAAGGCATGATCACTCCAACAAGAGGCATTAGACAAGGAGACCCACTCTCTCCATTCCTATTCTTACTTTGCACCGAGGGTCTAAATGGGCTGATCAACCAAGCCTCTCAACAAGGTCACATCAAGGGCTACTCTCTTTGTAGAAATAGTCCACGACTAACACACCTTTTGTTTGCAAATGATAGCTTGCTGTTTTGCAAGGCCACCATAGAGGAGTGTCAAAGAGTTCTGGATATATTGGAAGTTTATGGAAGATGTTCAGGCCAACAAATTAACCGAAGCAAGACAACAATCTTCTTCAGTAAATCTACTAGTGATAACATTATAAATCAGATAAAATTGGCACTGGGGGTTCCAGAAATTGTTCAGTATGAGAGATACTTGGGATTACCATCATTGGTGGGCAGAAACAAAAAAGCAAGCTTCAACTATATAAAGGAGCGAGTTTGGAAAAAACTACAGGGATGGAAGGAGAAACTCCTCTCACAGGCCGAAAGGGAAATCTTAATCAAAGTAGTTGTTCAAGCTATTCTGACATACACTATGAGCTGTTTTAAACTTCCTTTGGGTCTTTGCTCAGAAATTGAGAGGCTGATACGAAAATTTTGGTGGGGCCAGAAAGGTGAAAGGAGGAAAGTTCACTGGGTGAAATGGGAAACACTTTGCCTCCCAAAAAAAGAAGGTGGTATGGGTTTCAAGGATCTAGCCAACTTCAATGATGCTCTCTTGGCTAAGCAAGCTTGGAGATTACTTCATAATAAGGACTCCCTCTTCTATAGAGTCTATAAAACGAGGTTTTTTCCAAATTGTAGCATTTGGGAGGCTCAAGCATCTAGCACCGGTTCACACGCTTGGAATAGCATCTTAAAGGGAAGAGATGTTCTACTCAAGGGTGCAAGATGGAGGATTGGTTGTGGAGAGGCTGTTAGCATATCGAACGATGCATGGTTACCATCTTTGGAGCATCCACGTGTCTTATCTGATATTGTTCCAAGCTTTGAAGATGGGAGAGTTTCGGACCTCATCAATCCACTCACAAGAACTTGGGACTTGAATTTAGTGCATGGATTATTGTCACCGAATGAAGCTGCTTTGGTGCTCAGCATCCCTTTGAGCTGCACTCCTGTGGAGGACAAAATCATTTGGCCTTTCACCCCCTCAGGTAAGTATACTGTAAGCTTAGGCTCAAAGTTTCTAACTAAGCTCAATTCTGTGCAGATTCCTACAGCCAACCAGCAGCGGCAAAGTGGCATTTGGAATCAGATTTGGGGGCTTAACATTCCTAATAAAGTGCGGCATTTCATATGGAGAGTGTGCAAGGAAGCTGTACCAGCAAAGAATAACTTAATGAGGAGGAAGATCTTAATGGAAGACAAATATGAGCAGTGCAGTATGGAGTCCGAAACGGCAATCCATGCAGTATGGGAATGTGCCATGCTTGACGAAATTTGGGAGGTTGTTCTAGGTTTTGATGATCGAAGACAATATGCTATCTCTAACACTAGAGATCTGATTAGTGTACTACATGAGAAAGGGAAAAATCTAGAACTAATGGTCATAATGGTGATGTGGACGATATGGTACCGTCGCAACCAGCTGCGAGTCAATTCAAATGATTTTCCCAGATCACAGGTCCTCCAACAAGCTACTCAGTCCTTGGCTACCTTCCAACAAAGCCAACGATCCCTCAGTCAGCCTTCAGTAATGCCACGACCTCAGCCTCGTGCTCAGTGGAGTCTGCCCCCACCGAATTGCCTTAAACTGAATTTCGACGAAGCCATTTTTTCAGAGTTGGGCAAGGCTGGACTAGGAGTGGTCGTTCACGATAGTCAATGAAATGCGATAGCTTCGCTGTCTAAACAAGCCCCTCTGCCATTCTCATTGGATATCGTGGAAGCCATGGCAGCAGCAAGGGTGTTGGTCTTCGCACAAGAACTGGGTATAACAGATTTTATTCTTGAAGGAGACTTAGAAGTAGTGATTAACTCCCTCCGAAACAAAGAAGCTTCGTTTTCTCCGTTTGGCCACCTTCTGGAGTCAGCAAAATCCATGCTTGGTACAAGTACTTGCATAAATTTCTCCCATGTACGTAGAAGTGGTAATAAAATAGCCCACAACCTAGCTAGACATGCAAAAAATGTCAGAGGTTTGTCAGTGTGGGTGAAGGATGTTCCGCCACACTTAAGTGATGTATTTTTTGCCGATCCTATCTGATTTTATTAAAGCAGTAGTTTCATTCTCAAAAAAAAAAAAAAAACCAATGCCCTAAGAGCACTCGTTAGCATTTTCCTTTTAAGTATTACTAATTTTTAAATTTTATTATTATTATTATTATTTTATATTAATAAATAAAAATATTATCACAATTTGAATTTTGATCTGATCTCAAAACTTTGAATCTCTCTTTTTTTTTTTTAGTGATTTGATTTCTTTTTCTTTTTTTTTAATATTGGATTTAAACATTAAATATAGTGTGTACATTTAGTATGTATGCATCATTCTAATAAGGGCAAGGCAAGTACAGTTCCTTAAGTGTAATATTAGATTTTTTAATTAAATTTTAAAAAAAAAAAACATAATTGTATTCGCCAATGAAGTATAAATAATATTGTCTTTTTCAAAGGACAGTTATATTCAATGATGCTATGTGTCTCAATTTGATGGGAGAAATTAAGGCATGTTGCTCTAAAGAATAATACATAAATCTTACCTTTATTCAAAAGTAAATATGGTAATGATACCAATGAATATATCTCAAAAAGAGTTTTTGCATAAATAAAACTTATGCACAAATTAAAAAGTAAAACCAGAAGTACAACATTATTTTTTTTTTAGTATGATATTTAATGAAAGCAAAAGGTATAGAAACACACTTTCGTACGCACCTTCCCACAATTAGCATATGTGTGAAGTTATGATTATATTAATTTTCACAAGTACCAGTAGTGGCCCTAGTGTAAGTGATGAAATCCATTCACAAATTCATAAATATGTAAAGTGTGAGGTAAAATGTATGTCCAATGAAAAACTCTCAAAGTAAAGACTAGATTATAAAGGGGGTTTTATCCTATGCTTCAGCTTCACCCTATGTTTGGATGGGAGAGATTGCGGTCACACTCTTCGATAAATAAGTAGTAAGAGACAAACTAGATATTGGTCCACTGAAGTTATAGGCTTGTAGCTCGAGTTGTTTTTTGTTTTTTTGTTTTTTCCTAAATGCCACGCAGATGAGTTGTTTGCTTATGAAATGGACCACTTTCATTTCAAAACAAATGAAGATGATACTGAATCGATCACCACATTTTAAGCCACTACACCAGCAACCTCCACATACATGAAACTCCTTCATCATTATACCATGGAGTTATCATTGCACCCCAAGAATATTTAAAAAGTTTGACCCCTACAAATTACATCCCCAACAATCTAATTGGCCCAAAAAGGTTTAAGAAAAAGAAAAAAGAAAAAATTAAAGGTCAGTCGGCCCATGACAGGTGATCGTTCTTTACAAATAGACATGTTAACATATACTCCCTCCGTCCCACTTTTTTTGTCCTCTATTCTATTTTGAGATGTCCCAAAATATTGTCCTGTTTCTAAAAATAAAAGTCATTAATTTGCTAATATTCCTATTATACCCCTATTAATTTATTAATTCAATTTTTTGATAATTTTTTTTAAGGGTAGTTTTGGAAACTTATACATTTTTTATAGATAGACAAGATAATAAATGATGTTCCCTTAAAAAGTTTGACTTTTCAAACAGGACAAAAAAAATGGGACGGAGGGAGTAACATTTTTTTTTAGTACATAAACCTCAAATTCTATGTCCTTGACAGCAAAAACAAATTCCAAGGTTTCCATTTGTAGTTGTTCAATGGCAAAATTATCTCTTTCCTCGTGGGTTCTTTAAAAAAAAAAAATTCTCTTTCCTCAACTTCGAAAAGGCATCTTCTCTCTTTGGTTGGTTGGCTAAATGGGGCAGTGTTATGAAGGAAGATTTTGTTGTTTTTGAGTTTCCTTTTACTGCTGATCTGGAAACTTTAGTTGCTAAAGATAATAATGGTTTGTATTATGCTAGACTAGTTACTGCTAGTATGGCAGTTGTAACTGTGTAATCTTCTTTTGTTAGTTTTATATGAATGGCCTTTTAACCACAAAAAAAAAAAAAAAATCTTCTCTCTTTGGTGGTTGTAAATGCAATTGATCGTACAAAATAAGATGTATGAAATTGTAGAAACTATTATTTAGTTGTTGGAATAAGTAAGGAAAATTTGTCTAAAGAGGTGTAGGTTTTGTTGAGTGTCCGAAATGCGTAGTTTTTCTTATTTTGAATAGTCACATTTTTTTTTTCTTTTTCAATTTATTGCAGGACTCTTTTCCTCTCCTTTTGTTCCCCTAGTATTTTTGTTGATCTTCGGGGTAGGAAAGAATGTAAAATCCCATGACCCAAGGTACGTATGTCAATAGAGTAGAGATCAATTTTTAAAAAAAGATTGATTGAAATGATACCCTTTAAAAATGATTCTTGATTGGTGAACTGCTTCATTATTTTTGAGTTGCATATTTGTTAAATATGCTATATATTTAGTATATTTCACAAGTCTGTTAGAATTGTAAAGTGTTAAAAGTAGTCACTCTCAAAGTAAAAGTTAAAAGAGCAAAGAAAGTTTCGAAGGATGGACTTTTCAATCAAACGCATGCATAACTGTGTACATGTGTGTATATACGTTGTGATTGATTTTCATTTATTGCAACTTGGCTGTTGGCACTATAGCGCTACAGATCAAGTGGCAGCACCACTGACATTGGTGCAGTTTCAGAGCAAGTGGGTGTGTTGCAACTTGAAGTTCTGCGCTACTTCTTTGTATATATAAAGGAAGTATGGGAGTCTTGTTTTGTTATTGCATTCTTCTTCCTCCTTCAAGATTAGAGTTCACAGAGAAAGATGGATTTCTTGAGCTTTATAATATTTCTTTCCCTCATTTGGATCATAGTCCAAGTCTTCCATATAATTTCAAGAAGCAAAGCAATTCCCAAAATGCTTCCTCCAGGTCCAAAACCTTTTCCAGTAATAGGGAACCTCTTAGACCTTGGTGACAAACCCCACAAGTCCCTAGCTAACCTTGCCAAGATTCATGGCCCTATAATGAAACTGAAACTAGGCCAAGTAACCACAATAGTCATTTCTTCAGCAACCATGGCCAAAAAAGTCCTTCAAACACATGACCAGCTCTTGTCCAACAGATGGGTGCCAGATGCTTTTCATGCCTGCAGACACCATGAGTTTAGCTTGCCATTGATACCCGTCTCTACCCGATGGAGAAACCTTCGTAGAATATGCATAGAACAATTATTCTCCAACAAGATACTAGATACAAACCAAGCTATCCGCAACAAGAAAGTGCAAGAACTCCTTGTTGATACTCAACAAAGCAGCCTAACAAGTGAGGCAGTAGATATTGGCAGAGCAGCTTTCAAGGCTACGGCTAACATGTTATCAAACACAATCTATTCGATGGATATGGTGGAGTACAAATCTGACCAAGCTAAAGAGTTGAAGGAGCTGGTGTGGAATATCATGAAAGATGCAGGGAAACCAAACTTGGCAGACTATTTTCCTGTGCTTAAGAAGATTGACCCCCAGGGATTAAGGCGAAGTGTAGCAGTGAACTTTGGAAGGATGTTAGACCTCTTTGACCACATCATTACCCAAAGGCTGAAGTTGAGAAAAGTGTCTAGTCCTAACATGAACAACGATATGTTAGATACCCTTCTCAATATCAGTGAAGAAAAAAGTGAGGAGATGGACAAAACTAAGATAGAACGTCTATTGCTGGTTAGTATTTTTACTCTATCTTTGTCCTGGATTTCTTTTCTATCAGATTCAGATATTGGGGTTGGTCCCGCTAAAACGTTTGGGATAAGTAGTAGTTTATTACTTTATTATTTTTTATTTTGATGGACAATGAATAGTATTGTTTATGATCTACAAAAGAAACGCTAACTTAATGTTGTTATGAATTAGGACCTATTTGGTGCTGGCACGGAAACAACATCAGCCACGGTGGAATGGGCAATGGCAGAGCTACTCCACAATCCAGAGGCATTGTCAAGAGCCAAAGTAGAGCTGGAGCAAGTCATTGGCAAAGGCAACCAAGTTAAGGAATCAGATATCCCTCAGTTACCTTACTTACAAGCAATAGTCAAAGAAACATTGAGGCTGCACCCAGCAGTCCCTCTCTTACTCCCCAGGAAAGCTGGATCTGATGTAGAAATCAATGGCTACATTATCCCAAAAGGTGCACAAGTGCTAGTGAATGCAGGGGCTATAGGCCGAGACCCGAGTTCTTGGGACAATGCAAAATCATTTATGCCAGAGAGGTTCTTGGGGTTGGAAATCGATGTTAAAGGCAGGAACTTTGAGCTTTTGCCATTTGGTGGTGGAAGAAGAACATGTCCTGGTTTGCTATTGGCTGTAAGAATGTTACACCTGATGTTGGGTTCACTTATCCAGGACTTTGATTGGAAACTTGAGGATGGGATTAAACCTAAGGATTTGAACATGGAAGATAAGTTTGGCATAACCTTACAGAAAGCTCATCCTCTAAGAGCTGTCCCTATTCCAGTTTAAAAACAGTTGAAGATTTTCTTTGGTTGCAGGCTTGCAGCTGAAAACTGGCCCCCATTATCCAATTCAGGAGAAATTATTTGCTCCTCCCGGGTGGAGGATTGACGTGGTCCTCCTGATGATATGGGCCAATCAAAAACAGCCATGTATTAAAAGAAAAGCTGAGCTTGCAATACACCTGCTGCAACAATACTTCAGCCTTCTAAAATAACAAAACTTTCTTGAAATACACTTTCGCCAAAAGTTCTATAACCCAGAAATTTCCAAACCGCCCAGCTCTCTTCTCTCTCCCTCCCTGTATCATTGAAGAAATTTTTCCCATTATTTTCCCAGTAACCAAACAAGGGTTTTGGAGATTTCTTCTAATAGTTTTTTTTTTTTTTTTTTTGAGTTTTTTTATGAGACTTCTAATAGTTTTGAATTCATTAATTCATTATATATGTTTTGGTTTAATTCGTGATGAGAAAGGTTGTTTCTTTGATAATTGAAGGTGAGATCATGATTAAGATTTAAGAACAGCTATCTAATAAAGCTTCAATCTTTCTTTTCTTTTTCTTGGTTCTTTAAAAACTTGTTTCCAGTTTCAAATTTGTACCAAGAAAGTTTGTTTCTTTGTAATTTCAGATGAGAACGATCAAAGCCATCAACAAATGGGTCCTAACTCGCCAAACCCAAAGAATTTAACCCAAAAGCATTACATGTCCCTAACCTTATCTGCAATAAAACTTCAATCTTTCTTTTCTTTTTCTTGGTTCTTTAAAAACTTGTTTCCAGTTTCAAATTTGTACCAAGAAAGTTTGTTTCTTTGTAATTTCAGATGAGAACGATCAAAGCCATCAACAAATGGGTCCTAACCCGCCAAACCCAAAGAATTTAACCCAAAAGCATTACATGTCCCCAACCATATCTGCAGCTTCCAAGGCCATAATCCCAAAAAGAAAATCTTAACTGAAAGGAATGAAGCCTCAGAACTATTTTCTCGGAACCCGTTGTCCAAAAGACCTCAAATCTTGAATCAAAAGCCACTTCTTCAAACCCGGTGATGGAAAAATCTGATATAGCTTCACCTCAGGGTTTTGAACCCAATGGCAATGAGGAGAATGTTGTTGCTTCGATGATGCAGGGAGGGAGAGAGAATAGAGCTGGGCGGTTTGGAAATTTTTGGGTTTTAGAATTTTTGATGGAGCGGCTATAAGCAGGATTATAGAAGTGGAATTGTGTTTCAAGTTTTGTTATTTTAGAAGGCTGAAGTATTGTTGCAGCGGGTGGATTGCTGTCTCAGCTTTTCTTTTAATACATGGCTGTTTTTTATTGGTCCATATCATCAGGAGGACCACGTCACTCCTCCACCGGGGAGGAGCAAATAATTTCTCCCAATTCAGGTTGTGACATCAGTGGAGGAAAAGTGTTGTAGCTTAATAAATTAGTAAATTACTACTGGCCCCTCTACTTTCCAATGTTTATTTCTAGTGGTGACTTTTTTTTTTTTTTTTTTTTTTTTGAGGAAAATTCTAGGGGTGACTATGATTTGCTATCTTTGTAATTTCATAATTTTGTTGGATCCAAATAATATACATACATAGCTTGTCAGTGGTAACCCCATGCTGGTAGTTGGTACTTGTAACATAACAATAAATCTAGCGATATATAGTGTTAGTAATGGGTTAATGTAAAAATAATGTTCCAATAACAATTTATCAACTTAATAAATTGTGACAATAACCTAAATACATTTCCATATGGTCCATTTAATATGATTCAATTTTGTTGTGACAATGGCACTCATAGCCTAAGCCCCACAAATGTCACCTCCATAATCTTCTTAATGTTCTCTTTTAATGGGTAAAACCATATTGAAAAGTAGTAAAAGTAAATAAATAAATATTCCTAAACTATGTCATGTGTGACTTTTCAAAAAAAATTTAAATTGCGTACCTATGATTTGAAATTTAATACTTTATTCCTTTGAAGTTAATTCAGTTAAAGTTCCATGATCTACATTTGTTAAAATAAGGCTAAATATGTAATTTTACTCTACTTTTATATCTCTCTCTTCCTAAAACAAAAAACACATGCAAAAACAAGACAAAATAAGATCAAAAAGTGAGGGTTTTGTAAAAATTAAGAATCATCATAATCTCTTCTCCTCCACATCCCATTCATCAAAACTCGAGCCAAAAGAACTTCTTTTTTTATATTTATTCAAGTTTACTTCTATTAGACCCCCTAATCAAGCAGGTTAATATAATTTCCACTTAATTAACTGGTCCGCTTTCAACCTATTTGATTGAAATAATGAATCACAGTCAAAATGTTTTTACTTTAGCAGTAATTGTAGTGAATATTCTGTTAAGCATTTATTTCAAGTCTGAAAGGGAGAAGATTTAAACGTTCTTTGATTTAAAATGCGATCCTTGGAGTGTGTGCGAGTTGGTAATAAGAGCACTGGTATCACCGCCAATTTTTTGGAAATGGCTTGTGGGTTTGTTCCGTTGAACCTTTCATCTCTCTTGATATAGTTGGGTTTAGAGATCTATCTGAGACCTGGATGTGTCTAGGAATTACTTAAGTTACTACATATTGACTAATATCCCTGGAGATGAATCTTTCTACAAGCACTATACGTTCACTGCCAAGCCTTCCACTCCAAATTAAAAAACAAACAAATAAATGCACACAAAACCCACTGAACAAAGGGGAGATAAAGTCTATGTGAGTTAAGAGAGAGACCAATACCATATTTTTATTGCTAAGTGCTTAGATTTAATATTAGCTTTTTTGTTTGATTTATTATGTTTTTGAAATTGTTGTTAAGAGTTTTGAATATAGGGTCCAAGTATTAATTTTTACAAAACTCTCCATTTTTTATTTTGTTTTGTCTTATTTTTGTATGTGATTTATGTTTTGGGAGGAGAGAAATATAAAAGTGGAGCAAAATTATATATTTATTCCTATTTTTAACAGAGATGAATTACGAAACTCTAACTGAGCTAACTTCATGTGAATAAAGTATCTAATTTCAAACCATAAATAAGTAACCTAAATTTTGGTTAAATTATACGTGAATAAGTTGTATTTTTTTTTTCTTTCTTTTGTACTTACTTTTAGTTTTATAAGCCCAAGCATGTGACTAGCATTAGAAATGACAAAGAAGAGTGAAAACAACATTACTCAAACTCCTCTACCAAACGAGCTCTGAAAGGTGGGAGTTGAAAATGTTTTTGAGCATCTCCACTCCACCACATGATATGTATGTCATGTCTCTCTCTCTCTCTCTCTTAGGCAACGTGTACGTCTTCATTTTCTTTTCTTTTCTTTTAATTATTTTTTAGGTTCATATTATAATTACAATATTCTAGAAAATGTAGTTGTTGTTATTATTATTATTATTGGATAGAGATTTGGGTTTGATATAATATTCTAGAAAATCTAGTTGTTATTATTGGGTTTGGTATTGATATATTAGTTAAACATCTTAAAAAATTATATGAATGTTTGGGTTTGGTATAATATTCTAGAAAATGTAGTTGTTATTATTGGGTTTGGTATTGATATTGTGGGTGAGAGAGCCTAACGCCATATGATGGGCCTGGGGCCCGAGTCGAAAATAACTTCCCGTCCGAAGAGGTTGAAGGGGTCAACGCTTTGCCCTCTTGATGAAAATGCAACCAGGGAAGGACGAACATTGCGTCCGAAGACAACCTGGCCGGTCCAAAGGGATCCTATTCAACGGATCTCCAAAGAACTTGATCAAGTAGATACGCTGAAGATTCCCCTGTAAGGGTTGAGCTTTGGGCATGCCTAACTGCGTGGATATCATAAAATATCTTACAAATAAAGCTGCCACCACCGCATTTAATGCACTGCAGCAACTTTCCTGGCCGCATTTATGTGGAGAAGACACCTGAACAGTGCATCCTCAACCACCACCACCCACTGCAGGTTAAAGCAATTTCTGATGTGACTAATACTCAAGTGGACGCCTAAATGAAGGACAAGTGTGCGGTGAAGATGAGGCAAAAGGTATATATATAAGGGGAACAGGCCTCACAGAAGGAGGGGAGAAAAAATTGTATTCACTAAGCTTTTAAATTTTAAGCCTTTTCGGACAAAAGAGATTTTTGTTAAATGCTAGTCAGAATTTCCACTAGCCTGCCTGTTCATATGAACCGTTGCTAAATCCACAACCAGCCCAGTTGTTTAACCCACTCTCTACAAATTTATTGTTGGGAATTTGTTGGGCTCTCACTACAAAAAGTTGGTATCTGGCCCAACAAATTTGAACCCCACAGATATATTAGTTGAAACATCTTAAAAATTTATATGAATGTTGACTAATAATATATAAAGAAATATATGTCTCTATATTTCATTAGACTATTTTTGTTAAGATTTCTACTTGCACTAATTTAATTAATTTATTTATATTTTTAATTAATTATGACGTTATCACGGTTCAACTTTGTTTCGACCTTGATCTAACTTCAAAAACTTTGAACTCCTCCCTTTTAAGGTTCATTGAACGGTCCAAGTCTAAAAATAATGTTTAGTATCTACTATTGAGGATATGGATTTTTGAGATTGAAATCCTAGTGCAACATTCATTTTTTTGTGATAAGAGTTAGATATCTATTACGTTAGATATTTATTTGCTTCTTAAATATATCAAATTTGACCCTCACTTTCACAAAACGTAAGGTATTACATTTACAAAATTTCACGTAAGGCTTTCTTTCTTTGTGAAAAAATTTCAAATCCATTCCATGAGTTTATCTCAGGTTTTTAAGGTTGTTTAGCATTGTCAACAACATTGCATATGTGATAGCTTAAACTCTTCATTCATTGTTAGTTTTTTTTTCATAATTAATAGTTTTCTCATACATCGCACGAATTATCAACTAGTTAATTTTAAAATAGGAGGCAGCCCAAAGTCATTTCTTCTTTTAGAACCAAGGGATGGGCGTCCAGGCCTAACATTCACAATATATATATATATATATATATATTAATCCTTAAATATTACATTTGCACCCTCAAAAATTCAATTGGTCCGAGTGGTAAAAATAAAAATAAAAAAATCAAAAGAATCGAATGACGTTTTGACATATAACAATTTTTTTTATAAAATTTTTTACCTATGCCTTGTGGTGTTTCATGCGGATTAAATATCTTTAGTTGTTGTAAATGTAATTAAAATGTAAATGATCATCTTCTCAGAAAGAAAAATGTAATTGATCATGCCAAGAGCTTTATAGTTTAAGTGGTTATTATAAGGACCGTTCTTTATTGTAGATTCCAATTAATTTCATTGATGTCTTAATTTAATAATAAAGAGTAATTATCATTTTGATATATTGAATGAAATTTTATCAGATCTGTGCACCAAAAAAAATAGGCATGTCCATCATTATGATGTATTGAATTACAACAATTAATGAATGCTATAGAAACATCTCATTTTAAAAAAAATAAAAAATAAAAGTTGGCATTCTTGTGTTTCCAAATGAAACCAATGTTCAAATCCTTATTCTCCCAACTATTGAATTATCAAAAAAATAAATAAATATAATTGACTCACATAAAATAGAACGCACAAAAGTGTAGAAGCTACCATTAAATTATTAATAAGTTGTCTAAGTGCCTGTTTGGTTCAGCTTTTAAAGGGAAAAAAGAACACGGGTTTAGCTTTTCTCATAGTCATAGGTTGAGTAGTCATATTTTTTTTCTTCATTTTATTATATGACTCTTTTATTTTCTTTATTCTTTTTTACAGTATTTTGTTTAACTTCCATGCAGGAAAGAATGCAGAGTCCTATGGCCCATGGTATATCAATTAAGAAAAAGATTGTTGCTTAAAATTATTCTTGATTAGTTTATAGATTTATTATTTATGGGTTGAATAATTGTTATATACATTAGGCATTTAGGGTATTTTATAATTTGTTAGCCTGATACAGTGGCAGCGCGTTCAGCCCAGAGTGCTCTTAAGAACAGCCTGACCTAAAAAAAAATAATTATATATAATAATTAAATTTTATTATTATCTATAAACTAATAATAATAAAATGAGAGATGAAGAGATCTGTTAAGAAGAGAATGAAGAGACTGAGAAGGGCGGAGAGGAAGAGACTTGCGGAAAAATATAAAAAAAAGATAGGAAAGAAGAGAGAACCTCTAAACTAAACGTGTAGATGAGAGATGATTAGTTAGGAACTGGGAAGGTATAAGTCAAGGCATTGGAAAAGTAAGAGAAGTTTAAACGTGTGGATGAGAACCATTCTAGACGAGTGAAAAAAAAAAAAAATGAAAGAAGACAAAGATGAGATGAGAGAATTAAAAAATGGTGGAAAGGAAAAAAATCAAGGAAAAACCGGATTGGGCTTGGGCAATTTAGGAATTTAAAATTTCCTTTTATCAATAAATTTCCTATCATGTCACTTTCGCTTCTGGTACTCATTGATTGATATATATATAGCATGAGTCAAATTAGATTATCTGCATTATTGTTTCTCAAAAAAAGATTATTTGCACATGGAGTGTATGTTAGTGCAACTAATAAATAATAATTTAATTAATTAATAATTAATTGGGAGAAGCAACTAATAAATAATAATTAATAATTTAATTAATCAATATATTATAAAAGATAAATAAATTAAATTATTTAGGCTAAACAACAATTAATAATTTTATAATTAATAAAACAACAATATAACAAATTATAGTTTATAAAAGACAAACAAATTAATGAAACAACTAAACAACAATAATTAATAATTTTATTAATATTTCAAATGAACTTATAGTTTATTGTTTATTCTTTTACTAGAATTATGAAAAATATTTGATAAGAAAACCACGTAGAAGGCAATTGTAAACTTTATGTATTTGCGTGTTTTTTATTGTTGTTGTTGTCAATATACAAATTTTTCTTTTTATTAGATTGTGTAATTTATGCTTGTTGAGAAATACTCTGAAAAAAATTACTGGAGCCGCCACTGGTCTGATAAGTGAAAGTAGTCATTTTTCGAAGCAAAAGTTTAAATATTTAAGAAATTAAAATAATATCAACAAAGCAAAAATTATTCATAAACATGAATAAAACTAAAAATATATTAGAAATATATTATATACAATAAATTATACAATTTAAATTCAATTTTTATAATATAAAGATTATAAGTCTTCAATTACTCAATAACATGAATTAAAGTATCTAATCAAAACTTATGTTGTTAAAAAATCCAAAAGAACAATTAAATCTAGAGTATCAGTAATGTTTAAAGATACTATCTAATCAATTTGATTAGTCATTTCCTATCTCTCACAAGGTAAGAAACTTTGCACCATTACTTTTTCAATCACAAACTGCATAACTACGTATATGTGTGTACGTGCATTTGTGATTTGAGTTTCATTTAATTGCAACATGGTACTATAGCTCGGCCCCTCAATGAAAAATCTTGGCTCTGCTACAAGAAAAGGCCACTAGATTAATTGTGAAAATATTATAGCTATAGAAAGATCTCGAAAAATAAATAATAGAAACGAAGAAAACCCAAAAGAAAAATAGACAACCACATATATAAAAGAGAACACCAAGTATTTATATGGTTCGGTCTTATGTCTACAACAATGTATAAATACTCTCACAAAACCCAAACCCCAATACAACAATACAACCGGATAGGTGTAATTGCCTAATAACAAATACTAGCGCAATTTCTGATTTCTCATTCGTAATTGCCATTTGGATATAACTTATTGTTGCTAAAAGTTACTGAAAACTGATTGATACTAAAAATACTGTAGCAAAATAATTTTTAAATGTATAAATAATATCGTGGGGCCTATTTTTAATATTTTTTAATCGTAAACAGTACGTAAACAGTACACACACTATTTATAAACAGTAATTTTTTTCCTCAAAAGTCAATAAGTCCGGCTAAAAAAAAAAAAAAAAAAAAAAAACTGAAAACGTAACACCACGTTCAGTGGAAAGAATTGCTATCCAAACCGGCACTAAACCAAATATATAAATAAGGGACAGCCTAACTGCAGATCAAGTCGAAGATTGAGAAGGAATCTTTTGTCAAGAGTTGACCGCCAAAACCAAGAGGTAAAGAGCTTTGATGAGCATATGGGGCTTAAAAACTGCCTAAATTCAAGGCAGTTGCTAACAGGCTCCACCCGACTCTGGTGAAGTTAGAGCAAGTGGGTGTGTTCCAAAACTTGAAGTTCTGTTATGCTTGTTGTATATAAAGGAAGAAAGGGAGTCTCTTGTTTTGTTAGTGCCTTTTTCTTTCCTCCTTGAGTTTAGAGTTCACATAGAAAGATGGATTTCTTGAGCTGTATAATATGTATTTGCCTCACCTGGATCATAATCCAAGCCTTCCACATTATTTTAAGAAGCAAAGCAAATCCCAAAAAGCTTCCACCAGGTCCAAAACCTTTTCCAGTAATTGGAAACCTCTTAGACCTTGGTGACAAACCCCACATGTCCCTAGCTAACCTTGCCATAATTCATGGCCCTATAATGAGACTACAACTAGGCCAAGTAACCACAATAGTCATTTCTTCAGCAGCCATGGCCAAAGAAGTCCTCCAAACACAAGACCAATTCTTGTCCAACAGATGGGTGCCAGATGCTTTTCATGCCTGCAGACATGATGAGTTTAGCTTGCCATTGATACCCGTCTCAACACGGTGGAGAAACCTTCGTAGAATATGCACGGAACAACTATTCTCCAACAAGATACTAGATGTCAATCAAGAGATCCGCCACAAGAAAGTGCAGGATCTCCTTGCTGATAGTCAACAAAGCAGCCTAACCAGTGAGGCAGTAGACATGGGCAGAGCAGCTTTCAAGGCTACGGCTAACATGTTATCAAACACAATCTATTCGATGGATATGGTGGACTCCAAATCTGACCAAGCTAAAGAGTTGAAGGAGCTGGTGTGGAATGTCATGAAAGATGCAGGGAAACCAAACTTGGCAGATTATTTTCCTGTGCTTAAGAAGATTGACCCCCAAGGCTTAAGGCATAGTGTGGCAGTGAACTTTGGAAGGATGTTAGACCTCTTTGACAACATCATTAGCCAAAGACTGCATTTGAGAAAAATGAGCGGTTCTAACATGAACAATGATATGTTAGATACCCTTCTCAACATCAGTGACAAAAACAGTGAGGAGATGGACAAAACTAAGATAGAACGTCTATTCCTGGTCAGTATTATTACTCTCTTCAGCTTGGATTTTTTTTATTAAGATTTTAGGGTAAGTGGTAGTTTAATTACATGGTATTAGAGTAGGTAAAAATCCCACAAGTTAGCCCTAATTTGGCCTTCTGGACCACTTGAACTCTTGGGATAACTAGTAGTTTACGTTTATCACTTTGATTATTAGTCCTTTGTTTTGTTTACTTTTGATAAATGATGGATACGGTTTGTGATCTACAAAAATAAGTTCTAATTAAGTTGTTATGCACTAGGACCTATTTGCTGCTGGCACTGAAACAACTTCAAACACACTGGAATGGGCTATGGCGGAGCTACTACACAATCCAGAGGCATTGTCAAGAGCCAAAGCAGAGCTGGAGCAAGTCATTGGCAAAGGCAACCAAGTTCAGGAATCAGATATTCTTCACTTACCTTACTTACAAGCAATAATCAAAGAAACATTGAGGTTGCACCCACCAGTTCCTTTCTTACTCCCCAGGAAAGCTAGAGCAGATGTAGAAATCAATGGCTACATTATCCCAAAAGATGCACAAGTGCTAGTAAATGCATGGACTATAGGCCGAGACCCGAGCTTCTGGGACAATGCAAAATCCTTTATGCCAGAGAGGTTCTTGGAATCGGAAATTGATGTTAAAGGCAGGAACTTTGAGCTTATACCATTTGGTGGTGGAAGAAGAATATGTCCTGGTTTGCTATTGGCTAATCGAATGTTGCACTTGATGTTGGGTTCACTTATACAAGCCTTTGATTGGAAACTTGAAGATGGGGTTAAACCTGAGGATTTGAACATGGAAGATAAGTTTGGCATTACCTTACAGAGAGCTCATCCTCTAAGAGCTGTCCCTATTCCAGTTTAAAAACTGTTGAAGAATTTACTTTGGTTGCAGCTGAAAATACTGGCCCCTATTACCCAATTCTGGTTGTGAAATCAACTGGAGAAATGTACTTGGGGTGACTATGTAATATGTTTTTGCTGTTTTTGTTGTTGTACTTTCATAATTTTGTTGGAGCCAAATAATATACATGGCTTGTCAATGGTAACTCAAAACTTGATCCACAATATAACAAGGGCTTTATTAACTAATGCCCTTAGTAAACCTTTTCAGAAAACTTTTATTAGAAAATGAAAAAGTGACTTAACTTTTTTTTATAATAAATCTAAAATGATACAAAATTTTAAATATGGGATACATGCAAAATGATACAACCCCCTCCACAGCCGCATGCAGCACCTCTTTTCCCTCGAGAGGCTATGGTTAGATTGACGGATTTTCAGAAATAAAACAGTAGACAAGAAGAAATTTATGGTTATACTTCGAGGGATAACTGAGACCTCCTTAACAAGCCAAGCTTGATTTTTACTAAAATATTCTCCTCCCTCTTTATTAATCACAATAGGCCTTATATAGGCTTACAATTGACTGTAAAAACAAATCCAACACATAATCGATAGACACAATTCCTACAACTGCTAGCCTACTAATTTGATAAGGATAAAGGCAATTGCTATCCTATTAAATAACAAATACTTGAAAGGCAAAAATGCAAAACTGACACTCTAATTTTCACTTTTTCTTATTTCAGTCCTCTAACTTTCAGTTTTGTCAATTCAGTCTTTTAATTTTCAATTTTTGTCAATGCAAGATTCTGTTAAACTCCAGTTATGGCTGCCGTTAACTCTTTTTTTTTTCTTTTCTTTTTTAATATTTCGGAATCAAAAGAAAAATCTGTTAAAAAAAAAAAAAAAAAAAACATTTAAGGAGATTGAGACCCAAATCCCTAACATACAAAGAGCTTGGGGTTTACTGATCACAAAGAAACACTGAGACCCAGGCAAGCTCTGCATCACAACGTGTTTCTTTGTGATTTCAGGATTTGAGTAAATTTTTTTTTTTTTTTTTTTTTTTACAGGCAAGCTCTGCATCTCTCTCTCTATCTTTCTCTCTTTGACACACACACACACACACTGAGTTTACTGATCTCTCTCTGTTTTTTTTCCATTTCAGGTCCCTCAAGCTCCTCTGCTGTCTCTCCCTCGAACACCAACAACCAAATGAGCAAATACCCACCACGCAAAATGATGCCACTGACAATCTCCGTGTGGTCTTCGCCGCTGGTGGCACTGGTGGCCACATATATTCTACAGTCACCATAGTCGACGAGCTCAAAATCACCAACCCCAACGTCCAAATTCACAACTCCCTCTCCAACCGCACCCTCAAGATCTCCTTTGAAAACCCCAAGCTCTTAGTATGTTAGGGATTTGGGTCTCAATCTCCTTAAATGTTTTTTTTTTTTTTTACAGATTTTTCTTTTTTTCTTTTGATTCCAAAATTAAATAAAAAATAAAAAATAAAAAAGAAGAAGTTAACAGCAGCCGTAATTAGAGTTTAACGGAATCCTGTATTGACAAAAATTAAAAATTACATAACTAAATTGACAAAACTGAAAGTTAGAGGACTGAGATGAAAAAAAATGAAAATTAGAGGACCAATTTTACATTTTTACCTACTTGAAATATTAGATAACAATCAATAGCTAAGATAAAAATAAACTCCTAAGCAAATTCAAAATGTAAAACCAATCTGGTATGGCAGCTGGTACGTGACACAAAACTGAAGTTCCAACTTCCAATCACCCGTCATTTAATGTGATCCAATTGTGTTGGGACAGGCACCACGAATGTCACCTCCAGAAGAAAATAAGAGGCACTAAAAAGATGACTACTCTAAAGGAGACAAACAGAGAGAAAGAGAGGAAGGCACATGTTTGTACTTTAGCCTAAAGGAGGAATTGGGGTCCCATATCAGCAGAAACTGATAAGAGTCCTATCTTCAAGGTGGTTGCAATCAGGCAATCATTTAAGTACTCCATTAATCACTCTCTTGATTTTTTCAAAGCTGAAAGGTACATGTTTAATGGCAACCCACAGTCACTGTATCAGACAATTTATTGGCATGGACAATTATTGTAAAGTTTGACTCTATTGAAAGGATAGGCAGTATTGATTAATTTGTTTTGCACCCAAAGTAATAAGAAAAAAGCTGAGGAAATAGTTTTATCACATTGATTTTACACTACAATAGTACCTATGTGATGGGTATTATTGATGCAGGAGGCCATATACGTCATTGAATGATTTATTTTGAATTTTGCAATTTTCTAATATATAATTTTAATTCCTTGATTTTAGGTGTTCTAAAGATTTTTCTGGTTCAGATAAGATAATAAAACCAGGCCTCACTTTGTGGTATCAAGTTATCAACATATTTGGGCAGCAAAATGAGCTGCTTGTATGTTCATTTCATTCATATCAAGTTAAAAGGATTCTGGGTATGAAACCCTTTAATTGCAGTCCTTTTTTTTTCACATTTAGAAGAGATTGAAAATGGACAGTGCACTTCAAATTTCTTCTTGATGTGTTCATTGTCGTCAGATAGCCCAGATGTGAGGATTATTTGTACATGTAAATGACAACATGGTGATAATGACCATGATGCATCTTTAGAATATAGCAGGACAGTCCGATGTGCACCTAGTAATTTACAGTTGATTTGATTGCGTCCAATATCTGCATGCAGGCAGGGATCATGTTAACAAGAATGAATTTATATCCTGACAAGAGTGTTCTGCAGGGAAAACATCTAAACAGCATACCTTGTTCTTTGTAGGCATATAGAATGGTTCAAAAACAAGAGGGAAGGGGGTGTCCAGACCACATACTCTGGCTACAGGGGCTTCTAACTGCAAAAGCATGAACTTTTTAGTCACTAATTCATTCAAGTTCAAGTATATCAGCTCACATCCAGGCTGATCCAGTTTGCCTTAACAATTATAGAGCAAGCATTTATATTTTGAGTTTTTTCATAGAATCAGTTCTTCAAGTAGCATTTCCACTTCTCAAGACAAGTTATGATACTCCATATAACTTAATGTGACATGCTTCAACTCAAGACAGACAGAAGAGAGCTAACAGGAGAAGTAAGCAAAGAAACAATAAAGAAAAAAATAAATAAAAAGAGAATTCAAAGATGTAATTTGTAAGTCAACCCTGTTATGTAAATCCATATCAAGGCAACCTCACTCCCGGTATTCCACATTATTGAGGATTTCATCTTCTAAATGTGACTTATAACAGGTTTTTTCTTGTTAGGCCTTCTTGGAAAATTCTGTTACTATATTGAACCAAGACAACTTTAGATTTACAAATTTTTTGCGCTTACAAGCATCATCTGATGCAAATTGCAGTTAATGGTTATTGCTGTCAAAGTCAATAATTTGAACCTACCTCACACTTCAAAAGAGAAAGATTTCCATAGCATATAAAGACTTGCTAACTAACCTACACGTGTGATTACGACTCATTTAGTATGAACCAATAAAGAGAAAATATCATTAGTTAACCATAGAAGCACAGAAAGTATCAACCCAAAATGCAACCGACTTTTGTATTGGTCATGGAACACACCACCTTTCTATAGTGCCACACGGAGGATACTATTTAGCCATTGGGTTGGAACCTGGAAGAAATTTGGTCCAGAAAGTCATCTCTGAGGGCATGGTCTAAGTGACAAAGTCAGAGTAGGTGTGGGAGCATTGATGTTAATAATAACTTGAGAGTGGGAGTGGCTCCAGGGAGGCATATTCATGGTTTTATTGGAAGAAGACAAGTAACATAATCTGTTAGGTTTGACATTTCATTTATTTTTTATTTTTAAATGTTGATAGGGTTGGCTTAGTTCTTAGGTGTGTTTTTTCTGCCATCTAGCTAGTGATATGGCGCTTTTAGACCATCAAATTAAATGAATGTATGTCTCGGCTCAGCTAAATTCAGGTTCCATTAATCTAAGTCAAAGATCAAATAAAAATACGCGCACGTGTAAAGAAAAGAAGCCACTCGTGGTCTTACAAGTATTTGCTTCTTAAATTGGATTTCTTTTTAAATGTCTTTCAGCTACTGACTATAATAGTTTGTGTGCCTCTTGTTTGGGAACTAGCCAATTATTAGGAGCCCTAGCTGCTGCAAGTAAAGGAAATCCCAAGTTTTTACTAGAATTTGCAATTTTTTTAAAAGTTGCTACCATAGATGAAACATCAAAAGGAAAAATCAGAAAGTAAAACAAAATAGAAAAGACGTGTTCAAGTGAAGTATGTAAGTATTATCAAGTGATTAGAAATATACAAAGGTTGGCACTTACCCTTAAGAAACAACGTTCAACAATAGAAGCAGAAATTTCGGCACCAAAACCTCCTGTAACTGGAGCTTCATGACTAATCTACACACAGGAAATTTATGGATCACCTATAATTTCACCAATTTCATCTCATAAAGCATTTGAATGGAGAAATTATGCTTACAAGAAGTCTTCCAGTCTTTCTGACAGATGCTTCTACAGTTTCCTTATCCCAAGGAATTAGAGTCTTCAGGTCTATCAGTTCACAGGAAATTCCTTCCTGCAAAGTCACATGGTTTGAATAGAGTTTATAAAAGTAAGGAGGATGAGAATCAGAGTCCTTAAAATGACATGATTTGATCCTGTGTTATAAATACCAAGTCAAAGCTTACATATTTGCAATTTTAAATTTATCCAAATCAGGGAATATTTGAAACTTGAGAATTCTCTGGACTAGACAACTTAATTTCTGGAAAATGTTCATCTCAAGTGGTGGGAAGGCAATGCCCTTTGTGAAAATATCACTTGTCATTTATTAGTATTTACCATAATTGAAAATTTTGACTATTAGTAAGCTTTGTATTTCTAATGTTTACTGGAAAATTTTAGCTTCTGGAAACTTTAAAGAATAGTTTTCCAGCAATGAAAATCATATACCTTTTCAGCATCAAGACAGGCCTGTTCCATTATAGACAACTGAGCTCCCCACCCAACAAGTGTAATGTCACTGCCTTCTCGAATCACCTGCGTATTTTCAATTTTATTTAATATCAAAGTTCCTATATTACATTACAATCAGTGTTATCTTTCGAATTCTTCAGCTATGATGAAACCAGAAGTAGCATACCTCTGCCTCTGATAGAGGCAACATGTAATCATGCTCGGGAACCTCTTCTACTGCCAAACGGTAGAGCCACTGTACCACAAGAAATTTTTCCAATTCCAATTTCAATCTCAGAGTTCTTGTTTGATAAATCATCACCTAACAATTCGATGAAGTTTCCTTGCAATACCTTTGGTTCAAAAAATACGACAGGATTTGGATCGCGGATGCAGGATAGCAACAAACCTTTTGCTTGCTGCGGGCTTCGAGGGATGATCACCTATACAAGAACTTATTTTGAGAGATTTGAAAATGAAACATCAATGCCATACTAGACAACAATGTGCAAGAAGCCCTATTTCCCTTGCGACAAATTTTAGGAAGAAACAAGAAATGCAATATTGCTAATTCCCTCTTTCAACCTCATGGCACTCAGCCATCCCAAAAATTGGTTAACCAATTTAGCTTCATCTATTTTGAATGCAGAAAAATCCATTTTCAATTGAAAACATCAAGCTCTCATGATGAAGGTAGCTGCCAAACATAAAAGATCTATGTGCAGATGAAGACATGAGTGGCGTGTTTGAAGTGGCCACTAGGTTCCAGGCACAACTACCAAAAACCCATGCTGACGGACTTGGATATGTATGAAATCTAGAAATTATGGATTAGACACACACATACTGTAGTGACCTAAAAGAAGGTCTTGCAATCCATAAAATCCCACATCGCCTAGGGAAGCACATGGGGATGTGCTTATAAGGAGTGACCTTCCCTTAATGTGTAGAGGCCTTTTCCTCCACTAATGTGTGCTTTGAGGGAGAACAAAACCGTAAGGGGCATAGGCCCCAAAGCGGACAATATCTACACAGTTGGGGTGGGCCGTTGTGATGAGTTCCACATCGGGTATTTATTGGGTAGATTTGAGTTTTATTAACAACTATAAAGAGTTTCAATTGTGACTAGTTTTTTTGAGATATAGTGCAAATATGACTAGCGCTTTTCCTTAGGTCGTTACATATGGTATCAAAACTGGCCTAGTAACCCCGTGTGAGCTCAGAGACACTACTCCACAAAGTGGCCCTAACAAGGACGCTAGGGATTTAAGTTGGGGAGATTGTGATGCCCCAATTTGATTGATTGTGTGATATGTGTGGGTGTGTGATTAATCTCACATCGGGTATTTACTGGGTTAAACTGGGTTTTATTAATAACTACAAAGAGTCTCAATTGTGATTGGTCCTTTATAATAGGAATTTTCCCACCAATGTCATATTTGTCTAATGTGATGATGGTGTAAATAGCTGATTTTTCATTTGTCATTTGACAAGACAAAAGTACAGTCATAAACTTCCAAAAGAAAAGAACCTTATTAAAAGTGTTGGTACTATTGTTGTGGTTCACAAACCCTTTATGGATGTTCAAGAATTATAAATTGCTTTCAAGGAGACCGTACTCATTGTTGGAGGAGACTTTACAGTTTACACATTGATTTCAACTAATTGTGAACTCATATAATGGAAGTATTTCTTCAGAATACTCACATATTACAGTTACAAAATGAAGAATTGCTCATTTTAGAGAATAGATAATAACAAAAATAGAAAATAAATCCCAGAAAGAAGACTAGATGTCTAAGAAGAATGAAAACATACTTTAATACCAGGAACATGACAGAAGAAAGCTTCAGGGGACTGTGAGTGATAATGTCCACCATGGCCCACAGCTCCATAAGGGGTTCTTATTGTTAAACCTAGGGAGAAATGTTGAACCTCAGCATGTGAAATAAAAAGGGGGGGGGGGGGGGGGGGGGGGGGATAAAAGGTCCAGAAGCTTTTTTTATAACACTTTTTAAAATGGAAACAAACTATAAGAAGTTACCTCCACAATTAAATTGATTCCCGCTACGGTATCTGAACTTCGCAGCTTCATTAACAATCTACAAGAAATATTCTGTCACTCAACAGTCAATTGTAAGGCAACTATAGAACATAGCATTGGGGAGGATGCATGCCTGATCAAACGCAGGAAAAATATAATCTGCAAATTGGATTTCTGCAATGGCCCGATTGCCCTATCATGACATCAGATGAGACAGAAAGTTACAGCTATAGGGTAGAATTAAAAAAAATAAAAAGCAACCTGTATTTAGGTTTCAAACTCACCATTGCTGCTAGACCGATGCCAAACCCAACGATGCCCTGTTTACACGGCCACATTAGTACCAAACCTATCAAATGCTCCTTGATCAAATGATACCAAAAACAGAAAAAAGAAATAGGAAGCTAATAGTAAAAGTAGATTAACAAAGATCCTTTGTGAATCACACATTATCAAAATGTGGTGTACAGCTTTCTGTTATACTCGGACTTTGTTGGAGCCTTAAGCTACAAGCCCAAAACCTTCTATCCTTTTTTCTAAATGGGTATTTCTAGAGCACCTCATCTTGTCATTTCGTCCAATTTAAAGAGGATTTATTTATGCCAAAAATTATTACTCTAACCCACATAATGTTTTAGGGTGTATATATACAAGGACAAAGGTAATGTAGCAAAAGAATATGATGTGAAACAAAATACCTGTTCACAAAGAGGGGTATTGAAAACCCTACTTTTACCAAATCGATCAGCTAATCCTGTCGTGCAACGGAATACCCCACCAAAGCCTACATCTTCCCCAAATACGTAAGCTCTGAAATAAAAGGTAAAGCATGAGCTGAAACATGCTATAAAGAAAAACACAATGAGGCAACTTATATTACTCAAAATGCAATTGAAAATATAGATATCTTTGCATAAAGATTCAGTTATATATGAGCTCTAATGCGTGACTTCAGGCATAACAACAGGAATGAAACAGAATCTACCATGTGCTTTAGAGCTCAGAAATCAAAAGCAATTCATTATGGAAGGAGAATTGAGCTTTACATCAATGGAAGTAAACAGAAATTTGAAACAAAGGGAGACCATTTACCATTTAAGCCTGGCATTCAAGAAATGGTTTATGATTGAGACAAAGGCTTTGTTGTAGTAATTGTTTCTTTTTGTTTTGCTTTGTTGCTAGCAGTTATAACTTATAAGCTGTTTTGTCGGCCAAATCCTGACCATCTGTATCTATCATCTTCTCCTAGTTGTCATATATCTTCAATAAACGGAAACAATTTTAGAAAAATCTAAGAGACAAAATTAATCAATGTGAACATTCTGGTGTTGGAGGGGTCCCAATTTCTTTTGTTATAGTGTTTCAGAATTCTAACATCATAAGCTACATAAATCACTCAAAGCAAGTTCTCAATTATCAGTTAATAAACCCATGGATGATAAAAAAAGACTCCAAAGTTGGGAACTTGGTATTTCTTTTTCCATATATAATTCATTTTCAATAATGGACAGGAGAAAGAAAAGGCCAATCACAATAAAATCCATAGGGATTTAGTACCAAAATAATCCAATCTTTATCCTTACCAGGCAAATAAAGAAATGGAATTCAGCAATCTATGACTATCAGAAGCTACCGTTCAATCCAAACAAACCCATTCCAGCAAAACCAACAAAGACCCATTTAGACCAGCCTCTAAATAAGAATCAGAAACCAAAATCCAATAATTTTATAATAAAAAAAAATCACCTAGGATCGGTTTCCAAGGCTATGTGAAGAGCTTGGTTGATGGCAGAGTAAAGGTTCATGGATTTCCCATTTTGCTGGACAACAACCTTGTCATCACAAGTGGAAAACTCCCTCCGAGGAACCCAACAACCCAATCTTCCAAACCTTAATCTCCTCAATGAGCTAGCTGCCATGTCAAAATCAAGATAAGAGCAGAACAACTCTCTCAAGTTTCAACTTATAATATACAAATGTGTTTTTTTATGGGACTGTATCTAATCTTATTATGTTTGAAGTGAATCACGTTTTTTATAAATTTATCATTTTGAAACCAGGATATACTATATGATAAGGAGCATAGAGCCAGAGCTGTTCAGTTGAGAATTATATTGTTGTTTTGTTCCTTTGTTTGTTTGTATAATGAATTTAGTTACCTGCTTTTTTTTTCTTTTTTTTTTCTTTTTGAGCACAACAGTTACTTGGTTTGGTTGCTAGCCAAAGACCACAAGAGTCAGACAAAATTTATTTATGATAAGATATAGTTAGGCGGGACTGAGGTCCACCTCAGCCTAACATGTCATTGTTATCACAATTGTGGCCATCGTCGATACAAATAGGAACGTGGCCTTTCTTTTTTTTCCTTTTTTTCTTTTCTTTTTTTTTTTTTTTTGCAGCAATGTTATGCACAAAATAAAGTAAGATTTAGGTACAATACTTAGATATTGTTTCTTAAATTTTTCTTTTGAGATTTCACCATGTGAATCTTTTCTCATAAGAAGAAAGTGTATTTTTTAATTAAATAGCCACATGACTGAATCTTAAAAGAAAAACCTAAAGTATTTTACCTAAGTTTTGTCCCACAACAAATTTTCACAAGCTGCTAAAATAGCAAATTGTGATGGGTGTTATGTGGGTGCAACATTATTTTCTCTTAAGTGTAGAATTAATATCAATTTTTTCAAATTGTACACCAATTTTAACTTACTATCTTAATAGTTGTAAACAAAGAAAATACAATATTTTGTGTCTTGAAATAGATAATTGGCAAATTATTGTGGATAATAAAATGGATGAAGTTTTTGGGGTTTGAAGGAAACAAAGAATGTGGGGAATCTGGATCTTGAACGTCCAGATGAACATCTGAATTCCTCATTTTCTTTTTCCGAAGTAATCCCCAAGTTCAACATTCGGATTCTATTCTAAATTTTTCTGAGTAATATTCCTGCATATTTCCGTTCCCATTCAGTATACAAGGGGGGTCATTTTGCATAATAAAAGAGTTTTTTTTTTTCTTTTTTTTGGAAAAAAGCAATAACACTAGTGACACAAAAAGTATTATAATTTTTTTCACAACGATTAAGGTGGCGTGTGAAAATCATGTTACATTACTTATAGCTTAACACCTCAATAAATTAGGAAAAATACAAAAACCACCCGTAAGATTTGGGCTGATATCAAGCACTACTAAGATTTTTCGAACATTCAATTTGTTGTCTAACACTCTGTTTGTTTTAACAATGATATTTTCTAAAAAATGAGTCATTTTCCAAGAAGCATTTTCTATAAAATTATCTCATTTTCCAATGTTTGGTAGCAACTTTAAATGAGTTGAAAAATTACCTCCTATACCTCCTAACTTCCTTTGTTTAGCTTGTTGTGAGAAAGAATTGTTTTCCAAAAAAATTTAATGGAAAACAATCTCTAAAAATAAGCCATATTTTTTATATTAACTAAAGATAGTTTTCCTTTTACTCATCTTTTTTTATGCTACCAAACACTGAAAAACATGAAAAACGATCTTTATACAAAGTTTTCCATCGAAACAAATGGAGCGTAAGCACAAACAACACCCAGCAACTTTTGTAATTTGTGTTCAGGTAAGTAATTATTGTGTTGCTCCTTACATTACATCATGACCTCCAACATCTTCAACCAGCAAGAAACATCAAACATGTTTAAAGTTGGTCTCAATAGCGAGTTAGAATTGACTCTTATAAAAGAAGTTGGACTCCTTTTCATATGTTCAACAGCTAAACAAGTCTCAGTGACTATATTGAGACAATTATATGCACAAATGTGGGTGGTAAATGGATTGATGTATGGCAGGCAAAAATAGAGAAGGAAACAAAGAACTTGAAGGAGTAGGGGAATTTTCAAATGGTGTTAAGAGCCGTTTGTGCTTAAAGAGAAATTAAGACATTTTTTAAAGTATTTGTAGTGCCTGACATTAACCTAAGCCTCATAAGTCGTTTCTCTATTTTACCCAATAAATTATGAAAAAGATTAAGTCCCTAATGCTGCTTTGAATAGATATCATTCTCCTGTAATTCCAAGACAAAAGGGCGTTTAAAAAAGAGGGTTTTGCTTTGGACTATGGCCACCAAGGCAATCGTAGACAAAGGGGCATATCAATTAGCTAAAAAATCAACCTGGCAAAATTATACAACATTTGGACAAGAGTCACATGCCAGAATAAATTGTTCCAAACAAAAACTGACACCAATGAACACATTCCTGTTTCAAGTGTATAAAGAGCATTTTGGAGTGACTCAGTAACTTGTGTAGAAGACACCCCGGAACTGAAGAATAAATTTCCTCTGTTGGCAAACAAACCAAAATAGCAAACTAAAACTTATGATTAATGTAATGATAATTATACTCAACTTCTTAATCCCAAATAAATTGAGTATGCTTTATGGATCCTTTTCCAACAAATAATAATGACAACTATGTAAGAGAAAAACAACAATTATAAGAGTAGATGATCGATGAAGCTTTTTTACTTGATAAAATTACACTATATTCCCACCTTATTTCAAGCTCTTACAAATATGAAGCTTTTTAAACTTGACAAAATTATACTATTTTCCCACCTTACTTCGAGCTCTCTTGCGAATACAAAAGCATCATTGCTTTGCAACAAAGCATACCTAGATTTACAAGAAATAAAATAGCCCAAAAAGAGGATATAAGAGGTAAGGGCAAAATAGGGGGATATAAAACAGTGACACAGAAACCCCAAACACAAAATCCTAGGGTATCAGAACCTGTTGGGAGCTAACCTTGAAAAAACAGCCTAAAAGTAATGTGGGCTTGTCACTAGGTTTAAAATTTCTAAAGACGACTTTAAACTACTCAATGAATGATTGACTATTGAAGCAAAGCAAAACATATGTAATAGGGCACTAGTTGGCCAGGAAGATGGAAAATTGGCCTGTAATTTTTTCTGTGTATATTTGGAAGCAGCAAAACTTCTCAGAGAACTCCTTGTAAAAGACTTCACATGAGCAAATGGACTAACGTTCTGTATTGCAGTGTCTAGCAACCATTTGCAACCTCATTTGCTGCAGTTCTGTTCTCTGATACAACTGGTTTAACATCCTTTGGGGCATCTCCCGATTTTTCAATTGAAATGTTCTCTGAAAGTTGCAGGTCCTCGTCAGTCTGTGCATTAGGGATAGGTTTCTCGATTAAATCTGAGGTAACTTCCGATTGAATCTGTGCTTTCAGCTCCCCATTTGCACCTTCTTTTTCCTGATCAGTGGGCTTTCCTTCCCATTCCTGCACTCACAAGGTCAGAAGTAGGCAAAAAAGTAAGCTCATATGATAAACAACATTGAATCTTGTCTTTAGCAAGTCATTATTATCACAAAAAAAACATTATGAATGAGTCACAAGAATAAAATATTGGAACACAGACTACAAACATTAACCAATATGTGGGGAGAGTCTTGCCTTTATCAGGAACTTCTTTTGCTTAGTCTTCATCTCTTGAATTTTCTTCTGGCGGTCCTCATAAAACCCAAAATCATCCAAAATGCTTGTTTTGCTGGGATGCTCCTTGAATATCGCAATCATTTTAAGCCCTTGCTCTAGCTTGACCTACACAAACCCATTAGTTTGCTGTTTAGACATGCAAACCAAAGAAGATTAAAAGGCAAAGACAAGAATTAGAAGTAAAATTACCTCTTGTGTGTCCCTACTGTTAGTGACAGGTTTGTTGTCATTGTTCTCAAGGGCAATGTGCTTCAACAAACTGTTGGGAATATCCTTTACAATATGCCACTTAACAGGGAAGCAGCCTTTCCATTTGTCTTGTTGCCAGTACTCCACATTCTTGTCAAAATCAACTGGCCCCACCATCTCCGCAAGGCCAACAAATTGCCCACTAGTGTTGACCTAAATAAGAACTCAGAAACATTGTTGAAAACCAATTTAAACCATGAAATAATGAAAAGCCATTATGTATAGATAATTAGATGCTTACCGAGAAGAGAAGGAATACAGGGCAACCAGCCTCCTGGTATGCTGCCTGAAGCTTCTTGTTGCCATTTGGGGTGCTGGCCCAAACATTATACTTAATGCTCCTATGGACGTCATCCTCGCTATATGACTTAATAATGAAGAACTTAGCATCAGTACAGTCTCCAGGGAAATCTTCTCTGTTGAATTGTTCTTGGTCTGGCATCTCGCTTATCTTATCCTTTTCCTCACCATTAGTTTCAATTGAAGGCAAGTTCTGGCTCTCTGCTAAGACAGTGGTCACAGATTCATTTTGGTTCTTACAACCTTTGCCGCCTCTAGGCCCCTTCTTCAACTCATTCAAACAGTCCACATCATTAGCATAGCCAACATACCCATTGACTCGTCCCCTGTGTTTATACTTAGGGTCAACTGCTAGATATCCACGCCGGTATGTTTGCATATCATAACTATTGTATCCAAAGCCCATCCCATATCTAGCTATGTTTCCATAATGACCATAAAACTTGTATGGATAATTATTATTCATAAACCCATAAGCTGCACCAATGCCGGACATTAGTATTGGATCACGGAAACCCTGCAGCAACAAATAAGAAAATTCCTTATATGACCTCCAGTAAAACTTTAAAAATCAGGTTATGACATAGGCTCTGAAAACCAAACTAAATTGATCACAAGGAGGATAGGCAGACAGTTTGGTCAGGGTCAACTTAGTTAAACTAATTCCTACTTGGTTCCCAAACAAACCTTTTTTGGTTGGTAAGTTTACAGACAGAACTCACCCTGTATCAGGGTTTACAGTTGTATAGCCAGAATGGTCTATTAAGGATCCACAGTCAACCACAAAGTTTTGGGACTAAGGCTTTGTTGTTAGTAAGTTACACACAAATCCCATGAGTCTTAAACCCATGAACTTACCCTCCGTCCCAATTGTGGGAAAAGGATATGCCATTTAATCTAGAGCTTATTGGCCCCTACAGAACTTTCATGGGTTGAACCAGACAAATTATTCTAGTACTTTTTTTTTAACTGATGAATTAGGTCTTGAACTCATGACCTCACCCTCCACCTTACTCTTACAAGGGGAGGAGGTTTCATCTGAGCTATCGGTCATTAGTCAAATTATTCTAGTCATATAATATTACAATATCAGATAGGTTCATTCAATCATTCAAAATTTACACAGTAAACTTAGTGAATGCTGCAGATTACATTTCTAACCATTCTATTTGCAGATGCTGTCTGAATTTCATGAGATCAACACCAGCATCACTATGCAGAAATTAAGTCCCAACTGAAGATGGCAATGTGGAATCTTTCTTACCATGAAGTGAGAATTCGGTTGGAAAATCTGGTTCTTTGAAGACAGAAGGTTGTTGACATTTGACATTGACTTTTTGGAACCAGTCACCGGCCTGGGCTTCTCATCTGAAAATACAGGGCCGTCAAACCTTGGGACGGGATACCTCACCCCATCAAAAGTAGATCCTGGATCCTGATAACCATAAGCATATATACTCCCTGGCAGGAAAGAATTTTCAAATGTTGGTTTTGAGAAAGCTAAGCCATTTTTACCTTTCAGACCCCCACAACTTGAAACATTAGAAGTTTCCACAGTTAAAGGCTTCTGGTCAGCAGCCATAGAGGTGGTAACATCCTCTTGGGAAGGAGCAACAGGACTAGGGGTGTGTGGCCTGCTGGTTGTAGTCAGCGACTGGAAATAGTGAGGATACTGGTAGTGCTGAGGCCCATATAGCTGATCACCATTTCCCATAGTTGAAAAAGGGGGCCCTGCTACTGAATATGGATCATAGGTTGCATAGCCATAACCATAGGGATGCATAAAAGACCAATTTTCCCCATATACTCCCTAAACATAGACACCATAGACAAGGCAACTATTAGAATATAAGAAACTTTCTCAGTGAAGGCTACGATTAGAACACATGAAAGAGTATTAGGAATTCTAAGATGAAAAGTATAACCAACTACAGCGCCCACTTTTGAGCATATTTATGCACAAATTAAACACAAACTTACAGAAGCCATTTTCCTGCCATCTGGATTTACATGTGTTGAGTAAGTATTAGAATACCCCTCAGTACCAGTCCCATCATACCCTACAAAATATATACATGAATATTAATACAATACAACATACCCTTCAATACACAAATTTCATCCACAATATAGACAATATACTACACCAATGATTTATGCTGTTAACATTTTGATATAGTTTGCACCTCCGTCCATTGAAGCAAGCTTTGGTTACATCAAATATAACACAATGCATTCTCATATGGTGAATGTCATATGTTAACTTACCTCCAGAATAATGGGCAGTAGGTGAATAAACATTAGGGAAATTGCGCATGGTTGGATCCATAAGATCTGGTGACAATGGGGTTGCAGACCGCTGATATGGCCGGAACTCCTTGGTAAAAGGCTGCATATAAAATTCATCAACCTTAATGCCAAAAATAAATACCTCTAAAAATTTACACACCGAGTTATTCTCAAAATCAGGTTTTCACAATAAAATTTCCCTCGGGAGTATAACGACTGTTACATTCTAATCAACACAGAATGATTACAGAGACACAACCTTCTAATTGATAATTGGTGAAGTCTAAAGTGCAATTTACCTTCTTAGCAGGCTCAGAAACTTCAGATGCCTTTGTCTGGGAATCTAATGACAAATCCTGCTGCAAGTCTGCAGCTTCTAAAGAAAAAAAAAACAATAAAGGAAATACAAGAAATCAATAACTCTGTACCTTCATGGCCTTATTCTCTTAACTACAAATGCTTATCCAAGAAACACAGAGAATTTGAGAACTCAATAACACATGTTATTGTCATCGTGCATTTAACACTTCATCTTTCTATAACCCAAACACAACTAACAACACAAAACCTTAACTCTTCAATCTAGAATAAAGCACCAAACTTTTTGTAATAAAACCAAGCCCAAAACACAAAATTGATTAACCAAAACTAGATTTTTTTTTTTTTTTTTAAATGTCCATTCAAACAGTTTTGAGTAATTAGCTCAATCAAAAATTTCAGAGATCACCAAACCCATCTACAATAGTATCTCAAAAAACCACAACCAAATAACATGACACAATATTTCACATCTCCGAAACCATAACCAAGACTACAAAAACTAGCCTACAAAACAATAAAATCTAATAAAGCAAAAGCTCTAAGAGCCATACACAACACCGAAAAACCCAAAACACAGTAAATTCCAGAAACACATCATACACAAAGGAAACATACAAGAAGGTAAAAAACCCAGTTTGGATCCATAGGCCGGCATAGAAGAAGAGATCAGAAACTAAGGTACAACAGCAAAGAAAACCCAGAAACCAAAGTATACCCAGATGAGCAAATTGAGTAAAGATACGACCTTCAAGAGAAGCAACGGTGGCCATGACCAAAGAGAGAGAGTTTTGAAGCTTTAGAGAACAACAGGGCTCGTAGCCGCCTAAAGGGTTTTGGGTTTTTGGAATGACACACTTACTCAGAGTCACAGGGTTTTTATTGGTGTGTAAACTCAGCCAAAATAAATTGAAGTTTTATTTTACTATGCTACGCAATCATTTATGGATTTTTTTTTCCTTTCTGCCACAATTATTAGATATATATAAAATATAATATAATATAATATAAGTTTTATATATATACACACACAAAATAAATGAAAGTTTTATTTTATTATGCTACGCAATCATTTATGGATTTTTTTTTTTTTTTTTGCTTTCTGCCAAAATTATTAGATATATACAATATATAATATAATATAATACAAGGAAGTGATGAATTTAGTCTTTAACTATACTACCACCACACTCACAGATTAGCAAGCCTACCTCCCAAGTATTTTGTGATATTACTTCTCAAAAACCCAAAAAAAAAAAAAAAAAAAAGTATTTTGTGATTGTGCCAAAATTATTCTAGTTCTTGGAAATTAGGAACTTTATTTCTAGATTTTTTTTAAAAAAATTCTTAATTGATATGTTACAAACCTGTACGATAGGCCTTGCGTCTTTGATTAAGAGAAAGTAACAAGGCTTCATAAAACCATTATTTTACAATATGTGAGTCTCACACGCTTATGAATGAATGGCTTTGTAGAATGACTATATAAGGTAATTTTCCTTAAGATAGAAGGACTAATAACCATACTCTTTTATCTCACTATTATTGAAAAAGAGAACGTCATTTGAGTTGGAATTTAAAACTTATTGATGTCTGTAGGGTTAAGAGCCCAAATGGTATATTGGGCCTTGTACCTTAGCCAAGAACATGGTGATCCGAGGAAGATTAAATATTAGTAAGTAGTTTAAGCTCATAGCTTCATAGGTATGATATTAATGTGAAAGTAGTCCGAGGAGGAATACCTCCTTGGATAGACTAAACACGAATTTAATGTAGATCCTAATGATCAAGACGACCTTTTAGGAAGCTCCAGTGACAAGGGCGTACTTCTCAAGTGTACCAAAAAGTAAAAGTTAGGAGATGCCTAGGGAAAAACTGCTACCACCGCATTGAATGCCTTGCAACTAATTTTTTAGCCACATTTATGTAGAGAGGACCCCTAAACAATGTTGCCTTGACTACCACAACTCACATAAAATCAAAGAGAGTGTCTGATGGGATAGGCACTCAAGCAATGACTTGGATGATCAACAAATGGAAAGTCAAGATCATTGGGAATGAGATATATAGTGTAAGAGACCCCTAAAGGGAGGGGGATCGAAAAAATCAAGAAAGAAACACTGTAGCAATCTAGAACCAGACTTGTAATAAAGCTTCAAAAACAATACATTAGAATCAGTCTCTTCGAACTTAGCCGATGACGTTTTTCTTTAGTGAACGCCTATTATCTTTCTTTCTTTGTCATCAAAATCTATTGGCTTGTTACTTGTTGAGGCTCATTTTTTAAGACCCAGCAGGCCCAAGGCCCAAAGAAGCAAATGGGCTTGAATAAGCCCGGCAAGAGAAAAAGAAAGCATAAAGCATGATTTAAGGGTCCATGTAATGGGTCCAGAAGAAGCAAATGGGCTTGAATAAGCCCGGCAAGAGAAAAAGAAAGCATAAAGCATGATTTAAGGGTCCATGTAATGGGTCCAGAAGAAGCAAATGGGCTTGAATAAGCCCGGAGAGAGAAAAAGAAAGCATAAGCATGATTTAAGGGTCCATGTGATGGGTCCAGAAGAAGCAAATGGGCTTGAATAAGCCCGGTAAGAGAAAAAAAGAAAGCATGGGCCACAGCAAGCCCATTGCAATAAGAAAAAAAAAAAAAAAAGTATTAGGCAAATGGAGAATCCATGAGCCCAAAGAAAAAAGATTTGTAGAGAAAAATTGGGCCAAAGGAAGTCCAAAATGAGTTAGCAAAGAAACCCATATAAGAAGCAAAACCAAGATGGGCCAGGGATGCCCACAAGAAAGCATAAAAGGCATAGAAGCCAGCAAGAAATAAAAAGGAAGCCCAGTAAAGATACTGGGCTACGGAGAAGGAAAGTATACAAAAAAGCCCCGCAGGACTGGGTTTGGTAACAGAAGTAGCAAATTTAACATGGCAGGAGGTGTAAAGCCGCAAAAGCAAAAAAACACCCAAAGGGAAAGTCCGCCACGGAGCCCAACCCTCCAGAGAAAGGGACAACACATGAACGTCGGTCTGCCGGGAAATGATCCACATCAGAAAATGCCAAAAAAGGCACGGCAGGATATGCATACCCATTTTCAGGCCTCGGCAAACGAACGAAACGTCAATGAGGTAACGCATGCGGGCGACCCAGGCATCACCAGCCCATACCCAGCCACTATGGGAAAGAGTGATGTCATGGGAGAGGGCATGGTCTGGCGGTGGGGGGAGGAGCGGGAATCCATTTTTGCGATTCTTGCCCAGACTCTTTCGATGGGCACAGTCCTGCTGGGATGACGTGCCACACGAAAGAGGTAAGGTTGGGTAAGGACTGCTGGGTGCATGCCATGAGAGACCGAGAGAGAGAGAACACACCGGACGAAGCAGAAAAAGAAGTTTCATTGTCCGAAAGCCACAGGTCAATGGTGAATCAGAACCATTTTGACTTGGTAAGTGGATGGCAAAAGGCTACGATAACAGAATAGGGCCATAGAAAGGCTAGAACAGTAAAATCGGCCACGGCAGGCCCTATATAAGGGACTCGCGGCTGAAGAAAAGGAGGCAGTGGAAAAACGAAAAAAAGAAAAAGAAAGACAAGAATTCTAAGAAAGAAAACGGAGAGAAAAAAGATAAGAAAAAAAAAACATAGAACGAAAAAAAGAAAGAAAGCAGAGTGTTTATGGCAGGCATGCACCCAAATGGGTTAACCCCCCCCTCTCCCTCAATAGCCTTGTCCTCAAAAGACAATACCAGATTTATACCATCTGGGGCTGTCCTCTCAAAGCAACTAATTTCACTAAAAATGAAGTTATTTGCGTTGAGGGAGTAGTTTTCCCTTTCATGGTTGAAGTCCTGCGGTAATACTAAAATAGCATGCTCGTTATTTTACTCTGCTAAGCTCGCTTAACTATTTTGTTTAAGCACTTTCTTTTAAAACGCAAGGTCCTTAAGTTGTTTATTGTGCATTGTAAAAGAGAACAGTAGATGCTTTTTGCGTTCTTTTTCTATTTTTATGCTTGCTTGCCATAACTTGTTAACAATGACTCTGCTTGCTGTGAGCTCTTAAATGTGCTTTGGCAGACGCGGCAAAGATTGTGCACAAGCCGGGCCAAGGTGTGCTCCATTTGGGCCGGTTCCAACTCCTTACCCAGAAATTACCCGGGCCTAGTGCGGCAGGAGCTCGTCCGAGACTCCAAGCAGGCCCACCCCTTTACAATTGGCGACTTCACTAGGGAGTTGGAAAAAAGTTAGGGACAAAATATAAAATCCCTCGCAACGTAATGCCACCAAAGTCCAGAGCAACGCGAAACATAAGCGTCGTTCCATCACAAGCAGAGTCCAGGCCAACCACACATAGCCAACAGCAGGTTAACCAAGCAGAAGGCGCTAATGGAACGGGGGCTGGTCCCCAGCCACCGCCAAGGAACCCCGCAGACAACACCAACACCTTCATTGAGATGTTACAATCATTACAACACTCTCAGCAACAAATGATGGAGGAGATCCGTCAGCTGAAGGCAGAAAAGACAAAAGAAAAGGGGAGTCAGCATGTCCCCGACCATGCAACAGATAAAGAGGAAACACCAGTCCCTCAGAATACAGAGCAACGCTTCATTACTATGGCAGAAGTAGCAACTCTCCTCGAGCAGGAGAGGGCTAGAGCGCCTAAAGAAAGGTTCTACGCACGCAGACCCCCTTATCCACTAAAGGTGCTCAGAAAGCCATACCCTGAAAGGTACGAGCCGCGGACTTTTGCCCAGTACGATGGCAGGAGAGGAAGTGCTATTGAGCATGTAAGCAAGTTCATAGATACTCTTGGCCCCTATGCGGCAGACGAGGACTTATGCCTGCGGGAGTTTTCTAAATCATTGTGCGACCGAGCCTATACCTGGTACATTGGTCTAAAACCAGGATCCATTCCAACATGGGATGACATGGTGGATGTGTTTTGTACTAAGTACTTTCATGGAGAGGAAACAGTAACGCTTGCAACCCTGCAAGCAACCAAGCAAAGGAGCGGTGAAGATTTAATGGAATACATAAAAAGATTCAGGGACATAGCGCTTGACTGCTATGACCATTGTGAAGAAAGGACCTTGGTAGAAATGTGTATGACTAACATGATACACAGTAACGCTTGCAACCCTGCAAGCAACCAAGCAAAGGAGCGGTGAAGATTTGATGGAATACATAAAAAGATTCAGGGACATAGCGCTTGACTGCTATGACCATTGTGAAGAAAGGACCTTGGTAGAAATGTGTATGACTAACATGATACGGGAATACAGAGCAGTCTTGGAGAACCTAGACATCTCGCAGTTCGCACAGTTGTTACAAAAGGCCAGAAGGACAGCTCAGTCAGTAAAGCCAACCGCTGACAAAAGAAATGCTCCACAAGCAATAACGGCGGCTACTGGCGAGCGAAGAAGGAAAACAGAAGGGAAGGAATACGATATTCCCCCGCCCATACCATGCACTCCAAAAGAACTAAACGTGCTGCTGGACAAATGGATGACAGACGGGGTCTTTAAGCCCAATCGAGTCTCAACAGAACCCACTGAGGAGGAACGAAAGGACCCACGCTTCTGCCGCTTGCACAACTATATACAACATCCTACCGCAGAATGTTGGACGCTTCGCAGACTCATACATCGCAGGATCAAAGAAGGGACCCTGGAGTTGTCCCAGTCAGAAGTCCAAACGAACCCACTCCCAAATCATAAAGGGAAAGGTGTGGCAGCAGTCGTAATCTGCGCGGACCCAGGTGGGGATGAAGAGGAGAATCTAGCTCTGCCTGCCACAGCTATCACCACTCTACAACAGAGTACCAGGTTCAAAAATTTGTTTGACCAATTGGGGTTCACTATGGGAGAACAAAAGGTAGCCACAGAGGCTTTGGTAAGTATCGCCTCCGGAGCAGGGGTAGAGTGTTTAACTACAGAATGCACAGAGGACAAGGCCCTCTTGCAGGAATCAAGCGAAATTACCTTCAGCAATGAAGATATGGAAGTGGAATATCCAGATCACAGAAGGCCACTCTACTTAGCGGCATCTATAAACCAAGTCCCCATAATGAGAGCCTTAGTGGACACAGGCGCCTCTGTGAATCTCATCCCGTTGAGCACCTTGCAAGCAACGGGAATTTCGGAAAGGAAAATCCAGGGGTGCCCAATGGAGGTAACGGGCTTTGGCGGAAGAGGAGAGTACACCGCAGGATTCATTCAGCTGTGGTTGAAAGTAGGCCCTATAGCTTCCCTAGCTCGATTCCATGTGATAAAGACAGAGGTTTCGTACCATGTCCTGCTAGGGAGACCCTGGCTGCACAAGCACCGGTTAGTCCCGTCCACCTATCACCAGTGTGTAAAAGGAAGGCTAAATGGCAAGATGATACGCATAGCGGCAAACCAGTCACCGTTTGAGCAAGCGGAAGCCCATCTCGTAGAAGCTATGTTCTATGACCAATGGGCACCGTTTGGAGAAAACTCTTTAGCAAAGCCCCTCGGTACCTTTGTGCCTGGGTGGGAAGACATTCAGAATAATCCAGAGCCTGATTTAAGGGAATTGTTAACACGAAAGAAGAAAAGAAAAGGAACGCCTGCCGCAGAAACAGAAGGTGCGCCACAGTGCATCAGAATCCGAGGTCCTAATGGCAGGATTATTTGCAAGTTATGAAGGTGCGCGGGGCCCACGAGTGAGAAACAAGCGGGCCCCAGGCAAAAGCGGCAACATGGGAATTTGGTGTGTTGCGCAGTTCAATATAGTTCAGAAGAAAAAGGTAGCGAAGAAAGTCATGAAGAAACTATGGCAGAAAAGGATCCTCAGGTTATGGCAGAAGAAGAATTAGAGGAGGTCAACCTGGAGCCTGACTCACAGGAACCAAGACCTATTTCAGTTAGTTCGAGATTGACAGAAAAGGAAAAATCAGAGTTGGTACAATTATTAAAAGAATTCAAGGATGTTTTCGCGTGGAACTACAGTGAAATGCCAGGACTGGATCCAGGGCTAGTAGTGCACACGTTGAATGTTGATCCAGTAGCCAAGCCGGTAACCCAGCCTGCCAGGGTATTCCACACGGAAATAGAAGAACAAATAGTCAAGGAGGTACAGAAATTGTTAGCAGCAGGATTCATCAAACCCATCCAACACCCGCGATGGCTGTCCAATATAGTGCCAGTAAAGAAAAAGAACGGGCAGATAAGGTGCTGTGTGGACTTCAGAAGCCTTAACAAAGCCTGTCCAAAGGATGAGTTCCCATTGCCAAATATGGATTTATTGATAGACTCAGCGGCAGGAAGTGCCATGTTCTCATTCATGGATGGATTCAGCGGGTATAATCAAATCAGGATGGCACCAAGGGATGCAGAGAAAACTGCCTTCAGGACACCCATAGGCAATTTCTACTATACAGTAATGCCATTCGGATTGAAAAATGCGGGTGCAACTTACCAACGGACGATGACAGCCATATTTCATGACATGATGCACAAGGAATTGGAAGACTATGTGGATGACATAGTAGTGAAGTCAAAGAAAAGAGAGGAGCACTTTTACGCATTGAGGCAAGTGTTTGAAAGATGCAGAACCTTCAAGTTGAGAATGAATCCTCTCAAGTGTGCATTTGGGGTGTCCTCGGGAAAATTTTTGGGCTTCCTGGTCCATAGCAGGGGAATAAATGTGGATCCTGCCAAAGCCACAGCCATAGCGACTATGAAACCCCCAGCCACAGTGAAAGAATTGAAGAGTTTCTTAGGAAAAGTCTCCTATATCCGGAGATTTATCCCTGGATTAGCATCAATTACTTCCTCTTTCGCCAGACTGCTCAAGAAGGGAGCAAGCTTTGACTGGGGAGACACACAGCAGGCAGCTTTCAAAAGGCTACAGCAGGTCATGACAAACCTCCCCACGGTGCAAGCCCCAGTCTGCAAGAAGCCATTGCTGCTCTACCTAGCCACCAGCCCGCATGCTGTAGGAGCATTGATCGCTTAAGAAAATGAAATTAATGTAGAACAGCCAATATACTACATCAGCCGCGCTCTAAAAGATGCGGAAACTCGCTATCCAAGAGCAGAAAGGGCGTGTCTGGCCGTTGTATACGCCTCTCAGAGATTGCGCCACTACTTCTTAGCCTATAAGGTATGGCTGATGACCAAATCCCACGCTATCAAAGCCTTATTGCAACAACCCATCCTCTCCGGCAGGTTATCCCAATGGTTGTTGCAGTTATCACAGTACGATTTGAGAATGAGGACACCTAGGGCAGTCAGGAGCCAAGCAATAGCGGATTTATTGGCACAATTTCCGGGAGAAGAAGAATTCCTGCTGGATGATGAAGTCCCAGGAGAAGTAGCCATGGCAGGAGAGGGGAGAGAGCAATGGATAATGAAATTTGATGGGTCCTCTACCACCCAGTCTAGAGGGGTGGGGGTGGTCTTGTACCATGAGGAAGACAAGGCGGTGGCACTATCATTCAAACTAGAATTCCCTTGTTCAAACAATACAGCAGAATATGAGGCCTATCTAACTGGGCTAGCCACGGCTCTCGAAGTCGGAGTCAAACATTTGAAGGTACTAGGTGATTCGAACCTAGTGGTCTGCCAGGCCAAGGGAAGTTTCTCTTTGAAGGAACCCAACTTAGCTCCGTATAGAGCGATGGCCCAGAAGATGGAGGAAAGGTTCTCTACCTTTGAAATAGAACATGCGCCAAGGAATGAAAATCGATTCGCAGATGCGTTAGCGGCGTTGGGTTCGCAGATAACCTTTGAAGGAAAAAGTGCCACGGTGGAAGTCAGTAAAAGGAGAGAGTCAATCATCGAAACCTTGAAGGAAAGGTTCCAGGAGAAACAGGACAAGAATGATTGGCGGTTCCCCATAAGAGAAGCTCTGATGAAAGACAAAGACCCCGCAGAATTAAAAGTGTTAAAAGATTACGCTTTGGTAAAAGGAGAGCTATACCGCAGGATGCCAGGTGGGGTCTTGTCCAGGTGTGTGGGGCAAGAAGAGGCCCAGAGAAAGTTAAGAGAAGTACACGACAGGACCTGTGGATCCTGCGGGGAAATTAGTCTCTACCACAGGCTCCAGAGGACGGGCTTTTATTGGCCAAGCATGAGCAAAGATGCAGATCAGATCCAAACTCAATGTGGGACCTGTCAGCTAGCGGCAGACAGAGAAGAAAGCTATGCCGTGTTGACTAGTGAAGACTGGAGAAGCCCATTCAAACTATACCTGACAAAAGGCATCCTGCCACAAAAGCATTCGGAAAGTTATAAACTCAAGAGATTGGCAACACGTTATTTCTTGCATGAGGAAGTCCTTTTCAAAACAGGATTTGATGGGGACCCATTAAGGTGTCTGGGCCCCGAAGAAGCAAAGGAAATAACAAGAGAAGTGCACTCAGGGGAATGTGGGGAGCACCAAGGAAAGAAGAAGCTGTACAGATGCCTGCTACAAATGGGGTATTACTGGCCTACCATGAAGAAAGATGCAGCGGAATTTGTAAAGAGATGCCACAGCTGTCAGGTACAGGCTAATCTCATTCATACCCACCCACAAAGCTTGCACAGTATAGTTACTCCATGGCCCTTTCACACTTGGGGGCTGGACTTGGTAGGACCAATCAACCCTCCATCTCGTGGATATATCTGGATTTTGGTAGCCACTGAGTACTTCACCAAATGGGCGGAGGCAATACCACTTTGCAAGGCCACAGGAGGAGCGGTGGCAAACTTTATAAAAGAAAATATAATTATAAGGTTTGGGGTGCCTCACAGAATCATCAGTGATAATGGTACGCCATTTGTCAATAGTGAAGTGAGGAAAATGTTGGCATTTTACCAAATTAAACATCACCGTTCATCACCATATTACCCCCAAGGAAATGGGCAAGCAGAGGCGACTAACAAGGTACTCATAAAGATCGTCAGTAAGATGAGTCAAGAGTATACTGGGGGATGGGCAATGCACTTGCCAGATGCTCTTTGGGCTTATCGAAAATCACCAAAGTCGGCCACAGGATTCTCACCTTTCTCCCTGGTATACGGAACGGAAGTTGTAAGTCCTGCGGAGGTAATGATCCCATCACTGAGGGTCATGCAGATACAAAGGAAAGAAGAGGAGGAAATCTTTGCGGCAGAAAGATGTGAAGATCTGGAAGGGCTGGACGAAAAAAGGGAAGAAGCCCAGGAACATGGCCGCAGATACAGGCAAAAAATGGCAGAAGCCTATGGCAGGATTACTAAGGAAAGAATATTTGCGGAAGGACAGCTCGTGTTAAAAGTAACGGACTATGTCAGAAGAGGTATGGCAGGACCATCCAAGTTTGCACCAAAATGGGAGGGACCCCTCGTGGTGAGAGAAGCCTACCCAAATGGATACTACAGACTAACTCAAACGGATGGTAAAGACCTGATGGATCCCATCAATGGGAAATGGCTGAAGTGTTACTATGCTTAAGGTTGAGGCATCACCATCCTTCTAAGCTGTGTTTCACAAATGCTAAGATTAGTTTGTTCCTTCTTCTACTTGTAGGGGCCTTTTTTGTTGTTTGGACTGGGCTGCCCTCTGCAAGTAATGGGCTCTGATGTGTTTCTGAGTAGGGAAGTTGAGACCAGCCCAACTGCAACTCACTTTGGGCTGGCTTGGCACAAACTTAACCTTGTCTGCCAGAAACACCCTTTATGGCAAGCAGAGCTATTATAACGAAATTATAGCAGGCAGATACAATGATAACAAAGTAAGCAAACAGAATGTTATATCTTTCAGTGATAATGATGGCCGAATGTAACAGTAGTAGTAATAATAATAATAATAATAATGGCTTTTAAAAAGAAAAGAAAGCAATGGATTAAACAATGAAGGTTTAATCAAAGATAAACGTCAAGCCAAAATCTAATATGTAATGGTGACCGTCCAAAGAGGAAGAACGCTTCCTCTCAATGAAATCAACCTCCCAGGTGAATATCCTGCCGTGGGGATTGATAGCTTTGAGGGAATCGGACCTAAATGGTTGAGGTATGAAGAAAATTATTGTTATCTTTTTTACCGCTTTGTTATCCTTTAGAGAGCGTGATTTTGAGGGGGAGAGGAAAGAAAAGATCTACTGGTGCATGCCTACTATCCTCACAAGTGATTTTCTCATCTTTTTCCTTTCTTTTCCTTTTTCCTTTAGTTTTTCTTTCTATGTATTTTCTTCCTCTGTTTTTCGGTCCCCTGTACAGGGCACGGCGAGGCTCCTTTTATAGGGCCTGCCGCAAGCATTCTTTTACCATTTTACCCTCTAACGGCCTTTGTCTGGTCTGGGCATGCTTGCCGACCACCCTCTGCGCATAGCTCGCCCTTGCCAGACAAAGACATGTTCGTTTTGTCTCTGTCCGCCGTGGCACTGCTCTGCCATGGCCATAAATGCTCTCTCTCTCTTCCTATGGCATGCACTCAGCGTTCCTTCTCCAATCTTACCCCTTTTGGATGGTCTGTCATCCCAGTAGGACGTACCTCCAAAAAGGGTTTGGACAGGGAACGCAAAATAAATCTTTTCCCCCCTCCCCACCACCAAACCACACCCCCCCTTACCTCTTACTACGGACCCATGGCCCCACCACGACCCATATTGGCTGGGTACAGGCTGGTGGTACCTGGGCTTTGCGCATGCTCCCTGTTATGTGTGTTTTGAAGCCGGCCTGCGGCTCATGGCGCCTTGTTTGTATTCGTCTGCCACTCTTCTTTTATGCGGACCGTTTGCACTTCCACTATTTCCCTTTGGACTGGGCTTTTCTTAGTACATTCCCCTCGGCCCATTTCTGGCCTTATGCTTTTATGTCTTATTTTCATTGCTTGGCCTTTCCTACCATGGCAACATGTTCCTGCAAGGCCCATTTCAGACCTGCCGTTTCACTTCTTCCCCCAGTGACTCATGGAAGTCTGCTGGTGTTCTTGCTTTATGGGCTCCATTGTCCCTTTCTTTCCTCTTTGGGCCTGCGGCCCTTGGGCTTCCTCGGCCCATTTACTGACTTTGCATTCCCATGGGCTTTTATTTACTAACTTGATTGGGCTTCCTCGGCCCAATCTCCTCATTCTCATCCTTGGGGTTCATGGGCTTGCCATTAACCCCTACTTTCTTTACATAGCTTTGGGCCTGCTGCGGCCCATTCTCACTTTTTCATACCATACGTTGCCCATGGGTGCCATTTCTCTCTTTCCGGGCCCTTTAGGCCCATTTGCTTCCTCAAGACCCATTTGCTCGTGTTATGGGCCTGTGTTTTGCTATTCCTGCCGCTTGGGCCTAATAGTTTTATTCTGTTCCTGCCGCTATTATTGTCTCTTATACTGGGTTGGGCTGACTTTACGAAAATGACCCTCAACATTTAGCCCCCTGAACATATGGAGCGTTCTTGCGGTTCATATGTGAACGATGGACCTTTTTGTCTTTTTCACTTTTCCTTTTCCTTCGCGGGCTTTTTGAAACCACGAACTCTTTCCTGCACGTACAGGTATTTTTCTTCTTTTCTCTTGCCGTGAACAGTGGTGACTCTTCGGATTTCCCAAAACGGTAGTTGCTTTAAGACATAACTGCCGCCTCATTAATTCCATTCTCTTTTCAATGGCTGACCAGTCGCCTCCCTTCACGCCGGCCTTAATTACCCAGGTATTTAAGAGAAGAGTCCCTTCCCAACGCAGACACAAACTCTTCTTATTTCAAAACTTCTTCCTTTCCTCACCATTTTCTTCTTCTCGAATACCCACCCCTTTCTTGCTCCGTTCAAATTCTCACACCATGGCGCCAGTGAAAACTCCGGCTTCCTCTCGCCGTAAAGGAAAAAGTGTCGCCGTGGACCCTTCAGTAGAACAGGAAGTGGAAGAGGAAGAGGCGCGCTCCGATTCGGACCATTCCGAGGAGGAGGAAGCACGGCGCGACCCAGACAGCGAGTGCGCCCCACTGATTGATCCTTGGTACAACCTTAGTCCTCATTTCCCTAAGGCTCCTGGAGAATATGTGCCGCCGCCGGTGAACCGTGTGTGGCTTGCTCTTTGCCGGCGAAAGCCTGAAGTTTCTTGGGCTCCGGTGTCTTCCTCCATCTCCGACTTGATCATTCGCCAAGGTATCGCCCTCCCCGTACCCATTCACTTCGAGTTTGGGTCCGGCACCGCCTTGGGTTGGAAAGAATGGGTTGATAGTGAGTTGTCCGATACCCATTTTATGGGTTTGCTTCAGAGGGCCGGTGTTCTGAAGGCCGTCGTCCTTTCTTGAAGCCTTTCCAACTTTAGAGACCTTTACAACCTCCGCCACCTAGTTCGTCGATGGTGCTCCACCACTCACACATTCTTCTTCTCTTGCGGCGAACTTACGGTTACTCTTGAGGATGTGGCCAACCAGCTTCTTTTGCCTATTCTTGGGGACGCTAATCCTGCCGCTATTGAGCTTTCCCCCGAAGAGGAAGATATTGAGGCGGAGTTGAAGAAGAGGATGACCGGAAATGCCAAGCTGTCTTTTTGGGTTAGTTCTTCCTCTAAGTTTTCTGCTGTTGCTCGCCGTGCTGCTTTTATTGCCTTTTGGCTTTGCAAGTTTGTTTTCGGGTCCCCTCCGCATTATGCCATAAAGCCTCTATATTTTCGTTTGGCAAGATATCTGCTGGGGTGAGTCTGCCGCTAGCCCCCATGTTCTTAGGGCATTTATATGTGCAACTGGATATCCTGCGGAGCGACGAGAGTCAAGCTGGTTCTTGTCACATAGTCGCCTCTTCTGTACATAGCACTATTCTGCAGCAGCTGTTGTTTGAGCGTTGTGCTCAGTATTTGGCGAAGTGTAGGCCCGTTAGATTTGCCAAGGAGAAGTATCACTCTTGTCCGCAGGCCATCACTGATTTTTGTGGCAGGTTTGAGCATGACTTTCCTTTGGCTTTTCGTTGGTCCGGTTTGAAGCCCATAGATTATTCTATTGTTGAGTCTTTTGATGAAGGTGTTGGTTTTTCTTGGAGAGCTTATAGACAATTGCGTCCTGGTTATACTTGTGCGGATTCGGTCATGGGTCCGTTTGTTGATACTGTTGGTACTACCACCCCACTGGCTGGCTTCGATGAGGTGGGCATCACATACTTGGCTGCCACCAATCCTGGATGGCTGCCCTACTTGGCGGATGAGGGTGTTAGATTTGTTCATTATCCTGCCAACCGAGTGAGGAGGCAGTTTGGGTTGGACCAGGATATTCCTGATGATCTTTCCTTCCTTGCGGAGTCCCCTACTTCAGCCAGACCCTTCCTGCGGTCTACTGCCTTTGCCTTTTGGAGAGAACGTTTTAGCGACGTCACAGTTGCCGGTTCTTCGAGGGAAGGCCTTTGCACTTCTGCTATGCATGTCTATTGGCAGCTTGTCATGGACTCGTTTGGTGCAGAGTTAGCCGGCAGCCGTGGTTTCTCCCTTGTGCCTCCTGAGGGGCTTAGTATGGTTATCTCTCCCAACCCTCGGTTGCTCCTTCCTTCTAAGTCCGTGTTGGCTTATGCTAGGAAACAGAATCGGTCTGCCATCTTTGAGTGGGATGAAGAGAAAAGAGGGTGGTTTTGGCACGCAGGGGATTACCCCCCAGGTTGGGCGAAGAAGGTTAAAGTGGTGAACATTCCTGCATCGGCCAAGAAAACTCCTGCCAAGCCTAAGTCTGCCAGTAAGCCCAAGTCTGCCGTTCCTCAGCCTCTTGCAAGTGCCACTCCTGCCAGCAGAACACGAGGCAGTAAAAGGAAAACAACTCCCCATCCTGCGTCTGCCTCTCAGCGAAGGGTAAGTTTTCCAAGACTTTTTCTCGTTCTGTCTTCCAAGTACATGTATATATGTATACATTTCCTTTCTCTTTTTCTCTGACTTCTCCTAAACCTTGGCTGTCTTTTTCTTTGACTCACTTTCTTATCCTTTTTGCTTTTGCAGTCTAAGCAAAAGGAGGATACGTCAGCCACCCATCCCATTGTACTTGAGGAGCCCGAATCAGAGGTATGTTTCCTCTTGCTACTGTACTTTGTCTATCCTGCCACATTTTGTTTCTTTGGTTACTTTACTCGCTCAAAGTATTAACTCGGCCCCTCATACTTCTTTTCTCTGCTCTTCCAGGATGAGCCTGAGCCTCTTTCCATATACCGCCCCACGGCTGAGGAGCTTTCTGCCCCCATGGACACTCCTATGGCGGGCTCTTTTGATGGGGGTGAGTTTGCTGCGTCTGCTCCTTCTACGACCACTATCTCCCCTACTGTACCGGTACCCATGGATGAGGGTACTCATACTGGGGAGGTTAGTGAGGCCATTCCCACTCCTGCCATGACATCTCCTGACAAGGAAACCACCCCTCTCGCCGTCACTGAGACCGAAGCCACCCCTGCTACTCCCCTCGTCATCTCCACTGGTGACCCCTTCGCCGCTCTCTCTCAGGCAGTGCGCGGTGTTTCTTCTTTGGTAGTCACCCCTTCTTCTATTCCTGCTTCTGCCACACATGGGTCTCGTGCTGAATTGTCCTCAGAAGAGTCTGAGGAGATCTTTGAGGATCTTGAGGATGAGCCTGGCTTGGGGAGGAGGATTTCTGAGTCTGAGGAGGAAGACATTGTTCCACCCGAGGCGATGGGTATGCACTCTCCCTCTTTCTTTTTCTTCCTTTGTTAAACTTTATTCATTTCCTTCCTCATTTGCACGTCTATATTTTTTTTGCTTGCAGAGACGTTTGGGGAGTTAGGCATTTCAGCGGGGGTGTCTGCGGTAGTTTCTCCTGCTATGCCCACAGCACCTATTCCTGCCATATTTACAGCTTCTGTCTCCGCGGTTCCTTCCGTTCCTGCTTCTGCTTTCCCACCAGCCCCTATTACTGTTAGCTCTGGTAAGTTTCATATCTCATTCCCTCATTTCTTCTCCGCTGGCTTCTCTTCTTTTTTATTCTCAACAAGGTTCTTTATTTCCCCCTTTGCATTTTCTGGCAGGTCTACCTCCTTCAGTGCTTCCTCAATTTGAGATAGGTAGTAGCTCTGCCACCCTTCCAGATCCTGCGAGCGAGGCTGCGGCCTTCTTTGTGCGCTTTGATCAGCCCGAAGTCAACGACCTTGATCCTGCTTCTTTCTGGGGCTCTGGACCCCCTTACATAGATTTTCATGGCTTCAGAGTCCCTGCGGACTGTGCTCCTCACTTGGTGATGCTCTATGATAGTCGCGGGGACTTCATGCAGGGATTCAGACTTGGTCGATCAATCAGAGAGCATTTCTTGAGGATGTTAGGCAGCGTGCTGAACGACATCGAGCACAACTTCGTGGATACTGTCTCCACAGAGAGGATTCTGCAGTGGAGAGCCACGGTACAGGAGCTCGTCAGTGTTGGCTTTGCGGTGGAGTTCATCTTGGATCACCTTCGAGAGGTTGCTCGAGCAGTTTTCATGAGGAGAGTTCAGCCTACCGTCGACGCCATTGATTCTCGCCTTGCGATCCTGAGGAAGGAAGTGGCAGATTTGGAGGGCCGCCGAAAGCGTCTTCTTTCTGGTGTGGGAGGACTTGGTCGTTTTGGGGATCAATCACTTATCTCCGGACTTTATTGATGATGCAGTTGTTTCCTGTTTTTCGTAGTTTTTCTTTTGCCTTGTTACTCTGTTTAGTACATTATGCTTTTCTATAGCACCTATTTGGGCTTGTTTGCCACAGTTTGGGTTTTGTAATCTAACTTCATGACACTATACTTATGATGCTATGCTTTGCTACTCTTGCTATGATATATGATAACAAAATACTTCGTGCTTTTCATTGCAAGGAAGCAAGTTACAGATTTCGATTTATGACATAGTCATTTCTTGAAAGACAAAAACAGAGTAAAAGAAAAACATGATAACTTTGGGTAAAACAAAAGGGTAAGAGATAATCACATTGCTTTTCCCCTTTAGGCGTAATAGTATTTCAACCATTTCCCATTGATGGGATCCATTAAGTCCTTTCCATCCATCTGAGTCAAACGGTAGTGCCCACTTGGATGTGCTTCTCTTATCACAAAGGGTCCTTCCCACTTTGGTGCGAACTTCGATGGTCCCGCCAGGCCTCTCCTAACGTAGTCTGCCACTTTTAAGATCAGTTGTCCTTCCGTAAATATCCTTTCCTTAGTCATCCTGCCGTAAGCCTCAGCCATCTTTTGCCTGTATCTGCGGCTGTGTTCTTGAGCCTTTTCCCTCTTCTCATCAAGTCCTTCCAAGTCTTCACATCTTTCTGCCGCAAAGACTTCTTCATCATTATCCTTTTCCTGCATTTGCATGACTCTCAGGGATGGGGTTATCTTTTCTGCAGGGCTTACCACTTCAGTTCCGTAGACCAAAGAAAAAGGTGAAAAACCCGTGGCTGACTTAGGTGAACTCCTGTAGGCCCAAAGAGCGTCTGGCAGATGTGTTGCCCAGCCTCCCGTGTATTCTTGGCTCATTTTACTGATGATTCTTATGAGGGTTTTGTTGGTTGCCTCCGCTTGCCCATTTCCTTGAGGGTAATATGGTGATGACCGGTGATGTTTGATTTGATAAAACTCTAGCATTTTTCTCACCTCGCTATTCACAAAAGGTGTGCCGTTGTCACTGATGATTCTGTGGGGGACTCCAAACCTTATGATTATGTTTTCTTTGATAAAGTTTGCCACTGCCCCTCCTGTGGCCTTACGAAGTGGCACTGCCTCTGCCCACTTGGTGAAGTATTCTGTAGCTACTAGTATCCATATGTATCCTTGTGACGGCGGATTCACCGATCCAACTAAGTCAAGCCCCCAAGTGTGGAATGGCCATGGTGTGACCATGCTGTGCAAGTTCTGTGGATGAGTGTGAATCAAATTGGCTTGTACTTAGCAACTGTGGCATCTTTTCACAAACTCTGCCGTGTCCCTTTTCATGGTAGGCCAGTAATAGCCCATTTGCAGCAGACACCTGTACAGCTTTTTTTTTCCCTGGTGTTCCCCACATTCCCCTGAGTGTACTTCTTTTATCATTTCTTTTGCCTCTTCAGGGCCCAAACACCTCAAGGGGTCTCCTTCATACCCCTTCTTGAAAAGGATCTCGTTGTGCACAAAATAGCGCGTTGCTAACCTCCTGAGCTTGTATTTTTCGCTGTGCTTCTGCGGCAGGATGCCTTCGGTCAGGTACTGTATAAATGGGTCTCTCCAGTCCTGGCTGATGAACACAGCGTAACTTTCTTCTCTGTCTGCCGTGAGCTGGCAGCTTCCACATTGGGTTTGGACTTGGTCCGCGTCTTTACTCATGGTTGGCCAATAAAAGCCCGCCCTTTGGAGTCTGCGGTAAAGGCTGACTTCTCCGCAGGATCCGCAAGTCTTTTTATGCACTTCTTTCAACTTTCTCTGGGCCTCCTTTTGTCCCACACATCTAGACAAAACTCCACCCGGCATCCTGCGGTATAATTCTCCTTTCATCAGGGCGTAGTCCTTGAGTACTTTTAGTCCCATGGCTTCTTCTCCTCCCATCAAAACTTCCTTTATGGGTATTCGCCAATCCCCTTCGTGGTGTTCCTCCTGAAATCTTTCTTTCAGTACTTCAATTATGGATTCTTCCCTCTTGCTAATCTCCACTCTGGTGCTTTCCCCTTCAAACATCACTTGCGAACCCAGCGCGGCCAACGCATCGGCAAATCGATTGTCGTTTCTCGGGGTGTGTTCTATTTCGAATGTTAAGAATTTTTCTTCCATTTTCTGTGCCATTGCTCTGTACGGGGCAAGATTGGGTTCTTTCAGGGAGAAACTCCCTTTGGTCTGGCAGACTACTAGGTTGGAGTCACCTAATACTTTCAAATGCTTAACTCCCATCTCAAGGGCTGTGGCCAGCCCCGTTAAATAAGCTTCATATTCTGCCGTATTGTTTGAACAGGGGAATTCCAGTTTGAACGATAGCGCTACTGCTTTATCTTCTTCGTGATACAAAACCACCCCAACCCCTCCAGACTGGGCGGTGGAAGATCCGTCGAACTTCATTACCCACTGTTCCCTGAGTTCTTCTGCCATGGCTACTTCCCCTGGAACTTCGTCATCCAGCGGGAATTCTTCCTCCCCTGGAAACTGTGCCAACAAATCTGCTATAGCCTGGCTCTTTACTGCTTTGGGCGCCCCCATTCTCAAATCATATTGCGACAGTTGCAACAGCCACTGTGATATCCTGCCGGAGAGGATTGGTTGCTGTAATAAAGCTTTGATGGCGTGGGACTTAGTCATCAGCCATACTTCATATGCCAAGAAGTAATGGCGTAATCTTTGTGAGGCATAAACAATAGCCAAACATGCTCTTTCTGCCCTTGGGTAACGAGTTTCTGCGTCTTTCAGGGCGCGGCTGATGTAATACACCGGTTGCTCGATGCCACCTCCATCCTCTTGGGCAATTAAGGCACCGATGGCATATGAGTTGGTAGCCATATAAAGCAGTAATGGCCTTTTGTGTATTGGGGCCTGTACGGTAGGGAGGTTCATCATGATCTGCTGCAGCCTCTTGAAGGCCGCCTGCTGCGCTTCTCCCCATACAAAATTTTGCCCTTTCCTCAGTAATTTGGTGAAAGCCGAGGTGATCGATGCCAGCCCAGGGATGAATCTTCGGATGTACGAGACTTTCCCTAAGAAACTTTTTAGTTCTTTCACTGTGGTTGGGGGTCTCATAGTTGCAATGGCCGTAGCCTTTGCTGGGTCAACATCTATCCCTCTGCTGTGTACTAGGAAGCCCAAAAATTTCCCCGAGGATACACCAAACGCGCACTTGAGGGGATTCATTCTTAACTTAAATGCTCTACACCTTTCGAACACCTTTTTTAGCACATGGAAATGTTCTTCCCTCTTCCTGGACTTGACTACTATGTCATCCACATAGTCTTCTAACTCCTGATGCATCATGTCGTGGAATATGGCCGTCATTGCCCGTTGATAAGTTGCGCTTGCGTTTTTTAACCCGAAGGGCATTACGGTGTAGTGGAAGTTTCCCATGGGCGTTCTAAAGGCTGTTTTCTCCGCATCTTTTGACGCCATTCTGATCTGGTTGTATCCGCTGAAGCCGTCCATGAATGAGAACATAGCGCTTCCTGCCGCAGAATCTATCAATAAGTCCATATTGGGTAATGGAAATTCATCTTTTGGGCATGCTTTGTTGAGATCCCTGAAATCTACGCAACACCTGATCTGGCCATTCTTCTTTTTTACTGGTACTATGTTGGATAACCAGCGAGGATGTTGAATAGGTTTAACGAATCCTGCGGCTAGCAGTTTCTGCACTTCTTTGACTATCTGCCCTTCGATTTCTGTGTGAAATATTCTGGCAGGCTGGACTATTGGCCTAGCCTGTGGGTCCACATTCAACGTGTGCGCTACTAACCCAGGGTCTAGCCTTGGCATTTCACTGTAGTCCCATGCAAACACGTCTTTGAATTCTTTCAGTAGCAATACCAATTCTTTTTTCTCATCTTTCATTAAGCTTACACTGATCGAGATGGGTCTCGGCCCTTGTGAAACAGATCCCAGGTCAACTTCTTCCATTTCTTCTTCTGCCATGACCTGCACCTCCTTTTCGGTTATAACTCTTTCGTATTCCTCTTTGTTACCTCCCTCCTCTGGGCTTTCTTGGACTCTACAGCACATCAAGCCCTCGTGCTGTTCTTTCTGGGTGGGGCCCATCTGGGTTTCAACCGTGGGCCCCACGTGCCTTCATAATTTGTAAATGATTCTACCGTCAGAGCCTCTGACCCTTGTGCATTGGGGTGCGTCTTCAAATCCTGCGGCGGGCACTTCTTTCCTTCGTTTCTTTCTTGCCAATAATTCCCTCAGATCGGGTTCTGGGTCATCTTGAACATCCTTCCATCTAGGTACGAAAGTACCCAGCGGCTTTGACACTGAGCTCTCCCCAGAGGGAGCCCATTGATCGTAGAACATAGTCTCTACTAAGTGAGCCTCCGCTCGTTCAAATGGTGAAGGATTCGCGGCTATGCGCACTACTTTGCCGTTCAATCTTCCTTTCACACATTGGTGATAGGTGGATGGGACCAGCCGGTGTTTATGCAACCATGGCCTCCCCAGAAGCACGTGGTAGGATACTTCAGTCTTTACCACGTGGAATCGTGCTAAAGAGGCTATGGGGCCCACCTTCAGCCACAGCTGTATGTGGCCTGCTGTGTACTCACCTCTTCCGTCGAACCCTGTTACTTCCATTGGGCATCCCTGAATCTTTCTTTCTGAAATCCCTGCTGCCTGCAGAGTGCTCAATGGAATGAGGTTCATAGAAGCGCCTGTGTCTACTAAAGCTCTCTTTATGGGGATTTGATTTATGGATGCCGCCAAGTACAAGGGTCTCCTGTGGTCCGGTTGCCCCACTTCCATATCTTCCTCACTAAAAGTGATTTCAGTTGACTCCTGTAGGAGAGCCATCTCATCTGATATTTCTGCCGATAGACACTCTACTCCTGCACCAGAGGCAATGCTCACCAAGGCCTCGGTGGCTACCTTTCTCTCCCTTGCTGACAGTCCCAGCTGGTCAAACAAATTTCTGAACTTAGAACTCTGCTGTAGAGTGGTAATGACCGCCGCAGGCAGAGCCAAGTTTTCTTCTTCATCCTCCCCTGGGTCAGCACAAATTACCACCGCTGCTACACCCTTCCCTTTGTGGTTCGGGAGTGGGTTTCTTTGGACTTCCTGCTGGGACAATTCTAAAGTCCCCTCCTTTATCCTGCGGTGAACAAGTCTGCGGAGGGCCCAGCATTCTGCCGTAGCATGTTGGACATAATTGTGTAAATGACAAAAACGTGGGTCCCTCCTCTCTTCCTCCTAGGGTTCCCTGGCAACCTGGTTAGGTTTGAAAATTCCATCTGCTATCCATCTGTCTAGCAGTACATCTAATTCTTTTGAGGTGCATGGTATTGGCGGGGGAGTGTCATATTCCCTCCCCTCAGTCTTCCTTCTCCGTTCTCCAGTGGACACCGCCATCGCCTGTGGGGCGTTTCTCTTGTCTGAGCTTGGCTTTACAGACTGAGCCGTCTTTCTTGCTTTCTGCAATAGCTGGGCGAACTGGGAGATTTCCAAATTCTCGAGTACAGCCCTGTACTCTCTGATCATGTTTGTCATACACATCTCAACCAACGTCCTTTCTTCGCAATGGTCATAGCAGTCAAGTGCTATGTCCCGGAATCTCTTGATATATTCCATCAAATCTTCACCGCTTCTCTGTTTGGTTGCTTGCAGGGTTGCAAGCGTCACCGTTTCTTCTCCATGGAAGTACTTGGTGCAGAATACATCTACCATATCATCCCATGTTGGGATAGTTCCTGGCTTTAACCCAATGTACCAAGTGTAAGCCCGGTCGCATAGTGATTTAGAAAATTCTCGAAGACATAAGTCCTCGTCTACGGCGTAAGGGCCAAGTGTGTCGATGAATTTGCTCACGTGTTCGACAGCACTTCCCCTTCTACCATCGTATTGTGCGAAAGCTTTTGGTTCGTACCTCTCAGGGTATGGTTTACTGAGTACCCTCAGTGGGTAAGGAGGCCTTCGTGCATAGAACCTCTCCTTAGGTGCTCTGGCCCTTTCCTGCTCCAGGAGGGCGGATACCTCAGCCATTGTGATGAAACGCTGCTCTGCATTGTGTGGGACACCTCCTGCCGGCATCTCTTCTTTATCCGTCGCATGCCCTGGGTCATGCTGACTTCCCTTTTCTTTTGTCTTGTCGGTTTTCAGCTGACGGATTTCTTCCATCATTTGCTGCTGCGAGTGTTGCAATGACTGTAAGACCTCAATGAAAATATTGGCATTGTCGGTGGGCATTCTTGGTGGCGATTGGGGGTCAGCCCCCGTTCCATTGGCACCTTCTGCCTGGTTGGGTGGTGGTTGGTGAGGCGTTGTAGGCCTCGACTCTGCTTGTGAAGGTACAGCACTCATATTTCGAGTTGTCCTGGACTTTGGAGGCATTTGTTTGCGTGGGCTCTTGTCCCTGTTTATTTCTCAACTCCCCAGTGGAGTCGCCAATTTAATGTAGGGGCCTTTTTTGTTGTTTGGGCTGGGCTGCCCTCTGCAAGTAATGGGCCCTGATGTGTTTCTGAGTAGGGAAGTTGAGACCAGCCCAACTGCAACTCACTTTGGGCTGGCTTGGCACAAACTTAACCTTGTCTGCCAGAAACACCCTTTATGGCAAGCAGAGCTATTATAACGAAATTATAGCAAGCAGATACAATGATAACAAAGTAAGCAAACAGAATGTTATATCTTTCAGTGATAATGATGGCCGAATGTCACAGTAGTAGTAATAATAATAATAATAATGGCTTTTAAAAAGAAAAGAAAGCAATGGATTAAACAATGAAGGTTTAATCAAAGATAAACGTCAAGCCAAAATCTAATATGTAATGGTGACCGTCCAAAGAGGAAGAACGCTTCCTCTCAATGAAATCAACCTCCCAGGTGAATATCCTGCCGTGGGGATTGATAGCTTTGAGGGAATCGGACCTAAATGGTTGAGGTATGAAGAAAATTATTGTTATCTTTTTTACCGCTTTGTTATCCTTTAGAGAGCGTGATTTTGAGGGGGAGAGGAAAGAAAAGATCTACTGGTGCATGCCTACTATCCTCACAAGTGATTTTCTCATCTTTTTCCTTTAGTTTTTCTTTCTATGTATTTTCTTCCTCTGTTTTTCGGTCCCCTGTACAGGGCACGGCGAGGCTCCTTTTATAGGGCCTGCCGCAAGCATTCTTTTACCATTTTACCCTCTAACGGCCTTTGTCTGGTCTGGGCATGCTTGCCGACCACCCTCTGCGCATAGCTCGCCCTTGCCAGACAAAGACATGTTCGTTTTGTCTCTGTCCGCCGTGGCACTGCTCTGCCGTGGCCATAAATGCTCTCTCTCTCTTCCTATGGCATGCACTCAGCGTTCCTTCTCCAATCTTACCCATTTTGGATGGTCTGTCATCCCAGCAGGACGTACCTCCAAAAAGGGTTTGGACAGGGAACGCAAAATAAATCTTTTCCCCCCTCCCCACCACCAAACCACACCCCCCCTTACCTCTTACTACGGACCCATGGCCCCACCACGACCCATATTGGCTGGGTACAGGCTGGTGGTACCTGGGCTTTGCGCATGCTCCCTGTTATGTGTGTTTTGAAGCCGGCCTGCGGCTCATGGCGCCTTGTTTGTATTCGTCTGCCACTCTTCTTTTATGCGGACCGTTTGCACTTCCACTATTTCCCTTTGGACTGGGCTTTTCTTAGTACATTCCCCTCGGCCCATTTCTGGTCTTATGCTTTTATGTCTTATTTTCATTGCTTGGCCTTTCCTACCATGGCAACATGTTCCTGCAAGGCCCATTTCAGACCTGCCGTTTCACTTCTTCCCCCAGTGACTCATGGAAGTCTGCTGGTGTTCTTGCTTTATGGGCTCCATTGTCCCTTTCTTTCCTCTTTGGGCCTGCGGCCCTTGGGCTTCCTCGGCCCATTTACTGACTTTGCATTCCCATGGGCTTTTATTTACTAACTTGATTGGGCTTCCTCGGCCCAATCTCCTCATTCTCATCCTTGGGGTTCATGGGCTTGCCATTAACCCCTACTTTCTTTACATAGCTTTGGGCCTGCTGCGGCCCATTCTCACTTTTTCATACCATACGTTGCCCATGGGTGCCATTTCTCTCTTTCCGGGCCCTTTAGGCCCATTTGCTTCCTCAAGACCCATTTGCTCGTGTTATGGGCCTGTGTTTTGCCATTCCTGCCGCTTGGGCCTAATAGTTTTATTCTGTTCCTGCCGCTATTATTGTCTCTTATACTGGGTTGGGCTGACTTTACGAAAATGACCCTCAACACTACTTTATTACTTGTTTCCCTCCAAGTGACCGTGTCACAAGACAAGTCCACAGAATGTTTTCAGGAATTATGCAATGAAAAGAATATGCTAAGTATTACAAAAAAAAAAAAAAAAAAAAAAACTTTCCATAGCATAAGTAGTAGCAAAGGATGGTCAAGTATGGTACGTTAAGTTACAAACCCATATTATATGAAGTCTTACAAAAAAAAAAAAAAGAAGAGAAGCCAAATAAGTTTCCTAGAAAACCATCATAAAATGTACTGGCAAAAAAAAAAAAAAAAAAAAAAGTAACACATGATCAAAGGAGAGCCTGCCATCATCAATAAAGTCCTGAGAGCAAAGACTGGTCTCCAAAACGATCATGCCCACCAACGCTGGCAATCAAGCGCTCACGACGGCCCTCCACATCTGCTATCTCTTTCTTCAAAGCTTCGATCCTTGCATCCAGGGCATCCACAGCAGGCCGAATCTTCCTCATAAAGAAGGCACGAGCAATCTCATGGAGATGGTCTAAAAGGAACTCCACAGCAAAACCTACGCTAACTAGCTCCTGCACTGCAGCTCTCCACTGAAGAATCCTCTCAGAAGAAACAGAGTCAATAAAGCTGTGCTCGATATCGTTCAGCACGCTCCCCAGCATCTTCAGGAAATGTTCCCTGACAGAACGACCCAAACGGAACCCCTGCATAAAATCACCACGGCTGCTGTAGACTCCCTCTAGGTGAGAAACACACTCACTAGGAACTCGAAAGCCGTGAAAGTCCACATAAGGAAATCCTGCCCCCCAAAAATCTGCCGGATCAAGGTCATTCGTCTCAAGCTGATCAAAACGGATGAAGAAATTTGCAGCCTCGCTCACGGGGTCTGGAACCGCGGCAGAACTCCCTCCTGCCTCAAACTGGGGAAGGGCGGTGGGAGGCAAGCCTAGTAAAAAAGCAGGAAACACAATATGAGTATTCGTGATGAGAAGTAATGAGTTTGCGAAAAAAAAAAAAAGGGGAAGCATTAAAGATGAGGAGACTTACTAGAAACTGTGAAGATAGGAGCGGCAGGAGTTGTGGCTGAAGCGGAAACAAGGATGGCAGAAATAGGCACGGTGGAAGCAGCAGGAGGAATGGGTGACTGTGGCTCCACAGTTACTCTGGCCTCTGGTTCTTCGAAAGCCTCTGCAATTAAGAATGTGAATGCACTAAATGAAGGAAAGCAGCAAAGAAAAAAAAGAAGAAGTGTATATATATATACATATAATAAAACTAAGAAGGAGGAAATAGGCACGTACCCGCTAACTCAGCCTCACTCTCCTCCTCGTCAAACTCCTCAGAAGATGAATCTGCAGCAGGCCCGTGGATGGCAGAATCAGGAATGGAGGAAGGAGTGACTACCAAGGAAGAGCCCTCCTGCGCAACTTGAGAAAGGGCTGCGAAAGGATCATTGATGGAAAGAACAATAGGAGCGGCAGGAGAGGCAATCTCAGTCTAGACAGCAGGAGGAGTGACCCTTTCTGGAGAAATGGGTGTCTCAGCAGGAGTGGGGGTGACCTCCCTAATCCCCTCAGTATGAGTGCCTTCCATGGATACCAGCTCAGTGGAGAAAACTGGGGTCTCGATAGAAGTCCCTTCAACCATGGGATGGTATATGGAAAGGGGCTCAGGCTGCTCCTGCGGAAAAAAAAAAAAAAAAAAAAGAAAGAAAAAAAAAAAAGAAGACAAAGTGAAGGTGAATAAGAAAATTGCAGTAACACAAAAGGAAGGAAAGAGCACGATTAAGGACACACAAAAAAAAAAAAAGAGAGGGGGAGAATATATTTGTATATATGTAGTACCACAGGTTCTGGCTCGTCAAGAAGTATGGGATGGGCAGCAGATACATCCTCTCTGTGCTTAGACTGCAAGAGAGGTGAGGTCAATATGCACAAGTGTTAGTTGCAAAAAAAAAAAAAAAAAAAAAAAAATCAGAAACAAGTGAAGAAAAGATTAGAAAAAAAAAATTAGAGATAACATACTCTCCGTTCAGTGGCACGGGCAGAAGGGGGAGATGTCTTCCTTTTGCTACCTCGCGTCCTGCTAGAAGGAGGAGCATCTGTGGACGGCTGCGAAGTGGTTTGTTTTGACTTGCTGGCAGTAGAACGTGTAGCAGGAACAGTACGGGCTTTAGAAGGAGGAGAACCCTGAAGAACTATATGACCCATGGGAGGCAGATCACTCTCAGAAGACATTGCCTCATCCTTCTTCTTGGCCGACTTGGGTTTCACAGAACCTCCCTTAGCCGATGTAGGCGGGTTCAAGACCTTTACCTTCCTATCCCAACCAGGAGGGTAGTCACCCGTAAGCCAATTCCATCCTTTGGCCCCCTCATTCCATTCCAGAAGAGAAGATCGACCCTGTTTAGTAACATATGCTAACACAGATCTGGAAGGGAGCACTAGCCGAGGGTTGGCAGAAGCAACCATGCCAAGGCCGTCAGGAGGAATCAAGGAAAAGCCACGGCTGCCCATTAAAGCCTGTTCAAAAGATGTCATGACAGCCCGCCAATACTCGTGCATAGGAGGAGTGTAAACACCTTCCCTTGAAGAACTAGGGACAGTGACTGCAGTGAAATGCTGCCTCCAGAAGTCAAAAGCAACAGGCCGTAGGAATGGCCTGACAGAAGTAGGGAACTTCGCAAGAAAAGAAAGGTCATCTGGAATATCTTGGTCCAACCCAAACTGCCTTCTTACTCGGTTGGCAGGATAGTACACAAATCGGACCCCCTCATCAGATAAATAAGGCAGCCACCCAGCATTGGTGGCTGCCAAGTAAGTGATTCCCCTCTCATCAAAACCAACCAAGGGGTGAGTCGTACCAACAGTGTCCGCAAACTGACCCATAACGGAATCCTCACAAGTGTAACCCGCACTCAAATGTCTATATGCTCGCCAAGAAAACCCAACATTCTTATCAAAGAACTCAACAGCAGGATGGTAAATAGGCTTCAAACCAGACCAACGGAAAGCCAAAGGAAACTCAGACTCAAATCTACCGCAGAAATCAGTAATCACTCTCGGGCAGGAAACATACTTCTCTTTTGCAAAACGAACCGGTCTGCACTTAGCCAAGTGTTTTGAGCAGCGCTCATACAATAGATGCTGCAGGATGGTGCTGTGAACCGAAGAGGTAACTATATGGCAAGACCCAGCCTGGTCCTCATCAGCCCGCAAGATGTCCAGCTGTACATATAAGTGTCCCAAAAACATGGGGGCTAATGGCAAACTTATACCCGCGGCAATCTTAATAGCCAAACGAAAAAACAGAGGTTTAATTGCATAATAAGGGCGCGCACCAAACACAAACTTACAGAGCCAAAAGGAGATGAAAGCCGCACGGCGAGCGGCGCCAGAAAACTTAGAAGAGGAACTGACCCAATAAGATAGCTTGGCATTCTTAGCCATTCTCGTCCTCAACTCGGCCTCCACAACCGCTTCCTCCGGGGAGAGTTCCAGGGTACTCGGATCAGCGTCACCTAGAATGGGCAAAAGAAGTTGGTTCGCCACTTCCTCTAATGTCACAGTAATCTCACCGCAGGAGAGAAAGAAGGTGTGGGTGGCAGTACACCATCGACGGACCAAGTGGCGAAGATTGAAAAGGTCTCTGTAGTTCGACAAACAGTGAGATGCAACAACGGCTTGCAACACACCAGCCTGCCGTAGCAAACCCATGAAATCCACATCCGACAATTCACGGTCCACCCATTCTTTCCAACCCAAGGCTTGGCCTGACCCATACTCAAAGTGAATGGGAATAGGGAGCGAAATACCCTGGCGAATAACAATGTCAGGAATCGAAGAGGGTAACGGAGCCCAAGGAGCTTCAGTGCTGCGGCGGCAGAGAGCGAGCCACACCCGGCCCGGCGCCGGCGGAACATAATCACCAGGTACTTTTGGGAAGTGGGTATGGACGTCATACCACGGATCAATCAGCGGAACGACCTCGTCGTCAGAAGGGCGGCGTGCCTCTTCCTCGTCGGAGGAACCCGGTTCAGAATACTCAACTTCCTCGCCCTCATCGCGAGCGGAGGGAGGGTCAGAGGCAATCTCCTTTCCCTTGCGGCGAGAAGAAGCTTGGCTTTTCACCGGAGACATCACGGATCGGAGTAGGAAAAGAGAAGTGTTTGGAAGAAAAGAGTACGGCGAAAAAAAAAAAGAAAAGAGAAGAGAAAGAAAAAAGGAAGAGGTTTTTTGTATGGGAAATAGGAGAAGAAGTAGTTGAAAAAGAAAAGACTCCTTAAATGCCACCATCATCAAGATCGAAGTGAAGGGAGGTGATGGGTCAGCCGCCGGATAGGGAATGAAATTAATGAAGCAACGCTGCTCTTCAAAATAACTGCCAGACTTGGAAATTCGAAGAGACAACTCTGTTCGTGAAAAAAAGAATATATACACGTGAAGTAAAAGTTACTGTTTGAAAAAAGCCCGCGAAAAAGAGAGAAGAAGACAAGAATAGCCTTTATTCGCATATAAACCGCAGGAGCATTTTATATGCTCAGGGGGCTAACTGTTGAGGCTCATTTTTTAAGACCCAGCAGGCCCAAGGCCCAAAGAAGCAAATGGGCTTAAATAAGCCCGGCAAGAGAAAAAGAAAGCATAAAGCATAAAGCATGATTTAAGGGTCCATGTAATGGGTCCAGAAGAAGCAAATGGGCTTGAATAAGCCCGGAAAGAGAAAAAGAAAGCATAAAGCATGATTTAAGGGTCCATGTAATGGGTCCAGAAGAAGCAAATGGGCTTGAATAAGCCCGGAGAGAGAAAAAGAAAGCATAAGCATGATTTAAGGGTCCATGTGATGGGTCCAGAAGAAGCAAATGGGCTTGAATAAGCCCGGTAAGAGAAAAAAAGAAAGCATGGGCCACAGCAAGCCCATTGCAATAAGAAAAAAAAAAAAAGTATTAGGCAAATGGAGAATCCATGAGCCCAAAGAAAAAAGATTTGTAGAGAAAAATTGGGCCAAAGGAAGTCCAAAATGAGTTAGCAAAGAAACCCATATAAGAAGCAAAACCAAGATGGGCCAGGGATGCCCACAAGAAAGCATAAAAGGCATAGAAGCCAGCAAGAAATAAAAAGGAAGCCCAGTGAAGATACTAGGCTACGGAGAAGGAAAGTATACAAAAAAGCCCCGCAGGACTGGGTTTGGTAACAGAAGTAGCAAACTTAACATGGCAGGAGGTGTAAAGCCGCAAAAGCAAAAAAACACCCAAAGGGAAAGTTCGCCACGGAGCCCAACCCTCCAGAGAAAGGGACAACACATGAACGTCGGTCTGCCGGGAAATGATCCACATCAGAAAATGCCAAAAAAGGCACGGCAGGATATGCATACCCATTTTCAGGCCTCGACAAACGAACGAAACATCAATGAGGTAACGCATGCGGGTGACCCAGGCATCACCAGCCCATACCCAGCCACTATGGGAAAGAGTGATGTCATGGGAGAGGGCATGGTCTGGCAGTGGGAGGAGGAGCGGGAATCCATTTTTGCGATTCTTGCCCAGACTCTTTCAGTGGGCACAGTCCTGCTGGGATGACGTGCCACACGAAAGAGGTAAGGTTGGGTAAGGACCGCTGGGTGCATGCCATGAGAGACCGAGAGAGAGAGAACACACCGGACGAAGCAGAAAAAGAAGTTTCATTGTCCGAAAGCCACAGGTCAATGGTGAATCAGAACCATTTTGACTTGGTAAGTGGATGGCAAAGGGCTACGATAACAGAATATGGCCATAGAAAGGCTAGAACAGTAAAATCGGCCACGGCAGGCCCTATATAAGGGACTCGCGGCTGAAGAAAAGGAGGCAGTGGAAAAACGAAAAAAAGAAAAAGAAAGACAAGAATTCTAAGAAAGAAAACGGAGAGAAAAAAGATAAGAAAAAAAAAACATAGAACGAAAAAAAGAAGGAAAGCAGAGTGTTTATGGCAAGCAGGCACCCAAATGGGTTAACCCCCCTCTCTCCCTCAATAGCCTTGTCCTCAAAAGACAATACCAGATTTATACCATCTGGGGCTGTCCTCTCAAAGCAACTAATTTCACTAAAAATGAAGTTATTTGCGTTGAGGGAGTAGTTTTCCCTTTCATGGTTGAAGTCCTGCGGTAATACTAAAATAGCATACTCGTTATTTTACTCTGCTAAGCTCGCTTAACTATTTTGTTTAAGCACTTTCTTTTAAAACGCAAGGTCCTTAAGTTGTTTATTGTGCATTGTAAAAGAGAACAATAGATGCTTTTTGCGTTCTTTTTCTATTTTTATGCCTGCTTGCCATAACTTGTTAACAATGACTCTGCTTGCTGTGAGCTCTTAAATGTGCTTTGGCAGACGCGGCAAAGATTGTGCACAAGCCGAGCCAAGGTGTGCTCCATTTGGGCCGGTTCCAACTCCTTACCCAGAAATTACCCGGGCCTAGTGCGGCAGGAGCTCGTCCGAGACTCCAAGCAGGCCCACCCCTTTACATTACTTAACTCACTAAAGCTCATATTTTCTAACCCATTCTCTATAAATTTATTGTTTTGAGCTTTTTGGGATTGAGTCCATACACTTTTGGGCTAGGAGTTCAAATCAGGTCCCTTCAATGTCCATTTTTTAAATTATACGGCAAGACTTAAAATACTTAAAAGAAAATAAGTAAACAAATAAAGATCACATATTCACGTATATACTAAAAAGACAATAGTTAAATTTTTATTTGGTTTCCTCATACCAAAGAATGTATTTTTTAAAATATTTTATTTTGCTTGCGTAGGCAGTCATTTATGAAATAACATCTTTTTGTCAAAATTATGAGTTTACTTGCAAATTTATTTCTAGTTTTCACCCCCCTTAATTGATTAGTTACAAACCTATCTAACACATCTCGCACTTAGGACTAAGAGGAAATATCGAGAATCCATGAAGTCATCCTCCCAATCTCATAACAGATACTATTCAAAAAAAAAAAATCTCATAACAGATAAGACCTACACATCTGTGAATGAGTGATTTTATGGAACAAATTCATAAGGTAATTTTCTTTATGATTAGAGTGCCTTATTCTTTATCTCATTATATTTTTTTTTTTTTTTTTTGATGGGATATCTCATTATATTTTAAGAAGACAACGTCATTTGAGTTGGAATTTGAAACTCATTGCCATCTATTTTTGGAGTTATATGGCAAAACTTAAAATACAAAAATAAAAGGGTAAACAAATATATATCACCATATATGTGTGATAATTATAGAGTATGTATATATACTCTGTATACTTGAGAAAATAGTTGAATTTTTATTTTATTTTACTTGGCCCAAAAATAGGGTTTTATTTTATTTTGTTTGCTTAGGTGGTCATTTATGGGGTTCTTTTTATTTGGGTTTCTTTTTTCTTAATTTATTAGTTACAAACTTATCAAATAGGTGAATAGGTCTTGCTTCTAGGACTCATAGAAAGTATTAAGGCTCCGTAAAGGCATCATCTCATGGTATATGGGATCTACAGGCATGTGAAGGGGTGGCTTTATGGAACTACTTCATAAGGTTATTTTGCTAGGGTTAGAGGACCATATTCTTTGTCTCATTATTATTGAAAAAGTCAGCATCATTTGAGTTGGAATTTAACATTCGATTTTGAAATTATATAGCAAGAGATAATTACAATATGCTGATAATCTCGCAACTTGAACTATTTCTCCCCTAGACCCTAAGTACTTTGTGCATGGAGAGGTGTCAATTCACTTACGCTATATACTATATATGATTTATAGAGTATATATAAAGGACACAGGCCACTACAATATCCAACTATTTATCTCATTTATTTAGGAAAATAAAGAATTTGATTGTTATTAAAAAATGATAAATGAAGCATTATCTAGCAATGAGATAACTAATTCGACAAATGGATCAACAACTATGTGTGGAGTAATCAAGTAGAAGCATGAAGTGGGTTAATTGAACAAAACCAATGGTGACATTCAAAATCATTCGGCTAGTTTTTGTTTTATACCAAAAAAATTTGAGAAAGGGCAAGGCAATTATTGACCCCCCCTCATTGTAGATAATGAAACTGCAAGAATCAATAAAAATTAATGTTATATATAATGAAGGGTATGAAATGAGGGGTTTGGGATTCTAAAAAAAAAAGGTTCGGATTTTAGTTTTTAGTTTGATGACTTTAATAAAATACAAGAGAACAAGGGTTTCTTAATTATAAAATTAATGGGCATTTGAGTTTTGTTAATATGTAGATTTGAAATGATTAAATGTAAAATATTATACAAATTCCATATTCATTTCAAATGTTTTTATTAGATCAAAATCCCAAAACTCAATCATCTTGGGTTGAGAAGTTCATATCAAATTATCATACTAATTGTTTTTCAAATTTCTTGATGTTAAATTTTCAAATCCAAATGTAACCGTACATGATCCATATTGCTTAACTTATTGTCGTGAAAATCTCCTGATATTGAATATGGAACAAGTTTGTGTTCTAAATCTCCTGATATTGAATATGGAACAAGTTTGTGTTCTAAATCTTGATGTTAACATAAATAGAAGTTATTTTAAATGATTCTCAATCAATGCCTTATCCTTTAGCAGCATTTAATTCAAAAGTGTAGTCAAGTTTTTGGGAAGCAAGAAAGAGTGGAATACAAGATATAAAAAGTATACACCTCAAAGTTTTATTTTATTTTTTTATTTATTATAAATCGATAATTACAATAACGGTGGAAGGGGATTCAAACCTCAATTCTTCTTGTAAAGAAAAACAAACAACACCACTAAGTTACAAGACTCTAGTTAGACCTCAAGCTTTAATATAACACAAAATTGACAATAGCCTTCGTCCTTTGGTGGAGGGTATGTGAAAAAAATAGAGTAGTTGATTAAATTGCAAGAAACAGCTTCACCACCCTAAATAAGTTAATGTCAAAATGCATAGTAGTCAAGGAGCTCTAAGCGCAAGAACCATTACTAAGAAACTATGGAGCTTTTAGCACCCAAAAAAAAAACTATGGAGCTTTGCTAATGCAAGAAAATGCAATAATAATAGATTCTATCTAGATCTAGTATCTTGATGTAGTCTTGTGGAATGGTGCAAATCACCTTTCATTGTGTAGATAATAGGTATAGGATAGCGGTAGGTGGGCTTCAAAGTTCAAATAGCTCAACTAAAAAAGTATATTGTCATCAAAGTGATCTGGATGGTGGCTAAATCTTCCACCCACTTCTATGGCTTCCAAATTTTTATGATTATTTCTTGGTCATGTAATTCAATTTAACAAATTATATATATAATTATACATAAGTCAAATAAATTAAATAAACTCATACAAACTTTTGCAACACTATCTTTTAAAAAACAATTGCTATATTGCTATTTTGGTTTCATCACATTTTTTTTTTAAACCCTCTTTCATTGTTTAGCCATAAGTTTATAGAATAATAATTTTATTGAGAAACTTTAACTAAGTGTTACGTTAGATTGAATAAAATTCGGTGCTTTAAAAATCTGTAAATAATCTTTAAAAAAAATTTGTAAATAATAAATTAATTATGATAACTTCCTCACATAATCATAGATAATTCAATGCTAATTGTGGGGTCATAGGCCCAGATCATACAATTGGGTTTTAGGCTTAAGGCCCAAGCCGAGGATAAGGGGCCGTCCGAGGATGGGTAAGTATAGCCAAGGAAACCCATGCTAGTGGATAAGGAAGACAATATTGAACATAATGGCCTAGGAGTTTGTGCCAAGGATGAATTTGTCCTCGGCTAGCCAAGGCCGAGGTCCGTAAAGGATGCCTGCCATCTAGAGGTGCGATCCATGAAGTTCTGGAAATATGGATAAGCATTGCAGGAACAAAAGACAGAGAAGAATCCCAAAATATCTTGGGAAAAGCTGTTGTCACCGCATTGAATGCACCCCAGCTAACTCCCTGACCACATTAATGAGGAAGTGACCTCTGCACAGTATTATTGCAGCCTTACAACCACCTCAGAAGACTTCTAAAGTGGGCTGATGGGACATGTATCAGCATAAACCATCAACTATCCATGTGTAGGGTAGAGATGAAGGAAGATATGTAGTATAAATAAGAGTAGAGACCCCAGAGGAGAAAGGGGGGGGGGGGGGGGGGGGAGAAATAGTACTGTAACAATCTCAAGAACTCCTGTAATCAAAATCATTCAATATTTCTTAGAAACAAAACTCATCGGATTGTGCCGAGAACAACTTTTCTTTGATAAACTCAGTTCATTTCTGTTTGATTATCATGAACGCCATATTAACTATTGTCCATGCGCTAAAACCTAGTTCTTAAACCCATTCTCTACAAATTTATTGTATTGGGCTAGTTGGGTCTGAGTCCACCCATCTAATAGGAGAAGTGCTCAAACCCAGTCCCTATACTAATTGTTATTCATTAGAATTTGAATTCTATATTAGAAGTTATTATAAAACATTAGACTCATTACACGCGTTTTGCACGTGAAATAATACTTTTTTTTTTTTTTTGTTATTTGATTTTTGGTTTAGTATTATAATGTGATAAGGTAACGTGAAATAATGTTTAAATTGAGATAGAGATCCGTAAGAAGTTGAAACCTAATGGACATTTGAATTTATTGATTAGGATAAAAATTGTGATAAGTAAAAAAATTTGAGATCTAAGCAAAAGAAAGATCATATACGCTAATGTGAATGGATGAGGATTTGTGATAACTGTATAAAATTTGGATAAAAAAAATTTTGGAATGTTTAAAAAAAAAACTATAGAAATTTTGGGATAAGAATTAGTAGTTTTTACATGAGGTAGTAGATTTTTTTTTGGGAAATAAGTAATTTTGTATTTTTTTTTATAAAGATAATTGAAGTATTTAAATTCAATTAGATAACAAATACAGATAGGAATCAGACATTTGAATACAAATGAATGGTGAGAATAAGGGTTTTTTTTTTTTCATTTTGTACATGAGATAGTATTATTGTTTTAACCTTTTTTTTTTTAGGAAAAAATAAATAAACAAAAGGGTATATTATTTCAGAATTTGTATGAGGGTATTTTGGTACGTCAAAAATTGAAGACGAAATGGGAAAATCCTCTTATTAATAGTATAGATGATACATATATTATCTAATTATTTATCTCACATAAGATTAAAAACAATCTCAAACTAATCCAGTAAGTACCCTCAAATAAAATAAAATAAAAACTAATCCAATAAGTATTAATAATTAGAGTTATGTTAGGACTTTTGTATGAATCTAACTAAATTTTCTAATGAAAAGAAAGGTTGTGACAATAGATAACTGTATGTTACAAACATAAGACTTTATTAGAAATCTTATAGAATTGAAATCCTAATTTTTAATATGATTCAACTTATACAACGGTGACAACTTTTTTATTTGAGCTAAATTAAGATAATGAGATAGTAAAAAAATGAGATAAAGTAATATTTCTTATATGAGTTATATCCTTAAAAAAATTACTATATTCAAACAAATATTACTTTACCCCTTTTTTATTTATCTTCAATTAATATAATAGATTTTTTCTGTTCTTTTTATTCTTGTGCTCAAAGTAAAAAACGTGTCCCCTGACTCAGCAATCTATCTATAGCTCATTTATATTGAGTGCGCTTTGCGTTTTCTAGCGTTTCACGCGTTTCTTTTCTTTTTTCATTAAAAAGTGCATTTCAATGATTTCTAATGGGTCTCATGCACTGTTTACCGAACTCACGAACTTCTTCTTTTACTAATATTTTTATTAAAAATGAGTCGCACGGTTCTATTTACATATTTAAAATTATTTTACTACAGTATTTTTAATTTTCAACAAAATAAACGTATTCAGTCCCAAGAATTATGTTTTACCGCACGTTTTTTTTTTTTCATTTCAAATTGTTCCCAAAAGTCCAGAAAAAAAGCCAAAAACAGCAGTTGTTTTTTCTTGAGCTGCAACCTGCAAATATCATTTATTGCCTTTCAAAATTTTTGACTTTTTCCCTGAATGTGCATGTGAACGCCACTTGCCCATTATGACAACCAAGAATATTTACTCAGTACAACATTGCCTTTTCATCCAAAGGTTTGAAAAGTCCAACAGCAATAATGCATAGAATGATAGAGCTGCCACTCTGATGTATGATTTACAAGTTATTATCAGGAAACAGTTTTACCGGTAAAAACTTTTTACTTTTCTATTTTTTCCTTTATTAGTAAACACTTTCCACTTCAAGCGCATACGCGAGGTGTCCCTCGTAGAAAGAATATAATCGTTATGTCATGCAGACCCCCTAAATGATAATATTTTATTTTCAACAAAAAATTGACCAAAATTTGAAAACAAAGCAGACAATAATACCATAGTAAACAGAGGACAATGATAACAACAGCAACAATTGCAAAATATAAAGGAAATCTTCTTAAACTCTGACTATATTGTGCAGTATTTTCCCACTTGCTTCTAGCTCTCTTACAAATACAAAAGTAAAGCTGCCCCCTCGACAAAGTAGATCTAGATTTACAAGATAGGAAATTGCCAAGAAAAAGGAAAACCAAAAAAAAAAGAAAAAGAAGAGAAAAGAAAACATGAAGATAACAATATAAAAGCCACCAAGGCATAAACCCCCTAAACCCAAAATCCTAGCGAATCAAAACCTGTTAGGAGCTACCACTTTAAAACAGACCCAAAGAAGCCTTCCTTGCCTTCACCATAGCTTTGAAAAAAAACTAAAGATGACATTCTATTGCTTAACTTTAAGCACGAGCAAGACAGACGCGAGATGGTGGCCCATAAGATATGGAAACTAAGCCAGTAGTTAGTTTTCTGTATTATACAAAAACCAACATAACTTCTGGCTAAGTTCCTCGTGAGAAACTTCAGTGCACATGGACCACCATTGTGTGATGCAGAGACTAGCAACCATTTGCAACACCGTTAGCTAGAATCCTCTTCTCTGACACAACTGGTTTAGCTCCCTTAGGTGCATCTCCAGTTTTTGCAACTGAACCATTATCCAATATCTTGGGGTCCTCATTAGCCTGCACAGAAGGGATAGGCTCCTTGATCAAATCTGAGGCAGCCTCCACCGAATTTTGGGTTTTCAGTTCACCATTTACCCTTTCTTTCTTCTCATCAGTGTGCTTTCCTTCCCATACCTGCATTCACAAGATCAGTAAGTATACAATACTATTTTAACCTCACATGGCAAACAATGTCAAATCTTGTCAACAAAATATAAAGAAAACCAATTTGACGGCAATTATTAGGATATATCTAATAAGAAATTCATTGTTACTACAAAGGACAGAATGAGTATGAAAAGCTTATAACAAGGAAGAGAGGGCTTAAGAGTTAAGAGTCTTGCCTGTTTTGGAAACTGCGGTTGCTTAGCCTTCTTCTCCTGAATTGTTTTCTGGCGGGCCTCATAAAACCCAAAGTCATCCAAAATGCATGTTTTGCTGGAATGCTCCTTGAATATTTTAATCAATTTAAGCCCTGGCTCTAACTTGACCTGTACAAAGACACTCATAGCTGTTTAGAAAGGAAAAACAAAGAAAACCAGGCAACAACAAAAGCAAGAACTAATATTACCTCTTGAGTGTCCCTACTGTTCGTCACAGGTTTGTTCTCATTGTTATCAAGGGTAATGTGCTTCAACATACTGTTAGGAACATCCTTAACAATGTGCCACTTAACAGGGAAGCAGCCGTTCCACTTATCTTGTTGCCAATACTCCAAACTCTTCTCAAAATCAACTGGTCCAACCATTTCCGCAAGGCCAACAAACTGCCCACTTGTATTGACCTAAACAAGAATTCAAAAGACAATGCTAAGGAGCAACAAGAATTCAAAAGACAATGCTAAGGAGCAAGCAAGGAATTAAAAGAAATAAACCCATTAAATTCTTGCATCAATATTCTCACCGAGAAGAAAAGAAACACGGGGTAATCCCCAGATTTCTCCTGAGCCTCCTGGTATGCTGCATGAAGCTTCTTATTGCCATTTTGTGTGCTGGCCCAAACATTATACTTAATGCTCTTATGGACATCATCCTCACTGTATGACTTTATAATATAAAATTTAGCATCAGTATACTCCTCTGGAAAATCTGGTCTGTTGTACTGTTCACGATCTGGAACAACACTTGTCTTATCCTTCTCCTCATCACTAGTTGCATTTATTGTCTCATTCTGACCCTTTGCTGCCAAGACATTGGGTGAAAAACCCTTATGGTTTTTGGGGCCACCCTTAAATCTAGGTCCCTTGTTCAGTTCATTCAAACCATCTGAGTTCTCATTACCATAGCCAAATCGTCCTCTTGGTTTATGCTTACTATCAAACACCAACCATGGACGTCCATTTGCTCTTGAATCATATCCATGAGATCCAAAGCCCATACCAGATCTAACAGTATTCCCATACTGACCATATAACTTGTTTGGTTGGTACACCCTACCCATAAACCCAGGAGTACTCATTCCAGGCATCGGTCTTGGATGGTGCAAACCCTGTCAGATAAAACAAACCCTTCAATAAGCAACATATAAAAAGGCAACCTTATCAACAACAACAAAAAAATAGATCCTCCAGTGAAATCATAATAAATCTGTGTACGACAACAATCATAGGAGAATTTCTAAGATCAATTTTATCATCACATTATATGTTCACCAGAAAGGCAGACAAAACTGTATGCTCCAGAGTCCAAACATTTCAACAAGCCAGTTAAACCTTTATTGGTGGAAATTGAAGTTTGGAATCAGCCCACAAGTGGAACTAACAAAAGATATCTAATCACACATTTTCTTGTAAGCTATGGGTTTATACTGCCTGCACAATGGCCATAACTTAATCCAAACAGCAGGAAATCTGGTTCATCTTTCAACAGTTCCCATAGCAGGAAAGCACTGGCAATCAAACTATCTGTTCAATTACAATATGAAACATTAAAACTATAAAAACCAAATGAAATAATATGCGACTGATGCATACCATGTAATTAGTATTCGGACGGAAACTTTGATTCCTAGAAGATTGAAGGCTATTGCCATTTGAAAATGAAGAAGGGATTGTTGTGTTGCTCACAGGCCTAGGCTGCCCATCTGAAAGTAGCGGGCCATCTAACAATGGGAATGGAGACCTCAACATATCAAAATTAAATCTTCCATCCTGATAATTGGAAGTAGGACCACGCCCTGGCACAGCACCCCTTCCATATGAACCATTAGAGACAAACGAATTCTGATGAGCAGGTTTTAAGGGTGCTGAGGCATTATTCCCTTTGATGCCTCCACCACTTGTAATGCCATTAGAATTCCCGTTAGCTGCTTCCACAGGAAGAGGCTTTTGATCAGCAGCTACAGAGGTGGAAACATCAGTTTGAGGGGCAGCAGGACTAGGGTTATATGGCCCACTAGTTGGAGTCATCGGCTGGAAGAAAGGATACTGGTAATGCTGAGGCCCATATAACTGCCCATCATTACCCATAGTTGGAACTGGAGAAGCTGCTGGTGAATATGGACCATATGGTGCATATCCATAACCATGGTGATACATAACAGACCCGTTATCCCCGTAAACTCCCTGAAAATATGAAACAGCACATTAATAGACAAAATTAGAATAAATCAGAACCATTGATATACATAACCATCAAAATGTATGCAAGCTCATAAAAAATTTAAAACATGATAACTGACATGTACAACCAATCACAAATTCACTTGATTGACCAATCAACTGACATGTACAACCAATCACAAATTCACTTGATTGACCAAGTTTATAAAGAAGCCAAGAAAACCACCAATGATAAAGCACAACTTACAGAAGGCATCTCAACTCCATCATTCACATATCTTGCGTAGTCATCCCACTCATTACCAGTCCCATCATAGCCTACAAAAGGTTCTAATGCACATTAGTACAATCTAAACAGAGCCTGACAAACATTATTTTGTAAAAAATATCCAGAAAGACATTGAATCATTTATAGTAATACATTTGAATAGTAATTAGGACTACTTTATCTCCTAACCAACATTGTACAAGTTCATTCAGTTAGTTCACATATTAATTTACCTCCATAGTAATAGGCAGTGGAAGGATAAGTATTGGGAACATAGCACATGTTAGGATCCATGAAATCAGTTAGTAATGGAGTCACAGACCGCTCAAATGCTGGGATCTGACCATTCAAAACATTGCCCGAATCAACCGCTCCATATTGATTAGTTGAAGGCTGCATCAAGATACAATCAATCTTAAAACACTTTCTGTATATTTAGTATAACATAACGCCAGAATAAATTACACTATAACTGATTTTTCCTTGCAACTCAATGCTTTTTATTGGCTTTAGTGTATCAAATATCTTTACATGTGAAATTTGGATTCCAATAAACATGTAACGCGATGCAATTAACTAATCAATCACACAAAACGTGGAGTGAAAATTACCTTCTTGGTAGGCTCTGGAATTTCCAGAGTCTTCGTCTGAGAATCCAAAGACAATTTCTGCAGCAAATCTGTAGCTTCTATAGAAAGAAGAAAAGTAAAGGAAATACATACTTTCGGAAACTGAAGAAACACATTGATCACAATATATCCTCTATATAATCCATCTTTCAAAAGCATAAATAAAGAAATCAGACAACCACAATCGTTTCCAAAGCCTGATTCCAAATTATGGTCTCCTATAATTCACAGTTAACAAATATTCAAATCATATAATTTCACCAAAATATGAACCAATCTCTCCTCAAACCAATTCAAAGTAGAATTACCCACCAAACATCGAAATTTTAAATTGCGAACAATCCAGATCTTTAAGACAACCAACAAAATTACTCAACAAATAGGCATATCATTAACAAAAACAACAACAACCAGTACAAATAACCCATCAAAATTGTCAATTCAATCATAATTTCAACGAGAGTATCATGAAAATCATATACCCATTAATTCTTATAAGAAAAAACCCCCCCAATAAATCAAGAACAGCTTCAACATATATAACACAAAACAAATGAACAAATCACACCATAAAACCTAGCAGAAACAAACCCTCGACATCAAAATCCAAGCCAAACAAACACATGTCAACCCGATCCGTACACATAATCTTCCACAAAGACCAACAAAACCCCATATAACGAAACACCCAGATGGATCCAAACCAAACCCGAGTCACACAAGAGCAGATCAGCACAAAAAAACCCACAAAACACAATCAGACCCAGATGGAAAAAACGCTAAAAAAAGAGAAAACAAGGCAGGCCCAGATGAAGAAATCGAAAAAGGATACGATCCGCGGTGGGAGGAGAAGGAGCTGGAGCAACGGTGGCCATGACCGATATTTCTGGATAGATCTCGTTGAAAAATAGGTTTCAAAACCCTAAATAAATCAAAAAAATCCCCAAATAAAGGGTTTTAGAGAGAGAAACCCTAAGAGAGAGAGAGATTAGGAGGGAACAACGGGTCTCACACTGTGTTATCTCACACACACACACAGCCGCCAAGGGTTTGTGGGTTTTGGAAGAGAGAGGGTTTTGTTGATCCAAAAGCGGTGATTCAAATAGCACCACGGCTCTCTTTTTACACGGTCCTTATTCGGTCACCCGCGGGTGAGGGATTTCGAGCTCTATGATTGGACCGTGGTACACGTGGCGGGAATTGAGTGGGTTTGACGTGTTGGAAGGTGGTGAGGACGTGGAATTTGATTGGCCCGTGAGGTAGTTTTGGAAGACTGGTGGGTACACACGCCGGGGGGCCTTAAAAGCCCTTTAATTTTCAATCTCACAAATTGAAAGAGTTGTGTGCCCTTGGCCAAAAGTTGGAAACCCTAATTAGAAAAGGACACAGCTGTCCCTATTTTGTTAGACTGTTAGTCATGCAATTAACCTTTACCTTGGGTTTACTTGTCCAATGGCAACCAAGAAAAATAATATATATAAAAAAAATAAATAAAAATTGGGCTTTACTTTGAAGGGGCCTTTTTGTGATGGAAGTGCAAGTGTGGTATCTTCAAAGAGATGTGAACACACCAAAAATGACAAAAAAGACAAAAAAAACAAAGGTACCTTCATCTTTTCATTTTCATGCTTTTTTTAGTATGGTGAAATCTATGATATTTTTGAATTTTGAATTTTTTAAAGGCTTTTTTAAATATTCCAAAATACTACTACTCTTTCCAATTACCTTACTTATATATTATTATTGTTATTATTATAGAGGAGAAAATTTATAGGAATATAACAAATGATACATGCATAATGCATTGATTTGTACAACGCCACCACCAATAATAAATATATTATTATATTAGTCTCAAAATTGTAGAATATACTAAGAATCCTTAACAAACATATTAGAACTCGCCACATGTGTTATTCCAATCATTTTATCATGTTCAAATCATACTTTATCAGTGACAGTGAGCATGTAGAGAGCATTTTAGTGAGTTTATTAAAATTGCTAAATTCAGATCAAATTTGTCCCTTAGAGGTGGCTTGGAAACTAGAGGATGTTTTGTTTATTTTTGAGAGCTTCAAAGTCATTTATATTTTTAGTGTACCTTTAAAATTTAATTGTGCTACTAATAAAAATGAAGAGGTCATTGTTTGTCTAGAAAAGTGTCCCTCCTTTTTCATTTTTATTCCTCGTTGTAAAGATGATTATAAATAAATAAATGTTATATTGTCGCTTTACTAAATAATTAAATAGTGAGCATGCTAATTGCAACATAATGCTTGGCAAAATTGTCCATTTGTAATAAATAGTAGTTTGGGATGACATATTATACAAATTTTGGACTACCACTATAGTAAATCTAAAGATTTTTTTTTGAATGTCTTAAGAAATTTTGTTTGGATAAGTGAAAATATTGAGAAACATCTATAATTTATAATATATATATATATATATATATATATATATATATATATATATAAAATCAAATAAGCTTGTTATAAAAGAGAGAAAATTTTATTTTATTATATATTCCTAAGAATTGCACAAGTTCCCAATCAGTTAAGAATACAATCTAAAACTTTTAGAGTTATATGTAAAGTTAAACGGTTATTTATACATATATATATATATATATAGATATATTTTTTAAGCTAAACCATTTTAATTAATCCTAAACATTTAGATATAAGTTTGGAAGTGCTTTTTTTTTTCTCTTTTTTCTTTTTTAACATTCAGTTTGGAAAGTGCTTTTTAGCAGTGGGAAGATTCTAATTTGTTCTTTTTATTTCAAGAAATAAGTATAATAGCTCATGAATACATGAGCATATCAGTTACATGTACAATTAGTGAATAAGTCATCCCTGTAAAATAGCTAGCTATAACACTAAATAGTGTAACAAAAAAAAATAAAAATAAAAACTACATCAAATACCACCTAATGAACTGAGGTGTCAAACCCTCTTGTACATCTCACTTTTCCCTTGTGAGAGATTCTCAAAGTCTATAATTCATCCTTTCAAAGATTGTTCTTGTAACTTTGCCAGGATTTTCTAGTCGAGGCCAAGAATATTAGGAGTAGTAATCTCCTCCATATATACTACTCCTCATATATGAGTAATGTTAGGGACACACGCTTTCTAACACCCAAATTTATACACTTCTTATTTGTCAACTACTGAATGGATTTTAGCTTTTTCAAGTACATGTGGTGGACCTATATGAAAGTGTTGAAATTCAATAAAAAATAGACATAAGTAGGGTGTGAAAAAGGAAAAATTATATCTTGTTTTGGGTTTATATGCCATCTCTCTCACAGCAGCTGGGTCCCACACAGCTGTGGGACCCAGCTGCTGTGAGAGAGATGGCATATACACCTGAAATATGATATACTATCTCGTGAAAAATGGTGCATATCAAATTGGTTAGACCCCCTCAATATATATTGGCATGGACTTTGGGGACTGATAAATGGACTTATACTTGCTCTTAATGTTGGAATCCAAATAATTCACATGGATTTGGATTCCTTTGAAGATATCAATCTATTTAAGAACTCACACTAAACTAATAAATTGCAAATTGCTTTTGTCTATGAATGTAGGAAGTTACTGTTCCCAAAGCATCATTAAGCATTTGCATAGAAAATGGAACAAGCATGCAAACGCCTTGGTGAAGACTGAAGAAAGGATGCTACCAAAAGGTGGGTTTTTGACATTTTGTTAGAGCATTTGGAGATGTAGGTATATAATAGAAAAATGTGTCAAATTTACACATTTTAACCTCAAAATTATTTACATCAATCAAGTTAAACTTGTGTAAATTTGCAAAAAAATGCTATAATAACCATGTAAATATACATGATTACTGTAACTTTGTGAATCATTATTTTAATTGTTTTTCTCTCTCACCTCTTGTCTTATCAAATTTCTCTCTCTGTCTCTCTCTCTCTCTCTCTCTCTTTGAAGAAAATAATGAAGAATGATTATTTAAATAAAATATAATGTAGAATAGATAATCTTATGTGAATGTTTTTGAAAAATAATTGTGTAAAATAAAAAATGTAGGTTTTTAAGCTAAAATTGACAGAAAGTTTTGCATGAACTGATATGAATACTCTTACATATGAGATCTCCTCTCAAGTGGATCTTTTACCTCTAGTAATTTTGATTTTATGACATGTTCATGTTGGTTAACATACTATCACAAATAAAATTCACAATTATAACAAACTCTTTTAATTATAACTTCTCTTTTCACCTCCTCTTTCTCTCCGCATATCAATCATTGACTAATTGTTGACCAATACTTAATTTTTTTCTACGTGACTTTTTTTTTTTCTCTAACTAGTTGCTGTCATGCTTAATTTTCCAAGTGGATTCCGAATTTATTGTCTATTTTTCCATTTAGGGTTATGAAAAAAGCCTTCCCACTTAGGGTATGTCTTCTTTAAAGAAAATTTTTGTTCATACAATTATTTGAAATGATTAAGAATAGTTTTTCTCACTAGTAGTTAAATCGAATAAGGATATACAGTTACTCAATTCTATTTGAAAAATGGCGAATAAAAATAATTGACAAGACATTGTTATACACTTATACTATATTGTCATTTTTTAGGGAACATTTTAAAAGGTAGGGAAAAACATAATAGACCACAAAAAAAAATTGACACATTTCAAATGAGTAGGAAATGACTTTTATCTTTTGCAGGCTATGCTGCAAATCAGGAAACAAGCCACCCTACAGTCCACCACGTCTTAGACGATGAGAACAATTTTTGTGCATATGAATTACAGACACTTAGAAATTACATGTGCCACACATTTGGTGCACAAAATCTGATTTGGTAGGATACTACCAGTCTACCATGAACATTTAGCTGCATTTTGGTCACACTTGTAGGTTGAGGTAGATGACAAGGACTTCACTATACCGAGGAGTGAGGAGAATATCAAAGTAGATAACAGAGCTTTTACTTCCTTCCCCATATTAAAGACAATGTAAAAGTAGTAGTAATTTTTTACTGTTAAATTATGTAGTCATCCAATCCAGTTGTCTAGATTACTTACTTTGTGGTGAATTTGAAACCAACAATTAATCTTTGTTTGTTTTAGTAAAAAACTTTTTTTTTTAAAAAAATTTGTGGAAAAATTATTCATTTTCTAGAAAATTGACTTGTTTCAATGCAGGCTTTTTAAGTTTGAAAATAAGTTAGAGAAAGATTTTAGCATCACCATTTTTATTGTGGAACTTGATTCCTTATCTGTGGTGCACCTCCTAAACAATTCAACTGCTAATAACTCTTTGGAATCTCTTCTCTCTAATTGCAGTACCCAATTGAATGACTGCCCCGAAGATTGAGCACATCTTTCTGGATGCTAATCGATGTGTGGATGGCCTTGCGAAGCTTGGAACCTCTCAATCATATACTAATGTTTTATTTGATAACACATTGTCTGCGGTGGAGAATTTCTTAACTCTAAATAGTAAATATGGAGGGTTAATCCTATTAATAGACTTACTATCTCTTAGTTAATGCATTATCCTTTCATTATCAAAATTTTTTTTTTTTTTTTTTGTAGTGTGGCTCTCAAGGAAATAACTAACATCTCTTCCAATTCCAAATAATTATACGAACAAAGCTTTCATTCTCAAAACAAAACCCAAGTTGCAAAATATTTTCTATGTTTTGAGCCATTTGGAAGGAGAAAATAAACTTTAAATTTTGAATTTATCCAAAAATTAGAGCAAAAAATATTATTTTAAAAAATCAAACAGCTAGTTAAAGACTAAACTTATCACATGCGCTTTGCGCGTGTAATAATGCTCTTTTTTATTTTATTTTATTTTATTTTAGGTTTAGTGTTATAAAGTTTAAAAGTGATATATAAATAACCATGTGTATTTTTTTTTTTTTTAAGAAAGAGGTTAGATAATGTGGAATAATGTTAAAAAATGAAATTGAGAACCATAAGAAGTTGAAACACAATAGAACATTTGAATTTATTGATTAGGATAAGAATTGTGATAAGTGTAGTGGGCTTTTTGTGCGTTATGCTGGGCTGCCTCCTGCGATACTATTATTGTACTGGGTTGGGCTGCCTCCTACTGTGCTAAGCCCGAATGTTCTGAGTAAGAGAGTTGAGACCGGCCCAATTGTAAGTCAACGTGGTCCGGCTTGTGCGCAAAACTATGCCTCGTCTACCAGAAGCATGCTTACGGCAAGCAGAGCTATTCTGGGTGAATCGTGGCAGATAGACATGATAATAATAAAACAAAACAGAGTACTTCTGTTTCTTGATTAATATAATCAATTAGTCCTTAATCAAGTGGAATAGTCACAATAGCAACAATTACTTTCGTAAATAAAGCAAGAGAATAAAGGGCCAGTATATGGGTTGATCAAAGAATAAGAAGAAAGCAAATTAGAATGAGTCTAGTTCACAGGACCGAAACCAAAGAGGGAAGAACGCTCCTTCTCAACGTGACTAATCTCTCAGGGAAAATCTTGCCGTGAAAATTAATCACCTTGAGGGAAGCGGACCTAAATGGTTGGTACCCAGGATGAATCCTTTTGTTTTGGCAGAGAGTAGGATTTTGAAAGGGAGAGAGAGAAACAACATATTGGTGCATGCCTACCGCACTAACTCTTTGTTTCTTTTTTCTTTCTTTCTTTCTTTCTTTCCGTTTTTCTCTTATCTTTCTTTTCTTTTCTTTTGTTCTTGCTTTCTATTTTGTGATTTCTCTCAGTTTCTACTATGATTCCCTCCTGTCGTTCCTCCTCCTTTGCTCACGGTAAGGATCTCCATTTATAGCGCCTATCGTGGCCGAATTTTACTGTTTTAACCCTTAACCACCTTTGTCTGGTCTAGGTGTACTTGCCGACTACCACTGGACCGTCTGTGTGCCACTCCCTACCACCAGACAAAGAGGACTATTTTGTTTGTTAGTCTGCCGTGGCACTCTTTCCTGCCATGGTGTGGGTACTCTCTCTCTCTCTCTCTCTCTCTCTCTCATGGCATGCACCCAGTGGTTCTCACTCAACCTTACTTATTTTGGGAGGTATGTCATCCCAGCAGGACGTATCTCCCAAAAGAGTTTTAAGTAGGAACCCAAAATAGGTTTTCCTTTCTCCCCACCGACAAAGCATATCCTCTTACTTCTGACATATGACCTCACCATGTCCCATATTGGCTGGGTATAGGTTGGTGGTGTCTGAGCCTTGCGCGTGCCTTCTTTCCATACATGTCCAAAATCTGCCTGCTGGTCATGCGTCCGCCGTGTTCTAGAGGCTTTGTCTGCACAGTTTGCCGCCCGTTTTTGATCTTTTATGTGAGCTGTTTTTTGATTTCCCGCTCCCTTAAGGACTGGGCTTTATCTGATACTGGGCTTTGCATTTCTTTCAGCCCATTCCTTAATTGCTCTGATTTCCTGCCACATCACTTTTCATTCCTGCTGTAATGACTTACTCCTGCTGGGCCTCTTTAGGCTTGCCATTTACTCTTTCCCCCAGTGGCATAGCATGGCCACTGGTGTTCCTACTCATGGGCTCCTGTGTCCCTTTTCTCTTGGGCCTTCTTGACTCGTTTGCTTTCCTTGGGCTTTCTTGGTCCCTTTACTAACTCTGCATTTCCATGAGATTTTACTAACTTCATTGGGCTTTCTTGACCCAATTACCTTATTCTCATCCCTGGGGCTTATGAGTTTGCCATTAACCCTTTACTTTCTTTGCTTGCATTACTTTGAGCCTGTAGTGGCCCATTCTCACTTTTTCATATCATATACTGCTCATGGGTGCTAATTCTCTCTTTCCGGACCTCTTTTATCCCATTTGCCTCCTCAAGACTCATTTGTTTATATTATGAGCATGTGATCCATTATTCCTACCGCTTGAGCTCAACGGTTTTGCTCTATGTTTGCCAATTCTTTGTTGCCCGTGTTGCTGGGTTGGGCTTTCTTCCTTCTATTCGGATTTCGAAAAATGACCCTCAACAATAAGTAAAAAAATTTAAGATTTAAAAAAATTATATGATAAGTGTTAGTGTGGATGGATGGAGATTTGTGATAACAGTATAGAATTTGGATAACAGAAATTTTGGAATGTTTTAAAGAATTAAAAAAAAAAAAAAAACATAGAAATTTCGGGATAAGAATGAGTAGTTTTTACGTGAGGTAGTGATTTTTTTTTTTTTTTTGAAGAAGTAATTTTGTATTTTTTTATAAAGATAATTGAAATATTTGAATACAAATAGATAACAAATACAGGTAGGAATCAGACATTTGAATACAAATTAGTGGTGAGAATAATTTTTTTCCCCCTTTGTACGTGAGATAGTATTACTTTTTAAAAATTTTCGAAAGAAGTAATTTTGTATTTTTTTTTATAAAGATAATTGAAGTATTTGAATTCAAATAGATAACAAATACATAAAGGAATAAGATATTTTAATACAAATGGGTGGTGAGAATAACGATTTTTTTTTTCCTTTTGTACATGAGATAGTATTACTGTTTTAACATTTTTTGCTTTTTTGTAGGAAAAAACATTAAACTAAAGGGTATGCTATTTCAGAATTTGTATGAGGGTATTTTGATACACAAAAAATTGAAGACGAAACAGGGGAATTCTCTTATTAATAGTATAGATAATTAATGGTTAATTACTTTCAATTAGTGGGTGCTCTTAGGACATTTATTAATGAGTCATTTTAGAAAAAAATTAATACTACTTTCATAGAAAATATAAAAAACTTTAAAAAAAAATGTTACTTTTTTTTTCTTATAAATTTTTTTTTAAAAAAAATTTCCTAAACTAATATGTTTTTAAAGTATTCGTTAACTTCTTATAAAAAAAAAAATATATATATATATATATTCGTTAACTTTTTCCTCACTTAATTTACGAAGAGAGAGAGGGGGAAACAGAGAAAAGTTTCAAGTCTAGGAAACATTTGCTGCTCTATATTGTGTTTTTTTTTCGCTGACCAAAAAAAAATGCTTTAGGTTGAATTGTTTTTTGCCTAACTAGACAGAAGAAAATAAGGAAACGGAGCACAAGTTTTTCATCTACTTGTCTCGTTGTTCACTTCACCTGCCTACAAATAATAGAAGTGTAGTCTATTATCAAAAAAAAAAAAAAAAAAAATTCCCATCAAATTTTTTTTTCTTCTTATTCTTATTCTAGCTTGTTTTATGGGGATTGTTAATTGTCAACAACTTTTTTTTAACATATTGTTCATGTAGGGTCCGTTTGTGTAGCGGCTGCGGCTGCATTTTTTGAAATTGCCTTTTTTTTTGGACTAGTCCATGGCACTGTTCATGGACAAGCCAAGTGATAAAAATACATGAATAGTAATTTGCAACAATAAAAAATATTTTGTTACAATGTTTTCAGCAATAAGTTTTCAGTTTTCAGCAAAATAAGCGGTATTAAAATGCACAGGTAATGAGTGATTATTGATAAGTGAAAATGTAATTGTAGGGACACGTTTTGGAGCTCAAGCCCAAAATATGAAGGGATCTTGGCCCAGTGAACCCAGAACAATAAATATGTAAAGAGTGGGTTAGAAAACTGAACCCTAATGAGTTGGATAACAGTTAGAATGGATTTAAAAGATAATCTAACAAAAACGAGAAGGATTGATTCAAATAAGGATTGATTCAAATAAATTCGTTCTCAGCCCGGTTCGAGGAGGTAAGTTCTAACATAAATCAATTGAACAGATCACTAATACAATTTTGATTGCTACAGTCTTTTTATTTCTCTCTTTTTCGATCCCCTATCCATGGAGGATCTCTTTCATTATATGGTCCCTTTTAGACCATCTTGATCTTACACTTGTTGATCATTTGAGCCACTACTTGAGTGCTTGTCCCATCAGACACCCTCTTTGGCTTTTTGTGAGTTGTGGTAGCCAAGGCAACGCTGTTCAAGGGTCTTCTCCACATAAATGCGGTCAGAAAGTTAGCTGCAGGGCATTTAATGCGGTAGTAGCAACTTTTCCTTAGGTATTTCCTAACTACCACTCTCTGGTACACTCGAGATGTACATCCCTGTCACTAGAGCTTCCTAGAAGGTTACCTTGAACCTTAGGATACACATTTGAGCCGTGCTTAACCTATTCGAGGAGACATTCCCCCTCGGACTACCCTCTCATTCGTATCTCACTCATTAGATTCTAAGCTTAACCCATCCAACACCATTCATTTGTTCTCAGATTACTATGCTCTCGGCCAAGGCTTAAGGCCCAATATACAATTTAGACCCTTAACCCTACAGTAATGTTATAACAAAAATTTATAAAAATTGTCCGATTAATGGGTACTCTTAAGACATTTGTTAATAAAACATTTTAATACAAATTTCATAAAAAAATATATAAAAATTTCAAAAAAATTAGTTACTTTATTTTCTATAAAATTTTTTTAAAACCAATACTTTTACAATATCTATTAACTTTTTACTAGTAAAAATATTATAAAATAAATTGTGAATGTTACTCTAAATAAAATAAATTAGTCAGTGACTAGAGCACTAGCAATAGTGGTACTAAAAAGCTAAAAAGCAATTTTTAGCACCGCTATATCCAAAAAAAGTGTTGCAATAGTGGTGGTATATTTAAATTTTTTACCTACATTACTACAATACACACCTATATATGACGGTGTACTGTAGCTGAAATCTAAAATCAAATAATGTTTTTTATTCCCACCTCTCATTAAAATAATATTTCCTTCTTTCACTTTTTTCTCTTTCTTTTTTCCTCCGTTTCACTCGCTCTCCATTCTCATCTCTCACCTCTCTCTAATTCTCAGGGAAAAAAAAAAAAAAAACTCTCACCTGAGCTGCTGTCCTTCACTACCATCAAACATTTCTTCTTCATCCATTTGGACCATAATTCTCTATTTCTTCTTGATCACCTTTCAAAACTCTTTGTCGGCACAAAATCCACATCAAAAGAACATTGAGGTGTTGATGGAAGGGAATGCGCCTGAATTAACTAATTAAAGAGAAGGACCGAAAATGTGGAGAGGTTAATTGAATAATGGACGGTTAGGATTTTAAATGGTAGATAGCATATTCTATAGAATCTTTTAAGGAAGGGTCTAAATTGTCTTTATGTGGACCGTGAACTCAGCTGGACTATATGATGGAAGAAACGTTGTAGTATATATATTATTTTATTATAATAGATATATTATTTTTATTATGTTATTTATATTATTTTATTGTGTTAAAAGTTAAAAATATTTTATAAAAGAAGTAGATAAAATAAATAAAATAATTTTTTATAGTGCAAAATAATTAAATTTAGTTCCACTTTTATGGATGCCTGACTATTGTTTCTACCGCTTCAACATTGAGAGCAACAAATGTTTGGCGGTCCCTCCCATGCGAGGGACACCGCACACATATTAATTAAAAAAAAAAAAAACTATGTTACGGTAACTTTTTGGAAACAGTTGTATTTTTTGGTTATTACGTGAAAAACGGTAACCTAATAAGATATTAATTTTAGAGAGAGACAAAAAAAAATTTCAGAAATTTGAAATTTCTCTACCAAACCTGTCAATTTCAAGTCAAAATTTGGAAGATTATTTCAACTCTGATTTGGATGAAAATTGGGTATATTATTCCTGACAAAAAAGAGTTTTGTGTTGTTATTCATGATGTTTTTGGTAGCCCTTAGCATTTGTTTTGAACCCATTATTCTATAGCGGAAGACCGTAATTTTTCTCTTTTCATTGTAGGGTTTTTCATGTAAAAATTTGGTGTTTTAATTATGGGTTGTTGGTTGTTGCTGAATTTTTATTTATATTAGTTATTGTACTTGACTAATTTATTTGAATTACCCATTGAATTTGCACAAAATAAGGAAAAAAAAGAAAAAAGAAGTGACATTTTCATTGCATGTTGTTGCATTAATTGAGTATTTTTTTTCAACCACAAGAGGCATCTACCATTTTGTTCTAGTTTATAACTCAGATGGCTGTAGAAGAAAAGTATCTTTCATCCCCATTTCGGCTTATAATTAACATTGGTACACCATCTATGGTATAGTGGGTACATTTTCAATGTGACATTGCAGTTGCTACTAGAGTTGCCGCAGTTGCCTTTATAGTTTGTAATGACAATTCCTTCGTCCAATATAAAACTTGTGGTTGATAGTAAAACACTGACTCCCCTGTTGAGACCTAAGACCTAATTCTTATAGAAAACAATTTTCAATAACTCGTTGATCCTTATCCCTATTCCCAGCCTAGCCTCTAAGTGTTGATTCCACAAATAGTAAGTTCCAAGCATTTTAATTAAGGTGAATAAGTTCAAAAGGCTGGAGCTTTCATAAGCACAATCCACCAGTTGTATGGAATCCCTTTTTTACTAAATGCACTATTGAGTGAAGTATTGAAGTAAAGGTTCAATTTCATCCAAAATGGTTTTGGTCCAATTATTTTATAGTAATTTCTGAAGTTATTTATTTTCCATCCATATGGAACTTCCACTCACAAGTATATACCCAATACCTCGTTTATGTATGTATTACAATTAGCTAGAGCACAATAAGCTTTTTATGAAGATATACATTCGATTTCCAAGAAGACGAAGCCACAAGACTTCGTCATAGTTATTAAGATAGATGGCAAATGTGTAAACTTGCAAACTTACATAGCAAAAGCTTCACTTGAGTAACAATTGAGCTTAAATTGTGCTAGCTTGTGTTATGGAATCACTATAATCAACAGTAGTAGTGTTAACCAGTACAACCAATGGACTCCTTACATGATGGAAGCCATCTGACCAAACTATCTCTCCAAAATCATACCTCCCTTGAGACTTCTTCAGTGGTTTGAGAGTCACATAATAGCAGTTCTCTTCATTGAACCATGAGAAGAATAAAATTCTTGGCCATATAACTACCTCAACTCCATTAGGCTTAACAATGTTGGCAAAGTAAATGGCATTCCTGCTTTGTCCCACATTACGAACAGTCCTTTTGATTGTCATTGTTGATTCTAGATTTGAAACTGTGATTGATGGGTAATTTATGTTTGTGTTGGTTTTATGTACCTTTGGACAGCATGTTTCCAATCCAGCAGAGGGAAGAACAATTTTCTCTATGTCTTTTTGGGTGTAACCCATATTGCAAAGGAAGAGAATGTAATCGCTGGCTTTCATGTCGTAAACAAGCCCGGGATCCATTGCTTTGAAGGGGTCAATGTGACCGGCGCCAATGTCAAAGGGATCAGAAACTTTCATTGATCCACCAGCTAGAATGCTGTCAAAGGTTGTGTCCCTAGTGTAAGCTGTGATAAGGAGCACAAGAAGTAAGAGATTGTGTACTTGTTAGTCAAGATGATTTACAAGTAGAATGTAAAAGCAGAACATATTAGGCATTTTTTTTTTCTTTGATAGATAGATAGTGCGGGAGGGGGAGGGGGGTTCAAACCACAAACATCAGGCATCACAGAGGATGTCACTACCACTAGGCTATAACTAGAACTCAATATTATGCATCTTTTGCCTATCGTTTAGTTTAGAAGATCCATGATAATACTACCAAATAAGGTGAATTTCTTGTAACGATTATAAAAGAAAGGTATTCTTCATTTCTTTGCCCCCATTTTTTCCATAGGACTAAAGTGCCTTGTGGTGACTCATACTTACTTCCTTTGTGTCACCATCTGATTTCAAAAGCATTCATGTATTGTCATGCTTTCGGTACTCGTCATGGCAGCATCCCCTCCTTTTGCACTGACTAGGAACACATTTGTGTTAGATTTTAGGCTTTTAGCTATAAGCCAATTGAAAGTTGACTGAGAATGTGGGCTTTCCTAGCTAAGATCCCTCTTTCCATGTGGTTGAGTGGAGTACCCTATCAATGTAGCCTTATCTTTCAGCTTTAAAGAAAAGTAGAAGGGCAAGTTAGTTCACATTTTAGTTAGGCCCAATGCTCTTTTTGCCATGGTCCATAGCCTGACAATAACATGCATGACAATGTGGCATAAAAGGTGTTTCTTCTCAAAAGATTAAACTTGTTAGCAGGGACCACTTGTTATGATATCCTGATAAATTACTGTCTCAAAAATTTAAGTTTGCTAAGAAGTAATAAAGTTAATATTTTAAGTTTTAACCATTGTTCTAACGCTATTCAATGGTTGAAGTCATTTTCTTCTTGCCTGTTGTCATGAGAGCAGATCTAATGGCAGATGGGGACCAGTTTGGATGTGCCGATTTGATAAGGGCCACAGCACCAGACACATGAGGGCATGACATTGATGTTCCTGACTGAAAATTCCACTTCACAGAACGTTTATCACTTGGTGACAATGTTGGTGAAGTATCAGTAGGCCATGCTGCTAGTATATTTACTCCTGGAGCACTTACATCCGGCTATTAAGAAAGAAAGAAGAGAATGAAGTTATTGTATGTATACAATTTTTTTTTTCTTATTATCTTTGATGATGAAAGTACAAATTCACATTTTGTGACCAAATGCACTTGTCATTTTCAAGTTGGATGCACATGCACAAATGCGACATCAAATAGCATTAGTTAGAATTCATTTGCATCCTCATTAATTCATTTTAACATAGTAATGTAATATAAATTGGAGCCTGAAAACAAGAAGACAAGATCAAGACCCCAAAACAAAAAATTGAGAAGATGTACTAGAGCTGGGGTTTTATTCAAGGAATTGGAATACTTTTCCAAAATTTCTAAATCGTCACAACATACCTTGAGGATATCGGGTGTAATCGAGCTTGGCCCTCTAGAAGAAAAGGTTGCAACTGTAGGTGCTGGTGTCTTTCCAATTATGGTTTTAGTTGGTTTTATCTGCACTGCAGGGAACCTTCATATATGGTCCAGAATATATGCATGTCAAAAGCCTTTCCCACTATTTGTTACAACATTAATCATTTAGGTTTACAGAATATTGAACATGTTTTTTAAATGCTATAGTGGCTATTATCATTTCCAATTACTAGGATTGTGCAGTAAGTACCAAACAACTTCTTTCAATCATGTTCAGTTACCTAGGAGATTCAGCAAGATAGTCTTTAAGCTTACTCCCTTGCTCAATGTTGACAAGAACTGTGGGGATGATTTCAACATAAGGAATCTGCATAGTCATAGGTGCAGCAAAGATCAAGCCCAACCCATTGGCCATCTTCACTGCTGCTACTGCTTCTCCACTTAATTCTGATCCAATGGTGGAGAAGCATAGGACTACCTTGCCTGCAGCTGATTTGTTTAGTGTAGTATTATAATAGTCCCGATCACAAATCCTGGGAAAGTATTGCAACATAGAATAGCAATGTCAGACATGAAAGAAAGATTTTACCATTGTGTGTTTGCAAGAACTCTGCTGTATGCATGCATGCACATAAAGTGTTAGAATATAAGTCCAATGGACTTAGGCCCAGGTTATTTGTACAGCACATATTGTCTACCTATATATATAAGGCAGACCCTTGTACTCTATTACTTACAGTATAATACAGTCTTTTAGACTTTCACATAAATTAAGAATGAGGTATCCAATAATATTAAGGTAGTTTATATCAAATCAGAGAGAGAGAGAGAGAGAGGGAGCTAACCCATCTTGAAAGTATATGCTTGAATCTGCCAATTTTCCCTTAACCTCAGCGGTAATAAAGCTTTCTCCCTGTACAAAAAGGAGTCTACTAGTTAAACTTCCAGCTTATATTCTAAGCATCTGTGAATTAAGACACTACATGCATGCTTGTTGTCATGAGTCATGACCCACCAGTGCTCATATATATATCACATATCTCCTAATTAAGTCAAGAAGTAACGACCACCACAAATGTCTTAACTTTCATTCCTTAATTATTGGGTTATTATATGTTAAAGAAACATATGTGATTTCAACATGATTGATTGACTGTGACTTGGTTTAAGAATTAGAGAAAAAGGTGACATGCCCAAAGCCAATCAAATTTGATGGATATTTGGTCCCAATGCAATCTTCGGAAACCTATGAAAATGATGCAGTGAAATTTTATGATGTAACATTACTGTACTAAGCTTTCAAGTTTAGAGTGGAAAATAAAACATTGGTCTTCTAGGGCACCTCTGTCAGTCTGTCCTTGCTTTATCAAGTAATAGCCAAGTGAGATCTTTTGCACCATATATAGAACTAGGCGGAAATGGATACCCTCAATTTCAAATGGATCCATTTTATGGTTCAGATAAAATATTACAGATTTAAAGGTGTATCAAATATCATGTTTAAATGATGTGACACCACGGACATTGTTAGATGTAAGAAATAAATATTAATCGTGAAATGGGATCCTATTCCAATGCATGAAAATTATGCATCAGAAAATCAGTTGTGTCTGAAAAAGGTGCTTTTCATATCTTGTAATATATTACTGAAAAATGTCATGTTACTATATTATATGCATATTTGCTTCTGAAAACAACAAAAAATGATTTCCCTTAGCCAGAAATTAATTACCATGAGGTCCATGGTAGAGAGAGTATTATCCAGGAGTATCTGGGTTGGAAACATTCGATCAATAGAAGATGCAGCCACTGAAATGGACCATGGTTGAACATTTTGTACTAGAGACGGATCAGGCTCATCATTATCATTATTACCTGCTGAGAATACTACAGTAATACCAAGTTGCATGGCATGAAATGAACCTATTGCAGCTTTTGATTCAAAAAAAGGACGTAAAGGTGGACTCTCACCAAATGAAGCGGAGATAACATGAACTCCATCATGCAAAGCATCATCAAAGGCTGCCAATATATCTGCTTCAGAGCACTTGCCTACAAATTTCTTTCCCCAACATATTTTGTACACTGCTATTCTAGCTCTAGGTGCTCCACCCCTGGCAATGCCCTGACCTAAACCAAAGAAACTTGCATTTTTCACTATGGATCCTACAGCTGTTGAAGCTGTATGTGTACCATGGCCAAGAAAGTCCCGAGGTGATCGGTATTCTGGGTTGCCACTCTTACTTAGTGGTCCATAATCATGTTCAAAACCTTTGAGGTAGTAACGGGCACCAATTAGCTTCCGGTTGCAGTCTTTTGCAGGGTCAAACCTTTCACCTTTTACACATTCTCCTTTCCAATTTGGTGGAATTGGCCTCATGCGAGGCCCTTCTTGGAAACTTTCAGATTCAGGCCATATACCTTATCACAAAACAATAAGCATGTACACCAAGTTATATATCAAGAGCTTGTGAATCAATGATCAAAATTTATCATTTGTTCTTATTGTTTCATTATATATCTGCAAGGATTGATCACATGACGACAAGGCCAGATGAATGCATATTGATTAATACAATTTAAACTCGAATTGAGACACTTTGTGACAAATATAAATGGAATCATTTTGTTAAGCATGATTGCCCATGTCACCAGAAGGCTGATCATCATGCCATCTGTAAATTGAGGTAGAACTTGTATAGTTGTATAACATAAAAAACTTAATTGAGTCATACTAAACTCTAAAGATAATGCGAAATTAACCAAGTCCTGTTATGTGTAGTGAGCAGTATTGCACTAAAACGCATTTAGAATTTGCAATTTGAAAGATCCCAAGTAGCTTTAAGGCCTTTTCGGCCAGAGATAGAACAAGGTGAGTTACTAATTGGAAAACCTGTATCAAAGACCCCAACAACAATATCATCACCGAAGGCTAGCTGCCATGGAGTCACTTTACTATCCAAGGTAAGGCCTAAAAAGTCCCAACTTCTTGTTGTGTGCAACTGCAGTGTCTTGCTCCTAAACACTGATATCACTCCTTCCATCTCTGCAAATTCCTCTTCTCACGTTAATATTTTTTTTTGATAATTAAAGCTTGCATAAGGTTCTTATTCAACTCTAAAACAAAACAATTAATGATTTCCAGAAAATCTTAAAAGACATAGATTAAGAAGAAAAAACTGAAAGGTTAGCTCATTACTGGCTAAAGAAGTTGCTTGTGTTGAATTGAGCTTTGCTGAAAAGCCTGAGAAGCTATGCTTGTAGCTATAGAGTATGGATTGCTTAGCATCTTCTTCACTAAAGGATAATATATCCAATGAGAGAAGTGAGAAATTTGATAATAATTGAGTACATCATGACAAATTCTAAAGAATTAAAACATAGGATTTAGAATATGTAAACAAAAACCTTGCAAATACATTGGAAAGCAGTTGGTGATGGTATTTTGAAGTGAGAGTAGGATCATGAATATGGCTGACTCCTAAATAGACTATATAAACCTGTTAGAAATCAGATAAAAATCAGAAATAAAGATGACATGAGATCATTATTAGAGAAGGGGACAAAAGAAGCTGAAGCACTTTTAAGGTAATAAAGTTACATGAGGTGTGGCTGTGGACTGAATAAAATAAAGTGAAAGTGTGAGAGATAGGCCCCAAAAACACTGAAGATAAGTAGCCATTGTCTCTCATGGAAGAACCACATGGTTGGTTGGCATTAAATAGTGTTGTGGTCAGGGCAGACTTATGATTTGCCAGAGCGTGCATTCAAAGTCTTCCAAGCTGCAAGAGCACTGACATTCCTTCTTGGGTCCATGATGATATTTTCTCTTTCAAGCTAGCTAGTTGACAAAGATGAGGACAACCCACCTCCAGCCTTTCCTCACTCTCTGTCCATTTTTTTCCTGGTATATTTGCTAGTATAGTATTGTGCCTAAGGTACAATTACAGCCTAGGACTACCTCAATGAAGTTGCATCATAGCTGCCATGAATACTACGAAGAGAAATGCATGTGACCATCATGCTTAAGACCTTTCAGTCTCCTTTTCCTTGGAAACAATATTAGTTGACTAAGATAACTGCATTAAAAACTTTTTATACCTTTCAGCCTCATTTCTCTCATAAACAAAATTAGACTAAGACAATTGCATTACCTTATTGGCTGCTTGAAGCTCATATCTGGCATTTCTTGTGAAACTTAATTAAGGAGAAAGAGAGCACATGAATTCAACAATGCCCTAGGGGGGGCACTACATGATTTAATCTTTATAATAACTTCTTTTTATCAAAATAAATTGTAATTGAAAAAACTTGAAGTTAAAATTTAAATCTGGGAGCTAGTGCAAGTGTTCTTTCTCAATTGAGAATACTAATTTAAGTTGCTTTGTACAACTTGGCTTTTACCAAGATTGGTATGACAATATTCAACAGTGTTATTTATAAGTCTGCAACCCTAGTTTTAGGTTCTACTGTTCCTTTAAGCAATTGAATGTTCTTAACTAAAGATTGATACTTTAGCCTGGCTAGCATTGATACATTTTGGTTATAGGATGCATCTATAAGAAATAATAGTACACAAACAAGCATAATCACATCTATTAAAAAGAGGATTCCTAGTGTTGCCCCAAGCTACATAGTGCTTCTTTATTCTTGTTAATTACTATATGAATTAAGTTTTATCTTATAATCTACAAATTTATTATGGCCTAAGGAGTACATTTATGTAAGAAAACCATCTTTCAAACATCAAGGATTATATATACGCAATGCTCACTTGTCAACTTACAAAGACATACTAACTTGATTAAAAAAATGCAATATTAGGCTTAATTAGGAGAATCATTGCATAGCTAAAGCTTTCCTAACACGTTGCGTGAATTGAGTGTAATCGTGTTGCGTAATCAGAAGTTTATAATCAAGGGCCTTAGACTTTCGATACACGTCTAACCCTTCCAAGTTAAACTTCACATCATTGAACCTTCTCAATATAAATGCATATGAACCTGCTTTGTCAACTGGCATTATATTTCAGTCATAGAAATCTATTATGGCATTTTCATGCATCATAATTTGATTGAAGGAAAGCATTTATCTAGTTTGCTTTGACAAGCAGTAATTTCAAGTACAACTTAACGATTTATCTCTGTTGGGACAGTTTTACAGCTGAATTATTTGGTCCAATTCAATTCACCTTCTAGGATTATAGTACATGATCAAGTAAAATTGCTCAGATACATTTTGTAATTGTAACAATTTCAAGTGTGCACTTCATGTATGAATATGGCATTAGAAAATGATAAGAGGCATACTAATAAATGTACCTATTAGCAAAATAGAGAAGATTAATTGTTAGATTATATGAGAGCCAACATATATATAATTCTTCTTTGTTGTTTGAAGTTTATACAAGGATAAGAAGTCTTAAGACACATGACAATGGGGTGAACCCACTAATTACCCTGTTTGTCAAGATTTTGTTACTTTCTAACTGGAATAAAATAAAATAGTGTCTGCTAAGCAAGCTTAGAATTTTATAAATATAGTTCAGATTGCAATGGGCTATTAGATAAAACTTATGAAATGATTCTGTAGGAAAACAGTATGATCTGCTATGTAGGATGGCTAGAATAGGGTTATTTTCGAAGGTTACCTGTGAAGCATCTTACCTCTAGCAGGTTCTTATAGTTAGCATTTTCACTGAAAAGATTACAGGCACAGGATTGTGATCATTTGAATTCTTTTCTGCCAGGAAATGTGTTCTTAGAGTGGTCTATGATCTAAAGGCATTGTGCATGCAAATGAGGTATCTGAAATCCCACCCTTTGTGTTGTCTGATAGCATACAGAAACTGGCCCAGTACCCTTAGTTGCATGGCTTTTAGGAATTCAACTAACGACTCACGGGAAATTATAATAAATGACCATTTGGTCCCAGTTCAAGCTTGATGATTACTGAGGAAAAATTTGCATGCCGTTTTCTTAGCAGAAGTGGGACCAAAGTCTCATTGAAGCATTCAATTAAGCAATGGTAGTTACTAGATGCAGGTAACATGTAAGTCATTGATTTTACATATAGGCACTTTATTGATAAAAAGTGCTTTACAATTGAAATCTATGGTCACAACATACCACACCATGTTAATTATCACTTAAGTTAACATTAACATTATAACAGTTATATTAGATTATGATAAACAATATATATGTACATAATTCTCCAATTATCTGCATAAATGGTCATTATATAAGCCATTATTATCAAGACATTGAGTGTGGATGTGGGCGTGTGTATGTGTTAGAGAGAGAGAGAGAGAGAGAGAGAGAGATAGAGGAGGATTTCCCAAAAAAAAGTGGTGGTTAGTGAACTTTTTTCCACTCATGTCAAACCGTGTGGTCATCTCCAGGGCTTTCTAGAGATAACAAGACAAGGAGGGGAGACCACTGGACCCTCCAGTCATCACTAACATATTCCCTTTCACTTAGAATTCTTCCTCTGTTAAGTGATTCTGAAGTACTTTCAGAAGAATGAGAATATCAAGCTCAGAGATAAGGTGGGACATTGAACTAATGTGCCCACTAATTTCCAGGCTGCTTTAGTGTTTTAAGTAACATACAACTAGTAGATAAAGAGAAAGAGAGAAAAAGAGTAACTTTTCTCTCATTAGAAGAATAATTAAAGGAAAAAAAAACATAATCAGGACAAACATGGTAAACATGAGTGTTATTAACTTATCTACTGACCATGGGATGGGACATAAGTATACTTTAAATTACCTGCCGATGAGTAATAAGCAAGCTATTCTAATCTAGTTGCAAGCACAACTTGAGTGATTTTTCATACATCACGTTAGACAATGGTTATTACCCTGACCATATTTGCCTTGTCATTTCTGTCAAAAAGTCGTTATATATGAGCCATATATGTAATCGACAAGTACATTAATATCATCCTTACACTAGGCAAGTTTTGATCAAAGGAACAACCTGGAATCCAACCAATTTTAGCTTTTATACAGTCAAAATGATATTGCCTAGCACTAAATTCTGTATCCCAATTTTTTCTTTTCAACACAAATCAATAACCAATGAAGAGCACTGATTACACATTAAGATGGTGACTCTTAGGCACCTTCCGGGTGCTAAACATTTCTCACTGATTGCGAAGGTTGCTGATATAAAGTTTTTAAAAGTTCCGAAAAACATCACATCCTTTCCATCAAATCCAACAATAAAAAATAGGTACATCTTGACTTTTTACATTTAAGCACTATCTTACAAAAATGAGCTGAATGTGTTTGTGTCTGCATTTCTTTGTCCTTCATTATTTATCTTCCCAAATTTATTTGGTGAAGGGGGATGTTAAATATGGATAAAAACCGACATAAAGGTAATGAACACTTTGAGCTCTTTAGCTTCATTAATTTTCTTTTGCTTTAGCTGACAACTGGGCAGGACCAAATGTCAAAAGTTGCAAGCTTAACTTCTGCTTCAGAATAGGTTTAGATGAGGATCAATAAAATGATAGCATGATTGTTTAGCACATAATCATCGTACACAGGACAGCACACACTGCACTGACAACTCAGCATTAAGCACTACTCTAAGTTGACAAGTTCCTCCCCATTATAGTTTGTAGGCCATTTTACTTTTTTAGACAAACTTTATGTTCAACTGTTTTTCGTTCTTGAGAGCATATAATTACTTGCCAAATGAAATGACTTTTGGAAAATATAAAATAAGTACAATTCATTAAGGCTATTTGAATAGTGGAGTGAATTGATTCAGTGAATTATTTCATGCTTATCTCCTTCCTAGTTCCTTCCTAGTTCATTAATGTCCATCAGTACTATTAGGCCACAATTTGCGTCTCATATTGGCTAAAGACTAAAGAGCAAAGTATGATAAAATAATCACACGCTACAACATGCTCTGCATGTGTGTCACTCACATCAGTAATTCAAAATTTTCTATAGCAGTTGCAATGTGATCCTACCAGATTGATTTTTCGGCAATAATAAGCGAATTCTTAGCTATTGTATGCACCCGTAATCAATCGTATAAACATTTACAGATTAAAGGCCATGACGGCAAGATCACGATGTGTATGTGTGTTTGTGTGTGCATGTTTCTTTTGCTAAGTAGATTCACAACATACAATTATATAACATATTGATTGTGGGAGAATTACATAATTCACCCACTATATTATTCCAAATGTGAAATATGCACACACAAATATCTACTAAGGTAGAACTATACATAAATTCAAATAATAAATTGTTAGGTAAGGTAGTTGCAAGTTTCCCTCAATTTTTATTTTTAATAGCAAAAGATAAAAACAAGTTTCCCTCAATTGGGGGAAATACACACCGTGGTGTGAATGCGTGAGGCAAAACAAAAAGAGATGGGCACAGAAGGAAAAGAATGAGATCATGTTGGAGAGTGATGAAAAAAGATTGGTGGGGATTAGAATGCACTTACACTTACATGCGCACTAAGAAGAAACCACACAAAGGCACAATTTGAATCAAAACAAAATCCCCTGACTCTGCGGGCCCATTTCCACCATAGCCAAGAACCAGCACCCACCTCAACACTCATCACATCATTGCCATCAAGAATTTTCTTGCTTTCATCAACAATTGCACCCACAACATTTCTCATTTTCCAGAAGATCCATCACTTAAACAGAGTGTTTCTTTGTTTTTTTCTCTCTTAACTTGGGTCTAAATCTTCTTTCTAAAAGAGTAATATAACTTTTCTTTGGTAATGGGAGGTTGGTGAGTAAGTGGGTCTTGGTCTGTTTCTGGATTTAGTGTGATGGGGAATTGCTGTTGTGGGTGGGAACCCTCTGTTTACAGAGTCTCATCCAACGCAAAGTCAGGTTGGTTTTCCAATGAAGTTTTTATTTTTTTTAACTGTTTGGGTTGATTTTATGTAATATTATTTTTTATTCTACATGATTTCACAGATGGGTTTCTGTTTTTTCTCTTTATTTCAATGAAATTAGTTATGTTAGAGTTCGACTTGGATTTGAGTATTCATACTCTGTTTTTCCTCTGTTTGCTACACTTCTCTGTGTTTGATTTTTTTTGTATGAGTGATAAATTTATGCAAATTTTCTTCCTTGGCTGATCTATGTTATCCCATGAAATATTCTCAAAAAAAAATGTTATCCAATGAAATCAGGGATGAAGGTTTGCATATTCAAGAATGTTATGTTTGCCAAAATAATTAACAAGACTCAATTCATGCTCTGTTTGCTCCTTTTTCTTAATACTGTAGTTGGTGAATTATTGGGTACTTAGCTAGATTTTATTGTAGTTAGAATCCTGATTTTAAGTGTTCCTGCACTCTTTTAGCATTGTAATCAAGACAGAATCTTTTTTTCTTATAACATTCTCTCCTAGTGTGCTTTTTACATCTTCATATATTATATCAAATTTGGACTTTGAATATCTTTGAAGAACTTTTGAACGTAGGATATTAAATTAGTTCGGAAAGATAACTTTTTTACGTGTGAATACATCAATTATGCTGTTGCCCTGTAGTTAGAATTTTATATACATATTTTTCTTTCTCTTTGAGGCTTTGTCATGAAAGTTAAATAGAATGAATTTTACACCTGGAGGATGTGTATATTGCTCTCTCATCTTGCAGAACAAAGCCCATCAGTGAGAGAGAGGAAGGAGGATAGTAAGCTACCATCAAATCCAGAAGAAGTAGAAGACCTACGCCGTGATTCAGCAACAAATCCATTGATTGCATTCACCTTTAATGAACTAAAGATAATCACAGGAAACTTTAGGCAAGACCGAGTGTTAGGAGGAGGAGGATTTGGAAGTGTTTATAAAGGGTTTATTTCTGAGGATCTAAGAGAAGGGCTTCCTCCCATTCCTGTAGCTGTCAAGGTCCATGATGGTGACAATAGTCATCAAGGCCACAGAGAATGGCTGGTGATCTCTATGTTCTTTATTGTTTCGTTCTTTCAAACTTATGGTGCTATATATATACCTGCACTCTTCTTTCAAATTTAGCAACTTATATTAGGTTGATGAAGTGCTTTGTGGGTTTCTAGGCAGAAGTCATATTTTTGGGGCAGCTTTCTCATCCAAATTTGGTAAAATTGATTGGATATTGCTGTGAAGACCAACAACGGGTACTAATATATGAGTATATGGCTCGGGGAAGTGTGGAAAACAATCTTTTTTCAAGTAAGAATTTCCTATTGCTTCTTGCGTTCCTTTCCAATACCCTTTTTAATGATGTTTCCTGAAAGTCGAAGCTATAGATGATAATAGTTTAGGACCCTGGATTGCCATCTTAAGATGTTGGTTTAATATGTGTTAAGGAATCACCATTGGTGTAAAGCGGTTGGGAAGGTCAAAGGTGGTACAATGATGTCTAACAGCCTTTATCAGATGTTATTTGCAAGAAGAGGAGGTGCTAAAATTTAGTGAGATGCTACTATACCCCTAGTGAAAGGTATTTTAAAGGCTTAGGTCTAATTTCTCTTAGGAAAAAGTAAAAGTGGCAGGTTATTTAAGAAGAACCTATTAGCTGTGAATTTCTTGTTAGATATAACTAACTTTGTTTCAAGATTTGCACTTGGGTGAGGCAGGCCTATTGTTAGTTTTCACTAAGGTGATTGAACTTTGAAGACTTTAGTCCAATTTATCTTTAGTGATAGAGGCAAAAAACTGATTGGGAAGTTGTTTTTATACAATGTCTATAATTTCTGAACTTGTTATTGTTAAATCTAGTGAATTTTCTTTTTAAAGGTTTGTTTGTGGCATGGGAGGCCTATTGTTTAGTTTTCTATGATATTTAATGTAAATAATTACTCTTTTTCTGCAGGAGTGTTGCTTCCGTTGCCATGGTCCATTAGAATGAAAATTGCATTTGGTGCTGCAAAAGGACTTGCCTTTCTCCACGAAGCTGAGAAACCTGTCATCTATCGTGATTTTAAGACATCTAATATTCTGTTAGACTTGGTTAGTATACAGAATCCCTATTCGTCTCCTTTGGAAATAAATCAAGTGATTTATTTTGTCTTCCTCCTTTCCTTTTAATATCAAAAAAGTTGTAGAAAAAGGAGAGAGTTCATTTATGTTGGATGTAGATGGTAATGATAAAATTCAATACATCTATAAGTAAAACATTAAGAATTAAATCGGCAAGTACTATGTGGAACATTCTTTATTAAAAAAATAAGTAATACCATGGGGAAAATATCAAACTCCTAAAAAAATTGTTTCACATACCCATTGAGGTCAGCATGACATGGATTATGTGCTCCAAAGTCAATTGATAAGCAATGAGGTGGTATTTTCACGATCCACTTTTCCACTTGCCAAATGCCAGCTACAATCTCAGTTATGGATTGGTCTGCACTTGGAATTTCAGCCTGGATCCTGAACTGAAAACAATTTCTCTACATAGTCATATAAATTCATGTATAATATGGAGTCTAACTGATCTATTCTAATGCAATAAAGGTGCTATTATGTCAAGTTATAGTCAAATCAGTAGCTTTAATTTGCAACTATGGTTTTTGTATACATGTTTCACAAACAGGACTACAATGCAAAGCTCTCTGACTTTGGCCTCGCAAAAGATGGACCAGTGGGAGACAAGTCTCATGTTTCTACTCGCATAATGGGAACATATGGCTATGCTGCACCTGAGTATATTATGACGGGTAAGTTATCTTTCTGACTAGAATTTCCTAACACATATCTGTTAAGCACCCTTCTGTATTATGAGGTTTCTGGAAAACACATGAAAGTTTGTGTTATTCAACTAAGCATATGAAATGGGCTAGGCCATTAGACATCATTTGAGGGTTTCTTAAGACTTAGAAATTGGTTTCTCTTGTTAATTCCAAATTGACATGCATATTCATCTTTTCTTCTGTGCAGGCCATCTAACTCCTAGAAGTGATGTTTATAGTTATGGTGTTGTTCTTCTTGAACTTCTGACTGGAAGAAAGTCTTTAGACAAGTCACGACCAGCACGAGAGCAGAACCTAACGGATTGGGCTCTACCATTGCTTAAAGAGAAGAAAAAATTGCTCAATATCATTGATCCAAGACTAGAAGGAGATTATCCTATCAAAGGAGTTAACAAGGCTGCCATGCTAGCTTATCATTGCTTAAACCGGAATCCAAAGGCAAGGCCTCTAATGAGAGATATAGTGGACTCCTTGGAGCCTCTACAGGTTTCTACTGAGGTTTCAACTGAAAAAACTATGCCTACTGTAATTATTGAGGTTCCAAATGCTGAGTTAAAAAAAAAAGAAGATGCATAGAGTAACTAAATTGATCCAGGTTTTTCTCATTTAAGCTTCTCCAGTTTAAAGGGAGAGTTTTTGCATTAGGTAGCTTTTTTTTTTACTGTGGATTTGGAAGGAAAATTTTATGCTTGTTTATTTTTTCCTTTGGGTATAACATGTTTGTTGCATTTACTTGCAATTGGTTTATTTTAACAGTAAGTAAATATTAATCTAAACAGATATATGCTTTGTATAATATCATCTTGCACCAGGATTTCTTGTGCTGGCTTTTAGTTTGCTGTTGGAAAACAAGCTATTATCAGACATAAACTATTAACAAAAGTGAAACCTAAGACAATCTTTTTGCTTTTTCCCCCCCGGATAATTTTAAGAACTTTATCAAAAGAGAGAGCACAGAAAGCTATTTATATACAAAGGCATAAAGTCCGCAGCTCATATATACATACATAAGTTTCCTACCAACCTTGGTTTCTTTATTCCTAGTTGAGCTCCACAAGATGTCAAGGATACCTCAATAATTCACCTACACTATTTTTTGAAAGTGAACGAAAGAAATTAGTGGATGATGTGTACATGTTAATCCGTACCCATCTTCATGAGGAGAGAATATCTCATGAGGAGAGAATATCTCATGAGACCATCATTTCGCAGTAGGTGAGTTTCATAAGTATTGTAAGAGAGAGAGGTCTGATGAGACCTTATCTTAAAGATACTTTTTCCACATTCAAACTTCATCTCACATCCCTACACAGTGAGTGAGGATGTGAGTTTATCTAAACATAGAATAAAAACTAGAGTACACTCTCATGACACTTGCTATGATGGTCTAATACCAGTGAACTTTTTTCCACTTTTGAAATAAGTTTGTATATGGTGGGTCTCATGACATTAAAAAAATTTTGCATCTTTAATAATCAACTTTTACTTTATAATCTTCCTCAAAAAAAAAACTTTTACTTTATAAGATTCTCACCCAAAAAAACACTTACTTTTAGAAGCACTAATCAAAATTGTGAATTTTTTTATTATTATTAAAGACACAAAAATTCTCACAACGATTGAAATAGTATGCTATAATTAGTGCTATTAATAATAACGTTAGTAATGTATGGTAGGTCTCATGGAAGTGATGTTGCTCCAATTACGAACTCAACAGTTGTAAAAAGTTTCGTGGGTCGTGGCTCTTACCTTTTAACATGTTTGAATAATTGCATTCTCGAGGATGTGTACCTCCTTCCTCCTTAATTCATTGCCAGCATCCATTTCCAGGCACAGTTTCTTATTCTCTCTTTACTAACATTGAATCTGCCATTCAGATTTGATTTGCCAGCAACATAATTTTGTCTCCATGGCATACGAATATTCAGTGGAATGCCTTTCATGCCCTCTAACAAGATTGCACCAGTGGTGCCAAAAATTTAGCAATTTGGCACCACAAAAATCTACTTTATCTATTTTATTACCTCATTTTATAAAACACCAAACATTAGTAATTTTATTTTAGTATTCAACACAATAAAATAGTATAAACAACACAAAAAAATAATAATAATATATCTACTATAATAAACAATAACTAGAGCCGACTCAACAACTTTTTGGGGGCCTTAGGGGAAAATTTTAAGTGGAGCTTTTTTTTATATTTAAATATTAATTAAATAATATTTATTATTATTTTTTATTTAAAATCTATTGATCCTTTTTGAGATTCAATTTGTTTTTCGATCTTTCTCTTTCTTTTTTTGGTTGTTGAAGTTTTTCATATCCAGATAAATTTTTTCTAGTAAACATTTATAATGAGCAAATATTTATAAATAAATAAAACACAATTTATAATTAAAAATTATAATTTAACTAAAAATAAAATTTAAAGTATAAAATAATAGAACCTGGTTATTGCAACTTTTTTAACGTTGTGGCCACTTTATTCTTTAAAGTTTAAACCTACAGTCCTGCACAAATAAAAATTAATTTATTAATTGGTTCAAAAAATTAGTATCATTATAATACAAATGGGTTGATATGATATACATCAAATTATCATTTGGTGTGATAAAAAGAAACTATGCGTGTACAGGTGTTTATTATACAATGGGTGGGTTTAAGAATGTTTTGTTAATAAAACTTAAAATCCAAAAAATCTTGAAGCTTTAAGTGTTTGGTACTATTGTTTAAACAACAATTTTCAATGTTTAAACAATATTACACGTATTTCCATACATTTTTTTTTCACTCACACATATTTCTACAAAACAACAATAACGTTACTAGAAATCTCTTAATAAACGGGCAAATGCTAAAACTCATCTGATCAATAGGTGGTTAGTGTCTTTAATGATAGTGTGTGGGCCATGTGGGATGTAGCTATGGTGTGCTATAGTGATATTTGCTATGTGCGGTGTGTAGTGCAATAATCTGTCCTATCAGCTGTGTAGTGCAGATTATTATTTCCACAAAACAACAATAACGTTACTAGAAATTTCTTACCAAACGGGCAAATGCTAAAACTCATCTGATCAATAGGTGGTTAGTGTCTTTAATGATAGTGTGTGGGCCATGGGGGATGTGGCTTTGGTGTGCTATAGTGATATTTGCTATGTGCAGTGTGCAGTGCAATAATTTGTCCTGTCAGCTATGTAGTGCAGATAATAATTATTATTATTATTTTGAAATATTGAATAAAAAGCTAATAGTCATCACAAATCAGTAGTTCAGTACTCTTCAATGACTTCAATCTTTATGAAAATTTCGGGGGGAGAGAGAGAGAGAGAGAGTGCCTCCAGGGCCGGCTCACACACACACCATCCACGGTACACCACTGTAGTGAAGCTATTGCAAATTGATTTCACAATGAAGAAAGAAAGCTTATAAAAAAATGAGATTCAAGATGATGAAAAGAAAGGTGAAAATATAGATAGAGAGACTAGAGATTTTTTTCTTCTTTTGTTTTAGAAATTTATAATCTCTTATTTCAAGATATTTATGTTGCATTATTAATGAATTTGTTCGGTATTAATTTTGATTTTAGCATATTTCAAGAATGAGTTAATGAATCTGTCTCTTATAATTTAATTTTGTTAGCTGAATTTGACTATTTTTTCCCTTTTTAATCTTTTGTATTTTAGGATATAATTGTGCATTTCTAGTGCATTCTACTAACCAATAAAAGGACTTAAAATTTTGTTTTCCTTAATTAAAAGATATGTATATATATATATATATATATATATATATATATATGTAGGGACTCAATTTGTAATGGACCCTTAACAATAAAATTTGTAGAGCGTGGGTGTAAGGGCTAGGCATTAGCAAGACAAACAACGGATGATATGAAATCCACAGGAATAATAGCAAAGTAATTTTATTGTGTGTTTATGAGGATAATCATCGTCACTTTGGTTAGGTGTTTATGAAGATCTTTATAATGATTTAGGCTAAGTGTTTGTGAGGATCCTGATGATGATTTTGGCTAAGTGTTTGTGAAGCGTATTCGTCCTCGGCCAGTCCGAGGATCTCTTTTTCTTAGAACTCATCTAAATCTTGTCCTTTTTCTTAGGACTGATAAATATCAGGGGGCCTCTTTTATGCGGGGAATCCTCTTGGTTATATAGTATCGTTGTAGTTAATCTTAGCCGTCCATTCGTCGGTTATCCGAACTCTGTGTATAAGGGTTTGTCCCATCATCTGTTTTTGCAGGCTTTATGTTAGTTCTTAGCCGCCTTTGCAGACTTTCTATTAGTTGAAGTGACCGAGGCATCTGGGTTTGTTGGTCACTTCACCATTAAAGCGGCTAGAATGTTGGTGGAGTACATTTAATGGGTGAGGGATATTTTCCCTTCATCAAGGTCGGTTCTCCGAGGAGGTGGGCATCCTCGGCGAGGCCCCTTTTGGGCTTTTCCCCTCTACCCTCGGCCTCTATATTCTCCTCGGCGCAGGCCTTGGGCCGGCTATGGAGTGGGCCGGGGTTGTTTAAATATTTGGGACCCCACAATATATATATATATATATCTTTTTTTTTCTTTTACAATTGGGGCCTTCTTTTCCTTTTTAATCTTCTGTATTTTAGGATACAATGAAACATTTTTAATTCATTCTATTGGCCAATAAAAGGACTTAAATTTTTTTTCTTTAATTAAAATTTATTATTATATATATATATATATATATATTTAAAACAAGTAGGGGCCTTTTTTTTTATTTGTGGGCCTTAGGCGATTGCATCAATTGCATCCAGCCTTGACAACAACCACAACCACCAACACAATATAATAATATATCTTTTAATATATAATTTTTTTTTTACACCATCTTAGCTACTGCACTATAGCTCTGCAACAAAAAAAATATAGATTTGGCTCCACTGATGCAACCCATTTTTGCTATATTTTAATGGTAAATTTAGCATTTTGGCAAAATGCCTCCACCAATACTAATGCTCTAATCCAATCTAATTGCTTGTCTTTCTCTTTCTAGGAGATTCAAATTTGCATATGTACAAGAGGTGTAGAATTTACACTCTTGTTTTTTTCCGAATTTTCCATCGATCGTTTTCCTTAGATTAGTCCCTTTTTGGAGCCTTTCAAATACTTTGCCAAGCGAAGAGTCAAAATACTATCTTGTGATGTGTATTTAATATTTACACCTCAAGATGGATACAATACAACACATGAAAAAGAGTAGGTTGTACTCGGGAGTTATTAAATATTGTAAAAGATTTTAAGTTTAAATCCTACACCAATATTCAATTGATGTCTTAGTTATGGAATGGCCATACGTTGAAGTTCTACAGTATCTTAAAAAAAAAAAGACTGTCAAGGTAAATTACAAGGTTTACTCCTAGTGGTTTTGTTTGTGTCAAGACTCAAGAGTGCCAATTGCATAGCCAGCTCAGGGTGATATGTTTAACTTTAGCTCCTCTCTTCTTAGAGATGTCCAAGTTAAACAAAGGACTCATTGAAGATTATTCTGGCTGGAATCCATTACATTGGGGTAGGCAAATCCTTGTTGGATACCATATTGGGAGGTGATCATTTTAATCATTATTGATTTATTTTTTCTGAAATTTGTAATATTATGATTGAATGTACGGTTTGTGTATTTTGAAATAAGTGTTATGATGTCATAGGATAACGAAATAAGAAAACATGAGATGTGGTAACCTAAACATTGTCCACCCCCTATTGTAAAGTGATAAAGTGTACTCAAAATTTTTAAGGTTGACTTAGCTATATATGTCTATAATATCAGCAAGAAGTGCAAACAGCAAACCTGAGTTTTGTCAACCTCACCAAATTATGATTCATGGGGCAGATAGGCGTTAGGCTTTTTTTTTTGGGGGGGGGGGGGGGGGGGGGGTGGTTTGGTTGTGTGGGCTGTGAGCCTAACTAGGATACAAGTGAAGAATCCTATGTAGAAAATTTTAGAAAGGAAATTGTTACTTTTAATTCTTTTATTATTATTATTTTTTTGGTTTAGAATTCTCTTATTCCATCTTAACATGCATATTGTACCAAGTGCTTTGAAACTCAAGTTTTTAACAGAGACGTCTAGAGTTTAAATTTTTCCTTATTCATTGTAACTATAGAATTATAAAATTAAAAAAAAAAAAAAAAAAAAAAAAAAAAAAAAAAAACTCCATAATGTGTGTGTACCTCAATTGTGGCGAAGTCAGGAATTTGTAGTTGGGGGACCAAATAATAAATAAGAGGATTACATTTTTTTTTTCCTTAATACATATCCATAATATGTACAATTATCTAAAATATATAGCAGTATCATAAACACAATTCAATATACAATAGATGTGTTTTTTTTTTTTTGTTGGATACACATATATAGTACAGTTAAGTGGATTAATTTATAACTCAATACAGTTTTTAATTTGCCTGTCGACTTAGGTTTTCAAGTTAAATTACAACACATTAATTATAACGATTAAGATAAAAGAATATTATTAATAGGTTAAAAGGTGGCTAAAAATTAGACAACAATCATTGAAATGCTTAAAAATAAATTGAATCAAAATATCTAGTAATATATTTTGTCAAATTAATAATAAGTTATTATATTTATATGTTATATAATATATTTATCAATTAAAAATAAATAAAGAATAGATGAAGACAAGCCATAGTGGTTCTAGGACCATAATTATTTTATAACATTTTGCCATAACTTTATCATTACAGGTTGTAAATGGTTGTTTATTACTTATATTTGGATTCACTACTTTTTCTCCACCAATTACACTTACGGTATCTTGTAACAAAAAAATTGTAAAATAAGCTATGTTAATTAATATAGTTTTTCCATACCACACGTGGGAGTAAACTAAACTATTATAGTGATATATCAAGTTTGCTTTTGACGTGTATGTTTTTGAACTATACATGTGGTCATTTCTTAGTAGTTTTAGTGTGCGTTTGGATACTACTTATTTTGCTGAAAACTGAAAATTGAAAATTAAAAAAAAAAAAATTTGGTTAATGTTCATTAATGAATTTACTGTTCATTGGCTTGATTGCACTGTTCACGTCCCATGAACAGTGCATTAGGCGCTGGTCCAAAAAAAGAAAAAGAAAAAAAAGGATGAAAACGTGCAAAACGCAAACGTGGAAAGCACAAACACACTTCCCAAACACACCCTTATTGTATTGGAATTAGAGAAAGTAGTATAGAAGTCTCGGACTCTGTAAATTGTATAGCATTAATTTGGGAATAATTTATTTAATTGAAATTAAAATTTTTTTTTGCTGAAACTAGCATGGGAAAAAACTAAAAACTAACTGAATTGTACAATAAGACCATGAATAGTACCAAAAATGAACTAAAAACTTTAAAAAATTGTGGGTTTCATCACTTTCCAAACACATTCTAAGTATCAATTACTGGAAGTAAAGAAAAGAAGGAAAAGGCAAATGGGACAGAGAGACGGAAGGAGCTAGAAAACTAAGACAACGTAAACTGCAAATCTAATGTCAGTGGTACCAACGGCGTAATTTTTTGAAGATGAAGAAAAAAAAAGTGTGTGAAACACAGGTTCCTTCGGCTGAAGATGGGGGCCAAAAGGGTACCTTCCTTGAAATATCTTTTAAAATTTTGGGAATTTTTTTAAAAAAATTTGGGGTGTTGGGGGCGGGGGGGGGGGAGGCCCCCCTAGGCCCCAACGAGACTCCACCACGTACTGACCTTAAGTGCACACATATATGATAACCCATGTGACTCTTCAGATCATGAAGTAAAGAATTAAGTACAATGTCCTATTCTACTTTACACTCTTTCTCTAAAAAAGAAAAAGAAAAAAATAGTCTACTTTACACTCCTATGCGTTTTAATTGCCCTTATATCAATTGAGAAGATCGGTTTAGCCCCAAAATTCATTATGCAGCAGATTTATCAGTTTATTATTAATTAAACCAATTATGTGATCACAGTTATATTAATTTAATCGATAGAACCTAAAAGTTACCAAATCTGTATAGCAACAGACAACACAATGATATGGCGACGAAATAGAAAATCAGTAGAGAACGCTTTAAGTGAAAAACCAGTACAGAGTGACACAACCCAAATAAGACAATCTACTATAAAAGAAGGAATTTACAAATTTAGAACATAGCCTATTTTTGCCTGGACTTTACACAATATTTTGAGACTTAACAGTATCATAAAACAAACTACACGTAAAATCTTCAAAAAAATAATAATAAGAAAATGTGTTTTGTAGGGTTCTTTTTTGGTATTAATATAATGCTAAGCCGAAGCATTCACATGAAGGGTCTTTTCAATGTATGAAAAGATCTCAAGAATTTTTGTTATATTTAGTCGACAAAGACTCACTTAAAAAGTTCATATGAAACTGATTTTATAATGATAAGGTGTACAATGATGCAATAAAACTTCAACGTATAAATTAATTTCAAGGTCAAACACTAGGATTTATCATCATGTGATTATCTCTTAATTCTAATTAATTGAATTAGAATTAATTTATTCAAATGAAAAAGTGATGTTAGTAGTGGATCTAGATGAAAACCAGTAAGAAGTTTACCACATCAACAATTTGTAAAAATGTTGTAAATAATTTATATCTGTAACATTACTCTTGAATTTAAGTGATAACCCAACAAAAATCTCTCGTAGTTTTCCATGTCTGTGGTTTACCTCTTTAATTAGTATATAATGTATGTGGTTGAAAGTTCAAACTTTAAACCCTACATTTCTTTTACTCTCTATCTACCTAATACCTATATATAAAAAATAACATTTACATTAATGCTTTGCCACTTGCTACCAAGTCATCCAAAAAGAATGAGTCAAGAATGGTATAGTTTATTTCAAAATTCAAATCCTGGTTAGTTTGTGAACAAGTTTTGATTTTAGGTCTTGTACTGGCTCAAAAAGAAGTTGCATGTATAGGCTTGCTAGTTGGTACGTTCCATATTATTACTTATCAAGGTCAAGGAAAATTAATACTAGAAAACTAGAAATTAAGCATCAAAATATTTTCATGAAACCAATTTATTTTGCTGGCATGCACTTTGAGGTTAACCTTGGAAATAAGTGAGAATATCGATAATTCTTATTTGCACGCTTTCTTGTTTGTCGTAACTCTTTTAGGCGAGGAAATTCTAACCTAGGAATTTTGAGTCCCCCTTCCTCTTATAGTAGTTTTAAAAATTTATATTGCTTTGTAAAACTAACCACTTATGCATAATTTATTCTCTTAAATGATTTCCTCGATTTCATTGTCCAAGCCACTAGGACTAGGCACTCTAAGTCTCTAATACATAAAGTGACCTTATCATGGTCATCTTAATTTGTTTGCTATTCATTTTATACAATATGAAGTTAGTACACTTTTTTCCCCAAGTAATTTTAATTTAAGACTGAAAGTAGCGTATGAGTTTTAAATATTAATGGTGCTTAAGCTTAATTACCTTGAATAAATTTGAATCCAAATTTAAAAAATCTCCCGCAAATATAAATTCGAATAAATGACAAATTTATATGCTTGAATAAAATGATAATATATTAAACAAGCTTTTTTAAAATAATAATAATAAATTCTTCTTAAATAAGAAGTTAATAAATATTTGAAATTTGAACTAATACATTAAAATGAACTGAGAGGGCAAATTTGAACTAATACATTAAAATGAACTGGAGAATTTTTTTTTTTAATAAGCTAATGCATAACTTAAAGAATAGCTATTACATACCTTTTGGTAAAGAATAATTAAAGTATGTTTGGTAACTGTTTTTTTTTTTTTTTTTTCTTATTTTCTGTTTTCAAAAACAATTTTCTATTTTTGAGACTAAAAAACTTGTTTGGCAACCCAAAATAGACAAAAAAAAAAAAAAACTGTTCTCAAAACTCAATTTATGAAGGAAACTGAAAAAATGCAAAATGCTATTTTCAGTTTATAATTGCAAAATTCAATGAAAATATGCATTTAACTTAAAGAATATGTCTCATTTAATGAGTTGGTATTAGAATTCAAATTCTAGTAATAACATATTTTAGTATTTTCTATTTTTTTCTTTAAAAAACTATTTTTTTAATTTTAACTAACCAAACATGTTTTTGATTTAAAAAATACAAGAAAATTATTTTTTCTTTATGTGGGTGTAAAAGCCCAACGTCATGTGGTGGACCTAGGGCCCAATTCGAATATCGCTATGTGTCCGAAGAGAGAAAAGGGGTTGGGAAAGAGTCTTGGTGGAAGAAATGTAACTGGAAATGAATGATAGGAGCAGTCCGAAGATAACCCTATTGGTCCAAAGAAGTCATTCTCCTCGGATTCCAAAGGGACTCGATCAAACAAATATCTTGAAGGTCCGAATAATCTTCCCAACTACTTCCACAACAAAGACAAGCTTTGGGCATGACTAGAGATGACAAGAGCAGAGAAATATCTAAAAGGAAAAGTTGTTACCACCGCATTTAATACACTGCAGCAGCTTTCCTAGCCGCATTTATGTGGAGAAGGCCCCTGAACAGTGCAATCTCAGCTACCACCACTCACGGAGAACTGAAACAGATATCTGATATGACATATACTCAAGTGAAAGCTTAGATGAAGAACAGGTGGACGGTAATGATGAAGTAGAAAGAGAATATATAAATGTAATAGGCCTCTGAAGAGAAGGGGGAGAAAAAATCTGTGGAAGAACTCTAAGAATTATATTCATCTTTTAATCAAGAACAATCCTCTTCGGACTTAAGTTGATTTTTACTTTTAAACGTGTTTTTGTGTCAATTATCTGTTGCTAAATTCACAACGAGCCTAGCTTTTTCACCCACTCTCTATAAATTCATTGTTCTGGGTTCGTTGGGCTCCGAATCCTGATCTTTTGGGCTTGGGCCACGAAATTCGGACCCTACACTTTATATTCCCCAAAATAAGTTTTTAAAAATAGAAAACAAAAACTGTTACTAAACATAACCTTATATTCTTGCACGCCAAGCATGTTTTGGATTTGATTTTACTTTTCGGTGATATTTATCAACTTATTTATTTATGCACAATATTTTAAGACCTTGATCTTTCCAAATATAAGTATACCTTCTATTCATTTTTAATACATCAACTTATTAGTAAAAAGTTAATCCAAACTCAAACAATATCGGCACTGCAGCATTTGTATTGATTAAAAGAAAGTTTTTTTTCTTTTCTCAAAAAAAAAAAAGAAAAAAAGAAAGTTTTTTTTTTTCCTTTTTTCTTTTTTTGAGAGAGATATAAAAAGAAAGTTTAAACTTTATGAACTCATCACATTCTTTACTCAATCCTTTTTTCTTTTTCTTTTTTGTGGAGAATTTCTTTACTTAATCCTTTAAAAACAAAAGGAAAAAAATAAAAACTTTATAAGTTTGGACCGTTTGGTGACAATTTTTTTTACTTTTTTATGCTAAACTGCAAGTTTGGTGACAAATTAATACGCACCGATGTCATTAAGGAGACGTCAGTTTATAGTTTTCCCAGTGTTTGGTCAGGAATCAAGATATCGGTTCTATCCATTCACCTCTATATTGTACCATTTTTTGTTTTCTTAATGATATGGTGAACCATGGTCTTCCAAAGTTTCCACGCCACCCACGTTAAAGAATGACAAGTGGTCCAATAGGAATGATCCATGTTGTTCCACGTCCTTCAGTTTCATTGGTTGAATGATCTATATCAAAGTGTGGAAAATGTTTCCCCACACAGTCATAGGAATCCCATGAAAAAATTGGCTCCTACTTAATAGAATTTTTTTTCTCTAATTTGTGTAATATTATCTCCATGGAAAAATGACCAACCCCCAAAAATATTATTATTGTAGAATGACATTGACAAATTTTCTGTATTTTCTATGTTTGTTCCCATTGAAAATAACACAACTGGCCCTAGGAAAGAGATATCACTACCATCATCATAGAAAGAGAACAACATTTTCCCCTCACTTTCTCTCCCATTTTTCCACAAAACAGCAGCAAGTAGCTAGTAATAAGCTGAATACTTTTTGGCTCTTTCTCGGTGAGAGCAGCTACCATGAGTGAAGCTTCCCAAACTAGACAAGACTCCATGTACATTTCTTGCTCCCTTCTCTCTAACTTTCTTAGTCTTAGAAGGTCGGAGGAAAAGAAAAAGAAAATGTCAAAAGGGCAAAGATTATTTTCAACTATAGTTTTTCTTTTCATTTTCCTTATATCTTCTGAGAAATTTCCTTGAATCTTTTATATTTTTACTTTTGAAATCTTTCCTGGGTTTTTTAATTTATTATTTATTTATATATATATACATTAGATCTAGTGCATCTTTGATCATGGAAATTTGGTTGCAAGCTTTTCCCTTTTGTTCTTTTTAGTTTTGTTTTCTAACTCTATATATGTGTGCATGTATAATAAGGATGTACTACAAGTATGGAGGTACTTTGAAATGTACCTACGATGCAAGTTTGTTGGTTTTGGTGCACGGATCTTGATTTATTGGAACCACATACTGTGTTTTTCTCTCCTTGATCAACTTTGTGTTTCCTTGTTTGGATCCAACTTGTATAGGATAAGTAAAAAAACAAATTAATCATTTGTGTACTGCAAGAAGTTTTAAACTCAGATCCGCCCCCACATATGCTCCTCTTCCACCCACACCATATATATATTATCGTCTTCATCATCAAGGTGCACTTCAGCTTTACTTTTTGGCTTCATTCATTCATTTTTTTTCAGCTACTAATTCATTATCCGCATGCCCTATATGATGATGATGATGATATATGCTTGGATGCATTCTTAAAAGTTTTGAATGATAAGAAAAGCATATATATCTTTCACTTACACGTAATTGCTTAAATATATGAGAAACCAATACTTAATTTTTCCTCTCCCTCCACTCTTTTCTCACACATATACATGCTTATAGGCTCATTCATATGGATTCAATATATAAAAATAAGTGTGTGTAGTCATTTTATGTAGTGACTGTATGAGAGAATATGTTAATCTGATCCTTGTGATCTTCCACTAGGGAAATATTGGAGGAGGGATATACAGAAGAGCAAGATATGGACCAAGGAGGCTATAGATTGGTGTTACCTGAAGATGGATATGAATGGAGAAAGTACGGCCAAAAGTTCATCAAAAATATTGGTAAAATGAGGTAATAGGACCATCTCCTTATGAATGATTTCATCTTATTTTTGAATGAACTATTTTGTAAATACATTATAAATACAAAGAAGTGCTAGCTGGTATATGCAGAGATTAAAATGAACAAGTAGGGATTCAACTTAATTTCCAATATTTTCTAAACTATATATTGATCTATGAGCACCAAGAACCTTGTGTTTCTAACAAAAAAAATCCAAAGTTCAAATCCCTCTCTCTCTCAATTATCAAATTTTATATATGTATATATATTGATCTATGACCTATGCTAATGCATGTCATTACATGCCTTTCAATAATTTATATATGCTCAGAAGTTATTTCAAGTGCCAAAGGAGCAGTTGTTCTGCAAAAAAGAGAGCTGAGTGGTCAACCTCAGAACCCAACAATCTTAAAGTAGTATATAAGGGGGTGCACAACCATGCCTTACCAGCATCAGAATCTGGCTCCTCCCAGCTAGGGACTTCTTCTAATGCCAACCAATATGACTTGTTGACACAAGTCTTTGGAGATCGATCAACTGCTCATTAATTATCATGACAATTGAAGTACTAGTTCTGCTTATTACTATGCTTTCTAAGACCTTTTTCTCTTCCCTTGGATAAAGCCTTGCCAGTTAAGAACAATGAAGGTTAAATTTATGTTATTTTAATTCACTGGAACATGGGTTTTCTTTAATCTGTTTGTAAATATTTTTGATATATATCCTAAAAAAAGTATCCTCCTTTTTCCAGTCTTTTTAGCATTCAAGTTTTTACATATTAATCATGTCATACTTGATTTGGTGCCATTCAATTCATACACCATATCATAAGATTATGAGTTTGGATGGAACCACAAAATTCATTTTATTTATTTTGAGGGTAACCACAGTAAATTTTGTCTTTTTAATCACTTTTTTGTCCTAAATCAATAAAATGAAGATAGATGGTCTCACATCCTTTCTTCTTGTTGTTTGTAATATATGTTAGAAATAGCCACATTACAAAAATCTATTTGAAAAAGGGTAATATGTTTTATTATCATCTTGATCTTCTACAACAAAATACATGTACAGTTTGTTCAATTGGTCATTCTTAACTTTCTTAATTATTACTCCAAATCCAAATATATATGTTTTGATGTATATTACTTAAAAGAATTAAAAGGTTTCAAAAAATAATCTTGTTCAATTCTATTTCATTATGTTTTTCTATTTTTCTTGTAGATCTAACAAAGTTGATTGAAAATTCTTTTGGTTGAATTTTATTTCACCAATATAATTTGTTTCATTCATGAAATCATATATTTATTTTCCTTGAGTAGGTGAGTTGATAAATGACAAATTAATGAATATTTTTTAGGACTTTTATAATTGGTATTTATTTCTAAAATTTTTATATAAAATAGAGGTGAAATAAAGAAGGTATATATATATATATATATATTTTTTTTTTTTTTTAAATTTTGGGAGAAGTCTTTATATATTTTGTTAAAAAAATGTATTTGTAAGTACCTAAAGAGAATTTGAAAATAATTGTTAGGGAGGCCATGACCTATTGGTCCCCAAACCATAACCTACGTCTGAGGTCTGCCCCTAGTTAAGACTTGTATTTAATCGAGTTTGCAATGGGTTCAAAAACCTTTTTACTCCAATTCTAAACATGTTTTGACGATTATATTATTATTTGAAAGAATAAAATTAAAGGTTTACAAAAGACTTATCTTGATCAATTCTATTTATTAATTAATGTTGTTCTATTTTCCTGAAAGGAATAAATTTGAAAAGTTAGATCAAGAAACTTATAAATAATTCTTGAAATAATGGTTTGAACGAATGAACTTTCACATTAGGTTTGTTATAAGAATATATTTTTTTTTAAGCAACTTAAAATCGCAAATTTGGACCAATTCTTGACAAAATAGTAGCAGGCTGCTTCAAATTAGGAGGATTTTCCAGCTGAAGTCTTCTACTAGAGGAACACGCCGCAATAGCAACAGTCAATAAGGTGGCCATGTTTTGCTTTCCAAACAAACAAGAAGTTTCCATGTAAGTCCATTTCCATTAGAGTTTATGACTTTCAAACATATGTTTGAGAATAGAGAAAGTCTATAAAGGCAATAAATTTAACAAAAAATTGCGTACTTGGATGAAGTAAAAGATTATTAGTGATAGATAAAAGATTAAATAAAAACTAATAAAAACTTGTCAATTCAACTGTTGTGAATTTTTTTGTGTATATAGTATTTGCTAGTGAGAATACATAGGCTAAAATCTATTCTTGACGTGGATGGATCATACGTTGGAAGCTGTCATACTGTTGTATTTTTTTTGAAACTATTTGGGGCATGGTCCACAAACCTCATCCTCGGTTCTACACCTGGCACATAGTTCGCATGGGTTCTGTGTTAGGTTACACGTGTGAGTGAAGTCCCACATTGAATAAAGATAAAAAGAATGAGTGGTTAATATAACATAATTGAGCATATACTCATAGGGCTTAGGCCTTTTGGGTTAAAGTGTGTCTCTATATGTTATATTAATTACTCAAGGAAGCTCCCCAAGGTGTTTATCTCCCCAATATTCTGAACTTTCACCAAATTTAGTTCAACCTCAACACCCACGTCTATATTTGTATTCACATCTTTCTGTGGCCAAATTATTTGTCACAATTTTTTGAGGCGGTGAAACTGTGAGTGATAACAATCATTTTTTCAAATAAATCCATCATTTTTTCTCCATTACTTAAAGTTGACCACATTATAGTTGTGGCACTAAAGCTGTGTTCCTAAATTTTTTTCATTTTCATTTTTTTTTTCAGTGTTTAAATGCCCAAGCATAGTATTTTTTTTTTATAATTAATAATAAGTTTAATCACACAATAAATTTCACAATTGTTTTTTCCCAACTACTAAGATGGTAGGTTGTGATTGATGTATAATTTAAATGATGCCAATGATGGTTCCATTCAAAAATAATATCACACTAATAATCACATTTTGCTACTTTAATAAATTGTGAAAAAAAAAGTTATAGAATTTGTTTTGTATATAATATATATAGTTTTGTTTTACAAGGATAAGGAACTACATGACACATTAGTGTTTACATACTTTTTGGGAAGTATATTATGTATGTTTCTGATAGTCAACAGTAGGTGAACCTTGCAGCTGTGTGCGAGTCACATGCACAACTATATAGGACCCATATATAGGGTAGAGTTGGGAGGGGGGTTGCCCCCTGGCTTCACCAAATAAAACTCACCCTTTTTGTCTTATTACACAGATTTTTTTTAGTTTTCTTTTTACTTGTTTTAATTTTATTTTCTAAATTCAATATTTTTAGATACTTTTTAGACCTATTGCTGATATTAAGTAGCACTTTTTATATTTCAAACTTAATTTTAAAATATAGAAAAAAAATTATTCATATTTTATCATGTTTTCTAATGTTAAACTTTTATAAAATAAAAAATAGCATTAAAAAAGAAAAAGAAAATAAAGAGTCAAAAGTTTTTTAATTGTAGGTGAAAAATATGAAGAAAAAAAATTAGCTTCAAAAGGGCTAAGACTAAGATCTCAAATTATATATATGATTACTTATTATTATTCATAAAAATAGATGTATAAGTAACAAAATTTTAAAATAATAATATAATAAACACCATAATTTTATATTGATTTAAATTGAACTATAAAGTTTTTGATGCACAAATGACTACAATATGAGTTAAAACTGTTATAATTTAATCATATTATAAGTTTTACAAAAATTAAATGTGTATTTGAAGTTTATCTAGACATGTGATACAAGTGGAATTTTGATTAAAAAAAACAAATTAGAACACAATTTATTCATATATAAAATTCCTAACAAATAAATACAAAATAATGAATATGTTATATTTTTATTATTTCGTTCACATTAAAATATCATTTAGTATTCAACTAGTATCCCTTGGTGTCTCCAAAGAAGATTTCTTAGATTCAAATCTTCCATTTTTTTTTATTGAGTATTATAAGAAAATCATATATATAATATGCATGTGTACATTGAATAAATATGTGCACATATATGTGTATCTACAATGTTCACACCATCCGTGAAAAAAAATGACAGATATATCTCGACTACTTAGATATATATTTAATTTATATTATATCTTTTGAATTCCAACACTCCTTCCTTTGTTGATTTTAGTGCCATTAATCTTGCTAATATCCTATAAATTTTTTCATTCCATTTGTTGATTTAGCTACAAAACTTTATCCCATCATTTATCCACCACTGGTTAAATATTCCCTTTATAACTATCAGTCCTTATTGCCAATTCTTCAAACCTCATCAGGTTTCTGTCTTCTTTCTCTATTTACCACCAGATTAACATCATGCTGCCAAGTTGCCTATCCTGTTGACTGTGTACATTGTACCTGCCAGTCAAAGATTTGGATCATTAGTAATGTTTCCGTTTTAGAACACTCTTTGTTGTTTCCTTCATGTACTTTGACTCCTGTGGAACACAATGTCCGCAAGATTATTAGCATAATATGTATGCAAAGTAGAAACTTGAGATCCTGGTCTTACAAAATATTTTGAGATTGTTCAGATTGGACTTGGCTGGTCAAAAGTATAGTCGTAATCGATGTTAAAGAATCACATTAATGCATATTCATGAATCTGTCTCTTGAAAGCCAAGTCAGTGCCCCCATGGCCACCAGATTGCTCTTGCAAATTTTCACACGTTTCACTCTCACTTTAATTGGCTCTAACGGTGCTGTAAAGGTCGTTCTGCCCTCTGGACCAAAGAAAACGCAGCTCAAAATGCACATGTTTTTTTTGTTGAAATTTGGCACGTTCAAAATGCATTTATTTCCTGTTGCTTTTTATAGAGAATAATAATCAAAGTTCACGCGTACATAAGTCCTGATAAGTGATAATTAACAATCAGGTTTGGCAACAAAGTCATTTAAAAATATTTCACTAATTAATATTATTGAAAGCGAAATAGATATAATTTCTTTCCATTAAATTTGATGAAAATTCGAACGGTAGAGGTAAGGTGCTTATTATCAATAGTTGTGGGGGCCGATTATTGCTTAATTTTGAAGTTTAGGGAACATTGCAACTGCAACATAGTTAAGGAAGAGAAATTACAAGTAATCCCTTCATTTTTAAAATCCCTTTTAAGTTAAATGATGGAATTATATTGATTTGCACTGAGTTTTTATGAAAATTAAAAATGATGAGAATAATCCGAAAATAAAAAATGAAGCATCTTTTAAGTTTTTCCAAACTTGGTGATTGAGTTTTAATCAAAGTAGTATATATCTGTAGGTCCCAATTAGCTAGTTTAACCGGTAAATTCACTTGTCATTGAATAAGATATAAGGGCCGGCTCAACAACTTTGGAGGTCTTAGGTGAAAATTTTAAGGGAGGTCTTTTTATATCTAAATATTAATTAAATAATATTTATTGAATTTTGTTATTTTTTATTTAAAATCTGTTGATCCTTTTTGAGATTCAGTTTGTTTTTCGATTTTTCTCTTCTTCTTTTTTGAAGTTTTTCATATCCAGATAAATTTTTTCTAGTAAACATATATAATGAGCAAATATTTATAAATAAATAAAACACAATTTACAATTAAAATTTATAATTTAACTAAAAATAAAATTTAAAGTATAGAATAATAGAACTTAGTTATTGCAACTTTTCTGACATTGTGACCAATTTATTATTTAAAGTTTAAACCTACAATCTTGCACAAATAAAAATTAATTTATTAAGTGGTCCAAAAAATTAGTATCATCATAATACAAATGGGTTGATATGATATATATTAAATTATCAATTGGGGTGATAAAAAGGGACTGTGTGTGTGTATAGGTGTTTATTATACAGGGGGTGGATATAAGAATGTTTTGTTAATAAAACTTAAAATCCAAAAAATCTTGAAACTTTAACCGTTAAAACTCATCTAATCAATAGGTGGTTAGTGTCTTTAGTCATAGTGTGTGGGCCATATGGGATGTGGCTGACGTGTGCTACATCGATATTTGTTATGTGCAGTGTGTAGTGCAGTAGTCTGTCCTATCAGCTGTGTAGTGCATATTATTATTATTATTTTGACATATTGAATAAAAAGCTAATAGTCATCACAAATCAAAAGTTCAGTACTCTTTTATGAAAATTTCAAAGAGAGAAAGAGAGGGTACCTCTAGGGCCGGCTACACCACTGTAGTGAAGCTATTGTAGATTGATTTCATAGTGAAGGCAGAAAGCTTATATTAAATATGATGGGATTGACTAATCCATTTACAGACGAGACTACCCCAGACAAACCTAGTAGATAATCACATCACTGGCGAAGACAACCAGGCCATTCAATGCAACCAATTATACCTGGAGCGGTTACAAAGCCAGCTGTATAAACCGTTGGAGTATATTGAAGCCACTCTATAAAAGCATAAAAACGTTACTGGGAAGAACATTAAGGCCACCATAACTACCCCAACGGCTAGGAACTGTTAAAAACATATATAAGGCCTTCACGATATCAACCCAAGGTACGAAAAAGATTGAGATAATTCTTACTGTTATTTTATCATTCTGTTTTAGATTATACCTTGTACTGACTTTGGCATTGGAGGCGTTGTGGCAAGCACCACACCGGTGACCATCTTGAGGAAGCTGGTTTATCACTTCTGTGACTGCAGAGACAACAATTAGGTTCCATCTGGATGTACTCACTTGGGCTGATAAGTTTTCACCTCATCAAAATAAATAAATAAAAAGATTCAAAATGAAGAAAAGAAAGGTGAGAATATAGATGGAGAGACATGAAAACAGAGAGATTGAGAGATTTTTTTTTTCTTTTATTTAAGAAATTTATAATCTCTTATTTCAAGATAATTATGTTGTATTATTAATGAATTTTTCTGGTATTAATTTTTATTTTAGCATAATTTAATGAATTTGCCTCCTATAATTTAATTTTGTTAGCCGAATTTGACTAATTTATTCTCTTTTTAATTTTTTGTATTTTAGGATATAATTGTGCATTTTTACTTCATTCTACTACCAATAAAAGGACTTAAAATTTCGTTTTTCTTAGGCCTCGTTTGAGAGGGGGGAATAAAATAGAATGGAAAAGAATGAAAAGAATAATTTTAGAATATTCTTCCATTCCCTTGTTTGGGAGTTTTAATGAAGGGAATGGAAAGTTCATTCCCTTGTTTGGGAGTTTAAGTGGGAGGGAATGAAATGGGTAGGAGGGAATACTTATTCCTCTCTATTCCCTTAAAACCTCAAATTTTCATTTCCTCCGAAATTGGAAGGAATGGGAGGGAATGTAATTAGATTTAATGAATTTTTTACTAAAACTCCCAAAATACCCCTATATATTCAACCCTTTATTTTAAAATAGGGGTTTAATAATAATATTGTTATAAAATGATTCTATTCCATTCCCTCTGTGTTACTCCCAAACATGATTATTTACATTCCATTCATTTTCATTTATTTCTATTCCTTTATTTTAAAACATCCAATCAAGGTTACTTAATTTCATTCCATTCTTTTCCATTCCTTTCCCTTCCTTAAATACATTCAATTCCATTTCCTTATGAACTCCTAAACGGAGCCTTAATTAAAAGATATATATATATATATATATATATATATATATATTTCTTTTTTCTTTTTTATTTTACAACTGGGGCCTTCTTTTCCTTTTTAATCATTTGTATTTTAGGATACAATGAGACATTTTTAATTCATTGTATTGGCCAATAAAAGGACTTAAATTTTCTTTCCTTAATTAAAATTTATTATATATATTTATTTTTTAATACAAGTGGGGGCATTTATTTTATTTTATTTGGGAGCCTTAGGCGATTGCATTAATTGCATCCATAGTTTAGCTGACCTTGTAAGAGATTTGTGATTTGAATTCTACTTATACTAAAAATTAATTGGTGTCTTAGTTAGATAATAAAGAATAATTATTATGGACCAAATGTCATATAAACACACACACACACACACACATATAAGAAGTATATAAATTTAACTTTGATAATAGAATTTTACTTAGAAACATTTATCTTAATAACTTTAATGGATACACTTAATTTCACAACTTATTGGAATTGGTCAAATGTGAATGATGAACAATTACTTTTACATTGATCCACACTTTTTTTCTTTCTATTACCTACATTTATTCATTTCATCAAGTTATGAAGTTACACGTGTCTCTCGATTTAATGTAACTTTTAATTTTGAGTCATACCCGATTAAAGCAATATAACATTTACACTGTGCAGCATATGATATAACATTTACGATCTTTTGGGGTTGGTACCTACCATGGAGAAAATGGGGATTGGGGACCACTAACATAATAATATATACCACCATTAACAAAACAAAAGATAAAAATATCTACCTTTGTGATGCCAAAGAAAGAAAGAAAGAAAAAAAAAAAAAAAACTCTACTTTTAAGCCCAATTAAGTTGGGCTATATATTATTCACCCGGCTTGGGCTTGGGTTAATACTGCATCCATCAAAGAAGTTCGCCACACTGCAAAGTACAAAGCCATACTTGTGGTTCTAAAAGGCCCACTAATCAGTGAAATCAGTCCATAGTACTCTCATGATTCACGAAGCCTTTAATTGTTTCACCTTATAATTGGAATTGGTGATCTGGGCAAGAGTTGGTTTAATTACAACATTTAGTCCCTAACCTTTTTTTTTTTTAAAATTTTTTTTACATATATATTTATTGTAGAGAATTTAGTCCCCAACCTTTGTTCCACCATTTAAAATGGTCATCGTCCTTTGAAATATTTATAGTCTTTATAGGTTTAAATTTGTGTCAAAACACTACAAAAAAATTCATGGGCTATCCCAACATTTTTTTTCTTCGACGGTTTCTATTTCTGCTGCTATAGGCACCTACTGCCGCACTTTTTGGAATTGCCGCTATAGGTCACCCATGTCATAATCTTTCTAGTCTTTTTAAAATCATTGTTGGTTGCTTTGATTTTTTCTATCTCCAAACAAATATTAATAAATAAATAAATAATCAAATAACTAATTTGTTCTCTCCTTTACTACTATCAAAATCCTTGAGATTTTGCTAAACATTCTCAACTCAAATCAAAACAAGAATTAATGATATGAACTATTCATACACAAACTTATGTGTAGGAACGGTAAATGAAACGTTTCAAATGACATGGATTATTTTGAAATATGGAGCAAATGTTTGAGAATTGGATGTGTAATTAAACCAATTTAGTTGCATGCATGTTCTGTTAATGTAGGAAAGTATGACAAGGTCCTTATTTATCATTTTTTTTTTTCAAAAAGTTCGAGAACTGAATGTATAATTAAACCAATTTAATTGAATGCATGTTCGATTAATGCCTAGTAGATACTCCCTGCAAGTAAAAGAATTTGATGTTACCACCGCGCATCCTTAGTACTGTGGTTACTCCACAAGTATAAGTGCTTCTCCACAAGTATAAGTGTTTGTGAGGTGTGGGCAGTAAGCAAGGGTCGGTTTAAGTTTTCAGGAGAGAGTTTCACACACATATACACCTAGATTAGGCTAGAGTAGAATTTCTATCTTATATTAAAAAAAGAAAAAATAATTTTTTTATTTATAAGAAAACAAGTTTCATTTAACTGAAAAAGGCATACAACAAGGTCATGAGTACAAATGAAATCAAGCTAACTACAATCAGATTGGACTATGTGTTGCACCATAGGTGGTGATACTCCTTTCCAGACTTGATTGGTGCCATAACATTTGGCATGCTGAGCTAACTCATGGGCTACCTTGTTGTAGGCCCTTTTTAGATGCTTGAACTGCTAGGAAATGAAGGAGTTAAGAATACACTTAATACCTTGGAACAAGTGGCCATTGCAACCATTTTTGTCACCAGCATTTACACTATTAACAACTAATAGGGCATCAGATTCAAAGATGAATTGCTACAACTCCATTTCTTTGGCTAAAAGAGCTCATCTCTCAACTGCAATGGCTTCAGTCTCCAAGATAAAGTACTCACCAGGGAGGGGCATACAAAGAGCAACAATGGTTTCTCCTTTGTTATTTTTGATGATCACACCAATGCTGGAAGGTCGACCATCATTTGAGGTAGCGCCATCCACATTAACTTTATACATACCCAAGGGAGGGGGACTCTATCCTTCCTTTAAGGAAGATTGCTTATCACAAAAAGTATTAGAAGCCTCCATGAAGTCACGAGAAAGCCTTCTAGCAAAATTCCATACATGGTTTGGGGGGGGGGGGGGGGTGGCAGTTGTCTTCAAAAACCTTCTGGTTTTTATTATACCAGATGGACCAAGCAGTTGGGAAGAATGTTTCAAGATCTTGGGATGTTCCTTTAGCCACAAATCTCATAGCAACATCTAATATATCATTGTTATTGATTGAAATGTTCACTGGATTCTCAGACTAATTATCCCAGACTTGTTTAGCATACTCACATGAGATAAGGGAGTGTGAGGTGGTTTCAACTTCTTCATCACATATAGGGTAGGACACATTAGTATTTACTCCTCTCTTGCTTAAGTTAAGCTTTGTGGGTAGGGCATTCATGCAAGCATGCCAAGCAAATATTCTGACCTTTGCTAGAATCTTAAGGTGCCAAAGTTTCCTCCATAATGGTAATCTAGGATCCCCCTTAGAGCTTTCACTCGTTTCATTAGTTTCCAATACGTTAAGAGCAATGTAGTAGGCACTCTTGACAATGAAGTCCCCTTTTTTGTTGCCAACCCAAATTACTTTGTCCTCAGGTAGATTGTGGCTTAAGGGAATGTTGAGAATTATGTTGGCTTTAAAAGGCAGGAACAAAGCTCTTATTAAATCAGCTTTCCATCTTCTTGTATCAAGATTAATCAAAGCAGATACCATAGGGTAATCATCAAGCATGCGAGGAGGGGAGATTACCTTATAAGTTATGGGAGTGGGTAGCCACTTATCATCCCAAATATGAATAAGCCTCCTATTACCTACCCTCCAATGAGTACCTTTTCTAATCACCTCTACCCCATTGAAGATACTTCTCTAGGCATAAGACGGGTTACTTCCTAACTTTGAGTTCACTACATCACCATGGGGTAAATACTATGCTTTATAGATATGTGCCACTAGGGAGTTTGGGTTAGACAACAACCTTCATCCTTATTTAGCTAGCATAGCCAAGTTAAAGGCTTGTAGGTTCCGAAACCCCATACCTCCTCTAAGCTTGGACTTGCACATGTTTCCCCAGCTGACCCAAGCAATCTTCGTCTCCTGCTGCCTTTGTCCCCACCAAAATCTCCTCATCATACCTTCAATTTCATCACAGAGCCCCTTGGGCAGTTGGAAGCAGCTCATTGTATAAGTAGGTATGGCTTGGGCCACTGCCTTGATCAGAATCTCTATTCCTTCTATCGACAATATTTTCTCTTTCCATCCTGATAGTTTCTTCCCCACTCTTTCTATAACTTCAACAAATACTTCATTTTTTGACTTTCTAATGATTGATGGGAGGCCCAAATATTTGCTATGCCTCAAGTCTTGCATGGGACCCAAAATGTCCAGCACTTCTTTCTTTGTGTCATCAGGAGTGTTGTAGCTAAAGAACACATGTGATTTATCTGTGTTGATTTTCTAACCAGAAGCCACCTCATAGAGCTCAAGAATGTTATTTAGTGCATGACACTCTTGCCCATTTGCCTTACAAAAGAGGAGGCTGTCATTCGCGAAGAATAAGTGAGTGATCATGAGACATCCTCTACAAATAGAGATTCCACTGATTGCTTTATTCTTGACAGCATCATAGATGAAGGAAGAAAAGCCATCTGCACATAGGAGAAAGAGGTAAGAGGAAAGGGGGTCCCCTTGACACAGGCCCCTTGTAGGCATAATGCATCCTTAAGCTACCCTATCAACCAGAACAAAATAGGTCACAGTGGTAATACAACGTATAATAAGACAAATCCATTTTTCATGAAAGCCAAATCACTCCATGACTTTTTCAATGAAGCTCCACTCAACCCTATCATATGCCTTACTCATACCAAGCTTGGTCGCCATGTAGCAATCCTTACCATCTCTTTTATGGTCCAAATAATGCATTAATTCAAAGGCGACCAAAATGTTATCTATTATAAGTCAATTTGAAAGGAATGCACTCTGGTTTTCAGAGATGATTTGGGAAAGAATTGCTTTGAGTTGATTGGCTAGAACTTTTGAGATGATTTTATAAATGACATTACTCAGGCTTATAAGTCTAAACTCAGTCATCTTTGTAGGGTTTTTAGTCTTTGGGATAAGAGCAATATTAATTCTATAGATATCAGCTATTGGCATGCTAGAATTTAAAACATTAAGAACCATACAAGTAACATCATTGCCAACAATATCCCAATACTTTTGAAAGAAAATTGCAGACATACCATCTGGACCTGGGGCTTTGGTAGAATGCATTTGTTGAAGTGCTGCTACAACCTCCTCTCTGGTAAATTCTTTGATCAGACTTTGATTTATCTCATTGGTCACTCTAGTTGGAATAGTATCTATTACCTCCAAAATTCAGCTAGGACAGGATGTAATATACAAATTCTCAAAATAGGACACTGTCACTGCTGCAATACCCTCATTACTGTCCCACCAATTCCCATCTTCATCTATTAGCCTAGTTATAGTGTTTTTCCTCTTTCTTTCAGAGGCTTTGAAATGGAAATATTTCGTGTTACGATCCCCGAGGCCTAGTCATTGAACCTTAGACCTTTGCTGCCACATGGTCTCTTTACTATCTAATAAATCATTGATTTCCCTTCGAAGCACATTAATTTTTGCTTTTGCTTCCATCATTATCCCTTAAGACCATTTCATTAAGTGCTTTCCTTTTTTTTTTTTTTTTTTTTTTGTATCTTTCTTGGAACCTGTCCAAAAACAGTCCTATTCCATCTTGAGTGGTCTTCAACACATTGTTTTAGCCCTACAATCATACCATTAGGGGTACTAAAGTTTACACCATCCTTCCAAACGACTTCAATAATCCCTCTGCAATCCTCCCTTTTGGTCCACATTGCTTCAAAGTGAAAGCGGCGCTTTTTAGGAAACCGAGGAACAAAGGAATCAGAGATAAGAAGAGCACAATGATCCGAAGTGGAATCAACAATGTGGTGAACACGAGCCTCCTTAAAATGGTCAATCCAATATTGGTTTGTGAACACCCATCCAGCCTTAGGTATACTCTGCTTGCACCTTCTTACATATTGCACTACATATAATCTGGTCCTGTATACCCCAAATCCCTAAACTCACAATAATTAACAGCATCCTTAAACTTGTCTATCTGTCTCTGTGGCCTGCGAACACCTCCCAATTTTTCATTCACCGATAATATTTCATTAAAATCACCAAAACAAATCCAAGGAAGTTGGAATTTCCTCTTCAAATATCTTAATTGCTCCCATGTTTCTTTTCTTCTATGCGTTTCAGGGTGTCCATAGAGACTTGTGATTCTCCATTTGAACCCCGAAATTGAGTCAATAACAATGGCATCAATATAATTACCTTCATATCCTTTGATCTCCAGATTAATGTCTTTCTTCCATAACATTGCTATCCCTCCACTCCTTTTTGATTTTGGAACAATCAAGCCATACATGAAGCCTGCTTTATCCCTTGCTTTTTCCATGCCTTTTTTGTTGAGTTTTGTCTCCGATAGGAAGACAATACTGGGATCCCATCGCTGCACGATGTTGCGCAGCGCATTAACTGTCCGGGAGTTTCCAAGCTCCCGACAGTTCTAGCTTAAGGCAATCATTGCTCCCGACGGTGCTGCATATCAGAGTTCAAAGTGTCAAGTGAGACTTTTGCTTCACAAAGGCGTTCACCTTTGTTACTTCTGTTTCTTCATAATTGACTTCTCTTTTTTTTTTTCTCAACAATAGGTCTCTGGGCTCCAATGACTTGGGCTTTACTTTCTTTGCCTTGCTTGGGCTTTCCACTAAAACTTCTTTTCCTTTACCCACATTCCTTTCCTTCTTGGGCTTGGCCGGGCTTGAAACTTCACTCACTTCGTTGTTGGGCTCTTTGGCTTGGCCCACCACTGAAAGTTCATCCTTGTTAGCTTGTAACAATGCCCTGACTAGAAAAAAGAATTTGATGTTATAGAATCCATCCAACCCAACGTGACCCAATTATAAAATAAATAAAAAAAAGTTTCGAGGAAATTAATTTTGGAGGAATCAATTATAACTCATTTCATGACTATTCAAATAATTATTCATGACTTTTTTTCACATAACTTCTAAGATAATTAAAAAAAAAAAAAATACTTCCTACATGTCTCTCCAATTATTTAATTGTCAAAAAAAAAAAAATACAAACTTTCTGGACATTTCTGGTTGAAAACACAACAAAAAGAAAAAATGCCACGGTTAGCATGGACAATTTTTGCCCAAAGCTCCAATTTAAGAGGTATGGTGAGTTATTAGACTATTTTAGTCATAATCAACAGGTGTCATACAATGATTGGGTGTCATTTTTAGTTACAACCAAAGTAAAATTGGTACTTCCTTCACACGTGTGATGGCAATGTCAAATAAACACACCAAGTAGTATCAGTACAACAACCGTGAAATCACAAAGGTTCTAGAGTGTTCCAAGTTAGGACAACCAGAATTGCGCTCGTTTACATCGGACGGCCCAGATTTAACCGAAGCTTCAAGATCCTTGAAGGGTACCGTTTACCCTTTTTTTCTTTATTTCATCGTTGTTGTCAGAGTGAGAGAGAGAAACACACAAAGAGAGAGATAAAAAAAACCAACTATATACCTACTACTACTACACACTCTCATTGTTTCTTATCCAAAACCCCCGACTAAACCCTAGAAAGCTCACTCTCACACCAAAAGTAAGCATCTTTCAGATTACCCTTTTGTTCTTTTTGGGTTTTTCTTTGTTGTTGAAAAGCTAACATGTGTGTTTTCTGGTTTTGTTTGGTTTCATATGGTGCAAAATCTTTGGGAAATGCATATGGGTGTTTTTGTTTCTTGGTGGGGTTATTGGTTTTGTGGAAAAGATTGCTTTTTTGTTGTTGAATTGCAAAGGTGTTTCATTGTTTGGTTTGTATGTGTTTTTTGCTTTTGTTTTGTCTTCATTTGGATAATGTTTTGGTGCAAGGGGGGAAACTATGGTATTTTTGTTGGTTAAGAGTGTGGAAAAGTTTGATCTTTTCCTGGAATTATGGAACTGAATGTACAAAAGGGGGATTAGGATAAGGTTTAGTTCATGATTGCATTTGAATTTCCTGGAGGTATTCTGGGGATTTGAGTAGTTTGGCTTGTAAATATCTTGACATTTCATTTTTTAGATTTGGGGATAATTGAGCTTGATGATTGGTTTCTTAAACTTTTACTATGTGCTTTTGTTATTAACTACCATTTGGGTTTTGAAGAAACTGCTTCATTTTCTTAATATAAAGTTGAAGAATTGTGTTAATATGTGATAAGTATTTTAATTGTGGGTTAAGTTATAATGTTTAACTATGCCATCTCTGAAAAGTTGTATTGGAGATGGTGTTGCAGTTGTTAGATATTCTAGGACAATTGGAGTCCGTTCTAAGATTTGTTAGAGTTCACTGCTATGTTTGTTTTGAGCTGGGAAATTCAAATTTTTATGCCAGCTTTAGCCAATTACTGCTGGTTCAGCTTTGAACCAATTCAAATATCTTAACTTTTCTCGTCTGAAATTACTTACTCGAGCTTGGAAAGTTTATGTGGTTACAAATTTGTAAAAAAGATAACTTTTTATTTTTATTTTTTTATATCATATTATTATCCAAATGACAAGTACGCGTCCTGTCAAGCTACATACTTCTGCTTAATATTCTTAAATTCGGTTTTATTGTGAAGTTAGAAGTTAAAATGTAAACTGGGTTTGATAAAATGCTTGAATTATTTGTCTCATTTGCTTGTACATGAGTTGCTTTTGGTCAGTATTATTGAATTGATTAATTGCTTTCTTTTTATCCCCAGTAGCGTCCTTCCTTCTCTCTTATGTTCTGTTTTAGTACCTCCTTTGGTATTTTGATTGAGTTCCTTTATCTAATGTGTTTGAGATTACTAAGACAATAATGTTCATTGTCTTCAGCTTTTGAGAAGTAGATGGCATCAACTTTCACAGCCATGTCTTCAGTAGGCTCCTTGGCTACTCCAGGCTGCCGTGTTATGGACAAGAAATTTGCTTCTTCGGACAAGTTGTCATCTTCTGCTTTCATTTCTTCATTCTCATTTGCTAGGAGGCAGAATGTGATGTCACAAAGAAATCGCTCTCCCAAGATTTGTGCCATGGCTAAGGAATTGCATTTCAACAAGGATGGCTCAGCTATTAAGAAGCTGCAAGTGAGTCTATGATTAGATGATGTTGGGTGTTGATTTATTGTGGTGGAGTTTTGATTTTGGTTATTTGTTTTTTCTAGTTTCTAATCAATCGTTTGGTTTGTTTCAGACTGGTGTGAACAAGCTTGCGGATTTAGTTGGGGTTACTCTTGGTCCAAAAGGCAGGAATGTTGTTCTGGAAAGCAAGTATGGCTCTCCAAAAATTGTTAATGATGGTGTTACTGTTGCAAAAGAGGTTAGTTTCTATTCATTGTTTACAATGCCAAGGTTGTTTCTTGATCTTCAAAAACGCTGTTGTCTTCATTAGTTGGAATGTTTTGGTGTTAGATGCTTAGATTTCCATTATTGATGAAACTAAGGATCAAATGAACTTGATTTGCCCAGAAAAATTATGATGAATAAATTCTTATGCAATGCTATTAATCTTTTTACAAATTTCTCACTTGTATATACTTCTTTTGCTCAACCTATTATGAACCAATACCGTCTTGTGTGAGATATTGATGGATTTTGGTCTTTCCCCTCTTAAGGTTGAGTTGGAGGACCCAGTTGAGAACATTGGTGCTAAGTTAGTGAGACAAGCGGCTGCCAAGACTAATGATTTGGCTGGTGATGGAACAACAACATCTGTTGTTCTTGCACAAGGTCTTATTGCTGAGGGTGTCAAGGTTTGTATTTTGATTTATGGTACTGTGTTGTTCAAAAATATGAAAAATCCTGTTTTATTCACTTCATAAAAGAGACAATAATGAACTGAAATTCATATGATCTCTTTGCCGTGCTTTCTGTTTCTCTCTCTTCATTTAGGAAGATAGTAGAAAGACAAAGAAAACAAAAAGTTCTTTCGAACTTTTTTAATCAGCGATGATCTCCCAATCTCATGAAAATGATTTACAATTCCAGGTGGTTGCAGCTGGTGCAAACCCTGTTTTAATTACTCGAGGTATTGAGAAGACCACGAAAGCTCTTGTGTCTGAGCTTAAGTCGATGTCAAAGGAGGTAATGTTTGTCTGAGTTTTCTGGTTTCAAGCATCAAGATTGTGGCCCCACCATAATTTTATTTTTTCTTGAATTAATCAGTTTCTAATATGTCACTTAATAACAATGGCATTGGACTGCAGGTTGAAGACAGTGAGTTGGCTGACGTAGCAGCAGTTAGTGCCGGAAACAACTATGAAGTAGGAAATATGATAGCTGAAGCCATGAGTAAGGTGGGTCGTAAGGGTGTGGTGACCCTAGAAGAGGGAAAAAGTGCTGAGAATAGCCTCTATGTTGTTGAAGGAATGCAGTTTGATCGTGGTTACATCTCACCTTACTTTGTCACTGATAGTGAGAAAATGGCAGTTGAATTTGAAAACTGCAAGGTGTGCATCCTGTCAGACTGACCTGTTTTGTTTTGTTTTGTATTTTTGGTTTTTTTTCCCCTCCTGTAACCGTTAAGTTTGACAGTAATATCTGTTGGCTTTGCTAATTGACGCTTGTGTGGCTTTTCTTTTTTTTTAATGCAGCTGCTTCTTGTTGATAAAAAGATAACAAATGCAAGGGATCTTATTAACGTTTTGGAGGATGCTATCAGAGGTGGATACCCAATTATTATAATTGCAGAAGACATTGAACAAGAAGCTCTAGCAACTTTGGTTGTGAACAAGCTGAGGGGGGCTCTGAAGATTGCTGCACTGAAAGCTCCTGGTTTTGGAGAGCGCAAGAGCCAGTACCTTGATGACGTTGCTATTCTCACTGGAGGTCTGTTCACATCATGCTCTCTTCTTTCCTGGCTGTTCTGTATTAACTATGAAGTGTCTCAGTGTATTCTTCTGTGCTATTGTTGTCACATGTTGAGAGAGTTTTTGCCTGGCTTGCAGGAACTGTAATTAGGGAAGAGGTGGGGCTTACCTTAGACAAAGCTGACAAGGAAGTACTTGGCACTGCTTCTAAGGTGGTGCTTACCAAGGATACCACAACAATTGTTGGTGATGGAAGCACACAGGAAGCAGTAAACAAGAGGGTTGCACAGATTAGAAATCTTATTGAGGTATCAATCTCCCATCCTCTCTTAATCTTTCACGTAAACAAGCAGTGTGTGCGGGATTCATTTTGATTGTTTTTAGGCCAATTAAATCGACATTCTCATGCAGGTTGCAGAGCAAGATTATGAGAGGGAAAAACTGAATGAAAGGATTGCAAAATTGTCAGGTGGAGTTGCTGTTATCCAGGTAAGTTCCCAATAGCTGGTTGTAATTGTGATGTGTGATTTTTTTTTTGGGTTGAGTGAAAATCTGAATTCATCGACTTTCTTCACACAAGGTTGGTGCACAAACTGAGACAGAGCTCAAGGAAAAGAAACTGAGAGTCGAAGATGCTCTTAATGCAACAAAGGTAATATATTGTTACAATTGTAAAGTATACCTGCACAAATAGGTTTTATGTTGAGGGTAAGTCCTTATCAGTTTACAATTTCAATGAGTTTCAGGCTGCTGTTGAGGAAGGTATTGTAGTTGGAGGTGGATGCACCTTGCTTAGACTTGCATCAAAGGTGGATGCCATCAGGGACAGCCTTGACAATGATGAAGAAAAGGTAAGCTATTTACTGAAGGTTCAAGTCTTGGCATTGATAAAATTGTAGAAGTCACACTTAAGCAATAGAAGTACTAAACTTGGTTGAAATCCTTCCAATTTGTAGATCTTGTTAAATGCAAAATGAGGCACATGTCCTTTTGATCTTTTAGATAGCTTTTTGGGCTCAAGCTGTTTGGATTAATTGCAGGTTGGAGCAGATATTGTCAAAAGAGCTTTGAGTTACCCTTTGAAATTGATTGCCAAGAATGCTGGTGTTAATGGAAGTGTGGTTAGCGAGAAGGTATTCTTACTATTCTTGTCATTTTGGTCTGTCTTTAGTCTTTTTTATGTTGTATTGTAATGAATGTAGTTTTTTATTTTATTTTTAGGTGCTTTCCAGTGACAACCCTAAATATGGATATAATGCGGCCACTGGAAATTATGAAGATTTAATGGCTGCTGGAATTATTGATCCAACTAAGGTGAGTTATGATAATTTTGACATGCTTTCCGTGTTATGTTTTTTTTAAGGTGCTGGTAGTTGAAATTATAAGCAATTCATGATGAAATACATGCCAGAATCATACAAATGTGTTATGAGTGCAATCGTATGATGTGCTGGTAGAACCTTGTGTCAGGGTCTTGGAAGCCTGGTTTTCTCTTTTAAAATCATGTTCATGCACTAATACCCAATTTTATTGAAGAGAATGGGTTCTACTTTCCATTAATCTCTTTTATGTATATCGTTAACAAGAGAAATAGAAAATAAGGATTCAGTTATTCCTTCTTGTTAGACTGAAAAATTGTTGGCTGTAGAGTGTTTACTATATAGATGGTTCAAGTATGGAAATGACCCTTAATCTATGGCTTCAGTTCTTTTGGTTTAGTTAGCATGTGGGTTTACCCGGTTCAAATCTGCATGTCGAACAAGTGAATCATAACTTATCATTTTTTTTCCTAAGACAGCTAACTATTGAAGCTTTTTACTGAAACATTTGCATTCTCTTACTTCAGGTGGTTAGATGTTGCCTTGAGCATGCATCCTCTGTAGCAAAAACATTCTTGATGTCAGATTGTGTAGTTGTTGAAATCAAGGAGCCGGAACCAATGCCAGCTGGCAACCCCATGGACAACTCAGGTCTGTAGTGCTAAAAATTATAACTCTGCCCTTTGCTTATGTTGTTCAAAAATAGATACTAAACTAAACTAAATGCCTTTGTTTTTCTGTTTTGTTTTTATCAGGATATGGCTACTAAGGTTGATTGACAATAGAGCATTTCAAGCGGCTTTGGCTTTGTGAGATGTGAGGGGAAAGTGAGGAGAGGAGTGGAACCAGTGTAGTTTTATAGTAGCTGACTCCTTTTTTTATTTATTTATAAAATTTTGTAAATTTTATTATGTTGCAGCAAAAGACATAAAAGTGTAGTGAGGTGAGCTTGCAGGAGTATGACATTTTTTCAAGGGTTGAGAGTAATGCCATTAGATAAACAGTGTTTGGGCCCTAAATGCTTTCAGCTTGTGTGGACTTTTATTAATGATTTCCAGCATGATGATGCTCACTATTCTCCTTTTTGTTTAACCTGGGGTCCAATTGTTTTTGCACGCTTTCACATCTCTTCTTATGTGTCTTTTCTCATGTGTTGGGGTCTCAGTGTTTATGTACAATATGTGCCGCTATTCGTAATTGTTATTCTAATTTCTAAGCTTGTGTATCTGCCAGGTAATAAATGCATGTCCCAACTGTCTAGGCAGTTTAGTTGGTTTTTTTTTTTTTTTTTTTTTAATAAATTATATTTTAAATCCTATGATTTAAGGTGGTTTGGTTTCAAAATAAATCTTACAATTTAAAATTTTTTAAACTAAACTATTTAATTCCGAAAGTTTGAAATTAAACACTGAAGTTTAAGATAGGTACAAGTTAAATTTTATAGTTTTGTTAGTTTCAAATTGAGTTCTGAAGTTTTAAAATCAAGTCAACTTAAATTTTGAACCTTTGAGTATGATGCGGGGGTTTGTTTTTGGATTTGATTGGGGTTCAAATTGATAATGATAGTATGATTTTAAAAGATAAGGATTCAATTTGAAACTAGCTAAACTAAAACATTCAACTAGTGCAATTAAAATGTAATTTGCTCTCTCTCTCTCTCTCTCTCTCTCTCTCTCTCTCTCTGATTTTGTCAGACATGATGAACCTGACTATTGTGTCGTCTCCTGAGTGAAGTTAATAAGCATTTAAACTCATTGAGATGATCATGTCAGCCCCTTTAGGCCTTTACCATTTAAAACTTAATGCCATTTAATTTCTAGATGCATAAGCATAACAATGTTAAAAAAAAAAAAAAATTCATTTTGCAAGGGAGGAAAAAGAGAGAGGAATAACATAGAGTGCACCCTGTAGAGTGAGTCTGTACACAGCTAACAAATTTATGGAGGTAGAGTTGACATTAATAAACATGTATTTGCTCAAAGTCATAAACACTACAATCATGGACCACAAAATTGGTTCAGAATGAAGGCACACACTGGATTGGTTGAGTTTATCAGGGGAGAAATTGTTTGGTTCTCTTTCGTAGGACCCTTTACAAATAATTGTCCTTCTCCTAAAGAAATATATGCGGGGTTGATATAGTGCATGATGCAGCAATAAATATTACTAACGTAAATCCTTCAATACTGTCGGCAAGTAAATAATTAGATTATTATACTAAAAACTATCGGGAATTATATCATTTATATATTTAAAGTCAAAGTTAATAGAAAATCTAATTAGATTTTAAAATTGGAATTCAATTGAGGTCAAATTTTACGTCTCGTGACCTATTTAAGATTTTAACTTTTTGTGCCAAGTTAATTACTTATTAAAAAAATAAAAATGAAGAGTCCAGTATTAAATGAAGCATATATAAAAAAACCAATCATACACCTAATGTAATCATTTTATTGTATAAATACCTTTGATCTAAACCACATCAAGGTTGATCTTGGGCTAGTATGTTTCATTTCATTGACCATGTAGTATGCTAGAATAACCATGTGGATAGCTGATAAGTTTTGTTTTAGTATAAAAAAAATGATAAATATTTGTTATTGACCAAATTATAGGTATATACAAGTTAATTAGGATCAAAACACTTCTTTGAAATTGTATGATTGAGTTTTTTTTAAGTGCTAACCAAAAATTACATGAAATCATCATGGTTTAAGTTAAAATAATAAATACAACCTAAAAATATTAAAATATGATAGTTAAACATATGATCTACAAATCTTTATTTTTATTTTTGTAAAGAATCTACAAATCTTAGTGTATGTAAAATGTAGCCACACATAGTGTGGTTACATGCTTGTAGTTGTTTAGGTAGGTGTACAAAGTAGGCTTGATCCACCCCCCTCAAAAAATAAAAAATAAAAAAATGCTAGGCTTGATCCAAGCATGATCATTCCATTTGACCTTTGACCTCTTTTATCTTATATCATGTCATCTAAATCAAAGACATGACATCAGAGAGAGGGGGAAAAAAATCTAAATCAAAGTTCTAAATATTCTAATTTATCAATCATATCAGTCAAATATTGTATATTGATAATCTCATACTACTACTCAAATATTTCAATTTCCTAATTAAATTGAAACAACCTCTTATAAGATTATTTATAGCTTTGATTCAAATCCTTTTTGGAGGCCAATAACTCCATCAACTAAATACGAGATAAAAATCCTACTTTAACATAATTTATACGCTCTCAAATAGGTTATTAGCATTATAGAATGACGGTTTGTGATTATCTATAATGGAGGATATGTTTAATATAACAGCATAGCCATACGACTAATTACAAGTGTATTGAAAAGTCATCATTTCATTTGTTTAGATAGTAACGTGTTTGATTAAAAAGGAAAAGAAAAAGAAGAATGCTGATCGGAATACGCACCAATTTACCATTCCAAATTTGCAACAAATTAATTAATTTTTTTGGGCCATTTGTTACAGTGAGTATTCAACTGGGGGCACGTTATCCCTATGCCTTTAATAAGTGGGGGTACTTTTTATATGAACCCAGTAGTCTTATATATATCCTTTGATTCCAAGAATTCATTTGAGATTTTTGGTAAAGAGGCTTTATGAATATTGTTATCATAATAATTATAATAATAATTTATTATTATCATAAGACCAAAACACTCACCGCCATAAGAATAATGACAAACAAACATATGGTGGATGGTTTATATTAAATATTTGCAGGATTTTAAAATTCACACAATAAAAAGTTGGTTGGACTAATGGCCAATTAATGGGAAACAGGTAAATAAAAAATATAATAAAAAAGACCTTGTAAATAGTTTTCCCAATTAGAGGTAAAATGTTGTCTCTTAAAAAAAAAAAGAAGGTAAAATGTGAGTTGGAGTACGGCTTGTAAACTACACTTATATAAATGTAAAGACATAATTAGAGTTAAAATTATTATTTTGCTGTAAAATTTGGAGCTATGTTCATGAATTTTATCATACATACCCTTCTGTCTTTTACCAATTTTTTATTTTATTTTATTTAATTAATTAATTTATTTATTTTTGATGTGGTCGTTTACCATTTTAGCTAGGAATTTGTTTCGCGTAGGAGAAACCTTAAAAAAAACAAAGAATAGAAAAGGAAAGGTAAAAGGTCAAACAAGTAATAAATGTATTAGTATTTTTTTATTATATAATTTATTTTAAAAAGAGAGACTAATGATTTTTTTTTTTTGGAGAATAAGAGAGAGTAATGATTGGAATTTGGAAATAAGACCAAGTCTTAATAATAATAATAATAATGATAATGATAATAATAATAAGTTTTTTTTTTTTTTTGAGAAAGATAATAATAAAAAGTTGTTTATAAAAAATATATGGAATAGATATATAATATAGTTTGATAAAAAGGGTGTTTAGACAAGTATTATAGTTCTTCCATTCCATACACACTAAGTAATTATAGAGAAAAATTCATTATAGTTGGCTTAAGACGCTGGCAAGAGTTATACAAGGTGGTATACATTACACATTGGCAATTCAATGAGATATACAATATAGTTTTTGAAGGCCATGAGATATATAATATAGTTGATTCTCAAAAAAATAATATATAGTATGTGTCAAATAAAAAAAAAAAAAAAACATTATTATAAGAAGTTTGACATTTGGAACATACAACGAGAGAAAGCATGGCATACAATAATTCCTTTCCATGCAATGTCATTTTCTATATAAATCTCGCAATTCTAGTTGGCGTGTGTGTTTCTTTGTGTTTATACTTTATAGCCAAATCAATTTGCTCTCTTTCTCTCTCTCACACAAAACAATGACACAAACACAAAACACACACACACAAACACACACTCTCTCTCTCTTCACTAGTCCTTTGAAAACTTCTCCTTCTTCTTCACGCCGCCTCTCTTTTCTCTTTCTGACCTCAACCAACACCGCTTTATACATGTAACTCCCTTTACATTCCCATTTGTTTGTTTTTGTTTTTTATTATTATTTTTACTTTTGTAAGCGCTTACGCATATACACACATATACACACACTGACTGACACAAACTCAGTCATGGCCTCGTCTTCTTCTCTCTAATGCCGGCTCTTCTTTCACTGGTAATGCCCTTTTTAAGATATGGGTTTCTTTTTCTCTGTATCAGTCATTGGAATACGTATTCATGCTAAATTGTGTTGTTGGGTTTTGTTCTTTTTTGGATAAAAATTTGAACTTTATGTGAGAATTTTGGGTTTTGATGATCGGGATATACTGGGTTTTTAGTGATGTGAACTGGGTTCAATTTGGATTTATTTTTTTATTTTTATTGTATGTTCACACATTCCGATTTGTTTTGTGCTGTGTATTGTGTTTGGACGTAAAAGTTTTTGAATTCGTCTGACGATGATAGTGGCTTCCCAAGTCGTTTGTGGGGTCTGCTTACGAGGTTGGATTTTGGCATTGATTTGTTTTCTAGTCTGTATATGTTCTCTGTTCTTTGAGTTGTTGCTTTTATATTTTGTTTTTTTTTTCTTTTTTCTAAATTCAATTTTGTTTTGTGGTGGGAGAATTTGATGACTGAGGTATGACTGCATTAGTTGATGAATCAATTCAATCTGTTCATAACTTGGAATTTTGAGGATCAGTTAATTTGGTGGGGCTTGGGAGGGGCTAAGATGAAGGTTTTTACGAGATGTTGGATTCTTTACTCCTTGTTAAGAAAAATTTTTCTTGTTTGGGAAATAATTATGGGGTTGTTTTCATAATGCACAATGTAGTTGCAACTAATTTGTATAGAAATTGTTTAGATGATAAGGATGTTGATGAAATTTTGGTTAATTAATTTGATTGAAATTTTTTATTTTTTGTAGGATTTTACTGAATTTAAAATTGTGAATGGTTCAAGTGATTTTTTCTTTTCTTGTTCTGTTGAAGGATTTTTTGTGTGGATCTCCATTGCCTGGTAGAGTTCGCGCTGTTTGGTAGAGAGGATTTTGAACTTTTTTTTTTTTTTTTCACAATATGGACCAAGGGAGAAATGAATTAGAATTTGATGAGCTTGAGAAGCTTCTTGGTGAGATTCCAAATGCTACTTCTGGAAAACCACATTCTGAGGGATCTGGACCAAAGGGGGTGTCTTTCGGTGGAAACTTGTCTCCTGTTTGTCTGAATTCCTGCAAAGGGCCTTCCAGTGAGAAACTTCAAAACAATAGGAATTTGGATGAGGGAAAAATCTCATTGAATAAATTTGGGCAATCACCGACTAAAAGGGTTCAACCAGAGGAAATGAAATTGCCTGATGACCAGTCCTTGTCGTCTGCATTTGCAGGATTGAGCTTCACCAATGGCATGCCAATGGAAGCTGGAAAGTCTACATCCTTACAAAATCACAACATTTTATTGAATGGTCAATATCTAAACAGCTTAATGAAACCAAATTCCAATGTGGATTCACAGGTGATGGTTGTTCCCTCTTTCCAATCACCACCAAAAACGGTACCCTGTGATTTTGATGAGTTTGGTGAGACAAAAGTTGGCCAGGAAAGTTCAAATTTGTTAAAGCAGCAAATAGGTTATTGTCAGCCAACTGAAAATTTCTCCACTACTGTTCCATTTGCTCATGCGGTGCCAGGCTTACAGTACCTCTCTAATGTGCCGGTCCATGGTGTACAGTTTCCTGTTATGCCGGATTGGCAGCAATTCTTCCTGGATGCAGAGTCTCCAGTGCATTATTTACATTCACAAAAATTAAACCAGCCACAAATCAGTTGGAGGAATGTGGAAGAGGAACAGTATTATAGGATGCATCAGCAATACCTGTACCTGCAGCAGCTTCAAAGTCAGAGGTTTGAAGCTCAGCATCCTATTCAAGCACATGGGAATGTCTCAACTAGACTGATGAGTGAGAACCCAAGGCAGCCATACTTTGAGGTGCCAATCTCTCACCAGCTTGGAAAATCTAGACAAGAGTCATTTTGGAACAACTATACAAACCATAGGGGTTCAAACCATTTGAATCCTTCCCTTTCATTCACAGATTTTAATGCAATTCAACTTTTGGACAAAGTGACAAAGCAAAAGTTTCCTGACAAAATTATGACAAGATCATATGAAATGAACACACCCAGAGCTGTGAAGCTCAGCTCCATTGGCAGAAATGAATCACCAACCCATGTCAGCCAAAATGGGAAATTTCTCTCAAATCATCATCTTTGGCGTAGCTTATCTACTCCAACTTCTGGATGTTTTCAGTTAGATGGTTTGAGCTCGTGGGATTTGTCCCCTGAAACTACAGATTTCAAGGGTACTGATCTGAAGCCACTGACTCAGAAATATAACTCTGTTGATGAAGTCACTGGAAGAATATATCTCTTGGCCAAGGACCAACATGGTTGCCGCTTCTTACAGAGAAAATTTGTGGATGGCACCACAAAAGATATTGAAAAGATTTTTCGTGAAATCATTGATTACATTGTTGAGCTCATGACGGATCCTTTTGGGAATTACCTAGTACAGAAGTTGCTTGAAGTTTGTGATGAGGATCAGAGGATGCAAATACTTCATGCAATCACTAGAAATTCTGGTGAACTTGTTAGGATATCATGTGATATGCACGGGTTGGCTCTCTTTCTCTAACATGAGTGTTATTGCACAAATAGATGGTTATTATTTTTAATTTGACATGTGTTAGTTGTCTGCTGAGTTTTTCTTCCCAACTACAGGACTAGGGCTGTTCAGAAGGTCATTGAAACCCTTAAGACTCCAGAGCAGTTCTCCATTGTTGTTTCCTCACTGAAGCCTGGCATTGTGACTTTAATGAAAAACATGAATGGCAACCATGTTGCTCAGCGCTGCTTGCAACATTTAACACCTCAATACAGAGAGGTAAGGATTACATGTCTTGTGCATCTAATTTCTTTTCAGTTAAGTATGTGCATTAACAGATATATTTGTGTGAAAAAAAAAAAGATGTTTACCCTTGCTGTATGCAAAGTTGCAAACAAGTCAACCTATTTGTTATACCTTGCCATCTAGGGGTCATATTCTCAAGGTGAAGGTGTACAAAGATTACAATGAGAAATTTTTTCTAAAGAAGTTAGATTTTATCTACATATAACAGAGTTGTATATTGCATAGCTGAATTTAAGTTCTAGGCTTGTATGACTATCAAGCATTTTATTTATTAAGTTGTAGTTCTACCAAAAACCAACTAGGTTAGCTTTACTTTATTGGACAAGTTTTTGGCCCCAAGGGGAGGGTGAAGGGGAGATTCAAATTAGTGACCTTTGCCTCATGACTTGTGGTCCCCAGCTGATAGTTATAATCCTTGAAGTAATATTTTAGGTATTACTTTCATCAAGTGGATGAGTCTATGAAGTTGTTCTTCACTTCTTGGAGTGGTTTTTGGTAACATCTTGCTGATGAAATTTTAAAACATGTAAAAATGGAAGTTTTCCTAAAACAAAATAGCACTTTTGTTTTTGGATCCAAATGCTAAGTGACCATTGATTCATGTTGCAAGTGCACCGAAGATATGGATGTTGAATTCTCCAAATATTGTCCACACCTTGTATATTGATAGTAAGATTGAAAGGTGCTAGGGTTTATCTAGTCTTAGAGATCTCTTTGAGGGAACCATATCATTTGATAGCCTTTGTGTTGGCGGTGCCTTGCAGCTGTGCAAGTTCTACAAGGACATATATGATTCAATTTCTTCATAGCTGCATTCAGATGGAGTGTATCTGGTTTTGCGATATATCTCCATATGTGGTTGGCCTCGTAATCCTTTAAGTACTTCTTGTCTTGTTTGTTTGCTCCCCTGATGTTGCTTTTATTTGTTACGTGTTGTCTCACTTTATATCATGACAGACATGTGAAATACTCAGCATATTTCAGTGGGTTCTTTGGTGTTGTATGCTTTATTGTCATTAGTAGTGGTTTTCTTCTAAAACTGTGGGTAATTTCTTTCATATATTGTGTCTTGAATAGGTGATGTTTTAGTCAAGATTGATGTTTCACCAAACTTATGCTCTGTGTTTGTGCTTTACATTTTTTCAAGTAGAGTTCAATGGATACACTAATTGTTATTATGTTAATATTTTGAAATGGAACTTTTGGAAACTCTTCTTTTGGAGTTGTTTTGTAACAATCTTCTGCACATTAACTCATTTTGTTCAGATATCACTGGGAATTTAAAATCATTCTAGAGTTAGTGGAATATGCCTGTTTCATATCTGTAGCATTGGAAGACTGTTCTATATGGACAATGCTTCATAGAAGATGCAATGTACAAGTCATATTCTGTATCATTATTTGTAATGAGTTCCTTTAAAATTTGAAATTGGTCTTCTTCCTTTATCATGTAGCATCTAGTGTGTTGCTTTATGCCTTTGAGTTATGTGAAATAGAAATTGTAATGATTGCAATTTTCAAGCTCCTCTTAACTAAAGTTATCATCTTTTGCTATGTGATGTGGTGTGGTGTCTTTGATTTGAGTGAAATGCTAAGACTCTTGAGGGACGTGAAAAATCTGTTCCAGATCTCAAGCTTTCTTCCCTCAAATCTTTATTTGAGTGGATGAATGCTTCCTCTTTATTTTCTTTTGTGAATATGTTTTAGATGCTTGACAATTGTTCATTTTGTGCTTTATATTGGTGTACTCCGTGTACACATCCTATGTACAGGGTTGCCCCTTTTTGCGTTTATTTGATGAAATACTTATAAAAAAAACTAAAGTTATCATCTTGCATCATTTGTTCAGCTCTTATGTGTATATCCATCTGATAGTGTTTCTGCTGTTCTAAAATCTTGCAGTATATTTAGTTTAGCAATCAAAGGAAGTTTGCAGCATGACATGAAATAATAATAACGTTTTCTTTTGCAGTTCCTTTTTGAAGCTGCAACCACTAATTGTGTTAATCTTGCAACGGATCGCCATGGCTGTTGTGTACTTCAAAAATGCCTCAGCCATTCTACTGGCGATCAAAGACGCTGTTTAGTCTATAAGATTACATCAAATGCTCTAATCCTTTGTCAAGATCAATTCGGGTACTCTTTTTTTCCACTTCCTTCTTCTGTAACCATGCTATCTTTTCTTATTCACGTGTGACAAGAACTTAATGGTTGTTTAAACACGTCTTGTCCTGGGAGTTATTTAAATGTAATTATTCTTGCACATTTTTTTAGAAAGTGCTTAGACTTGGTCATTCATGATTTAAAGTACAGATATGACCTTGTACTAAGAAGGATGCTAGGAAAAGGTTGTGTATCTAACCTGCAATGCATTTGATGAGGCTTTATTCAGCATAGTTGAGATCTATAACAAAAATTTCTCATGTAATTTGCACTGATAAATTAAACGATGCTGCCTTATACTTTTAAACTACTTGTACACATAATTACACACACACACACACACACACACACACACACATAACATGCAATGCATGCGTGTACACACACGTCTATAAAAAAAATTAGGAACAATAAAATTTGTCATTGACTTGATTGTCAAATACTATGATGTTCTTGCATTTTTCCTGTTCTGGGAATCACCCTCTCAGAAAAAAAAAGGGGGGGGGGGGGGTGATGTTAAGGCTGCCTACCAATTGCCTTTCCTAGACCCTGAGTTTTGTGCATTGGATACAACCTTTTTTATATAAATGCCATGTGTGTAGAACTAGTGCTTGGGGTTGGAGGGCCTAGATGCAAGTGGTTCATTGGATCCACTTCCATTTTTCTCTTCTTTTTTTGTTTTTGTTCTTGTTCTTGTGTGTGTGTTGAGAAATGTGTTTATGGAAGGCATGCTGAACACACCTGTTACATCAAATCAAATTTTAAATTTCAGTGAAAATTTTATTCCACTGTATTATTATGTGTTTTAGCGAGACTTTGACTTCCCATTGCATGTGCATATCTGTATTTACAATATCAAGCTTCAGACTCTAACTTTCAGTTCTGCAGGAATTATGTTGTGCAATTTATCTTTGAGCTTCAGCTTCCATGGGCAACAGAAGATATTCTTGACCAGTTGGAGGGTCACTTTGGGGACTTGTCCATGCAGAAATGTAGCAGTAATGTGGTTGAGAAATGTCTGAAGTATGCAGGTGAAGAACACCGCACTCGCGTTATCCAAGAGTTGATTGATAATCCTCGGTTAGATCAAATAATGCAAGACCCTTATGGCAATTATGTTATCCAAGCAGCATTAAATCAGTCAAAGGTTAGCAATTGCAGAGCTTTAAGCCATCTTTTTCTTAAGGACAATTTCGTGTATAAGCATGTCATGCTTTACAACAATATATTATGCGGTTATACTCATAAAACTTAGGAATTATTTGATTTAATCATGTTTTTCCAAGGTTTTAAAGTCTCGTCTGTTTTTGAATGGTCCCATTTTCTATCTTCATTAGTGTTCAATCATCCATTTCTCTCATGGAGAATTCCTTATATGGGCGTAAATCTAGTTGTATATTAGCATGTTCCATTTTAGTACTTTCTTTCTTGAGAACGCATGTTTCCGTTGGAGTTTCACTGTAAGCAAGGTTTGAAGCTCAGTCATCAGTTTGTGATTTGCTTGCAGGAGATATAATCAGGAATGAAAGCATTAAAAAATTGAAAACTGTGAACTAGGTTTTATTAAGTTAGAAATGTACAAAAAAGAGGTTGAGCCTTGGTGCAATGGCAAGTGCCTTTCACCAAAAACAATAGGTTGCGGGTTTGTCTCTGGGAATCAACCTCTCCAATAAATTGGGGGTAAGGCTGCCTACCATGACCTCTCTAAGACCCTGCAAAAGTGGGAACTTTGTGCATTGGGTACAACATTTTAATGGTACAAAAAAACCTTGGTATATACCCACATTGTTGTGATTGCTTTGGTTTGAGAAGCATTCTTTTTCTATTTTTAATTTCTTTTCTTAAAAGAGGTTTATTGTTTGATTCAAAGACAGGAAACACAGGAAAGAGGGTCATTAGAGTTTCCACTGTTATATGTCCATACATTATGATCATCTAAATATTGCTACTTTTAACAATTAGAGTAACAACTCCAAGATTATGAGACTTTAATAGTTGTGATTTGACTAGTTTTTTCTTTCTTTTTTAAGCTAATTGTTGTTGTACTTGTTGAGCAGGGAGCTCTTCATATTGCATTAGTGGCTGCTATAAGACCCCATGTTCCTGCGCTTCGGACAAGCCCATATGGGAAGAAAGTTCTCTCTTGCAGTAGTCTGAAAAAATAATTTTTGGTATGATCTCAAATTTATTTGCCTCTATATATAAAATTTGACCTTGCTTGGTACTTTTTTTTTGGGTGCATTTTTTATAAATAAATAAAAAAAAAATTCTATTTTTATGGGGAAGTCTAATATGCTTTTATTTATTTATTTATTTATTCATTTAGGTTTAATTGTTCAAGAAAATCCTGTATATTCTGTAATAAGCAAGTGAAGAAAAGCTTTGAGCTGGGCTTTATGACTTGTAAATTTCAGAACCAGAAGCTTAGTCCTGAAAGAGATAGGTCATTGATGCCTTCAACAGCTCATCTGAACAGATGAAAGGTGAATTTTTGGTTGTTTTATTGCCCTTTTGGACAAGGTGGGATCATATTTGTATGTAGGCGTTTTTTTTCTTTTGCATTGGGTAGAAATAAAAAAAAAGGGGTGACGATCTAGAGTTCTTTGAGTTTATGGGAATTGTTCTATGGATGGATTTTTTGACAAGAGCTCAAGGCTTGGCGGGTGGTTGCAGAATGGAAGAGCCTTTTTTTCCAATTTCTGGGTTTTCTGCTAGGCATTTATCATCTGGTGTAAATCCTTTGCCTGTAGATTGCCACGATTAGCCCTTGTTCATGTTATCGTATATTGTATTAATACTTGTTCTGATCTTTCTGATCTTTATATTCTTTTAGTGATGCCTTGATATTATAAGTATAATGCCGCCTATGGCGTATAAATAGTCTACAATTCTCATATTCTACACCCTTGAATTCACATTTTATTTTGCAGAGCTCTTTGACAATTTAACTTCAAATGCACTTAACAAGAAAATCTCTTGGAACCATAGTTGACTTGGATAAAAAAATCAGCCTATTGCCGCATTTAACATTAAAAAATTGATTGGTGTCAAGAATCTCCAAGCTGCAAGCATGTTTGTGTTCTAGCAGAAATGAAACATTATCCAGTTAAAGTTCCATTCAACTAATCATCGTCTCTACCCTAGACCACTGCCACCTAGTTCCAACTTAGGTAGAGGATCAATCCGTAGTGAAAGGAATTTAGGTATGAATAGGGATCCAAAGAATCATAGATATCACAGTTGCATTAGAGATAGAAGCAACAATCCTTAAAAAATCACATTGAACAATTTGAACTAATGATATGGAAAAATGCACGTAAGGAAATTGATTGATGACAATGATAACTTTGTTGTTGCTACCATCCTTGTGGTTATAGTCTTTGTACTTTAGTGATAGACTTAATGTTAGAAGATCGTATAATGCCATCTACGGAGTTTGCGTACTCATTGATGATTGATGATTCTGCAATGCTCATTTGCTACACCCTTAATAAAAATTCATTTCTGCTAAAAAGTAAAAATAGTGTCTTTTAGCTGGTTTTATTAGACTCAGAATCTTTTTTAAAAAGAAGAATGAATTGACTTTAGATTGGAGCCTAATGCCAAGATGATAATTTCAAAGGCAGAGTGTTTTGACGATTTGTGTGTTTCTAAGTACAAATGAAAGCTCATTTTCGCAGTTATCAAGTTCAAAGCTTTTTTCACGAATGTAGGATTGGATTTAGTTGGATTGAGTAGATTTGAATTGGATTAGATAACAGTTATCCAATCTTGTGCTTTTCATGTTTATATAAACTGTGGATAAAACTTTGATTCTAAGAAATCATTTTCAACTGTTTGTTTTGTTGTAAAAAAATAGAATAAAATAAAAATCAATACATATATAAAGCAAAGAGATGTGGGAGAGTATAATATTCTGCCAAGGGGTACATTACTTGAGTCTTTCTCATTTAGGCTTTCATCTCATCAAATTTGCATTTATGTCAAATTTTTAGTTCATTGAATGTGTCAATGGAGTAAATGCACATATTAATTATTTATAGATGTGCACCAATATTATAATATAAAAGTATTTTATATATATATATTTTTAAATTTTATGTAGGAAAGTAAAAATTTCATGTGGGAGAACATGCAGTTCTGCCACGTGGCTCTTTTTTAGAGTAATTTTTCATTTAACTTTCCACCTCACAGTTTTTACATATTTTGAATTATAATAAAATTCTATTAGTAGGATATTATTATTATGTACGGACTGAAATAGCGGCCTGGCCCAAGTTAGATGGTTTGGTATTGTATCGTGGCCCAATACAATTAATTTGTAAAGGTAAGTTATCAAGATCAACCTTTCAAGCCTAACTAATTATGTCAGATGATTAAGAGAAAACTGTGCAATTAAGGAAAAGCTTCATGAGAAAAGATAGTGAAAAAAGACAAAGATATTAGTATAAATTCTTCCTCGGGATGGTCCGAGGAGCCTTAACTCATATGATAACACCCTCTTGGTTACAAAGTTCTTGATTATACTTTATATTTTTCCCTCTAATTCTTTCGTTTTCCCCCTTTTTGGAGGAGTCCTTTTTCCTTATATAGTTACCTGAAGTGCATCTCAGCCCTCTACTTGGATAGCCACTAATTTTCACCTAGATGCTTGTCCCATCCGGGTTTTGCTGGAGGTGGTAGAATGTGTCGTAAGTTGTGATGGACTTTACCTGGAAACTTCCCCCCTTTCTTTAATTGTACGTCTACTTCTTTCCTCTGTCTTCAGTCTTCTGGCCTTGGTGGTTTGTTTATAGTCTCCTGAGGAGTGTTCACTCCCCAGGCTCCTTGGGCGGGCCGCTTCCTCGATTTTACCATCTGGGTTACTGTTATTGTGCTCGACCGGAGCTAATGAGAAATTGGGCCCACCTTCTCCTCTGGTCGGATCTATTTGGTAATATTCCTTTTTCAAGCCTTCCCCTCCCACAATTATTTTTAATGAGTGTTTAACCTACCACTATCATAAATTTTCTACGATATTTCTATAAGCCAACTAAACATTAACATTATATTATAAAAAATTTATGCTAATTCCAATGCATTGAAGAAACTAAAACTATGATTAAACAAACATCAACTAATTACACCACATAATAACAATTTCTAATTTTATGACATTTACTCTATAATATAAATTCTTCATACCCTTAATTTTGTAGTACATTATTGATTTAACAAAAACCTCTTCATGTTATCGTAACATTACCTCATTTTTTTACTTTAAAATATTTGGAACATTTTATTAACCTTCTTATATGGCTGTTTACAGCATTATCCGTGCATCGTGCAATCCCATTGCTAGTATTTCAAATTAGAAAGAATGGCATACTTATGTCACTTTAATTATAAAATGTTATAGAAAATCAAATTATCAAGTATTTAATATGTTAGAGTATATATGCATATATTAAATTTTGAATTGCGTTTTTAAGCAAAATATATAATCAAATTAATGAAGGAGATAATGTTCATATATTCTTTCATTCACTTACTTAGCATATAAACCAAAATAATAAAAATATATATTATCTCATATTATTATAATTCATTATAATTATAATTTTTTTTTTTTGAAATCTAATATACAAAAATACATATCATATATCACAACAAGATCTAGTCATTCCTTTCTCAAAAAAAAAAAAAAAAAAAAATCTAGTCATTCACAATTTGACTTAAAAAAGACTTAATAGATGAAAAAAAAATTCAAGGTTACTATATAATATATAGAATTTTTATGTTTATAGTAAAAATTAAAACAAACAATATTAATTTTGATAATTTAATTCTTATTATATATATAGTGATTACTTAACAAATTTAACGATTATACCGTCGATAAAAGTATTGAGGTTGAGTCAAGTGAAAATATTCTTGTACAATAGTAATGTTTAATATGTTATTTATACATTCAATTATAGAAAATAAGTATATTTTCAGAAATTTTTTTATTTAGTTTGATAATCATAAGGATTTTTTTTAAAAGGAAAATGCCCTAACTACCATCAATTTAAAAATATTGATGATTTTTTCTATCTTTAAAAAAATTTTGTGAACACCCTAAATTTTTTTAGGCTCAACCTAATTAAATTTAGAAAAACGTTTAGTAATAAACTTGGTTATAGACTAAGACTACAATTTCACTTAATATTTTTTTATTGGATGTGAATTTTGACAAATCTACCATTGAACTATATTTTCTTTTTATATTCTCCTCCATACTTGCAAAATTTTAAGAAGATCAAAGATCAATAGCTATGTCATCAATCAAATGTTTAAATTTCGAGTTTTTATAGTTTAAAATTATACATAAAAAAAGCTAATATATGCATTGTAGGGCCTCAAAATGTCTTAGACCCTGGACAATAAAAATTTATAAAGCGTGGATGTAAGAACTAGCTCCGGTAAGTAGAAATAGACGTCGTTCTGGCGCAGCAGAAAGAATTTCAAGGTAAATAAAGGATAATACTCTCTTTTCCTTTTTTTCGGCTAGGTTTCAAGGGTATATCTCTCTCTATTCTTTACTCTCCTCCTTTTCTCTTTTTCCTAGTCTCCCCCCAAACGTCCCCCTACTGTATTCCGATTTCACTTTATATACTACCTCCCCCGTCCCGCTTTCACCGTACACGTGTAAGCTCCATTCTGAGAATTTCTTTATGTCCCATCTCCCACTTCCCGGATTGTCCGCTTAGTGGTTATAAGGCTGCTTGGTTACTGTTCAGGTATCATCTCCACATTAATGCGGTCAGAGAGTTAGGTGGGAAGCATTTAATGTGGAGGCAGCAGCTTTTAGGAGATATTTGTTACCTTTTCCGGTTCCTTCTTTGATCAATATTCATAAGTTTAGTTTGCATGTAACTCAGCGAAGCTCCTTGATAACTAAAATAGTTACATCCACTTCGCAAGCTGGTTTGAGGAATAGATTTCATCCTCGGACGGATGAGTGTCCTCGGACAGGGCCGTTGGGCCTCAAGCCCATCTTCTATGGATTCCGTTAATTTTTCGAGCAATTGGCCCCACATGCATATAAGCTAATACACCCCCTAGGGCTGTAAATGAACCTAGCCGTTCATAAACAGTTTGGGCTTGGTTCGATAAAAAGTTCATTCATGTTTGTTAGTTTATTAACAAGCCAAGCTTAAACTTTAGTTTTAGGCTTGTTTAATAAACAAGTCGAGCCCGAGTAAAAAATATTGTTTATGAACAAGCTCATGAACACCAAGGCTTGATACAAAAGTAACAAAACAAGTTGAGCCTAGACTTATTTATGAGTTTAGTAATAAAATTGATATGAGCTTGACAAGTAAACTCATATCCTTCTAAAACTTTAATTAATTATAAGTTAAGACCACTCATCTAAATCAAATAAACTAAATAATAAACTTGATATAGGCTTGATAATATACTTGTGTTGGATCTCAAGCTCAAAAACATGATATTGAACTTGAGTTTGGGCTTGATATAGAGCTCAAGCTTGGCTTGACTATTGAACTAAGCCAAGCCAAGCCGAGCTCAAGCTTTTATATTTTATAGCAAGCTCAAGCTTGAACATTATTTATAGGCTTATATCAAGCTCAAGCCAAGTTTGAACATTCTACGTTTGTTGTTGAACTGAGCTTAAACATTCACTACTCGACAAAGCTCAACTCGTTTACAGCCCTATCCCCCCAATTAAAAAAAAAAAAACTGGTATTCAAAAAAATAAAGATTTGCCCTTAAATATATATATATATATATATATATATATATTTGTCTCTCATCCTCTAAAATATTTAGATATTGACCTACAAGAAAATAAATAAATAAATAAAATTCATGCCCCTTTAATTACAAAAACAAAATAAAAAAATAAATATGGACTAAACAAAAATCGCACACAAAATAAAAAACACTTATTTTGTATGTTTTACTTTGTTGATGTGTTTTATAATATGAAATGTTTAAGAAATACTTATTTTATATGTAGTATTTTGTTAAATATGAAATAGATGTTAGTTTTTATTTTCATAATTTTTTTTTGGTTTTAAGCTTTGACCCCCCTAGTACGAATCCTGGTTCCGTCCCTGCTAAGGTCTATTTGGCATCCTCTTATTTTGCTGAAACTAAAAACTTTTTGTTGAAAGTATTGTAGATAAAGGTAAAAGTTAGTTGAAATAGTACAATAAGACCTATGAATAATACCAAAAAGTGCAGTGAGGCCTATGAATAGTAGCAAAAATAAGCTGAATAGTAAAATAAGTTGACTTTTTCAGCTTTAGTAAAATAAGCGGATCTCAAACAGATCCCTAGTATTACCCTTAACAAATAGTACTATTGCCCTTAAAATAAAGTATTACGTACCCTTAAAAAAATAATGTACATGTAAAATACGGTTAGGCATATTTTTTATTATCTCAGTAACATATATAAAAATGGAAATATCTGTTATTTGGGCTTTCTTTTTTTTGTTACTTATCATTTCAAGATTGATTCTTAGTAGAATTCTTTGAATCTTACGTATATATAATTGTGAGATAAAAAGACAGTTTCAAAGTCAAGTTTGTACGTAGCAAATAGCAATGTCTTGTTCTCCAGAGAATAATATGGAATCTAAGCAAGACAAGCCCGGTATTATGGCTTCTGGTGTCACTAACCAAGTGATTCCCAACGTGATAACACAATCACTACAAGCCCTGAATACACCGAGGAGCAACACAAGCTCACGTTCATCACCGAGTGTGGCTGATCATTCTGATAATGAGGAGGAAGAACCAGACCAAGAAGAGCAAAAGGAAGAGGAGAACCAATCTTCAAAAGAGGTGGATTCAGTGGCTTTACACAGAATCCTCAATGACTTGATGAAGCAGTTTGGTGAGGAACAAGAGAAGAGCTACCTCAGCTTTGAACATAAGGACCCACCAATTGGGTATAGGTTCGAACCCACTGACTATGACCTCATCATGCGTTATTTGATCAGGAAGGTCTTGAAGAAACGCCTGCCATGGAATCAGATTGTGGATGTTGATCTGTACAAACACAACCCCGAGTCGCTTGCAGGTTCTTCTTGAAACATATTTCTTTTTAGTTTTCTTTAATTCTTTTGAGTTGCTTAAGACTTGTTCTTTCCAAATCATGAGTCTATTTGATTCTATATATTGCATGGTGTTAAATTTCTTAGAATCATTGGCATGCCATATTATGTAGTCTTAAACATACATGTATGATTAACTGGGTTTCTTTTTATTTTTCTTTGATTGTTTTGAGTTGAATGGATCAGTCAGTTCGATAATCTTGCATGAGGTTAAAGTTTCAGAGTTTCTTTTGCTAAATTGTTTATTAATCTGAATGAAAGAATCATGGATTTTCCATATTCTGTAGTCACTAGTTTATATAAGAGTATATGTGCATGTTTTACTCAGAACTGATATGCTACATAATCTTTCTTAGGCTTTTGAGTGTAACATCTCTGCTTTTCTTCTTCTTCTCTTTTTAGAACTTCAATTAATTTAAATATGATCCTTTTCCCACATTATAACCTCATCTTATAAGTAAATTAATCATGTTCTTTAATTCTTTTGCAACTTCCTTTCAAAATTACTCTACAGTTTATATACTTCAAACAATTGTGATGAATCACTCAAGTGGAAACTAATGTGCACGGTGCATCACAATAATCGATTTTTGTTTTAATATTGGTGAAGTGATAGTACAGTATGCTTGGTGTAGAACAACACGTATAAAAAAGTTTTTACTTTTTGAGTTTTTTGAGTGCTATTTTTTCATACAAGTGTGTACATGTAACATTTTGGATGATTAACAGAAGCCAACAAGAAATACGATGGAAAAGAGGAATGGTACTTTTTTACTCCACGGAAACGAGAGTATAAAAAAAGAACATGTCCATATAGGGAGGCAGGTGATGGATATTGGAAGCCCTCTAGAGCTGACATAGAAATCGAATCCAAGGGAACTATAGTTGGGTATAAGAAGGTGTTTGTTTTCCATAGAGGAAAAGCTCCAAATGGTGTCAAGACCAATTGGATCATGCATGAATATAGACTTAATCATCCTCCTGTAACTAGAAGGGATGAAAATGATACGGGGGTAAGTAGATTTTATCCTTTTGTTTTAGCTTTTTTATTATTAAGATGTAATTTGAATTTTCTTTGAGCTTGTGTATTTTGTTTTTCAATATCATTGTTGTCATCTATTGTTGATCTAACTATCATTGAATTTTGTGTCATCCAGTTGGATGAGTGGGTTCTATGCAGGATTTATAACAACATCAAAACTAATACTCAAGATAAGTCTTGTTCTATGGTCAAAGGAAAAGGAAAAAAAAGAAGACTTGTTCCACATCTTTGCATCATGGTGATAGAAATGCTAGAAATCAGCCAATGCCAAAAGTTGATCCAACAACTGTAATAGTCAAGGATTATATGAATCAGTCCCACCAAAATGTACCTGCATTTTCTCATATGGCTAGCAGGTTCCCGGATCAGTTTCATCCAGTGGCTAACGATTACGGAACTCCTCAGATAATTGAACCAATTCCTGGTATGCATTATTTTCAAAATGAATCAAGTGGATCTGCTAATAACATGTTCCACTTCCCTAACGAGTCGCAAGCAGCGGTTGGCAATTATGGAACTCCTCCTGCAATGGTTAAACCAATTCCTGGTATGCCTTCTTTTCGAAATGAATCAAGTGGATCTGCTAATAATATGGTCGGCTTCCGTAATAAGTTGCAAGCAGTGGTTGGCAAGTATAAAACTCCTCCTGCAATGGTTAAACCAATTCCTGGTATGCCTTCTTTTTGAAATGAATCAAGTGGATCTGCTAATAATATGGTCCACTTCCCTAATGAGTTGCAAGCACTGGTTGGCAATTATGGAACTCCTCCTCAGATGATTGGACCAATTCTTGGTATGCCTCCTTTTCCAAATGAATCAAGTGGATATATGCATTCGAAATTTTCTGCAAATGAATTGGGTCAATACCAAAAAGATTTTGACACTACAAATGCTGAATTGCAATTAAATTTATGCAGCAACAATTATCCTGCACCAATGATGCAAATGGATGATATTGTCCCAAATAAGCGTCAGAAACTTTCAGATGACGATAAGCCATGTGAATGATTAGTAGCAACTTAGTGGCTTTTGAATGTTTAACATGAAACTAGATAACCGAACTTTTACAGTTTTAATGATTACCCATTGACATAGTCATCACCTTGTGAAGCAAAGCTTCTAACTTTTCACAATTCTAATTACATTGGCTGAAGATACAATGGAGTGTAGAATGCTATGGTTTGCTGTAATTGATGACCAGAAGACTCTCATCAAATGCTCTACGTGTGCAGTAGGTTCTCTGTAGTGATGTAATGGTCTTTGTCATTGGCATTTGTTTGTCCTTTTTGTTTCAATTAGTAGGGGTGGCTGTACAGTACAGGAGTTGTTTTGCTGTGTCAGGGCTAATTAGCTTTGTTGTTCCTGTGTTTGTTCTATATTGGCCTGTTGTGTAATTCCTGTTTCTCATCAATGAAAGTATACAGATTCATCCATAAAACAATGGTGATTGGTCTCTCTAGTACAACCCAACAAGTGCTGCAGAATTTTTGAACTTAATGGACAGTATATGTTCTTTGCTAAAGTTTTGTACTGATTGTAAATCTTGAACAATAAATTTTTAGAAATTGAAAATTTAAAATGGTAATAAGATCTATATTTGATAACTCATTTAAGGGTTCATATCCTTAAGTATATAACTGATTCAGCATGTTAAGCAAGCAGTGCTCTGTTTCGCTCTGTTTCATGAGTTGAATTGTGTAGGATTCTAATTCTTTGAGTTGTGGTCAGGACATGTATAGTTTAATTGTTCACTACGGGTTCCTTCTATCCTGTTTTGTAGTTTGGCCTGTCTGTTTTGATGTAGGGCTTGTACTGATTGTTTCTTTTTAATAAATCTCTTACTGATAAACATAAAGATAGACATAAATTTCCATTTCTGGAAATAATGTATCCTTTATTTATTTATTTGAAATCTCTTCAATTTTTTTTTTTTTTTGCTAGGAATATTTGAAATCTCTTTACTTTTTTATTTTATGCTTCTAGGCAAAATAAAATAATGTTTGTCCATCCCCCACCACCACCACCATATCTAAAATGTTAAATCACAGAATCATTACCGTTATATATGTAAAAACAAAATAGGTAAAAACTTACATGATAAATTATATCAGTCTTGCATCATAGAGGGGAAGATGACTTAGTGTTCAGTGTTCACTTGAGCTTAGAAACATCTTAATGCTTTTTTTTTTTTTTTTTTTTTTCTTTCTTGATGAATATTTACATTTTATAAAAAGTGTAACAATCCCATCTTACCGCCACCTTATATGCGCCCCCTTCCCCCCCACCCTCTCCCCCCCCCCCCCCCCCCCTCTTTTTTTTTTTTGAGTTGATACAACAACTCAAAAGAAGAATATTTCAGTTTGGCATCAGCTTTTAACTTTTAACTTTTATGTACAGCTTTTTAAAACTTCATACTTTTTCCACTTTTTTTTTCACTTTTCCCCACTAGTTCCAATTGTCATAATTGTTATTTTCTTAAGACACACAATGATCATATATTTTGTTTATATATATATATATATTAGAAGAAGAACCATTACTCATTAATTATTATCTTTTTTGGATTTTATTTGTACATGTTTATTGAATTTGAATTATTTAATATTTTACCTCTATAAGCTTAATTTGTTTTATTTCTAATTAGATAATAGGTATTTTTGGTAGTACAGAAAAGTGGACCTGTTTTAATTATATATATTGTTTTTATTATTATTAATTATCACAAATATATTAGTAATATTTAAATTTATGAGGGATCAACCCTTGAATCTTTGCTCTTGGGTTTAGAAAGTGAGCAACTGAACACCATATTAAAATCTTTAGACAATTGCAGTCATTGCCATCCACTTTCAAGTCATGTTTCGCCATATAAACACAATAACAAAGAAAAAGAGAAAACAATTCTTTGAGAGCTAGCTGCCCCTTGCTTCTCAAAATCTGCCAACAAGAAAATTATTTGGAACCATGATTGGACACAAGAATGTCTAAGCATGTCTGTCTGTTCTCTACCAGTTAGTTAGGTTGGGACAATCAATCCATAGTGACCGGAATTTAGGAATGAACTGGGATCCAAAGAATCATCTTAACATATTCTGATTGGAGAGAAAATTTGGATAAGCAACAGTCCTTAAAAAATCATATTGAACTAACAATATGCAAAAAATTCACATAGAAGAAACTGATTGTTGGAAACATGGCTAAGTCAACGCTTCCATTGGCTTTGTTGTAAGCTCACATGCAATTGAGAACTTGACTCCTATTTGCAACCAAATCAAATCAAGGCTCTATTTCTTGTCGAATATGCCAAATAAAGATTTAATGGCATTGATGGCATTTTCGTTGATAAATGACTCATCAAATCTTTTCATTAAAGGCTCAAAACCCTCCGATGCTCTGATATTGGCAAGGTCAGGATCTGTTCGGATTCTCTGTTAAGAGTAGCAACAATTTCAGACAGCTTGCAGATGATACTGTTTAAGAAAAGCACAACGCTTTTATCATTGGTTCATTACCTTGAAGTCTTCAAATCCTACTTGCAAGGCATCTTCAAGCGCAGAGAGGCCAGCTTGTATCTGTTCAAAAAAGTATAGCTCATACAAATAGATACATAAAATGACAGGTTTTTGGTAAATAAGGATGGTTTATAGTAAATAAGATTGTATCCTTCATCAAATGCCATAATCCATATAAGTAGCAAAACCTCACATAAGTCACTCAGATGAAATGTTGTTCCTGGTTGGGCAATTGAGCTAGGATAGAAATTAGAGACAACATACTAAGAAAGCTACTAATTGGAGCAATGTAGAGTAGCTTGAGGGATTTTGGTTTGCCATGTTTTATATCAGCTCAGGTCATGAGACTTTGTGCTGTTATAGTCACATTGATCTCTACCTATAGAACATAAAACCCAGCAAATTGGTGCACTAGCCTGCTAGGTCCAAGTTTGCCAGGTCTAATGATGTGAACACCACCAAGAACAAATATAGCAAAAGAAAATGCATTTCTAATCGGTGGTAACAATGTTGTTATGTTCATGCTAACAAGAGCAGTTACCTGATTAAGCTTAGAATAACAACACGCAACATTGTAACTTGCAACTGAAGCCTCATCTGGATCTGGTTTTGATCCCAACACAGACTCAAACCTTTCTAATGCTTCCTCATATTTGGCATTCCTTCATGATTAACCGAAAAGAAAAATAAAAAAATGAAAAATAGGAAAAAGAAATAAAGAGAGTGAATGAATGAAAGAAGAGAGCAAGATATGGATTCTAAATTTACCCGCAGATGCAAAAATCAGTATATTCTATATGTGAAAGATCAGATAGCCCCTAAAAGGCATCTCAGGTCCCTATAAGGCTATTACTGAAAATTTTGTTGAGGGGAAAAGACATAATCCTAAGTTCTCATATGCCATATAGGGCCCAAAAGTTAGGAAGTGAAATCCTTAGCATGAAAATTTTTAGTAAGTAGCGACTGTAACTTCTAGATTTTGGGATAAAAAGATGCCACCAATCCCGTTAATAGAATACAAAATTTCAGAGTCACCAGCTTAGAGAACCACCGAAAAACAAAACAAGCTTAGGAAAATATCACACTGGCAAGTCTTACTTGTAAAGTTGTAGTCCTTCACGAAGATCCTTTTCCCTGCTCTCTTTTTGTTCTCTTTTCCTCAGGGCATTTTGCAACTGAAACCAATTGTAATAACTCAGACACCATGTTATATTATGTTTTAGTGAAGAGGGAACATGATTGTTGTTGATAGAGGAAGCATAGGTGATTAAGGTTTATAGGCATGCAGTATTAGCTAGATATTAATTGTCATTTTTAAAATGACATACATACCTGAATTTCCCTCACTTTGTTACTTATTACTCCAGAATTCCTCTCAGCTCTGATAATTTCCCTTTCACTTAATTCACCTCTCTGCTCTAGCTTCCCTGATAAACATTTAAATTTACAGCCTTTAATCATGATGCAAAATTATGAGGTCATTGAAATTATGAATTGGAGAGATATATTAGCCTGAAAATATTGGCAAATTGTCTTATTAATTTAACATGATTGACATTAGCGTGAGCTCAGTTGTTTTATCCTGTGATAATGGGCTATGAACTAACCATATCTCTTCTGCATTCTCATGAGCAATGGCCCGATTCTTTGGCGAATGGTGTACATTGTCCTTCCATATTCAGCTGCAGGCCATATGTCTGTCCCAAACATTGCACTGGATACAGTTACAACTCCTTAGTCACATTTCAATCACGTCTTTGTCAACAATAAAACAGAAGCCTCAGAATTTTCTTAGATTGAGGAAAATTAAGTAGACATAGATAAACCTATAAAACGATATCTGGCCAATCAAGAACTTGGATTTGCCTAAATCTCCTGAAAATCGGTGACAGGCTTGAGTACAACATTCCAATTAAAAGCATTATCAATAAAAATAAGGCATAAACCATCGTTCACACTCATACTCAGATGAGTCGGATTTGGTAACATAATCATTTACCATTTAGCTCAATCAAGGGACACCTTTATTTAAACATTAGCTTATTGTCTTGCTGCCTTTGTCCAAGATGGTTAGCAGGACTCATTTTGCCAGTCCCTGTAGCACCTTCAACTTGTAATTGGTGCTGTCACAACTTAGTCTTGTTTGCACATTATTAACCCGTCCAAGACAACTTCCTTTCAATATTACCCAACATTTTGTTCCACAAAGGCTAAGTCAAGGTGGCCTGCCATTTCTGGCCTCTCATTTCATATTAGAGAATTTTAAGGTACACCTTGTGCCTATTCTGAACACTAACAACGGATAAATTCTCCACAAATAAACAAAGAAAATGGAAAATTTAATATGAAAACCTCCCTGTATTGACCAAGTCACCTAATAAACAATTAAATTTAGCAAATCAATTAAGTATGTCTATTCAATTGAATTGCCAATTTATGCAATATCCATGCACTTTTATTATCCTTGACAACAAAAACAAACTCATCAAAGAAATGAGAAAGTAAATATATATAAAATAAAATAAAAAGAGCAAAGAAAACCTGGTGGCAAGTACTTTATCCCCCACAGTGAACTTCCCAGTCTTGTCAGCCGATCCACCCTGCCCAATCGCATCTATGTAAGTCCCACCATCTCGGCCCTTGACGAATTTCAGCCCATATGGCTGCACCAATTCCACCTCATACTCTTCATACTGTTCCTGATCTTCTTCCCCTCCTTCACTTCCACTCTCCTGTTCTGATATCTGGGACTCAGTTTCAGATGCTTTTACTATCAAAACCGATGGTTTCAGCCAAAGGGTATGTGAGAAACAGTTTGAGGCGCTCAGAAATGAGTGTTTCTTGAATGAAAAATGGTTGGTTTGACAAAACAGAAGTTGGGTTTGCTTGGTTTGGATAGTTCTTGACAATGGTGGTGAAGAGTAGAGAGAAAGGTGACTACTTGGAGCTAAAGACATGGTTGGTATGTTTAACTTGTTTAGTTTAAGTTGCTTTGTTTTTGAGCTTTAGAGATTAGAGTTGGAGAAGTATATCACTGAGAAGTGAAATCCAGAAACAAAACGTGGCCATTGGAAGAAAGGCTTTTGGTGTCGAAGAAGAAGAGGTTTAGATTACAGGTAACTGGACTAGTGGCTCTAATAGGCCGTTGCCGTTGGGTGTTCAATTCTTTTGTGTCTTGCCACGTGTCACTTATTGTTGGCTTACCCTGTTGTGGGACTAGGACTCTGGCTTTTTCAACTGGACTAGAAAGCATATGCCATTCTTGGCTTAAGGTGTTCCATTACCATTTACACTTTTTTTTTTTTTTTTGGTACTAGTTAGGGCAGTACGACGTGCCCGCTGTGAAACGTAATTAAGGTTGATTCTAGATTTTATTTATATCACAAAATAAAGATTGATTTTTAAAGTATGAAAAGATTTACATTAATCAAATTAGACATTAATTTTAAGAATTTTGATAGTTATATCATAAAAAGTTAATCTTATTAGTATTAGAATTTTGATCATACACAAAGTTAGGATAGCTATTTAACATATAAATATCTATTTTATTTTAATAGGTTTTTTAATACCTATTAGCTAAAGACAATATATATCCACTCACTTTAAACTTCTAAGAATGATAACGAATATTATCATCTTCTAACAATAAACAATTAAGTTTTACTAAGAAAAGAAAAGAAAAATATAACAAAAGGCATATGTCATCAAATTTTCCATTAGATATATTATAAGTTTCAAAAATTTAAACCTATAAAATGGATGTTCTTTAGATAACTAGTAAAATATCTTATATCATCATTTCAACTTTTCAAACATTACTACCATCTAAAACTCAAATTATGTGAATAAAATTTTTGGGATGTTAAATTTTAGTGGGAGTGTTTTAGATATAACACATTAAATATTTTAAAAATCATAAGCTTTCATTGGGGTTTAATTGAGATAAAAATATATGACATATTTGTTCTTTTTCAAATATTAAGGGAAAAATTGCTTAAATTTAAAGTTTAGGGAGAAATTGTAAACTACCCCAAACATAAAGGATGGAAAGTGTTTTTATCCTAAGTTTTTACTGTGTATAAAACTGTGTTTTTACTTAAAATGGAACGTAAAGAAAAAAAAAATTTTAAAAGTCAACCCAAGAAAACTGTATGTGAAATAGTGAATTTTGGCTCAACAAAGTTGACTAAATAAAAAAAAAAAAAAATTAGAAACACAACAAAATGACACAACAACTTCATAATATCCTTATAATTTTGTTATATTTTATTTTGACTTATAAAGAATTGACAGCTTAGCAGTTTTAAAAATATTGTGACGACAACAAGATATCTTAACATTTTCACAAAAGAAATGCTATGTCTACGACATTTTCACAACTAATCATAAGTCGCATGTTGTTATTGATGGGCAAAAAAGTAATTTCATTGGTAAGTTTAAATTAGAGTTAATAACAATTTATCATCTGTAATTTGTTATGAAAGTGCTGTGAAAAATAGTAGAATAATGCGAATTTGAACAATCCATAGTAGGGCTATTGTAACTTTATGCAAAAAAAAAAAAAAAAAAACAAAAAACAAAAAACAAAAAAACAAAACAAAACAATGCACAATTGAAAAACCAAAGTACAATAGTTTTACTACTGTAACTACACTCATTCCATCTTTTTATATATAAATAACAACTTACCATGTAAGATTTATTATAAAAATTTTGTAAAAATTTTGTGGATGTAGTACTTTTTTTTCACAATATTTTTATTTTTAGTTGTGGTTGGTTCCAGTATGATATTTTATTATTTTATTTTGACATATAAGAAATTTACACCTCAATAATTGTGAAAATATTGTGGTAATTTATTGTGTTAATATTTTTTTTTATATTTGTTAATATTTTATTATCATATTTGTTAATATTTTATAATTGTGAATATTATGTTAATATTTTATTATTATCATATAAGCAAGTTCAAAAAAAAAAAAAAAAAAAAAAAAAACCTAGAAGGAGGAGGCAAGTATAACTGTATAAGTAGCGCAAGTACTCATTGGCTCTTTTTATATATAGATATATAATTTTTTTTTTTTTTAATTTTGATATAGTTATGCAATGCTACTAATCCGAGTTCAATCCATTTTCTCTCTAAACCCCAATCACTTTGTATATGAGGAAGTGCTAATTAAGTTGCAACATTTTTTATCATTATTATTTATACTTAAGTATATATAGTGAACATCTATATCCATATAATATGTAAAAGCTTAATTATAGTATTTATTTTTGTTATGCTCATGTTGAGCCACATTAATGTAGCATTTTGGTCTATTTAGTTTATTTCAATCTACTTTAGTCCACTGATTCCGCTCAATCCATTTTGGTCCATTTGATCCACTCGCTGTATAAATAAAAATTGAACACCTTGTACGTACAAGAATGACATATGATCTAAAGTGGAGTCATAAAGCCAGAAATCATGGATAGATTGATAATTTATATATTCAATATTTTGAAAATCTTAGTATTAAATTATCTGTTCACTATATTTACACACACACACGAGTTTATGTTCAGTCATGATTTTTTTTTTTTTTAATTCTACATTATTGATTGGGCTCACGACCCTAATTTGAGCATTTAAGCTCGCGGTCATATTCCCTCTCTTTCTCTCTCTCTTCATGGAATGATTTCCCCAATTATGGCCCAGATTTACACAGTATGGGTTTTGAATGAGAAATGTCCAATTTCAAGCTATTTGGGCCACAATTGAGGTAATTGAGCACTTAATTTCTCAAGGTCCGCCCAAGTATCTACAAAAAATATTGGGTACTAGGCTTGATAAGTAACTGAATGACCCTCAAACTCCAACACATTCTCATTCAAAATAAATGACCCTCAAACTCCAACACGGTCTAAGTAATTTCAATTGCTTGTGATTGCTTTGACCTTGACAAACTAACCTTTCCATCCCCAAGTGTGAAAGTATTTGCTCCTAACCCAGAATTTTTATTTGATTCTCAAAAAATAAAAAAAAACCTAGAATTTTTATTGATGAGGGAAAAACTTGCGTAAGCATAACGGCCTCTATTCCTGACGGACCCGAACTCTGACGGGACCATATCTTGTGGGCTGGGTATGGTTGGTCCAATTGAGTTGGAAAAGCCCATAAATGGAATATCGGCACCATTAAGATTTTATGGGCTATACCCATTATTGAGTTCTCTTCATAAGGAAAAGCCTTGTCCACCAAGCCTAGGGTTCAATGAAGAAGAGTCCTACAAGGAAAGGATTCCTATATGGAAAAGACTTCTACTCCAAGTAATAAAGGTGAACCCCCTACTACTATAAAAGCCCCAATACCCCCACAATCAAGGTACGCATAATTAACCCCTCTCTAGCATTCTAGAGTTGTGAGAATATTTTTTGACTTAACCTTCGGAGGGTATTCGGCCGGCACCACACCGGTGTTCTTCGTAAGGTTTTTCTCTTCTCTTTGTTGTGTAGGTTCATATTCGCGCAAGTAGGTACCGTGTGGCTCATTGGTGAAATTCTTGACTTCATCAGTTGGCGCCGTCTGTGGGAAAAGCTTGACAATAGTTATAGTTGAGACTCACAACCATACTATTGCTTCCCGGACTATAGAGTTGCATGGTACTCACTCGCTCAATGGCAACAATCAACGACGTTCAAGAAGAGGAACCTCCCACGACCGCCCTCGAGAAACAGGTTAGAACTCTTGCTGCGGCCGTAGAGCGCCTCACTAAGCAGAACAACGACCTAGAAGAACAGCTGCGCCAAAAGAACGCAGCACCGATCGACTTACAGGAAGACCAAGAAGGGAACAGCGCTGCGAAAAGAAATCAAGAGAAACCTCAAGGCAGCCATGCCCCGAGCAGACCAGAAAGGTAGAACATAAGCATGCCGTCCCTCACGGATGCGACTCCTCCACACATCATCGCAGAGATGCAAGCGATGAGGGAGCAGATGGAGGTTATGATGAACGCGCTCAAAGGGCGAGTTTCCAGTGACCTTGACGATCTAGTCAATCGCACTGATTCACCCTTCACTGCGGCCGTGAATTCCTTCCCCCTACCGCACAAGTTTCGGATGCCGAATATCGACAGTTACGACGGAGTGAAAGACCCTCTGGATCATCTGGAGACGTTCAAAACATTGATGCACCTTCAAGGGGTCGCGGACGAAATAATGTGCCGGGCTTTCCCCACCACGCTGAAAGGAGCTGCTAGGATTTGGTTCAGTCGGTTGACACCGAACTCCATAAGCACATTCAAGGAATTAAGCGCCCAGTTCACGTCCCACTTCATTGGGGGACATAGGTATAAGAAATCAACGGCGTGCTTGATGAGCATCAGACAGCGAGAGGACGAGACGTTGAGATCATACATAACCCGCTTCAACAAGGAGGCGCTCTCGATCGACAAAGCCGACGATAAGATACTCGTAGCTGCCTTCACAAACGGGTTACAGAAGGGTAAATTTTTGTTCTCTATATACAAGAATGACCCGAAAACCATGACGGAGGTCCTCTACAGGGCAATGAAATACATGAATGCGGAGGACGCGTTACTGGCTAGGGAGGATAAGCCGAGGAAGAGAGAGCGACAAGAAGATACCCGGCAGGACCAAGAGCGGAAAAGACTCAAAACTGGGGACCGAAGGGACGACAGGCGATCCAAGTAGCAGGGAAGAAAATTTACTAGCTTCACCCCGTTGAATACCCCGGTAGACCAAGTCCTAATGCAGATTAAGGACGAAGAGGCTCTAACCTTTCCAGGAAAGCTCAAGAGCGATCCGAGCAAGCGGTCCAGAGACAGGTACTGCCGTTTCCACCGCGACCACGGTCATGATACGTCTGATTGTTACGATTTGAAACAGCAGATTGAAGCCCTTATCAGACAAGGGAAATTGCAAAAGTTTATAAGGAAGGACAAGACGGATCCCCCACCTCAAGAACAGCAACCCCGAAGGGAGAATGAGCGTCCTAGACCACCAGTCGGAGACATAAGGATTATAGTGGGTGGGACTGCGACAGCAGGTTCATCCAAGAAGGCCCGAAAAACTTACCTTCGAATGGTTCAGAACGTCCAGCTGACGGGCTCGATTCAAAAGATAGCCCGTAGAGATAGCCCAATCATCGGATTCTCGGAAGAGGACGCACGACGACTTCATCATCCACATGACGACACCCTGGTCGTCACCCTACGAGTCGAAGAGTACAACATGCACAGAGTGTTGGTCGATAATGGCAGTTCAGCGGATATCCTATACTATCCCGCATTCCAGCAGATGATGATCAATAAGGAATGACTGATACCGACAAACGCCCCGCTAGTGGGGTTTGGAGGAACGAGAGTATTCCCGTTAGGAGCAATCACGCTTTCGGTGACGGTAGGAGATTACCCCCAACAGATCACTCGAGACGTGACATTCCTCGTAGTTGACTGCTCGTCTGCCTACAACGCTATCCTCGGACGACCAACTCTCAACGCATGGAAAGCGGCAACCTCAACATATCACCTGATGATTAAGTTCCCCACGGAGTACGGGGTCGGGGAGTTACGAGGGAATCAGGTGGCTGCCCGTGAATGCTACTTGGCCATGTTGGAAATGGAGGATCACCAGCAGGCAATGTGCATAGAAGAACAGCGACTAACAGCTGAACCCGTCGAGGAACTGGAAGAAGTTGCTCTGGACGAATCAAGACCTGAACGAACAACCAAGATAGGGACCTCGGCCAGTCAGCCCGTGCAGCAGGCCCTCAGAGCATTCCTTAGGAGGAACCATGACGTTTTCGCTTGGAGCCACGAAGATATGCCCGGGATCAGCCGCTCAGTTATGGTCCACAAGCTGAATGTGAATCCTGAGTTTTCGCCCGTAAGACAGAAAAAGCGAGTCTTCGCTCAAGAACGGGACATGGCAATAGCAGAAGAAGTAAAAAAGCTGCTCGAAGCGGACTTCATTCGAGAGGTATATTACCCCGACTGGTTGGCAAACGTTGTGATGGTCAAAAAGGCGAACGGAAAGTGGCGAATGTGCGTCGACTTCACGGACCTCAATAGGGCATGCCCAAAAGACAGCTACCCATTACCTCGGATAGATACTTTGGTGGACTCAACGGCAAAACATCAACTCCTAAGCTTCATGGATGCCTTCTCGGGCTATAATCAGATTAAAATGGACGAAGCCGATCAGGAGAAGACGTCCTTTGTCACGAGCCAAGGACTCTTTTGCTACAACGTGATGCCGTTTGGGCTCAAGAATGCAGGAGCAACATACCAAAGACTAATGAACAAGATGTTCGCACACCAGATTGGGAGGAACGTACAGGTGTACGTCGACGACATGCTCGTGAAAAGCCTTCTAGAACAGGACCATCTTAGAGACCTGCAAAAGACGTTCGACACACTCAGGAAGTACAATATGAAGTTGAATCTGAATAAGTGCGTGTTCGGAGTGACGGTGGGGAAATTCTTGGGATTCATGGTATCCCACAGAGGAATTGAGGTTAACCCAGAGAAGGTACGGGCCATCATGGAGCTAAAACCGCCGAAAACAATGAAGGAGATGCAAAGCTTGAACGGAAAAATTGTGGCCTTAAACAGATTCGTCTCCAAAGCGACGGACAAATGTCTACCATTCTTCTGCACCTTGAGAAAGGCTTTCGAATGGACGGACGAATGTCAAAAGGCGTTTGAGCACCTGAAGAGGTACCTCGCCTCTCCCCCTCTCCTCAGTCCGGCCGAACCGGGGGAAGTGCTCTACCTATACTTAGCAGTCTCACAGGCAGCAGTCAGCGCGGCCTTAATAAGGGAAGAACGAGGAACTCAGCTACCTGTTTATTTCATAAGCCGGGGTTTTCGGGGGGCAGAAGAAAGATACCCCCAGATGGAGAAGCTGACCTTCGCACTTGTAACTGCAGCCCGAAAGCTCAAGCCTTATTTCCAGGCACATACCATTGTGGTCTTGACGGAGCAACCACTAAAGAGAGCCATGAGCAGCCCTGAGGCTGCTGGACGAATGGCTTTGTGGGCGATAGAATTAAGCGAGTTTGATATACAGTATCGCCCGCGAACTGCAATAAAGGGTCAAGCCGTGGCAGACTTTATCGCCGAGTATACCCCGCTAGAACACAAGGGGGCAGACACATTCAGGGAATGGAGTATCCACACGGACGGATCTTCAAACAGGCAAGCTGGAGGAGTTGGAGTGATCATTAAAACCCCGGACGGAGACAAAATCCAATGCATGATCCGATTAGATTATGCAACCACAAACAACGAGGCCGAGTATGAGGCGTTAATAGCAGGACTGGACCTCGCGGTAGCGGCAGGTGCTGAGGTCATGGTCATACATTGTGACTCCCAGGTGATAACAAGTCAAATTAATGGCATTTACGAGTGTAAAAATGAAAGGATGAAGAAGTACCTAGAAAAGGTAAAGAATCGGATCAACGGCCTCAAAGTGCGCTTCATCCAAATCCCAAGGGAGGAGAATGAATGCGCCGACCGACTGGCAAAAGCAGCCTCAGCAAAGTCCATGATAGTCCCTGATCAAGTATTGACGTTCATCCAAACATCCTCAATTATTGACAACGGACTAGAAGTGCAAGAGGTTGGTTCGGAGAACGATTGGACCGCGCCACTTTTGGCCTACCTGAGGAATGGCACGCTTCCCGACGGAAGAGAAGCAGCCAGGAAGCTAAGGGTCCAAGCATTGCGGTTTGTGCTAATCAAAGACATCTTGTACAAAAGGGGATTCTCCCGTCCACATCTGAGATGCTTAAATCACGACGAGGCCCTCTACGTAATGAGAGAAGTCCATGAGGGTATATGTGGAAACCATTCGGGTGCACGATCACTAGCGCACAAACTTATCCGAGCGGGATACTACTGGCCCACAATGCAGAAGGACGCACAGAGCTTTGTCAAGAAGTGTGACAAATGCCAAAGATTCAGCAATCTAATAAGGCAACCAACCGAAGAGCTGACACCCATCACGGCCCCCTGGCCATTCGCCCAATGGGGACTGGACATCATGGGACCCTTCCCGACCGCGGCAAAGCAACTAAAATTTCTGGTGGTCGGTATCGACTACTTCACGAAGTGGGTGGAAGCAGAGGCCCTAGCCACCATCACGGAGAAAAACATTAGAAGTTTTGTTTGGAAAAATATTATCTGCAGGTACGGGATACCAAGAGTGCTCATCTCCGACAACGGAAAGCAGTTCGACAATAGCGCATTCAGGAACTTCTGTTCGGAGCTGGGTATCAAGAACCATTATTCCTCCCCCGCGCACCCACAGGCCAATGGACAAGTGGAAGTTACGAACCGAACCTTGCTCAAGATTATCAAGGCACGGCTCGAGGGGGCAAAGGGCATCTGGCCTGACGAACTACCAAGTGTCTTGTGGGCGTATCGAACAACCGTAAGGGTACCTACAGGTGAAACGCCTTTTCGACTAGCATATGGAACTGATGCGGTCATACCTGCAGAGATAGGGCTTACAAGCTATCGCGTGGAGAATTACAGTGAGGACAACAACGACGAAGCCATGCGACTACAGCTAGATTTGGTGGACGAAGTCAGTGCTACGGCAGAACAGAGGTTAGCACGATACCAGAACCTGATGGCAAAATACTACAACTCCAGTGTCAGACAGAGAGACTTTCAGATCGGTGACCTTGTGCTGAGAAAAGTAATGGGAGCTGCTAGAGACCCCTCTCAAGGAAAGCTTGGTCCCAACTGGGAAGGACCATACAGGATCTCTTCATGGAAAAGAAAAGGGACCTACCACCTTGAAACTCTGGACGGGCAGAAGCTACAGCACCCGTGGAATACTGAGCACCTACGGAGATACTACCAGTAGAGATGGCGACTTGAAAAAACAACAACAATCTTTTGACTCCTAGATTTATTGATTGCTTTTAAGATTCCGCTACAATAAGCCCAACGGGCACGTTTTTTACTTTGGTTTTGCTACAATATGTTTTAAGCCCAAGGGGGCAAGTACTTTCCTACAAATGCATGATTTTTATTCACAATCAACTACTTTTGTCTACATGCACTATCCAAAATCTTAAAATCCGCAAATTAGACGGATAAATCCCAAGAGGGCTATTATAAAGTCCAAAAAGTGGACGGACAAAATCCACAAAGTGGACGGATATCCCCAAGAAGGATAAAATCTTAAAATCCGCAAATTAGACGGATAAATCCCAAGAGGGTAAAAATTTATACAAGTCCACCAAGTGGACGGACAAGCCCACAAAGTGGACGGATATCCTCAAGAAGGATAGAATCTTAAAATCCGCAAATTAGACGGACAAAACCCCATAGGGGTTAAAAGTTTATACAAGTCCACAAAGTGGACGGACAAGCTCACAAAGTGGACGGACATCCCCACGAGGGATAGAATCTTAAGTCCGCAACCTAGACGGACGAAACCCTATAGGGGTTACAATTTTAAGTCCACAAAGTGAACGGACAAGCCCACAATGTGGACGGATATCCCCATGAGGGATAGAAATTTAAGTCCGCAACATAGACGGACGAAACCCCATAAGAGTTACAATTTTGGTAGTCCATAAAACGGACGGACAAGCCCACAAAGTGGACGGATACCCCCAAGAATGGTTTAAATTTTATCAAATTCTCAAAAAATGGACGGATAGAGTCCACAAGATAGACGGGTTACTTTAGTATGACCAATGCTTAAAAAGGACGGTTATTCCTTAGGCCGACGGTTTCAATAAGCTATTCATTAATCAAAGCAAGTAAAAAGATGAAGCAACAAAGTAAAAATGCAAAACATACAAGTACTGATGGACAAAATACCCCTTAGAGGGAAATGTTTGTACTACAAAATGAACGGAGCCATGAATTGTTTTCCAAATATTTTTTACATACCCAAATTTAAAATAAAAGGAAAATTTAAAATAAAGACGGTCACTTTGCTCCTATAACCACGACGGACCTAGCCTTGCTTTGGATCACTCTCATCATCTGGTTGATCGACACCGGCACCTTTGCCGTCCGCAGGATCAGTTTGAATTTGTTCTTCTCCAGGAGCACTGACGGGCGGGTTCTCTTCAAAGAGTTCGTCCGTATTCTCGGAATTGGCAGGACGGGTAGATGTAAGTTCATTAGCATTGACATTGACGGACGAAACGTCAAGATCAGGATATAACGCCTTCACTTGACGGATCGCCTCGTCAAAGCCCTCATTAAAAGAATCTCCGAGCTCGGACAGCAGGGCGTCTGAATCACGGTATTCCTGGACGGCTGTTTCCTTCGCTTGACTTATTTCTTTCTCCTTGTCTTGAATAACTACTCTCAGTTCTTCCGTCAGCGTGAACAGCTCATTTCTGTCCGTCTCAAGCAGTTTGAACTTTTTCTCCTGAGCAACCCTCCATGTCTTAAGCTCCTGAAGCTCTTCCTCCGTCTTCTTGCCTTTATCCCGAAGACGGTCTAAGGTAGTCTCATGGTGAAGGCACCATCCCATAAGTCCCTTCACCATGACCATGGTCTGAAATGTTGAAAAATTTAAGAGAAATCAAAAATTGTACGACGGATAAATGACAAGTATACATAACATAGACGGGGCTTACCTGAGCAATTCTAAACAGGCTTGTTTCACCCATGGCCTCCGTCGAGTGATTACCAAGATCTTCGTAATCCTCGGAAGTAAGAAGGGAAGATAACTTTTCCAAAGCGTACCCAGCGTCATCACGGAGAAGGGGGGGCGGCTTCTTAAGGTCTGATGACGGACCCTTCATTAATCCTTTACCAGCCTCGTGCTTTATTGGGGTGACCGTCTTGGCACCTTCTGCCATAAGCCCCACGACGGGCTCCAAGGAGACCTTAGGCTTCTTTGGAAGACGGTCTCCCTTCGACGGCTGCTTTCTCTTCACCGGAACCGTCGTCTCCTTCGGTTCGGAAGCATTGGCCGCTCGATTCTTCGCGGCGTTGGACCGTATTAGTGCCCTTCTCTTGGCAATATCCATTTCTGTAAACATGAATGGATAAAAGTCAGCTTATTAAAACATAACCTAATATTCAAACAGAAAGAAAATGACGGACGTACGCTGACGAATTCTTTTTTCGTATTTAACTGCTTGTGGTGAAGGTACAGGCCCGTCGCAGTACCAACAAATAGTATCAAGATTTACTAATTTAGCCCAAGTCCTTTCCTCCGGCTTGGTCTTGTTGAAAATTTTTTCAAGGAAACTGAACTCCTCGACTGTAACTTGAGGGCGCCGTCGGACTGCATATAAAAAGGACGGTTAGAAAAGTTCGAAATACTTTAAACGGATAGAATAAAGGATCCTCACAACTAGGACGGACACATACCATTCTCAGATAAAATGCCCCAAGTTGTATCGACAGGCATGTGGTCCGTCTCCCCTGGACGGCACATCCATCCGTCACCCTCTAAGAAAAAATAACGACTCTTCCAGTCTCGGTTGGAGTCTGGGGTTTCGTATATAACCTTTAGCAACGAGCTCCTAGGTACAAAACTGTAGATACCCCTAGATTTATCGATTTCATCTGGAAGGTAGCAATGCAAAAACTCTCTCACCGTCAACCTCCTAGCCCCGTCGGACATGGCCCTGTACAGAATCTCCATCGCAATGAAGACCTTCCAGGCATTAGGTGAGATTTGATTGACGGCCAAACCCAGATACTTTAACAACTCACGGTGAAGTGAGCTCAGTGGGAATCTGAGTCCGGCTTTCAACATTTGTTCATAAATTCCTACACCGTCCACCCCTTCATAATAACACTTCTCTGATTTGAAAGGTAGACGGATTGGAATATGATCAGGAATCTGGTAATTATCTCTGAGGGTCTTGAAGTGGTTCTCTTTAATGGTTGACGTAAAATCATTAACCGTCCACTCCTGGAGCATAATGAACTCCCTTGGCCCATCAGCTCCTACAACTTGTTCTAGTTGTTGATCCTCATTACCGTCAGAATCTACTTCAACTAACTCCATATCCTCGTTTGTTGAGGACGGAGAAGAGGCTGACGGACTCCTATCATCACTAGGACTGCCTGGGTCTTTATGACCTGATAGGTATATATCCTCATAGCCCTCCCCATCGCGGACAAACGACTGATTACTCGACGCACTAGATATTGCCTAAACTTAAAATTGACTCCTCTATAAATAGTGACGGGTGTATGATTTGAAGTATAAAAAAAATCTGACGGATGAGCTGAATGATAAAAAGAACTTACCCGTCAGAATAATGTGAACGGAGAGGATTTGATGATGACGGACGCGGATTACTATTCTGAAAGTCTGACAAAGTTGACGGACTGAGCTCTGACAGAGTATTTTTTGAGCAAAAGTAGGAAGTGAGAAGCGAAGGCAGGGTATTTATAAAGAGATTTGTACGGGAGACGAAACGACGCCTCGATCCGAGACAACGCCCAACTGCATGGTGACGCGTGTCAAAAGTCATTAATTGTATTTATGTTAATGCGATGTCAACGACCAAATGAATATACTACCCGTCATACTTACCCGTCATACCTCTTGCCCGTCATGATTATTGACCGTGATGGTTTAGCCATCTCTTATCACCCCGTGAACCCTATAAAGTTACGACGGATTCACGGTGTGAGGGGGCAACTGATGAGGGAAAAACTTGCGTAAGCATAACGGCCTCTATTCCTGACGAACCCGAACTCTGACGGGACCATATCTTGTGGGCTGGGTATGGTTGGTCCAATTGAGTTGGAAAAACCCATAAATGGAATATCGGCACCATTAAGATTTTATGGGCTATACCCATTATTGAGTTCTCTTCATAAGGAAAAGCCTTGTCCACCAAGCCTAGGGTTCAATGAAGAAGAGTCCTACAAGGAAAGGATTCCTATATGGAAAAGACTTCTACTCCAAGTAATAAAGGTGAACCCCCTACTACTATAAAAGCCCCAATACCCCCACAATCAAGGTACGCATAATTAACCCCTCTCTAGCATTTTAGAGTTGTGAGAATATTTTCTGACTTAACCTTCGGAGGGTATTCGGCCGGCACCACACCGGTGCTTTTCGTAAGGTTTTTCTCTTCTCTTTGTTGTGTAGGTTCATATTCGCGCAAGTAGGTACCGTGTGGCTCATTGGTGAAATTCTTGACTTCATCATTTATTTTATCTTATTTTTTATGTTTAATGATCTGCTACTGAATTGGAATACAAGGCCTCTCAAGTGACAACCTTCTTGTTCTCTATTCTTTTGAATTAACACTCTTCTTACGGTAAAATCTCAATCTACAGTTCTACATAGATAAGACCAAGTCAATAGAATTAGAATCTCCTTAATAAGCCTAAGTCATTTAACTAATTCTTATTAAGCAGATTAATTAACAGCTTAAAACCAAAAAAAAAAAAAACTGGTTGACTGTCTTGCCATCTAAGATTTATTATAAAAATATTTTAAAAGTATTGGGAATGTCACATATTTTGAAATTCTATACAAGGAAAAATAATAAAATTAGAGATACAATAAAAATTCCCAATATTCCTAAATTCAAGAAGAATTTGAGAGGAGGGTGCTAGCTGGCTAGCATATAACATTTAACACTTTTTTAAAGAGTCAAATTTTAAGGGCGTGGAATACAAGTTGATGAAGGGCTGTCTTTGTTGACTGACTGGTAGCTAAGATAACCCATCATTAATCATTAATGAACAATAACCGCAACAGAAATAAACAGTAAAAAAAAATGCCTGAAAAAGCAGAAAAGTAAATAAAAAAAAAAAAAAAAAAAAACTGCAAAACGCAAACGCGTCTGGGAAGCGCAAAACGCGCTTCCCAAACGCACACTAAGTCAATAAAATATGTAGAAGTCCTGCCACTGCACTTACCTGTAGCTTTCTTCACCGCAATCTACGATCCTAATTTTTTTTTTCCTTCCAACACCACCATTACTACTCCCATGAGGGGCCATGACCCTTCTCAGGAAATGAATTCCTGGCTGCTCTCATCTTCTCCTAATTCTCTTGTTTATTCATTTTTCATATTCTTCATCTTCATCAGTAACATTCATCTATCTCTTTGCAACGATGATTCAAACTCAAGCTGTAGCAAAAACATTTTCTCTTGTGGAAACATCAGCAACATTGGTTTTCCTTTCTGGGGAGAGAACTATAATGGTTGTGGCTATCCAGGACTAAAGCTCAATTGCATGGAAAATGTTCCTACCATGGAGATTATGAACATGACTTACCGTGTGTTAGATGTGAATCTCAGTGCCCAGATACTCACAATTACGAGGGAGGACTACTGGACTGGTTTTTGTTCACCTCAGTTCACAAACACTACCTTGGATCCCACACTCTTTGATTTTGGTAATGGTAATTTTCAGAATCTTACACTAACTTATGGTTGTGCTTTGTCTTCGATAGCTCTCCCTAGGCAACTCACTTGCTCCACAACTACTGGATCATTGTTTGATGTGCACATGAAACCGGGAGCTCTTGGTCCTGATGAGAATTGCGAAAGAAGTGTGATAATTCCAGTTCGGTACAATCAGTCCTTAGACACATTGGATTGGTCAAAATTGGAGCAATCTGTCAAACAAGGATTTGATGTGAAATTGAAGGTGGATACTTCAGCATGTAACAACTGCACCAAATCCAATGGAGTTTGTGGTCATGACCTCAAATTGAATCAAACAACGTGCGATTACTCACAATCTAAACCAGGTGAACCACAAGCTAAGCAAGGTAATTAAGTTCCTTAACCAAGGTGTCATTAATTGATGAGAAATAACTTATTTGTATATTTTTTTTACACTAAAAGTTTGGAGCTTTAGTTATTTTGTTCATTTTGCATTGTTTTAAGGTAGTCTACTATTTTGTCCCTAATTTAGGCAGCTCTCTGATCTTGACCTCTGTTTTACCACTTTTGCATCAATGTTATTATTTTGGGAAATAGGGTACCTCATCTCACAATTTACCAATTCAAGGAAGAAAAGTAGAATTCACCTTTTACATTTTGTATGAAACCTCTCTTTATACTTCATTTTCTAATTTGGGTCTCCTTCTCTATTATTTATTAGCTTTTAAGTAGTCATATTATAAATTGGAGTTACAACACTTAAAGCCTTCAATTGATAACTAATTAATTAGCTTTTTTATGTGCTTTAATTAATTAGCTATTTGATTGCATGTTTGGGTCTTCTTTTCACCATTTTGAGATGGAAATTTAATATTGATTTTCTTTATTATTATTTATTTATTTATTTTAGAAATAACACATGCTGCTAACCCCGCAGCTTGAACCATTTTTCCCCTAAACCTCCAAGCACTTTATGCATAGAGAGGTGCCAATTTAGCTACAAGGCTTTTGGCTTTTTTATTATTATTTAGATTACAAAATGCCTCAAGATTGGTCTTTATATTATACTATTAACCAGAAAGTTAACCATTCGTTAGTAATTTTTTATTTATTTATGAATTTCACCTATATTATATGTTCATCATCGACTTATGACTTTGCTAGCTTCCATCCTTCTAAAATGTAAATTTTTAAATAAATAATTTGATAGTTGGAGTAGAGGGATTTGAATCTTAGAGTAATTGATTTTTTACTTCTAACAGGATAGAGGGATTTGAACTCTAGATGTCATAGACACCCTAACAAGTGCAAACCAATTGAACTACAAAGCTCTTGGTATCTCTTTTGAAGTTTAAATGAAACTTCTCCTAGATAATTGTATAAATAATATTCTCCATTTGAGGTTCCTATAAACATAATAGATAAATTTACACCCCATTACATTGTTCCTTCCTTGAGGGAGAAGAATATCAATTTGCCAATGTTAATAGTTTAGGTAGGAATCTTGTTCTAGAAATAGAATATATCTTTAAAAAAGTCAATCATGGACTTATGTGTCTATTTATAGAAATCTAAAAAAATGGAGTGTTATTTATACAAACTTTTAGGGGAGTATTAGTTCAATAAACCTTAAAGAATGTTCGTCTAATTTACGTTATTATATATAAAGAAAACTGACATCTACATGCACATCTTTTAACGTATAAATATGATTGTAAGTTTTAGTTAACTCAATTGATAAAGTCTCTTATGGTTAAATAAGAGATTTGTGGTTCAATCCCTGCCTACACAAAAAACTGATTGGTGTATTGGTCTGATGATATAGAGTCATCATCTAAAACGGATGCCATAAGTTGAAACTCCCTAAAAAAATGTATAAATATGATTTTCTTTTTCTTCACAAAAGGTCGTCCTTTTGTTGATTAGGTCTCATATGGTTGTACCTTTAAGCATTCTTTAACTTTAATTTGTTTTGGGTTATTCTATCTAATTTTATTTAATTTTGCTGTAAGTTTTTGTATTTTTTCACTTTTCAAAACGTTGTGGTTTTGATGGACTTAATGGTGCAGATTAGACATAAGAATTGCATTGGAACAAAAGGAAGTTAAATAACTGAAATGAAAAAAAAAAGGTTAAAGGATTGAATTAAAAATATATCAAAATTACAAAATTTATAATTGAACCTTTTTAAATATAATCCTTCCTCACCTTTCAATGGTAGTTGAGTTTATCAAGTTTGTTTCAAATTCTTTTCCAACCATCTTGAAAAAATAATAGGAATGCAATTAACGACTCAACAATTTCTAAACTTGAAACTTTATATATGTGCTTAATTCTTCTTAAGCCATCAATTAATAGGAATGTAATTAATTAACCTCCATGTGCCTTGAACCCTCAATTGGTTTAAGATATATAACATTATCTTCCAATTAAACAACTGCTCATACTAAAACAATGCATGTTTTACAGGATTATCCTTCACGCAGACACCAAAGTTCAAGATTCTAATAGGTATGTCATATAATAATCAGTGTGAACCATTTCATGGGAAGCAAGCTCCTTTCTATTTCTTTTGTTTAGAATGATTTATATGATTAAATTCCACTCTTTCAATATAGGTGCTTCGGCTGGTGTTGTTGGGATCATAGTCCTCTCTGCTGTGATAATTTGCTACCTTAGAAGAGAACAATTATCAAGCATGGTCATGATGACGAAAAAGAACATGACAGAGAATCAATATGCCAACGCATTCATAAAGAATCAAGGTTCACTTCAACCTAAGAGATATAGTTATTCAGAGATTAAGAAAATGACCAATTCATTCAAAGAAAAACTAGGCCAAGGAGGATATGGCAGCGTATACAAAGGAAAGCTATTGGATGGCCGTCTAGTTGCAGTGAAAGTCATAAAAGAGTTAAAAGGTAGTGGAGAAGAATTCATTAACGAGGTTGCTAGCATTAGTAGAACTTCTCATGTTAACATAGTCACTCTTTTGGGTTATTGTTATGGGACAACTAAAAGAGCTTTAGTCTACGAATTTATGCCCAAGGGATCTCTAGATAAGTTCATAAACAACCAAGGGCCTTCAGGAACAAATTGTCAGTTGGAAAGGGAAGCACTCTTCCAAATTGCAATTGGTGTTGCTCGAGGATTAGAGTACCTACACCGTGGTTGTAGCATAAGGATTTTGCATTTTGACATAAAACCTCAGAACATTCTTTTGGATGAAGATCTTTGTCCAAAAATATCTGATTTTGGACTTGCAAGACTATGCCAAAGGAAAGATAGTATTGTATCCATGCTTGGTACTAGAGGAACTATAGGGTACATTGCACCAGAGGTTTTTAGTCGAGGATTTGGAGGAGTCTCTTACAAGGCTGATGTCTATAGCTATGGAATGTTGGTTCTTGAAATGCTTGGAAAAAGAAAGAATCTTAACGTAGGAGTGTCTCATACTAGTGAGAAATATTTTCCGGATTGGATTTACCAGGAACTAAATCTAGTTGAGAATGTTGGAAATAACATTGAAATGGATGAGGAGGTAGAGGAAATGGAATGGAAGATGATTTTAGTGAGTTTGTGGTGCATTCAAAGTGCTCCCACAGATCGACCATCAATGACTAAAGTGGTGGAGATGTTGGAAGGTAGGCTTCAATCTATCGAAATTCCACCGAAGCCCTTCTTGTCTTCTCCTAAAATGTCTCCTCCTACAATGTCCGTACAAAATTCTTCAACATCATCGTTTACATAAAACAGGAAAAACAAAAAACTAAGAAAATCTATCCATTCTTTTTTGGATAGAAAAATAGAGTTGTTGCTCGCTTTTCTTTTCTTTTCTTTTTTTTAATTTTTTATAATTGCTTGCTATTGTTGAGTAATTGTTTATGCCAAAGACTGAATACACGTATAAATTTAATTTATTGGATAAACAATTTTACTTCACAATCTTATTACACAAATTAATATGTCTTTTCATTAATCATATGGGGATTACATAGTCGTGTTTCTACTCATCAATTAATCAATAAATATGATTTCACATCATTTGGTCACATTAATTGTATCATTTTAATACACCTAGCTTTTGTTGTTTTACTATTGTGCTTTCTGACTGACATTCTGATATTCTATATAGTTAGAGCATCCATGAATGAGAGAAGGTAATGAAGCACCTGACAACCCAACTTTAAACTAGATACAATTAGCAAAAATTGTAGAGTTGACTTTGTTTTGCATGAATTTTAAAAATTCTGATAAGTTGCATTTTAAATGTTGTATAAGGACTGTCAATTGCTCTTATAATTTATAAACAACATAAATGTAATTGCCCTAGTTGAATAATTTAACTTTTTCAAGAAATGAAACCCAGGAAGTACTAATAACTAAGTACTCTGTATCAATTGGATGGGATTACCTTGCAAAAGATGCGGTCCTTCTGCTCTGTTTTTTTGAGTAATTGTATTAAGAAGAAAGAGCGGGCCTAACCCATCTCTACATTCTGCTCTATTCCTCCCCACTTAAGAAGATGAGAAGACATGCTTTTTTATGGTTGCCCAAATACCAAGAGTTTTCCCTTCTTTGTTTCATGGAGCTAGATGATTTTTTTTTTTTTTTTTTTTTTTGCTTACAATTGTATTTTAAGAGTCTCAAAACAACCAGGTCATTGCACAAAGTCTCTTTATCCTTGGAATGATGAATTTAATTCAAGGCTGCTACTTAAGTTTTTACTAATAATCATTGAGTTTATTCACATAGTTGGGACCAACTGGGTAATCTATCTTTTGGTTTGAGTAACTGGAATGCCACTCCAAATTTGTTGCAACCCTTTATGCCTTTTATCTTTTGGCAATATGATACTATTCTTTTTTGGCAATTGATTGTGACATCACCTTTCTGTTAAGGGTCATTTTCGTAAAGTCAGCCCAACCCAACAAAGCAGGCAATAAAAGTGGCAGGCACAGAATAAAACTATTAGGCCCGAGCAGCAGGAATAACAGAACACAGGCCCATAACATGAGTAAATGGGTCTTGAGGAAGCAAATGGGCCCAAGGGGCCCGAAAAGAGAAAAATGACGCCCATGGGCAATGTATGGTATGGAAAAGTGAGGATGGGCCGCGGCAGGCCCAAGGCAATGTAAACAAAGAAAGTAGGGGTTGATGGTAAGCCCATGAACCCCAAGGATGAGAATGAGGAGATTGGGTCGGGGAAGCCCAATCAAGTTAGTAAAAGCCCATGGAAACACAAAGTCAGTAAATGGACCGAGGAAACCCGAGGAAAGTAAAAGGGCCGCAGGCCCAAAGGAAAAAAGAAAGGGACAATGGAGCCCATAAGTAAGAACACCAGCAGACTCTCTTAAGTCACTGGGGGAAGAAGTGAAACGGCAGGTTTGAAAGAGGCCTAGCAGGAACATGTTATCATGGCAGGAAAAGCCAAGTAATGAAACAAGACATAAGCATAAACCGAGAAATGGGCCAAGAGAGATGTATTAAGAAAAGCCCAATCCCAAAGGGAAGCAGTGAAAGTACAAGACAGCCCACATAAAAAAATGAAGAAGTATGGCAGACAAATGCAAATAAAGCTCCATAAGCCGCAGGCAGACTTTGAACGTATATAGCAGGGAAGCACGCGCAAGGCCCAGGTGCCACCAGCCTGTACCCAGCCAATATGGGTCGTGGTGGGACCGTGGGTCAGTGGTAAGAGGTAAGGGGGGGTGTGGTTTGGTGGTGGGGAGGGGGGGCAGATTTATTTTACGTTCCCTATCCAAACCCTTTTGGGAGGTACGTCTTGCTGGGATGACAGACCACCCAAAAGAGGTAAGATTGGAGAGGGAACGTTGGGTGCATGCCATAGGAAGAGAGAGAGAGCATTTAAAGCCACGGCAGAAAGCAGTGCCATGGCGGACAAAACAACACAAACCTGTCTTGTCTGGCGAGGGTAAGCAATGCACAGCCGATGGTCGGCAAGTATGCTCAGACCAGACAAAAGCCGTTAGAGGGTAAAATGGTAAAAGAACAATCACGGCAGGCCCTATAAAAGGAGCCTCGTCGTGCCCTGTAAAAGGGACCGAAAAACAGAGGAAGAAAATACATAGAAAGAAAACTAAAAAGAAAAAGAAAAGAAAGGAAGAAAAGGGAAGAAAACAAATAGTGAGGATAATGGGCATGCACCAATAGATCTTTTCTTTTCTCTCCCCCTCAAAATCCCACTCTCTAAGGAACAATCAAGTAATAAGAACGTTCTTCAGGCATTAATTACTTAGGTCCGATTCCCTTAAAGTCATTAATCCCCACGACAGGATATTCTCATGGGAGGTTAATTTCATTGAGAGGAAACGTTCTTCCTCTTTGATTTTTGCCATTACGGACTCAGTTTTGGCTTGACGCTTATTTTTGATTAACTCATTGTTCAATCAATTGTTCTTTCCTATAAAAGCCGTATTTATCATTGCCATTATTACTACTGTGTTATTCGGTCTTTGTTATTAATAAAAGCTATTGTACTCTATTTTCTTTTATTATCATTATATCTGCCTGCCATAACTTAATTGTAATAGCTCTGCTTGCCGTAAGGGTATTTCTGGCGGACAAGGCTAAGTTTGTGCACAAGTCAGCCCAAAGTGAGTTGCAGTTGGGCCGGTCTCAACTTCCCTACTCAGAACACATTAGGGCCCATCACCGCAGGAGGCAGCCCAGCCTAAACACAAAAAAGGCCCCTACATTAAATTGGCGACTCCACTGGGGAGTTGAGAAACAGACAGGGACGAAAGCCTACACAAATAAATGCCTCCAAAGTCCAGGACAACTCGGAATATGAGTGCTGTACCCTCACAAGCAGAGTCCAGGACTACAACGCCTCACCAATCGCCACCTCACCAGGTAGAAGGTGCCAACGGAACGGGGGCTGACCCCCAACCGCCACCAAGAATCCCTACCGACAACGCCAACATTTTTTATCGAAGTCTTACAGTCATTACAACACTCGCAGCAGCAAATGATGGAAGAAATCCGTCAGTTGAAAACTGATAGGACGAAAGAAAAAGGAAGCCAGCATGACCCAGAGCATGCAACAGACAAAGAAGAAACACCAGCAGGAAGTGTCCCACACAATGCAGAACAACGTTTCATCACTATGGCTGAGGTGTCCGCCCTCTTGGAGCAGGAAAGGGCCAGGGCACCTAAGAAGAGGTTCTATGCACGAAGACCTCCTTACCCACTGAGGGTACTCAACAAACCATACCCTGAGAGGTATGAACCAAAAACTTTCGCACAATACGATGGTAGAAGGGGAAGTGCTGTCGAACACGTGAGCAAGTTCATTGATACACTTGGCCCTTATGCCGCAGACGAGGACTTATGTCTTCGAGAATTTTCTAAATCATTGTGTGACCGGGCTTACACCTGGTACATTAGATTAAAGCCAGGAACCATCCCAACATGGGATGATATGGTGGATGTATTCTGTACCAAGTACTTCCATGGAGAAGAAACGATAACGCTTGCAACCCTGCAAGTAACCAAACAAAGAAGCAGTGAAGACTTGATGGAATATATCAAGAGATTCAGGGACATAGCACTTGACTACTATGACCATTGCGAAGAAAGGACGCTGGTTGAAATGTGTATGACGAATATGATCAAGAAGTACAGGGCAGTCCTCGAAAATTTGGAGATCTCCCAATTCGCCCAGCTATTGCAGAAAGCAAGAAAGACGGCCCAGTCTGTGAAGCCAAGCTCAAACAAGAGAAACGCCCCACAAGCAATGGCAGTGTCCACTGGAGAACAGAGAAGGAAAACTGAGGGGAAGGAATATGACAGTCCCCCACCAATACCATGCACCTCAAAAGAATTAGACGTGCTGCTAGACAAATGGATAGTGGATGGAATTTTCAAACCCAATCAGGTTGCCAGGGAGCCCTCAGATGAAGAAAGGAGGGACCCACGTTTTTTTCGTTTACACAATTATGTCCAATATGCTACCGCAGAATGTTGGGCGCTCCGCAAACTAGTGCACCGCAGGATAAAGGAAGGGACCTTAGAGCTGTCCTGTAGTGACCCAAAAAGAGGGAAAAGAGGGGTGTTGCATTCCATGGAATCCCACATCGCCTAGGAAAGCATATGAGAATGTGTTTATAAGGAATGACCTCCCTTCAATGTGCAGAGGCCTTTTTCCTAGCGCAACCTGGGGAAGAACAAAACCGTGAGGGGTATGGGACCCAAAGCGGACAATATCTACACAGTTGGGGCGGGGTCGTTACAGATGGTATCAGAGCCATACCCTAGCCGGAAGTGTGGGTCCCACACGCGAGGACGCGTGTGCTCGTAAGGGGGGTGGATTGTAGTGACCCAAAAAGAGGGAAAAGAGGGGTGTTGCATTCCATGGAATCCCACATCGCCTAGGAAAGCATATGAGAATGTGTTTATAAGGAATGACCTCCCTTCAATGTGCAGAGGCCTTTTTCCTAGCGCAACCTGGGGAAGAACAAAACCGTGAGGGGTATGGGACCCAAAGCGGACAATATCTACACAGTTGGGGCGGGGTCGTTACTTGTCCCAGCAGGAAGTCCAAAGAAACCCACTCCTAAACCATAAAGGGAAGGGTGTAGCAGCAGTGGTAATTTGTGCTGACCCAAGAGAGGATGAAGAAGAAAACATGGCTTTGCCTGCGGCGGCCATTACCACTCTACAGCAGAATTCTAAGTTCAGAAATTTGTTTGATCAGCTGAGACTCTCAGCAAAGGAAAGAAAGGTAGCCACAGAGGCATTGGTGAGCATTGCCTCTGGTGCAGGAGTAGAATGTCTATCGGCAGAAATATCAGATGAAAGGGCTCTCTTACAGGAGTTAACTGAAATCACTTTTAGTGAGGAAGATATGGAAGTGGGACATCCGGACCACAGGAGACCCTTGTACTTGGCGGCATCCATAAATCAAATCCCCATAAAGAGAGCTTTAGTAGACACAGGTGCTTCTGTGAACCTCATTCCATTGAGCACTCTGCAGGCAGCAGGAATTTCAGAAAGGAAGATTCAGGGATGCCCAATGGAAGTAACAGGGTTCGGTGAAAGGGGCAAATACACAGGGGGCCACATTCAGCTGTGGTTGAAGGTGGGCCCCATAGCCTTTTTAGCACGGTTCCATGTGGTAAAAATTGAAGTATCCTACCACGTGCTTCTGGGGAGGTCATGGTTGCATAAACACCGACTGGTCCCATCCACCTATCACCAATGTATGAAAGGAAGATTGAACAACAGGATGGTACGCATAGCCGCGAATCTTTCACCATTCGAACGAGCAGAAGCTCGCTTAGTAGAAACTATGTTCTACGATCAATGGGCTCCCTCCGGGGAGAATTCAGTATCAAGGTCGCTAGGAACTTTCATGCCTAGATGGGAAGATGTCCAGAATGACCCAGAACCCGATCTAAGGGAGTTATTGGCAAGAAAGAGAAGAAGGAAAGAGACGCCCGCCACAGGATTTGAAGACACGCCCCAATGCATTAGAGTCCGAGGCTCTAATGGCAGAATCATTTACAAATTATAAAGGCACGTGGGGCCCACGATCGAAACCCAGACGGGCCCCACCCAGAAAGAATAGCACGAGGGTTTGACGTGCTGCAGAGTCCAAGAAAGCCCAGAAGAAGGAAGTAACGAAGAGGAATACGAAAGAGTGGTAGCCAAAAAGGAAGTGCAGGTCATGGCAGAAGAGGAAATGGAAGAAGTTGACCTAGGATCTATTTCACAAGGGCCGAGACCCATCTCAATTAGTGCAAGCTTGACGAAAGATGAGAAAAAGGAATTGGTACAGTTACTAAAAGAATTCAAAGACGTGTTTGCATGGGACTACAGTGAAATGCCAGGGCTAGACCTTGGGTTAGTAGCACATACGTTAAATGTGGACTCGCAGGCCAGGCCAGTAGCTCAGCCTGCCAGAATATTTCACACAGAAATCGAAGGACAGATAGTCAAAGAAGTACAGAAACTGCTAGCTGCAGGATTCGTTAAGCCTATTCAACATCCTCGCTGGTTATCCAACATAGTGTCAGTAAAAAAGAAGAATGGCCAGATCAGGTGTTGCGTAGATTTCAGAGATCTCAACAAAGCATGCCCGAAAGACGAATTTTCATTGCCCAATATGGACTTACTGATAGATTCCGCGGCAGGAAGCACCATGTTCTCATTCATGGATGGCTTCAGCGGATACAACCAGATCAGGATGGCATTAAAAGATGCGGAGAAAACTGCTTTCAGAACACCCATGGGAAACTTCCACTACACCGTGATGCCCTTCGGGTTGAAAAATGCGGGTGCAACTTACCAACGGGCGATGACGGCTATATTTCACGATATGATGCATCAGGATTTAGAAGACTATGTGGATGACATAGTAGTTAAGTCAAGAAAAAGAGAAGAACATTTCCATGTGCTAAAGAAAGTATTCGAAAGGTGCAGAGCCTTTAAGTTGGGAATGAATCCCCTCAAATGCGCGTTTGGTGTATCCTCAAGGAAATTCTTGGGCTTCCTAGTGCACAGCAGGAGGATAGATGTTGACCCAGCAAAGGCTACGGCCATTGCGACTATGAGACCTCCAACCACGGTAAAAGAACTAAAAAGTTTCTTGGGAAAAGTCTTGTATATCCGGAGATTCATCCCTGGGCTGGCACCAATCACCTCGACCTTTACCAATCTACTGAGGAAAGGACAAAGTTTTGTATGGGGAGAAGCACAGCAGGCGGCCTTCAAGAGGCTGCAGCAGATCATAATGAACCTCCCTACAGTGCAAGCCCCAATACACAAAAAGCCATTACTGCTTTATATGGCTACCAATTCATATGCCATCGGTGCCTTAATTGCCCAAGAAGATGGAGGTGGCATCGAGCAACCAGTATATTACATCAGTCGCGCCCTGAAAGACGCAGAAACTCGTTATCTGAGGGCGGAAAGGGCATGTTTGGCTATTATTTATGCCTCACAAAGATTACATCATTACTTCTTAGCTTATGAAGTATGGCTGATGACTAAGTTCCACGCCATCAAAGTTTTATTACAGCAGCCAATCCTCTCTGGCAGGATATCATAATGGTTATTATAACTATCGCAGTACGACCTGAGAATGGGGGCGCCTAGAGCAGTGAAAAGCCAGGCTATAGCAGATTTGTTGGCACAGTTTTAAGGGGAAGAAGAATTTCCGCTAGACGACAAAGTTCCAGGGGAAGTAGCCATGGCAGAGGAAATCAGAGAATAGTGGGTAATGAAATTTGACGGATCGTCTACTGCCCAGTCTGGAGGGGTTGGGGTAGTTTTGTATCATGAAGAAGATAAAGCAGTAGCACTATCATTCAAACTGGAGTTCCCCTGTTCAAACAATACGGCAGAATATGAAACTTACTTAACTGGGCTGGCCACAGCTCTTGAGATGGGAGTTAAGCATTTGAAAGTATTAGGTGATTCCAACTTGGTAGTCTGCCAGACCAAAGGGAGTTTTTTCCTAAAAGAACTCAGTCTTGCCCCGTACAGAGCAATGGCCCAAAAGATGGAAGAAAAGTTCTTGACATTCGAAATAGAACACACCCCAAGAAACAAGAATCGATTTGCCGATGCATTGGCCGCACTAGGTTCGCAAGTAATGTTTGAAGGGGAAAGCACTAGAGTGGAGATCAGCAAGAGAGAAGAATCCATAATTGAAGTGTTAAAAGAAAGGTTTCAGGAGGAACACTGCGAAGGAGATTGGCGGATACCCATGAAGGAAGTTTTGATGGGAGAAGAAGCCATGGAACTAAAAGTACTCAAAGACTACGCCCTGATGAAGGGAGAGCTATACCGCAGGATGCCAGGCGGAATCTTGTCTAGATGTGTGGGGCAAAATGAGGCCCAGAGAAAGTTGAAAGAAGTACATGAAAAGACTTGCGGATCCTGTGGAGAAGTCAGCCTTTGCCGCAAAATTCAAAGGGCGGGCTTTTATTGGCCAACCATGAGCAAAGATGCAGACCAAGTCCAAACCCAGTGTGAGAACTGCCAACTTGCGGCAGACAGAGAAAAGAGTTACGCTGCATTCGTTAGCGAGGATTGGAGGGACCCATTTATACAGTACCTGATAGAAGGCATCTTGCCGCATAAGCACAGCGAAAAATATAAGCTCAGGAGGCTAGCAACGCGCTATTTTTTCCACAATATGATCCTTTTCAAAAAAGGGTATGAGGGAGACCCCTTGAGGTGTTTGGGCCCTGAGGAGGCAACAGAAATGATAAAAGAAGTACACTAAGGGGAGTGTGGGGAACACCAGGGAAAGAAAAAGCTTTACAGGTGCCTACTGCAAATGGGCTATTACTGGCCTACCATGAAAAGGGATACGGCAGAATTTGTGAAAAGGTGCCACAGTTGCCAAGTACAAGCCAATTTGATTCACACTCATCCACAGAACTTGCATAGCATGGTCACACCATGGCCGTTCCATACTTGGGGGCTTGATTTAGTCGGACCGGTGAATCCGCCGTCGCGATGATATATATGGATACTAGTAGCTACGAAATAATTCACTAAGTGGGCAGAAGCAGTGCCACTTCGTAAAGCCACAGGAGGGGCAGTGGCAAACTTTATCAAAGAAAACATAATCGTAAGGTTTGGAGTTCCTCACAGGATCATCAGTGACAACGGCACACCTTTTGTGAATAGCGAGGTGAGGAAAATACTAGAATTTTATCAAATCAAACATCACCGGTCATCACCATATTACCCTCAAGGAAATGGGCAAGCAGAGGCAACCAACAAAACTCTCATAAGAATCATCAGTAAAATGAGCCAAGAGTATACAGGAGGATGGGTAACGCATCTGCCAGACGCTCTTTGGGCTTACAGGAGTTCACCTAAGTCAACCACGGGTTTTTCACCTTTTTCCTTGGTCTACGGAACTGAAGTAGTAAGCCCCACAAAAAAGATAACCCTATCCCTGAGAGTCAAGCAAATGCAGGAAAAGGAGAATGATGGAGAGGTCTTTGCGGCAGAAAGGTGCGAAGACTTGGAAGGACTTGATGAAATGAGAGAAAAGGCTCAAGAACACAGCCGCAGATACAGGCAAAAAATGACTGAGGCTTACGGCAGGATGACTAAAGAAAGAATATTTGCGGAAGGACAACTGGTCCTAAAAGTGGCAGACTACGTTAGGAGAGGCCTGGAAGGACCATCGAAGTTTGCACCAAAGTGGGAAGGACCCTTTGAGGTAAGAGAAGCGCATCCGAGTGGATACTACCGCTTAACTCAGATGGATGGAAAGGACTTAATGGATCCCATCAACGGGAAATGGTTGAAACGCTACTATACCTAAGGGGAAAAGTAATGTGATTATCCCTTACCCTTTTGTTTTATCAAAAGCTGTCATGTTTTCCTTTTGCTCTGTTCTTTGTCTTTAAAAAAAAAACGACTGTGTCACAAATCAAATTCTGTAACTTGCTTTCTTACAATGAAAAGCACGAAGTATTTTGTTATCATATATCATAGCAAAAGTAGCAAGTGTAGCATCATAAGTATAGCATCATAAGTGTAGCATCATAAGTGTAGCATCATAAAGTTAGATTACAAAACCCAAACTGTGGTAAGCAAGCCCAAATAGGTGCTATAGGAAGCATAATGTACTGAACAGAGTAATAAAGCAAAAGAAAACTACAAAACAGGGGAGAAACTGCATCATCATCAATAAAGTCCGGAAATGAGTGACTGATCCCCAAAACGGCCAAGTCCTTCTACACTGGAAAGAAGACGCTCTCGGCGGCCCTCAAATCTGCCACTTCTTTCCTCAAAACTGCAAGGCGAGAATCAATTGCATCAACGGTAGGCTGGACTCTCCTTATGAAAACTGCTCGAGCAATCTCTCGAAGGTGATCCAAGACGAACTCCACTGCAAAGCCAACACTGATAAGCTCCTATACTGCAGCCCTCCACTGCAGGATCCTCTCAGTAGAGACAGTATCCACGAAGTTATGCTCGATGTCATTTAGTACGCTGCCTAACATTCTCAAGAAATTCTCTCTGACTGATCGGCCAAGTCGGAATCCCTGCATGAAGTCCCCACGACTATCATAAATCATCACCAAATGAGGAGCGCAGTCCGCAGGAACTCTAAAGCCATGAAAATCTATGTAAGGAGGTCCGGAGCCCCAGAAAGAAGTAGGATCAAGGTCGTTGACTTCGGACTGATCAAAGCACACAAAGAAGGCCGCAGCCTCGCTCGCAGGATCTGGAAGGGTGGCAGAGCTACTGCCCACCTCAAATTGAGGAAGCACTGTAGGAAGTGGACCTGTCGAAAAATGTAAAAGTTGAAATAAAGAACCTTGGTGAGAATAAAAGGAAGAGAAGCCCACGGAGAAGAAATGAAGGAATGAGATATGAAACTTACCAGAGCTAGCAATAACAGAGGCTGTAGGTAAAGCAGAGGCAGGAACAGAAGGAATTGCAGAAACAGACGCTGTACATATGGCAAGAATAGGTGTTGTGGGCATGGCAGGAGAAGTTGCCGCAGACACCCCCACCCCCGCTGAAACACCTAACTCCCCAAAAGTCTCTACAAGCAGAGAAATAGACATGAAAATAAAAAAGGGGAAAAGAATAAAACTTGACGGAGAAAGAAGAAAAAGGTTAAGGAAGGAAGCGCATACCCATTGCCTCGGGTGGAACAACATCCTCTTCCTCAGACTCAGAAATCCTCCTCCCCAGACCAGGCTCATCCTCAGGATCCTCAAAGATTTCCTCAGAGGCTGAGGACAATTCAGCACGAGACCCGCGTGTGGCAGAAACAGGGATAGAAGAGGGGGGGTGACTACCAAAGATGAAACACCCTGCACTACCTGAGAAAGAGCAGCAAAAGGATCACCAGTGGAGATGACGAGGGGAGCAGCAGGAGTGACCTCAATCTTGGTAACAGCAAGAGGGGTGGTTTCCCTTTGAGCAGGAGGTGTCATGACAGGAGTGGGGGTGGCTTCACTAACTTCTCCAATATGAGTACCCTCATCCATGGGCACTGGTCCAGTAGGGGAGGTAGTGGCTGTAGGAGGAGCAGATGCTACAAATTCGCCCCCATCAAAAGAGCCTGCCGTAGGAGTGCCAATGGGCAGAAAGCTCCTCGGCCATAGGGTGGTATATGGAAAGACGCTCAGGCTCATCCTAAAAGACAAAACAGAGGAGAGGTATGAGGGCCGAATTAATGCTTTGAGCGAATGAAGTAACTAAAAACAAAATGTAGCAGATTGGACAAGTGCAGGAGCAAGAAGAAACATACCTCTGATTCGGGTTCCTCAAGCATAATAGGACGGGCGGCTGACATATCCTCCTTTTGTTTAGACTGCAAAAGCAAAAGGGATAAGAAAATGAGTCAAAGAAAAAGACAACCAAGATTCAGAAAAAAGTCAGAGATAAAGGGAAAGAAGTGTATATATACACACGTGTACTTGGAAGACAAAAAAAAAAAAAAAAGTCTTAGAAACTTACTCTTCGCTGAGCGGCAGACACAGGATGGGGGTTGTCTTCCTTTTATTGCCTCGTGTTCTGCTGGCAGGAGTAGCACTTGCAGGAGGCTGAGGAGCGGCAGACTTGGGCTTACTGGCGGATTTAAGCTTGGCAGGAGCTTTCTTGGCCGAAGCGGGAATGTTTACCACTTTAACTTTCTTTTCCCAACCCGAAGGGTAATCACCTGTGTGCCAAAACCACCCCCTTTTCTCCTCATCCCACTCAAAGATGGTAGACCGGTTCTGTTTCCTAGCATAGGCCAGCACGGACTTAGAAGGAAGGAGCAACCGAGGATTGGGAGAGATAACCATACTAAGTCCCTCAGGAGGTATAAAGGAGAAACCATGACTACCAGCCAACTCTGCATCAAACGAGTTCATGACAAGCTGCCAATAGGGATGCATAGCAGCGGTGTAAAGACCTTCCCTTAAAGAACCAGCAACTGTGACCGCATTGAAGCGCTCTCTCCAAAAGTCAAAAGTAGTATGCCGTAGAAAGGGTCTGGCCGAAGTAGGAAACTCTGCGAGGAAGGAGAGGTCATCAGGGATATCCTGATCCAGGCCAAACTGTCTCCTCACTCAATTGGCAGGATAATGAACAAATCTGACACCCTCATCTGCCAAGTAGGGCAGCCATCCAGGATTAGTAGCAGCCAAATATGTGATACCCACCTCATCAAAACCAGCCAGCGGGGTAGTAGTACCAATGGTATCAACAAATGGACCCATTACCGAATTAGCACAAGTGTAACCAGGACGCAACTGTCCATAAGCTCTCCAGGAAAAACAAACACCCTCATCAAAGGACTCAACAATAGAATAATCAATGGGTTTCAGACCGGACCAACGAAAAGCTAAAGGAAAATTAAGCTCAAACCTGCCACAAAAATCAGTAATAGCCCGCGGACAAGAATAGTACTTCTCCTTAGCAAATCTGACGGGCCTGCACTTCGCCAAATATTAAGCACAACGCTCAAACAACAGCTGCTGCAGAATAGTGCTATGTACAGAAGAAGCAACTATGTGGCAGGAACCGGCCTGACTCTCATCGCTCTGCAGGATGTCCAGTTGCACATATAAATGCCCTAAAATCATGGGGGCTAGCGGCAGACTCACCCCAGCAGATATCTTAATGGCCAAATGAAAATACAGAGGCTTTAAGGCATAATGGGGAGGGGACCTGAAGACAAACTTACAAAGCCAAAAAGCGATAAAAGAAGCACGACGAGCAACAGCAGAAAACTTGGAAGAAGAACTAACCCAATAAGATAGCTTGGCATTTCTGGCCATCCTCTTCTTCAACTCCGCTTCAATATCTTATTCTTCTAGGGAAAGCTCAATAGCGGCAGGATCAGCATCCCCGAGAATAGGCAAAAGAAGCTGATTAGCCACATCCTTGAGAGTAACCGTGAGTTCGTCGCAAGAAAAGAAGAATATGTGAGTGGTGGAACACCATCGGTGAACTAAATGGCGAAGATTGTAGAGGTCTCGAAAGTTGGAAAGGCTTCGAGAAAGGACGACGGCCTTTAGAACACCGGCCCTCTGAAGCAAACCCATGAAATGGGTATCCGATAACTCACTATCAACCCATTCTTTCCAACCCAAGGCGGTGCCAGACCTAAACTCGAAGTGAATTGGTACGGGGAGGGCGATACCTTGACGAATGACCAAATCGGAGATGGAGGAAGACACCGGAGCCCAAGAAACATCAGGTTTTCGCCGGCAAAGAGCAAGCCACACACAGCTCGCCGGCGACGGCACATAATCTCCAGGAGCCTTAGGAAAATGAAGGCTAAGGCTGTACCAAGGATCAATCAGTGGGGCACACTCGCTGTCTGGGTCGCACCGCGCTTCCTCCTCCTCGGAATGGTCCGAATCGGAACGCGCCTCTTCCTCTTCTACTTCTTGTCCCACCGGAGGGTCCACGGCGACACTTTTCCCTTTACGGCGGGAAGAAGCTGGAGTTTTCACCGGCGCCATGGTGTGAGGATTTGAACGAAGCAAGAGAGAGATGGGTGTTCGAGAAGAAGACAATGGTGAGGAAAGGAAGAAATTTTGAAATAAAAGGAGTTTGTGTCTGTGTTGGGAAGGGGTTCTTCTCTTAAATACCTGAGTTATTAAGGCCGGCGTGAAGGGAGGCGACTGGTCAGCCATTGAGAAAGGGATGAAATTAATGAGGCGGTAGTTATGTTTTAAAGCAACTGCCATTTTAGGAAATCCGAAGAGTCACCACTGTTCACGGTAAGAAAAAAATATTTGTATGTGCAGGAAGGGGTGCGTGGTTTCAAAAACCCGCGAAAGCAAAGAAAAAGTGAAAAAGACAAAAAAGTCATTTGTTCACATATGAACCGCAAGAACGTTCCATATGTTCAGGGGGCTAAATGTTAAGGGTCATTTTCGTAAAGTCAGCCCAACCTAGCAAAGCAGGCAATAAGAGTGGTAGGCACAGAATAAAACTATTAGGCCCGAGCGGCAGGAATAACAGAACACAGGCCCATAACATGAGTAAATGGGTCTTGAGGAAGCAAATGGGCCCAAGGGGCCTGGAAAGAGAGAAGTGACACCCATGAGCAATGTACGGTATGAAAAAGTGAGGATGGGCCGCGGCAGGCCCAAGGCAATATAAACAAAGAAAGTAGGGGTTGATAGCAAGCCCATGAACCCCAAGGATGAGAATAGGGAGATTGGGCCAGCCCAATCAAGTTAGTAAAAGCCCATGGGAACACAAAGTTAGCAAATGGACCGAGAAAGCCCGAGGAAAGTAAAAGGGCCGTAGGCCTAAAGGAAAAAAGAAAGGGACAATGAAGCCCATAAATAAGAACACCAGCAGACTCTCTTAAGTCACTGGAGGAAGAAGTGAAACGGCAGGTTTGAAAGAGACCTAGTAGGAACATGTTATCATGGCAGGAAAAGCCAAGTAATGAAACAAGACATAAGCATAAACCGAGAAATGGGCTAAGAGATATGTATTAAGAAAAGCCCAATCCCAAAGGGAAGCAGTGAAAGTACAAAACGGCCCACATGAAAAAATGAAGAAGTATGGCAGACAAATGCAAACAAAGCTCCATAAGCCGCAGGCAGACTTTGAACGTACATAGCAGGGAAGCACGCGCAAGGCCCAGGTGCCACCAGCCTGTACCCAGCCAATATAGGTCGTGGTGGGGCCATGGGTCAGTGGTAAAAGGTAAGTAGGGGTGTGGTTTGGTGGTGGGGAGGAAGGAAGATTTATTTTACATTCCCTATCCAAACCCTTTTGGGAGGCACGTCCTGCTGGGATGACAAACCGCCCAAAAGAGGTAAGATTGGAGAGGGAACGTTGGGTGCATGCCATAGGAAGAGAAAGAGAGCATTTAAAGCCACAGCAGAGAGCAATGCCACGGCGGACAGAACAACACAAACCTATCTTGTCTGGCGAGGGTAAGCAATGCACAGACGGTGGTTGGCAAGTATGCCCAGACCAGACAAAGGCCGTTAGAGGGTAAAATGGTAAAAGAACAATCACAGCAGGCCCTATAAAAGGAGCCTCGCCGTGCCCTGTAAAGGGGACCAAAAAACAGAGGAAGAAAATACATAGAAAGAAAACTAAAAAGAAAAAGAAAAGAAAGGAAGAAAAGGGAAGAAAACAAATAGTGAGGATAATGTGAATGCACCAATAGATCTTTTCCTTTCTCTCCCCCTCAAAATCCCACTCTCTAAGGAACAATCAAGTAATAAGAACGCTCTTCAGGCATTAATTACTTAGGTCCGATTCCCTCAAAGTCATTAATCCCCATGGCAGGATATTCTCATGGGAGGTTAATTTTATTGAGTGGAAACGTTCTTCCTCTTTGATTTTTGCCATTACGGACTCAGTTTTGGCTTGATGCTTATTTTTGATTAACTCATCGTTCAATCAATTGTTCTTTCCTATAAAAGCCGTATTTATCATTGCCATTATTACTACTGTGTTATTCAGTCTTTGTTATTAATAAAAGCTATTGTACTCTGTTTTCTTTTATTATCATTATATCTGCCTGCCGTAATTTTATTGTAATAGCTCTGCTTGCCGTAAGGGTATTTCTGGCGGACAAGGCTAAGTTTGTACACAAGCCAGCCCAAAGTGAGTTGCAGTTGGGCCGGTCTCAACTTTCCTACTCAGAACACATTAGGGCCCATCACTGCAGGAGGCAGCCCAGTCCGAACACAAAAAAGGCCCCTACACTCTCTAACTTCAGAAAATTGTAGCACTAAACTATTTCTCATCATTTGGAAGAAATTTGTGCCCTACCTGTATATCATCACCAAATATCTCATGTATAATATAATTTTTCTCAATGACTATCCATCTTTCTAAAATATAATATGGAGGAATAAAGTTTACAAGAGATTTCTTCACAAAAGAATTCCAATAAATCCAAACATATGACATGTGCAAATAGCTTTCTTTTCTGTAAGTTCAATTTTAACTGCATAAATTGGACTTTTTTTTCCTAGGCGGGACCACCTTATATATTTTCTTCATCCCTTCCTCACAATCTTTGGATGCCTTGTATTTTTTACTAAAATTACTCTTCTTAAAATTTCAAAAATTACTTCCTTATATAAGCTTTTGCCGCCCTTTGCTTCTATCTTGTAACATGTTTTCAAATTTGGTTTTTTGAAGCATTTGTCTTTACATCCTCTCATTTCTCCTAAAGATAATTGCACATTTAGGACCTTTTCATATTGATGCATCACTCACTGTTGTACTTGAACAAACATAATCATTAAAAAAACTTATTCATACTTTCACTCCTTGGAGTTGTTGACATCCCAACCACAAAATGTCATTCTCAAGTAAGCTGGAATCCATTTTTCACGTCGCATGTAAAGAATTTCCAACTTGTTATTATCCCCCAACTCATACTTGTCTATAAGCTCATCTTATTCTAATTGAAACTCTTCAATAGTGATTAGATCATGAATGCAATGGTGAAATTCCCTTTGAAAAAGTGAATATTTATTATATATGAATCAAATATTATGGAGCTTTCTTTAAAAAAAAATGTCGCATACGCAATGAATAGTATTCGGTAGTATCGTTGAACTTGCCTTACCCATAAATTTGTCGTCATTTATATTAATTGTAGAAGGAGCACATCCAAGTATGGACTGAAGCTATGTCTTTAACAACCAAGTATAAAATTCAGTTGTTTCATTCACGAGCAAAGCACAAAAATCACCCACTTATCAAAAGAAAATTTTAGAACAAAAATAATATTAACTAATTTTTAAAAAAAAATTTAAGATATTAAATTAACATAAATGATTCAATGATGAAATTAAACTTGACATATATTTCAAAAACAAAATTCAATGCTTGCATTTTTTTTATATATATATTAAAAAAAAAAAAAGTTATGGGCGAGGGTGTAGGTGAGTTGTTTTTGCATTTCAATAGTTTTAATGTGTTGGTGCCGTTGACACACTACAACACTATGTGCGCCACAAAATTGCCACGTTTTTTGAGAATTTTGTAACTCAATTGACATTTTTGTTGTATTTCCAACAAAGAAATCTGAATTTAAATCCTAAGTATAAAATTAATGCAACAAGGATGAATGATGGTTGTTTGAAATCATCCCACGTGAAAGGCCTTGAATGATCACATCATCGTTATCAACATCGATCGCTTGAGAATCCGTAGGGAAGTATACTAGGAATATTTCCTTTTGTCCTCAGATGAGAGTTAAAAAAATGAGAAAGATTTTTCTTAAAGTTAAGAAGGTCGGTGTGGTCTCCACACCCCCAACTTGCAGATCGTGGAATTTGTAACTATTTGCTTATTCCAAACTGTCTGTGTCAATAATGGGGATTTTCAGCTAAGTCAGAGAAGTCATATCCAACCTCATGTGTATAGTTCAGTTTCCCTTATCAAATCGAGTCCATCCACCATGTTAATGCTTAATTGTTCAAATATTAGCTTGAATATTTGATGGCTTTAGCAGCACAAATTGAAATACTGTGCTCTAAAACACTAATTCCTATAGGGAAATAAAGTCCAACAATTCAATGAGTGGTGCACTGCAGTGTCATCATCAAGAAGTGTCTTCATGCCATGCACTTCTCTTATTACAGATTCCATATCTTAATCACAATGAACTTGGGCATGTATCAGCCATATTCTCTGCCCATACCAAAGCCGCAGTTATAGATAAGAGCAACACTAGCTAATTTCAATACCAATATGTTTTACTAATTTTTAATGCATATATTATTCTCTTTTTACTTATACGAATGCTATAAAGTGCACTAATTTTGGTACATTATTTTACTGTTATAACTTATATAAGCATGCTAGAAAATTAATAGAAGAAGAAAAAGGAAATTGAAAGGGATTGGTTTGAAAATTAACCAGAACTTATTCTTGCTTATCTCAACATATCATATCAGCATCTAAAATTTCTGCTTTTTCGTGGGGGCCTAAATCTAACATTTCTACTATATTAACACGAAGTCACCAACTTGTTGACAGAGAAACATATAATAATCTTAGCGCCGACTTTGATGACAATATATACCATGTATTTGACACACTACAGATACAATTCCATGTATCCTCTTTATTGGGTAGCCAATCATTGGACAATCTTGCTCATCTTGGTCGCACTTGACATCGATCCTCCCACTCAACTAGTAGTGGTAGCTCGAAGTCCCTTTGCCAAATTGCAGATTAGTTTAGCAATGAATCTATGACGACACAAGCAGTTAATCTTTCCATGTGAAAGATGCTTAGTGAATACCCTCTTAAATGATCTAAATTACAATAAAACTTCACCATTATACATGTATATAAAAAAAATAAAAAATAAAAAAGTGAAGAGGGTGACCCGTTAGTTTTGATAAAACATCACCCAATTATGCAATAATTTTGATTGATCTTGTACTTAGCCATATTTGTCCAACCATAAAACCCTGACAACACAAACCAACCAGCCGTGTCTCTACTTGAGAATAACTTCTCTCTCTTTCTCTCTCTCTCTCTCTAAAAGTGTGCTAAAATAGACTTGTAAATTATGTATACAACTTATATCATAATTTGTGATGCAATAAATTGTCAATAATAAATGATAAGTGATATCCTTTGAGTCCATAGGACTAAGTTCACAAATTGTGATTCTGTGTAACCAATATTAGAAATATTAAGGCCCTGTTGGGTTTGCTCTGTTTTCATCACTCATCACTCACTTTCTGTAAGCCTCACACAATTGTAACTATTTGGTTTAATTTTCATTCTTAATTTTCATAACTCATAACTCAAAAAATTGAGTTAAAGTTTTGAAAAATGAGAACAAGTTTTTGGTGTTTCCGGATTCTCAAAACTGAGTTATTATGAAATTTTGCTCATTTACTTGTGTCCCACATGTATGTATTGTCAACATCAAAGTTAGAGTTCCACATGCACTCCAGTGGCTCAATCATTGTGCACACATGAGAGTTGTTCCTTCACTTTTCCTTAGTTTCACTTTCCTTAACTCATTTCTTTTAGTTGGAGCTTCATCTCTTCCAAAAAATTGAAGAGATATCTTTCCTTCTTGCATCCTTAGAAGTGAAGAACAACTCTGATAACTGAAGAACCAATCTGGGTCTTGCAAACTCTGAAGTTTTGGTCTCTCCTCTTCCATGTCCGTGTGTTGTGAAGTTTGCAACATCTTTGGGTCTCGCATCTCACAGTAAACCCAACTTTGTAAGCACTTCCGTAGTGGATCAGGGGAAAATTTCTTGGAACTTTCTTTAATTTCTAAATTCCGAACTCCCTAAAGCCTGATCTGATTCTCTCTATAATTTCTAACTTTTTTTTTTCACCTTTTTGTTGTTGGATTTTCTATTAGATCTGCTTTTCATAAAACCCATTATCATATAAAGAAACTTCATCCATGTACCCATACAACAGCTTTGAGAAAACGGAGAGATAGAGGAAAGCCAAATTTATGTTAGGTTTTGTTTAAAGAGATGAAGACGTGAATGGGTTCTGAAGTGGAGAGAGAAAGTCTACGCTGGTGCAAACAGTAGCCATTCTGTGCATTTTGCTGAGCAATCATTTTCGTAGGTCCCACAACTCTACTTAAAAGTTGTGTTTTTGAATTGAAATACTACTGATAATTTCCATCCATACAGACTGCCAGTAGAGCATGGGAAAATTTTGAGTTAGAATTATGAGAATTGGGAAATAAGTTTGAGTAATGAGATTTGAGTATTGAGATATGAAAATTGAGTACTTTCTAAACCAAACATGGCCTGAGTGTCTTGAGTGTGATTGAAGTTAAGTTTAAGATTAGGATAAGCCAAAGTTCAAACGACACAAATAGTCCCAAAGTTTCTTGAATCTTGACTCCAACTCAATTCCAGCTTGACCCAACAAGATTTACTTATCTCGATCGATCAAACCAAAATCTTGGTTAATCGAGATTACAAATTCAATTTTCTAGTTTTGCTTTTTTTTTTTTTTTAAGCCATTTGATCTAAGGTTTTGTAATTTACAAATCAAGTATAAAAACAACTCTAGAACACGTTTTTCAAGACTTTTAGGGCCATTTGGTAATATTGTTCTAGTAACGTTGTTCTAGTAACGTTCTTTAAGTTTTTTAAAAATATGTGTGAATAAAAAAGTACTGTAAAAATACGTGCTGTATTATTTAAACAACGAAAATTGTTATTTAAATACTCTTACCAAACACCGCCTAGGGAGCCATGTTTTGTACACAAGTATTGAGGATTTTTCAACTCTCTTAAAATATCAATCTAGAGATCCAATTCAAGTTCCGAAGATCCAATAAGTGAAGCAAAGTTGTTGCAATCCAATTTCATCAAAGTTGCTAGAACAATTTTTTAGGTGGGTATTTGAAGTTGTGAATGCGAGGTTCATGTCCAACAAAGTCCAGAATAAAAGAGTTCGCAAATTTAAAGTTGCACGCAGTCACGTTAATAAGTACTCCATGTGATAACATTAAATTTAAAGTCAAGTATATTATACAAACTTTCATTCTATTCATTATTGTTTAATAAAATTAAATAATAAAAGAGAGAGAGAGAGTTTCACACCCGGCCTCCAAGTCTATGTTAAAAACTTAAAATCAACAATTGTAGGACCCTAAAACAAACCAAAAAAGTATGCCTTATTATTATTATTATTATTATTATTATGTATTTTCTATATTTCAATGGTTACTACTAACTAAACTTTTTTTATTTGAGAAAGTACTACTAACTAAACTTCCATTTTTTATATTTTTTAATGAAGGATATATTAGCAAGATACTCACTAATACACGTAGTTGTCAATCATAAATTAATTACTCCAAGAAATAAGTTATTGGCTGGCAGCAGTCTCATACTGGAAAATCAAAGGGAATTGAATGGAGTCTTTGACGGCACCTCGGGACCCTAAAACAAATTGTCCCATGACTCGGGTTGTTTTTCATTAATTCACTAGTTTTTTTGCTAAAGTTCATTAATTCACTAGTTGTTTCTTAAAGTGCCCCCCACTCACCCAGAAATTGTGATTACTTGTTCCTTAAAGTGCAAACTCTGTGGGATCCAGCCTTTCATTCATTCATTCTCTGACCAATTCAGCTACTACCAGAGCTTACACAGTTCCCTATGTTTCTCTATTAGGTTTCTATTAATAAAGGTTTCTCCTTCTTCTCTTTTTGCTTGAGTTTTCAAGGCTGTTGCCGTGTTTTTGCATTTTGGCCTCTAAATCTTGTGTGCTGTCTATTTGTCTATGGACCTTTTCTTTAACAAAAATAAAAAAGGGTCGGAATGATCTGTCACAGACATTGTCTCTGTCTATGATCATAACAACATTTGTTTCATAAAAGTTGGGCAAATAGGGTAGTCCAATTCTCTCTTTAACTCTCCCTCCAAGCGAGAATTAAAACATTTGGTCGTTAATGAAGACCTTGATATATATATATATATATATATTTTTTTTTTTCACTTTGTCAAGCATACAATTTCTTAGATTCATATGCCAAATTAGCACATCATGAAAAACGATGTTTTGTTGTTGTTTTTTAGAAACTTTATTTAGATTTTAGAATAGAATTCTTAGTGGCATATGCATGAGGTGTAGCTCTTTCTTTTTTTGGTTTGGTGTACCATGAGTGTGCCTTATAGCTTATACCCTCTTTACTTATTGTTTTATAGTATTTTGCAATAAACTCCAAAGATAATTATACATTCAACAGATGCCCTGATAATTTGGCTTTAGTTGCACAGTATGTAACCAGAACATTCAAAGTTTAGTGACTTTCTTTTTCTTTATCATGACTACTTTTATCCTCATCAATGTTTCAGTCTTTCAATGAATTTTCATCCAATCTAATACATCACTTTTATATATTATAGCTAGAGAAGAAGACTTCCAACCATTTACAAGTGAACTTTTTAGGAGACTAGGACCACCTCTTCTACTAGGCCAGCGAGGAATTACTTCTATACATGAAAGAATATGTCATAATTTTAGTCTTATAGATAAAGTTTTCAACATCATATTGGAGATCATTTCAGTTAAGTCAGAAAAATGAAATATTTTGAATATTAATAAATATCAATGTACTAATTAATTAAGAGTTACCTTAATATGTTATTATTATTTTATCTTTTGTTGAATTTTTTTTATAAATTTTTTTATAAAGCAGTGAAAGCTACAGCAATCCCAAAAAAAAAACAAAAACAAAAACGAAAACAAAAACAAAAGATTAGTATATCCTATAGAAAAGCGTAAGCACCAAAATAAAGGTGACAACCCAATTTGCCATGGCCCAACAACTACTAAAATAAGATTTTATATTTTTGTAATTAAGTCACTGCTTAGTAAGACACTTTCCTGGAAGTTTCGTGCACCCCATCTTTTACTAGACTAGTAACAGTATCTCTGGATTTAATAAAGCCAAACAACCCTAATTCTCTTATTAGTTGTTACTTTCGTATTCTCTTTCTATATTGTTTTATTTTATGCTCAATATTTTAACAAGGGAAAATGATGGTTTCTCTTTACCCACAAAATATTGAAAATCATCACTTTTTTTATAGACATATGATATGATGACTACATGTTACGCAAAACTAAATTACCATCACGTAATCATGAGAATGACCATGGTCACTTTCATATGTAAATGTGGTGCAATATCATTGGTAGGATTAATATTGTTGGGACATGATTTGCTTTGTCACATTTTTAATATAGCTAGAGAGGGAATTAATTAGTATAGAAACAGCTCATCTCATATTAAATATAGTTCAAATTTGGTTTGGCGAAGGGCAATTGGGTAAACAAATTCGCATTCTTTTTCTTCATCTTTACCTAAACACCAACAAAAAAAGACATAAATTTGTAATCTTTCTTCATAAGAGTAAACGAATTGGGTGAACCTCTCATGTCAGCAAAACCCCAAAATGACATTTGCAAATTTCTTGACCAATATAAACCAAAAAAAGAAAAAGAAAAAGAGAAATAAATAATTATACTTTAGCAATAATGTTAGTATTACACACACTTTGTCACAACTGTCTTGTATGACATATCGTAATTAGTTGTCTATCACTATCACATTAATCTACTATTTTTTCTCGAGTAAGTCTTGCTAGGCTTTATCCTAAGATATCTACTCAACTCTTTTCCTCTGAAGACCTAAATAATAGGGGTTGATAGCCTATAACTGACCTATATTGTGGTCATGGCCCAAAGTCAAATTAACAAAATCATGGGTTTCCGTATAATTCACTCACTCAAAGTCCATTAGTTATATATTTAAACAAAATTAAGTCAATAATATAGAGGGATTGAAAGTTTGAAACACACATATTGCTAGATTATTATAGGAACAAATTAAGGACAGTGTTCTACCACTGATAGTTTCTTTAAAATCGTCTCCCCTCTCCTTTTGTATGTGTGTGTTAAAATACTTAGTATTCTAAAAAAAAAAAAACAGTAAGTTAATCCCACATTAAGAAATGAGTGTGAGTTATAGAGGTTTAAAATTTGTACTCTGTATCCAAGAGTTAGGCCTTTTGGATATACACCACTATTAATTTCTTTAAAACCTTCTCCCCTCTCCCCTTATATGTATGTGTGTTAAAATACTTAATATTCTAAAAAAAAACTAAAAAAAAAAAAAACTAAAATATGATGTGTGAAATGAAATGAATAGGATATAATACTAAATCTCTCATGAAAGTCATACTTCTCCAACAAACTTAATCAATCATCTTAGCCAATAGCCCCAATAACCCTACTTATTAAAATGTTGGATCTTATAAATGGTTATCCAACTCTGATTTAATTTTGTGAGTCCACAAGTCGCTCTCATAACAAAAATACATTATTATATATACAACACTATTAAATATCATTATCATTACTATTAGTATTAGTGTTATTATTATTATTATTGTAATAATAGGTATAGTATTATATTATATTGCAATTATTGGCTAACGTTGTAGGTGAGCTGGAGTGTGGTGCGATGCGCCACATTACCCCTAAAGTATGTCATCTCTGTTTATTTAAATTTGCATAATTTTGCAACAACCCAAGGTCAACAGCAATTTAGACCATGCAACTGGCTGCGCACAATATTCAACCATTCTTTAATCGCTCTTTTGCTTCCATGCTTTCTTATTCTAATTGGAATTTAATTAACTAGAAAGTTTTATCTGATGTCTGATATATATAGAGTTATGATTATAAATTAGATTTTATTTTTCATTAACTGATCAGTATTCCAGTGCTTTCTGTGAATGGACACTCTCTAGAGTTCTATTAAAAACATAAACCTGGTTAATTTCAAGAAACTACAAAACTCTTGGTTATTCTAAAACCTGTTAAGCTTAAAAAAATGGCAAGATTGTTTGGAGATTGTGGGAGGAACGAATCTTTCTCCAATTGGATATTGTCCACTTTGGGATGGGCAGGGTCGACCCTTGCTCCCACCCGCACGGGTTTACTCACACACACTGTAATACACCCTTCCTTAGGCCAAGTGCTTATAAGGCAAGGGTGGAAGGCGTCTCTCCTCGATGTGAGATTGAGCAAATCCGTGTAGGTGGGAACAAGGGTTGACCATGCACATCCCAAAGTGGACAATACCTGATTGGGGAAAGATTCATTCCTCCTACAGAGATAAACCCTACAAACTTTTTTTAATTTATATATTTTTATTGAATGTGAATTTTCACAATTCTATCATTAGATTGCATTTTCTTACTATATCTTCGTACTTGAAAGTTTTCAAGAAGATCAAAACCCACCATCAATAAATGTTTTAGTATCAAGTTTTTATAATATTAAATTATGCATAAAAAATAAGTTTATGAATTGAATAATAAATAACATCCGTTTTGAATGAAATTTGACATGCATGTTAACTGTTAACAGTGACGGCTCCAAGATTTATTTATTTTTTTTTTAAGGTGGTCATTAAAAGTCTTAAAAATTAAACAAAATTTAATAAAAATAAATCTTGAATATATTGACTTCACCCAAAACAAAAAAAAAACAAAAAAAGTGCAAGGTTATGGATTAAATCGATGCAATACTCCACTAAATTGTTTTTTAAGGAGATAATGGTCAAAAGGTTGAAAAAAGCATCTTTGTAAATATACTATTCTTATTTCATCCTGATCATCAATATATATATATATATATATATATATATATATATATATATATATAAAATCAAAACATCTGAAACTCTCACAATTTTTCACGTCAGCACAATATTTAAATAAAATTATTTTTATTTAATCAAAACTTAAAAAGGATTGAAACTCTATCTCTTTAACAAGTCCAATTTAAACTCAAACTCATCATTATCATTTTAAAAAAAAATTATTTTTGTTTAATCCAAACTTAACAATGATTGAAACTCTATCTCTTTAATAAGTCTAACTTAAACTCAAAATTAAACATTGATAATTTATCTCTAAATTTGTGAGGTTAATCATGAACACTATAAAAGTAAAGCAAACCCCAAATTTTTTTTTTAAACTGAGTAGAGGTATGAACTCTTCTTATGTTATTTACTTCTCCTCTACTTTGTTAAAAAAAAAAATTTATGGTTTTTCATGTATTTTTTAAAAAGTAATTTTCATATAAGAACTACCAAACTCTCTTTAGCTGTTTTTTACAAGATAAAAAAGCTTGCAATAATTGAAATTATTCTTTTGAATGTAACCCATATTTCTCTTGTATTTCTCTATTGTTTAGTCATATATATTTTGTTTTGTTTCAATAATTTTAAGCAGTAAATCATTTGATTCTTTAATATTTTTTGTAAGCTATTGCACGTTCAAACAATGGCTTTTTCATCAAATTGTAACACAAATTGAAGTCATATAAGACCAAATCATGCAATGATGTAGTTTTTTTAACTTTTTATAAAATTATTTTAGTCTATCTCACAAATAGGTAGGTTCCCATATATAGCATGGGTTAGAGACTAGTTAATATAAAAAGATGAGACATTTTCTTATAACTTAGGGTTTAAAAGAAGATTATTCAAGTCAATACGAATTTGTGTAGAAGATGAATCTTGTAATATAAGTGATTCCTTTATAAGAAATTTGTCTATAATGCTAGCAAAAGAATAAAGAATAAACTATAAATGCATTCAACACATTCAACTTAGGCATTCAACTGCTATATTGTTCCTATTCAATAATGTATTCAAGCATTATTTTAGCGCATATGCATATGTACAAAATGAATCACATAAATCCAACAAATTCAACTAAATATTAAATCAAGCAATAATAGACTAGCTATTTGAAAATGTGCTTTTAAGATATATAGTGATTTTAAAATATGCCTTTAGAAAACACAATTAAAAAAAAATCAAAATTAAACATTTAATTTGGGCTTTTAGGCTAATTTGTTTGTTTGGGAAATTTTTGATGAGAGCTACGTGCACAATATTTTAGCAATACTTTCACAATGAAGCCTAAATGGCAAGTTGTTATTAGTTCTAATTTAATCCAACCATTGAAATTACTTTTTTATTCACATGTAACAACCTGCCACTTAGGATTGGTTGTGAAATTAATGTGAAAAAGTTGTGAAACTATTGTGAAAATGTTGTGAACATAGCATTTTTTACAATTTTTTTGTTCAACCTTCAATGGACCCAAATTTTAGAAAGGTCAAATTTTTATTTAGAGTGTTCAATTTTTTTTTAGAGTGGTCAAGTTTGTTTTCTAGGGTGGTCATCAACCTATATTAATTTAAATTAAATGTTCTTAAGGTATATATATAAATAAATAAAATTCATGTCAGGGTGGTCAAGTGACTACCTTGAGTAAGACACGTGCCACCCTAACTGTTAAGAACATAAAAAAAAAAAAAAAATGTAATCATGTTAATTTTTTACTGAGAGCTTGAAGAGTTTAATATTTTGAAAAAAAAACTTTGTCCTAAAAAATAATACACAAGTCAATCAAATAATTCAATATATTTCAATATTTCTTTAATATATGAATTATGATCAAGAAACAAGAATTCCAGATATTCATAAAAAGCCCCCACAGTATTCGAACATGGTATCGTGTCTACACGTCATCAGATATGTCATCAGAAAAAAAAAAAATATATATATATATATATATATATATATATATAGGGGCTCTCTTTCTTTAGTTGAATATTCAATTTCTGTAGACTAGACCTTTTTTTTTTCTTTTTCTTTTTTTTGTCTTGCTAGATTTACCTTATGATGATGAGATCACTAAAATGATTTTCAATTTGACTAAGAGTCCTCAATAATGCCTCAGAAAAAAAGCCACTTGATTCATCAAAATCTCTGTTATCATATTAAGGGTATGTTTGAATACCGCTTATTACTGAAAATTGAATACACTGTAGCAAAATAATTTTTAAATGTGTGAATAATACTGTGAGACCCAAATTTATATTAAAATCTATGTTTTGATGACTTTTGTGGGTCCATAAACACTATCGTGGGACCCATATTTTTTTAGCAAAACGCACAAACGCAGATGTTCAGTGCAATCCAAACACTCACTATCAGGTTATATCTTATGCAAGGTTATACTTAAATATGGTGTGCTACTCAAGGTTGATATTCAAAAACATTATCATATTTTTAGTGCTGGAGTTTCCTTAGAGTTCACGTGAATGCTTGAGCCAAATAAATCTCCACCTCAAATATTATGTTTGGGAAATCTTTTCCAATTATAACAATCTTTACCACAACGAAAAACAGCCACATTTTCTTAGATTTATTAGTCTATTGCTAGATGCCATGAGTGTAGTGAAATTACACGTAGGCACTCGACACATGGTTCATAGTTCTTCTTCTTTATTATACTCCTATTTTCAAGACCATGATATACAAGCCACCGTAGTCTTTATAAAGAATAAAATCTAGGATTTTGTCTAAAGTTAAGAGCGGAAAGGGGGCTTACTCTTAAATATTTGTAGCAAACGTTTACCTATTATGAATAAAGTTTAAAACAACCCTACACTCCATCTCACATTTATAACTGGGACACAAGTTCAATAAAGGTAAGGTGTACTATCAACTACCAAGATCTGGTATTGAATATGATCACAACATACTTTTTATATACAAATCCAAATTTGAACCCGAACGTTTTTGTTGAAAATATCAAAAAGAGCTAGTTGAATTACAAAGCTCTTAATTGGCAATATGACCGCAACGTATTAATGCATGGATCCTTCATGTATGTCAACTAAGTAATATTCAACCCATTTAAAATAGACAGAAAAATCATTAACATAAGCCCAATTCTTACAGATTGCACAATAAATTGGAGTTTTTCAAAGTCATGGTACCAGCTGCGTGGTTTATATGAATCAGGGGACCAAGCAATATGGGGGATAATATTAATCAGTGATTGCGATGGTTGTTGAATTCAGGGTTTGGTCTAGGTCAATTGTTTGGGGCTACTAATGTGATGGCTGAGCTTTGCCTCTTTGGGGTGTGACTTGTGAGGGATGGATAGGTAGCTGATTCAATGGGAACTCATTGCTTGCAAATTGACTCTCTACTAGATGTAGCTTTGTTAATTAACTACATGGTTAACTATTTGCAGGCACTTCATGATCTAGCTTTGTACCCTCGAAGAACGACATTCTAAACTGTGAAACTAATAAAGCAGCAGATGCCTTGGCAAGAATATAGGAAGACTGAGAAAATGATTTCTTGGTCCACTCCATGGGTCTCATCTTCCAAGCTTTAGTTTTTACTTTCTAGTTTAGAATTTGACTCTCCTAGCAGCTTGTATGTTACTTCCCATGATTTAAGTTACAATATAAATCTCTTCTCAAAAAAAAAAAAAAAAAAAAAAAAAACTTATAAATCTTTTTTTTTTTGAGAAACTTATAAATCTTTATTAATATGACAACACTAAAGAAATTGATATATATATATATATATATATATATATATATATATTAAGCCTGCTATTGGATTTCTTTTCTAAATAAACAGGACAAATTTTGTATTAATTGAATATTTATCCTTCGAGTCATAAATTCATTTTTTTATATAATTTAAAAACATAAAAACTTTAAATTTAACTAATAATTGATCTTGAAACAATTTTGATATGATGGAAACATAAAATGTACAAAGAAACAATGTAATTTAATAATAAATTTGGCAAAAAAAAAAACGTGTAATATTAACAAAGTGACCAAATATAAATTAAACCTAACCCAATATAATATAATAATAAATGGTTCTAACTTATGCCCCTTTAACCTAAAGTGTAGGATGCCTCTAGACGTTATTGTTGCTTGCACCAATCAAACAATGACCACCTAAACAGAGTAGTTAGTTTGTTATATCCAAATCCAACAAAATTGTTAGGATTTGCCCATGTTCCTCCCCTTTCTTCTAGGGTTGACAAATGGGCAAATTTTGGTGGATTTCGATGGTAGTTCATAAAGGTTTTTTTCTTTAAAAAAAAAAAATTTTGGGAGTGGGGATTTGAATTTTGGATGTCCTCAATTGGAAACATAAAGAAATATCAGTTGAACTATACAGCTCTTAACAATAGGTTGAGTTTTTTATTAACCCATTTACAAAATAATTAATATCCATATCCAATCCAACTCATGTACGTTGAAAAGACCTTAACCAATTTATTTAACCAATTATATATTTAAATACGTAATTTCACACATATAAATATACCCAAAAAAATCCATAAAACTGAAAACAAATTTTTAACAGTTGACTTTAATACAATTTTTTTTAAGGATAATTTAATATATACACTCATCCAATCCAAAAGGAGAGCTTAATATATAAAATAATTATAAAAAATTGCAAAGTTAGATCGAATACAAATATTTAAATGAAACTACTAAAGAAATTAAACTTTTTTTTTTTTTCAAAATTAACCAATTTGGAAATTGCTCTCACCAATGGACTGGTGTAAGAAATGAATCTTTGGAGTTAGAGCATCTCCAACATATAATATGAGGCTTATTTATCCACTTTTTCATTTAGTCTATCTACTTTTTTTCAAATACACTTTCCAACAAATTTTATATCATTTCTCTATACAATATAAGTATCATTTATTTATTCTTTTTTTAATTTTCATTTTTATTTTTTTAATCATTATGTGAGAAAAGAGAGATAAAGAGTAAAGAGAAACTATATTTTAACTCTTTTGCTCATCTACAATGGCTCTCTTGACCAATAGAGTCGCTATTCATAAACAAAAAAACTTTTTCATTTTTAGAGAGATCGTTGGAGGAGCATTTTATGGTTTTTCTTTCTAAATTTTAGATGATTTTGTGGATAAAGCATCAGTTGGAGATGCACTAATAGAGAGAAAAATTACTATTGAGTTTTTTTTTTTTTTTTTGGGAGTTTGTTTGTGTTGGTCTATAAATTAACATTCTGAAATTTGTTTTTTCACTCTTAAAAAAAAAAAAAAAAAAAAACTAACTGACTGAACTAACTAACTAACTAACTAACTAAATGCTATATTAAACTTGTCTTCAATTGACATGTATTCTTATCACGCTAAATATAAAAAAATAAAAAACACGTGGAAAAACAAATGGAGAGCATTCACATTGGTTTTCTATTCTTTTGGTTCATATCCTAAATTGGTCTAGTCACATTGGTCTCTCTAAAATAGGGGAATACACCAATTTTAGGAAATGAACCAAAAAAATAGAAAACCCAAATTGGCTTTCCAAACATATAGCCTAAAATAACATCTTGCTATTCATTGCCCCCAAACACCCATTTTTATTTCCTTTTTTTTTCTTGGTAACCAAAATCAATTTTTTTTTAAATTGATGTTCTGAAAAGTAGAAAAAATTAATAATAAAAAATAACCAAAGAAATAATGTTTTAATGAAACAAAGTATAGGATAAAGAAACAAACAGTTGTGTTTTGGAAAGTGATTAATTAAAATAGAAAATTTAAAAATTTATATATTTTTAATAAAAAAAAAAAATCAAAAGAGACCAGAAGCACCGGATTCCCTTTCTCACAAAGGACAATTAATTTATTTTGTCGTATATCAAGTAAAAATTTACCCCCTGGCAGTTGGCAAAACGTCGTCACTTTACAGCAGTGCAAAGTGTGCAACTATGGGCGCCGCCTGGTTAAGCTTCACTCGCCTTTAGTGACACGCGCTAATGATACGTAGCTCTTTCGCAACAAAACAATCAGGAAAGCGCGTGGGATTTGTTTTTCAAAATCTTTTTTTTTTCCCATTTTTTTAGTGTAATAAAGTGCAAAATGATTGCGTTACTCGTGAGTGTGTGTAAGCCAGAATTGCGGCTAAGACTCCGTTTGGCTAAAATTTCTCTGATGGGAAAAAAAAAAGTGGGTTTGTTTTTGTTTGTTTTAAAAATTAGGGTTCCAAAACGCGTTTTTTTAAAAAGTGGGTCTTCATTTTTCAAATTTTAAATCATGGGAAGTTTTAAAAGAATGAGAATTTAATATTTATGTCATTTTAGTTTTACTACTTGCTAAAAGATCTCCTCCTTCTGGAAATAGTAGAAAAAGTTTGTTTCCTTAAAAAATAAAGGTGTTTTAATCATTATTTTTAGAGATTTGTATCGATTTTTTTTGGAGATATGCACTTTAGTATCTGAAAATTTGTGATCTACTTACCAAACATAATCTTAGCGCATTAAAGTTCTTAATTCTCGTCATGCCATGCCCCATTGGAAGGTTTGGAACAACATAATCAAGTGGCTTAACCTTTTTTAGACCATAGGTTTTAAATCATTTCTATCATTTTTTTTTTGTGTGTGTTTATTGTATTGCCAAAATGATTGCAAGAAAAAAGATTCCTGGCAGTTTATATCCTACCAAGTCACTATTTTTTTTTTTTTTATAAAAAAAAAAGTGACTTTTTTTTTGGGGTAAAATTGTGAGGAATTTTTTATAAAGAAAAAACTATAATACCAAGTCACTCTCTTTTTTAACAAAGAAATAGAATTTTAAACCCTAATTTTCTTCATAAAAAAGAGCAGATAATATCATTAAATTATACGATTTTTTCCTTAAAAAAAAAAGAATTATACAATTTTAAAATAAATATATAACTCAATTACAATACTCTTTAAACTACCAAGCCACTCTTTTTTTATTTATTTTTATAAATAAAGTAATAGACCAGAAGTCAGTCTTACATCAACTGTTATTATGAGAAAAGGCTTGTATCTTGCACTTTAAAGTTCTATGGTAGTATGAAAATCTCAATAGAAAAAAAAATATATATATATATATATATATTTAAAACAATCATTAATAAGAGATATTAAGAATATTTCTCTAGATTCATATAAAAAATCATACAGTGAAATAATTATACCTCACTAACTACTAATTCTTCTTTACCTTATTTTGGCCCATACTAAAAATGAATGATTAAGATCATGAATTCCCTTTTTTTCTGTACTTTTAATTAACAACATGAGAGCCATATTTGTGGTGAATTTTTTTTTTTTTTTAATAATGTGGGAGGATGCGACCAAATAAGCTCAAAAAAAGTTAAAAAATAAATAAATAAATAAAAACTTGCACTTGCTAAAAGCACACCTCACACGATTCAATGGATACACACCCACATGGTTACCCTGAACATTAGTACACCTGATTGCCACACCCCCCAACGCATACACAGAGACCCCAACTGGAGCCAATCAGTGAACAAGCTGTCAAACCCATATGACTCTACTGTGTACAGTACTACTCCCCATAGTTGTTTTTGTTTTTTTACTTTCTTATATTTATTTATTTTTATTTCAAACCCAAAGCTGGCCTCTTTGTTCTTCTTCTCCTTCTCTACACTGTAACCACCACTCCACTTCACACCCCCCTGTCCCACCTCTCCTTCTCTACACTCTTCCCCACAAAAGTCTTCAGTAAAATTATTAAATTCCTAAATCCTAACTATAAATTAGTACAATAATCTACCATATCTAAACCAATTGATCTCTAATTCCTTATTCTTCATCATCATGTGTATTTTCTTAATATTCATATACCGCTGAATTATAGGGTTCGGAACTTCTTTACCTACCAGTATCTTGAGACAACTCCTAAAAGATTTCTCTTCGTAATAATTCAATGTGTGTGAAATGAAAGACTAAATATCTTGTTTGTTAAAATATATATATGGGTTAATTATTTTTTTTTAAAATTATTTATTATGAATAAGTTACTTTTCTTATATTTGGAAAAAATTATTTAAAAATTAGTACTAATAATAATAATTAAAAAAAAAAAACACAGCTGGAGAAGACCAGGTGTGGAGTAACTATAAGAGCATAAACTCCTACTTCCACCATCCCCCTCTTTTCCTCCTTTTGCTTCTCTCTCTCTCTCTCTCTTTCTCTCTCTCTCTCTCTACCCAACAACTCTCCATATGGACCCACCACCACCACCAATATCGGTAGCTCCGCCGCTCTCCACCACGCCAACACCCAGTACAACCACCGTACAATCTCACCTAGGCTACGCAGACTCCGTAGACTCGTCCCCTCGCTCGCGCAACACCGACTCATGGGACGAGCCTATTCCTCCAAACACAAACACAGCCCCACTGAGCACCAAGCTTCGTCTCATGTGTAGCTACGGCGGCCACATAGTCCCGCGCCCGCACGACAAGTCGCTCTGCTACGTCGGCGGCGACACCCGAATCGTCGTCGTCGACCGCCAATCCTCACTTTCCGACCTCCACTCGCGGCTGTCAAAAACTCTCCTGAACGACCGGCCGTTCACCCTCAAGTACCAGCTTCCGAACGAGGACCTCGATTCTCTTATCTCCGTCACCACCGACGAAGACCTTGACAACATGATCGACGAGTACGACAGGACTTCGTCGAACTCCGTTAAGCCCTCGAGGCTCCGAATCTTTCTGTTCCCTCTGAAACCCGATTCGTCTCAATCAATCGGGCCGATTCTTGACAACTCGGCCAAGTCCGAGGACTGGTTCTTGAACGCGCTGAACGGGTCGGGTTTGATGAACAACAGAGGGTTTTCGGCCCCAACTTCGGTGGATTGCTTGCTGGGTTTGGACGATGATGGTGTCGTAGGCGGCGTGAACAACTTGGATTCTTCGAATAGTGGCGGAGGAGCCAGAGAGATGGAGGCGGGTCAGCCCGGAAAGAATGCGAAGTCGGGTCAGGATGTTCAGTCGGTGCCCGATTCGCCGATGCTGGAAACGACGTCGTCGTTTGGGTCCACTTCTTCTTCGCCTTCGATTGCGAATTTGCGGCCGATTCGGGTTCATGTCGAGGATGGAGGCGGTGTTGGTGTTGGTGGCGGTAGCGGTAGCGGTAGCGGTGGCGGTGGCGGTGGGGCTAGAGTGGCGGATCAGAAACTTGGGATTGAGGAGCAATTCGCTCAGATGGGTCTTGGTTCTGCTGGGCACAACAACAACAACAAGCAAGACGAGGGTTTTGTTGTGATTTCTTCGCCGCCTCCGTTGCCGGTCAATTTACCGGTTGTACAGCCCGTTCCGGTGAGTTCTGCGGCCGCCGTGGAATACCAGAATAGGGTCTTTTCCGATGACGAAAGATCGGATCACGGCGTGCCGGTTGGCTATCGGAGAATACAACCGGTTGCTCAGCCACAGCCACAGCCACAGTCACTGCCACAGTCACAGAATCAACAAAAGACTAGTGGCGGGCTTGATTTGCATTCACCAGATTCAGTTTCAAGGTACCCATTTTTTTGATTTGTTTCAGATTTTTTGTGAATAGTTTAATTAGATTGTTGGAATTATCAAATTCTGAATTGGGTTTTTTTTGTTTTTGTTTTTGTTTTTGTTTTGTGTGTTTGTTTTAATTCCGCAGTGAAAGTAATCTTACAAATCCATTGTCTCGCACAAAACCTGTATATCAAGACCCAGTTGTTCAAAACCAAATCCCATCTGTAAGGGTTGCTAGTAACCCTGTTGATCAAAAACTTAATAATATCTCTGATCCAAACACCCGGGTCCAGTTGCAACAACAGTTTCAGGATTCTAGTTATGTATTACAATCCCAATTCGAACAACAACAGCAGCAGCAACAATTACAACAACAATTACAACAACAACATCATCAGCAGCAACAATTGCAGCAACAACATCAGCAGCAACAATTACACCAACAACATCAGCAACAATTACAACAACAACAACAACAACAACAACAGCAACAACCACCACAACCACAACAGCAACAACAGCAATTCGTACATGGTGCACATTATCTCCAGCATACACCCTCTGGGCCGGTGCCAATCCCAGCCTACTACCCTGTGCAACAGCAGTACCATCCACAACATCAAATTGACCAGCAGTACCCAGTGTACTATATGCCCACGAGGCAGGCCCAAGCTTACAACTTGTCTGTGCAGCAATCTAATATTAGTGAAACTGCAACTGCTATTCCTTCTAGCCGCACCCAAACGCCTCCCGGTCCTACAATGGTCCCTTCTCCTGCAGCTTATAACCCCATAAGGAATGCTACCAAGCCCGAAATGGCTGCGGGTGTGTACAGAACAGCAACCACAGGTGCTCCACAACTAGTTCAAGTCTCTTCTGGTCAACATCAGCAACAATATGTTGGTTACTCTCAGATGCCTCACCCATCTCAGTCAATGGCACCTAATTCAGCTGCTCCTCCTAATTATGCTTATGACTTTGCTGATCCTGCTCATGCCCCCCAGATATACTATACTCAGCCTCTGGCACCCACAATGACTTCTCAATACCAGACCATGACAACAGCTGCTGCTGTAGGGTTGCCGGAAGCTTCTGCTCAGCTTCCCACTGACAACATGAAGCAGCAGATCAGAAGTTCACAGCCCATATAAATCAGTTACAGAGAAAAGAAACAATTTTGAAGGAATTGGGTTTGGTTTGTCTCTCAAGTTTATGTTTTAGAGTCTGTCTTGTTATTGGTTTGTGTGATATGTATTTTGTGATAGATAATAAGGAACTAAGACTTGTCTTCTATCTTTCTCATATGTCATATTGTTGTTTATTGTCATAGGAAATGAAAGTGGTCTGAGACAATACTGTAAAAGCTCAAACTCATATATGGTGTTGTGTGCAGTTCATATATCGGTTACAGAAATAAATGGTATATAAGTCAGAAGAACTTCAATTTTATGCCATTTCATGTTTATCATTCAGGTCTTAAGAGTTATGATATGCAGGGCCAACGTTTTTGCTTGGATAAAAAACAGAAATAGAACCAAAAGAGGGGATTTTTGTTGGTGAATGACCTTTGTTTATTTTAAGGTTTGTTTGGCCGCAGTAGTTCCTTTTGCAATATGATTTTATGAAGGACCACAGTTTGACTCTCAGTTAGTTCCGCACATGATTCACATTTTTCAACTCTAACGACTGAAAATTTGGACAGTTGTAATTGTTAGTGCAACTCTTAATTGTTGCCGACTCACCCTTGAGAGAGGAGAGTATTGAAGCAACAACTTGGAGAGAGAAAAATAACATCCCCTTTTTCTCAAGTCTCAATCATGCCAGGAAATAGACAACTCATCCCATGAAAAATGTGGTAAATCAAGGAAGCAACTATTTTCAGGAGTTGAAATAATACTCATCAAACAGTCATTTCGACCTTGTGCTTGTTGCTACGGTAGAAATTAAATGTCATTGATAATTGATGTGGTTTTCAATGCATTACCAGACAAAGATGTGTCCACCAGCTCCCACTCATATTGTCCTTGATGCGTGCTGCATCTAAATTCTTATGAATAGAAGAAGAACATACTCCATTCTTTTTTTCATTTCTTTTTTTTTTTTGGGTTAATGACTTCTTACTCCATTGATTGTTGTTTTCCTACGTAATCATATCTGACTCTAGATTCTTGCATTTCTTTTAAGCTTTGAACGGTATTGCATTTCTTAAAATTTTGCTTTCTTCATAGGTTGCATTATAAGATGTGATTCATGAACTTACTTGGCGTCCCTAGTTTCATAGCATAGTTTCTGTTAAGTAATTATTTTTATAATATGTGACATCATTACTTGCACAATTTTGTGTATAGGCAACATGATTCTCTCTTTCTGGTCATGGTGGTACAAACTTCATGATCTTGTGAAACACACTTTTTTTTTTTATAATCTTATTTATTTATTTATTATATATTGTGAAACACACTTTGACAACAAGAATAATGCTGATTCTAACGTGTACTGCATCATCATCTACAGTTTTATGATTTCATCTCTTACATCAACTCTCGTATATATCTTCACAATAATCCTTTTAAGATAACCTTGAACCATATGATACTTCTTCCACTTGTATTTTTCTCTACGCCTTAAATGCTGTTTTCTCTGTGGTTCTCACTTTCATTTTGTCCAACTGCCATCATCCTTTTTCCTGTCCTGATTTCCAATTTGTCTTTGTCGCTCAATCACGCCTTTTATGGCCATCCTCATCAGCAACTTTATGAGAAATTATGAAGCAGTGGTCCAAAATCTTATACACATGCATAGTCAAGACTTGAGAGCCTCTCTAGTCTCTACATGGTACCATGGATGAGAATATTTTCTTTCTTTCTGAAAGAGAATCAATGGATGAGGAATTGATTCCTGTATATAGGATTGGCCAGAAAAAGAAACATATTATTACAATATTTGAAAGCACCGTTAAGGTAATCAGATCAAATATTGGCCGATAGCTAGAGAAATTCCATACTGACCTTGAATAAATTAAACAGCATACTACAAATGGGTTCACTCAATTTCATGTGACTCTTTATTGTCTGACAGTGCTCTTAGATTCTCTGATTTAAAATCTAAGAATGCATTAATTACTTGTTAAACAATGCATAAACAAATGTACGAGGTTTGTGTTTGGTTTTGGGGATGGGAGAGAGTGAGAACTGTTTGTGAATTTGTGTGTGATTCGGCAGCACGTGTAATTAGCATTTTGGCAGTAGCAACTTCTTTCTTTTTTAGCTTCTGCGCATTAAAAGCTGCTGCTTCTAATCCAAGGAATCGTCTTTGTCTTATAGATTAGGAGCAGCTCGAGGTAGAGAATAGAGATATTGATGCTGACTCTGATCCACGCGAGTCCTTGTGAGGAGTGAGGATAGACATGTCATGATTTGTGACAAGCAACCCCACACTTGACCAAATAATTGACATTTAGTTACGTGTTTCATAGGTCAAAAAATTTAGTGGTAAATTCTGCTTTGTGACAACGTGTGGCTCATACACAAAAGTTGGTATTCCCCCTTCTATACATGTAATGCTATCAAACACTTTTGATGATGCGCAAGATCGTCAATAAATTAATCATTCCAAACTTGTCACTATGTCACTCATTCTAAACTCGCACGTTAGAAGATGTAAAGAATAAAATACTTATGATGCGCAGGATCGTTAATAAATAAATTATTCCAAACTTGTCAGTAAGTCAATCATTCCAAATTCGCACGTTAGAAGATGTGAAGAATAAAATATTTATGATGTGTAGGATCGTTAATAAATAAATTATTTCAAACTTGTCAGTAAGTCAATCATTCCAAACTCGCACGTTAGAAGATGTGAAGAATAAAATACTTATGGAGTGCACTAGTGTGGTACTAGTCAAAGACTCTCTAATGGTTAAATCAAAAACTCACAATGATCTCTAAGAACTCTAAAAGTATGAGGATTAGGAAATTGTGTACACATACCCTGGAATGAAGGTGCCTTGGTGCTTATATAGTGGTCTAGGATGACCACGTTTCGTGGAATTTAGGCACTAGCATAATGGAGGTAATAAGGTTAGTGGCACCCAAATATTCGAGTTTAACTTCCCATACTTAATGGATACGGAATTTTAGAAGGACCCTCTGGCAAGGTTTGTAACAGTTTCCATATGTAGTAAGTATAGAATGGAGCACTTCCATTACTTCAAGGAGCTAAGTGTCTTCATTCGTGTGGGTGTCGAACAAATAGTAAGATGACTCATATCCACAATTTTAAGCTTGTGGTGGTTTAATCAGCTACTCAATCAAAGGTGTTGAACGAGTGATGACTGTCAGACAAAATATCCATGTCGGACAGCTCTAATAGAAATATTCTTCATCACACTTTATATAAAAAGAAAATGCTATCAACACAATCCTTTTTCACAAATTTAATTTGTGATTGGAATAATATCATTTGATTAATGTAATTAAGTCTACTAGCATCCCACTTATATGATAGAAAAATATTGTTTGAGCAGCTATGACTGTCAAAATTGCATGGCGTGACAGGTGCCCACTACCGATTCTAGAAATTGACCTTTCATGATTTGTCAAACTGATTCTCTTGCATAATGCATTTGTTTAAACAAACAAGGAAAAGAAAAACCAAAAAGATTAAACACCAATATTCAAGTATGGAAGACGAGCTTTTGTTGGCGCCGTAGCTTTGGTCTACTTCAGCCATGATTTCTCAAAGCGGTGGGCTGTCCCATATGCTCTTGTATTAATTAGGGAGTGGTGCTTGAACCTGGTCAATGTATTGAACTTTGAATTTTCAAGCCATGCTAAATCTCAATCATGAGTCAAAATCTAGATGATAGCCAGCGTGAGAGGTTTGAACTTTGAAGAAGGAAGGCTGCTCTCCTTATACAGAATTATAGATCAATGAGAAGTGAAAAAGAATTTTAGCAAGAAGTTGAAGTTGAAAAATGTCTAGGCCGTAGGTTAGAGCTTGTTTACAACGCAAGTAACAATTGATGATTAATGGGGTCCATCATGGAAATCTAACAAGCCGTCTCACAGTCCCATAGTTTAAACAAGGTCTAGACTCTAGAACAAGCATATTTCCATTAGAAAGAATTTAAGTAATTATAATCAGCTATCAATATAGGGATTAGCAAAATTATGTCTATAGATACAAAAACTAATTTTCCACGTAATCAACATTTACCTCAAACACTCTAACACAATTATCAGCACCACAAGAAGCAAGCTGTATGTTCTTGCAATTTTCACTCTTCTTGGGGCCTTTCCATGCTAAACGGTTTACTGCAGAGACATGACACATGAAGGGATCAAGTTTTACTGCAACAGCAGCAGCTACACCTGCTGCTGAACCGCTGCCATCATCGGCTCTTTTGACAGACAGACTCCAAAGTTCAATGAGTCCGCTTTCCATTCCAACTGCTAGGAAACCATCGTTTTTCTGGTGACCAAGACCAACCCAAGATAATGCTGTGACGCTGCTATGGAATTGTGGCAAAGTCAGAAGCAGCTTAACAGAAGATCCCTTATCGACAGCCCAGATCTTCACTGTCTTGTCCCGTGAACCCGTTGCAAATTCATGACCATAGGGATTCCAAGAGCATGACCAGATAATTCTTTTGTGTGCCTCCTGCCTTGCTAGAAGCTGGTATCTGATTTCATCCGTGCCTAAACAGACATATAACAGAAACTATGTAATTACGATTTACTGTAAAATTCCACAAAAATTTCAAATTGGAAAGGGCAGCCCTGACTGATTCAAAATCAACAATGCCATTTTAATTCCACTCCCAATGAATGTTCCATCTGTCCCTTTATTGTTTAATGATGAGTCAAAGAAAAAAAAATGTGACTAAATATTTATGGGTGCTAGGAAAATAAGAGATGATGGCAAGGGTACTATACAAACAACAGAAGAAAATGATTAAGATGCATGTGTGCCAAGATGATGAGAGGTGGCAGCAAGCAATGGTGGTGTTTACTGAAAAGTTTTCGTTCTTTTTTTTACACATTTCTGTAGATCTTTGCGTTAAACAAAGGAATATGTCACGAAGAAACCTAAAAGTTTTTCTCTTACTGAATCTAATCCACAAGAAGAGAGAACGTGCTATCCAAGCCTTCTTGTTTTATCTAATCTTGCTATGCTGAAATTTTTCAGCAATTAAAAGAGAGAATTTCATTGTTTACCTCACAAAGTCCTTCAAATGAGGAAATGCAAACCCCCCAATGTGCTAAATGTAAAGAGATGACCAAATAGAAAGCAACAAACATACTTTTTTTTTTTTTTGATAAGTAGAAAGCAGCACATACTATAAGAGATGTTGAGACAATCTCACTTGAAATGGTGAGGGGTTTCAAGTACCTGTTCTTTTGATTGTGAAAACGGAGAATTGGCGATCCCTTGAGACAGCCAAAAGCATGCTGTCATCATGGGAGAACTCCATCTGTGTCACGGTTAAGCTATGAGACTGCAACTGACCAACTGCCTTCCATGAACCCACTTGCCATAGCCATATTTCGGCTGCTGTTGCTGATTGGGCCTGCAAACGCAAGTATATTAGCAATAATGTACAACCCACCTATAGTACTCAAAAAGCCTAGCTCTGTGATGAAATTCACTCTCAAAAGTCTGTAATTATAACAGCAGAACAGCTAAATGACTCCATATACCTTGCATGATGAAGCAACTAGCTTCCCCTCATGGTCACAGCATAAAGAAAACAATTCATTCCCATGACCATAAAGTTTGTGTGATTCTGGCCACAGTGTATGCCATGCCAGTTGATCTTCAATTGGAGGTTCAGTCAGCACAGTTGGAACAGCATCAGGAATAGTTTCAAGGGTGTCAAGGCCATCATTCCCATTTCTGTCTGGGCTATCATGCGTGGCTGCACATAAATGGCCCATTAAATCAGTTCTACCTTACCAACTTATCAGCACCAATTCATTAAAAGAAGGAAAAAAAAAAAAAAAAAAAAAAAAACCTTAATCTGCACCGACTAATAATAAATTAAAGACTTAGATTTTCACATTGACAAGGAAGCTTGGGGGTTTTTTTTTTTTTTTTTTTTTTGGGATACGTAATAAAAATCCATTAAAGAAAAAGCTCAGAGGGGCACAACCAGGAAGCTTGAGAGCTTCACCACTAAAAAGAACAAAGACTTATAAAAATGATAAGGTTAATTTATCTTTTTACAATTCAAAAGGTAAAAAAAGATAAAGTCCTTGAATTTATTTAAGATTCTTTTATTGTTACCTTTAGGATGGTCTTAAAGGTGTTTTAACCATTAAGCCATGCATCATAACAAAACAGGGTTAAAGAGTCTATAAATCAAAATGATAAAAAGAAAGTCAATATATATCTAGATAATATAAGTGAGAGAAATGCCAAGGGCCTTTATATATATATATAAGGTGATTCACAGTAACAGCCGTCAAGCTCTTAAAATCGGGTGGAAAGAGCCAAAATTATAACAACTACAAAAATGGTGTCCACGGATATATTATCTTTCCAGTCCATATATCATGCTTGAGATTTTGATTGAGAGAAGAAAGAGAGAAACTCACCCTGAACATAGATGGGTTTCTGTGATAGCCCAAGAGCAGACATATTTGCACCCAAAACCTGAACATCTGCTTGGAGATCTTCAGGTAAACTAATATTCTGTGAAGTGGCATGGTTCAATGTCTTCAAAAAAGACAAAGTAGCTTCAAAAACCCTGGCAACTTTCTCATCAGCTCCACTGACAAAACGATGGTTCCCCTTTCCTTGGACGATGGTCACACAATTAATATCATGACCATGAACCTGAGGACGTGCAATTTCATGCCAAGAGTCCCCATCTCTAAGAGAAGCTTCATTTTGCCACGAGGCATATATTCGAGTTGTCTGCATATTTTAAAAATCATGAAATCAATAGCATCTTTAATAAGAGAATAATACAAACAATGAAACGAATGCATGCAAAATAAGGTTGACATCTACCTCTTAAATTATAGAGAAATAAATAAATAAATAAAACGCTAGGTAAGCAATCTGCCGACTTAACTAAAATTTGTAGGATTTTCAGTAGGATTTTTTCAACTATCAGCCATATTGCATATCTCATATCAATATGAAAAATTAATAGGAGAAAAAAGTAACAATTTACTTCCAGAAATATCATTTTAAGAAAATAAAATTGTCCTTTCATTTCAAAGAAAAAACTAGAAGTTTCATATTCCTCTGACTTATCAATTTTGCAGTAAAAGAACATGTCTAATGTTCAAAGATTGTTTGAGTAGTAACCTCACTAACGTGAATTTCATTACCAAGTGCTAAGATGGCTTGTGTTCTGATGCAGGGAGGGCCACACTGGTATCATTTTCCTAAATCTTTTTTCAGAGGTCAAAACGGGCTTATTGAGCAGTACACAGCTCTTGCTTACATAAGCACATATCCCAGTTGTTGAGATAAAAATTGTGTCAATAAGAGAAGGTTCATTTGATTGATTTTCAGCTCATTAACTCAGAATTGAATCCGCACCCAAGACTATACTATTTGCAAGATACATCTTTGGTAAGTTACCCATATCACGTACCAGGTCAGACATCAACATATTGCTTAAAAAATTAAAAAAAATAAAAGAGAAAAGGTCATTACTTAGGCTGGTCACACTAAAGTGGGGTCCTGGAAGGGATAACTTGGATATGGTACTCCCTTTCAGCATTTTGTTTGTGTTAAGCACCGGCTATCAAAACTTAAGCCTATGCACTTGCACTTGACAACCCAAGACTGTTACCATTGCTAAAAACATACAAATTTGAAATGTACTGTTCAAATCACTTGTGGTGTTCACTATCCCTTTGTGATTTGCATTGTTAGTCACAGACCACTTGAAGACAATTTCAGTTCACAATTAAATGCAACACTTACTAGACTATTAAATGCCATACAGTTCACTTTTCTAAGTTGAAACTGTATCAGTTTCTTAAATCATATTTTACTCACTTGTCATCAGCATGGGATAACTTTCCAAACACTCACCACATCTATAAAAAATTTACAAGTTTCATGCAAGAAATATAGGAAAACTAATTGAAACATCAAGTCATAAAGTCTCTATAAAAGCCAACCCGTAACTGCAATCAGAACATTTTTTTGAAATAACAAAAAATCCAATAAAGTTCTTTAGTACTATGGCCAATATATTACCTGGTCTTGGCTAACTGACAGTATGTATTCACCAGATCTTGCCCACACAATATCTGTCACTCCTGCAAAGTGCCCAGAGGGAACTTTTTGTGGTTTCCAATTATCCAGGTCCACACCAACATTTTTCCAGAGATGGAAGGATCCACCATATCCATGTGCTAAAATTGAATCCCCACTTGGGCTCCAATGGCCACCGTAAAACCCCAAAGCACAATGACTTAATTCTCCAACAGTGACAACATTCATCCAGATTCCAGAATTCTTTTCAGGTTGCCAGATCATCATTGTCTTGTCCATAGATGCAGATAAGATGCTTTGAGGTTGATAGTAACCAATACCTTCTACAGATTCAGTTGAAGGGGGTTGCCACTCAACTGAATATACCCAATCTTCATGTCCAATTAGAAGAGATTCCAAAGATATTTGATAAGAGGATGAACCAGCTACAAGCACAGGGCCTTCAATATAAGATGCAAGACTCATTTCTTCTTTCCTGTATGCACCCTGAGTGCTGCAAGGAGAACTCCGTAGAGCCATCTTCCATATGCGTATGCCTTTGTCCTGAGACGAACTCACAAGTAGAATACTATTTGGTTCACCATTGGTGCATATAGGTAATGAGAAGTCCAGACTTCGGATCCAGTCCGTATGCCCTTTTAATTCACAAGCACGAAGAAACTGAGGGCATATGCCAAAAAACCAAAAATAAGAAGGAAAGGACCCAAAATGAGTTACTGCCACAATGAAGGATACATAGGAACTTCAATGTAACCAATCAAAAAGAAAAGGAACTTCAATCAAGTTACTGCCACAACAAAGACTACATAGAAACTTCAATGTAACCAATCAAAAAAAAAAAAGGAACTTCAATATAAGATTGACAAGTAAGACGCAAGATACCTTTCCTGTCTTTTCTCCACAGTAAAGATGAATCTTGTTATCCAATCCTCCCATTGCTAGAACTATATGACCAGTATTTCCAGGCAATTCCGCTAATGAAAGTGCCACCATAGGTTTCGAACCAACAAAGAGAGTTTCCAGACATTGCAATTTACAATCACCTAAAACAACCAAGAAAAGGTTTTTATTAATGTTTTAAAACAAAATGTCTGCAAATAAGCTTCTTAGAATAAACTTAGTACACAAACTAGATCAATTCAGATGCAAATTAACATCAAACAACAAGACACTTTGAAAACCATCTTGAATATAACCACATTTAAACAATTCTTCAGAATGGTGACTATGACTTTTTAGGCTCAAAGCCATGACATAAAGTAAAGACCCATCTCTTTGTAAACAAGGCAGAAGCTATAATTCCAGTAGCTAACCATATCCTAAAATAAGCCTGGATAGACATCAATTCTTTAATTTTGAACAATATGGATAAGAAAAAATAAATTCAAAACATGTCTTTTTGAATCACATGTTTTAAAATAAGGTTATTCAGCAAATAAAAATCTGCATTTACAAAAAAAAAGCTAAATAAAGTCTGCCCCAATTAATCTAGTCAGAAGGAAGCTCTGGGTGGTTGCCATGCCTCATCCTCACACAAAGTATCTTTTGCCACATTCTCACTCTGCAACATAAAACTAGCCCTAACTTTGAAATCATGCAATCATAGAAAACATTTTTTTAACTATTCCGCTAAACCAAGTGAGCAGCAATCGTTTAAAAAATGAATAGACATGCTCCCAAACAACCCTATAGGCTTTGGACTTTGATGGCTGCTTGAAGGACACGAGAGGGCTTAGTTGTTAATTCATTTGGCCTTTCTTTCCCTTTTCATTTGTTGGCTAGAGAGCCTGGCTATTCTTCTTCCAGGGAGGCAAGATTGATCATCTACTAATCAAACCCTTTTTCTTTAGCATCAATCTATAGAGCTTCCATTTGTTTGCAGATATATATGTTTAAGAAGTCCCATTTAACTATGTGCTACTCAACAATATATAAAGAAATAAAATATGATTAGTTGTTTGATATCGCACACGTTTTATTACGGTATGAAGCCTCATCATGGGGATTACTGCAGACATTAAAAAGCATGCTGTCATACAAATCAAGTATCTTGTGTATTAATGTCAAATAATTAATATGTCGCTTAGTGTCCAAGCCCACCAGGGCTCTTAAGTTTATTACACAAGCAATCTTTGTGCTAGCAAACACATCTTCACTCATATTAAAAAATCTTGATATGGTACTATGGAACTATCAATAAATTTATCACACCAGTCAAGTCTAAGAGAAATTTAACAAGTTGAACAATCATTCTAAATCACAGAACAACTTTCAAAGTCAGAGAATCCAAACATGGCCCATTTATTTGAGTTTCATTGCTCTGCAAATCAACAAGTGTTCCAGCAATGGCCATTCTATACATAACATGAACCTAAAGCCAATGCTTTGCACTTTTAGCACATGCACTATGAAGTTAATAGCTTAACATTCCTGAAGCATTGCTAACCTCATGGATATTCACTTGACTTTTGCCACAGAAGCCCTATTTATATACAATCAATTTCAACAAGAAGCAAAATATTGTCTACGTAGTCTGGAATTTCTTCAATTTCCATACATAGAACTACATGAGAAGCTCAACAAACTTTAGCACCTAAATAAATAAAAACTACTACTAAAGAACTAAAATAAGTGTTTGATAGAAAGAGACTATCATCATAACAAATAAATCACATAAAGCAGAATGATGTTCTTATATTTTTTCTAGCAAATGGAATTGACATACATACTACGTACAAGTGCACCATCAGCATGCATGAAAGTTTGACAGTTTTAATTTATTTCAGGAATATATGACTAACCTCCAGTAGTAGATGGAAACAACACTTCCCATACATGGACTTTACCATCTGAAGAAGTTGAGGCAACAATTGCCTCGGTCTCAGTAACCATAATTCCAGTAATGCATGTGACACCCTTCTTGTGTGATTGTGGTGCTTGTAACACATACCTCCACTGTTAAAAATAATTTAAATAATTAGTTGTTTTTAATTCTTTTTTTTTTTTTTTTTTTTTAATGGTAGTCATGTTTAAATTAGAAATCAATCATCTAAAGCATATTAGGGAAAAAAAAAACATTGAACTTGAGGATTTGCAAAGTGCTAATTGGGAATATGTTCAATTAGCTAGTAAATGAAAGAGTGATATTGCCTAGAAACTAAAAATGAAAAGAATTGACTAATTGGTCAGGTACACAAGTAATTACCTTTCTTTCAAGAAGAGAAAATTCCCACAGAATAATGGCACCATCAGCATCTCCAGAGAGAAGGTAGTGCTTCTCTAACTCTTTAGCTGAATACAATTAATAAAGATCAATTAAAAAAACCCAGTAAGATATCAACTATGATTATACTTCTAAAATCCATAACTTTTTAAAAGGAAAGAAAAGAAGTCACCTAGTCTAGTTCAGAAATTTAGAATGTGGTAGCTTTGAGAAGTCAGCTAGTCTAGTACACAAGCAATTACCTTTGAAAAGTTTGTCTGAAAACAACTCAAACTTAATATATGGTAGCTTTGAGAAGCCCTTTTGGTTTTCCAGAAAATTTAAACGGTTATAACTCAAATTAATAAAAACCAAGAAGTTTATTGAGTACACTGAAGTAAATGGCATTCCTTTCTCTCCAAAATTTCAAACTTCTACTTTCTTTTGTTTTCCTATCAATTCATAAAACCACCCAAAAGAACAGTTAACTAGTCTAGTTCAGAAATTCAATTATGCCAAACCAAAACTAAAGCAAGGACTTTTAAATAAAAACCCAATTAAAAAATATACCTTTAAATGCAAATTTGTTACTTGGAAGCCATTGGGTGCAATTCACAGAGGCTTTGTGACCCGGTAGAGTTGTCAGAATCTGTGCAGTCTGCAAAAAAAAATTGAAAAACAACCCAAAAAACAAAAGAAAGAAAAGAAGTCAGTTTGATGATATATAAGAAGATTAGTATTTATAGAATGAAAACTAGAAGACAGAGAGAAGAACCTTGGGGGAGAATATAGCAACGGCGTTTTGGGCACCAAAGGCTACCAAATCACAGGCTCCCCATGAAACATTGTTCACAACCCGGTTGCACCCTGCTCCTATAAACACTTTCTTCACCTCCATTCCTCCATTTATTGACATAGTCATATATATATGACTACAGAGAGAGAAAGAGAACCAAGAAGAGAACAGAGAGGTTGTAACTTGTATCAGATTCAGAGGGCGGCCAAGCCTAACTGAGAAAGCTTCAGGCTTCGGCCAACAGCGAAGAAAGAAAAGAGTGAAGGTGTGTGCTGGTTGGGCCGCTCGGCCCAGCTAATGGGTGCTCCACCAAATGTAATATTTTACACATATTTAGTTATTTAAAAATAAAATTCTAAGATTAACATTAAAAAAAAAAAAAAAAACAAATGTTGAACTATATTTTCTGTATTATGTTTCATAAAAATACTTCAATTATTCTTTTTTTTTTTTTAAAGATAGATTTCAACTTGACTAAACTATAATACTCTTATTATAGGTGATATGGTTGTTTATTTTGCCAATGTGTGTTATGATATATGACAATAAGATTATTATTATAAATCAATATTTTTAGTTTTATATTTTACTATAATTTAGATTATTAGATATTAATGTCACATGAAATTGGCTTGAGTCCAGTATATCTATGTATTGGACACGTTAAAATATGGACATGTAATAAGTGTTTGACACATTCACATCTCAACAGATCCAATGCACAAAAACGCTCGATCCAGTCATTGCTCAATTTCACATAATAGGTAAGTATTTATGTTTGATTTTAAATATATATATATATATATATATATATATATATATATATATATAACTTTAGGCTAAAATATTATTTTGGTATTGAAAATTTATCAAATTTTTGTTTTTCATCCTTAAATTTTAAAAAATTCATTTTTTATTTCCTAAACTATTGAAAATTTTTATTTTATCCATAAACTATTAAAAATGCTTCACTTTCTATACTTCAATTTAAAAAAAAAATGTTCCTTCTCAAATGTTTTTTTTTTTTTTTTAAAAAATCCTTTTTTATCCCAAAACTATTGAAAAATGTTCTTTTCTCATCACATGTGCTCCCTAAAAATTCAGGAATGAGGCTTGTGAATTGCCATTTCAAGAAGAAGACGTGCCGATAAGGGTTCCTACTTGTAGGTGGTCTTTAATGGTGATTCGCCATCAAACTTCTTGATGAACTCAGTTGCGCATGCATGGCCAATTGGCCATGTTGTGATCATAACAACATGGCCATGCATTATCTAGAGAAATAAATGTTGTGTTATTAAATTTGGAATCAAACACATAAAGTGGCATCATGCACATTAGCTATCAGGTTAGATTCTTTTTTTTTTTTTTTTTTTTATGGGGAATAACGATTCATTGCCACAAGAAAATGATGAACAATAGGAAGGACAAAATAAAGAAAAGGGACCACTAACTACTAACCTGCCAGTGTAGGAACAACAACCAAACAAGGATCCCCCCAAACCAAAAGAGAAAACTTACACACACCAGCTAGCTTATGAACTACCCTGTTGCGCACCCATTTCAAGAGGACAAATCTAACAGAAACAAGAAAAACCCAAAAAACCCAACTAGGCACCAAAAGTCGGCCAATTAAACTAGCTCTAAGACAGAAACAGCTAGACCCGAATTGATCGTTTCACAGAAGCGCTTTTGAGCCCGCTTGTTCTCTTCCTCTGAAGCTTCTTTCCCTCTCAGGCGCTTTGTTCCTATCTCCATCAACTGGGTGAGAGTTTGATTATCACTGGCTTTTCCTTTTGCCCGGGCGACTTTTTTCAGATTGCCTTTGCCTAAGATCTGTTTTCCTTTTTCATTAGCTTTAGCCTGAAAAATCACTCCAACTTGGACAGCACTGGACGCACACTTTTTCAATGGGCTGTCATTCTCATTACTTGGGCTCCTTAGAGCAATAAAGCCTTTTGGGCTTTGTGAGATAGGGCCTTTTGGCCCGTGAGAGCAAGAGCCTCTATGCTCAGCTGAAGTAACCGGACTTTGAGAAGCACGTGACTTCTCACAAGAACCCAAGACACTCATCACCTGCCCTGCATCAACACTCATTACCTACTCTGGAGATCCACTGAAGACCCGTACGACACCATCAAGCTGTCCATCCACACATGTGACCTTATCTCTTCCCCATGTAACACTCTTCTCTAAGCTTTGTTTCCCGCCCTCATGACTTGAAACCTTGAAGCTTTCCGATGAAGAACCAGACGCCAACCGAGCTTGTTGCTGCATTCCTTGTTCGTCTGAGACAACATGAATCGAAACCTTGCTCGAGTTCCTTTCCATGGCTGCCTCGTTTGCCGTCCACCCAGCCCTTAACCAGTCCCTATACTGATGGCTTGCATTTTGCCAATCATTGGACATTGGGAAATGTTTAATATCATGCCCAAGCTTCCCACAAATGAAGCAAATAGTAGGTAGTCTTTCATATTTAAACTTAAGCCATAGACGTTCACCATCAGAGCTTGTAATATAAGCTCCCTTTCTCAGAGGCTTGTCAATCTCCAACTCCACACGAACTCTCATAAACTTTGCCTGATCAGATTACCATGAACACCTATCAACTTCAATAAATCTACCTAACTTGCTACCAATTTCTTTCCCAACTTCCTGTGACATATGCTCAAAAGTAAGGCCCCAAATTTGGACCCAAAAGGGAGAATGGGTGAAAGAAAGGTTTGTGGAAGTCAACCCTTTTTCCCATCTGCAGAGTAAGAGGAGGTTGTTATCAAAGCTCCAAGGCCCACTTCTCTCAACCCATTCCAATTGAAACTTTGAGCTAAACTTGAATTGGAGTATATTATTTCCAACATCCACAATTCTCATATCTAAGCCCATTTTCCATGATGACCTAAGGGTGTTCTTCAGAGCACGTTGGTTCTGTTGTCGATCAGAGAGAAGCCGCCCAAAAAGACTAAGGGACATTCTTCAAGGAGGTCTGAGTAGTTTGTAATAGAAATAGGAATAGTTTCTTCTTCTTCTTTTGTGAGTTGCAGGTTCTGTAAGTTATATAGAATACTTAGATCCATAACCGGGACTAAAAGGCTCCTTCCCAGAGAGAAAACAAGAGACTAAACTATACAACCCCTAAAACTGAAGGTCAGGGATGGAACAGACTCGTATTCAAACGAGAGGAAAAAAACTCCTACTAGGGAGAGAGAAAAGAGGAATCTCTAATCTATTAGGTTAGATTCTCATACATAATTGGAAGTTTGGAACAATTGCTAAAGAAGCTAGAATCAACTTAGAATCATAAATATAAAGTAAATTAGTGTGTTACTGGATTTTTTTTTTTTTTTTTTTTTTTAATTTATGCATTTGATTATGTGCAAGTGTTTAAGCTAGCTTGATATTAAACTTGACCTCAAAAGCCAAAATTAGGTTTTTGGAGCTAACATTGTTTTGTTGACTTGGTTAGAGTTTGGACCAAGTTTGAACATTTTATTTTTATTATTAAGTTGACCATTCACTACTGAACTCAACTTGGATGTACTTGATTACAACATGAATAGAGAGGAATTAGGAAATTTCACAAAATTACAAAAAATTTGAAATACCCAAACAACACACAAAATTAAACTGAAAACTCAAACTCTATTCAGAACACCACATTGTTCTTCACACCACTGCAAACTATTCTCTAATAAAATTTTGCAAAACCGTTAAAAGAACTTATTGTGCAAAGACGAGATTAGTCAAAAAAAAAAAAAAAAAAAAAATCCAATTCAATATCGGTTGCGCATCAAATTCAAAAGGCATGGTCAGTGTTCTTCACACCACTACAACCAATTTGGTATTGTTGTCATTATGTCACTCCCTCTCTCACTACCTATCCCTAGATCTCTTGCTCTCAGTCATTTAGGGTTTTGGTAGGTCAGGGGTTTAAATTTTCTATATATAGGTACTACGACACCGTTTCACAATTTCTAGGTTTTTCATTTTTAATTTTGAAATAATAATTTTATTTATTAAATATTCTAAAATTATCAAAACACCGCTGTGCTAGTTGACATTTAAATAAGTTTAATAGAGGTTAACAGAAGGCTTTGATTGAATTATTTTGAAACATAGAAAACTCAATTGAATAAAAAAAAATTTTAGAATCTTAAAATGAATTTTAATAAAATTTTGTATTTTTGTCAAAAAAAAAAAAAAACTTTAACTCATAATAAATAAATGACAACCACTTATTAATATTCTTCACGTAAAGAGTAAAGAGTAAAGACATTAACAGTTACCGTTTACACAAACGAACCGACCACCAGAATTAGGCAAAATTAAGGTGTGAAAAATGTTTTATTTTTTTTGAGAAACAGGTGTGAAAAATGTTGGGTCAATGAGATTCATTCGCACACGTTTTACAATTGGATTTATTATAGTCAGATTTGGAGCATCATCATTGCTGTCCCAATTCCACGTTGGCACCAACGCAATCAATCCAGAGACCAAAGCAAAAGCACCAAAACGAAGAAACAAACAAAAAATGGCAACGACGATCCAATCCGATATTCGCTCGGCTCTGCACGTAGCCACGTCGACCGTCCTCTCACGCGGCGGCGGAACCCGTCGAGCAGTGACTGTTTGTTCGTTTCCCATTAGGAGAACGAAGTCGTCGTTGAGGCTGAGAGCTTTCTTCTCCTCCTCCTCCAACGACGCCGTTTTGAAGAATCAGGAAAAACCGCCGATATGTACGGCGGACGAGCTCCACTATGTTCCCGTGTCAAACTCCGATTGGAAGCTCGCCCTCTGGCGCTACCGTCCTTCCCCTCAGGTCTGTTAAAAACTTTTAACTTTTTAAAATTATAAAAAATGTTTACTTTTATTTAATTAACGCTTTTTATTAGTACTAAATAGTAAATACTAATAAATATGAAAAAATTATGTAGGCTCCTCCGAGGAATCATCCGCTGTTACTGTTGTCTGGAGTGGGGACTAATGCTATTGGATACGATCTCTCTCCTGGGGTAATTTTTTTTTATTTATTTTTTATTTTTTAAAGCTTATGATGTTTTATATATAATGTGTGTTTAAAGACAATGATGTCCTAATCTTATAATGGTGCCAAGTAAAATTTGACAATTTGAGAGAGAGCAATATGAAGGATATTACCAAAAAAATTGTGTGGGGCCCCAGAATTTTTCATGTTTTGAATTCTATTTTTGTTTCGTTTGTTTGATACTATGTCTATGACTATTTCTTTTTTGGCAAATACGTATGTTCAGTGCGGAAATGACAAAGTGGGTGACAAAGAATATATGTGTATTAGTTCATGAGAATCCATAATGCTCACCTTAGTTTCATTAGGATTAAGGTTGAGTTGAATTGAGAGTGTGCTTGTAAATTTGTGGATTAAACGAGGAAAAGTATGCTTTACAATTTTCTAGAATGTTTTTGAGGTATGTAGGACACTACAGCTTTAAAAATATATGAATAGTTATTGTAATAAATCTGAAGTCAGGCTAGGGAATGGCAAAGCTTGACTGCCTGGAAAGTGGGGATATATAAATCGATTATTTGTGATGTATTTTGATCATTCGTGAGGAAGAAGCGAATAAGAACGTCATTGCATATCAAGTCGTGGTGGAATATGAAGCATGGAACTGCGATTGGATTATTGTATCTTTGTTGGAAATGTAAGAAAAAGCTGTATAAGAATGACAGTATAATGTTAGTAGTGGATGACCCAACTCACTAAAGCTGCAATTCTAGTTGTAGTCAGCATATGCATCCTTTAGCATTTAGCTCCATTGAGAACATCTTGTCCTCTGTGTTATGTCAAAGGAAATCAAGAATATTCTCACCACCCATATTGACAAACTTTTAGGCTTTGTTTTTCTGGTAACATGATTATGAAGTTAATCCTCTGCGTGGTGCATTTATACTATGAACTTGGTTGAATCATTTTGGGAACTTTCACTAATTTTATCATCAACCTGTCTGACCTGAATGTACTTATCAATGCATTTAGTTGTATTTTTACTCATCCAAACTTCTTTTTTATGTTATATCTTTCTCAATTTTTGGTCTCTAGAGTATGGTTCACCCTGCACATCATTGGTCTGGTTCCCTTAAGTATCTTTTGTTATGCCATTTGTTGCTCAATCCTGTGAGTTTGCATGATAATGGTATTAAATGTGACACTGATATCATGTAATTATTAAAAACTTACGCAGGTTAAGAAGAATTTAATGATTCTTTACACTTGGGGTTTTTTTTTTTTTGGGCTCCTACATTTCCCACATTTCTATACCACACTATAGCAGCCTACTAACATATGTGGTATCTTTTTCAGTCTTCATTTGCTCGGTATATGTCTGGCCAAGGGTTTGACACATGGATCCTTGAAGTTCGAGGCGCTGGGTTGAGTGTGCAGGGATCGAACACCAAAGAAATTAAGCAGTCTGCCAATGAAAGATCGGGGCAGATGGAAGCTGCTTCCAAGAGTGTGACCAATAGTGCTTTTCCCGTGGAACCACAGTCAACTAATAGCACTATAGCTTTTGCAGAATCTGAGACTTTTGCTGTCAAAGAAAAAGAATCTGAGAGTATGGCTGTCAAAGGAGACACGAAGGGAATGGCAACAGTGTGGGATGAATCAAGACTGGTAATGAAATTGACAGAAACCTTTATGCGTTTGTCTGAAAGACTCTCTGGCTTTCTCAGTGAAGGTCAATCCAAGATCATGTCTGCTAAATTATTTGATCAGATTTCAAGACTTTTGGTGGATTCTCAGTTATCCGGTCGATTTAATGATATAAGGGACAAGCTATTAGGCTTGTTGGAAACAAGGCAAAATTCCAGTATTGCTAGCCAAATCAGGGATCTGAGCCAAAGGATTGTAAATATCATTGATGAGGCCCAAATATCTGTTTCACCTCCATTGTTTGACTTGCAAGAGCGTTTTGTTTCAACAATAGAAGATTTCCAGAAGCAACTTGACTTGATAGTGAAATATGACTGGGACTTTGATCATTACTTGGAAGAGGATGTTCCAGCTGCGGTGAGGTGACTTTTGTCTGGCTGGAAAGCTATAATATATAAACTAAGCATGCCTACCCTTTACATGATGAACTAACATTGTTCAATTTTGTTAATATAGATTGAATATGTAACAGCAGAAAGCAAACCAAAGGATCGTAAATTGCTTGCAATTGGACACTCCATGGGTGGTATCTTGCTTTATTCAACCCTTTCTCGATGTGGTACAATTCCATCCCTTGTAGTGTGTCATGTTACAATTACATTTACCCACTGATAGCATTGATTTTTGTAAATGCATTCTGTAAGCTTTTTATTGTATCTCATGGCTTGCTCTAATGGCTTGACCTTATACTGTGTTGGATCGAAGGCTTGGTGTTATCTACAATATTTCTTTTTGTTCTAGTTTGTCATAATCATAACCAATTATGTCATAGGCTAACTGACCTTTTCTCCTGTACTATAGAAAATGATAACTGACTTATTAATGTAATATGGCCCTTCACTAATGTTGTGTGGTCTGAATATTAATTTTATGGGTATAATAGAAAATGGTCAGCCATTATTATGATAGTTTCAGGTTTTATACTATTTTAATCTAAGTTTTCATGTCATTTAGAATGTGTTTTATTGTTTTTTTAAATCAGTTTTTAAAATGTTATGTTAGTTTGTTTCAGGTTTTATACTATGTTTTTTTTTCTTCTTTCCATTTATTTTGTGAAGAAAGAAGAATCCTATTGATGCATTCATTTATTTTATCTTATAAGCTTTTGAAGGAAGAGACTCGAGATTTGCAGCTATTGTTACTTTGGCATCATCCCTTGACTACACATCTTCAAAGTCAACACTCAAATTGCTCTTGCCACTTGTAAGTGGATGTAAAATTTCATCATTGTATCATCTCCATGTTAGATTCAATGACTATCTTCTCAAAACGTTTGGAAGAATACGCTTTGTTGAGAAACTAATATCAAGGCACTTGTCATACAGGCGGATCCTGCGCAGGCTCTCAGTGTACCTGTTGTTCCTTTGGGAACATTATTGGCAGCAGCTTATCCTCTCTCATCTCAACCTCCTTATGTCTTGTCTTGGCTTAATAATCTTATTTCAGCAGAGGACATGATGCACCCTGAGTTGTTAAAAAAGCTTGTCTTGAACAACTTTTGTAAGTTTCTGGTCAATCTACATTGCATCATCAATTGAATTGTTCCACTATATGCATGATATCATACCTTGAATCACCACTAACTACTAATAAATTTAACCTCCAATTACAACTGGCAGGTACTATACCTGCTAAACTTCTCTTGCAGCTTACAACAGCTTTTCGAGAGGGTGGGTTATGTGACAGGAGTGGTACCCTTTCTTACAAGGATCATGTACATAAAGGCAATGTCCCTATCTTAGCACTAGCTGGTGACAGGGATCTCATATGCCCACCTGAAGCTGTAGAGGGTATGCTTAAATTCCAAATGATTTATATATCTACCTTGTTTGAGATTAATAGCCTGTGCTTATTTCTTATGATGATTTGGATGGACCAGCAACTGTTAAACTCATTCCTGAGCAACTGGTTACCTATAAAGTATTTGGAGAGCCTGGAGGTCCACATTATGCCCACTATGATTTGGTGGGAGGACGATTGGTATGAAATTTTTTTTTTGGGGGTGGTGGGTGTTGGTGTGGGGCGGGGATGATGGCATAATATTACGCCTCATTCAATTTATTTATCTGCACAGCTATTTGTCTAATGCTTTAAAATGCAGGCTGTGGAGCAGGTGTATCCATGTATAACCCAATTCCTTACTCAGCATGACTCAGCGTAATTACCTAGGCAATGAAACTTCATGTTACAGATTGAATTTGATTTCCAAGCAGGCATGAAATATCTCTCTTATGATTTTGATTATTACATATCCCTATAGGATCTTTGGTTTCTTGGAACATGATTGGTACTTTATGCCACTTGCACTTAATGTAATTATTTGCCTTTTTCATTGATGATGTAGGGAGGATGTACAGATAAAGCATTCCATTCCTGGAGGACCTTAAAGATATTTAGCAGAATTTACATTGATTTTTACTTATCGATATAATTGGTGTTAGGAGAATCAAAGTCAAGCAAGAAGGAGCAAGGAAAGCATTCTTTCCATCATACAGTGCCTGGATCTCTGGTCAATTGTGTAATAAGAATTTTGTTCAAAGTATATTATTTCTTGCTTGTCTAACGCTATAACCTGCCCATGCCAACACCTTTAAAAGTGTCCTGCGATATCTGATTCTGAGGTATAATTTGCTCTAATACACCTTTTGTTTATTTATCATTTTAGATTATAAGATTGCTGGCAAAAATATTGGGCCAAAACAAAGTGTTGTAAAGGGTTGTAATTTAGTCAAATTTGAGCTGTGTTAATAGGATTGTGTTAGGGTTGAGTGTGGATCATAATTTCTTCAAAGATGAGGTTTTGGTCTGTTCAAAGGAGATGAGTTGCCAATCTTTTGGTCGTATCTTTTACACATTAGGGTGTTTGTTGAGGTTATAAAAAAGAATCCATCTCTATTTCTCAATCTTTGCGTGCGCGCTCTTTGATGAGTTGTGGTTTAAAATCAATACGATTTCATTGTCTACATCATATCTTATCCAAATAATGCTATTATTATTTGATGAGATGGGACTATAATTTCCATCATTTTGTAATGTATATGCAAATATGAAATTCAAAGGAATAAAAAGAATAATATTATAATATTCTTTCATTTTTTTGTTTGGTAGATTTAATGGAAGAAATGAAAAATCTATCCTCTTATTTGAGTGGATAGGGGGAATACTCATTTCTCTTTATTTCTTCAAAACCTTAAATTTTCATTCCCTAAAAATTGGGAGAAATTGAAGGAAATAGAATTAGATTTAGGGACTGTTTGGATACAGCTTATTTTGTTGAAAACTGAAAACACTGCAGCAAAATAATTTTTAAATGTGTGAATAGTATTGTGTGACTTATTTTTAATATTTTTTTTTCTAAATAAAATGGTTGTGAGTCCTGTGAACCGTGTATGAACAATGTGTGAATAGTGCATGAACAGTGCAATTTGTCCCTTAAAAGCTGAAACGCGTGCATAAAAAAAAAAAAGAAAAAAAAAAGAAAAAAAAAAGAGGAAAACGCAAAACACCAGATGCAGGAAAATAATTCATATCCAAACGTATGCTTAATGAATTTTTTTACCAAAACTCCTAAAATACCCTTATATATTTTGCCATTTATTTTAAATCGGGGGTCTAATAGTAATATTATTATAAAATGATTCTATTAATTTCTCTCTATTGTTATAATCCATTCATTTCCATTCTTTTATTTTAAAACATCCAAATAAAGTTACTTAATTTCATTTTATTTTTTTTTTCATTCTTTTCCGTTACTTAAATATTATTCATTCTTTTATGATTATTCATTCTTTTATGATTATTTATTCTCATTCCCTTATAAATTCTCAAGCAAAGCCTAAGGTTATAACAAAAATAAAGGCACGTTATTGGAAGAAAGAATATTAAAAAGAGAAATATTAACGGGCACTTTAAGAACATTAGTTTAGAAGTTATTTTAAGAAATTTTTTATAAAAAAAAAATAATTATTTTAACGACTTTTATTATCCCTTATGGAAGTGATATAAAAAATTTTAAAAAATAATTTATTAACATCTGTTCTAAAGTTAGTTAATAAGACCCTATTTAAAATTAATCTTTTGGCAGATAAAATTATTTTCTCATCAATTTCAAGATCATCCCTTGATTCAGGAAGTGAAAGCTGAATAAAGGTGAAAGTCGTTGCGCAAGAAATTCTGTAGCTATGATTCAGAGCCGTTTTTATGCATTAAGGTCTAGGAAGTAGGACTTTAATAGTTTGACAAACATTTACTGTACACAGTGTGAACTCTGCTCATTAAGGTCTAGGTGTAGGTGTAGTGTTTTTTATCTCAAAAAAAAAAAAAAATAAAAGGTCTAGGTGTAGGAAGTTAAAAGTGAGAAACATTTACTGTAACCTAGTGAACCGAGTAGCATGAACTTCACTGGACTCATCTCAGACTTGTCTCAATTAGAAATCTGTGCCTTATATAAAAATATATTGAAACTCAAGCCCATTTACATTTAGGTCTGATCTTGCAGCCCCATTCTGGGGCCGAGCCTCTTTTTGGGATTGGACTGCTGTCTTCCCATTAATCATGTTTGTTGACCCAAAAGTTAACAAGTCATTCATTTTTGGGGCAGGATTGCTTTGACACTTCTGGCATGGTGAATCATGCTGGCTGGTTTTATATTGTTAGTTTGTTACTATCATTTGGGTTATAGTATATACATATGCAAGGAATATGAGAATTTCTATGTTGGTCGAATAAAATAAGTATGTGTTATACGGGTATGTACTAATTCTTTTATTTGAATTGAGTGAAATAAATAATTAGAGAGTACTCAATTATAACTTTAATAATCTTTTTGAGATATGATGCATATGTGATTAATGCCTATCAACTTGGTAATCCTACATAACTTGGGAAACTTAAGTGGGAGAGATGACGATGCTAGTTAAGAAATTAGAGAGATCACAATAGTAACACAATGACATTGTAGAAAACCCAAATGCCAACTAGACCACGCTAAGAAAGAAGTAATAGTATAAACTAAACTGGAGTCCAATTATAATTTGAATAAACCAACTTTGATGAGCATTAAATTCAGGCCACCAGTGGTACCATTGTCCATATTGTACATTCGCAGCACACATGAAGCAACATGTAGCAAAATTAGTGGCAATTTTAGGTTTCAATTCTTTAACACGTATTGCATTTGTCACAATACATGCATTACTTATTGTTTATTAACATGTTGGTCCAAGAAGTTCAAACTCGTTATCAGTCATTGGAAATTGCTTCTAGTCACCCTGGAATACCATACCAACCTGAGAAGTCTGACACTTTTGTAGCAATGTTAGGTAGCAGAATCCGAAACAACTTTTTTTAAGATAACTTTGGCCATCCCTTGTTCTTGTGGTGTTTTCAACTGTCTTGTGTACTTAGCTACTTGCATGTTGATAGTAGCAGAAAAAGATAAGCATCATTCAATAATAGATAATGGAGTACGCTTTCTTGTCTTCAATTTGTACTTTAACTGGCCCCCACAATCTGTTTGCTTTTCTGCTTCACATGTTGAGTTGTTTTAGGCTCAAACATGCTATAAATTGGTACCTCCATTGGATGCAAATCGGCATAACATAGTAGCTACCGACAACTTAACTGCGTAAAACTAAAAGTTGTTTTGTGCAATATTCCAATGGATTCAAACACATCAGGCTTTTTTCACTCAGTTTATTACCAAGCCAAGGAAGATGATGGTTTCATTGATCTGGGTCTTAGCCTGAGAACTCTGCAACCTGAGGCTTGTCATCCTTCAGGAAATCGTATGCTCTTCCTTCCTTTACTTTTGTTGTTTATGTAAGAGTCACTAGCTTTAACCAACCCCATGTAGTAGAGAGATTAAGGCTTTATTGCATTGAATTGATTACTTATGTTATTCATTTGGGTTTATGTTAGTAATTTGTATCAGGAAAAGATAGGATTTCATGGGAGGATGTGATGAGTCCAGGGGCGGAGCAACCTTATGCATTGAGGGGGCCATGGCCCCTCCAAAATTTTTTAAAACCTCTCTAATTATAGGTAAAACTAGGCTAGAATCATTTTGAGTTAAGAGTTAGCCCCCACAAGATTAAAAGATTCCCCCCCCCCCCCCTCCAACTCCAACACGTCACTCATAAAATTCTTTCCACCCCAAATCCCAACTGTGCAATTATAAAAATTAACTCTTTTTGTCTTTTCCATTCTTCTCTAAAGCATGATAGCCACATCCATATTTTTTAGTTTTTAGTTATTCAATTTTTGTGAAGGGATAAAACTAATGTGTAGTAGATCAGATTACCTGATTAAAATCATATGTATTGAATTTAATTGTCCTTAAAAATAATAACATTATTTGTATCTTATTGGTTATGTTAAACATGTGCTTGAATTTAATTGAAGAACCTAATGTATTATACATAAGATATTGTACTTAAATTTTGCACTTTCTCAAAACTATTACAATATCCCTTTCCACTTAAAAACCACTGAAAAGACTCTTCTCATCACTTGGTGCTCTCTCTTCAGTTATTCTTCATTAACTCTTCCATGGGATGCTCTCACATAATCACATTTTCATTAGTTTCTCCCTCTTCCTTAACAAAGAGTTTTTTTATTTAAAGCTAAGCAAATATTGAGAAATACCAACTTCTTTTTCTTCTTCTTCTGCAGTTTTGTTGTTTACTTATATTTGATTTCTATGAATGTTATGGACTTATGGTTTTTCAAAAGAATAGGTGAAAATCAAGAAAAAAAGACTAAAGATGCTCAATTGGTTGATTAACTTGTTAGTATTTTGATATTTGAGTGCTATAAAATTACACCAACAAAAAAATTCTATCAGTAATCTTGTGTTATAAATATACTGTACTTTGAGTTTTTCGTTGAATTGCAAATCAAAATTATAGTTTTACCTTGGCCCCCTAAGCAAAAATTCCTGACTACGCCCCTGGTGATGACAATTTCCTATTATGTGTATATATATATATATATATATATATTTTTTTTTTGAGAATTCCTATTATGTACGTCATTTATCATATTCATGGTATTGGTTGGTTATGTTATACTTGTACACAATGCTCAAGAGGAAAATTGTCTCTTGAGTCTTTTTCCATTTGGTAACTGTAACTGTTGCCAGTAGTCTAGTAACTCAGTGGTATTGTCTGGTCTTCCTTATAAGGAGAACCAAGGTTCAACAATAAACAGAAAAATAAAAATAATTTTAACAGTAACTGCAATGTACTAACTAGAATTTGGATTTGGACCAGTGGAAAGCCTTGAGGGATATGATGAACTAGGTTGGCCCCCAGCTAACCTGAACTTGAAAAGTTCAGACACTTTGAATCCAAGAAGTATAACTGAAGATTGTGATGAAGAGGCTGATGGAGTCCAAAGCAAAGAAAGGTGGGCTTTTGTGAAAGTTAACATGGATGGGATTGTAGTTGGCCGGAAAATTTGCATACTTGATCATGGTGGTTACTCTAGCCTAGCACTTCAGCTAGAAGAAATGTTTGGTAGGTACCAATAATCTTTTTCTGAAGATTGAGAATTATACATGTTGGAATGGAAGTAAATAACCAATTGAATATTTCAGGTAGGCAATCGGCATCCGGGTTAAGGTTGTTCCAGGCTGGCTCAGAATTCTCACTGTTCTATAAGGATAGAGAGGAGAATTGGAGAGCTGTTGGTGATGTGCCATGGAAGTAGGTTCTTTTTTGTCATCATCGTTTTTTTTTTTGAGTCTGCATTTTTCGCTTTCTTTGTTAGATGGAACACTTACACTATAGAGTTATAGTATTGGAACCATTGTGTTAATATCCTTTTTTTCTTAACCCCCCTCCAATTGGTGACAGGGAATTTGTGGAATGTGTGAAGCGGCTGAGGATTGCACAAAAGAATGTAGCTCTTCTTCCAGGTTCATCAAAATTTACCTAAGTTTTCCTCATCAGCTCATCGCCTCTTCCCACTCTCTGGTTTTGAAGCATCTCTGAGTTAGAAGGAGATTAAGCTAACAACTTTTTAAGAAAATGTACTCCAAAATCATTTGGCCCTCACAACTTCTGAGTAAATTGAATGTGGAATCCTGATGAGTGTTTGTTTTGCTGGGCCTCTTGAGTACTAAATTGTAAATGCTAGTAAGGCTGTTTGGGATCAACTTTCAACTATCTTAAGACGTGTTCTGCTCAAACTCTTTAGTACATGGAATTGTTGGAAACGCAGTCTGTGCACTCGTTTGTTTGTGGCCAGAAAATAGTTCTTGTAACCTAGGAATAGCAAAACAATCCTGATAGAGAATCACAAGATAACTTATTTAAAAATAAAATAATCACAACTATAGATCGCATGTAATGAATTATTTTCAATACACAAAACGCCTTAAGGAAAATTGAAAAAAGTAGCTTTAAAGAAGTGCTACATCATCTTACAGTCCAGTTTGTTACATGTTTTTCTTCTCTCAAGAGTGTGTAAAACTGCAGATAATGCCACAATATGTATTTCTGTAAGTACATATTGATCAGTGAATACCATTCACTGAATAGTGACAATTCAATCACTGAGGGCTTGCCCTCTTTAACACATTGGTGATACTATTCTAACCTTCCTGAATGACTGTGAGAGCATAATACTTTAGTAGCATATAGCGGGTGATTATATTGGCAATTTGGCATATAGAAGACCACATCAATAACATAGATACTATGTAGTGCAGAGTGGATGATGGATGTAAGCTTTTCTCATGTGTCAAGCATAAAGTAGCTTCTGCCCGAAGCCAAAAACTAGAAATATCCATCTCACTCGTTCTCCCGCTTTCCTGTCTTTCTAGAGAGAGAAAAACTGGAATCAAAACTCCTACTGTTTCTCGTTTAGAATACCGTCCTCTGATGCCTCAACATTTGATACCACTTATGAAGTCAAAACAGTATCTCTAACCATTAATGTGATTATCTTAAGCCACCAAATATTTTCTTCCTCTTTTAGCCAACCTGCTTGACAATTTCTGCTCAATTGCTACAACCACATTGTAGTAGGTGTGGTAGATACAATACCATTCAATCACACTGCAGTCATAAATATAGCACAGTAATTGTATGGATACATATCTAAGCTAACCAGAGTGCATCAACATGGCAGTTAATTAGGGGGGCAGAATAAACCCAAAGGGAGAAACATGCATTTGCAAGTTTTATTTCATTACTCTTCTGTAAATCTCTTCCTCTCATTTTAATAGTAAACAAAATTAGTACTGAAAAAAAGTCTTGCCTAAATGGAGATAAACCTTTGTTTCTTGAAGAAACTCCAAAAGTGTCACTCCGATGCATTAACGTCTATTGACCAAATCCTTGTCCGCTAGGGCCGGCTGAATGGTGGAACAAGAAATGCGGTCGCCCAAGGCCCCAAGTAAAAAAAAAACCCCCAAATTTTAACCAATAGGGTTATTTATAATCAATAAATAAAATAATATTTTTTTACTAGATGAAAAACAAATAAAAAATAGAGAAAAATGCAACGTTCACAATATTTTTCACGACACTTTTATAATTAATGTTGAGTAGCAAGTTGTTACAGCTTTTTATTGATGACAAAAAAATAATTATAGTGATATTTTCAAATAGAAAGTAAAAAGCAACTTAAAACTTAGGATTTGTTGTAAAAAATATTGTGAATGTTGCACTTCTTAAAAAAAATAAGAATAATAATAAGAGTTTAGTTAGCAAATTTTTACTAATTCTCATCCAAATCTACAGCTAACACCACTCTTTTATTTACTACTATCAATCTACCACATCAACAAGTATGAAAAATTTTGTCAAATTTTTTTTGTCTATAAAATTTCTAAAAATAGAAAAAAAATTCTACATAGTTCATGTTAATTAGTAGTAATTTTACATCTAAACACAAGACAATCAATTTTTGCCTTAGGCCTCCTAATGCATCAAGCCACCCCTGTGAATGTCTGCTAAAAAAACTTAAGCCTCTTTCATTTATGAAGAACCATCAATGTGCACAAAACATGCTGAAATATAAGCAAATTGCCAAATTATGTGTCCAAGGAAATGGAAAAGAATGCTTCCATACTCTGACAAATGACATGAAAAAGCTATTCCAGTGAAATTCTTAACATAGGGCTTTGCTGCTGCTCTGTTCAACTAGCCTCTGAGATGATGCACACAGGTTGCACAGCCTCTCAGCATAGATCTGCAGAGCAATATATATTAGGGCGATTGAATAAATTCTATAAAGATCTACAAAACTGAATTTCCTGTCTCAATCTCCTCATACAGTATGCTATGCTGAGTTCGTTAAACCAATTGAATTATGGATGTCCATGCATCACTCATTTCAAACTGATAAATTGTTGTTCAATTCCATGTTATCAGTCATTTGCAATTAAGCCTCCACTTGAAACGGCAATGTAGCAGTGTGTACATGAACTTCCGCAACAATGTATGCAATCTAGTTACAGAATCAGTCATGATCCTTTAAGAAAGGCACCAAACTAATTGTTAAAAACACTTAGGTTATGTTTGGTAACTGTTTTTTCTCATTATTTTTGTTTCCAAAAACAATTTTCTATTTTTAAGACTCAAAAACTTGTTTAGAAACCCAAAATGGACAGAAAACAAAAACTGTTCTCAAAACTCAATTTGTGAAGAAAACTGAAAACATGCAAAAGACTATTTTCAGTTTCTAATTTTCAAAACTTAATAAAACCTCAAATTTAATTTAATGAATCAATCTTATTTAATGAGTTAGCATTAGAGTTCAAATTCTAGAAACAACATATTTTAGTATTTTCTATTTTTTTCTTCAAAAAACTATTTTTTTTAATTTCAACTAATCAAACATGTTTTTTATTTCAAAAATACAAGAAAATTGTTTTTTTTTTTATATTCCCAAAAATAAGTTTTTGAAAATAGAAAACAAAAACTGTTACCAAACATAACCTTACTTTCTAATCTATCTGCATGCATGTGTGAGAACACCAAACAAGAATATTCATCTTTTCAAATAATTAAATCTTGCTATTGCTTAAGGTATATATACGAAAAAATTAATTATTTAAAATGAAACTCTCGCACTAGCATGAAGTACTGTGAGGAAGTAAGCTTTTAATCTATCTATATATTACTAAAAACTGAAGCATAACATTTAATATTGCTACGCTCACATTGAGCCATGTTAGCAATCATGTCATTTCCATCATTTTTCCTAAATTTATCCTATAATTTTAAAATAGTTTTTCTCAATTTTAAAATACTAATAAAACTAAAATTATTTCTAACTTATCTCCACCATAAAGCCCAGTTCTTTTAAATTTAATTCCACCAACCCACTTCTTTTAAATTTAATTCTAACATAAAGCCCAAATCCAAGCCTTCTAAACTAAAAACCCTAAGAAACTCACGGTTACAACTTCTTGATTTCCTTCCCTTTTGTTTCTCACATGTTCCTTCCCCTTCCCACCTTCTAACGGCAAAATCCTCACGCCCCTTTTGTTTCTCACGTGTTCCTTCCTCTTCCCCACCTTCTAACGGCAAGCTCTCTGTCTTCTTTACTCCCTTCCTCACAGTATATAAATACTGATAGAAGCTAGATGTTTTAGTTCAGGTATCTCCAAATACTTGCTACTCTATTCTTTTTGCTTGATTGCTTGATGTTTTTTATTCCCTTCTTAAATTTTGTTACTACCTGCTACATCTTCAGTGTTGTGATGTGACTCAAATTAGTTTGTGTAGTCTGTGCAAAATAAGACAATATTGTTGCAGTTGAAACAATTTCTTGTGTATTTATTACAACGCCGAATATTGTAGTAGATCTCCTCTGTGTATGTATTTAAATTTAAACAAACTGTGTCAAATATCTGATCTCAATGTTGATTGGAGATTATTTTTTGTTGGCTGTGTTATGGGATGTAGCAATTCTTATATTTCAGTTTAGAAGTTTTTTAATTTGAAGTTTTCTTGATGTTAAATACCATCTTGGATCTATGAATGCTTTAGTTTTGTTAAAAAAAAAAAAAAAAGAAGGTTACTTGCTGATAAGAGGAATGGTGTCTCTTAAGAATTGTTTTTCCTTAACTGAACATTTATTATTTTGATGTTCCATGTATTATGGTCTGCCATGTCTGACCCTACCAAAGCATTTATCCGTGGTAACTAAATCTTCATTGCTTTTGCACATGGGAACCTTACGCTAACAAAGAAGATGCAATCAACTTTATCAATACCAAAGTTATTCCTCACCTATGGTTTAGGGCAATTTTCCTTAACGGTCAGCCCATTGGTGCCATTTCAATGACCAAAAATTTAGACAATGATAACTGTAGAGGTGAACTTGGCTATGTTTTGGGCTCCAAGTACTGAGGCAGAGGGATTGCAACTAAAGCAGTTAAGCAAGTGGCTAATACTATATTTGCTGAATAACCACACTTGAAAAGGCTTGAAACTATAATTAATGCAGATAATGTGGGCTCCTAAAGGGTGCTAGAGAAGGCTAGGTTCCAAAGCGAAGGTGATCTAAGGAAGTATATGATTTTGAAGGGGAAGAAAACTAGAGACCTAGTGATGTTTAGTCTTCTTTCTTTCAATCCCAAGAGCTAACTATTTGTTCAAAGTTTTTGTTTTTGTTTTAATTTGTATGTGATTTATGAATCTTAAGCCACCCACTACCAGAAAACATTGATCAAAATTCTATTCAAATGCTATGAAGGTTCTCTCTTGTCATATAGAACATTCTTGAGATTATAAAAATTTGTATCCACAGCATATAATATATATATAGGGTTGGGTTCAAGTTACACCTGGTATAACTTTAAGCAATGTTACACTACCCAATATCTTGTTATTAAATTAATATTTTGAAAATCCAGCCGTTAAATTACATATTCTATATGTTTTTAACATGCATGCCAATTTTCATATCAATCGGATGTTATCTACCATTTGATTGATAAACTCATATTTTATGTGTTATTTTAAACTATAAAAACTTGAATTTTAATAATTGATTAATGACATGACTATTAATCTTTGATCACCTTGAAATTTTACAAAAATAGAGAATACATAAAGATAATATAATCTAACGGTGAATTTATCAATATTCGCATCAAATTAAAAAATATTGAGTGGTGTAGCATTGTTTAAAGTTACACCAAGTGTAATTTGAACCCAACCCATATATATATATATATATATATATAATCATTATTCCTACTTCAATCTTTCTATAAGATAGTAGCAAATTAATCGTAAACATAGAAAATTAGTTTAGTGCCAGGCCATCTAGCATATAAAATTTGTACTGGTTGAAGTACATGATACATTTATCATATAATAAAATGCACATATAATTAAGGATTTAATTTAACTGAGGAACCATGTGTTTATGGTATTACACTGTATAATGACACCTAAATTAGCTCTCTTGGCCTCCCTCTACCCTTCTTTAAAAGGGGAATATCAATGCTTTCTACAGAATTGAAAGGGGAATATCAATCTATTTTGTCATGACCATCACCAAAGTTAATAACTTTTTCTTCAGTAACTGAAATGGATATCAAAGATTTTCCTGCTATTTCAAATTTATTAATAATTGATTTATATATTGATACAACTTATGCAGCTTTTGTTTTTGGAAGGCTCTCTTTTGGTTTCTGCTTGCAATATTTAATGATTGAACTATCATCAATACATATGTTGTAGGTGAACTTTTGTCTTCTCATAAACAACTGAAAAGCAAGCTTGTGGCTGTATGGCATAGGTTTGTCAACATAAACATACGGCTATTTATTGAATAGGTTTCATGTCCACAACTGTTATTTTATCATTAATTAATAAGAGTAACTGACAAGAGTTTTCTTAATTTCCTAGCAAAACTATGCCTGGCATCATGTGATTGGAAATACAACTTAATTAAGCAGTTGCTATGAATGCTCACGTTCAATTTCTTCAAGGCTTGTGAGTAATTGTATTGAGATATACCTTTGGTTCCTAAACCTATCACCAAAATGTCATGTTCATTTTCAATAAATCTTTTACATCAAGTTATTCTTTGTATCTTTCAAAATCAATCGTTTTATCATGTAGAATGAGTGAAGTTGTTGATATATCCCTTTCTTATTAAAAAATATTGTTGAAATGTTTAACCTTAAGAAAATAATAAATTTATTAGTTAAACATAACAAATAAAAATTGTATACACATATATATGTATATATATGCCACAAAAGATAAATTAAACCAAATGAACACTGAATAGTCAAACGTAATTTACAATTTATATATAAATATATTCAATACTACAAGATTTAAGATTTATAGAGAAGGGTATATGAAAGGCTTCTATTCACACCAAAAAAAAAAAAAAACCAAAGAAAAATAATGCTAATAAATTAAACAATCATTCATCCATACAACAATCAAAACACTACAAATTACAAAACAAAACAACTTCAAAATACACACCAAAAATATCAATAAAATACTCTCCACAATCACAACAATGAGCATGCAACATGAATTACCAACAGAATTATTGCTCGAAATATTTTCCAATGTTGGAAGACAATCGCCAAAATTTTTAGGCAACATCAAAATGAGGTACACAAATTTAAATTCACATCTCATTTTTGTTACTTTCACATGAACTCCCCACTTTTTTTCTACTATTCACAATCTACCACGTCCGAAATTGTGGCACAAAATATTGTAGTCCTATATTTTCTCTTTTTATTAACTTTATACTATGAAGTGTGCACAATTCTAGAGTCATTGTTATATTTTTTAAAGAAAAAAAAAATAGCTTCATCAATCCAATATTGCAATTATGATGATAATAATGTTCACGTGTAATCCTTAGTATATGATTATTGTCATGTTTTGTCACCAGTTGATTTTTTTTAACACATTAATTTCTTAATATGTGTTTTCATTTTTAAAAAACAGCTGCAAGCGATTCAATTGGCTAACCAAAAAGAAAAAAGTTCTTCACCACATCAATCTAATTAGACTGCTCCAAAATCCTTTATTCCTTCAAAACAATGAAGAAAAACTCATTCATCAATGCTTTAGGGCTGGAAACAAAAAAGCACTATTTTGGGTCGGAGCTCATAAATATTTTGTATAAGATCAAACTAAAGCGGGAAAAGAAATCATTCTTCAAGCAAACATAGAAGGAGACAAAAATGCAAAGTATGGACTGGCAATTGTGTTGTTATGCGAATCAAATGATGAGAGAATACAACTACTATTATCAATTCTAAACCAACTAGATGGAAAACAATTGCTGCAAAACTATCGACAAATCCTTCGACATACAACTTTTGGAACAAACAAATTTCACATCCTAAAAAAACAAGCATGCAAGAAAAATGGAATGGGTCATTGGGATTGTGAATGCCCTTACCTTGATGGAAACGAAGAATTACATGTAACATGCAAAATGTGCTCAATTGACTTGGAAATGTACAAATTAGCCAACCAAGTTTGGTAGAAATTATGTTCCAAAAAAAAAAAAATACAATAAAATTTCCTCATCCTATTCATAATACTAATCTCTATTTTCAAAAGAATAGATATTTTTATTATTATTATTATTATTATTTATTTAAAAAGACTTGCAAGGACTTAATTACAGTCCTCTAAAGTTTTTACCTAGTATGACTCTAACTTGAAATTTATAAAATTCTATATATCTATTTTGAAGTAAATTAAATTTTACTAACTTGGGAAGACGGTTGATCATTTCTGAAGTGACTACAAGGCCGAGTATGGCAACTAAGTAAGGGCTATGGTTAAAAGCCCGCCGAATTGAAATAAATAAATTATAGTTGTATCATTTGTATTGTGATGACTGCTTTTAATAATACTAGTCGCAGACCCGCGCATTGCGCGAGATAATTTTTTTTTAGGGTGATCTTATTAAATATATTTGGGGTAATAAGTAATAACACTCTCCCATTTTGTTTATATTTGTAGGGGCCTGTTTCGGGCGACCCCCATACAATAAATTTGTAGAAAGTGGATAGAAGGACTAGGCACTAGCAAGAAAGACAACAGTCGACGTGGGTTTACAAGATCAAGAAATGGAATCTGGCTAAGAGTTCTTAAGGAAAGTTCGTCCTCGGCCCAGTCCGAGAAGCCCTTCCCTTAAAACTAACGAATACAAGGGTAGTCCTTGAACAACCTGAAAACCCATTAACTTCCCAACTGAAGGGCCCCCCTCCCTTCCACTTTGGGGGTTCCATCTATTATACAGTCTTGTTTGGTTGATCTCTGTCGTCCACTTGTCGGCCATCTGAACTTGTGTCTGAAGGCTCATCCCATCAGCCGCCTTTACAGGCTTTCTGTTAGTTCAAGTAACCAAGGCATCACTGTTTGCTGGTCAATTCACCATTAATGTGGCCAGAGTGTTGGTGGCGTGCATTTAATGGGTGAGTGACAGCTCCCTTCCTTCAATGTCGGCTTGCTGAGGACGTGGGCATCCTCGGTGAAGTCCCTTAATGACTTGGGCCTCTCCCACTCATCCTCGGATCGTGTACTCTCCTCGGCATGGGCTTTGGGCCCGATATGGAGTGGGCTGGGGTTGTTAAATATTTGGGCCCCATAATAGCCCCTCAAAATTCTGCTATCCGGCCTCTTGGGTGGGGAGGAGGATTTTGATGCTCTCGAGCTCTTGTCCTGGCCTGACGAGCCTTGTCTTTCTGTCAGTGTCACAATCCTTTCAACTGCCCAGGGGGCGTTCCTGACATTTCAGAATTTGGAACGCGCCTTCATTAAATTTCAGCGGCTCCATGTTCTTTACGTTCAACGGTGTGATGATGAATGGACGGTGGAGATGCTTCTGGCTCATTGGGCATGAAAGTCCGTGCGGTTATTTTTAATTGGGGGTACATATACCCAATTGAACTGATTCGTCCTTTCACTTTTGCATTCAAGAGATCTTGCGCACATACTTCGAATTCGGTCACATCTCCAACTATACTTGCGACTTCCCTTAGCACAAAAAGCCTGTCCGAGGAGCTTTCCCTCATTTTTGTAAGTCTTCTTCTCTCTCTAGTTCGTACTGTTCGCTTGAGTTCCCTGTTAGTTCTTTAGGATGGGTAGGCTTAAGAAGTTAGTTGAGTCTGAGGAGTCAATGGACAAATTCGTCGCTGATTATAGGATCCCCAATATAGTGAGTTTGAGGTACTGTGGAGAGGGGGAATGGAGTTAGAGGAAGAAAGAGGGTGAGGTGGCAATTCCTATAATTGCCTTTCTGGAGGGTGGAATGAGGATCCCCATGGAGCCAGTGATGAGGGACTATCTTAGGCACTTCGGCCTATCTCCCACTCAGTGTGCCACTAATGTATTTAAGAACTTAGGCTGTGTGGATGCCTTGAATGAGAGGATGGGGCTGAGGCTAACCCATCACGATGTGAACTGATGCTACAAACTCCAGTGCCTGAAGGAGAAGTCTTATTACATGAGGACGAGGGACGATAGGGTCCGGCTCATCTAGTGCCTCCCTAAGTCCAGTAAGGGTTTGAACAAAGACTTCCTCATTGTGTCTGGGGATTGGCACGAGGGCCTTCATTACCCAACAGTGGAGGGTACACCAGGTAGAGCATCCGGATTAAGAGAGCGTTTTTAGTTCTTTGTGCTTTCGTGTCCTGTTTCGCTTGGTTTTTGACAGGAACTTGCTTTCTTTTATGCAAATCCACGTGCTTTTGAGCGTCACTTCGGCCAGGTTAATAAGGAAGACTTGGAGAAGGTGCTAAGGTCAGAGATTTTTGTGAATAAAGACGACAACCAAGTTAGAGTCGCCCACGTGGTCCTAAGATACGACCCGATCCAAAAATCATTCTCGGCTCTGAAGCACGTGATCCGAGCTGGCGATCCTCGGCTGCGCAACATCACCGTAGTCAAGCACGAATTTCTGATCCCCGAAGGGTCTCCCATTCTCGAGGGCATACCATTGGCAGGTACTTCTTAATCAGCTCGAGTTGCCGAGGTTGAAGGAGAAGAGCTAGAGGAAGAAGAGGTTGCTGACTCAGGTCCGTCTGCGGACGAGTTTGGCGTGTTCGACCAGTTTCATTTGCCCGAAGACCCTTCCGGCGATTTGAGTGACCCTAGTTTAACTGAAGCAGACTTTCTGTCCGAAGAAGCCACTCCTTGGTCGAAGATGAGTTTCAAGAAGCGACCTCAAAAGAGCTTACTGGCACTGATCGAGGGGCAGCCGGGGGGGAGGACGCGCCGAGGAAGTCTCCTCCCGAGCTTCCTCCTCCCCCACCCCAACAGAGTTTGACGTCTGGGTCTAAGCCCATCAGTCCTCCGCAGAAGAAGGACAAAGGCAAGAGATCTACGGGGGGCGAAGAGTCTGATCCTCCCTGAGGTGGTGGCGATGCTCAGCCGCCATTAAAACAACTGAGGATAGGGCGCCGAGGTCAAGAGAAGCAAGCCTCTATCCAGGCCGGGGCCCAAGCTTGGCTTCCTGCCCTCATGCTCCATGAGAAGCCTCTGACGGATGATGCCTCTCTAAGGAACCCTCAAGAAGGCGATGGTGCGCACGTGGCTGACGAATTGGGGAGGTCCTTGTTACTCCCTGCGGACATGGCCCAGCTGGAGGCTTTGAGGAGCAAGGAGGTCTTCCTCGGCCTTAAGCAATACTTGGGCATGGTAAGCTTTCTGATTGCTTGTGATTTTCTTGACTTTCCGTTCTTTGGCTCCTTATCTGCTGCATATTGGTTTCAATTGGCAGGCTATCCAGGCTACCTTCAGGTTGGAGGATATGGCCAGTAGCCAGAGCAAGGTCGTAGGCTCAGAGCGTACCAAGCTGTTGGACACCGTGCGGACTCTCAACGCTTCCAAGGCCGATCTTAAAAAGGCGATGGACCAGTTGGGGGAGATTAAGGCGGCTCGAGACACCACTGAGTCGGCCCTTATTGCTGCTGAAAAACTAGCTCTGGATCAAACGGACAGCCTGCTCAAGGCAGAGGATCAGCTGAGGATAGCCAGAGAGGAGATCGCAACCCTGGAGGAGAGGGTGCTTAAGGCAGATAAGGCTAGAGGCGTTGCGGAGTTTGCCAGGGACGAGGTTTTGAAAGCCAAGGAAGAGGCTGAGTCTGCCAAGGCCGAGACTGAGGCCTCCAAAGACAGGGCAGCGCAGGATGCCTATGAGGCAAGGGTGACTGAAACAGAAGACGGCCTTAGAGCCCAAGTGCCAGGGGTGTGCAGACTTTACTGCTCCCAGGTTTGGAACAAGGCCCTTAAACAAGCTGGGGTTAAAGCCTAGTCCGACCTGTGGAGGGCGGAGAGCGTATATTATCCTCTTGCCATTTGTGAGACTGCCCCTCCAAGTTCTGAGACCGAGGTGGCAACCGAGGGCGTTGAGGTTGTTTCTGAGGAAGGCATCCCAGTTGCCTTCACTTTGGGCGAGCCCACCATAAAAGCTGATCCTCCTGGGAACGTTGAGGCAAGCAAGGGTCCCTTCATTGATGCATCTAGGGAGACTGCGGATCCCTTAGCTAATGTCCAAGCACCTCTTATTGAGGAGGTATCCCACCCAGCTGATCCTCCCCAGGCTGCGGTCCCAAGCGAGGGCCATAAAGATTCTAAGACCTCCTCTGCCCAACCCCCTAAGGGGGAAGAGTTGAGATGGAGCTGAAGGAATGATCCTCCGTGTGCGCCTTTGCCTTATTTTTCTTCCTCTTTTTTTTTTAGCATTGTAATGGCGCATTTGCCTTGTATAACCCTTTTTTAAAGACTCAGTAAAATGCATATTTCGTTTCCTTTTATTCGTTTTGCTTGTATTATATTATACATACATATATACATATACACACATTACTTGCACGATTCTGGCTTCAATTGCACTTCAGCCGACTACATTGATTATCGTCCCTTGCAGTGCTCACTACTAGTACTAAAGTAGTCAGCCTCACCGTAGGTTTGGACCCACGGTCAACACAAGACCTTGGTTTTGTCCAGTGCTTAGATCCTTCTAAAGTGACTAGTTTCACCATAGGTTTAAGTCCTTGGACCATGCAAAACCTTGGTTCTGTCTAGTACTTGGATTCTCTTAAAGCAGCTAGTTTCCCCATAGGTTTGACGCCGAGAAACACACAAGACCCTGGCTCTGCTTAACACTTGGTATTTCGTGGGGGGATGGTTTCTCCATTGGCTTGGATCTTCTGAAGTGACTAGTTTTCCCATAGGCTTAGGTCCGAGGACCATGCAAGACCTTGGTTCTGTCCAACACTTAGTTCTTCTTGAGTAGTTAGTTTCTCCAGTTGAGTCCGAGAACCATGCAAGGCCTAGGTTCTGTCTAATACTTAGTTCTTCTTTTAGTAACTGGTTTCCCCATAGGCTTGAGTCCGAGGACCATGCAAGGCCTAGGTTCTATCCAGAACTTGGTTCCTCTGAAGTGACTAGTTTCCCCACAGGTTTGAGTCCGAGGACCATGTAAGACTTTGGTTCTGTCTAGCACCTAGTTCTTCTCGAGTAGTTAGTTTCCCTAGAGGCTTGAGTCAGAGGACTATGCAAGGCCTAGGTTCTATCTAACACTTGTCTTCAGAGGTAACTAGTTTCCCCATAGGCAACTAGTTTCCCCATAAGCTTGAATCCTTAGACCATGCAAGACCCAGGTTCTATCTAGTGCTTAGTTCTTTTCGAGTAGTTAGTTTCCTTAGAGGCTTGAGTCCGAGGACCATGCAAGGCCTAGGTTCTGTCTAACATTTGTCTTCGAAGGTAACTAGTTTCCCCATATGCTTGAGTTCTTGGACCATGCAAGACTTAGGTTCTGTCTAGTACCTGGTTCTTTTCAAGTAGTTAGTTTCCCCAAAGGCTTGAATCCGAGGACCATGCAAGGCCTAGGTTCTATTTAACACTTATCTTCGAAGGTAACTAGCTTCCCCATAGGCTTGAGTCCTTGGACCATGCAAGACCCAGGTTCTGTCTAGTACCTAGTTCTTTTCGAGTAGTTAGTTTTCCCAGAGGCTTGAGTCCGAGGACCATGCAAGGCCTAGGTTCTATCTAACACTTGTCTTCGGAGGTAACTAGTTTCCTCATAGGCTTGAGTCCGAGGACCATGCAAGACCTAAGTTCTGTCTAGTACCTAGTTCTTCTTTTAGTAACTGGTTTCCCCATAGGCTTGAGTCCGAGGACCATGCAAGGCCTAGGTTCTGTCCAGCACTTGGTTCCTCTGAAGTGACTAGTTTCTCCACAGGTTTGAGTCCGAGAACCATGCAAGACCTTGGTTCTGTCTAGCACCTAGTTCTTCTCGAGTAGATAGTTTCCCCAGAGGCTTGAGTCCGAGGACCATGCAAGGTCTAGGTTCTGTCTAACACTTAGTTCTTCTCGAGTAGTTAGTTTCCCCAGAGGCTTAAGTCCGAGGACCATGCAAGGCCTAGGTTCTGTCTAACACTTGTCTTCGGAGGTAATTAGTTTCCCCATAGGCTTGAGTCCGAGGACCATGCAAGGCCTAGGTTTTGTCCAACACTTGGTTCCTTTGAAGTGACTAGTTTCTCCACAGGTTTGAGTCCGAGGACCATGCAAGACCTTGGTTTTGTCTAGCACCTAGTTCTTCTCGAGTAGTTAGTTTCCCCAAAGGCTTGAGTCCGAGGACTATGCAAGGCCTAGGTTCTGTCTAACACTTGTCTTCGAAGGTAACTAGTTTCCTCATAGGCTTGAGTCCTTGAACCATGCAAGACCCAGGTTCTGTCTAATACCTAGTTCTTTTCGAGTAATTAGTTTCCCCAGAGGCTTGAGTTCGAAGACCATGCAAGGCCTAGGTTCTGTCTAACACTTGTCTTCGGAGGTAACTAGTTTCCCCATAGGCTTGAGTTTGAGGACCATGCAAGACCTAGGTTCTGTCTAATACCTAGTGCTTTTTTTAGTAACTGGTTTTCCCATAGGCTTCAGTCCGAGGACCATGTAAGGCCTAGGTTCTGTCCAGCACTTGGTTCCTCTGAAGTGACTAGTTTCCCCACAGGTTTGAGTCCGAGGACCATGCAAGACCTTAGTTCTGTCTAGCACCTAGTTCTTCTTGACCGCTTGGAGTTAGGGGGCTTATCCTCAGCGTTGGGGAGTCTGCCTTTGAAGTGACAGTGGCCTCGGGCCTGCTCTGTCGAGGGAGGACTCTTTTTTGGTCTAGCCCCTTCGTCCGGCGTGCCACTTCTGGTTACGAGGCGTCTTTTAGGCTATTCGAGTAACGCGCTTGACACTTCGGTGTGCGAGGCGCCTCCTCATTAATATCCTTGCAGATTTACGAGGAGTCAGCGGCTGATAAGCCTCTTGGAATTGGGTGGAGTTAATATCTCCGGTAATTTCTCCTTAGGATTCTGTGCGGGTTGGCTTTCACCAATTTTTGCCTTCTATATAAGGCATTTTGAGGTGGTCCTCTCTTCAAACTTCACAAACACTTTAGTTCAAATCTCACAAACACACTATTCTCTGGCGTTTCAAAGGCTTTGCCAGAATAGTATCTTGTGCCTCACGAGATGAAGTGGCCCTGGGAAAGGGCAGTGATAAGGAAGCCGAGCCCCTTTTAGGAGCCGAGGATGCCACCCCGACCCTAGACATCACGCTGGAGGTGGGGTAGGTAGAGGCCGAAGATCCTTCTTCTTTTCAACCTAGCTAAAGATGGAACTCTCCTTGCTGTTTGGAGGGAGATCCAAAAGGAACGTAACGTCCCTCCTCCGCGTGCGAATCTGCTAGCCCTCTAAGCTGGTAGTGATTCGCCGGCTCCCAGTCGTTGTGGGATTGGGAGGGAAACTAGGTGGAACTTTAAGGTGGAACCGTCATGCGCCGCGGCCTCTTCTTCCTTCTCCTTCCTTCTGCCGTAAGTGTTGGTTGGGGAGCTGTCAACGGCCTTAACATAGGCCTGTTTCCACCTCTCCCTCCAACACTTGGCTTGGCTTTAAAACAAGCCTGCCTAGGCTCCTCACCCTTTCCTTTTCTTTTAGTTTCAGCACAAGTCTGTTTAGGCGTTTTTCTTTGTAGTTAGCTTTAGAACAAGCCTGCATGGGCATTTGTCTTTGTAGTTAGCTTTAGAACAAGCCTGCATAGGCATCTGCTGTAAAATGTAACTTCTCTTCACATATTAATAAAGAAGTAGCCCCATTTCATTTCTTTTACTTCTTACATCTTTTCATTTCCTGTGATACTTGCCTTCTGAACGAGTATATTGCCTAGGCCCTTCACCCTTTCCTTTTCTTTTAGCTTCAGCACAAGCCTGTTTAGGCGTTTTTCTTTGTAGTTAGCTTTAGAACAAGCCTGCATGGGCATCTGTCTTTGTAGTTAGCTTTAGAACAAGCCTGCATGGGCATCTGCTGTAAAATGTAACTTCTCTTCACATATTAATAAAGAAGTAGCCCTATTTCATTTCTTTTACTTCTTACATCTTTTCATTTTCTGTGATACTTGCCTTCTGAACGAGTATGTTGCCATTGGCTGTATTGTTTTTTTTTTTTTTTTTTTAAAGAAGTGTTGCTCTTGATCTTTCCACACCAACCGTTGCACTTGCTAGTGCACAAGTTGTTCTCACAGACGGCGCCAATTGTAGGGGCCTATTTCGGGCGACCCTCATACAATAAATTTGTAGAGAGTGGATAAAAGGACTAGGAACTAGCAAGAAATACAACAATCGACGTGGGTTTACAAGAACAAGAAATGGAATCTGGCTAAGAGTTCTTAAGGAAAGTTCGTCCTCGGCCCAGTCCGAGGAGCCCTTCCCTTAGAACTAACGAATACAAGGGTAGTCCTTGAACACCCTGAAAACCCATTAACTTCCCAACTGAAGGCCCCCCCCTCACTTTAGGGGTTCCTTCTATTATATAGTCTTGTTCGGTTGATCTCTGCCGTCCACTTGTCGGCCATCTAAACTTGTGTCTGAGGGCTCATCCCATCAGTCGCCTTTACAAGCTTTCTGTTAGTTGAAGTAACCAAGGCATCACTGTTTGCTGGTCAATTCACCATTAATGCGGCTAGAGTGTTGGTGGCGTGCATTTAATGGATGAGTGATAGCTCCCTTCCTTCAATGTCGGCTTGCCGAGGACGTGGGCATCCTCGGCAAAGTCCCTTGATGACTTGGGCCTCTCCCACTCATCCTCGGATCATGTGCTCTCCTCGGCATGGGCTTTGGGCTCGATATGGAGTGGGCTGGGGTTGCCAAATATTTGGGCACCACAATATTAATAACAAAATATTTTTTATTTATTTAAGAATCTGTTTATAAATGTTTAACCACGGTTAGTAAAGACATTACTCATAACTTTAGAATTAAAATACAAATTTATAAAATACCAAAAGATTTGAAATGACAAATCTCTCCATAACTCATTGGGAAAAGAAAAGGGGGGGAAAAAGGAAGAAGAAGCAAAAGACATTACTTAATATTTTGAAATACACTTTAATTTAAAATTTTAAAATAAGAGAATTTAATTTTAAAATTAAGGATAATTTTGGAACCTACCTTATGCATAGGCAGGTTAGTACACAATATTTTAATATTAATTTAACAAAGTTTGGTTAAACAAATGTAAAGGGTGAAAATATTTTTTCCTTACAAGTTTTGGGTAGAGTGTCATTTCTTCAAACCTCAAGGAAGGAGAATGTAATTACCCCTATATTATTATTCTTCTTGTTAATAATTGATTTTTCATTTTCTTTTAAGTTAATAAAAACCTTACATATACCTTTTTATTTATTTATAGAATATACATTTTTTTTAACCTTTACATATCTCCTTTTTAATGTGAATCTTTACATATACCTTAAGTAAATTCTATATATTCCACTTCTTTAGATGTGTAAAATCATAGACTACTACTTCATAATGATAGTAGCTAATTAGTTTTATCACTTTTTTTTTTTCATAATTTCATTTATAACGTTTTTTACTATTATCATATATTTACCGGTTAATGATTTTCATAACAGAGGTGTTAAATGAGATGTAACATTGTTTATTAGATTTTTAAATGTAATTGTGTATGAAGATTACATACACACACACACACACACACACACACACACACATACATATATATATATATATATATACATATACACACACACACACATACATATACACACACACACACACACACACACACACATATATATAATATATATATATATATAAAGTTAAATGAAATGTCAAAAAAGGGATTTTAAAATTTTCTAACTTTATTTCTTATGTAATTTCTATTATTACATGAGAACATCTCCTTTTAGTTATGAATTAGAGTTTGATTAGTTTTAAGTTTAAATATATTGCTATGATTGTGTATAATTATTGACTATTGATTCAATTTTTTAAGTGAATGTAACAGTTGATTTTATTGCATTGTAAAGTTTTTAATGTTCTCCATATTGGTCATATTTATTTTTTATTTTTACCTCTCCTTACAACCTCTTTGTTTTCCAATTAATAGTTACTAATTGACATTTGATTTTTTTTTCTTTACCATCTCTCTCTCTCTCTCTCTCTCTCTCCAAAGGCAACCTACTGTTTTCCAAAATTTGATGATGATTTTATTGAATTAAATATGCATTGTAATTTTTTTTTTCTTTTAATTTTGCTACCCTTAAGTTAGTATATCCATAACTATTAGTTTCTTTATATTAAATTTGGTTTGATATCCTCATTATTCTTTTTTTAATTTAGTGTTTCCCATGATTGGCATTTGTTTTGTATTATATTTTTTCTTTGATGTATTGGGTTTGAGAATGAGTGTGTCCCTAGTATTAGTCGACTTTATGATGACACTTTTATTTATTGAAATTAAGTATAATTTTTAATTTTTAGTTTTTTAAATAAAAAGGGGAGAAAAATATAAATAATTTAATGATATGGAAGATGTGGGGAGATGAATAGTGATATTAAGTTAGAAGGTAGTGGCAGATGAAAAGATAAAGGTAAGGGAAAAGCTTGGACAAAGTGTAAATGTAAAATAAAAAAAAAATAAAAAGTACAATTTTTTAAGGATAATTTTATTATTTAAATAAAATATTTCATATTTAATTATTAAAAATAAAAAAGAGAGATAATATAAATAATTTAATGGTGTAGAAGATGTGACTAAATTTAAATGTTGAATAACATAAGATGAGAAGAAAAAAAAGTAAAAATAAAATATATAACAATAAATACCAATAAAGAGAACAACTGCACATAAAAGATTTTTGTTCTTTCTTATAACTCAAATTAAGATTGATGGTTTTTTTTTTTTAATTATGTGTTTTAGGATTGTGCTTTTTTAATTTCTCATAAGAAAGTCTTTTCTTTCCATTTTATAATTTTGTTTGAATTTTGGTTTGGAATAATACTTAGTTGTTTTTGGAAATAGAAATTTGAATATGCCTGCCAATTTTTTGACTTATAAATTATTATAAAACTTTTTTTTTCTTTAGTTTTATTTTAATTTTGGTTAAGTTAACACTGTAATTTTGTGATGATTTTTTATTATTATGATAATTTCCTTATTCCTTAAGAGATGAGTTGTATATTAAGCAAATGTAACACACTACAACAAAGTTAGAAAAATATGGTTCACCTTAAAAATTATTAATGAAATACACAAAAAATATTAAAATGATATATTTGTAGAGATAAAAAGATAAAAAAAAAAAAGTGTAAAAATCTTCTTTTTTTTTTTTTGTTGAAAAAAAGACAATACTTGAAGTAATTGTTACTTTTTATATATTACACTTCACTGCATAATATTTATATTCTCACGCATCGTGCAAGTCTGCGGCTAGTTTCCTATAAAAACTGAATGATTCTACAAGTCTTCTATTGGGAATAAATTCTAAACTTAGGTTGCTAATTGCAAATGTAGTAGAAACATGGTGAGAGAGAATAATGGGTTGTGTTCATGGTTAGTGTAATAAGCATGTGATATGATTGTGGGCTTCCTTTATAATAGGACCTTTTGTTACTCTTAGAGCAAACAAAATGACGCCATTATCCCCACCCAAAATGTTTTCCTATAATGACAAGCTTTATCTTTTAACCTCTAAGAAATGCAATGCAATGGCCAAATGATATGCCCCTTTAATATATTGTCTCTAATCAAATAAACAAAGGCTCCTATCCCCTTTAGGTACAGGTTTATACAGAATTCAATTGTTTACAATTTTTTCTTTTCTCTGTAAGAAAGAACCATCAACCTTAACTAACCAAAAAAAAAAAAAAAAAAGAAGAAAAGAAAGAACCATCAACATTAATTAGAGTTATAAGAAAGAGCAAAAAAAGGGTAACATTTAACAATTAGAGAGGAAAAAAAAAAACAATTTAAAAAACAAATCTAAATGGCATTAACCAATGTGGAGTTTTAAAGAACTCTTGGTTTACCTAGAATATAATAGAGAAAATAAAAATGAGACTAATATTAATTCTAGGAAACATATATAGGGAAATAGAAATAAGGATGCTAATTAAAGAACATTGGTAATACCATCAATCCCGTTTGAAGCTTAATCATAGCTCCACTAATTTGCTGACTTTCAACTTTTGGCTGGTATATATTCAGGCGTTCTCCAATGCCGTAAAATTCCTTATTGTTTGGTTTTACTTGAATTCCTGCAAACTACCCGATTAAATTAAGTGAGAAAATGAGCATAATGATTCTAGTGTAGAGGAAAAAAAAAAAAAAAGAATTCCCAAAGATTAGTAATTTGGCATAAATAGAAGAATGTATAAAAAATTCATCGAAAAATTGAGAGAGAAAGAGAGAGACAACCTTTTTTTGAATTCCGGCAAACTACCCGATTAAATTAAGTGAGAAATGAGCATAATGATTCTACTGTAGAAAAACAAAGAAGAAAAAAAAAAAAAAAAGGATTCCCAAAGATTAGTAATTTGGCATAAATAGAAGAATATAAAAAATTCATCGAAAAATTGAGAGAGAGAGAGAGAGAACCTTTTTTTGTGAGAGAAAACCATGCATAGAATAGAATAGATAGTTACCAATTTATAATAAGACAGTGTGAATAAGAAGAGACAAAATAAAGAAAGATGAAGAGAAAGAAGAAGAATAATATTTATGTAAAGGGTAGTGGGGAGATGAAAAGAAGAAGAATAATATTTATGTAGAGGATAGTGGGGAGATGAAAAGATAATGATGGAGAAAGGTTGGAAAAAGTGTAAATATTAAAATAAAATAAAAAGTAAATGTTAAAAAAAATTGTAGGAAAATTGGAAAGACAATGATAATGAGGTGGACGCTGATGTGGCTCAACTGGAGCATAACAACAATAAATGCTACGCTTCAGCTTTTAGTAATATATAGATAGATATAGATTTTATAATAAACAAATTTGCAAGTACATACATCTGTTACCTTATATTAAGTACTAAAAATCTAAACTCAAATAGTATGGTGTAATTTAGGATTCTAGTATTTACAGTTTAAGGCATCATTGCCGGAACTTTCCGTATCTAATTCCAAGACCAAAACCTCCTATCATCATGAATCCTACAATATATTGGCATAATGCAGCTTAAGTAATAATAAATTGAAAAATATTCAAAATAATAACACTATCATAAAAAAAATTTATCTTGCGCATCGTGCAAGTCCACGACTAATTTTTCCAACACTAGAATACAAAATGTTGAGAAAGCTTTTTTTTTATTTTTTTTATTTTTTTTTTTATATAATCAATGTTAAGAAAGCTTAGATGGACAAAATTGACCAAATACATTCCGACGAGAGGCCACTGTAAAAGTAAAATAACAGGCATATAGACCACAAATAAATCTAAGGACAGCTAAGAATGTTCTTGCAGATTGGTGGTGTCTACTCCCTACAATCTCGCCTCATGGTTGGTAACTAGAAAATCAACTATTTGTTGAACAATAAAGTCTTAGGGACACAATTTTCATTTTTTCACAACTACGGATATGGTTTATTGTGATTTCGTGCATAATAAAAATAACGTCAATAATAAACTCATATAAAAGTAATATTGCTCCAATCATAACAAATTATATTTGTAGTTATGAAATATATTGTGTCGGCTTGCCTTGCTTGCCATACACCCTTTTGTTGGATTGTATTATATTTGATATGGGATAGTTGGAGGGGAAAGTTTGAAATTGGTATCTGGAAAAGTAAAAATAAGATTGAGAATAATTCGGATTAGAAAAGATGTATGAATATCACACAAAGTTGACGTTGTCAACCCCACAAAAAGAAAGATATGTCAATTCAGTCTATTCAGATGTGCACTATTAATATAGGAATTAGGTTGAATCACTGAATCAGTACTAATTAGAAAGACTAAAGCAATATGCACCACATTATCTAAATTCAAGACGTCTATAATTTCCACAATGATTTTAGTATGTTCAAAATATGCACCACATAATCTAGTAAGGTAAAGCATTCTGGGGAAATAAAGCAAAGGAATTCAGCTGAATGGGGCCAAACAAGTAACACAGTTATCACAATCTTGGTTTTGAGTTCACGTGACTGGAATAAATTAATTGTCCTCCATTGTTTAATGACTAATTTAAGAGTGATGAGAAAGAAACAACAAACAAATAATTAACTTCATTGACCAAGAAACAAGAAGATACAAAATGGTCTGCAATAAGAGCAAGAAGAAAAAGACATTCTTTCAGAAAAATATTAACAGCCAGCTTGTGCAAAATACGTTGAGACCTCTCATAGCATGCTCTCCCAGCAGACCCTACCTTCACCTAGCGACAACTAACAAAGAGAATCTTACAGAGAACAAAGTCACTAACACAAAATAATCATATTCTCTTCCATGACTTTCAATTCTGATGCAAGTTTCCTTCTTCTTTTTCATCCTTTCCAATTTAAGAAAATTCAGCTAGTCATGCATCTGTCAGCAAACTAAATGTCTAGTTTCACGAATGAACAGATTCACAGTTTTGTTGGATTGCTCAATCAGTGGCTATGACAAGCCTGTCTAGAGCATCATAGACGTGTCTCATTGCGGGTCTCCTGTCAGGGCAACTATGAACACAAGCCATTGCAATCTTCAGAACTGCAATAATCTCCTCTTCCTTATCTGCATCTTCAGCCAAATATGGGTCCAAAACATCTGAAAGTGGCTTCTTTTCTTCAATACAGAGCTGAATCCATTGAACAAGATCCATTTCTGAGGTACCCACTTGAACTATAGGCAATCTTCCAGTAATCATTTCTAGTAAGATCACCCCATATGAGTAAATATCCCACTTCTGTGACGGTTTCACCACTTTGAGTGCCTCAGGAGCTTGATAACAAAATCCCAAATTTGTAGATGAACTAACTGTATTAACCTCTGAGGGTGCACTCTTTTGTTGTCTTTCTTGTGGTTTCTCGGTGGCCATTCGACTAGATTGCAGGGTTGGGGAACCCCCAGCAATATTAGCAAGGCGCCCAAGTCCAAAATCAGAAATGTGGGGTTCCATGTTCTGTCCAAGCAGTATATTATTGGGCTTCAAGTCTCCATGGACATATTTTTTGGGGCTAAACTCATGTAGATAAACCATGCCTTTTGCAATTCCTTTCATAATTTTTAACCGAACAGACCATGATAGTGGTGTAAATGATACCATTCCAGGTTTCCCTGATGACATTACACCGAAGCAATCAATTATAAAGATATATCAGAACATTAATCAAAGTATTTATAAGAAATCAAAATAAGTTAAATAACTACCATAAAGAGAAGGGAAAAGAAAAAAATCCTTTACGCTGAGAAATAGGGACTGGTGAAACTTACCATGAATTGCAGTGGCAAGATTTCCGTTAGGGATGTAATCATAGATGAGCAGCTTCTCATCAACAGACCAGTAATAGGCTCTGAGGGTTACAACATTAGGATGCCTTAGCTTTCCAATTGCTTCTACTTCTGTCTGAAATTCCTTAAACCTTTGAGAACCCCCTTCACCCAATCTTCTCACAGCTAAGGTAAGCCCATCTTCAAGCACAACTTTGTACACAATCCCAATTCCACTCTTTCCTAGAACAAAAGCTGATGCCTTAAGAAGCTCATCCAAATCAAAAGCCACTTGTGTATCCAATGGCACAAGGTCATACTGCTCAATATTTTCTGATAAAGTCTCTGATTCATCCCTCCTAAAGCACAAGCACTCCTTCCTTCCCTTACCTCGCTTCTCAAAACCATAACCATTTTCATCCTTACCCTTGCTACAAGGACAAACCCTAGTATAACAATATGAGAACAGCAATCCTACGAGGCAAATGCCAATAACATCACTCACTACAATCACAATTAAGGAACTCTTACTTAACCCTCTTGCTTTCCCACTTTTTCCAGGATTATCATCAGGATTCCCAGGCGGGTTGTTATCCGGCAAAAATGGAATTGAGGAAGGTGAACTTGCACCAAAGGTATCTGAAGAACATAGGTTCTTCAATGGAGGGCCACAAAGCCCAGGATTCCCAATAAAAGCTGTCGGTCCTCTGTTCATCAGAGCACCATTTTGTGGTATGGGCCCACTCAAATCGTTATAAGTGAGATCAATATAAACCTTCTCAGGGAGGTTTCCAAGGCTAGCTGGGATGGAACCAGAGAAAAGATTATGAGACAAATCAACAGTGCCTTGCAAGCTAGACAAGTTTCCCATGTCACTAGGAATTGAACCTTTGAATTTGTTGAATGAAAGATCAAGTTTTTCCAGGGAAACCAAACTAGTCCCAAACCCATCTGGCAGAGAACCAGTGAGATTATTTTGACTAAGATCAAGGGCTTTGAGTCTCTTGCATTGAATAATTGAACTGGGTAAAGACCCATTAAAGAAGTTCTGGGACAAATCTAAGGTTTGGAGGTATTTGAGCTTCCCAATCTCAGTTGGCACAGACCCAGATAAGGAATTCCCATAAAGGACCAAACTTTGTAGCCCCTGAGCTTGAAAGAGCTCAACAGGCAAGGTCCCGTACAATTTATTGTTCCTCAAATTCAAATGGCGGAGCTGAGAGAGAGGTCCAAGAGTAGAAGGAAGAAACCCATAAAGTTTCTTTTTTGGAATGCTAACAGAAATAACTTTTAGTTCTTTGCATGTAATCCCATTCCATGAACAAGGACTCTCATCAGAAGAGTTCCAGTTACTCATAGACCCTTCTGGGTCTTCCTTAATGCTCTGTTTGAATGACAAAAGGGCATTCCCTTCATCATTCAAAGAACCCACTAAACCATAAGAGTTGCAAAGAAGAAGAAGAACAAACAAGACCAAGGGAAACATATCATCTAGGATGAAAGAGAAGAAAAAAAATGACCGTTGTAGAAGAATGAAAAAAATCCAAGTACAGAATATGAGGAGGGGGGGGTTTACAGAGCTTACCTTTCAGTAGCAGAAAACCAAGTGATGAGAAAGCTTTAGTTACACAATGGTGAGAGAGAGAGAGAGAGAGAGAGAGAGTATGAAAGCAAGCTTTGACAGTGATGGAAAAGAGGTAGTGTTGAAGAATGGTAAAGGTTCAGTAAGCAAGACCTTGGGAAGATAGACAAATATTAGAGAAAAGAAGAAAAGAAGAAAAATGGGAAAAGAAAAAGTTGGCCAAAGAATCTTTACTGTAATTTCTCCAATACTTTATTCAGGCCAAGCAATTTCTCGCGATTTTTTGTTGCCTGCCCCAATCTAACGAGGACATGCTCATTTCTTTTCCAACATGAATGCTGAGTACAGCTTAGTGGGATAAAAAAATTGAGTACAAAAAATATTTATAAATAAATCTCACTAGTGAGAGAGGCACCTCATGTATTCTACAAATGCATCGTCTCTTTTTTATTCTGTGCAACTCTTATAGATATATATATATATATATATATGAGTACAAAAAATATTTATAAATAAATCTCACTAGTGAGAGAGGTACCTCATGTATTCCATAAATGCATCGTCTCTTTTTTATTCTGTGCGACTCTTATAGATATATATATATATATATATATTTTGAATGTATAAGATAAATATTTATTTTTTTTAAAGAGTTTTTAGACTTTACCAATTTATTTAACTGATAGAGTCTCTCATAATTAAATAAGAAATATAAGTTTTAATTCTCGCCTACACCTAAAATCGACTAGTGTCTTGGTTAGGTTAAAACTCTTTTTTAAAAAAAGATAATTATTTGTTTGAAATAAAAGTTTTAAGAAAAAAAAATATATGATTTTTAATTTCACATAGAAATTAGTTAATTAAAAGAATAAGTAATTTTGACTAGATGGAATGAAATATCTCAATTTTTAATAATAAATACTTTTATTTTTTTTATTTTAGTATGTAAATCAATAAATTATTTATAGTTGTATTTTTATTTTAAAAAATTATGCATTGCAACGTATTAGTCATTAAATATATATATATATACATATACACACACATATTTTTGAGAATCATATTAATCATTATTCATTAATACTTTTTCACATACAATTTCATGACTAATTCAATTCGTACTAAAAGGATGTTAAGATCAATCGTATCCTTACCATATTCAACAACTACAGAAAAATAGTCATTCAAAAAAAACTACAGAAAAATAGTGTGAGAGCCTATAAGAAATGATCAGACTGGCTGAACAATAAGATTAGCCAGAGAGTCAATGAGTTGGACAGTCATGATTAACCTCTTATGCTTACAAACCGTTAGAGGAGACATTGCTATGATTGTGGTCACTTTGTGCCCCAAACAATACCAATGATCAAAACTATTTCTCTTTCATTAGAAAATTTCCATGGTGTACTGTTGAATGTCCACCATAGTACTAACTTTGCCAGAGTTTGACCGCAAAGATTGAAGTTTCATAATATTTTAATGGTCCTGATCTTTTGCTGTAGGTCTAGTGGGACCCAACATGGTACAGAGCAGCATGTGATTGTGAAAGTGAAACCATAGTTCAGCAAAGTCTGCGTAGCTGTCGAAGCCAAGAGAAGAGACCCAGAGTCATGAACTCAAAGATACAGTACTGAGATTTTGAGAGAGAGATAATTGAAACGTATCGTGATATGGAAAAGAGAGAGTGATAAATTAACATGTGAACCCATGCATCGAAGACTTGAAGTAGCCGTTTGTCAGTGGCAACCCCACATATCCTTTATAGGCTCTTACAATATATGGGTGATAAAAAAAAAAAAAAAGGAAAAGGGTTTTATGTTCGAGGTCCACATTAGTGTAAAATTAAGGATGTCCTTACAACTTTGGTTCTGTAACGGGACAGGACAACCATCACTTTGCTTGCTACGCTCTAGAGTCTATGGTCAATAGCCAACACGGGTATAAGTATGAACAGAAGTACAGTACGATGACACAACCAATTTTTTAAAAAATTATAACATAAAATAGTTTTTTTTTTTTTTTTTTTTTTTTTTTGCTTGGTAAGTGTTTATGCAGGGATAGATCCCCTGAGCTGTTAGGTCCCTATAAGACCGGGTACCATCCAGGCCAGAAGGCCCGGTGGTATAACATAAAATAGTTGGTATAGATATAAATGACACCTTAAATAAAACATCTATACTTCTTAAATTAATAGACATCAATTTTTTTATAAGAGTTTTGTAGTTTAACTCATTTCTAATTTTTTGGTATTTTCAACAAAAGCCTTGTAGTTTAACTCATTTGCAATTTTTGGATTCTATCAAAATTATTGGGACCTTTTTTTTTTTTTTGGGGTGGTCTATTACTATTTTCCAAATATTTGCTAGTGAGTAAATTACTACTCATGGTCATCATGGGCAATTATAATAGATTATGATGGAATTAATACTCGAATTCCCTCCTTGTTTTTCAATACAACTTAGGACATGTTTAAAACTATTATTCTATTGTTTTGTTTATGTTTTTGTTATTGGAAATGATTATTTCGTATCTAAAAATCTGTGAAAATAGTTCCTTAAACACATACACATATATATGGAGGTCCTATTTGTTATTAATTATAAAAATTTTCTTTTTTTTGGTTAAAGTTATAAATAATTTCACTTTATAGATATTTAGCTCTAAGCTAGATTCACAATAGTGAGTATCAGTTAGCTCAACTAGTGAAGTCTCTGATGATTGTATAAGAGATCTAGGGTTCAATCTCCGCATACACCAATAACTGATTGATGTCTTAGTCTGATAATAAAGAACTATTATCAGGAATGGAAACCATAAATTGAAACTCTCTCTCTCTCTCTCTCAAAAAAAAAAAAAAAAAAAGCTAGATCCACAATAAAATATCATTTTATAAATAAGGACATATTATAAAATTTGAATGAAATGTGATTCCAGCCCACCAACTTATCATGTCATACAAAATTGTGGATTACATATTTAGGGTTTTATTCCTATGTTATCACCAAATAGATAATCATTCCATTACTATTTCTTATACTTTTGTAATAATTATTTTCATTTTTATGTAATCACCTTTGTACTGTACCAAACGTGGCCTTGCTCATTAAGCTTGGATTTAATAATTTCCTCTAAGATACCATTATGAAGAAGAATATAATATGTTTTTGTATTCCTTCTCTCTATTTGGTTGAAGTTTGAAGGAATTCAAAAGTGTCACTAGGCAAAATGAACACTGACATTATGGTGTTCCATGTGATTATATAAGATTTTAATGACATAATTTAGAATGAAAGACATTTTTATGCAATAGGGATGAATTATAAGTTGATCCAAAATCATAGAAAATGTAAAATTATTACTAACTAATTTGAAATTTTCAGGTTCAATTATTAAATGGCCCTCTTTTTGTTTCCTTAGGTGGTGGTTCCTCTCCTCTTTTCCCTTTTCTGAAGCAGGTGAAAAAAAAAAGGGTTAGATGGCCCAATTTGATTACTTGAATCTCATATTGTAACAAAATCCATATTAGCTACATCTAATGGTCCCATTAAACTTTATTCCATTTGTGACTAATTCTGTAACTGGTGGAAGATACATTGAACTGAGATGGGGGAATATGTTTAAAAATTTGATGAAAGAAACGGATAGACCTAATTGTCCTTATTCTTGACAATTGACATGCTAAACTAATGGCATTGCTATAATCTCAAGGCAATAAGCTTTGTTTGGATAAAAATCACCGGTCCCATTTTGCATATTTCACTTTATACTTTACTAATAACAATTTCTCATATAATTTTGTTTGTTTGTTTGTTTGTTTTTTTTTTTTTTTTTTTGATATTAGGACAAAATATTTTTGCAAGTCACATTACTATTGTATCTCAACTGGTACCTCAAAGTGTCTCCAATAAATAAGTGCAGGTTCAAATTCTTGTTTCCTCATAATTGTAACTATAGAAACTATTTAAAAAGTTTTACAATCATGTCTCTACATGCATGATAATGAATTTTAGAGTTTTTCCTTCAAAGTTTCAAATTCTAGTTTCAAGTTCAAGTTCCAACTATAAAGAGTCTTTGAAAGCTCTTCAGGGAAATTATCAAACATTTAACAATTTCAATTAAAAGAATTTTAAGTATCTGTTTGGTATCTCATTTTGAAACTGCACTTTTTTTAAAGCATATAGTTTTTGAAATCTCATTTTTGTTTTTAGGTACATTTGTTTTAAACATCTCATTTGAAAAAAGAAAAAGAAAAAGAAAGAAAGGAAAAAGGACAAACCACAACTTGAACCAAATGGGCACTTAATCCCTTTAAATCACTTTGAGACCCCTTCAAAAGTAAAAACCAAACATGCTCTTAGTCTTCATTATCAAATAATTAGGACTCAGAAAGGCACACTGATTCAGAACGAAAGGATGCATGCATGGTTTTAAGGTTGTGGGCTTATTTACCAAAAAAAAAAGAGAAGAGGTTGTGGGACTCACAAAGGCACATTGAATCAAAACGAATGGATGCATGGTTTTTATGGTAGTGGGGCTATTTACAAAAAAATAAAAAAAGTTGTGGGGTTGGCCATACAACTAGCTTGCCCTCTGGTTTTGATTTTGGGAAAGGAACTCGGGTTAGGTAGAGACCAATTGTGTCTTTGCATTATTATTCTATTACAACAGTAGGATCCTCTGTTTAGCAATTTTTTATTTTTTATTTTTTCCTGCTGAATTAAAAAAGAAATTTTCAATATGAATTCATCGACTCCACATCACGTTACAGTAATAAATAATATTGTAATATCACATATATTACCGAAGCCTTATTGAGATTATTATCCGAATCGCACACCAAGTAAAGCAATTTACAAACTCCTACTATTAAGTCACACTACAATATATCTTCCGTTTAGCAACCGTGACTCCATGATACAGTGAGAGTGCCCCTCATAGAAAGCAATAGCATGACTTTTCTGCATGAACAGAAACCAGGTCCAGCGTGACAATTACATATAATACAAAGTCAGGGCTACCTCCATGCTTTACAGCTAAAAAAAATAAGAGTTAAAAACTTAAAATACAAACGTGCATTGCTTTTCCTTAAACAAAAGAAAGGTACCTTTTTGCTCTACCATCTGTCAGTGTTTACAGAGTTACGGTGATTAGTACCAATCACTCATAAAAGCATCAATTGACACCTGTCTCAAAGGAATATGTGTTGGCCTCACTGACAACTTTTTTATTACTCTGTAATTTCACGCAGAATGTTTAACTCCGTGTCCTGTGTCCATTTTTCTCTATCTCTGGGTATTTAGGACATTAGTATTAAAAAATTTCAATTCTGCTATATTTTATCATTTTAAAAAGTTATTTTATTATTATACAATACCATTTTATAATATCTTCAGCATCTCAAAACTCTATTTTTATTAAAATATTATTTTTTAATCTTTCTTTATTATTTCTTTCTAACCATCACTTTTTTTCAGACTCGATTTTCCTGGGCTTTCCAACAGTCTTTTTTTTTTTTCTCTCTTTCTCTCTCAACCTCTAGCACCGGTTCAACACACAGCCACACACACACACAGACCCATGATACACCAATCAACCTATCTAAACCCATCACCACACACAGAGCCACACACACACACACAAACACAAACACAAACCATCAAACTTTCAACAGAGCCACACACACACAAACCATCAAATCAATTGGAGCCAACAACGGCCACCACACCCACCACCCAAGCCACTGATTAGCAAACCCACGCCGCCTCCATATGCCCACCATGCCACCACTGCCCACTGCCCACTGCCCACCAAAATCCCACCAGAACAAAAACCCATATTAAAAAAAAAAAAAAAATCATCGGAAAGGCAGAACCCAGAAGAACCAGTCAACCACGCCGATCTCCACCAAACCCATTACCATGACCCACGCCGATCTCGCTGTGACCTCACCGGACCTAAACACTAGCAATCTCCGACAACCAATAACCCACGTCAGCCACAACCCAACCACTACCCAAACACTGGATCCAACCACGACCCAACCACGACCAACGACCCAAACATCGGACCCAACCACGACCCACGACCCACAACCCACTTCAGCCATACCCACCTCTTCCTTTAAGCACCGATCAAAAAAAAAACCACAACCACCACAGTAACCCACGCCAAAAACCACAACCACGACAGTCACCCACGCCAAAAAAAAAAAAAAAAAAAAAAAAAAAAGCAACCACAAAACTCGCCAGATCGCAACCCACCAGAAAAAATGAGCCACTGTGATGTGTGATGTTGATGTTGGGAGGAGGATGGTGTTTGGGTCTGAAGAGAGGAGAGAGCAGATGAGAAAGAGAGAAGGAAGAGAGAGAAGAGAATTGAGAAAATGAGAGAGAGGAGAGAGAAAGTTCGTATAAGTTGAGAATAAAATATTATTATTATTTTTACAATACTGCTACAGTGCAATTTCAAAAGTAGAATTGCACTATAGCAGCATTGCAAAAAAATTTACAATACTTACCTTTAACATTCCCTGATGCAATACATTTTAAGGCTTGAAATGCCAAATACACCTTACATATGGCATTAACATTCCCCAATGCTAATGCTCTTATAATCCTTCTCTTATCTTTTATACTCTCTGCATTATTATTATTCTGGTTTCTGGATAGTGGATGCATTGTGTCTATTTTGGACTTATGCACATGTTGGTCATTGCATTTGCAGATTAAAGAGAAGGAAATAGATGCAATGACCAACTTGTGCATCTGTGGATGCATCTGTAGGTTTTTATATGCAAATTAAGAAAAGGAAATAGATGTCAGAGTTCCAATTAATTCAATTATAAAGTTTTATAATACATCTAATATTCCCCTAACATGATTCTAAGTAAGAAAAAACAAAAGAACAAATAGTCTAGACGAGTCAAAAAATTACAAAATCCTAATCCTAACGTTTTAAACTTTTTATTTTGAACTCTAAATATATATAGGTAAATTGCAAAACACAATAATTTATATTTAAAAATAAATATAACTTGAATAGCTTAAAAAAGAGTCAAATAATACATTTACCATTTTTTTTTGAGAGACTATCCGCCACAACAACAAACCAAACCTTAATTCCAAAAGTTTAGGATCAGTTATGAATTCTCGCACAGATTAGTTAGAGTTAATCATATATATATTTTTTTTCTTTTATTCTACTCAATCTAAAGTCACATTCTCTATTACTCTTTTAGTCATATGTCATTTTTTATCACTTCTATTAATATGACTTTTGCTTTTCCTTTATCTCTTTTCGTTCCCTTAATTTGGATAAATTTGCTCTTTCTTACTTGTACATTATTTGCTCTACTTTGAATATGACCATATTATCTTAAGTAATTTTCTTTTTCATCCTTTCATAAATAGAGGCCATCCGCCAAAAGAAAATACCAGTAATTATTTTTTTTAGAAAATCAAAATATGGATAATGTTGTATATATGGTCTGTCTATTTTAAGGGCCATATGAAAAAAAAAATGGTGAATAAAAGAATAATAGAAAAAATCTAACTACCTCATTGATAGGAAAAATTATTTTATGTGCTCATCCTATAGAATGTGTCTTATTCTTGCGAGAGGTACGCTCTATAAGACGGGCACATAAAATACCATCTTCATTGATAGTGCCGTGGAGGGCTGTGCCTTTTTACTAGACAAAATAAAAAGTGACCAAATACCACCGTCCATAATCATTCAAAAAGCGATGTCAAGGGGACCAGTCCTTTTGTATTTCACAATTGTTTGCAGGAAGTAAACTCACATTATGCCTGTGATTTTGTTCCCCCCTGCAAAATAACGAAAAATGTTAACCCCAAAAAAAGGAAAGGACAAAATTCTACAGCTAGAGCTTAGCAAAGACATCACGAATACTATAGATTCATTCAAGCTTAGCTACCTAAATGATTGATTTCTCAAAGCTCATTTTATGTAAGTCATGAGCTGCTACGTTAAAATTCTCTATTCAGTATTCACCCATTAAAATTTACAGCTAACAAAATCTCTATGGATATACTTAAAGTACTGATGATACAAAAAATCAGCAGTTGAGCTCCTCATCGTAATGGATGGACGAAACTGTGATTGGGATCGTCTCTGTTGGAGGAAAACCTGCAAAATGAATTGGATGAAAAAGTAACACGCCAGTGTGGCATTAGCCAAACTGCCTTCGATGCTTAAATTAGTAAGGAAGAAAGATTTTAGAGAGAATTCATTGGAAGGAGATTTTCGTAAAGTATTTGTGTGTACCTTTAACTTTTGTTGCCTTCTCTTTTTATAGTTGTGTGCCTCATTAATCGGCAATGAATTGCTGTATTTATGCTTAACGGTTATTGCGTTACAAAATCTTTGTCTGAAGTTCACAGCTCACTCTGTGACCGTTGCTCCGTCCATTACACTTTGTCATCAATGAGCATAATAAATGTGTAACGTCTTCTCTTGGTTAATGACGATATCAGATTAATGATGATCATAAATTTCTGACTCATCAGTTGCCCCCTTGTTTGAATTTTCGTCGGTTAGATGAGATGAAAACATATCTGTCTGACGCCTTCTATTTTGTGTATGGCGCATTTATGACGAGTTGATGTTTGATCTGCTGAGTGCCATGTGTATGATTAAGATGTGTCTGACGCGCAGACTTTCCTCAATTTTCCCTCACACGTTTTGGCCATTTATCTCGCATTTTTCCCGCATTTTTCCATTTCTTCTTTTTCTTTCCTTGTTCAGTTGGTGTTCTAGGGTTTTCTCTTCTTCAAGCTTTCTTTTTCAGTTCTGCGTTCCCTGGTAAGTTCTTCGTGCTCCTCTCTCTTTTCCTATTCTTCCATGGTAGATTACTCTTTTGTTAGGGTCGATTGTCCCTCAATATCTTTTCTTTTTGCTCGCTTAGGTCGTTTGCTTGAGATTGTGGAGGGAGAGTGTCTCAAAAGGGTTAGTCTTTTCGTGGGGGAGGACTATCCGTATAGGTTTGTCCTTTCCTCTTTATTTCGTTTGGTTTCTTGTTCTACTAGAGTTGCTAGGTCTTTGAAAAGGTCTAGGGAGGTTAGGTCTAGTGAGTTGGAAACAGGGTTATCTTCGTCTGATAATCGCGAGATTCTCGAAGTTTCTTCCCCTTCTACTCCCTATAAAGCTTGGAACATCCAATGTGCCCTCTTAGAGAAAGATGAGAAGCGAATCAGGGATAGGTTTCAATTTCCTAATTTGGTTCAAATTAGGATTCCAAGTGACGAGGATAGGGCCTGTCATTCATATGCCGATGAGGTCTATTTCTATGAAGCGGATTTCGCTAGTGGTCTTCATCTTCCCGTCCATCCCTTTGTTAGGGAACTTTTCGCGTATTTGCACCTTGCCCCAGCATAATTAGTGCCTAATTCTTGGCGGATCGTCATTTGTTGTATGGTGGTGTGGATGTTTGCCAATGACAAGGACGTCAGCAAAAAAGACGAATTTCTCCATTTTTATCGTCTGAGAAAGTCCAATGACCCTGGCTACTGGGAATTTAAGCCATGAGATAGGACTTCTAGGTTAACACTTGACTCTCCATGGTCCCTCCACAATTGGAAACCAAACTTCTTCTTTATTTCAGGCAGTGGGTGGGAGTTCGTCCCTGGTGAGGGCTTGGACAAAGCTTCCAAGTTTTTTCGTAGTTGGGGAACTCCTGTGTCTGATGTGTCCTTCTTGTTTGTTCTTTCTATTCTTTATCTATTCTTTGTGAGTGACGATGATATATGATAAACTTGCTTTTTGCAGTTCCTCAACGCCCTCGTCTGAAGAAGAGATATCACGATCGTGTTGCAGAAGGTCAGAGAATATCTCGAGACTGTTAGAGATTTTGACGACCTTATCTCTCCTCAATCGTTGTTCCTCCATTTTTTGGGCCCAAAGCCCTTAAGTAAGGCTCAAAAGAATTTAGAGGTTGTGAAGAAAAGTAAGTGTGTTCTTCGTCTCTTTGTTTTTATTTTATTTTATTTTATTTAAATCTATATCTCTCCTTCTCTTCTCCAGGATTGACGGCCAAGTTTAGCAGGCAGAAACTGGCCAAGGCCCAAGAGAAGAAGGCCAGGAGTGGCATTGTTGGTGGCTTTTGTTTAGGAAGCGTCAAAAAGTGGGCAACACTCCCTCCGAAGTGCCCGTGGTGATTCCTCCTTCTACTCACTCTCCTTCCAAGCGTCCTCCCTCTCCCACATCGTCTTTGGAGGTGATGGTCTCTTCAGAGCGGGGTGCCAAAGGAAAATCTGTTTGCAAGCCTTTTCCCCCAACCTTTTGGGACGATGCTGATGCCACTGCGTTAAAGGCGCATGAGGCGCTTTTAGTGGACGCCCTGAATCCTCTAATGTCAAAGTTTTCTGGTGATGTGATGTCATCTGACATTCAGAAATTGGTGCAGGTGTGTTCTGATGACGTAGGTTGCTTTTTCTTTTTTGTTTTGCTTTTGCTAAGAGAGATTTTTTTTCATATGTAGGCTTTAGGGGAGTCCTTGTTCGTCTCTGGGAAGCTTTTGGATTTGGAGAAAAAGGTGGCCACAATTGAGCCTATGATCAAATCCCTCTCTGCAGAGAATGAGATGCTCAAGAACAAGGTTGCCATCCTTAGTGTTGAAGATGAGAATGACAAAGAACGTGTGGCAGCTTTGGAGAAGAGTTTTCAAGTGGAGAAGGATTTTTCTAAGTTGAAGGACAAGCAAATAGGTGATCTTCAGTTTAAACTGAAAAAAGCTGGTCCTGATGCTATATGGGAGTTCAAGGAATTTGACTTGTACTCGGATGACCTGTGTGAGTACTATGTGGAGGGCTTTGAACTCTTCAGAAGATGGATGGCTAAGCACCACCCAAAATTGGATCTCTCTGGTCTGGTAATGGGTGAAGTGGAGAAGGAGTTTGTAGCAGATCGTCCTTCTGAGGTCACGGAGAAGAATGTAGTAGAAGAGCCTACAACCATCGCTTCTATAGATCTGTCTCCCTCTGATCCAGCTAGACAATAATTTTCTTTATTTTCTTTCGTTTTATCTCTTTTTTGTAAGACGAAAACAATGTCTTTATGGAGCTCGTTGTTTTGAGCATATATTTATTGAGCAATTTACTTAGGCTTGTGTGTTTTGGGCATGCAATTCTCTTCTGACAACTGATTGGCTGACGAAGTGTGTTTGTAACCTTTTATTTCGTTAGGTTTTTTGCCGTGTTGAGCAGATCTCATTAAGTTATGACAATGAGGGGAGTTGTGGTTGAATAGCTTCTTGTGTAGTTGTATTTGAACAACTTTTACTAAGCCATGTTTAGAAGTTATGCTTAAATAACTCCTCGTTTAGTTGCGTTTGAATAACTTTCATTAAGTCATGTTTGAATGACGATAATAGAAGCTGTGTTTGAACAACTTTCATTAAGTCATGCTTGAATGACGATGATAGAAGTTTGTGCTTGAACAACTTCCTCCTTATTTTTTTTTATTTTTTATTTTTAATAATATGCCATGACGTTATTAGTAATGACAATGTTGCGCTGTACACATGACTTGGAGTCACACTATTGGAGTGTCTTTAGATTAACCATTTTTTTTTTTTTTTGGATCATGTCTAAATGACGATGACAAAAGTTGTGTTTGAACAACTCTTGGTTTAGTCAACTTTGGTGGTTGTGTATTAACAACCTTGATGGTTATGACGGTGTCGGCTGTGTATGAACAGCCTTTGATTAGAAATTTTAATGATGGAGATTCTTGGGACGTCTCCTAAGAATAGCTCCTGAGTGTTGCACATGTGTATGTTGATAAATAACTCATGGATAATTATTGATAAATACGCAAGGATAATACTCTCGTGTATTATTGATCTATGAATGACAAAAGTAATAACTGACGAACATACTGAGATGAAGATTGAGCAACTTGAAATGTAAAAGATTCCTTACCGGTAGCACTTCTTCAAATGTTCTATGTTCTATGGTCGAGGTAATTCCTGCCTATTTAAAGACTTTAGGTGGTAGGAATTATGTGGGTAAAAGACCTAGCTGTTTTTTTAGAGATAGTTTCAACTTATGATGTCTCTGAATACTCTTTATAATTAAACTAAAAAATCAATTGGTTTAGATGTAAGCGGAAATTGAACCTTAAATATCTTATTTGACGACAAAAGATTTTACCAATTAAACTAATTGAAACCCACAAAGCCTAGTTTTTAAGTTACAATCATTGCCCACACGAGGCATGCCCACTTCAATTGACAACTGCATCAAAAAATTAAATTTAATTACTTTTAACCCATCAAGTTAGAGGCTTGACCTAGCTTCCCCATGTCTCTTTCTTGGCTTCATCTAGTTTATTGTATCTTTCTAACTGATCAACACATTTTATCATCTGCTTTAGTATGAAATGTATGCTCTCCCATTCCACATGCCTATTTTTGTAGCACACCTGATTCCTTAGCTTCCACCCACACATGAAGCTTAACTGTACTGCTTCGAGATAAACTCCTTTTCAACTCCTCCATTTAGTTGATGATGAGGTTCTAAAGGTGGAGTTGGTGACAATGATGGGTTTTGGTTGAGCAATTGTGGCTGCTGGTGATTGAGTTTTAGTTGTGTGGCTTGGATTCTGCCAATGAATGAAAGAAGAAGGGTAGAGAAAGTAGCATAAAATCTCTATTCTCACCCACTAAAATTTACGCATTTATTTGTTATTTAATTATATATATATTTTTAATTCAAAGGAAAATTTAGTACTTTTTTAGTATTAAAAGAGAAATTTCAATGTTTAACAAAAGCTTTTGAAACGAAAATAGATTGGAGGATCACCTTCACAAATCACAATAAATATCAATGTAATGTAAGGGATGAAAATGATAACAATTATATTTTAGACACAAAAACGATAATTAACCAAAACTTAAATGGTGAAATTAGGATTCTAACTCCGTGAATTCAATTTACCAAGGGAATGATTCTTTATAAAAAAAAAAAAAAAAAAAATTTACGCTGGGGAAAGAAAATCAAAGTCCGTGCGTTCAATTTACGCTCGTTAAGATTAAGCTCCAAAAGTCTCCAAGTCCAAGTGAAAGAAAAAAAAAATCCTAACGAGTGTAGAATTGATTGATCAATCAATGAATCGTAGTTCGTAGTGATAGAAAGATAGATAGAGAGAGAGAGAGAAATGAGTGACGCAGGTGTCCGAGCAGTGGTAGAAGGCATCCACTCAAGTCCCACTCAGGCCGTCCTCTTTCTCTCCGGCGGAGCCTCTCAGATTATAGGGTGGTTGCTTTCGGTGCCCGGAGCTTCAAATACTGTTCTTGAAACTGTGATCCCTTATTCCAGAATGTCTATGATCCAATTACTCTCCAAGGCAAACCCCCACCCACCCTTCCTTCCTTCCTTCCTTCCTTTCTTTATTTCTATTCTTTCTTGTTCATTGGGTCATTTTTGTTTTTTTTTTTGTAGTAGATTCCGAGCAAGTTTTGTAGCCAAGACACCGCTCAAGACATGGCTTTATTAGCTTATAATCGCGCCCTCAAGCTCTCTGCTCCAGGTTCTTCTCCATTCCACTTTCCCCAAAAACAATTCCATAGTTTTACTAATTGTGGGTTTTCAGCTTATGGTATATTTGCCAATAGTACTAATTGTTTCAAGAACATGATGATGGCTTTGATTAACCTTTTTGAGAAAAAGTGCTATGTATTTTGACAGTGCATTGTCACGCCGAGCTTATTTTAATGCAATTGTTATGATTTTCCAATAGTGATTGTAGACTTTCATTTTTTTTTTGTGCTAATAATCAAGAATTTGAGATTGTTTTGACCCTGAAAATTTGTGGTTTTGCTTAAATGGGAAAAATCTTAGAAGCAATGCAGCTAGTGAAAGCGTAATTGTCATTTGTTTGATCTAGTGTACATGATGCTGAAATTACAAACATGTCAATTATTATTGCATGGTAGTGCTGTGATTTTGATTGATTATCCTAGTTTTGGAAAAACTTTGAAATTATTGGAATTCTGTTTTTGTTTCAACCTATCATGGTTTTATAATTAAGATGTTTCAACAATAGCTATGGCTGAAGTTTTTTGATTGACTTCTGTGCAATTTTTATACTGGACTATCATTATGACTGAAATTCTCAAATTTCACTGTCTATGGTTCCCTGCGACTTCCACATAATTTGGTATCTTCATTGCTTTCCCCCTCTTTTAAAATGTGCTTGAATGCAATTATAAATAATGCTAGAGTCGCTTGAGAGAAATACAATGATATTGTCAGCTTGACTTATTAAAAAAAGAAGAAGATATTGCTAGCTTGATATTTGAATGTTTAATAACCTCACTAATAATGAGCAGACCTTTTCTGGATGTTCATGTCAAAACGACAAATTTAATGGGTATAAATAGTTATATGTTTGAAATCCAGCCTTCCTAATGTGATTTTGTATGGTTTCTATTTGTCCCTTCAATAGGTTCTCCAGTTCTTGGTGTGGGTTTTACTGGGTCTTTGGCTAGCTCAAGGCCGAAACTTGGGGACCACAGGTATCTTTGATCAAAATTTCAGTATTAACAAGAAAGTTGATGAACACACACAATTCATCTTATGAATAAGTGTTTCTTTATAGTAAGGGAATTGCATATCTTGTTCTTGATACAAACTGGTAACCTAATGCATTCACAGATTTTAGTAGCATAATAGAACTCTGGCCACCCAGGGAATAGTCTTACAATTCTGCCTTTGCCTTGTCATGACAACTTCAAACCTAGTCTCAGTCAATTGGGTAAGGGGAGGCGGAATTGAACGGCACTGAGCAAACCCAGAACATGAAGTCAAAGCTTAAGATCCTTTATCAATTTCTCATCAAAGGATCCAGCCAAGGGATTGATTATGAATTTTAATTGGATCCAACTGATTGATATAACTATATCATTCTACCATTGTTTTCTGGATCTAGCTATATGGGACACATTATGACTTTCAAAAAACCTTTCCCCACTTCCTATTTATAAAGTAGACAACATTCTGTGTTTCTCTTTTTTGTTAATCTCTGCATCAGCCCAGTTTTAGGAACTGACAAGGATACTCTTGACTATAGATTGCAATTTGAGCTCAAAGTTAGTGAAAGACTAATGGGCTTTCAAGTTGTTTTCTGAAATTACTTTCTATCATTTAAGCTGGATCTTGTAGTCTGCACATGTTGTTTTGCAAGATTCCTCCTTACATAATGTTTTTCCCCCAATTTGGCTTTGCTTACCTTTTGGTTTCATAATCATTTGCAGGTTTCACTTGTCAACAAGGACAGCTGACCGGCTTTGGGTATCTACAGTTACACTATCAAAGGTAGTTATGGGATTGTTTTGGCTTTTATTTAATTGAATGTGTTGTAATGTTTATTTATATTCTTTACTTGATTAATGTAGGGTTTGCGGACTAGAGAGCAAGAAGACAAAGTTTCAAGTCATATTTTACTTAAGGTATGTGTTAAAATATTAATGATTATCAAGTCTAAGCATTCAAATGTATAGTTTTCAAGAATAGCTAATTGCATGTATTTCCTTGCCAGAAAAAGGTCTAACCATTCAAATATATGATTTTTGAGAAGAGCTAATTGCTTCTATCTCCTTTGTAAAAAAAATGTTGTCGTCTATTACTTTTTAAGAATCCTGAGATTTCAAAATAAGTAGAGAAAAGGATTGTTTGGCAATACAGTGTGTTCGCTTTGTTTCATTGCATGTTTTTTGCTAATTTGACTTGTTATATCTAGAACTTCAAGTTTGTTTATTAGGTTGTCACTTACTTTCTCTTGCACTTTAACTTTCCTTTTATATTTTGGTTACAGGCAATTGCAAATGCATGCAGAGTTCCGGCAACATTTGATTCGGGGTTGACAGAATCTGAAGTATCTGATGAATGTGAAAAGCAATTTGATGAAGATCAAGAATTAGAGCAACTTATAAATGGGCAAATATACTTTAAAATTTATCCATTTGCAAGTGGTATTGATCTTTTGCTCATATCAACCTCAATTAACAGAGTGAATTTTATTCTTTTCAGTCAATCATGTAGCAACTTTTGCAGGCACAGATATGTCTACTGCTGAGAGGAAGATTATATTATCGGGTTCTTTTAATCCCTTACATGATGGTCACCTCAAGCTCTTGGAAGTTGCTGCTAGGTACATTAATAATTATCTTGGAAGTTGTGTATGCATTCTTGCTTCAGGAAAGTATATCTGTCCACATCAATTGTGCTATACTGCCCTTTTCTCCCTCTCTATGTGGATGTAGTACTGTGTTTGTCACCAATGCCAATTGAGAATTTATATGAAATGCTTGTCATCATTTTTACTTATTTTTATGCAGCATTTGTGGTGACGCGTATCCATGCTTTGAAATATCTGCAGTCAACGCAGACAAACCACCACTAACGGTATCACAAATCAAAGACCGTGTCAAGCAATTCGAAAAAGTTGGTGAGGTTGATTCTCTGTATTATTTTCCAAGATTTATAAAATTTATAAATTTTTCCAAGATTTATCTTTTTTAAATCCTCTATTGGTAAAGGTTGTGCTTGCATATTTTTTTAACTAGCAAAATATTTATTACTTTAAGCTGACTTGTAGTGTGGAATAGCAGCTTGTTATATGATATATAACTTGTACTTGTTAATGATTTTCTCTTTGAATGACAGGGAAGACAGTAATTATATCCAGTCAGCCTTATTTTTATAAGAAAGCTGAAATTTTTCCAGGCAGTGCTTTTGTAATTGGTGCTGACACGGCAGTGAGACTAATTAATGTACGTAATTTTAGTCTGAAATACTATTATTAATATCAACATCATCATCATTATATTTTAATTTCAACGAAAGTATAGTGTAGGTTGTTGAAGCGTGCTCTCTAATATATCCATGTAGCTGTAATTTTCTAGAAAAGTGCATATTTTGAATTTCATTACCATGAAATCAATTCCTGGTGTTTGATTTTTGAATTAATGTTAATCTTGCAATTCGTCACGTATTATTTGGTGCCTAGGGATACTGAATCTTTTGTTCTCCAAGCTTGGCTGTGTGATATATATTCTGCTGGACATTATACTTTTGGTCTGCTATGTTTTTCCCAATATGTTCCTTTCATTTAGAGGTAGACTGGAGTTTTGAGTATAGGAAGGTCATGAAAACAACCTTTCCAGAATCTAAACCCATCTTAGGTACAAAAATAGGAAGAAATGAGATATCAGATAATTTAAAACAATCATAACTTTCCTTGAATTGATTTAAGGGGCATTCAACTTTTACTAGACTTGTTATGTGTAAGCAGGCCAGGCCATATAAATATTGCAGAAAATTGTTAAAATTAAAGTTCATACAAGAAACTTCTTTAAACTTTCCAGAGCAATTACTGCTTTATGATTTTGAAGGCAAAACGTTTTCTATTACATAATGTAATGACAAAACCTGAAGATTTTCCCTTATAAGAAGGAAGAAACATTTTAGGCCGTATAAATTTAAGAACAGAACTGACCGTAGGCCCATAGCATGATAAAATTTGAGTAGCATACTTGAGAGATTGTCATCCAAAAATAACCGGGGAAAGAATATTAACCTGATCAGGTTGATAGTTTCTGCTGTTTTGTAGGTTTTTTAAGCAGGGAAAGTAATGAATTTGTACCTATCAAAAAAGAAAGTAATGAATTTGTGAGGAAAATTACTCCCTCTTTTAAGGGATTTGCTACACCAAGAAATGGACAGATTTGGGTGAAAACCAAATTTTTTAGTGAAAATTTTGTTCAATCACAAAAATTCTTGCAATACAACTTCCTAATCAAATAAATAGGCATAATGGTCAAATGAAAATACATTTTTTCCCTTTCCGTTCATCTCATTAACCAAGTAATAAATGATCTATTTCCTAAATTTTCATCATGAAAGTCCAAATAAAAGAGTGACATTACCCAGGTTTTCCTTTCCCCATGAATAGGTCCTATCCCATCCAGTCCTTTTGATGATCTTATATTTGATGATCTTTCCTTAAAAACTCATAAACATTGTGTAAGCAAATTGTTTGAAACAAAAGGAGAGAAAGAAAAAGAAAAAAATTAAAATTAAATTGGTGCAGTGGTATTGTAATTGTATGCACTGATTTCTTTGTGTTTGTTCAAGCACTGTTTGTCTTATATGGAGCTCAGTATGTGTATGTTTCATACAATTCTTTTGACAATTCTTTTGTCGGTTGGTGTAAAACATAATGATTTATGATCAAAGTTGCAAATAGAAATGCTACTGTGTAGCCAAATCCCTTATTTACTATAGTTTATTTATTTTGTATTGTGCATTTGGATATAATGTGGACAGTATGCCACAAAGCCTAAAAAGGACATGCCTCTGTTTTTCGAAAACAAGATCCTTAGGCACACAGCTGCACTCTCTAAGGGATCCTGGCTTTACCATTACAACAAAACAGGGTAGGCTGCTTTGGCCACACTCGCACCTAAATCACCAACGCTTACAGACACTTATAGTGATGGTGGTTTAGAAGAAATAGTAAAACATCGAACTTTTGATATTTAGATTTTAAGATGTCTATGTTTTGGTGTAGTTTCATAGTATATGATGCAGTATGGCAAGTGTGGAGCATCACATTGTATGATAATTTATCTGGTATTTATGAAATATATCTATTGCCTTTTCAGCCCAAATACTATGACGGGGACTATAAGAAAATGCTGGAGATACTCATTGGATGTAAGAAAACAGGATGCATTTTCCTTGTGGGCGGTCGTAATGTAGATGGTGCTTTCAAGGTAGGCTTGCATTCTAAAGCTCATTAAGGCTCTGATTGTTTCTTGTTGACCTTATTTCCTTTGGCGAAGTTATGAATTCCATTGTGTAACACATGCAGGTTCTTGAAGATTTTGACATTCCAGAGGAGTTAAGAGACATGTTTATATCAATACCACCAGACAAGTTCCGCGTGGATATATCTTCCACTGATTTAAGGAAAAGTTTTGGAATGTGAATTTCTTACTCTTGACTAAACATTCTAAGCACGAGTGTTCGTGTCAATGCTAAAGAAAATAATCACATTCCCTTGTATGTTGAACTTATAATAATCTATGTATGTACATAAATAGATGAATCAAATCAGAACCCGAGTATTATATAAAGAGCAAATGTACAAACCCAATGCATTCTCCACTAGCGAACAATCGAACATATCAGCATGAGCTAGGGGTGTGCCGCCAACTTACCAAAACTGACCCGACCTGACCCAACCCAATCCGCTGGGTTGGGTCGGTTTTTAGGGCTTGGTGGGTTGGGTTGGGTTACAGAAATTTTTTTTTTGATAGTGGGTCGGGTTGGGTTTGGGTCATAAAGTTCCAAACCTGACCCGACTCACCCATATATTTAAAATATATTATATAATTAATATTTTTTTTTTTTAAAATAACTAGCTCTTTTTATCTTATATAAAAAGCCAAATAGTTCACAAAAATCCTAGTAAATTATTATTGTTGTTTAGTATTTAGTGTTGTTTGCCTTTAAGGAGTTACATTGATACTAATCTTTGGGTTTTTTTTTAAATATATTTATATTTATATATTTTTTTTGCTCAATTTAATAATAATAGTAGTAAAAAAATTGTCTAATTCATGGGTTCAACCTAACTCATGTAAGTTGAGTTGGGTTGGGTTAGACTTATGTGATGGGTTGAGTTGGATGGATTTTTTTTAACCCATCATGGTGGGTTGGGTAAAAAAATCTCTTTAATCCGACCTATGCGCACCTCTAATGAGCAGAATAAACATTGGATTTTCTTTCGACACATGAATGATTGAACGAGTGATCTGAACAACATGTTAGGATTCCACCCCACCCCCCCAGCACATCAAACAATAATATATTGGATTTGTAAATTTGTATGTAATTTCAGTTGTAATCAATAAGCCGCCTACTTTTAGGAATTCTGGATGGGTCACAACTCAGAAATCACATTGCTGTGTTTCTTTTTATCCTTGGACTTGGTATCTAGTATGAAATCCACATGGGTCACTTTAGAATCAGATGTACCATGTCCCCAACAATATTTGAGGTTTGGGCCCCGCAATGGAATATTGAAGATTGTATCTTTGATTGGGCAATTTTAGCAACGATTGTGTACGTGAATATATATGATGCCTTGCTTATCTTGAAAAAGAATATATACACCTTTATGTTGTTAAAGAGGCCCATGTTGTCACGGCAAAGTGCTAAAAGACATTTCAGGGATGGGGATGGCAAACAGTGAGGTGTGTGGTTTAAATGTGTACCAAGAAATATGGGAAACATTTTGCTAACAAAATGTGGCAAACTATTAGCCACTTAAATTATAGAATGCGGATAAGGATCTCACACTGTAATCTCCTTTATGATATATGGATGTAAGTTAGTATAGCTCTACTTCAACATAATCTAATTCAATATTTTGCTAAGAAAGTGAAAAAAGATATAAGAAAAAAGAGAAGACAATCCATTGAATCAAGGAACTGAAAAAACTGGAACTTTTTCATTAATAACATCATTATTTTTATCTTTAAATTCTTCTAGGTTGCTATCTACTAGCAGAATGGTTTGAACAAACAATAGCTTCAACATTACTTTAAAAAAACAAGGAAGCATAACTTGGCACTGAATTATTACATTATGAAGTTCATTCTTATGACTTTTATGATGAAGAGAGTGGTGAGAATGAATGAATTCAACCACCGCAAGCTCCACCACAGCCGGCAGCACAAGCAGAACCATAAGCATCATTGTGGGTTGCTGAGGATTTGTCTTTGGATGCACCATCTGCACAGGAAAAGATGACTGCTGTGATAAGAGAAAGCATGACCAAGGCACCCCAGATGATAAAAACTACTTCACTGCTCAAGCTTTCACCATTGCCGCTTGCATCCCTTGATACCACTTCCCTCCAATATTCCCTCACCATCTATGTTCAATCAAGCTTTTTTTCACACACTCTCTTTAGTCTGTAGAATTGGTGGCAATTGTATTGAGTTCTAGAGGGTCAAGTATAGACTAATATAAACGATGCTGAGGCTTTTGCTCTTTATAGTAACAACTTGTCAAACAAGGCGTTGTTTTTTTAATAGTAACGCATGGTTCCAACGCAGCAATCAGATTGTGCCACGTGGCAATACTGAGAATGAACTATGAATTGGCCTACATTTTTTTCATTGGATTCACAAATGAAACGCATCTTAGTAGGAACACAGTGACTAGGAAAGTCATAATAGTTGGCTGGGGAGGAATTAAACAAAAATCTCATCCCTATCAAATTCAGCTTTGTTGACGAAAAGTGACAAAGAAAAAAAGAAAGATAATGAGGGGAGAAAGAGAGAGAGAGATTTCTATTTGTCACTAAGGGATTTGGAATTATTGCAAGTTGTCTTGAATGATAATTGATAAGGCAATTTACCCACCAAAATAAGAAAAAAAGAAAAAAAAAAAAAAGAAAAAAGAAGGAAGGATAATTGATAAGGCAGGTTATCAGTGGGTAGGCAAAGGCTCTCATTTCATTTCCCTCATTTGGGCTCCTTATCTTCTTTAGCCTTTTTATATTGTTTGGGTGTTTATGTGTGGATCCCGCAAATATTTGTTTAAAAGCATTAGTGGAGTATAAAATTTCCAAACTAGCAGCCAAATGCCAAACAAGAAAGAAAGAAGCAAAGCCAAGAGTTCTATCTTTTATCTCCCAAAAAAAAAAAAAAGTCAAAAGTCTTTTTGCTTAATTGGAACCTTTCCATAAATAAAGTGATTGTGGAGTTTTTTTTTTTTTTGAGAAAAAAAAAAAAAGGGGTCTTTATGGTCATATTACACCCCCGGGCAGGGAGCTAGTGGCCTCGGTCGAGGTAGCCCGATCTCGGGGGCCCTTCTGTACCACTGTGCGAGAGTCACCTCACATTTGTGAGTACACCTCACCGCTAAGTTTACCCACCAACGAAAACCTGCGGGTAGCGGGACTCGAATCTAGGTGTATTGCACGAAGCGTCCAAGCCTTACCCACTCAGCCAAGCCCCCGTTGGCATGATTGTGGAGTTTAGGGAGTAAATTGTTCGAGTTGCAAAGCTAATAGCATATTGCAATTATATATATATATATATATATATATATATATATATATATAAAAATAAAAAACTGACGTGGCAAGGTTTAATGTCACATTAAGTGTGCGTTTGGCTCCAAATTAATAAAGCTAGTTTATATTACTATTCAGTTTATTTTTGTTATTATTCATACGCCTCATTACATTTTTTAGTACTATTTTTGGGTCCCACTATACTATTTCAGCTACCTTTTACCTTTATCTATATTTTCAGCAAAAAATTTTCAGTTTCAATAAAATAAGCGAATCTCAGATAGACCATAAATTACAAGAAGCTTAAGGCAACAATGATAGAAATGATCATTTAGATTGTAGCATGGTAGGCACACAGATTAGCATGACAAGTCAAAAAAAAAGAAAAAAAAGAAAAGAAAAAAGAGCACATGCATGCATTCATCAAAGTTGACTTCTATTTTTTAATTTTGCTACTATCAACTTTGATAAAGTAATGTGTTTTTGAATTTGATCCAAAGATTGACCCAAGTTTTCAAAGTTGAAGACGCTGTATTCTTTTTTTTTTTTGATTAGAAATACTGGATATATTCAACTAGAATCAACATTTAAGACAGATACATCTTTTGAGACCTGCAAAGCTATAACGGGTGGGATATCCTCAACCCATACAACACAATCAGCAACTGATAAGGCATTTTTTGCCAAGAGATGGGCAGCCACGTTCCCATTTCGACGAACATGGACTGCAGACCAGGAATTAAAGAACCCGAGGTTTATCTTGGATCCTTCAATCACCTTCAGTATCGACCAAGGAGTGGAAGAAGAACCTGAAAGAGCCGAGATAACAGTCAAGGAGTCGCTCTCTATCACCACGTCCCTCAAGCCCAGATCCCACGCCAGTCTAATCCCTTCCTGTACTGCCATAGCCTCTGTTTCCAAAGCCTTTAGAGGAAGCTCCAACTTTTTGCTCATTGCTCCCATGATCAGCCCCTCCGCATTTCTGATCACCACACCAATGCCACAACAGCCCCTCGCATCACAAACAGCCCCATCCACATTTGCTTTATACCAGCCCCGGTTTGGAGGAGTCCATGAGGGGGAATTGGGTCTTGATCGCTTGCAAGGGGGAGGATTCTCGAGCCGGAATTCCTTCAGATACTCCTCCATATCACGGCTAAGTCGCTGAGGAGTTTTCCTTTGACCACCATACCTAACCGTATTCCTTTGGTTCCATAATCCCCACGCAGTTGCAGCAAAAAGCTCCCAATCAACGTTGGGTTTTCTGTCCCTAATCTCCCATACAATCTCCAAGAACTCTTCAGCTAGGAACGGAATAAGTGGCAATTTGAGCTTGGAAACCCCCCAGACTTCAGCAGCATATTTGCATCCCCACAGCACATGTTCCACAGATTCACAACCTCCACAAAAATCACACCCTTCCTCAATATGAACACCCCTTGATTTTAACCGGTATTTTGTTGGTAATATATTCCTGCAGGCTCGCCACAAGAACTGTTTCAGTTTGTTTGGGCATTTCAGTCTCCACACCAATCCCCACAATGCACGCATACGTGTGTTATCTGAGGAACTTCCCCTGTCTGCGCTATTAACTTGATCTTTTAACCACTTTTGAGCCACCCTATAGGCACTTTTCACAGAAAACTTGCCATTGGTAGTCCACGCCCAAATCACAGAGTCTTCAACCAGCCGAGAGCTTAATGACATGCCCAGAATAGTCTCGGCTTCATGAGGGAGAAACACTTCCTTTACCTTCTCAATATCCCAAGACCTTGTCTCCTTGTCAATGAGACATGCAACCGAATCAGACTCAAGGGGAGTTTTCGGACTGACCACCAAAAAAGAGTCTGGAGTGGGTATCCACCTGTCCTCCCAAATCTTCACTTTCTCTCCATTACCTACAACCCATCTGGCACCATTAACCATAATGTCCTTGGCTGCCATCAAGCTTCGCCACACATATGAGGGTCTACGGCCAAGTTTGGCATCTTTGAAAGTCGAATTAGCAAAATACTTTGCTTTGAACACCCTGTGGAGAAGAGTATTTGGGTTTTGCTGGATTCGCCATCCTTGCTTGGCGAGTAGAGCAAGATTAAACGCTTTGAGATCTCTAAACCCCATTCCACCCTCATCCTTTGGTGCACAAAGTTTTTCCCATGCAATCCAGCTCAGTTTCCTCTCATTATCCTTTTGACCCCACCAAAACTTGCTCATCATGGAGTTAAGCTCTTTACACAGCGTATCCGGGATTTTAAAGCAACTCATGGTGTAAGTAGGGGTTTCTTGTGCTACTGCTTTGATAAGAATCTCTCTACCTGCGTTTGAGAGCAGCCGACCCTTCCATCCGGCTATTTTCCTACCAACTTGATCTTTGATACGGCTGAAAGCTTTCCTTTTACCTCTCCCTACAAGCGGAGGCAGCCCAAGGTACTTTTCATGATGCTGAATAATTTGAGCCCCAAACAGCTGCTTCACTTCTGCTTTGACCCCCCTATTTGTATTCTTACTGAAAAATAGGGATGTCTTTTCTTTATTCAACTTCTGTCCCGATTCGGCCTCATAATCTTCCAAAACTTTAAGCACCCTTTTACCCTCTTCCACTGTCGCTCTACAAAAGATTATGCTGTCGTCGGCAAATAAAAGATGTGAGATTTTTGGAGCCCCCCTCCTAACTGACACTCCCCTAATGTTGCCTTCACCCTCTTCCTTTCTTAGCCTTGCGGACAGCCCCTCCGTGCACAGCAAAAATAAGTAGGGGGATAATGGGTCTCCCTGTCGCAGCCCCCGGGATGGAATGATATTACCTTTTGTTTCCCCATTTATCAGAACTGAATAGGATACCGTAGAAATGCACATTAACATCAGAGAAATCCATTTGTCGTGGAAGCCTAATTTTTTCATTATCGTCTCCAAAAACAGCCACTCCACCCTGTCATAAGCTTTACTCATGTCGAGCTTTAGTGCCATCAACGCTTCCTTGCCTTTTTTCCTCCCATCAATGCAGTGCATGGTCTCAAAGGCCACTAGCACATTATCTGTTATAATTCTCCCTGGAACAAAGGCACTCTGGGACTCATCAATAATCTCAGTAAGAATTTTTTTCAGCCGATTAGCAAGAATCTTAGATACAATCTTATAGATGACATTACACAAACTGATGGGTCTATATTCAGTTATTTTACGGGGGGCTTTAGTTTTAGGGATAAGACATATATTTGTTTCATTTATACCACAGGGCATCACACCAGTATTAAGAATTCTAAGCACACAGTCAATCACACTTGCACCTACTAAGTCCCAGAACTTTTGATAAAAAATGGGAGACATACCGTCAGGACCCGGCGCCTTTGTAGGATGCATTTGTTGCAGAGCGTTCCACACCTCATCAGCATGGAACTCAGCACACAGTGAGGAATTCATGTCCGGCGTGACTTTTGGTGTGATGGTACTAATGCAAGCCTCAAAACAAGAAGGATTGTCTGACTTGTAGATTGATTCAAAATAATCAATAATAATACCCTCCAATGCCCTCGGATCCTCCTGCCATATACCATTCGAATCCAAAAGACCCGTAATGCTATTTCGCCTTCGTCTTTGGCTAGCGGTCGCATGGAAAAATTTTGTGTTGCGATCACCCCATTTCATCCACAACGCCCTTGATCTCTGACTCCACATCATTTCCTCCCTAGAAAGCGTTTCATTAATCTCCCTTTTTAGGTTCAGTATTTCATCTCCCCTGTCTTGGAGATTGTTTAAGCCCTCTAGATATTGAAGCCGCTCCCTTTTCTGCTTTAGAATCAGCCCCACGTTGCCAAATTCCCTCCAATTCCACTGTTGGAGATGGTCTTGACACCTTTTAATCCGGTCAGTAATCAGGTAGTTTGGGTCTCCCATATCTGAATCCCAGGCATCCTTCACTATCTCCCTACATCTGTCATCTCTAGTCCACATGGCTTCGAACATAAACCTTCTCTTTGCCCGTCTTCGCTTCTGATCCTTGGTTAAACTGAGATGCAGCAGGCAATGGTCCGAGATAGGCATTGAAACATGAAAGAGTCTTGCCTTAGTGAAAAGCTCCAGCCAATCCCTGTTTACCACCACTCGATCAAGCCGCAACTTTGTCCTCTGATTTCCATGCCTGCCATTACACCAAGTATATTTCTGCCCAACAAATCCCATGTCCACTAAACCACACTGATCAAGACAATCACCAAAAGCCTCCATCTGTTTCGCCTCTCTATCCGGCCCACCCAACTTCTCCCTCTGATACAAAATCTCGTTGAAGTTGCCGAACACTGTCCACGGCATATTACACTGCGCCTTTAGCGTTTCCAGAAGCTGCCATGACTCACTTCTCTTGCTGGCTTCAGGTTGGCCGTAGAACCCAGTCGCCCTCCACGGCACAGTTGAACCGACCCCATGAACCACAACGTCAATGTGGGTATTGGAACAACTTTTGAACCTCACATCAGTCCCCTCTTTCCAAAGTAGCGCTAAGCCACCACTTCGGCCGTCACTCGCCACAATAATTCCTTGAGTGAACTCTGTTTTTCGTTGAATCCCCTTTATCCGATTCGCACTCGCCTTCGTTTCAGCTAAGAAGACCAGTGTTGGGTCTTTTGATTTCACCTCATCGGTGAGGACTCGGACTGCAAGGGAAGACCCCATACCCCTGCAGTTCCATGCGAGGATACTCATTTGGCTCGGCGGGGCTGCACAGCAGCCGCCGCCTCATCGCCATCCATTTGGTTGTGTTGCACAGCTCCTTCGTTAGCCTTGGTACTCCCCTTTCTTTTCTTATGACTCAAAGAATTTGGGTCAAGCTCTTGGAGGGGCGTTGGGCCCTCTCTTTTCTGGCTACCTGAGCTCCCAGACAAACAAAGCCCATCTGTCTTTACTTCCCTCGCAAGCCTTTTCCAGTGCTTGCTTTGTGGGCCGAGCTTCTCAGAGACCCATCCCTCCTTTGGGTCATAATTCATTGCAATTGGGCCCAATCCAGCTTCTAGGCTGTCCTCCTTTCCCTCGGTCATATTCTTTGGCGCCATCCTAAATTCAAACACGGGCTCTTCCTTTTGGATCGTATCTTTTTCCCCCTGCATATCCGTTGATTTGACTGCTTGCGCCTCTGTCCTGACCCCTGTTCTATCAATCAACGGGGTTTCCTTGTTCCCCAGCTTTTCCTCCCAGCCTTTGATCTTACCTCCCTCACGAAAGTCAGCCCCTACCTCTCTGCTTTCGTCAGACCTGAGCTCTACCCTCGTCTGAACACTAGGCTCCAAGTTTGAATTTGAATTTACGTGATTTACTTCGCCTCCATTTCTCCTCAACTTCTCCCTGGATTGTGATCCTAATTTATCTGGCTCACCGTCGACGAAGCTATAACGGTTTGGGGTTTTGAGCCCCATATCCATCTGACTTGCCACCCAACTGCTTCGCCTTAATGGTTCTCCCCTCAGCCAAGCTCCATATTGCATTCTCACCTCAGCCATCTGCTGTTTCTCCACCAATTTTTCCGGGCATTCTTTCAGAGCATGGTTTAGCATTCCACACTCATAGCAGAAATTAGGGAGTCTCTCGTACTTGAACTGCACCCACCGGCTCTCACCTCCCTCAATGATTACTTTCTTCCCCCGAACTAACTTTTTAGTGACATCCACACGAACTCTTACTCGCAGACACTTTCCCCATTGGACCCCGGACTCTGAAACATCAACCTCCATAACCTCACCTAGCTTTGCTCCGATCGTCCAGCCCGTTTCTTTTGTTCTGCTTTTTAAAGGCAGGTTGAACATCTGAACCCAGAACGGCGACCATCTCATCACAATATCCTTTGGCACAAGCTCCCCTTCAAACTCTTGGAGAATAACCAGTTGTTTTTCAAAGCTCCAAGGGCACATATCCATTATCCTCTGTTTATCCTTTGCATCACCAAACTCCGCCATAAAGAGCTCGTCATCTATTTCAGAGATTTGGAGACTCTTGTTTGGCTTCCATAGCATTTTCATATTTTTCCTTAACGCATCTAAGTTTATGCTTCGTTGTGATAGAACCTTCAACACTACACAATTTTTCCCCACAGCTCGGGCTGCTGTCGTACAGCTTTTCCCCAGCACGATACCATCATCTTCTTCCTCAGTGAAGGACAGTTTACCCCACAGCTGTTCAAGTTCTTCTGCCATGGAGCTTGAAATTTCGTATTGACCAACACTCACACAAAGACTTAACTGATACAATAACACCTCCAATTAGAAAGTTACAACTATTACAACTATATAACATAGCCCCACCTCAGGGGGTCACCTCAACTCCTGTAAGTTTAAAACTACAGGACGAAACACTGCTTCCACATGCTCAAACGCATGAGAGCACCCTTTGGTGGTGGGTGTTCCAAACCCAGTATGAAGACGCTGTATTCAATGACACGAAACACGCATGCGATTATATATATCCTTTAAACTCTCCATAGTAAGCGGGGCAGCTTATTCACAAGCACAAATGAGTGACAGTTAGAGTTTGATGCTAATAGCTTCATTGCTTGAAAACATAAGCTTATATAAGTAGGCGTGGCAGAGGCAGTTTAAACTTTAAAAGAGTCAATAACAAGGTTTTGAAACCTGAACCGTTTATTGAACTGTAAAAGGGAGAAGTTCAAGGTTTTTGAGGTCAAATCAAGGTTGAACCGGGATCGAACCGAGGTTGAACCGGAGTCGAACCGTGAAAATGTCATAATTAATTTAATAATTAATAAAAATAAAAATAAATGTATTAAATTCATAAATATTAATAAAATTGACTAAAATATTTTTATAAATTGAAACAAACTTTAAAATAAATTTTATTATTTATTCTTATTATACCTAAATTATATAAATTAATGAATTAACTATAATGCTTAAAAAAAAAATCCAAATAAGAGGAGAGATGATGAGATTTATTATTAAAAAAAAAAAACTAAAGTAAAAAACTCAAATATAAACTTTTTTTTTTTGAGAGAAAGGTAGAAATATATATAGCATGATAAAAGTTTACAGGTGTCAGGTGTGCTCAAACAAATAGACATGCTTAGTGCCACCTTGGCTTAGTGTAGCCAGCCTGAGTATGTTCTAGTGTTGAGCATAAAACGGTGCCACACGTAAAAATAAAAATATAGACCTTTATTAGGAAATAAATTAGTATAGTGGGGATTTGATTATTTGCATTTGAGAGATTCTACGTTTACAATAATTTTACAACAAATTACAAGTAGTTAGTTGTTATTGGTTCAAATTTGAAACTAATACTAAGATTACTTTTTTGCCCCAACAATAACAACCAGTAACAACCTTACTTAAAATTTGTTGTAAAAATATTGTAGACATATCATTTCTCTTTGCATTTTGCAAAATAGGAACCAAAAGGTTTGTTTTCAAATTTAAATTTACTCATCCATTCTGACTCCACCCACGTGATTTCTTATTTATCAATTCCCAATACTTTTTTACTTTTACTTTGTGAAGCTTTATTTCCTTCTTCCACGGTTAGAGCATCTCCAGCAGATTAGCCAAATTTTTATATTGTCTAGCTAATGAATAATGACATTTAGCTTTTGCCTACCTACTTTTTAAATACACTTTCCAACTGACTCTCTATCCCATTCTCTATCCCATTTAAATATTATTTCTTCATTCATTATTTATTCTTTTTTTAACAACTACACATCTTCCAACATTTTTTTATTCAACGCCTAATTATTATAATAGAAAATAAGAATTTGAAGAATGAACAGTAGCCTATCAGACTTGGTGCGCTACTGTTCATGAGCCAAAAAAAAAAGAGGATATAGCTAGTCCCTTGGAGCATGAACAGTAGATTATTTTGTGGGTTTGCTATCTAAAGTAGAGAGCATCTTGTGTTTAGCTAGTCCCCTGGAGATGCTCTAAATCTAGCATTAGCCTTCCATTTCAGTACTCCTACAGTCCTCCCCTCTTCTTCCTCCTCACGAGTCATGTCTACAACTACGCTCATCTATTTTTTTTTTTTTAATCTCGTCATTCCATTAATCGGTGCTCCTTAAATTTCTTGCTTCATCTTCGGATCTTCTTCATCAGTTTCTCTCTTTCTTTTTATTTTTATTTTTTTTTCACTTCAGATCCATGCCAGAATTTCATATTGGAAAATCAAATTTCACTGATGTCTTATAGTCAGACCGGCCTATGGTTTGAACAGTTTTTCAGGTCAAACCTCGGTTCAAGCGGTTCTCTCATATTTTCTACATGCCCGGTTTTCATGTATAAAAAACCGTTTTGATGAACGGTTCACGGTTAACTCAGTTGGACCGTATGGTTCAGTCCAGGTTTAAAAACCTTGGTCAATAATTGTACCCTAGTGCAACTTTGAGCCCTTGTCAACATACAACATTGAATCTTTTTAAGGTTAAAAAGAAATAGCATCAAGCATTGTCATCAATTTTTGCTACGACCAATTATTTCCTCTTTGCAAGACATTGCTTGATAAATTGTTTAGACCATATCCCTTACTTGAATGAGCTCCAACTCAAATGATACTTACTCTCTTTTTAAGAAGATGAAATGAGGGTAGCGGTAGAGTTGTTGAGTTACTAGCTAAGGCATGTATAATTGATTAACAAAAATGAAAAAGGAAGAAAAGATATAGAACTAAATACATTCTTCTTGAGAGAGAGAGAGAGAGGGGGGGGGGGGGGGGGGGCTCTGGGCTTTTAATTTTCCTCATACCTCCTATTATTTATTATAAATAATAGGTTTAGACATATGTGTGTGTAAAATTTAGCTAATGCCCCCCCCCCCCCCTTCAATACGAGATATATATATATATATATATGTATGACTATGCATGATTTTTTTATTCTTATTACTCTTTTAATATTAATTAATACCTCGTTAAACCAAAGCATATTCAACAAATATATTCCTAAAATAGATAATAAATTTTTTTTTTTTTTAATTTGAGTTTGGAGAATAAGAACTATGGATACTATGTTGTTATTATTTTATGAAAGGACAATTGTGGATTTTATGGTTAGGAGTTAAAGATCCTTATTGCATTTGTCATAAATGGAAAATAAACTTTTAATTTAGTTTATATTTTTGTTATATTGACTTGTATATGTTCAGGTATACAAAATACTGTTCATTATTTTAATTATTTAAAATTTGATTAATTTTTCTATGTGTTTCATGATTTTTAAAACTATTAATATACTCTAACTGCTTAATTTCTAATTTATTTAACAAAAAAATATTGATATGAAATGTTTAAAATTTTTTAATCATGATCATTATGATTGAAAGGATAGTTCATAGTTTACAAATTTATTGGATAATAAATTGATAATACTATATTGTAATATGCAAATTTGATGCAGCAATTAAATAAATATTATTAAAAAGAAACATTAGTGTAAAAAATAGTAGAAACAATGAAAAAAAACCCACCAAATGAGAAACAAAATAGAAGAAATAGAGCGAGTATTGACAATTTTTTTTCTCATTTGTTTGTTTTGGGCAGAACGAGGAATGGACTGAGGGGAGGGGGGGAAAAGAGAGTAGCAAGAAATTTATATAGAAAATAAGATGAAAGAGAAATGGTTGCAAGAAGGATAAGGTTAGAGTAAGAAATTATGAAGTAAAAATAAGAGTTAATGGTGAGGAGAGAAAGTTTAAACAAAATCTATGTAGTATAGATATATAATAGGTTATATTCTTTCTGTTAAATTTTTGTTTTATACATTTAACGTGACCCACAAAAATTTCTGATTCTGCCAATAACAATATGTATTTGATTATATTTCATTTTTCAGCCAAAAAGAAAGAAAACATGCACTTGATCATGGTTCTTTTTTTGAAAAAATGGCAAGCAGATCATGGTTTTTAAGCAATCACATTCTTACTAATTTGACCATTATATTCTGCAATGTATGCTAACATTGACCCTTCTTTTAGCAAAAGGTTTTGCTCTATACAAGGTATGTAGTAGCAAAAAGAAAGAGCTAAGTAAACGTGACCCTTGAATACATATCCCTTCCTTTTTGCTGTCATATATCCCAATATGCAGTACACTGCATACTTGCCTTTCCCCTTCTTTTATGTAGCACACTGCTTTACTCTGCAAATGCATGATTGCATGATCAATACATTTTTTTTAGCTGCAGCATAATCAAGATTTGGTCATGGCTGTTGGACATTGAGGCAGCAGGCTCGAGGCTTTTCTATACTTCCAAAATTCGAAGAGGCAAACGAGGTAGACACGGAGTCACATATGTCCAGGTGGCATAACAATTGCTCAACATGCACTACCAGAGGTAGAGTCAGGAATTTTTGTTTGGGGCTAAGTTGCGGTACTAATATTTATTAAGACAACCTCACATACATATATATATATATACACACACGTTTTTTATTATTATATATACACACTTTTTTATTTGATAAGTTACATATATACACACACCTAGCAAAAAAAAAAAAAAAAAAATAGAGTTTAGTATTTTCAATCAAAATTATGTTTGATGGTGATCTTTCATAAAATAAAATTCATTTTTTTCCATTTTCATAGTGAAATTCTTAGAAAATTTCATTTTAAATACAAATTATCAAATTTTATACTAAAGTAAGTAAAAAATCTTTCAATTGAACTAATGAAATTTTCAAAAATATGAATGATCCAAAACTTGGAGGAATAAATTAGTCTTTGTTGGGGTACATTTCTTTACACCTAATGTTATTTAAATAACACCTATTTATTTTCAAACATCACTAATAAGTTATTGGGTTTTCCCAAATATTTTTTGCTCTATTATTATGATCACAAATGTTTCATATCTCAACTGGGTTATGATATAAAATATCACAAAAAAGCCCAAAAGCTCATATTTTATCCAATTTTATTATCATTATTTAGCTAAGCTCAAAACCGGCCCTATGAACTCGATGAACACATCATATTCTATTTAAAGCCCAAGAATATTTATGCTTGGCAATATTTGAAAAGCTCATGATTCAAATCCATGGCAAAACAATTTTATCAATAGAATTCAAATTCATAATCAAAGCCCATGGTTTAAACCCATGGCAATTTATTTATCCAAAAGCTCAATTCTCATTGGCAAGATTTAAAGCCCAATTTTTATTGGCAACATCAAAGCCCAATTCTCATTGGTAATATTAAAACCCAGTTCTCACTGGCAATATTTAAAGCCTAATTCTCATTGGCAATATCAAAGCCCAGTTCTCCCTAGCTAGCAATATTTAAAGCCCAAACCTCATTGGCAATATCAAAGCCCAGTTCTCGCTAGCAATTAGGCCTGTCCAACAAAACCGCAGACCCGACCCACCCGGCAAAACCGACCGGACCTGAACCGTCTGCCCCTCGACCCGACTAGCTGGCGGTCGACGGCAGGTCCCTGCCTTCCCAACCCGATTTCGGCGGGTCAAGTGGTGGGTCTTCCCTTTGAAAACCCAATCCACCCGACCCAACCGTGATATTATAACCCACCACATTTACAATCTCAAATTCAGATGAATCAGACCCTCACAGCCTCAGTAGTTTCTCTCTGTTCCCTCGTTCTCTCTCAATCTCTAGATCTCTCACACTTCCTCGATCTTAATCTCGATCTCTCTACAACCGACACCTCTAGTTCAGAATCTTCCGATCTGCGAAACTCCACCATCGCCGATCTGCAATTCTCCTCCATCGCCAAACTGCAATCATCATCGATCTGCAATCATCTCCTCCATCGCCAAATTGCGATTCTTCGTTTCAGTCACATGCATGTGGGCTACTGGTATTTGGGTTTGTAGATTTGTGAGCTATTTCTTTGTTTCGGTCTCTTTATTTCTTTGTTTTAATCTCTTCAGATCTGTTATCATCTCTGTTTATTTCTGTTTGTGTTCTTCGATTTGTGGGCGACTGGTGTTTGGGTTTGTTGATTTGTTGTTCAGTGTAGATTTGTTCTTTCAGATTTATGAAATTTGTAACAAGTTTGGTCTTTGATCTGTGTCTTTCGGTCGAAGTCGGATCTGACCGCCGTCCACCCAAGCCCGATCAGACTCGACTCGTGGTTTTTTGCGGTCGGCGGTGGGTCTGTCGTCTGACCACCCGACAAGATCAGATCGGTTCCGGGTTGAGCCTAAACCCAAACTGACTCAACCCGTGGACACCCCTACTGGTAATATTTAAAACCCAATTCTCATGGGCAACAACAAAGCCCAGTTCTCACTGGCAATATTTAAAGCCCATTACTCATTGGCACTATTTTATCAAAAGAGCCCAAGATTATTAAACGCTTGGCAAGGAAAAAATATATCATGGTATAATCGTTGCTCAAATATTGCTATGACAATCATCTTATAAAAACCTGTTGGGAGCTATCTCGGAGATTATGATCTTATGCGATAAACCCATGAAGTGTGCGATCACCATTTGTGTCACAACATCAACACTCATGGTAAGTATTCAAACCCACAGAGTTCAACATTTACATTATGATGTGATTATTAGGAACCATGAGCATCATTTACAATATGGAATTCACGGCGAACAATTTACAAAAGCATTTTGAAGCTTGTCCTATTGTTTCAAATATTACAACTAATTGCCCAAAGGCCCATTGCAAGTATCTATGAAAAGAACCTAAAGTATTCACTAACAAAAGCCCATGAGGATGAAAGCCCATGGCAAACATGTGTTGGTAATGTCCATTTTGTAAGATGCACACAGCTTGGCCCAAACGAACCAGCCCATGTATGCAAGTCCAACCCAAAAGACACCAGCAGGAGGGAAAGGATTGAGAATGGACAACTAGCCCTTGTTCATCACTAACCAAAAGGAAACTAGAGACCCCTACAAGAGAACCAAGTCTTTGAAGATGAACTAGGGGCTGTCCCATCAGTTTTTTGCCACCCCCTGCCTGATGTGAACAAAACTTGACACCTGGCTTAAGGTGTTAAATCTTACTTCTCAGGGGTCCGAATCTCAATTGCAGCAGTAGGATTCGCTCTTGATACACACTTCAATCATAATAATTAAGCTTAGCCCCAAAAATCTTGGCATTTAATGCAAAACACTCTAAAATCCCATCATTACCCAAAAAAGCAAGGCAGCCCCTAAAATAGATTTTCCTACTTCTGATAAAAAATCCCAGGAAAGCTAGACCCTAGTTCATCACCTCTGAGTGGTCATACGTTTTTTGGATTTTTGTCAATTAATGCTTCTCTAAAAGCTCCATTATAAAAACACAAGCAAACTAACCAAAAAACAGGGCAACTACCCTCTCTGAAACTCTGCTTTTGTTTACTACTTTGCTGGTGGTTTAGCCTCTCTCAAGCTCACCACTCATCATCCTTTCCTTAGCCCACACTCATCTAATCTCAGATGTTCTCTTCCCCCTTTCACACAAACACAGCCCATAGATGTCTCTCAACTAGTCATAAACAGGCCACCACACACAAAAAGCCTTAATCTTAGTATCAATCCCATCCCACTCACTCAAAAATAGCTCACATTCATCCCATTCATGCCTTATGAATATACATTCACTAAAATTTTAGCTTAATACTTGCTGCACTGAGTTAGGGATCTTTCTCTCCCTTCATATAATGCCAATTAATCTTTCTTTTCTTTTTCCTATGGAACCTTTGATGTTTACTTTTTATTTTTTTACTGTAGAAGGATATGATACGGTCGAACTCTTCCCTCACATTAATGTAATAATGGCTGAAAGTACAATGAATTCCTCTTGAACGAGACATATAAGGACCTAAAATTTACTTGAATTTATCTAATTATTGATACTGGTTCGTGTAATTCCACCCTTACTATTGGACAATTCATCTTTTGGACTTAAGTGTAACTTCACCTTTATCGTTGGAGAATTTATTTCCCTTGAACTATTAGAACAGGACCACTAATGTACTAACTAAGTATTATAAAGTATTTTTCATTGGGCTTTTGTTGCTGTTTTGTTAAGTGCAGTCTTTGTTTCCTTGCTTGGGTAAGCTTGTCATCACACCGATAGCCTTTGGGTGTCATTTCAAGAGCCCATAGTTGAGTTTCGATTTGGTTTTCCAACATCTCATTCAGAGGCATAAATTTTCCCCTCAATAGTCTCCAAACATATTTGAAACTATTTTGCTCTAACATATTATGTGGCAACTATAGACACATTTCATGTATAGTTTTAATGACAATATTTTTTTAATGAATTAATGACTTGTTAATCGCCACATAATGGGTAAAAAAAGATGGATTCAAACATGTTTGATACCAAACTTTATCAAATATTTAACAGATATAAGAGCACATTTTACAATAAAAAATAAAATTATGAAAAATAAAGTTATATATTTATTATTATTAGACCAATTATTTTTTTAAGAGTATCATTGAATTAATTCAAATATTTGGGGGGCCACCCCATCCTTCAACACAGCTACGCCCCTGCACTACATCAAAACACAGGTACAAGTGGGAGGTCCTCACTGATTATAATGACGAAGTATAGCACAAAGTCACAAAAAACATGGAACAAATACAAAATAATTGGGATGGTACACGTGCAAAAAAGGGCAACCCGCCAAAATCTTCCAGTGTTTCCTTACAACAAAGTGGCTGTTTTCTTCATTTCCAACGGTCCAAAAGTCGTTATTCTATTGGTTCCCGCTAGTTCAATTGGATCTAAAGTACAGGTCTAGTACTGGGGTGGTCTTGGATTATATAAATACAACCACAAACACCACCACCTACAAATTGCACCGCTTACTAGTTAGCTAGTTCCAACTTCCAAGTCCCATTGTGTGAGAGTACCCACTTAGATTGACAATCTGACATGAGGATGAGGCAACAAGTCCCGGAGTGGGAGTTCACCACTTCCAACGAGGTGGATGTTCTTCACGAGTCCTTTCTAAATGATGGAGATTTTTCTGTGGATTCTTGTCAACCTGGTGTCCTTGAGACCAATCCTGCTTGGCTTAATGCTTCTTCTTGTTCTTTGAGCATTGGTGCCACAGAAGCAGAGGATTTTCAAGATATTTTTGATATTCTACCTGATCTTCAGCTTCATTCAACAATAGCATCAAGCTGTTTAATAGAGAGGGTGATTTTGGATGAAGGAAGATAAAGTTGGGAAAAAAGGAAAGCTGATGACTTGACTTATGGAGGAAGTAAAAGCGAAGTAATTTGAATTAATAAATGCCAAGTTTGAACTAACATAGTAACATGGATTTATATTTGTCATTTTCTAACGTGGGCGTGTTTTGTTTTGTCATGTTAATTCCTGTTTTAGGAGATTGTTATGGTCTCTATAGATATGAAGGCAAATGAAGATAAACAGCCAAAAAGAACTCATTCTGCTGAAATACACAATCTTTCTGAGAGGGTGATATTTCAGATCAACTTTGATCTTAAATTCCCTTGGAAGGGTTATCTTATACCTCACCCTTCTCTTAGTTCTTATGATCAACTAGATTGCATTTGTTTTGAACAGAGGCATAGGGACCGGATCAAGGGGAAGATGAGATCTTTGCAAGAACTGGTTCCTAACTGTAACAAGGTCACGACTCACAATTGCTTTTCCTTGCTTAATGATGTTTAGTTATTGTCTTGGTACAAAAAAATTGGTATAGAATAGGTGAAAGTGAATGTGGTCTCAATCTTGGTAACACTATTTGGAAAATTGCAATGATGAAGAATTCAGAAAATGAAGATAGCTGGGAATTGGATGCTTAAACTAATGTACTTCACCATGGGGTGGTGCTTAATTAGCTTGTTGAATAGTTTTAATAAAATCATTATCAAACTTCATAAGATGTGTTATTATACTAAAGAAACACTCACTCTAAGGGAAAATATCATAGTCTATTGGGTAGACAAGAAAAGTTACTTTCCTGCTGAATTATTTTTTAGAAATTAGTTCAAAGGACATAGACCGGACTTTCCTTATTGATGGACTAGTAGTTCTAATGAAACGGTAATTTACTTGCTACAAGCTTTTACCATTTTTAGTGCACTATTTTATTCGCATAAGAGGACTAAACAAGTATTTAGTGACTGCTACTCATCAAAAGGAATGTTGGAATAAGTGTCATTGATACATGTCTTATAAACTAATTTGCAGATAAGAGATACTTAACATGTCATTGAGATTGTTCTGTAAATATTTGCCCTTTTGTTTTCCCCTCTATCTATGTAATCACTTAACCAAGGGTGCTTATCTGATTTCAGTCCAGCAGAGCTTCAACGCTGGACGATACCATTGAATATCTGAAAGCCTTAAAGCATCATTGTCAAGAATCTCTCTTTCAGTTGCTCTTAACTCTATCATTTCTCTCTCTCTCTCTCTCTCTCTCTCTCTCTCTCTCTCTATATATATATATATATATATACATGGTGATAGACAATTTTTTTGGATGTGCTGCTTTTGTTTGTGTTTCATGAAAATTAGATGACGTCTACTGGGGGAGGAGCTCTGTGCCAAGAACCATATATGCAATTAACTGGAATCCAAAGCACACAAATTCCCCAATTTCTACCAGTTATACAAATGCAACCAACGCCGGGATTTGGCATGGGAATGATGAGCATGTCATACTCAACAAGCCTTAACATGATGCTAGTTCCTGCACCTTTTTATCCATTATCCTCAGCAACAGCAGGAATGCATTTGATTCCTAGATCAGGAGTTCTTCCAGTCCCTTAAATGCAAGTGCCTCTCATTGCCTCACAAGCACCGCCTGCAAATACTGCCACATCCACTGTGCCTCCACAATTTAATACAGAAGTAAGTTGTACCTCCCAAAATGTACCAAGAATAGCTACTGAATCTCAACAATTGCCAATTTTACGCCAGGTTCATTTCAACCTTTAAATTTTCTAGATTTTGTCAATGTCATACTTTTAGTTAAAAATTCACCAGAAGTCTGTAATGACAACTTCTGATGCTATATATCAACTACATTTTGTGCATTGTTAAATGATCGATTGTCCCGAAAGTTAAGTTATTTAAGAAATAGTGAATTTAATCACTTAACTATAATTCTTACACTCTCTAACGTATAGGTCTAAAATCTTCCTTAATAAGTGGAGCCCAACACGAGGGATTTTTAAGTTTTAACATTTTAAAGGGAAGGTAGAGTAGAGACAAATATCAAACTCATGAGTAAGATCTCCTACTTTGATACCATGTTAATGTTGGGTTTTGTGGAGCCTAGTTTATGTTTGATCCAATTGACGACCTGACCCGACCCGAATAATGTTGCGTGGTTTTTTAATGGAAGATTTACTGTTGCCCCCGGGAAAAAATTTTTGAGCCCGTTTTGTATAAAAACCGATTATTGGTGATTATGGTTTATTGTGTTGTTGTCGTGTTTTGAGAGAGAAAAAAAACACTGTAGCCGCACTCTGTACTTTTCCCTGATAATACTGAAATCCTTGCAACTCTGTGGACGTAAGCAAATTGCCGAACCACGTAAATACTGTCTTGTGCGTGTGATTGTTTTCTTTGGCGTGTGTTTTTTCTATTTTTTTTGTTTCTCACAGGTTGGGATTTCGGGTTGAATTCCCTACAACTGGTATCAGAGCCTAGGGTTAGGTTTGAGTAGGAGCAATGGCAGAGGAAGCAGGAAAGACGTCTAGAATAGAAAAGTTTGATGGCACAGACTTTGCGTATTGGAGGATGCAAATTGAAGATTATCTCTATGGGAGGAAATTGCATTTGCCTCTTTTGGGGACAAAACCTAAGGCGATGAAGGCTGATGAATGAGCTTTTCTTGACAGACAGGTACTAGGAGTTATCAGGTTAACTCTGTCTAGGTCTGTTGCACACAATGTCGTAAAGGAGAAAACCACAACAGATCTGATGAAGGCTTTGTCTGGTATGTATGAAAAGCCGTCGGCAAACAACAAGGTGCATTTGATGAAGAAACTATTCAATCTGAAGATGGCAGAGAACGCATCAGTAGCACAACATTTGAATGAATTTAACACTATCACAAATCAATTGTTGTCTGTAGAAATTGATTTTGATGATGAGATTTGTGCTCTGATCATCTTGGCTTCTTTGCCAAACAGTTGGGAGGCAATGAGGATGGCAGTAAGCAATTCTACAGGAAAGGAAAAGCTCAAGTACAATGATATACGATATTTAATTCTGGCTGAGGAGATTCGTAGACGAGATGCAGGTGAAATCTCAGGATCTAGTTCTGTCCTAAACCTTGAGACAAGAGGCAGAGGTAATAACAGAAATTCAAATCGGAGCAGATCAAAATCCAGAAATTCTAATTGAAACAGAAGTAAATCTAGATCAGGCCAACAAGTACAATGCTGGAATTGTGGGAAAACAGGTCACTTTAGGAACCAATGCAAAAGTCCTAAGAAGAAGAATAAAGATGATTCTGTTAATGCTTTAACAGAAGAGGTACAGGATGCATTACTTCTTGCAGTAGACAGTCCACTTGATGAATGGATTTTGGACTCAGGAGTTTCGTTTCATACCACTCCACACCGAGAAATTATACAGAATTATGTTGCTGGTGATTTTGGTAAGGTGTATTTGGCTGATGGTTTAGCCTTGGATGTTGTGAGTATGGGAGACGTCCGGATATTGTTGCCCAATGGGTCTGTTTGGTTACTGGAGAAGGTTCGACATATTTCTGACCTGAGGAGGAATCTAATTTCTGTTGGACAACTTGATGATGAAGGACATGCAATACTATTTGTTGGTGGTACTTGGAAGGTTACAAAGGGAGCTAGGGTATTGGCTCGTGGAAAGAAGACCGGTACTCTATATATAACCTCAAGTCCAAGAGACATAATTGCAGTTGCTGATACAAGTACTGATACAAGCTTATGACACTGCAGGCTTGGTCACATGAGTGAGAAAGGGATGAAGATGCTGTTGTCAAGAGGAAAGTTACCAGAATTGAAGTCCATTGATTTTGACATTTGTGAAAGCTGCATCTTAGGAAAGCAGAAAAATGTGATCTTCTTGAAAACTGGCAGGACATCGAAGGCTGAAAAATTGGAGTTAGTACACACTGATTTGTGAGGGCCTTCTCCGGTTGCATCCCTTGAAGGTTCAAGGTACTACATTACCTTCATTGATGACTCAAGCAGAAAGGTATAGGTTTATTTTCTAAAAAATAAATCTGATCATCCCTTGGAGGTTCAAGGTACTACATTACCTTCATTGATGACTCAAGCAGAAAGGTATAGGTTTATTTTCTAAAAAATAAATCTGATGTATTTGAAACTTTTAAGAAGTGGAAGGCCATGGTTGAGACAGAAACAGGTTTGAAACTAAAATGTTTGAGGTCAGATAATGGAGGAGAGTACATAGATAGAGGGTTCAGTGAGTATTGTGCTGCACAGGGAATTAGGATGGAGAAGACATTCCTAGGACACCACAGCAGAATGGTGTGGCTGAGCGCATGAACAGAACTCTCAATGAGCGTGCTAGGAGTATGAGGTTGCATGCTAGACTACCAAAAACTTTCTGAGCTAATGCTGTTAGCACTGCAGCTTACCTGATAAACCAAGAACCATCAGCTCCTATGGAGTTCAGACTTCCCGAGGAGGTTTGGAGCAGTAAAGAGGTAAAGTTTTCACATTTAAAAGTTTTTGGTTGTGTTTCTTATGTTCATATTGATTCTGATGCTCGTAGTAAACTTGATGCAAAGTCTAAAATATGTTTTTCATTGGCTATGGTGATGAGAAATTTGGCTATAGGTTTTGAGATGAACAAAACAGGAAAATCATCAGAAGTAGAAATGTGATATTTAATGAACATGTTATGTACAAAGACAGGTCAACTGTAGTGTCAGATGTTACAGAGATAGATCAAAAGAAATTTGAGTTTGTCAACTTAGATGAATTGACTAAAAGTATTGTCCAGAAAAGGGGTGAAGAAGATAAGGAGAATGTAAATTTACAAGTAGATCAGAGTACACCTGTAGCTGAAGTTTGCAGATCTTCCAGAAACATTAGACCTCCACAACGTTATTCACCCACTCTAAATTATCTCCTGTTGACTGATGGTGGTGAGCCAGAGTGTTATAAAGAAGCCTTGCAAGATGAGAATTCAAGCAAGTGGGAGATAGCCATGAAAGATGAGATGGATTCCTTGTTGGGGAATCAGACATGGGAACTAACTGAATTGCTAGTAGGAAAGAAGGTTTTGCACAACAAGTGGGTATACAGAATAAAGAATGAGTATGATGGTAGCAAACGTTACAAGGCCAGATTAGTTGTTAAAGGGTTCCAGCAGAAGGAGGGCATTGACTACACAGAGATATTTTCTCCAGTTGTAAAGATGTCAACAATCAGACTAGTACTGGGAATGGTGGCTGCAGAAAATTTACATCTTGAGCAGTTAGATGTGAAGACGGCATTCCTTCATGGTGACTTGGAGGAAGACCTTTACATGATTCAGCCAGAAGGGTTCATTGCTCAGGGACAAGAGAATCTAGTCTGCAAACAAAGAAAGAGCTTGTATGGCCTAAAACAAGCTCCAAGACAGTGGTACAAGAAATTTGACAGTTTTATGCATAAAATTGGGTTCAAGAGATGTGAAGCTGATCATTGTTGTTATGTCAAATTTTTTGACAATTCTTATATCATTTTACTGTTGTATGTGGATGATATACTCATTGCAGGGTCTAGCATTAAGGAGATTAATAATCTGAAAAAGCAATTATCAAAACAGTTTGCAATGAAGGATTTGGGAGCTGCAAAGCAAATCCTTGGTATGAGAATCATTAGAGACAAGGCTAATGGTACATTGAAACTTTCACAGTCAGAATATGTGAAAAAGGTTCTCAGCAAGTTCAACATGAATGAAGCTAAACCAGTGAGCACACCCTTGGGTAGTCATTTCAAATTGAGCAAGGAACAGTCACCAAAGACAGAAGAAGAAAGGGACCATATGAGCAAGGTGCCATGTGCCTCAGCTATTGGCAGCTTGATGTATGCTATGGTGTGTACAAGGCCAGACATTGCACATGCAGTGGGAGTTGTGAGCAGAATCCATGAATAGGCTTGGAAAGCAACATTAGAAGGCAGTTAAGTGGATTTTGAGATATTTGAAGGGTTCATCAGATACATGTCTTTGCTTTACAGGTGCAAGTTTGAAACTGCAAGGTTATGTAAATGCTGATTTTGCTGGTGACATTGATAGCAGAAAGAGTACTACTGGGTTTGTTTTTACTCTGGGTGGTACATCTATATCATATGCTTCAAATCTACAAAAGATTGTTACTTTTTCTACTACAGAAGCTGAGTATGTTGCAGCAACTAAAACTGGAAAGGAGATAATTTGGCTACATGGTTTTTTAGATGAATTGGGTAAGAAGCAGGAGATGGGCATTCTACACAGTGACAATTAAAGTGCAATTTTTCTTGTTAAAAATTCGGCTTTTCATTCAAAGTCAAAACATATACAGACAAAATACCACTTTATCCGGTACCATGTTGAAGATAAATTGGTAATACTTGAGAAGATCTGTGGATCTAAGAACCCAGCAGACATGTTGACTAAGGATGTCACTATTGAGAAGCTGAAGCTGTGTGCAGCTTCAGTTGGCCTTCTAGCTTGAGGACAGGAGGATGAGTTGCAGGGATGAGGGATTTCTTTTGAAGGATAGCGGTTTGATGTTGGTGATTGAACTAGTCTCCAAGTGGGAGATTTGTTGGGCTTTGTGGAGCCTAGTTTATGTTTGATCCAGTTGACAACTCAACCCGACCCGAATAATGTTGCGTGGTTTTTTAATGGGAGATTTACTGTTGCCCCCAGGAAAAAATTTTTGGGCCCGTTTTGTATAAAAACCGATTATTGGTGATTATGGTTTATTGTATTATTGTCGTGTTTTGAGAGAGAAAAAAAACACTGTAGCCGCACTCTATACTTTTCCCTGATAATAGTGAAATCCTTACAACTTCGTGGACGTAGGCAAATTGCTGAACCACGTAAATACTGTCTTGTGCATGTGATTGTTTTCTTTGGCATGTGTTTTCTCTATTTTTTTTGTTTCTCACAAGTTGGGATTTCGAGTTGAATTCTCTATAGTTAAATTATCAATTGTTCCCAAAGTTTAAGTCATTTAGAAATAATGAATTTAATCACTTAAACATAATTCCAACATGTATCTTTAAATCTTTGTAGAAATATAACATTCGTGGATCATCATTGACCATGCAAGCAAGTCATGCAGTAATGCCATCAATGAGTGAGAAGGCTTAGGGATGGCAATTTTTGCCCGACCTGCGGGTACCCGGCTTGGCCCGACCCTAATGGGCCGAATTTTACCCAGTCCGATTAGGAATAGAGTCGGGTATGGGTTTCAAAAAAAAAAAACCCGAACCGGGTCCAGGTCGAGTTCGGATTTTATCAAAAAAACCCGAAACCCGACCCGGATATAACCCGGTTACTTGAAATTACAAAAAAAAAACCCCTATATATATATATATATATATATAGCTATTACTAACCTAAGTCACTCATTTGTTCAGCAGCATAGCAACTTACAGTGCCTCACCCTCACCCTCACCAAAGCACACTCAAACTCTCATACTCACTCTCATCCATCCTCACAGTCACAGTCGCCGCCTCCCTCAAGCCATCACTATCACAGTCTCAGTCTCACGGTCTCACCCACCCGCATGGTCGTCGCCCCCCTCAAGCACTCACTCTCACCCTCACAGCCTCACTCTCACTCAGCCACTCCTCCTCCATGCGTTTCCACGTCCATCCCGCCGTCGATGCCAAGCCAGCATTCCTTCCTCTCTGATCTGTCACCGCTCACCGTAAAAATTTCCTAGGTTTGCCTATTTTTCCTGAGAGTGAAATTTCCTGGGTTTGCCTTTTTTTTTTTTTTGGTTAATTTCCTAATTCTTACATGATTTCTGTTATTGGGTGGGTTGTATTGTTTTTGGTTTGATAATTGATAAATTCTACAAAAAAAATTTTTTTTTGGGTGATTTGTGATGTTAAGAGTGGAAAATGAAAGTGTGGGTCTTCTGATCTACTGATCTGTAACTAGCTTACCATGCATTAATGAAAATGGCTTGGCTATGATCTGTAATTTTGTGATTTCTGATGTGAAGCCTGGAATTTTTATTTTTATTTTTTTATATATTTTAAATTGGGTCAAGGTTTAGGGCCTTTAGATTGGGCTCTGAAGGGGGACGGCTGGGGCAGGTCCGGGCCCCGAGAAAAAAACCCGGTTAGTAAACGGGCCGGGTTCGGGCCACGGGTCTTAGCCCGCGGGTTGGGTCCGGGTATGGAAAAACCCGGCCCGAACCCGACCCGTTGTCATTCCTAAGAAGGCTACCTCCTCCAAACATGATGCTGGGCACAACTGTTAAAAGTCAGTGAAGTAGTCACTTTAAGCTTCTATGCTCTGGCATGACTCTTTTATATTTTCATCTATAAATTTAATTTAATCTAATTTTAGTTCAAAGTTTACATAACAATGGGTGACTGTGTTCGATGTTTGCAGGGTAATGGAAGAAATTCTGGACAGCGGCCATATGAGTTTCCATTCTCTCAACCTGTAAAGTAATATTTTGCCAGGTAGAACCTGTTTTAATGGGATGGTTGAGTCTAGAATTCATGCCAATGAGTCGTTTGGTAGTTGCTACCATTATATTTCCCCAATGAAAATGGGAGGTGAAGTAGGATACAAAATGGTGTAAGAGAGATAGATAATGATGTGGTACGAAAGAGCTTTTCCCTTGTGAAAATAAGTAAGGAATAAATTTGTAACTTGAATACAAGGGAGAAAGCCTATAGACAATAAATTTCACACACTTGATGATGTCACAGATCGTTAGCATTAGGTTAGCAGATAATGTCAATAGTAGACTCAAATAAAAATTTGTAAAACTGTGCCAACTCAATTGTTATTAAAGTGAGTTTTAGTTAGTATAACTAATAAAGTCTCTGATAGTTGAATAAGAGATCTGGGGTTCAATTCTCGCATACACCAAAAATCAATTGGTGTATTTGTCTGGCGCTATAGGTTGAAACTCTCCAAAAAAAAAAAAAATACTGTTGTGAAAAATATTGTGAAATTCTGTGTATATAGCATTGCTTTAACCAAAATGAAAATTTTAATTTGGATTCTAAAGTTCTAAGAATAATGCTAGAGATACAAACTATTTTACAAAAAAATTTACAAATTGCTAATGTGGTGAGTAATTATTGATAAATGAAAAAATGATATTAACAGTAAGTTTAGATAAAAACTAATAAGAGGTTGACCACATCAATATTTTGTAAAAATGTTGTAAAATAGTTTATATATGTAGTACTACTCAAGTTCTAAGTAACAGATTAATTATGAATTATGCTCACGGTTAACAAAATAAATAAACACAAATAATTAATAAACCATAATAATTACCATAATCTAAAAGCAATAAACACAATCAATTAATATACCACAATAAGATTTTGGTGACAAGTGAAAAAATTTAAGAATCTTCTCAAAGGAAAAGCCATGTCCGACATTACTAAACTCTGTATAAAAAATTATTATAGAAGAAATGATAACAACAATCTATACTTACAAAACTTTTGTATTCCTAGAATCTTATGCAACCTTAACAAAAGACTTTCATTATAATGGCCCTAGAATTTTGAAATCCTCACGTAAAACTTCCTCTATGAACGAACTCGTTTGCAACAAATCCTGAATGGAACTCAAAATAACTCTAGAGGTAGGTTTTTCTATGGTTTGGATTAACAACAGTCATTGTGTGTTAAACTCAAGAACAATCTCATTTTTAAGGCTCTTACATAGGAAGTAGGAACTCTCAACGAGAAACACCCGGAAGAGGTTTTTTGACATTTGGTCTCAATGAATCTAAGATCTTTCAATAGGTTTAAACCGATCTATTTTTCCCAATGACAATTGCGTCACAAGGGATGTGGTTATATATAGAATAATATTAAATCAAACCAGTCGGTGCAACAAATTCATAATTTTTCCCACAATCTCTCTCAAGCAAGGGTTGAGCAAAATATCTGCTTAACTCGGATCTTCACTGGTATGTTTGGATGACATAATTTAGGCATTTAAATTTGGATTTGAGTGATTAAAATCCAAATAACTTTTTTGAAAAGTTTTAAAAAGATCAAAGATTTGGATTTGAGAAATTCACCATGGATTTTAAACCTTTAAAATGCTTGGATTTGAAATAACTCATAAAATCAATGGATTTTGAAATCCCTTGATTTCAAATCCAAATCCAAGCTCCCAAACTCAACCTTAATTGATTCTCCTTAAACTCGCAATCTTTAACAACAGCTAAGCTCCGTACTTCTGTTAGTAATTTTGCAATAATTGTAATCCTTATAAACACATGTTTTGATATTGGAATTAGCCAACTTGGATTTTTTTTTTTTTTTTTTTTTTTACCATGCCAACTTAGATCTAAAACTTAACATTTTTTTTCTTTTGGAAATTTTGTGACAAAATATGACATACAAATTGATGTAATAAAAGTGACTCCATAAACCGTAGGAAAAGAAGAAGAAGAAGAAGAAGAAGACCAGGACCACTTCTAGTTTTCAATTAAATGAGATATGCAATGAACTCGCTTAAATTTTACTCAAAAAAGAAGAAGCACATCTTCCTGATATAAGGTATAATTCCTTAATTTAGCCAACTCAAACTATATATGAGGCTCTCCATAAAAATAAAAATAAAATCTATGAAGCTCTGATGCTTAATGCTTATCATGGATTTGCGTCTTAAATGCAAGAGAAAATTATTATAAAAATAAATAAATAAATGCCGGAGATAATTAATTCTTGTGCAAAAGCAAATCTTTAGTAAAACATATGCATTTTATATTTATTTAATATTTTTTTATACTGAGCATCACATAAAGTTTATTTACAGATGTTTTCTCCAGAATTTTCCCACTCATTTTACAAATTATCTTCAAATTCACAACTATTTAGTACTTATTTGTATTTCCTATCTTTCACTGGTCCCCTTGGAATCTTGTTAAGAACTTTCGAATCAAATTTCCTGTACAATTTCTTCAAGTCTCGGTTGCTTCTGTTAGCAAAATAATCCACCTCCTTTTCATATCTTTCGTAAAAAACAGGTAATGTGTGTGCGCAGAGAAAGACTTCAAAACAGCAAAGAAACACACATTAGCAATTAGCTTCAAACAAAGTTACGAGTTACAACATATTTGTTAAAGAAAGGTCTAGGATGTTACCAATATATAGAAGATTCAAAGAGCTCATATAAGTCCCAATAACAGACAAGATCCAAAGGCTAGAGATTGCCTGTATACATATCAAACACACAAATATATTATATATGTCAAATCTTCATAGAGTAGTAGTCAAATGGAGTTGTAGAGGGAACATAGCTTTACATACCAAAATCAAGTATATGACATCTTTCCCACTTGAAATTTCGTAGAATTTGTACGAGAACCAATCAAGTTTTGCTAAGAAGTATCTAAATGTCGATTCTGTCGAAAGTCTAATATCAGGGATATGGGGTGGAGTCCTGAGATATAGCACAAAAATTTATTAGAAAGCTTGAGTGATTACTAGTCAAGGATGCTAGGTGATGATGAATACACAAACTTTAAGAATTTATTAGTGATTACCAGTCGATTAGTCTTGGCACGTTAGTCCAGATGAAATTAATGAGCATTGCGAGGATGAGGCTGTGACAAAGAAGTGTAACAAAATGGTACTCCACAACTTCAAAAAGAAACCATATAATCGTGAATCCAATCAGGATTGTAGCTGATAGTTTCTTGTCCTTCCATAATAGTATATCAGCAACTGCAAAAATAAACCCAACATAATATGAAGCATAACTCTTTCTTATTAATTATTATGAATTTCATTATTTTATTTCTAGACCCGGTACAATTATAATTGATGTAAAGTTAATGATAAATCCATATAAAAGTAATCTTGTAACAATTTGACACCTTTTAATAAGTTGTAAAGAAAAAAAATTATATATATCTTGCGCAAATGGCCAATGATGAATAAACTTTTAAAGGCACCATATAATTTTTTGCTATGACATGGTGCAATAAATAGCAATGGCCCGCTATCATGGTGCAAGTCCCATTTTATAGAAAGTAGTAAATTGAAATTAATTTCCATGATTTTGGAAAATAGAATTCACTGAGAAAAATAACAGAAATGACTGTGCAAATTGAATTAAAGAATATTATGTTCATGATGTGTGGAACTAGGCAATGCGCGCAGGTTAAGAAAATGTAAGGCATGCATGTAGTCATTCCATTACACTTTGGAGCTTTTTCGAAATTCTGAAGACAATATTGAGGACAATATATGTGACAAATTTTTTATTGAATAAAGAAGGTGTTAATATGTTGCATCTGTTAATTATTATTTTCCTCAAATTTTTGTTTCTCAAAAAATATATATATATATATATATATATATTTAAAAAAATCATCAAATGCATCAAGTTAAAAGGTGAAGATTACCTTTTCCTCCTCCGAAGACCTGATGCAAAGGCTTTTCACGACCAAACAATCTTCCCAATGAAAAAGCTTGGTCCTCTGAATCAGATTCATAGGTAATTGGCATGACTCTTAATTTTTTTTTTTCTAGTTTAAAACGATTCAATACTTTCTCGACACTATTGCCTCTGATGCTCTAACAAGGCTATATAAAAGGGATAATGTGGAGGTCCTAAGCTTTGTGGCCAAGAAACTTGTTACAAGAAAGGAATGACTTCGACTTGGCCTAGAGGGTTTATTCACATGCCGACTTCGACAATATAGTCAATTCATCATGCAGTACTTCATCTCATTTTCATGCAACGAATCCACCAAGCAGTTTTAATATTTATCTATGAATTCTCAGCATCACGCAAAATGGAACAACCTACTGTCGAAGTTATTTAAGTGTCGGTATTTGCATGATCGATCAGGATCACTTGGTTAAATAACAAAATATAGTTCTTTTTGTGTGGGAAAAAAAAAGGATTCAGTATCATCTCCTTTATAACATGTTCAATGGTGTGCCTTTCTTACTCAAGAATCCAGCGATTTAAATTGTGCCATTCACTTTTAAAAGGAGCTAATAAATATATTTTAGTACTTAGTTTAAGGCTTTGTTAGACTGGTATTTTTTTTTTTTTTTTGGGTTAATTGTATCTGTAGTAGAAGTATAAACAGTGTTTAGCCTATAATTTTAATTCCTTGGTCAAATCCAATGGTCTACAATTGGACAATAATAAAAAGAAAAACAAAGGGAAAGATATCACCCTGTTATAAAAGATGGAACGATGGATAAATTCCTCTTTTCTAATTAATAAGAAATTTGCTCTTTTTCTATTGAAACTTTCTTACTCATTTTTGCGAGAAGGGAAGAGAGAGACAATAAAAGCAAAATGCCATTGCCCATTCATTTGAATTGCATGGATATTCGAAAGATATTCTAAGGGCGTTTGACCCTGCATGGACACATATCCAAGTAGGCTCAAGCAACAAGATTTAGATATTCCAACAAGGAGAGCTGTGAATTTTACACCTGTGTGTATAGCGTGTGCACTTACATCATCAGAAATTATGGATTCAAAACACAATTTTACAATTTCAAAACTATTACTAAAATCATATTTTGAAAACACCATTTCCAAAATTGTGCACATGGATAGACATGGCAATACGGGTCAGAATTTTCTGACCTAACCCAACCCGACCCGAAAAATACCTGACCCAAACCTGATTTTTTTGACCCGTCACCCGATCTGGATAACCCATGACCTGACCCGTTAAAAAAAATTTGCTAAAAAAATATTTAAATTATGTCCTGATACTAAGTGCATAAAGCACAAAGTACCAAAACTTATAATCAATATATTATATATTATAAAAAATGATTATTTGATTCATCAAAAGTTAGCTAGCCTAGCTTCAGTGCACTGCTTTCCATAAAAATAAATAAATAAATAAAAAAGCCTAGCTTCAGACTTCACACATTACACCATTAGACCACACACGTTAAACAAGGCAAGTGCCTTTCAGTGATTGCCAATTGCCATGAGACAAGACCATTAGACCACACACGTTACACAAGGCAAGGGCCAAGGTTGTCAAGAGTCAAACAACCATTAAAAAAAAAATCTCATTCAGCTGAGCTATGAATATTTGCAATGCTGAATTCACTACCAACATTGAGTAAATTGAGATTGATGTGTAATTCTTATAAAATATTTACTTATTCTTTTTTATTTTTAAATATTTTTTTTGTTTAGTTTACTTTCTAAATAATCTAACTTTACTATTATTTTAAATGCAATAGGAATATGTGCATTTAAGAAGACCGATAATTTACTACTTTGCTGGCTTACTTGTTTTGTTTGTTTTAAGATCTATCTCTTTTTGAAGATGTAAACTTGTAATTATATGCATTTTGACAATGAACTATTAACATTAAAGACTTTTTTCCATCATGAATTTATGATTATAAATAATTTTTGTCATGTTCAAACTTATCAGAATTGGAAGGATAATAACAAGTGGCATTAAGTGTAATTCATTTGCTTAATTGATTTTATTCATTCTCTCTAAACAAATTGTCATCATTGATTTGTTTTTGTAATTGAAAAAAAAAAAAAAAAAAACTTGTTTGAAAAATACGGGTAAACCCGACCCGACTCGACCCACAACCTGATTGACCTGTTTTGACCCGCGACCCATTTGACCCGCAAACCCGATTGTCCCGACCCAAACCGGTCCCAACCCGCCCGTTTTGCCACATCTATACATGGATATATGCAACAAATATTAATTTTTGTACAAGCGGGAGATTGTTATATGTATACTTAAAGTGCTATTTGAGAATGCTAATTACTACCCACATTTGGCGTATCAAAAAAAAAAAAAAACTCATGATGAAATTAGTAGAAGATTAAGGTTAGTTCAAATTGAGTTGAACCGCATGCCAACTTGATAATCAAGATGTCAATCACATTAGCCACTGATAAGCACGCGGATTGATAATCATATTTTGGGTGAATCATGCATTAATAATCATGACTAATGCACTAATAGAGGGTAAAAACCAATGTCCTTTTTTTTTAAACATTAGTTTTATTCAATCTAGAGATCTAGTTAATATATATACACACAAATCTATGTCTCAAAGTTGGTTTCCTTTCATATATATCAAATCTTTGACCATTGACCAATGAGACTTATGGGGCCATGAAGAGATTTAAATGTTTATTTTTAGTCTAGGGCTTATCATTGCAAACCACTGTGGAAGAGAAAATAATCACACTTTGCAGGAAAAAAGCGATATGAGTAGAATAGAAAAGCATGTGTGATGTGATCTTCAAGAGGCTTGAGCATGTTTAATCATACAAAGAGGGAACATTATTAGGTTGGAGTGGGCATCTCCCTTGTTTGAATGCACTGGATGCGGATACATATGTGTCCAAAATAGATTATGCATGTGTGAGAAACTGAGACATTTGGACCAAAGTTTTATTTTATGTGAGGAAGACCATTATTTTGATCTCTTTTCTTTTTCCACATGAAAGTCTTCATATTTCAAAGTCATCATACTCATTTCGTCAAAACAATAGTGACTTTAAGAATCTAATTAAGATGTCTATATATCCCTTATATATCATTTTTGTTTATGAGTGTGGAATTGAGTAATAATCTTAATTAATTACATAAATAAATAATTCAAGAGATAACGCAAGTAGTAGGAAATCACATTTTATAAAACTTTTTTTTTTTTTAAGAATCAGTTCAACATCATTTTTATTATATAGCTGGTAAATCAGTTGCAATACACTCTCCCTTCTAAAAGCGAAAAAGAAAGTCTTCCTCTCGCTTTTTATAAATTGATGTCATTAGGGTCAAAACTGATTTATAAGGAAGAAAGAAAAAAAATATTTTACGTAACTCCCACTTCAATAATAATAATAATAATTAAAAATAAAAAATAAAAAAGCTAGGACAAAGTATGATAAGATTGTTTATGTAAAATCAAACTTATCAATTTATTTCTAGTAACCGTTTTGGTTTTTCTAGTAAAACAAAATATTTTCGTGCTTATACTGCATAATTGCATATATATGGCTCTATAGTCATAAACTCTAACAAATTCATATAACTTTTTATTATATAAATCAATAGGTTCGTATCATCTCATTCCATAACCAAATTTTAAAGCTTCTTAATTATCAGGTGATCTCTCAAAAAAAAATTTATATAATCATCAGGGATTTGAGTACGGCTTTGCATTTAAAAAATAATAATAATTTTAAAAAAATTTCAAAAAGAACAAAATTTGACTACAAAATTGGTTGTAATTTAAGGCTACAACTTAAATTTAAAAAATTAACATTGCTATATATTTGAAAATTTAATTATTAAATTATATATTCTTTACACTCTTAACATACATGTCAAATTTTGTACCAGTCGGATGTTATTTATTATATGATTCATAAACCTTTTTTAATGTAAAATTTTAGACAACAAAACTTGTAATTTGAGCAATTGATTGATGACATAGTTATTGATCTTTGATATTTTAGAAATTTTTCAAACATGGAAGATATAAGGAAAAAAAAGATGTAATCTAATAGTAGATATGTCTCAAAATTCACATCCTATAAGAAAATATTGAGTGAAATTCTAGTCTTAAGTTACAATTAATTTGTTTCTCAAAAAAAAAAGTTACAATTAATTTTGTACTCAAATTTTGTCCTTTCAAAAATAGCATAATAATTAAGCTAGCTAGCAGCTAAAATAGACTTGAAACACATTGAATTACTAATTTTTAACAAAATGGATAGAGATTAGTAAGAAACCAAAATAGTAACTGTGTATAAACTGCTCAATTCTTTGATTGTCACAAGAAATAATGAATGAAATCATGAAAGTCATCATCGATTTTGACTGGGAGATACATGATCTGAGAATCTTGTTGTTTGTGACACAAGATTAAAAACTACAGAACCTAGGGTAAATACTAAATAGGGTGTCACATCAGAACGCCGAAAGGCGTTAAGGATTTAATGGCTAGAGATCTGTGTTGGTGCTATGCTAAAAGAAATGTTAGGAGATGGCACGTAGTCACTCTCTTCCTATGATCATCACATCAGACTATTACGTAACAATCACAAATCAACTATTCCTTATATGGAATTGGGGATTGTTTGAATCCTATTCACATAATTAGGAGTGGGATAATTAGTAAGAGAAAGAGGACTAAATATGGTCTATAACTCCTAGAAAAAAGAAAGAACAGTTGTAACCGGCCAACTTGTATTTGTGCATTAGCATGTCTCAGTAACAACAAATACCTTGCCAATACATAAGGTTAAAGGATTTTAATCCACCATTATGTAATATCTTGTCATATTTTATTATAGATTTTTTTTTTTTAAATTTCTCGAGACTTAGATAGCAAATATCACCATCATCATTATCATCACTGTTAGATGTTCTTACTTTTAACACTCACATGTATTATTACTACAATGGCACATTTAGATGTGATTTAGAATCATAGCAACCAAAAACGTGGAAATAATAGAGATAACTGTTGCAAAGATATAGCTCACAAGTAGCTTATTAGTAAACACTTTTCCTTTTATACTAGGATGTATTATTGTCAAATACAAAGCAAGTTTTATGTTTGCAAGTATGAAAAAAAGATAACAGGTTTAGGGTATTTGAAGTATTTAGTCTTATGCAAAAAAGATCCAATCCCTAAATATTAACCCGATAACAAGTTTTTTTCTAAGTAGAAAGGTCTGGTGTAGAACATAACAACACGTTATTTGTGTTGTTTATTAATCTTCTTGACATTTTATTTAGTGATTTTCATAATTTTCTGGAGTGGGGCTTTATTTCTTTGTGTAAGAGAGTTTTTATAAGTATTTCAATCAACATTGAGTCAATCATTATATGTGGGTTTCAATTAACTCAAATGATAAAGATTTTTGTCATGGATGAAGTTGAGTTTTTATGTAGCCATTAGAGATGAGAAAACATCTATGCCAGTGGTGTGCAGAGATTAAAAAGGAGTTTTATTATTGGCATGGCCAGAACAACTTGATCTAGGAAGTCCTATTTTAGGAGAAGGAAAGACAACTTTGCAATTAGGAGGGCAGCCCAAGAAGACTACAAGAAAGTCATAGTGGAAGGGGATGCTTGGAATGTAATTGAACCTTAATTAACTCAACCCAATAACCCTATTGGAGCATAGCAGTGGTTCTTGCAGATACAAAGATGCTTATTAACATTTTTGGAAATTTTTATTTTATTTTTTTTGTGTATAGGGAAGGTAATTCTCTTGCCTATCTTTTGGCTTAATGGGCAGTTTTGTTCAATTGGATAAGGCCGGTTCCCCTCTTTGGTCTTCCTAGCTTAGTGGCTTAGGTATTAGAAGACAAAGATGGTGACAAACCCTATCCCCTTTTGTAATCCTTTGCTTTTATTTCAATAAAATGGTTATTTAGCAACCCAAAAAAAAAAAAAAAAAAAAAAAAAAAAAAAGCATTTTGTCATCGAATTAAAAAAAATTGGGATTTGAACCTTACCTACACCGAAAACCAATTAATATCTTAGCCTAATGAAAAAATGCAATCATCATGGAGTAAACGTCTTGTATGTGGAAAAAAAATTTGAGACATTATAATATGGTAGGGTATTGATTATCCTTTTAATCTTGTGATTTCATTTCTTTGAGACCTATTTTCATTCTTACTATGAATTAGGGTTTTATAGGAGTTCCTAACAACCTAGAACTTTTATTATTATTATTATTATTATTATTATTATTATTATTATTATTATTTTGCTGAATAGGACTTTTTTATTATAAATTAGTGGTTGTAATCCTTAGACATTCAGACTTTGATTAATAAAGTTTTTAGAGAAACATCCTCATGAAACCAAAGGTTGCTTGTGACGGCTCCCTAAATCAATCACGTGATGCAAAATATACGTAAATCACCCGCACGTGACTTTGTGCTTTGTGTTTTATTGGTATTTATGATGACAATTTGCCTTTGGCCCTGTAACTATATATATATCAACAATACATAAAAGTTGTTCATTGTCGCCCAACGTGAGATGATCAATGCTCCTTCGTGCAAGGCATTTTTCAATGGGAATTAAACTCTTCTGTGAGTTTTAACTTGAGCAAGTATAAGTTCACATTGGTAATTATACCCTGGTTAATCATTTGTTTAATGAACTTTCTCAGATCGAAGTACTGCTCGATTTTATATTTTTTTCAAGAATCTTGGTTTGTGTTCTGTGTTCAAGTGTATTAGACTGGACATATATCTAAAAATGACAGTGTATCACTTTCATCTTCAGTCCTATACTTTAGAGGGAGAGAGAGAAACTTTGGTCGTATTCAGTACAAAGAATTGGATCGAAACAAGTCAAGTTTTTTTTTTTTTTTTTGGGTAGTGATTGTCCTATGGTCCCAAGTCTAAACAGTGCACAATCCATTAACAAAAGCAAAGAGGACGAAACAAAGTTGCGTGATATATGCGGAACCCAAAATATACTTTCACAATTTTCATGATAAGGCGGACCAACTTTAATGCTATATTGACATTACCCATGAAAGATATCATGATCATAAGCTGAATTTTCGAAAATATGTCCCTCTTCTATTGTTCATGGCTCTCCTATTCTGATCAGCTATAAATTATGAAGCTTGCCTCACCCTACTACACCCATCTCCATTTCTCTCTCTCTCTCTCTCTCTCTCTCTCTCTCTCTGTTGTAACTGTGAGTGGGTGAAGATGAAAATGTCATATGTTGCATTTTGTGTTGTGCTTGTTCTGATCCTTGGGGAGACTCAAGTGTCAACAGGGATCACTTGCAATCCATTGGAGCTTAGTGCATGTGCGAGTGCAATCACATCAGCCAGTGCACCATCAGCTGCTTGTTGCAGTAAATTAAAAGAACAGAGGCCTTGCCTTTGCCAGTATGTGAAGGATCCAAACCTCAAGAAACTTGTCAACTCTCCAAATGCCAGGACTGTTGCCAGCACTTGTGGCACCCCATTTCCCCAATGCTAGGCTTATTTCACATATTATATTATCCTTGTTATTGGTCAAAAATTTGTGTCTAAATCCAGCATTAAGTGGGTCTGTTGGTGTGTTTTTATTACAGTAGAAGAAGTGGCAGTGTTAGTGTTAGGAAACCATTTTGAGTGATGATAATTGGGGAAATGGCTTTTTATCTTTGTATCAATGTCACGTTGTTAAGGGAGTTTTCTATGTATTGTGTATTAGTGAAACTTACACTAGTACTGCTATAATTGCCCTTGTCCTTGTAGTTGAGACATGGATTGGAATTTCCTGATATAAGGTCACTTTGCTGCTTCTACTGGTCTTAATATTGATGCATACTCTAGGTGAGCAAGCCAAATCTAAAGAATGTTTTAGTCGTTATGTCTTTAGCGTTTTCGAGCAGAAAAATATTCTATTGCAATCATTTTACATCTACAGTTTTACATAATATTCATAATTAATGCGTTGATATATACATTATAAAAGGTGGAAAGAAAATGTCCACATTTAAAACATGAAAGTCGATATGAGAATATCATTGTTCATTATGTTTCTAATTTTAAGGTTGATTTTACTTTATGTGGTGAATTTTTTTGCAAGGTGTGACACATTACACAGTTGATGGTACTATTCTAGAAATCCTGGTTTGATAACCATTTTCTCTTGCAACATCTTTGCAAACATGCAGTTTTTGGCAATGCTTTGGAAATAAACAATAACTAGGATTTAATGGTTTATACTTTTATAAATAAAATAAAAAACAAGTAGCTTGAGATCTATATCTTTTATTAAATTCAAATTTAGAATAAATACTCTTAACTTAAATATGTCTTTTCTCTTTTCTAAGTAAATGCACCAAAATGGACTAAAGTAAATCAAATGGACCAAAGTGAACTAAAATGCCACGCTAATATGGCTCAACAGGAGCATATGGACAATAAATGTTACTTTTTAACTTTTAGACATTATATGAATATTAGTTGATAACTCGTATAGTCGAGAAAGTCAATAAAATATGATCTTCTCACTTTCTTTGTACTTTTTATTTTTTAAATTTTTTATTTTGGAAAAATTGTAAATATGTAATTTGATATGCATATTAGTTTTTACTATTCATTTATTATTGTTGTGTTTATCTATAAAATTATATATCTATTCTACCATCTAAGGAAATATGATGGGACAAGATTTTTAACGAAGAGCAAGTGGTTTTATAGAAATTAATTTTAGAATTTCAAATTCATTAAAATATATTAAAATAATGACATGAAATACTATGGGTTTTCAAAAGCTTGTGTGACAATGATAGAAGAAGTTGACAAAAAGTCAATTATTTTTATTTTAAATTATACTAATAAGTGACTGGTACAATGCATGAAAAAGTTCAACAAAATATAAAACATATTCGGCCTTATGTAGTTGCGCATAATTTAGCCCATTGAACTTCTTTTTGTTTTCTATTGATGGATGACCCCAGCCCATCAGCTTTATTCCCCACTAGGCTATTGTTAATGTTGATGGGATAGTTCCCCCAAATCCGCCCCACCCCCCCTCGGTAGTTCTCTTTAATAAAATTACTCTTACTTACCAAAAGGGTTAAAAAATATTTGTTTTACGTATTTATAGAGTGTTTGCATATGTATCTATCTATTCTATTCTTTAAAGAAATTACAATGGAATAAGCATTCACAAGATAATAAAGTATCATTAATTTTAACTCAATTAAAAAAAAAATTTTGTTTAAACTCAATTAGAAAAATAAATAACAAAAAATACTAACGCGAAAAAATATGGACTTTCAAAAGTTTATGAATCAATATTAGAAATACAAATTCTCTATACCAATATGAATCAATATTAAAAATGCTGTCATCTCCCCTCTCTTTGAAGATTGCAGACAGTTGATGTCCCAAATCCTCCATTGTCGAGTCAAGCACATATTCCATGAAGCTAATGGGTGTGCAAACAGTCTAGCTAATATTGGTTATTTGCAATTTATGGATTTTATTTTGTATTCTAGTCCGCCTGTGGACGTTTTAAGTGTTTTTGAGACTGATAGCCACGGACTGTGTACTAACAAGTTTTGCCCTGCTATTTAGCTTTGAATGAAATTTCCTTTCTACCAAAAAAAAAAAAAAAATACAAATTCTCTATACCACTTTTTACGTTCTACTTTATACTCTACCAATTAAAATTTTCCATATGTTTAATATTTTCAATTTTCAATTTTCAACCTCAGTATAATTGTTTATAATTGTTATTCCAATATCAGAATGACTTTTCAGTTACCTATGAATGTGCAATTCATTTCTTTTAGTAATGAATTGCAGATTATCAAAAAAAAAAAAAAAAAGAAAGAAAAGTCGCATTCTTTTCGTCATCGCTTTGTCAGGTATTGCCTCGTTGTTCTTGGTCTATATGGGCATTCACATTGTCGGTGTAGAAAACCATTTCCATTGCAAGCCATCGTTTGGCAGTTTGGCTGACCATCCCACCATTACACTGGCCTACTCATTCACAACCAAGAGCCTGAAATACTTAATTTGTTGCAAAATTGCAATGCCATGAATGGCACTCACAGGCTTATCCATTAATTAGAAGGCCGTGGTTGACAAAATTCTTATTGAAGATACTGTTTCAAAAAGCCTGATACCAATGTCGGTCCAAAGAAATACTCCTAAAATCTTGTGAGGATGGAAGTCACTTTGCAAATAGTTTCTTCCTCTTTCATGGTCTGTTAATCTTGCTGTTTGTGGGTTACTAATTCAGATGGAGGTGGTGCTGGGCATGGTTGGAGTTAAAATCATGAAAAGTGTGGATGTTGGTTTGACGAAGAGGTTTTGGTTGAGATATGTAGGGCCACAAATTAGTATTATGTAAATCATGAAATTCAACAAAATTGAAAACGCATGTGAGTGGGGTATTTGTATGGGTTTTTGGGGGAAGATAATTGGGGGTTGTTGGTGTTTAATCACCTCCATTGGTGCAGCCATTGTCCTACAGCTGAAGCTTACAATAAGGGCCAGAAAGCAACCAATGCCATTTGTTTGGTTGGTACAAGCAACCAACCCCATCAAATAAAGACCAAGTACGATTTTAAAGTACTTAATTTTGGTCCGAAAACACAATTCCAAATATCAACAAACACAATACTATACTCTTTAACATTTAAAATGACATACATATATATATACGTCTCCGGTTCATTAAGGTAAAGTTTGAGGCTTTGTCTATCCATTTTCTAGGTCAACAAAAGTCACCAAAACTGTGGACTTTCAACACACTCACAGCACACAATTAGGCCTTCTGAAATTCACCGGTTTGCTGTTGCTGCTGCTGATGCGGTGCAAAACTAGAATGTGTCATGCCAAGGCCCTCATTCTGATGCTTCTCCCATCCACCAGTATCAGCTCTGGCGTGAGACCAGTAGTAAAGAACTGAACCCAGCAGTGACAACAATGTTAGAGCTGCTGCAGCCGCGAACACGCCTTTGCGCAGGGTGGCACACGACAAATGCTCTACTCTAAAGGCCGCCCGATACTTTGTGTGGTACGCATTCTTCGCTGACCCGGCCAACAAGCACGCCTCCGCTCCCAAAAAGTTAATCCTAATTTAGATGTTCACATTTTTTTGCATTTAGTAGAACAGAAACAAAATAGCCTGTATGCATTGATTTGTAATCAAACAATGTTAAGAGCCACTTGAATTTAAACTAGTGGAAATCAGTATCCAAAACCAACTTAAAGTTCTAGAATATTTTCATGATTTGGAAATCTACCTCTACTCAAACGTCTCTTCGACTTTAATATGATTTATATACAAAAGCGAGAGTGAAAGGTAAAGCAAGGCCACTGTTCAGCAACAAAACAAAACAAAAAAGGTAAAGCAAAGCAAGGCCACATGATTACATGAGTATGGATTTCTTTGTGTGTTGGAACTAAATACAACAATGACTAATTCTGGAAAAGAATTTGCTTTACTGTTTTTGGCACCACCTATGCACAGAATCTGGATTTTTAAGAGAACCCAACTCTTTATAATATCAAATCTTATTTTTCACTCTGAAAATTTAACACACAAGATTTTAAAAAATCAATCTTTCTTGGTCATTTGCTTTGTTTAAGATTTAAGTACAAATTGATCTAGACCGTCCGATCAAACGAGAAAAAAAAATGAATAATAAATAAAATGAAAATAATTACCAGGAAAGTATGAAGAAGAAGATGGCACAAGTGGTGGAGCGGCCAGTGACAAGGCCTTTACCGAAGCAGAGACACCTTGTGACGCCGTTAAGCACCGTTTGGCTTATCAGTAACAGCCCAAACGCCGACAACCCGTACACCGTCGACGCGTCCGAGGCGTACACGCAGTACGTTTTCTCATCGTACTCATCAGGAACAACCTTAGCCTGTTCACACAGTAGAGTACAGTAGTCAAGTGTGAGTGTTAGCTTAGCTAGCTTCAACTACAGTAAGAGAGAGAGAGAGAGTTACCGTGCTACGACGTCGTTCAGCGCCGACGGCAAAGACGAAAGCGATGAGGTGGAGAGAGATGATGATCGCTAAGATCGACACTGAGACAGCCATTTCCGCTAATATGCTTTCTTCTCTCTCTACTCACTCACTCAATTTTTTGGTACTGTTTGTGTTTCTCTCTCTTTTCTATTTTACTTTGTATTTATCTCTCTCTCTCTCTCTCTCTCTGTCTGCTTTTGATTCTTTTTTCTTCTTTTTTTGGGCGACAAATTTTCGGCTTTTGATGATAATAAGCAATTATTGCTTATTTTTAACTTTCGGGCTGCTTTTTTGGATTCCAGTGAACAAATGGTAAAATGTTAAAGATTTAGAATTACAATTTTTGTTCAACTAATAGTTTTTTACGGTTGTACATCAGGTTTGAGGTGGTGAAGTCTCTGATGATTATATAAGAAATTTGAGATTTAATTTTTGTTTACACAAAAAACCTGATTGGTGTATTGGTCTAATAATAAAGAACTATCATCAGGAGCAGACGTCATAGGTTGAAACTCTATAACAAAATACTATAATTTTTGCTACAACTTTTGTTCACGTATTTTTATGATAATGCTAATTGATAATGTTATAATTTGCTCCATGACTCCACTACTCAGAACTTACAATACGAGCAAGTTGTGGTAAAAGTTGTGATCTTACCGTTAATCATACAAATTTGTGTCACTGTCACCGAATAAGATGGTGATGATTTGTGGGCTCGAGGATCGGACGGTCCATGGAGATTTGTGGGCAACACTGGTCAGTATTTTTGGTTACGTGGAGTGTTTTTATTGGTTGTAGCATTGAATGTTTGGTGGTCTGTGAAGCACGAAAGGTTTTATTTATAGCGTGAGTGTGGTGGGTGGGACCCTTTTAGTTTGAGTGACCATGAATCTTGACAAAGTTGTAAAAAATAGCTGGACAGCGGTTGGCTTGTCAGAAAGCTAGCTCCCAGTTACCTTTACAGGATATTGCAGGTTACCCGGTTGCTGCAAACAAATCACTCGACCGTTCAAAGTTTTATCGTTTTTCAGAGTTGTTGTGTCATGGTGATGGTGATTGGTGATTATGTCTAGGGTCTGGATCAAGCAGGGACGGATCCACTAAGGGGCTGGGGGGCCATGGCCTCCCCCTAGAGTTTATAGTCGCCCATCAAATTTTTAGATTGGTTCAAATAATTCAAAAGAAATTAATTATTTAACCTTCTTTATTTTTGGGTCCGTAGTCCCTTCATAGTCTAAATACAACCCAATAAAAAATTCACAAATCACTAATATCATAATTTAATAATTCATAACCAAAAAAATTCTCTTACGGAAGTGACAATAATTTATATGACTTTTTAATTGATTTATAAATTACGGAAAAGTCAATTACAATATTTAAATTTTTTTCAAAAGATAAAATGCAAAATTCTTTTAGAAGCCAATATTGATGATGTAGTATTGCCAACTCTTAATATTAATATCCCAATTTTTTAAAATCCTCAAATAAAGTTTTGAAAATTTCATTAGTGTGATTTTCAGTTGCATCCAAAAGTATGAATTTATCATATTAGGGAGTTGGTCAACGTGATAAAATCAACGTATTAATTCTAATTACCCAAAATCTGGAGATCCGAAGTCCTCTTCTTTTTTTATTCTTCTTCTTTGAAAATGTTAGAATATCATATTGTAACTTTCAACTTTTTTTAGTTTATATTATTTCTGTAGGGGTAAGGGCCCAAAATTATATATTGGACCTTGGACCTTGGCCGAGGACGTTGGCTAGTCCGAGTACGAATAAACAGTAGTGAGGGTGTTAAGCTTAGAGTCCCATGAGTATGTTGCGAATGAAAAGGTTGGAGAAGGTGGTCTAAGGAGGAGTATCTCCTCGGATAAACAAAGCACGGATCAAATGTATATCCTATCTTTCAAAATGACCTTCCAGGAAATTCCACTGATAGGGACGTGCATTATGAATGTACAAGAAGGATGGAAGCTCAGAAATATCTAAGGAAAAACTGCTGACACCGTATTGAATGCTCTGTAGCTAACTTTTTTGCCACATTTATGTAGAGAAGACCCCTGAACAATGCTGCCTTGGCCACCCCAACTCACAGAGGACCAAAGAGAGTGTCCGATGGGACAAACACTCAAGTAATATTCTGGATGATCAATAAATGGAGGGCGAAGATCAATCAAGGGAAGGTATATAATGTAAGGAACCCCTGAGGAAATGGGGATCGAAAAAAAGAGAGAAAAACACTGTAGTAATCAAGAACAAGACTTGTAATCCAACTTGAGGATCAATACAAAAAAACCAATCTCTTAAGACTTTGCTGAGGACGATTTTCTTATGTTCAAACTTGTTTATCTTCATTATTTTGTCATCAAGATCTACCTTATTTGTTGACTAACTCACTAAAACTTAGTTTTTCAATTCATTCTCTATAAATTCATTATTTTGGGCTTTTTAGGTTTAATTCCATCTATCTTTTGGGCTAAGAAGCCAAATCTGGTCCTTACAATTTCCTTCTTGACTTAAATATTTATGGTAATAAAGTACAATTGTTTTGTCTACCATGATTTTTTTTTTTTAAATAAACCATGTTGCTTGAAATTTTTTTGGTTCATGCTTTGGGCCCCCCTAGTTTCAAATCCTGGTTCCATCCCTTGAAACTTTTCAACTAAACGATGGAACACATGGTTTCCGTGCATTCCAAATGCACACTTAGTATTATTTAATTATAATTATTTAGCCTTGATTAAGAAATATTTAATTATTTTTTAGGTAAGTGACAAAATTTCTCCCCAAACACACCACTCAGAGGAAATTTCAAATTAGAACAAAAAGGCGCTGTTTTAAATAAAACACAAGATCATGCATTTATGCTCTAACTAGTCACGAAAGATTGTGTAAAGCAAAGTAAGAGGCAAGATGATAGCGTTAAATTCATATAAAATACTTTCATTGCGAAAAAAATGTCATATAAAAAAGGAATTGTTAGTATTGGAGCAGAGAACAAATTGAAGGCGAAAATCAAAGAAACGGTAATCAAAAAAATATTATATAATTATTGTGACTAATGAGCAAAGTCTTGTGGCTCTTTGTTAAAGAGAAAAAAGTGTTATGCATATGTAGTAATGTTAAGTGGATTGTTGATTCAGATGCTTCCCAGCATATTATTCCTAAAATAAAGTCGTTTACAACATACAAACTATTAAATGGGCAATTTCAAGTCTTCAAATATTATGGAAATTGATGATGTGTGAATCAAAACTAGTGTTGGTTGAACAACAACATTGAAGGATATGTGAGTTCTAGATTTAAGCTTCAATTTATTCTCAAAACGGTTATATGGATTAGGAGGGTTATTTTGACTACTTTGGCAATTGAATATGGAATAATACCGCAAGATCTTAATTCGTAACAACTTACATAAGGCATGTTTGTTGTCCTTCATGACTCACGTGAAACATATAAGAGGTTCAATGCACCCAATATTTTTAGAAGACTCCACAATTAAGTGTTGACATTTTGTGTGATAATTTGATAGTCAAGGGAGGGAAGATTCGAAGCATAAACATTTTGTTAGAGAATACTAAGAAATGCTAGTTTTTTTTTTTTTTTTTTTTTTTGAGAAATAAGAGAAATGCTAGTTTAGTTACAAAGCTCTTGATAAAACTTGGGAGTTAATAGCATCTCTATAAAGAGAGTAAATTTGTTTTATTTGACAGCACTATAAATAGTGGAGCAATATGTAATAAAAAAAGAAGGAAGTGTCGAGCCGTCTCATGAGAGGTGGTCTTTTAGAGAACATTGAACATAGTTTTGCGGATTTATGGGTCTCTAATTAGGGGGAGCAAAGGAATTTGATTTTTAAGCTTCTGTAGCCTCATCCTCATGTTAGATGCATTATATTTATCCTTGTTATACATAGAATTCCTAGACACAAATAGAATCAGCCAACAAGACGTTAGTACACCAAACCCAAAAAACTAGCACCACTCCACATGCAAACCCAAAAAACAAGCCCCAAAGAAAAACCCATTTTTCATCGGCTGTATATCTTTCTTCAACCCAAGTTCCTTAAAAACCGGCCGAAGAAACCAATGTGCACTGGCAGAGGGAAGGGGCCACAACTCCCATGGCTTTGAAAATCTCCCTCTTTCCTCTCATGATTTTCATTTAAAAAAAAAAGAAAAAAGAATATATATATATATATATATATATGAGCAAATCTTAGATACAGTACCTTACGTACTGTATTTTTATGTGGTTTATAGGTACTCCTAAACCCTATGTTTAACCAGAACAAAACTTAGAGACAACTCGATAAAAATATATCTTTAACTCCATTTAAAATGACTACAAAATAAGACACTCCTACTAATCCATGTCTTAAAAAAAAAAAAAACTAGTACCCCACACCAATATCCTAAACCAACCCCCAAATTAAGAAAAAATGAACTCTTCAAACTTTTCATATATTTTTTTTTTTGTGTGTGAATTTTGAAAATCTAACCGTTTAATTTCATGTTCCTTATATTCTTAACATACATATCAAATTTCACTCAAATTGGATATTATTTACTATTTCATCAATTAACTTATTTTTTATATATAACTTTAGATTATAAAAACTTGAAATTACAACATTTATTTGATAACATAGCAATTGATCTTTGATTTTCTTAAAATTTTGTAAGCATTAAGAATGTAAGAACATGCAATTTAACGGTTAGATTTTCAAAATTCGCACTCAATATAAATATATATAATGAGTTTGTAGGGTTTTTCTCCAAACTAGTTTGGAGAGAAACTTTGTTCCCAAATCAACTCCACAATAAATCCCTCCCCCGCACCCCAACAAAATTCAAATCAATCAATTAGCTCATGCTTAAGTGATATCTATACTTGTGGCCCTCGAGACCATTGCATGGATCACCTGAACATGGCCAGGAATGTCGCTTTATTCTATCTAGTTTTCGAGCCCAAGAGTTGCAAGGAGTGGTTGTAAAGAAGGGATGTTGGGATTTATTCTAAGGATTTTGATTTCCTGTGAGAAAATGAAATTTTGGATTGAATGAAATATGTTAGTTTCTTAGGGTTTTTCATTTATTTTATTTGAAAGTTACAAAAATTGTAAAGTTAAAACTATGTCATTTTGGCCAATAACCTTCACGATTGACACTTTCAAGAATTTGGAACAAGTAATTATACAACATTTCAGAACAAGTATAAAAATATTGTACCTTTTGCTTTTACATAATAATGAGCCACACTAATTAAATTCATGATAGAGCTCATTTTTATGTGGGAGAAGAGAGTACAACATTATTGTACTCTTGAAGTATTGCATAATCTTCCATTTGCAACAAAGACATTAAATGTTCGAATTCCCCTCTCACATAGGATGTGTTAAACAATATAGTCTCTGTAAAGGTACAATTTGTAATTTTGCCCAAATTTTTTTTACAATTCAATTAAAATAATCATTTGTCATCAATCCTTCAACTTTTTATTAGAATGAGATTTCTAGTTTATACAACTTCAAGAATTTAATTCTTAAGCCTTGTCATGAAAAGAAAAATCAACAAAAACAAACATGTGTTGTATTGTACAAGAAGATGGCCATTTTTTTTTTAACAAAAAACAATTCTTTTATATATGATCACAACTTTTATGGCACAACTCTAATGTGGCTGGCATGTGAATTGTAGAAATTTACATTCACATAGACTCATCACTATTTCTTTACCGTTCATAGTCGATCACATTAGAGTTGTGGGAAGAGTTCAAAAGTTGTGTCCATGCACTTTCTCTCTTTTAAACAATTTTAGGGACAACTTTTTTCAAAATTTTTATATGAATCTACTATTAACAGTTTTATTATGCATCAATTACAATAAACCACATTAACAGTTGTAAAAATTTCAACAATTCTTCTATAGACACAATTTTTGCCATAACTTGCTTTAGTGGTTGACTGCAAGTGATGAGCACTCACAATAAACCACTTCAATAAGTTTTAATAAGAATTGTGTCTCAAAGCAGACCACCCTTAGGATTTGACAAAACTCGCGGCACAAAAATTGTGTTCCTAAACTTTGGTCTTCAATGTGCGTGTTACGTACACATAAGCTGCAAACTACAAAGTTTGACTTTCAATTGGCGTAATCCTAAAGACAACGCCGACATTGTCTTTTTTTGGGAAGGTGACGCGACGCTAACAAGGGGAGTTAACTAATTTAAGGTAAGAGATACTGTTTCCGAACAAATTGGTGTGAAAAATATATGCGGCTCCTAGTCTTTTTTTACAAGAACGAACTGTCACTCTCTATTATCACTCTAACAAGGAAACAAAATCCATGCCATGAATGTGAGACAAACTAATATATATGTAATCCTCATGAATTGCTCTATTTCTATACATAGAGAGAGAGATTAGCATTACTTAAGGATTATCTTTGGAAGATTGTAATCACTCTCATCGTCTTCACCTCTCTTTGGAAGCTTTTAAAAGTTTCAGGCAGCTCTCATTCAACTCTAATAATCTATGGCTACTTCAGACATATCGATGATTCTACCAAGGGTTCTGATCATTGTGTCTCGACGAACTGTTCGCAAGAAAAAGTTTGTTGATTTTGTGGGTTCGTTCTCTCTCTCACTAAACACACCATTTGTTTCTTTCTTTCTTCTTGTTTTTGGCCTTAATTGGCTGACAGATCTAAAACCAACATACAAATGTTCTCCCAAAAAAAAGGTCATTACTAACGCACACTCTTGGTGTGATGGTCACTCCACAAATATAAGTGTTTATAGGGTGTGGAGAGTAAGATCAAGGTTCAAGTATCCAAAAGAGAGATTTACACATATATATACACTTAAATTAGACTAGAATAGATTTTCTATCTTTTATATATATATATATATATATATATATTTAAATCCTTTAATTAGATTAATATATTTTCAAATTTGATGCCTGGGTCCTGGTCTATATATGGGTGGATTTTTTTTTTTTTTTTTTTTAATCTTCCATATGTTTGTTACATACAATGTACCATGTCTTAGGATCACTCAATAGTCCACTTGTGACTTTTTTTTTTTAATCTTCCACATGCTTTTTTTCCTGCTGACATATATAACTGTTTTGCAATATATGAACAGGTGAATACCATCTAGATCTCATTGTAAGATATGGTGCAGTGCCTGTGATTGTCCCAAGAGTCAGTGGAGTCCACATGCTACTTGAAAGCTTTGAACCTATACATGGAGTTTGTTGAGGGTCATTTTCGTAAAGTCAGCCCAACCCAGCACAACAGATAATAATAGTGGCAGGAACAGAATAAAACTATTAGGCCCAAGCGGCAGGAATAGCAAAACACAGGCCCATAACACGAGCAAATGGGTCTTGAGGAAGCAAATGGGCCTAAAGGGCCCGGAAAGAGAGAAATGGCACCCATGGGCAATGTATGGTATGAAAAAGTGAGAATGGGCCGCGGCAGGCCCAAAGCGATGTAAAGAAAGTAGGGGTTAATGGCAAGCCCATGAACCCCAAGGATGAGAATGAGGAGATTGGGCCGAGGAAGCCCAATCAAGTTAGTAAATAAAAGCCCATGGGAATACAAAGTCAGTAAATGGGCCGAGGAAGCCCAAAGGCCGCAGGCCCAAAGAAGAAAGAAAGGGACAATGGAGCCCATAAAGTGAGAACACCAGCAGACTTCCATAAAGTCACTGGGGGAAGAAGTGAAACGGCAGGTCTGGAATGGGCCTAGCAGGAACATGTTGCCATGGTAGGAAAGGCCAAGCAGTGAAAAACAAGACATAAAGCATAAAAACGAGAAATTGGCCAAGGGAGATATACTAAAGAAGGCCCAATTCAAAAGGGGTAGTGAAGGTGCAAAAATCTGCGTAAAAGAATCAAAAGGAGCGGCAGACGAATACCAACAAGGCCCCATGAGCCGCAGGCCGGCTTCGAAACACACATAACAGGAAGCATGCGCAAAACCCAGGTGCCACCAGCCTGTACCCAGCCAATATGGGTCATGGTGGGGCCATGGGTCCGTGGTAAGAGGGAAAGGGGGGTGTGGTTTGGTGGTGGGGAGGGGCGAAAGGATTTATTTTGCGTTCCCTGTCCAAACCCTTTTTGGAGGTACGTCCTGCTGGGATGACAGACCGTCCAAAAGGGGTAAGATTGGAGAGGAAACGCTGAGTGCATGCCATAGGAAGAGAGAGAGCATTTAAGGCCGCGGCAGAGCAGTGCCACTGCGGACAGAAACAGAACGAACCTATCTTTGTCTGGCGAGGGCAAGCTGTGCGCAGAGGGTGGTCGGCAAGCATGCCCAGACCAGACAAAGGCCGTTAGAGGGTAAAATGGTAAAAGAATGCTTGCGGCAGGCCCTATAAAAGGAGCCTCGCCGTGCCCTGTAAAAAGGACCGAAAAACAGAGGAAGAAAATACATAGAAAGAAAAACTAAAGGAAAAAGGAAAAGAAAGGAAAAAGATGAGAAAATCACTTGTGAGGATAGTAGGCATGCACCAATAGATCTTTTCTTTCCTCTCCCCTTCAAAATCACACTCTCTAAGGATAATGAAGCGGTAAAAAAATAACAATAAGTTCCTGCACGCCTCAACCATCTAGGTCCGATTCCCTCAAAGTTGTTAATCCCCACGGCAGGATACTTACCTGGGAGGTTGATTTCATTGAGAGGAAGCGTTCTTCCTCTTTGGACGGTCACCATTACGGACTTGATTATTGGCTTGATTTCTATCTTTGATTAAACCTCCATCATCGTATTGTTTTCTTTTCTTTTTAAAGCCATTATTATTATTATTACTATGACATTCTGCCACCATTATTATTGAAAGCTATAACATTCTGTTTGTTCATTTAGTTATCATTGTATCTGCCTGCTGTAATTTCGTTATAATAGCTCCGCTTGCCGTAAAGGGTGTTCCTGGCAGACTAGGTTAAGTTTGTGCCAAGCCAGCCCAAAGTGAGTTGCAGTTGGGCTGGTCTCAACTTCCCTACTCAGAAACACATCAGGGCCCATCACTTGCAGAGGGCAGCCCAGCCCAAACACAACAAAAAAGGCCCCTACAGAGTTCTTCTCTGTGAAGGAGAAGATATTGATCCATCCCTTTATGATGCAGAATTGACTGGTTTTTCCCCTGAAGAACTTGAAGAAATTAGGAAACTACACGCAAGTGATACTGCCATTGATAGAGAGAAAGACTCCATTGAACTAAGACTCGCAAAGCTATGCCTCGAGAGAAATATACCATACTTGGGAATATGTAGGGGGTCACAAGTCCTCAATGTGGCATGTGGGGGTACCCTTTATCAAGATGTAGAGAAAGAGCTATCAAAGAAATGTTCTGATGGGAGTGAAAGAGTGAGTCATTTGAACTATGAAGATTATGATGGGCATCGCCATGCGGTGAGGGTTGTGGAGGATACCCCTTTGCATCACTGGTTTGAGGATTCTTTAGAAGATGAAAAAATGGAAATCATGGTGAATACTGAATAGTTATCACCATCAAGGTGTTAAGAGATTAGCTCAGCGATTTGTTCCCATGGCTTTTGCTCCAGACGGCTTGGTTGAAGGATTTTATGACCCTGATGCTTATAATCCCAAAGAGGGCAAGTTCATCATGGGTCTTCAATTTCATCCAGAGCGAATGCGACATCCAGATTCTGATAATTTTGATTATCCAGGATGCTCATCTGCATATCAGGTATGCAGTCACTCGTGTTACATTGTATTTTACTACTTGTATGTATTGCAATGGTTTCTATTGCCTTCTATCAAACATCAGAAAGGAATATATAACACTGCTTGTCATGTAGGAATTTGTGAAAGCAGTAATTGCTCATGAGAAGAAGCTTAATTGCTCAGCATATGTGCCAAAGGATTCAAAGCTTAATCAGGAATTGGAGATGAAGAGAAAGACAATTCTAAGAAGTTTTTCAATTGCAAAAGACCTGTACATTTCTGGGCATGGAATGATTTCAAGCCAGGGATCCGAATTGATAGCTGGAGCTGAGTTTCTCGAGGTTAGCCAAAGATGTTTTTGATGCCATATTTGATTTCAAGAGGAACTATATCTAGTAAACTATTCCAGAAAAACCGCACTACCATCTGTATAACATTTCACTAACTAGATATGTTGGCTTCAATACTTGAATTAAGTTGATATATTTGTAATAGTTACGTATGTTGCTTGTGTACAGGCGAACACGGCATTGAGTTTGCAGCAAGAGAATAGGCTAAAGCAGATGGGTGCAACAGTGAGGTATTCATCGATGTACCTTGAGAGACTGATGAAGAATGAGGAAAGGGAAAGAGTTGCAAGGATCATAATGGAGAAGATGTCAATAGAACAGTTATCTGATTTAATGTCATTGTACCAAATGATGGGCCAAAAATGTTCAGAGGAGTTAGAGAAAAAGCTTCAAGACCTAATGAAAGAAGATAACTAACTGAACTTCAATTTGATTTGTTTTAATGAGGATATGCTTGTAAAAAGATCCATCTGCTAAATAAATTTATTTTAAGGTTTAATTTTATCATAAAAAAATTTGGGGGGTGATGTTTCGTTAGCCATTACCACGGTTTTATTGAAGGTACTCAATTCGGAGGAATATGCTTTACAAAATACAAGTTAAGAATGTTAAAGAGTATTAAAGCAAATGTATCATCACCATAGAATTGAAATCTGTTTAACACAAATAGAGGACTAAATTCCACTTAATTCAAACCAATCTAAAAACAGCCTTACTGACTTTATGTGGAGCTGGCCTGCTGAGGAGACTAAGTAAATTCATAGGATTCAAGCTATATATATATGGGTAGCGTTAACGGGCATCACATTGTGCCCATTAAGAAACAACTTTATGTCAATAAAGTCAATTTTTTGTTAGAATTTTGATTTAAACCTTAATATCTCCATTGGAAACACATGTACCAACCAATTGAACTAAGCATTTGCCAAATATTGAAAGGGAAATTTTAACCAATGCCCTTAGGGTGGGCATTGATTTAAGAACTATTTTTAGAAACATTTTATTGAAAGAATGATAAAACAACAAATGTTATTGACAACTTTTTATATTTTTCATAAAAATTGTGTCAAAACTTTCCTATTATAATTTGTTAACAATTACTCTAAGGGTATCTGTTAAAATGACTCATCGAGAACACAAATTTGGAAGCCAAAGAAAGAGACCATAGAAAGATGTACTTCTACATACCCAAACACTCGCACCCAAAACTATACACTTTATTTGGAACAAACGACGCGGCGCCCAAATATAGAGCTCCTTGTTAGGGAGAAGGGAACAGGTGGAAACTATAGTACTTTGGTAGGGTTTAATGGAATAGAAAGAAAATGATTTTTAAAGAAATATTTTTGGTTATTAAGGAAAAAATTAGAACTCTGTTAAGGCACATATTTTAACAAGTATAAAATTGAGAAAATAAAAGGGAATGAATCATATTTTATAGAATTTTTTATATAAAATTACCACAATACTTTTTTTGCCCCCTTTACATGCCCGAACCTCTACTTTTATATTGGTGTGATAGTGGTGATTTTATATATATATATATATATATATATATATATAGAGAGAGAGAGAGAGAGAGAGAAAGAGAGAGAATTATGTTCAAATTACACCTGGTGTAACTCTAAGTGATATTACACCACTTAATAACTTATTATTAGATGCGAATTTTGACAAATCTACCGTTAGATTACATTATATTCATATACTCTTCATGCTTGCAAAATTTCATAGTGATCAAAGATAAATAGTTATATTATCAATCAATTGTTTAAATTCAAGTTTTTGTAGTTTAAAATAATTCATAAAAGATGAGTTGATCGATCACAAGATAAATAACATCCGATTAGCATGAAAATTGACATGCATGTTTAGCACATATAGAGCGTATAATTCAACGGTGAGATTCTTAAAATATAAATTTAATAACAAGTTATTAAGTGATGTAACATTACTTAGAATTACATCAGGTGTAACTTGAACCTAACTCATATATATATATATATATGTATATATATATAAATTTACATTCCTCTCCATTTCGTTCTTTTCCTTTCAAAGATGGATAAAAATATTTTCTTCATTTGCATTTCATTAACAAACAAAAAGTAGACACTTAGGCAAAAGCAACTCAAGTTTCCCAAATCTAACAATTCTGCAAACATAATCAGTTCATTAATATCAAAGCTATAACACAGTTCTTCAGTAGATGCAATTAAAGTTGATAGTGGTTAGCATTCACATACACTGGTACACATCTGGGGCAGCTTGAGCATGACGCTTACACAACCTATCAAAATTCCCTTACAAATAAATCTAAATCCTAGTACTAATCATCAGGACGAAAAAAAAAAGCCTGAAATCTCATAATTTACCCTTAGCTGGAATAACATAAAAAAGAACAACTGAACAAGCAAGATGGGACTTGTTCACACTCATAGCAAACCGATCATCACTTGATTTAAGCTAGCCCTTCTGCAACTTCTCTAACTCCATATTTACTTCATAGCTTCTGGTTGAGCATTATTACAGGTGCTCCTCACATGCGGCAGCGTCGCTGTTTTTATGCTCTCTATAATATTTTTGCCTCTTTTTTTTTTTATATAAGTAAATGACAGGAAACCAAAACAAAGCATAACTAACTGAACTTGCAATCTAGATTTCCACAAAAAGGGGAGATGGCCCATGCATGTACTGAGAATATATTAGTCTTCTTCTAAAACAGTGGGAGGGTAACAGTTATAGTCATGACTTACTACTACCGCCGGCTAAAAAACAGGAAATCTGGATGATTGACCTGAACCAGTCTTAACCAGTTGTCAGCTGCCTGCAGAAGGGAATTTGCCAATTGGCGCTCAAATCCCCCACTAGGCGTCCACAGGGACCCTTTGAACTTGTATGAGGCCAAACCAAAAACTGGTAACGACATCTTAGGGACACCATCTATCTCGCTGGTACATCTCACCATTGGAGCCTGTGCACCTTTTGAACCTGAAAGAAATCATATCAGGAGTCACATTAATGCAACTAAACTAAGCTTCGCTTGATTTGGAATGCCGTATCAAAATGCTCATGGGCACAATAATTACATAACCAATACACTGTACACATCCCCCAGCCAACCCATATGAACACATTCAGCATCTTGCTTCTATTCAGCCCCATAAAGCATCAGAGAGAGCATTATCAAATGTGTTTGTGGGTGTCTGTAATAAAGGTGAGATACACCTGGAATTTGCAAATAATTTCATGTCTTGGCCCTCTAGGAATAGCCGTGTGTGCAGTTGTTTCTGCTTATAAGTAGCATATTTTGCAGGCCAAAAAGAAAAACCCCTCAATTCCAAATTTGATGATTGAAATTGTTTCTTACCTCCCACAGGTGTATAAAGAGAATGATAAGTTAGAAAGCAAGCATCGAGATCCTTTAATGTTGGTCCTGTGGGTATTCTGTAAATTGGATACCTACACAGATACATCATAAGGACCAATTAGACATATCTACAATAACTGCATGATATAATGACAGAAGCAAATGCAATGATTAAAGGACAATACCATGCCACAGAAATCCAGCTGGAAGATAGAAGGTCACAACTTCTAAGAGTCTTCAACTCAGGGAAGCGGCAGGCAAGATCTGCTATCTGTTGCAATGAGAAATTATCAAAAGGCTTTAAAAGTGGGGAGCACACAGACATGGATGAGTCGATTTCTTACTTCATAATTCATATTTTAGTTTAGAGAAGACAAGGGGGAAGAAAGAGGCGGGCAACTAACCTTGTCAGCCAAGGGTTCACGGCTATAAGGCAAGTCCCGCTCGAGATACTCAAAAAGCAAGCGACCTTGAGAATTCACAGATTCACCCTCATCACTAGAAAAGTCTTCATGAAGTGCAACATGCTGGTCTCTCAAAGACAGTCTATCAATCCTAAGAGGAATCTCACTTGATAGATGATGATGATTCCGTTGCTCCCTAGTGTATTTCAATCCTCTTTCAAGTTCACAATCACTGCTACCATCACTACTTGAATCCCTGTACTCGTTATCACTATCCTCACCTCGTCGCCTACCACATGGCACAATGGATCCATCAATTTTGCACTAAAAAAATAGTAGATATTATTCCATTTATTATTTAAGTGAGACTCAATCACCACTAATGCGTTAGAACATCTATCTTTTTTTTTAAAGACAAACAATATGAACCAAAAAAGAGCTGCATCTTGCAATCAGTGGACAACTTCAACAGAAACCATTCTCATGTAAAGAAATAGTACTGCCCTCTTAATTGATGTCAGTGAGAAAGCCCAACTGAAACTTTACAAGCACCTAAATATGACTTTAGTGTGTGTGTGCGCGTGCGCGCACATATATATATATATAGAACCAAGGAAACAACCGCTAATCCCCAGTCCCTATGGCCCTAACAATCTGCTCCAAAACTTGCCATGTTGGTACAGAAAAATTCCAGTCCATTAATTTCACTATTGGAGGCAGTGGAAGTTCCTATCCTGTGACTGTATAAATATCAAGAATGGAGATACGGTCCTCAGTCCAATAATTATCATAGCATAAAACCTAGTGAGTAACGGTTAATTCTCTTGATAATTTTAAAATCACTATTTTTCCCTGAAGTTATCATCTAATGTTTCCAAATAACAAATTTTCCCTCAAGAATGGAATTGCTCTCCAATGAACAAAAGATTGCATTGATATCAAAGCATACTTCAACTGAAAGGAACCGACGTTGCATTGATATCTAATGGGGACCGGTAAAAACTAATAATCATACACAAAATGCACCAATTAAGTACATTTACCACCACATTTGACAATATTAAACAAAATAATTATAAAAAAAAAAAAAAAAAAAACACAGTATTATCAATACCTCAACTTTGTAGATAATTTCGTGGGCTCCCCATATATCTGTATACCGGACAAATACGGAACATAATATTGAACAACGGAGTCACTATCATTCAATATTAGCGGCACTCCGACACCATATGCACTCCACTCCTTAAATGACTCCCATAAATCACCCAGCTCGAAATACGGCTGAAACTCCTCTCCATCACAAGTCCTAAAGCCTCTCCTCATTGTCTTATTTGTCTGCCACCAAATCCACATTTCAAACTTCAAACTTCAAACTAACATTAATTCAAAAACAAAAATTGCAGACTTTACACAATTCTTTATTTATTTATTTATTTTCATTTCCCACTAAGCCAAATATAACTAATCACTAATAATTGAGTTAATTACTACGCTTTTCATTTTTTTTGTTTTTTTTCTCAGGAACCAAACAGCAAAATCAGCATTTGAAATTAAAAAGCTGAGTCCAATCAAATTCAACGAACCTTGGGGGGATCCTGAGCTGGAACGGAGGGCGTGATCGACTTCAAGAACCGTTCCAGATTGCTCGGCGGCGGCTCGGACGGTTCGTTAGACCCGGTCCGGTTCTCCGGTTCGCGGCTCGCCAACGACTTTTCGCGAACGGAATGGGAATGGCTGGCCGTGACGTCACTCTGGGCTCTACGGAGCTGCTCGCTCTGCCGGTTCAGGTGCTGGTGGGCCCTACGCGCTTTCGCCGGATTGTAAAACCGGTCCTCCCCGCGGGCCCGCCCTGACTGCAACCCGGTACCCGACATGTCCAACAGCCAATCAGAAACCGCCACGTCAGACGGAGATAGTCAAACCAAAAACAAACCCACTCCTTTCAAATCTGTCTCCTCCTCCAAATCCTTGAAAATTGAGTCAACGGTACTCAAAATCGTGAAAATTGAATTCGATAGTAACTGGGATCGATCGAGGATCTAGGGTTTTGCGAAGAGGAGAGGTTGGTGAAAAAATTGGATCAGAGAGAGAAAAAGAAAGCAAAATTTTTGGTCAAGGAGGAGTTTGGTAACTATATATAAAAAATCAAAACCCTATATTGGTATCTGATGGATCTGGTGGTGAAGAGGGTAGGTTGGGGAGTAGGGGCAAAATGGTAAAAACACACAAACACAGAGATTTTGAATGGGAATGATGAAAATGAAGGAAGAGCGAAAAATAGAAAGCTTCAGAAAAAATGAATAGGCAGTAGAGGAAGATGAAAATTATGGTTTTGCTAATTCAGTCACATAAAATTGTTAGATGGGACACTTTTTTTATCAAATGACGATTTTGTCCCCGGTTTGGATTTTTTGTGACTGTGGGAATGTTGGGATATTTTTGGATTTTAGCAGGGGTATTTTGGGAATTGGGGTGGAGGATGTCGGTTACCTAAGGTTAGGAATTAGGAAGATCTAATTAGGAGGCTGTGATTGGTGGGATTTTGGGGAGGTTTGGGGATTAGTCATTTTAGGTGAGTCACTGATTTGTGGACACGTGTGGGTTGGGGACACGTGTGTGGTTTTGATTTAGCGGTGACGCGGAGGGCTGTCTCTGTCTTATCCCCTTTCGATTTTTTTTTTTTTTTTGTTTTTTTGCTTTTTTAAGGAGTAGCGTAGTGGCACTATTTTACGAGGAACACAGTCAGTGGGGTGTTTTTTTTTTGTTTTTTTTGTTTTTTTTTTTAGGTTTTTAGTGAGCGTGAGATTACGCGCCAAGAATATGCCAACGGAAATCGTGGAGGAGTCAGCATTTGATATCCCCACGTTTGGGAAATTATTATATATATGATTTTTTTTGAATGAAGAAGATTCTGGATGTTGCAACGTGCAATTAACATGTGACATGTGTTAGGTGGTTAACATTTAAAGGTTAAGATTGGAAATAAAATACTAGAAGGTTAAGATTATTGCGTCTCACAATCCAAATCCATAATTGAAAATTCATTGTTGTCCAAATCAATGTGGACTTTTGTTTTTTTTTTTATAAGATTTGTATTGTTTTGTCGAAATGCTGGCTTATAAAATATATTCGGACTTTTCTTAAAATTCAACTAGCCTCATCACACATATTTGGCAGGTGCGACGAGGCTTTTTTGTTAGAATAAGATTGGTTCGACTTTTTGTAAAAGTAAATAATAAAAAAGTTAAGTTTTTAAATAGTATATAATAAAAAAATATATTTTCAAAAAGTTAAGTGTTTAGTAAAAATTGTTAAAAAGTACTTTTTGAAAAAATTGAGTGTTTGGTTAAAACTTATAAAAGTAACATTTTGAGTTATAAATTACCAAAAAGGACAATATATATATATATATATATATATAAGAGCATCTCTAGTAAGTTAGGCAAATTTTTGTACTGTTTGGACAATCAACAGTGACATTTACCTTTTGTCTACTCACTTTTTTAATCTTTATTTTTTAATTAAATTTATTCTTTTTTAATCTTTATTTTTTTTCTTTTTCTATTCATTCTCAACAATTATATTTTTCAACTTACATCCACAATATTTTTTGAAATACTTTCACAAAAATCATAACAAAGTCTTATATGAAAAATTGTTTCTAGTTCTAATTTGAACTCATTACTCAAATTATATTTTTACTCACCAATATTAGCTAATTACTTAAAATTTATTGTGAAAATATTATGATATTATTTTTAAATGGTAATTTCTTATTCTTTGCCTTTTCGTTCATCCAGACATTTCTCTTTTTTTTTTCTTTTTTTTTTTTCTCTTGCATTTTGTCAACCACACACGTATACTCATATTAGTACATCCTCTCCTTTTTATTTTTTCTTTGCTTCCACTTGATTCCAGAAGCTCCTCACTCTTTCTTTCTCCAACACTCTGAGGTCTTTCTACCCTTTTTTTTTCTTCTATCGGCTTTTTTTTTTTTTTTTTCTATCTGCTCCTCGCTCTTTTTTTTTTGGCGAAAAGCACATTTTAGTCTCTACATTTTCAAGCGATTTTATGGTTTTGGTTGCTAAGAAAATGCAAGAAAAGAAAAGTAAATTTTTAATTTTTAATTTTCTGGGCAAGCTTAGTTGGGGAAGAAAAATGAAGAACACATTCTTCATGTTCTTCCCCAAAAAAGGAAAAAAAAAATTAATTTAACTAAATTTTTTTCTTTTTTTAAAAAATAATTAAGTTAGAAATTTTTATCTGAGGTGGCTTTTTTCAAAAATTAAATTGCTGACGTGGCATTTTAAAAAATGCAGATATTTTTTTTTATATTATTTTAATAGACACATCAGCATTTACTGTTGGACCGTTTGCCACGTAGGATATTTTTGTTAAATGAGTAACGGTAGAGACCAAAATGAGAAGCGTTTTTCAGAATAGAGACTAAAAACGGTAAAAATAAAATGTAGGGACTAAAATGAGAATCGCTTGAAAATGTAGGGACTAAAATGTGCTTTTCACCTTTTTTTTTTTTCTTCTATCGGCTTCTATATATATATATATATATATTTTTTTTTCCAGAAGCTCCTCACTCTTTCTATTTTTTTCACTCTTTCTTTCTCCAACTCTCTTTTCTTCTATCGGCTTCTACCAGGGGTCATATCGGCTTCTTCTTTTTTTTCCTTGTTCTTGATTAGTTGTTGTTTCTGATTTTAGATTTTACAGATCGGCTTCTATTTTTTTTTTCTTGATCATTTATTATTGTTGTTCTAATTTTTTTTTTTTCTGTTCTTGATCTGCTGTTGTTGTTGTTTTGATTTTAGATTTGTTGTTTAAATTATATCAATTTTATGAGAGCAAGAATTTTTTTTGCTTTTATTGTTGTGGTTTGATTCATTTTATTGCTTGAGTGAGCTTCAGGGCAAAGGGAGAGCAGAGAGATGAGATGAGAACAGATGTGTGAGAGTGAGCTTCGGCGTGAAAACTGAGGGCTTTTATCAAGGGTAATTTGGTAATTGAAGGAAGAGCCAACGGATGTTACAAACGCGCATTGGACTTTTTGTTTTATGGAACTCCTCAGCTCCATAATCCTTGCGCGTTCCCAGAGCGTTATTTGCCTTGGCCCAAAATGCAACTTTTTCCAAAAAGTTGCGTTTTGGGCTAAACCAAACGCAAATATTGCTTCAACTTTTTGCAAAACGCGCATATTGGGCTCAAAACGCCCAAACAAATGGGCACTAACCTTATTTTGTAGCAAAAAAAAATTTGTGTTTTTATTTTATATATATAATTTTTATTTTAAAATTTTAATTTATAAGTGGATAAAAAATTTTGCAGGAGAGTGGCCTTATTATTTAGGCAATGTTTTAGTGGGAGGTTTTTTTTTTTTTTTTTTTTTTTGAGAAACCAGCATCTGAATAGATTAACTGAAAATCAGCCAAAATCGGCTAAAAGTACATCATTAACTTGTGGTGGAACATCCTCTATCCACACAAAGAAACCATCAATATGTCTCGCATGTTTTGCTAAAGAATGCACTACTGAGTTACCCGATCTACGGGTGTGTGAAAAGGAAATACAATTGCAGGATAGTAAATAATGTTTAATAGATGAAATTAAATGGCCAAAAGAAGAGAAAGATTCCTCTTCCATTCTTAAAGCAGAGATGACCACCTCTGAATCTCCCTCGACAATAAAAGAGGATAGGTTGAGATCCATTGCTAGGGTGATGGCTCGGACTGCTGTTTTAGTGGGAGTTGAAGTTGTATTTTTACCGGATTATCTTTTAGTTTTGTCTTTACTTAAACATAGAGATATAGGGACATTTAAAAAAAAAAAAGAAAAAAAAAAGAAAGAAAAGAGGAATCCAAACAGGGAAGCTCCTTAAATAATAGTATAGATTATGTTGTTAACACTTCAATTTAATCCTGTAACTCTTATTAAGTTACATATTATGAAATTGACATGTGTCTTGATCGACCAATTAAATATAACTCATTTTTTTTTCAAAAAAAAAAAAAAGCTCATTTAACCACAATTAGGCACTTAACCCAAGTAAACAAAACCCTTACCCCTCCTCTCTTTCTCCTTGTCAATCTATCTCCCTCACCCAACCCAGGACCACCATAGGCCCGAATTGAACCACCAAAACAAAGTATGTTATGTTTCTCAAAAAAAAAAAAGTATGTTCAATTATGGTGTTGATACACAATTTTATTTATGTGCTAAAATAGTAATTTGGATGATTGATTGAAACTTGGGATTTAAAATAATAATAATAAAAGCCAAATTCCTAAGTGGGCCTTGTTTTAATTGTTCAAATCTTTGATATTGTGCTAAGTGAATTTTTTTGTTTATTATTATTATTTAATTTCACTCCCTATTTATATGTAATTGACTTTGTGAGGTTTTTTTTTTTTGAGAATGTCCTTTCTGAGGTTTTGATTCGTAGCCTTTCGTGTACAATTGATGTTATCAGATAAAGAAGGTGAAAATTTGGTATGCTTAAAAGATTTGTGATGTGGGATTTACAAGACTAAAATGGGTTTTGATAGCACACAAACACCATCGATGTGGTGGTCTTGGGTTGGGTGAGGGAGAGGAGAGACGGGCAGAGAAAGAGAGGTTGGTCTTTTGTTTACTTAGGTTAAGTCTCTAATTGTGGTTAAGTGGTTTAAGTTAATTTGGCTGTTTCAAAGCACATGTCAACTTTATAATGTGCCATATAAATAGCTTGGAGGAATTCCTCCAAATTGGGTTGCATATAAAATTTGTCTAGATTCTCTCTGACTTATCCGTATTTGATTTTTTTAGCCTCCCTCTGTTGATCTTCTCCCTGTTTTTTATGCAGATATGTATGGTGTGTCATGGTGTAGGCTGACAAGCCCCTCTTTGGTGTCTGTAAACAGTTAGCTGTTTTATAATATAGTCCTTTTAACCAAAAAAAAAAAAACTTTTGGATGTCCTAAAATGCCTAAGAAAATCCTACCCACTTAAAAGTTTTTCAACTAATTGGGATAAAAAAAAATTAGAACCCTAAAATTTTATACATCTGTTCACAATCTAATAATATATGTCTCACCTCCTTTATCTATATTCTTACTTCAAATTAAAAAAAAAAACCCTCAAATTTAGTTTTGGCTCTACATCTTCTTTTTGCTGCTTCTTCTTATGCTTTCTCTTTCGTATTGAATAAAAGATGTCTCCATAACTTAAACAATCTTTCAACAATCGCAAATCCACCACAAACTTTTAGTTCAATGCACGACAATCAATTCAAAAGTATGTATTGTTCCTTACAATACAAATTCCTAACACAAAACCTTATTCAATTATGCGAAACTTACGCATCTTGCTCCTCCTTTTTCTTCATATTGAACCAAAAAAAAAAAAAAAATCACCATAGGCATATCAAAATTTTCATATACATAGTTGGGAGTATAGTGTGACAATCACTAAAAGATATATTCTATCAAATGTTTTTTATTATAGGATTGAAAGCCACATTCATCATTCTCTTATTATTTATTGGGAAATTATTATTGATAGAAATGTCTCACAAAATTAATACACATTCTTGAAGAAATCAAACTTCAATAGACTTGGGAAAAAAATCGTTGATGAAATTAGTAATATGACCGTCCATATTTATCGTCCATTTGGTGGATTGACTATCTATTTGCATTAGTTAGTTTATTTATTTTTTTTTTTTTTAATAGAATTTCAACTTATGACATCCGTTCTTAATGATAGCTCTTTTAGCATCAGATCAAGACACCAATCAATTTTTTGTGTAAACAAAAATTGAACTCCAGATCTCTTATTTAACCATCAGAGACTTTACCAGTTGAACTAACTAGAACCCATAATAATGAAATTCTTATATTCAAGGCATTTTAGAGTTAGTATTTTTCATAAAATTGTTAAATATATAATTAAAGGTTGTTAGGGTACTTTTTTTTACACCTATTTTTACTTAAATACCATCCATTTATTTTCAAACATCACTAACAAATTATTGGGGTTCTCCAAATATTTTTTGCCCTATTATTATGCTAGCCCAAAACTATTCTTTTTGCCACCACAAAATTAGGCTACAAATATAAAACGTTATAAGGCCCAATATTTTTGTGAAGCCTGTAATTTAGACTCATCCCCAAATTACTTTATTGAACGAGTTCAAATCTCATTCTTTTTAAAGTCCTAAAATATTTATACTTGACAATATTTGAAAAGCTTAATTCTCATAGGCAACATTAAAAGCCCAGTTCTCACTAACAATATCAGAAAGCTGAGTTCTCATTGACAATATTAAAAAGCTCAATTCTCATTGGTAACATTAAAAGCTCAGTTCTCACTGAGAATATCAAAAAGCCCAATTCATATTGGTACTATTTAGTGAAAAATCCAATATTGTTAATACTTGGGAAATACCATATGATTAAATTACCTATGCCTATAACCACAATTGTTTTTAAAAAGTTTGAATGCTCATATGTTTCCAAATTCATGGGAAATTATGATTATTTGATTTTATGATCACTATTCATAATTCTATGATAATTATTCATCCTATAAAGCTTGTCATTTAAATTATGACATGATTATTGGGAACCATAAACATTACTTATGATATGAAATTCATCATTTAAAAATAGTAAATATTATTTACAAAGCATTTTGAAATAATTAAGCTTATGCTATTATATTACATTCATTACCCAAAGATCCATTACATATATATATCAAAACCCAAACTACATTGAATATTCACTTACAGTAAGAGTCCATGAGGGATGAAAACCAATGGCAATGTGTGTTATTGATGTCCATTTTGTAGGTCCAAAGGTGTGATAAAAGGAGAACAAGCCCAAGTGAAAAAGGGGCATAAGCACAGCCTAGCCAAAGGGTCCAACCCATGTGAACAAGCCCAATCCAAATTTCTAGCTAAGGCAGAGGACTAAACTAGTTAGCCATTTTCCTTCTTGTTCATTCTGGGCCAAGGTTGAGCTGGAGATTTCCTCAAGGGACAACCAATCTCTAAGAATGAACTACGGGCTGTCCCATCAACTTTCTGCCACTATCTCCCTAATGTGAACAGTGCCTAGATGTTGCTAGTAGCTAAAGTCTAATGGGTAATGGGATTTCATCGTCTTCCTCAAAGCCCTATCTCCAGCGAAAGGAAGCCATAACCAAGTTACTCAAATCTCAACAAATCAATTCTATAAATGCCAAAAATGTTCAAGAGTTGGTTCATATGCCAAGCCCATGAATCCTAAAGAGGAAAATTTGGGAAAATATAATTTGGAAGGCATAAAGGGATTTCTAGCAGACCCCTTTGAAGTAGGCCCAAAATTTGACACTTGGCTTAAGGTGCTGAATCCTACTCCCTAGGGTCCAAATCTCAGTTGCAGCACCAAGATTCTACCTCAATACCTACCTTAATCCCATTGGCTAAACACAACCTCAAAAATCTCAACATTTAATGTAAGATTACCCAAATATTCACCCATGTTTGATGCCTAAAGAAGCAAAGCAACCCAAAAGAAAATCTACCATTTATAACCAAATGCTATGGTCAGCAATCCGCCCCTCTTCTTGCTGATTAGCCCTGCATTTTCTTTATTCTTGCTAATCACCCCCCTAAACTCTACTATAAAAGGGTAATCACACCAACCCACAAAAAACACACCAAACCCTCTGAAAAATTATGCCATTCTTGTCATTTTGCCATATTTTAACTTGCAATTTAGCTCCAACAACCTACAAATGAACCATTTCAGTCCATACAAATCAACACCTAGCTAGCCTCAAGCATTCCTTTCTCCTTTTCTACATATCCAAAGTTCATAGATGCTCCATAATCAGCCATGAACAACCCTTTTCACCGACTTATTTTTAGCATTATTTTCACCATCTCATTACAAGCTTACACACCCACTCACTCAATATAGCCTTTACTACCCTACTCATACGCCCACATACATATTTCACAAGAATCTTGGTTCAATATTTGTAACACTAAGCTGGAATCTCTCTCTCCCTTCACACCATGCCAAATAACCTCTTTCTTCTCACAATGGAGCCATTGGTCTTTACCTTTTGTTTTTCCATTAAAGGATATAATGTGTTTGTAATAATGGAATTTTTCTCTCAAATTGGTGTAGTAGTAGCAGAAAGTACCCTAGACCCTTTTGACCAAGACACACAAGAACTTCTTGAAGTGAACACCTTCTTAAATTTGTTCAATAATTGACTGTTGGACCATCAATTTAATTTATCCTACTGCTGGAGAATTTTATTTTCTTGCATTATTGTAACAGGACTTCTAATCTATTAATTAACTATTATGAAGTGTTTTATTGCGCCTTAATGTTGTTCTTGCTAAGGTGCAGCCTTTATTTATTACTTGGATAGGCTTATCACTATACTGAAAAGCCTTTGAGTATCATCTTAAAGCCCAATGTTGAGTTTTGGCTTGGCCCCCCATATTTCATTCGAGGACATTAATTTTCCACTTGATAAAGGTCATATGACTTACGAAAATGGATGACAAAGACATCATATTTGTCCTATTGTCCATTTTTGTCAATAATATAACTTGTCTGTATCTACTTACAATAAATAAATTCTTTATAAAATATCCTATTGTTATTGAGGTTACACAGGAATGAATTTAAAAAAAAATTAAAATTTAGGATTTGTATTTGAGTAAGGTTTAGTGTATGCTAGTTTTTAGGAAAAAAAAAAAGTATCAAACATGTGTGAGATATATTTAAATAGAGAGTGTGATTATTTTTAGGAAAAAAGTTTCTCTAATATGTTTTTTTTTTTTTTGATTGAATTACAATTTTAACCCCATTTAATTTTTAAAAAAAAAAGGTTTATCTAATTAGATTAGGGGTAATTTTTGACATTTTTTTGAATCCATAACTAATTTTTTGAATCCTCTTAACATATAGAGATTAAAAACACTTAAGAGCATTCACATCAGTGGATGTAAAACTTTGCAAAATACAAGAAGCAACAAATTTTACACATTTTGCCTAAAAAATCTTCCACACCAGTCCTTCTAAAACTGTGCATATTTACATATTTGCTATAGTAACTATACATATATACATAGTTACTGTAGGTGTGTATACTATTATTTTATTAATTTCACATTTCACACCTTTTTTTTCTCTCTCTTCTCCATGCAAAATGAACTTGGTCTCAGACTTCTCCTCCCCTCATCTTCTTTTTCCTCAGATACACATAAACACACCCACACCCACACACACACACAAATACATCCACAGATTCTACACAGACAAATCAACACTGAGATAGACAAACACACCCACACGGACAAACCAACAAAGAGACAAATCGGTGCTGGTGTTGATTGCTTGTGGATCGATGGGTCGGTGCTGGTGGCGCTAGATTAGAGTTCGTGGGTCGACGAAAATGGGTTTGGATGCTTGTAGATTGGTGTTGGCGGCAAACATTGGTGCTTGTGAGTTGATGGGAATGGGTTTTGATGCTTGTGGATTGGTGCTGGCGGGTGAGATCGGTGCTTGTGGGTCGATGGAGTCCATGCTTGAAGGTTTTGATTCTTGTGGGTTTTGATTCTTGCGATTCTTGTGGTGGAGATTGGTGTTTGTGGTGGATAAGTGATTTGACCATAAGTGGAAAAAGAAGAAGAAGATGCTTGTGGAGGGAGGTATTTGACCGTGACCTTGAAAGGAAGAAGGAGAAGTTACCGTAAAAGGAAGAAGAAGAAGTAGAAGAGGGACAAAAGATTGTTATGAGAGTAGAGATAAGGACAAAGAAAAAAAAAAGATAAGTACAAAAGAAAAGATAAAAAGATAGGGACAAAATAAAAATAAAAAATAAAAAATATTATTTTTTAAATAGAGGGGATTGTAAAATAGATGAACTGATGTGAGTACTTTGAAAAAGTGGCAATGTAAAATAAAAAAAAAAATAGTTTTTTAGTGTAAAATAGACAGAAAAAAATTGACCGGACTGATGCAATTGCTCTCTAATAGTTAGGGAAATTATGAAAACACAAAGTATAAGGATTAAAATGAAAATTTTAAAACATAACTGGCCAAAATAAAAACCACCAAATTTAAAGGCTAAAAATGTATTTTTAATCCACGTCAGCATTTGACAAATTCCTCGTTAATACCTCTACAATCTTTCAGAAAATTAAAAAAAAAAACCTTAAAATTAAAAACCCCGACTGAAAAACCGCCGTATCTGCTTCAACTCGCCAAGAAGAGAAGCCGCCGGAGTCTGGAAAAGGACGCCGGAGCCGCCGTTTTCCTGTGGTCGTGGCCAAGAGGTTTGATTTGTTCTTTTTTCCCATTTTGGATTATGAAATAAATTTGATAGTGTTTGAATTACATGAAAAAAAAAAAAAAAAAAAAAAAACACTATCTGCGCCGAGTTACCGTTTTAGCTTTGAAACTGGTGAAGAAAGTTGAGAGCTTTAACTGTTCCAGTTAGAGCACCATTGCAAATAATCGTTTTTAGCATATATATTTGAGAAAGTGGGGTTTAGATATTTTAAAATTTTTTTTTTCCTTGCTTATTCAGCTTATGTACAAGTTTTTAAAGCTTTACTTTTTCTGATGTATTTTTACCCAGTTTAATTTTTTTTTTTATCCAAATAAATCACCCAAAATGAGTTAATCCCATATGAGCACTTGTGATACAGTGAAAGGATGATTTTGGATAGGATAGAATTACGAAAATTTTGGTACTAAGGCTTTGTTGTAATTGTTGTTGGGGTTTGATGATAAATGATTTGTGGTGTATGTGCATACTCAGAGGGGGGGAGTTGGATGGATTGTTTATTATTACACTGTGTTATTTGTACTTTGGAATTGGAATTGTGTGGTTTTGCTTGTTTGAGGACAAGAGCGGGGTGGTTGACTAATTGGTGTGTTGGAAGAGATGATTTGGTTAAGATGTATCGAAGTGTAGAAGGTGAATCCTTTATGTTTAATGTGATATATCTAGAGAGAAAGGAGTGGACTTACTTTTAATGGAAGAGAGTTATTCATAGGAAGATTGAAGCCGTTTGTTCCTAGCCTATTTGTAATTTTTTGGAATTTTTAGGTTAGGTTTGGTAACTGTTTTTTCTCCTTATTTTCTGTTTCTAAAAACAATTTTCTATTTTTGGGACTAAAAAACTTGTTTGATAACCCAAAATAGACAGAAAACAAAAATTGTTCTCAAAATTCAATTTGGGAAGAAAATTGAAAACATGCAAAAGATTGTTTTCAGTTTTTAGTTTTCTAAAACCAATGAAAACACGCGCCTAATTTAATAAATCCATCTCATTTAATGAGTTAGAGTCAGAGTTAAAATCTTAATAACAACATATTTTATTATTTTCTATTTTTTCTTTAGAAAACCATCTTTTTAAAAAAAAAAAAAAATTTTATTTCAACTAACCAAACATGTTTTTGATTTCAAAAATACAAGAAAATTGTTTTTTCTTTCTATTCCCAAAAACAAGTTTTTGAAAACAGAAAACAAAAACTATTACCAAACATAGTTAGATTCTTTGCATTTTAGGTGTTAATTTTGTGGCGGGTGGGGTTAGTTGCCCATTGGGTTACTAGCTAGAGGTGAGTTCATAGGGCTTTTCTTTAAAAAGGTTCCCTACGTTATCCAAAATAAAAAAGATGTTAATTTTGTGCGCATTACTTTTAGTATACATCCCGTGTGTTAGGTTGCTCCCATTTTTGCACCTTCTAAATGAAATTTGTTATGAGTTATAAAAAATAAAAATATAGGGGTTCCTTATAAAGAGAAAAATCACCAGGGTAGCAAAGGAAGTTCTGGCTTTCATTCATTTCAAGTCTTTGACTTTCCTCATTTGAATGCTAAATATGCAGTTTCTTTGTGTGTTTTCTATGTTGGCTTTGACTTTTGTGCATCTTATTTGGAATGCAAGAAATTGTAATTGGTTTGTATCTGGACACTTAAACTATTCATTATAGTCTCATTCATTTTTAGTTGGTGTTTGAAACCTTATGGTGTTTATATGCAATGAGTTTACCTCGGTCTCATCTATTAACTTTGTGTTGTCAAATTGGTCTCATTTTGACTGGAAGTTAGATATCAAACTTTTTCTTCCATGCTTTACGTATTTTTGTCAATTTCCATACCATGTCTTCTGTAAATTACTTAAATAACTTTGTTGTCAGTTTCCGTACCATGTCTTTTGTACATGACTAGAATTACTTTGGTTGCTCAATTGAGGCACAAGTGGATTATTGTTTCATTGTGTTTTGAGTGCTTCCTGTGATTTGTTATGTTCTATTTATCATGTTAAAAAAGACCAAAAGAAGAAACTGATTTTATTTTATGGTTTTTTGCCCTTCTAACTGATAGTTGTCTGTGCAGAATTTTGGTGCTGTGGTGTTTTTTATTATGGAGATTAAGACTGATGTAAAAGAAAGCTCTCTCATTCTGCTGAAGCAAGGAGCTGAAGCTGTGAGTGCAGCTACAATTTAAACTTCTCAAGGCCTTTTGGTCGGTTTTACATACTTACAACCAGTACAGAAGAAGACATACGTCTTAATTTTTTTTTCCCTATTTTGTGTGGAAAAATATGGGTTCAATTGAATAAAGCTCACTCACTAGTAATATTTAACTCGCCTGGTTTTTCAGTTTTGCATGAGCCACTAGAACTGAAACTTTGACCATGTACAGTTTGTAATTTTTATGCTGATCTTGACATTCCTTTTCAGAGAGTTTTTGAGTCAAATTTTGTGGGAAGGCGGTCTGTTATTAAGGAACGTTTCTCAAAGAAGTATAGGCATCCTACTTTGGATTCTAAAATAACTCTTAAGCGCTTAAATGCGGTAAGTGTTTTATTTTTTTATTTTTTTGCTTTGAGACTACCTTCCACTCTTTCTTCCATAGTATCAATGAATCAATGTGTTGCTTATTGTCTATGTCTTCTGTAAATTTATTGTTGAAATAGGAAGCCAGGTGCATGACAAAAGCAAGACGACTTGGAGTTTCTACTCCAGTGTTGTATTCTGTGGACCCTGTGCTGCACACTCTAACGTTTGAGTATGTGGAGGGTCCTTCTGTCAAAGACATACTCCTTGAATTCGGGTCACATGGTATTATTGAAGAGCGATTGGATGATATTGCTTTACAAATTGGTGATGCAATTGGAAAATTGCATGATGGTGGTCTCATCCATGGTGACTTGACCACATCAAACATGTTACTTAAGAGTGGTAACACCCAGCTGGTGAGTTCCCTTTTCTTCTTTTTTCATTTGGTATTGGAAATTTCCTGTCGTCTTTATCTTACTTTCTATGATTGAAGTTGCTCTAAACCTGCATTTACAGTCCATTAATATCTCTTTGTAGGTCCTTATTGACTTTGGTTTGAGCTTTACTTCAACCCTTCCAGAAGATAAAGCTGTTGATTTATATGTACTTGAACGAGCTCTGCTCTCCATGCACTCTTCATGTGGGAATGTGGTAAGTGACGTAGTTTTCCTTCTCTTAATTCTAGTTTTTCTTGTGTTTTTAGATTGTAAAGAGAAAATGAGAAAAAGAACTGAAACTCAGAGACTCTTATGAGTGTTTGGCATTGGGAAGCCTGGTACAAGATTTAGGGTCCGTTTAGATAACACTTATTTTGCTGAAAACTGAAAACCGAAAACTGAAAACATTGTAACAAAATAATTTTTAAATGTGTGAATAGTATCGTGGGACCCATTTTTAATATTTTTAAATACATGAACAGTGCACGAACAATATGTGAACAGTGTTTTTGTCCCCTGCATAGTAACATCATGTGATGTTACTGTTCACGCTCTGACCAAAAAAAAAAAAAAAAAGGGAGAAAATGCAACTCACAAAATGTGCCGTAGGATTCAGTGCTATCCAAACGGGCAATTAATGTTATTTTAAAAGCCAAATTGGACTACGTGGTTTGATTAGTTTGACTGTGACCCACCCACAAGTTGGTTTTCTAAGGGTAAAAACCAGGACTATCCATAAACTTGGTGATACCATTCTGACCAGTGGGATCATCTGACCTATAAACATTTTGAGGTTGAGCAGCTCTTTTGGATTGCAGGTTTTATTTATTTATTTTATTATAATTTTTTTTTTGGGGTGGGGGGGGGGTGTGTTGGGGGCGTGTTTAAAGGAGGCTTGGCGTGATCAAGTGTGCCTTGATCATGTGCTTGTAGGCCACGGAGAGTAACTTCCACTCCTCCATTGTCATTGGCTCCATGAACTCCACCATCCTTGTGCAGCTTTTCCATGTGCACGTTCTCATTGTGAGTTGAAGGTGTATCATCAGCATTGTTGATTGAGCGAGGATAGAGATAGAGAGAGAATCAGCAATTAGATACCCACATCTGGAATGGGATTTTTTTTTGGGGGGCTGGGGTGGGCTTTATTTCATGACTGAACAAGTAAGCTCATATTTGTCAAAAAGCAAATTATATTGAGTCGAATTTTTTATTTGTGTGTATAATGTTCTGTATCTTACGGTATATGAACTCTCTATAAAATTTATATATATATACACTTTTTCTTTTTTATTTAAATTTGTCACTTAGTCATGTTTAGAGCATTTCTTACAAAATTGCATTTTAAATACATTATGAGCATGATGCTTTTGAAGATGATGAGAATCTGCAATATTTTTGAGAATGAAAACAGCAGGGAACTTCTACGACCATTACATATCAATCTATTTTCTTTCTTGATTTTTGTTTATTTTTACATACTATCATTTCTTAGGGACAAGATATTAACAGTGGATACTTCATGGTATGCCTTATTACCAGGAAATGGATTTTTACGGGAGAAACAAGTTCAGTTTTTAGAAAGTTAATTTATTCGTGTTTAATGCATCATTTTCTTTTTTGAAAAATTACTCCTGACAACAGAACACCGAATCCTGCAGTTTTTCTGTAAATGCTTTTGATTTCTCCCCCACCCCCCTTCCTTCTACCTGGGCTGCCTAATGTTATTATATGCATGCTTTCTGACTGGACATTGACTTCTTCATTGTTGCACCTTGAATAGATGGATCAGATACTTGCTGCATATCAGAAGTCCTCAAAGCAGTGGTCATCTACACTGAACAAGCTTGCTCAAGGTGTGGCCCTCTCCTCCCATTTGTTTTTTTTTTCTGCCCAATTAGGAATTAATAATTTTTCCCAATTAGGAATTAATAATTTTTTCTTATTGCATTTGATGGTTGCAAACTTCTTCTGCTATTTATTGTAGTGCGACAAAGAGGACGAAAGCGGACCATGGTTGGATGAGCCTCCTTCAAATTTCTGTCCCCACTAAGGTAAAAGAGAAGGAAGTTCTGGTGGAGAGGTGAGTTTTATGATTTATTTTTTTGATAGGTGATGGAAACTTTATTGAAAAAAGTACATCGTGTTCACGATTATGTATACTTTGAACTTGGAATGAGTCTTATGATATAAATTAACCATACGCTATATTTAACAGCATATTGCACATTGTCACTGTTATTTAAATGAAATGCAAATGGTTTTAATTTCCCACCCACCAAATGTGAAACATTTCCTTTCTGGAATTAAAAGGGCTGCCATGCTCTTGCACAAACATTTCCTTTCTTGACTCTGACTATCAGGAGTAAAACTTTGTATAAGTGGACTACTGTTCCATGGTTGATATGAAATTTAGCCACTTGCTCTGAAATTGATCTGGGATGCTAGAAAGAATTGATATATAACTCTAGGGTTTGTTGTTGTTGTTGTTGGTGGTGGGAGGAACCCTGCTGCAGTAATTACAGAACCCCATGGAAAAAAGTTATTTCTCTTTTGCTTATATAAAATTTTTTGGATTGTGATTCAAACTTGTTAGGATGAGTCCCACATCAATTTCTTACCTAAAATTTTAGTCTAAATTTGTTTCCTTCATTGATGCTACTCTTCTAGTTATCTACCTTGGGCCATATATTTACCGGAGTTATGTTTATTTGAAACCCATTACCAACAGTAAATTACTGAAGATCATCATTCCTATGTAATACTTGGTAATTTAATCCTCAAGATACTTAGGTATTGGCAAAATTCTTGTGTTTCATTTGGGTGGTAGGAGACGATTACTCAAAATGAGAGTGTAGTTAGATGGCATGGCTTAAAATTTGCTATCGAGTCCGGAGGTTAAAGGTTCAGGCGATTTTCTTGTGGATGATCATTGTCTGTATGTGATAGTAATTATTTTATTTCTCACTTTGGTATTGGAGAAATTTCTCATAAACAATAGTGTACATGTATTTTACATATTTATGTAAAACTTTTCCGTGCATTGCGTGGATTAAAGCCTAGTTTTAACATGAAGGTGAATCTTATCTATAGACTATAGAATAGATCCTCTAAATGGAAGTCACTCTTATATCATAAAGAATTGTAATGCAATGAATATCCATAAACCCATTCACCCAAGTTAATATGTTTTGATCACTGAGGGACCTCTCAATTCTCGTACAAGATGAGAAATGCAAGGCAATCCGGCTGTACAAAGAAACCAAATGGCCTGGCCAGAAAATTATTAACTACAGGAAGGAAAGAAATTGAATGATTGACAAATGCTTCTTTTGCAAGTGAACATGCACCAAGGAAAAATCCAAGAAGAGGTAAATAAATAAATATCAAACCCACCATTGCACGATGTTTGTCGAGGACTAAATTGCAGCAAATTGTAATAATTCATATATATATATATATATATATATATATTACAATTAATCAAATCGTTATTCATTGCGACGCAACTGCAGGACATAAAAGTTGTTCACGTGTCGAATATAAAATAGAACTAACATTTTAAATCAAAATTGAGAGGAAAATCTCAAAAGAAATTTTAAGGACACAATATAATTGTAGGATAATATGTTTTTTAAGGTTTTTTGTCAAATAGGTTTCTTTCAAACTTATTTGGGGATACAACCTCATTCAAAACTCAATTTTTAAGTAGAATTCAATTCTTTAAGAGTCAAGCCACATATGCTAATGTGGTCGCGGTTGATGTGGTGTGTTTATTAAAGTTTGACCAACTTGGAAGTTGGAACTCGACTCTCCGTGAGTCCAGATCCCTTGATGCCCATTTTGTGGTTATTTTACCAAATCTCTCTCTCTCTCTCTCTCTCTGTCTCTCTCTCTCTCTCTCGTTCGTGGTGGTCGCATCCTTTCTCCATCCTCCTCATTTTTCCATCTATCTCTTCTCTCTATTTCTCCCACTTCATCTGAGACTCCATCTTTAAATCAGCTTTGAAGGTAAGGTAATCAATTTTTAGATATCCTCTTTATTTAAATTTTAATAAAGTTAGTTAATGAGCAAATACATAGGGTAGTATGCTAAAAAGTTATTAGAGAAGGTCTACAAATTTGAAAATCAAATTAATTTTAACTGTTAATCCGGTTAAAATTTAAATAGAGAGTAAACTCAACGATGAAATTAATTTGATTTTGAAAGTTGAGAGGCTAAATAAGCATAATTAATAATTGAGAAACCAAATGAAACTTCACCTAATAATTTGAAGGTCCAAATTAGTAATTTAGTCTAAAATTTAATACTTGAGGAAAGTTGTTTCTATTCCGATTGAGATCTTTTATTTTTTAAAATGTTGTTGACACGCTTAAAAGCATGAAATTTTCCATAATTATTCTTATAATAATATTTTGATGCATATGGGACATCCAAAAGTTTAGATAAAAAATTGTGAACTACCTCAAACATAAGAGAGAAAGTTATATATATATATATATATATATTGAAAAAAAAATATCTATTTATTGTGATCATTATGGTAATGGAATAACACCATTAGATATAACACTTCATTTGTTTCGAAGGAAAACTTTATATAAAGATAGTTTTCTGTGTTTTTTAGTGTAAGGACTCAAATTGGATTGGACCTAAAAGAGGGATAGGTTTAAGCCCAAACAATAAAATTTCTAGAGAGCAAGTGTAAGAGCTAAGTCCAATAGGTAGAAAAAGACATGATCATTGTGCAGCAAAAGAAGCTTCAAACTATTTAAGCAATATCAACTCTCCTCGGCTAGGTTTCAAGGGATATCTTAATGGATGTTCTCCTGTTCTTTTCCTTTCTTTTTTCTTCTCCCAAAGTCCTCTTCTCATGTCATCTACTTTCCTGTTATATATTGCATTCTTTTTCCATTTTCGCCGTACACGTGTAGGTTTTAATCTGGGAGTTTCTTTTTGTCCCATCCAGCACTTCCTGGAACCTTTGCTCGGTGGCCATAAAACTGCTTGGTTACTATTCAGGTATCACCTCCACATTAATGCAGCTAGAGAGTTAGCTGGGAAGCATTTAATGTGGAGGTAGCAACTTTATAAGATATTTGCTACCTTTTTTGGTTTCTCCTTTGTTCTATATTCACCTTTTAGCTCATATGCAACTTGATGAAGTTCCTTGAATTACTAAAATAGTTACACCCACCTCGGATCTTGGTATCAGAGGTGGATCTCGTCCTCGGATGCGGTTTGGGCCACCATACATGACTTACATTTCTTTGTCTTATACTACTCCCAAAATAACTCTCTTTAGCCATCCTCGGATAAGTAAATGTCCTCGGACTGAGCCGTTGGGCCACAAGCCTACTTCCTATGAATTCTATGTTATCTTTTTGGGCAACCGGCCCCACATTTAGTATTTGGTAATATATAAAAAAAGAGTTAAAAGGAAAATTATTTTTAGTCAACGAAAATAATATAGTTTATATTTTGAGATTGTTTTCCATTAAATTTTTGAAAAACAACTTTATCTTATAACAAGCTAATTAAGTAAAGTTAGGATTAAGAGATTGATTTTTAAATCCTTTAAGGTTGTTGCCAAATATAGGAAGATGAGATAGTTTAATAGAAAAGATTAAAAAAAAAATGATGAAATAGTTTAATAGAAAAAATTAAAAAAAAAAGACTCATTTTATAAAAAATATTATTGATGAAACAAACAAGAGTGTAAGTATAATTGTCTGTCAATGAGGGTGTTGCGTGGGCTGGTCAAATTAGGTTCGGGTTACGCCTCAATTTGATTCAGGTAGGTCCTTTCGGCCTTTTTTTTCATGGGCAATTAATGTTATATCCATTGCACATGACTCCACATGTCTTCATGATTCTTACTTTAAGAATAAGGAGTAAGGCTGGGGACACATAATTTGGCACAATTTTGTGTCATAACTTGTCGCATGGTAAGTTGTGATTAATTAAAGTGTGATGGTGAGTTATGTGGGAAAACACCTTTACCAATCACAACTCTCGTCACGTGGCAAGTCGTGGCAAATTCACCTCTGTGGGTTCTCTGGCTGTGGAACCAAGGGATTTTCCAATGCACAGACTATGTTTCAATTACAGCCTGTTATAGCAAGTCTTTCCACCGCGCGTCAATGGAGAAGATGAGTAGCAAATTCACCTCTGTGGGGTCTCTGGCTGTGGAACCAAGGGATTTTCCAATGACAAGAATATATGTTTCAATTACAGCCCCTGTTTTAGCAAGTCTTTCTTATTCAATTTCCAAGTCAAGTGCGGAGTACCCTGTAGTGCTAATCAGAGAAAACAAGAAAAATACAAAAACGTTTGTTTTATTTTAGTTTTGACTTTTTTGAGTAATACATTCTTCGTTGTGATATTTGTTTTCGCTAGTGAATCGAATTTTTGGGATGGCCTTTGGCTCTGTTTTTGTTTTCTTTCTTCTCACAAACCTCTTGCTGCTTCACTCAGCTGAAGAAGAAAAGAGCACACACCCAAATTGTCCGTCCTTATTTCGATGTGGAAAATTCGGTACCATTGGCTTTCCATTCACCAATGTCTCACAGCCATCGTGCGGTTTATTGCCAGTAAATTGTAGCAAAACACAAGCGAAGATCCAACTGCCACTGGGGTTGAGTGGAAAATCATACAAAGTTATAAACATCTCTTACACAAACTCCACACAATCCATACGTATCTACGACTTTTTGGTTTTCAAATACTTGCTTACCAAAGATTGCAAATACTTAGCCAATTTTACGCTTCCCAATTCTCCATTAATCTCTTTTAAACTCACCAAACCCATTCAGACCCTGTTAAAATGCAATCGCACTATTGATATGACTTCCCCTAGAGATTTTAACGATAGGAGCTGCGGAGACTATAATATCTACTATAGTTCTCCCCGTTTTGCTTCTTATTGTTCAATCATTCAGTTCCCGGTATTAGTCGACGCAGTTATAGCTAGACCTAATTTGACTGATGCTGAATACAACCTTGAAATACATGTATCTGATGCTTGTAGCAGTTGCTATAGTAGAGGAGGTCTATGCGGACTTGACAACAAGGGAAAATTTCATTGTTCCATTACAGAGAAAGGTATAGACATCGGAATATTGCAAAAAATTTTGGTCCTACAGTTTGCACACATATATTGAAGATGATTGTTAGAGTTCTTTGCATATAAATTTCTTTACATTCTTATGTTATAGTAAATCCTAATACAAGTGCTATATCATATTAGTTTCAAAATTAGGTTATGATAAATAGAAACAACACCGTTAAGCTTGCCATTCTCAAATACCTCACGCCAGATACTAGTTTATGCATTTTGCATAGTTATAGAAAAAGAACTTTCAATATATCTCCAAAGATACAACTAGAGAGGAGAGGAAACCGATACAATTTTGAAATCATCTCTCACTTTGATATCATATCACTATGAAACAATAAACCGGAGAGTTCCATAATGAAATTTGTGTGTTTGATGATACTTACAATTGTTATAGCAGAGGAATTTTCTTTGCAACAGTTTGGGGAACGGTATTGAAATGGGGATTTTCCTATTGCTAAAACTGCTTATAAATTTCGTTGGTTTCTATGTAATAATTATTATTCCTAATACATGTATATGACTTGCTGCTATTCTGTTCTATGCCACAATCCACAGACCTCTCTTCTGCGGCACTAGATTAAGTAGATTCAGATTGGCTTCTTTTAGGAAATTAGAAATAGATTGAACTGTCTTGTTATAAAATCTATATTAGATAAATGTAATCCGATGTTCATTGTTCTTTGTTAAATACTATTGAGATTTCAAAGAATACCGATTTTGCTTTGTCAATATGTTACATTGATTATTTTTTTATTATCTAATTATCAACTAATAGTATTGTTCTTTGCTGCTTTTGATACGGATACAGGGAATAATACAGGGAGTAATACAGGGAATAATGCAGGGAGTAATACGGGGAATAATGCAGGGAATAATACAGGGAGTAATACAAGGAGTAAGAGATTGAATGTGATGGTGATAGGTAACATATTTATTTAATCAAATTTTTTGTTGATACTAATGATAGGACACGCTATTCTATAGAACTCAAATGAATCCGTATGGAAGCGATATGGTGTCTTCAACACAAAAAACTGTGACCTTCCTTTTTCACCCCTTCTCAAGGTGTATCTAATTAATCTTTTAGAGTATTTTTGTTAATGCCTACATTTGCTCCGTTTTTTATTATTCAATAAGATGTAATTGTATGTACAGAATCAATCGGTACAATAGCTAAAATTTTTATAATCCATGATTTTCCTCCGAGGTACTGGATGCCAAGTCATTCTTAGCATGTGCTTCTTCATTGTTACTCTTGAGTCACCACAAGAAAATGCAAATTTATTGAGGTTCAAGACATTATCAATATGTAGTTTGAGTTACTGTCGTGTCAGCACATAACTTCATAATCTCATTTCTTTTAATACAGCTACTTCATCTGTTGCAATTGGAGTTCTGATGGTTATAATCTGCTGCTTCTGGAGAAAGTTCAAGATAATTAAAAGTATTAATATTTGGAAGAAGTTCAAGTTAATTAAAAGTATTAATTTTTGGAAGAAGGAAACTCTAACTCATCAGAGTGTTGAGGCATTTCTAAAAAGTCATGGACCTCTTGTCGTTAGAAGATACAGTTATGCTGATATAAAGACAATGACCAAGTCCTTTAATGATAAATTAGGCCAAGGGGGCTATGGTAGTGTCTATAAGGGGAAGTTACAAGACGGCTGTTTTGTGGCAGTGAAGGTTATGAAAGAATCGAAAGGTAATGGAGAGGAATTCCTTAATGAGGTTGCAAGCATTAGTAGGACCTCCCATGTTAACATTGTCACTCTTAAGGGCTTTTGCTTTGAGGGTTCTAAAAGAGCTCTTATCTATGAGCTTATGCCTAATGGATCCCTTGAGAAGTTCATATATAAAGGAAATCCTTCAAGTTCTAATCATCATTTGGGGTGGGAAACATTATACAAGATTGCAATTGGCATTGCACGAGGCTTGGAGTACTTGCATAGAGGTTGCAACACACGAATTTTGCATTTTGACATAAAGCCTCACAACATTCTTTTGGATGAGAACTTTTGCCCAAAAATTTCTGATTTTGGCCTTGCAAAGATATGCCCTAGAGAACAGAGTACTGTATCAATGGTCGGTGCAAGAGGGACTACTGGATATATTGCTCCCGAAGTATTTTGTAGAAGTTTTGGAGGGATCTCTCACAAGTCAGATGTCTATAGCTATGGAATGATGGTTTTAGAAATGGTGGGAGGTCGAAAGAATATTGATGTTAGTGTTGATTTGACTAGTGAAATATATTTTCCACATTGGATTTACAAGCGTCTTGAACTAAATGAAGAATTAGGATTGTTAGGCCTTTTAGAGGAAGGAGATGAAGACACTGCAAGGAAGATGATAATAGTGAGTTTATGGTGCATACAAACTGACCCCTCAAACCGACCATCGATGAGTAAAGTGGTGGATATGTTGGAAGGGAGTCTCGAATCTTTGCAAATCCCCCCCAAACCTTACTTGTCTTCTCCACCAAGATCACCAATAGATTCTTCTACTGGAATGATGTCAATACAATATGACTCTATGCACTAAATTATACTTTCTTTTAAGGGAAACATTGACTCTATTGGAGGTATGAACTTTGTTGATTGTATTTATTTTTAGCTTGTTAAGGAAGATCTTTTCTATGTTGCTTAAAATATTTGATGAGACCTGACTTTATGGCATTTCTTCTAATCTAATCTTGTCGTTAACCCGTGCAATACACAAGAAAGGAAAAAAAGGTATAACAATTATAGTGAACAAATTTCATACTATGATGTGGTTTAATCTTACATCGAGCTCTTGTTAGATCTGGTCAAGACGGCTAGGAATTTAAATATTTAGAAAGAATGTGTCATTAAATTTGGTGTATAATTATATATGCCGAATAATATCCACCCTATCCATATTATGTAATTTTCTCAGTGGCATATATTGTGCTCAATTAGATTTATTTTTCGATGTTTCTGAAAAATGAAAACAATGGACCCCACATATTTGTCCAAACTTTTTTATCTCTTAAATTTAGGAGTTTATCTTTATCACAAAAAGAATTCTTAACTTCAAATTTGTAACTTATCATTAAAAAATAAAAAATGATAGGCTTTATTCTCTTATCATTATCAAAAAAAGAAGAAGGTAATTTACATATTCCACACGTTACTTTTTGTAAATTTTTTTTTTTAAAATCTCAAAAATAAAAATGATCTTCCAAACAGTATTTTGAAAATTGTTCTTGAAAGTGGGAGCCAAACACATAAAATATAAAAATTATTATCTAAAATTAGTTTCAAGTTCAATTTAAAAAAAATTGTTTTTATACTATATTGAAAACAAAAACAAAAATCCTCGTTCTAATCAGGCCCTTACATTTGAAATTAAAGCCCAACTCATGATTTTAAGCATATTTATTTGGAATATGCAAACATGCTTTTGCTTCTTTTTCCTGTTCAATCAACGTTTGAAATTAAAAGCCCAACTCATGATTTGAAATTGCATAAGAACAGAAATAAAACCAATCTAATGAAATTACAAAAGAAAATGCTATCGATTCCCTCGTCCCAACAGTCCCATCGAAATAGTGGCCTATCAGTCAAAGTCATCATGGAGAAATAAAAGAGAGAATTATGAAGGACAAGAGGGAAGAGTTTGGATACTAATTAGCAGGGGCGGAGCCACGTTGTCTCTTGGGGGGGTCGTGGCCCCTGCAAAAAAAAAAAAAAAAAAAAAAAATCCATTAGACTATGTAAGAAAATTGATTGGCCCCCCCCCCCCCCCCCCCCCCCCCCCCCCCCCCCCCCCCCCCCCCCCATGTTTGACATTTGGCCCACCCATATCTCCTTTATTCTCCCTTTAGTTTTAGGCCTCTATTCTCCCACCTAAAAGCCTTTAGTTTTAGGCCTTTACTCTCCCGGCTTTAGTTTTAGGCCTCTTATACTCTAAATAAAACAAAAAGTTAACCCATTTACATTTAAATACTCAAAATCCAAACACAAAAACAATAAAATTTCACTTTCTCCCTCTCAAAAACCCACCCACGGAATCCCTATTCTCTTTACTTCATTTTTTTTTTTTTTTTTTGATACACTTTCACTTCTCACTGGTACCCGCCTACCAGCCCCAAAACTTAGCATCAGTCCTCCAGTCCGAAAAAAAAAAAAATTCCTAACCAATTTTTTCTTTCTTCTTGCTTTCTAAAACAAACCACTTAGCATATTTTATTATCAAATTTTAGGATTTGGAACTTGGTGACTGCCTGGTGAGTTTTCTTCTCTTATTTAAGCACTAGACCATCATCTCTTTAGACTCTTTTTACTGCTCAGCTCAGCCCTCCTCTCAAACTCAGTTCTCACGATCCCAAAAAAAAAACTGACCATTATTTTCTTTCTTCTTTCTTTCTTAAAATAAATCATTCAGAGCATAAGCGTAGCCAGCGGGTAAGTTTTCAGTTTCCGCTTCATCTCTTTTTAGTGTTTGTATTTTTTTTTTCTCAACTATCTACACTTAAATATTTACATGCTCTTTAATTTTTCATAGATTTTTAGAGAAATATATGGTTGAAGGCATGGGCATGGGGAGGTTGTTTGTGATGAGTCTTGAAGGGAAGATAAAGTTTGCACTTTGTGAAGATAAAGTTTCTTAGGTAAATTTTTTTTGATTTATTAACTATTTTTGATTAGTTAGATATCATGTGACAGTGGGTGTTATTAAATTGTTTGGCTTATATTGTGTACTTGTGTGTTTAATTTTTGCTTTTGTTTGAGGGGTTATTCTTAATTAAAAAAAAAATTAAAATACAGGAAAATTTGAATAATAGGAATGATGATGGGTTGATTGTTTAAACTATAGTGGAAATTTTATTTTTTTCTTGAGTATGAATAACATCCATATAATTAAGTAAAAATTTCTAATTAAGATTTTATTTTTTAAGTTCTTTTCAGGTTAATTTTTGAGTCATATTCTTAAAGCTAAAAGAATTATGAGCAAACGAAAAACAATTGATGCATTTTTAAAGAAAAAAGATGTTAGCAATTCAAAATTTAGGACACCTGTGGTTGTAGAAACAAATGTGACTGTAGAAATAAATGTTGATACTTCAATGCCTGATGAACACCCCTCCAAATATTCAAGAATTCAATCTGAAAAGATAGATTGTAATTCAGGATCACGTAAACAAATATGTGAATTTCTTATCAACAAACAAGATAAAATCCGATGAGCTTATCTCAAAGAAGGTCCATATCAACCTAAATATATAGATTATCTATACAATGATGATAATTATCGTCGTCGAAAATCGGCCTCTCATGTAAAAAATCCTGGCTACGCCCCTGCTAATTAGTAAGTAACATTTGACTTGATATCTTTTTTGGCACACGTTTAAATATTTAGTTAAGAAATGAGATGTGGATGATGTTTTGTCATATTATCTTCAATCTCGCAGAACAGAGAATGCCCATGAACTAGAAATATAACCATACGCCAAAACAAAGATAAAACCATTTCTCTGTTTTGTTTAAAAACATGTATGCATCTTAGGAAAAAAAATTAAAAATATCCACAGAGACAAGAGTCTACGGAAAAATGAAAACAATTCTGAAATAGAAGTATTCACCTAATTCATCATAAACTGCGTTTCCACTGTCAAAACGTTCCGTTTATCCCGTCTCCTACTTCACAAGTGACCATGGCCCGGAAGACATGTCTATGTCCCAGTAGTGCCCACCATGTTGTGATTTTTTCGAAGATGCCAAAATTTTTTTGACCTCTTTAAACGGGTTTCCTCCTATTTTTCTACTTTACAAAAAATTGTAGTAGACCATAAAGCAAACATTTTTGTTTAATTATGAGACAGACGCGTATCGCTAATATATATTTTTTTTATCCTTTGAAATTTATTGTACACGAGAATTAGAGAGCCAACAATGCAAGACGTACTTCATGGAGTAGTTGACGGTTCAAACCAGCCGCAAAGATTTCCTTCACCAATTTTTTGAGCGTTTATTAGAGGTTTTGAAGGAGTCAAATCTCTTTATGTTGTGGGTCAATGGGGAAGATGAGTAGGAAACTCCCCAGTAGGCACAGACCGTGCTTCACATGGCTACCCCACCTTGCTCTAAATTCAGTCTGGTTTTTCACTAGTCTTCCGTATCCAACTTCCAAGTCAACTGGCGTGTTAATCAGAGAAACTACATGTTATATAGTGAAGAAACGAGAAAATAAGTCATACAAATACGTTGTTTTAGTTTTAGAATAATAGATTATTGTTTTTTTTTCCTGTGAATCGAGAATTTTGGTATGGCTTCTGTCTCTCTGTTTGTTTTAATTTTTGTTCTCTCACACCTCGTGCTGCTTCACTCAGCTGAAGAAGAAGGAAAGCCAGAAAACCCATATTGTCTGCCCTTTCAATGTGGAAAATTAGGTAACATTAGCTTCCCATTCACCGAAATCCCACTCCCATTCCAATTTTGCGGTTTAATGCAAGTAGAGTGTGACGAAACACATCCGATGATCAAGTTGCCACTGGGCGACCGGTGGAGTGAAAGACGGTATGAAGTTATAAACATCTCTCACACTAACACCACACAACACATCCGTGTCAAGGACTTTTGGCTTTTGGAATACTTGAAAACCAGTAAATGCGAGAACTTAGACAATTTTGCTTTTCCCTACTCTCAATTTATCTTTTTTAAACTCACCACACCCAGTCGGACCCTATTCAAATGCAATCACGCTCTTTATAGTACTCCCACTCCCCATGGAAATTTTAAAAACGTGACCTGCAGAGATCACTATAATTTCTACTATAGTCCTTCAAACGAGGCTTCTCAGAGTTCTCCTTCTGGATGTTTACCTATTCAGCTGCCAGTAAACGAGACTTCACATAAAGATGAACTGAATTTAATTGCTGAGTTCGACCTTGAATTGCATGTATCTGATGATTGTAGCCGTTGTCAGGGTAAAGAAGGAAAAGGTATAGACATTGGAATAACACAAAAATGTTTTGATGCGCACACACATGTACATTCATGAATATGGATATAAACTCCTCTATATTTTTTTATGCTGAAGTTGTTCCTAATACATGTGTTAACTACTATACGCTCTTGTTTGTGAATTGTGATATTTGTTTTTTGCTTGTGAATCGGGAATTTTGGAATGGCTTCTGTCTCTATGTTTGTTTTCTTTCTTCTCTCACACCTCTGGTTCACTCATCTGAAGAAGAAGAGAGAACATACCCTAATTATTGTTCTCTCTTTCGGTGTGGAAAATCCGGTCCCATTGGCTTTCCATTCACCAATAACTCACCGCCATCGTGAGGTTTACTGCCAGTAAATTGTGACGGAATATCTCTGTAGATCCTACTGCCACTGGGGCAGAGGAGTGAAATACCATATGAAGTTATATATATCTATTATGATTACACCACAACAAACACACGTATCAGGGACCATTCGCTTTGGGATTACTTGAATACTGGTAATTGAAAATACTTACTCAATTCTGCTCTTTCCAATTCTCCCTTAATCGCTTTTAACCTCGTCATACCCAATCTTACCCTATTTCAATGTAATTGCACTCTTGATAGTGGCGTTCCAATTTTTAGAAAAAACTGCGGAGACTATAATATCTACTACGGTCATATAAACGAGGTTTATGAGAGTATTCATTCTGAATGTTCAATTTGGAAATTACAAACAAGAATGTATTAGTATAGTAATATATATATTTATATATATTTCCTTCAGAAGTCCATATATATATACATACACACACACGGAATTCAATTTGGCAAACCTTGAAGTCCATGTATCTGATGTTTGTAGCAATTGTTATAGTATAGGAGGTCTATGCGAGCTTGACAACAAGGGAAAATTTCATTGTACCATTACATAGAAAGGTATAGAAATAGGAATAACACAAAAGTTTTTGGTCCTACACGCATACATTGAAAATGCTTATAGATTTCTTTGCATATAAGTTTCTTTACATTCTTATGTTATAGTAAATCCTATTACAAGTGCAGCTATTTCTATTCAATGCCATGATCCACTCTTCTACAGCAATAGTTTTAGCCAATTCATGTTTTTCTCAGAATTAGTTTATGAGAAATACAAATAACTTTGTTACTGGTAGGCTTCCTATTCTGAAATGGCTCACACCCAGAAAGTAGTTTGTGCATCTTGCATAGTTATAAAAAGAACTTTTAAAATACCTCCAAAGATCCAACTACAGAGCAGTGGAAGACAGTACAATTTTGAAATCATCTCTCAACCTGATATCATGTTACTATGAAACAAGAAACCTGAGCGTTTTATAGTGAAGTTTATGTGATTGATGAATGTTCCAATTGATATGGTAGGGAATTTTTCATTGTGCCAATTTGGAAAGAGGTATTGACATGGGAATTTTCAAATTAGCAAAAATTCTTATAAATTTCGTTTGTTTCTATGTATTAGTTATTCTTAATATATGTATATGACTTTCTGCTATTCTATTCTATGCCACAATCCACATACTACCCTTCTGCAGCACTAGATTTAGTAGATTCAGATTGGCTCCTTCTTTTAGGAAAAATAGTAACAGACTGAACTTTCTTGTTATAATATCTATATCAGATAAATGTACACCGAAGTTCATTGCTCTTTGTTAAGTACTGTTGAGATTTCAAAGAATACCAATTTTTTCCTGTCAATATGTTGCATTAATTACTATTTTTTCAATTATTCAACCAATGGTAATGCTCTTTGCAGATTCTGATACTGGGAGTAAGAGGTTGAAAGTGACAGCGATAGGTAACATACTTCTTCAATCAAATCATTTTGTTGATACTAATATTTACATGTTTGCTTGGACAGCCTATCCTATAGAACTGAAATGATTCCATATGGAAGTGATCTAGTGTGTATTCAACACTTAACTGTGACCCCTTTTTAACCCCTTCTCGCAGTGTGTCTAATTATCAAATCTTCGGAGTATCATTCATGCAATGATATAAGGTTTCGTTATCAGTTTTGGTAATGGCTCCATTTGCTCCGTTTTTTATAATTTAATACCATGTACTTGCATGTATGGAATCCATCGTTACATTAGCTAATTTTTCATATATCGTGATTTTCCTCCAAGGCTCCGTTTCTCCTGTCCATCAAAACCTTTATCCTTTATTCTGCTTTTAATACTGGATGCCAAGTCATCCTTGGCATGCCCTTCTTCATTGTTACTGTTGTGTCACCACAAGAAAATGCAACTGAGGTTCAAAACATTATAAATATGTAGTTTGATTTATTGTCGTGTCACCATTTATTACTTCATAACCTCTATTCTTTAATTTATTATAGCCACTTCATTTGCTGGAATTGGAGTTCTGATTATGATCTACTGCTTCTGGAGAAAGCTCTCATCAATTAAAAATATTGAGTTTTGGAAGAAGGAAAATCTAGCTCATCAGAATGTCGAGGCCTTTCTAAGGAATCATGGACCTCTTGTTATTAGAAGATACAGTTATTCAGATGTAAAGACAATGACCAAGTCCTTTAACGATAAATTAGGCCAAGGGGGCTATGGTAGTGTTTATAAGGGGAAGTTACAAGATGGTTGTTTTGTGGCAGTGAAGGTTTTGAATAATTCGAAAGGTAATGGAGAGGAATTCATTAACGAAGTTGCAAGCATTAGTAGCACCTCCCATGTTAACATTGTCACTCTTAAGGGCTTTTGCTTTGAGGGATGTAAAAGAGTTCTTATCTATGAGCTTATACCTAATGGATCTCTTGAGAAGTTCATATATAAAGGAAATCCTTCAAGTTCTAATTATCAATTGGGGTGGGAAACATTATATAAGATTGCTATTGGCATTGCACGAGGCTTAGAGTACTTGCATAGAGGTTGCAACACACGAATTTTGCATTTTGACATAAAGCCTCACAACATTCTTTTGGATGAGAACTTTTGCCCAAAAATTTCTGATTTTGGCCTTGCAAAGATATGCCCTAGAGAAAAGAGTACTATATCAATGGTCGGTGCAAGAGGGACTACTGGATATATTGCTCCTGAAGTATTTTGCAGAAGTTTTGGAGGGATCTCTCACAAGTCAGATGTCTATAGCTATGGAATGATGGTTTTAGAAATGGTGGGAGGCCGAAAGAATATTGATGTCAGTGTTGATTTGACTAGTGAAATATATTTTCCACATTGGATTTACAAGCGTCTTGAACTAAATGAAGAATTAGGATTGTTAGGCCTTTTAAAGGAAGGAGATGAAGACACTGCAAAGAAGATGATAATAGTGAGTTTATGGTGCATACAAATTGACCCCTCAAACCGACCATCGATGAGTAAAGTGGTGGATATGTTGGAAGGGAGTCTCGAATCTTTGCAAATCCCCCCCAAACCTTGCTTGTCTTCTCCGCCAAGATCACCGATAGATTCTTCTACTGTAATGATGTCAATACAATATGACTCTATGCACTAAAATATACTTTCTTTTAAGGGAAACATTGACTCTATAGGAGGTATGAACTTTGTTGATTGTATTTATTTTTAGCTTGTTAAGGAAGATCTTTTCTATGTTGCTTAAATTATTTGATGAGACCAGACTTTATGGCCTTTCTTCTAATCTAATCTTTTCGTTAACCCATGCATTACACAAGAAAGAAAAAAAAGGTTTAACCATTGTTATTAACACCGCTCCGTTCTGGCCGGAATGACTAGAATATCTCATACTGGTGAGTAAATGAAACAGCGACCACCCCTATTCCACCTTGGGTGGAATTTCAGCCCATTTTGGGCTATTTCAGGAGTTTCGGTCAATACCGGCCGAGATTAAAGATTCGGCCGGCATGAATCTTTGGCCTTTTCCCCTGAATTTGATGTCTGACCCACTGCCTTACCAGAAAAAGAAATATAAAAAAAAAAAAAGCTCCACTGCCTTTGTCTCTGTTTAAAACGGAGAAGAAAAAGTACAAGAATGAAAAACAATAATGAAGAAAAAAATGAAACAAACACAGCAGAGAAAGAAAGAATTAGAGGAAACAAAAAATAGAACAAAGGGGAGAGACCAAGACAGAGCACTAGTGAGTGGTGAGGCTCCAGACTTTTGAAAGTTGAAACTCTTGATTGAGAAATGTGTGAGACAAAGGAAATAAATGGAGTAGGTGATAAGAGATGGAGAGGCTGATGTGGGTGGGTTTGGGAAATGGGAAAAGTTAAATTTCAAGAATGTTCTTAGCTATTAATTAGTCAATATGTTCACTTTATTTACAAAAATGCAACAAATGATTTTTTAATAACCAAATGCTAACTTTATTTGAGATTTTTTTTTAAAAGTAAATATGTTAAATCCATTATATCATATTTTATTTTTTTATATATTTATATTTATTTATTTGTGGTAATCCGAAACGGTCAAAAACGGTATACCAAAATAGATCGGTACCGAAATATTTCATTCCAATAGACAAATCGAAATAGGTCCCGAAACGATATTCATAACATTGGGTTTAACAATAATACTATTATAGTGAACAAATTTCATACTATGATGCGGTTTAATCTTACATCGAGCTCTTGTTAAATTTGGTCAAGACGGCAAGGAATTTAAATATTTAGAAAGAATGTGTCATTAAATTTGGTGTATAATTATATATGCTGAATAATATCCACCTTTCCATATTATGTAATTTTTCTGAGTGGCATATATTGTGCTCAATTAGATTTATTTTTTGATGTTTCTGAAAAAAAAGAAAAAAAAAAAAGAAATATTTTCGATAATCTTGGGATTATACATTATGGACTTTGGAATTAGTAATGACATCACAGACCAAAGGCATGTACGTGTACCGTACTCACCACCCAATGCACACGCCTCTACCCGTCTCCACGATTGAAACAATTCACAGAGATTTCCACAACAAACTTTTTGACTGTTCTCAGGTTTTGAAGAGGCAAGTGAGCCTTTCCTCTGCGTGTCAATGGGGTCAGATGAGCAGGAAACTCCCCTCAGTGGAGACTCTTTGGCATTTGGCATTGGTATGAAGGGATTTCCCAATGCACAGACCATATGTTTCAGATGGGTATCCGAACCTGTTCTCATTTTCATTTTATTTCAGCCTGTCTCCACACGGCTTCCATATCGAATTTCCAATTCAACTAAAGTGTTAATCAGTGAAACCACATTCTATAAATAGTAAAGAAAGGAGAAGCTGTACAACCACGTCGTTATAGTAGAGTAAATACATTCTTGGTTGTGATTTTCGTTTTTGCTATTGAATCGGAAATTTTGGGATGGTTTCTGTCTCTGTTTGTTTTCTTTGTTCTCTCACACCTCTTGCTGCTTCACTCAGTTGAAGAAGAAAAGAGAAAACAACCAAATCGTTCGCCCCTTCAGTGTAGAAAATTCGGTATCATTGGCTTACCATTCACGAATAGCGCAGACCCAAATTGCAGTTTATTGCCAGTAAATTGTGACAAAACACCTCCTCCAATCCAACTGGGGTGGACTTGAGGACCATATGAAGTTATAAATATCTCTTACACTTACAGTTTAACAGTAACACCACACTGTCCATGCGTATCAAGGACTTTTTACTCTCAGATTACTTGACTAGCCAAAAATGCGAATTCTTAACTAGTTTTATTTTTCCCAACTCTCTATTAATCTTCTACGAAATTACCTCACCCATGCAGACCCTATTTAAATGCGATAGAGTTAGTGGTTTTTTTTTTTAATAGTATTAATTAAATGTTATCTATTCAACTTTCTATATTAATTTTTTTTTTTAAATTGCTCTTCTAACATGCAAATTTTTAATAGTGGTTTTTTTAATTTTTTATATTTAAGTTTTATTAACATCTCCCTTACTCAGGAAAATTAATTTTCAATGATTATTCGGCACATTTATAACATTTGTTTTTGAGTGAAATAATATAGGTTTTAATTGGGTTGGATTCCTATAGGCTTGATATTTGTTTGGGCCTTCTTAGAAGTGGGCGAAAGAATGTAAAATCCACCCATTTCTTTATATAATGGGAGCCTTAGGACCCATTATAAATTTTTGGGACAAGTTGGGTCTAGGCATAGAGTTGGCCATGGATTGGACAAAATTGAGCTCTAATCCAATTTGCAGATATCTCCTCCAACACACTAGATGACGATTTATAAGACTATCTATGCATATTATTTAAAGAAATCACATGATTCATTAAAAAAATCATGTGACTAAAATTACATATGGGTAATATTTTCAATGGCAATATAATGGGTTAGAGGTAGATAGCTCCAAATCAATTTCGAGCTAAACTTTTATGTAACACTAAAGTTCTTACTTTTTATTTTTCAAATGGAAATTGAGCATTTGACATTTGGCAATGGTTTGGACTCTAGCTGGACCTTGGACAGTGCAATACTTGTAACAAAAACTTTACCTCCAAACCGATTTAAAAAAAATTTCCCCCAATCCATTACATGGAGGTTAAAAACACTATTCTCATGTACTTTTAGTCATATGACATTTCTTATAAATCATATGACTTGTTTAAATATTATATGTAAATAGTCTTATAAACCGCCACATAGTAGGTTGCAGAAAAACCTTATCCAGGTTGGCCCCTAACCATTTTATGCAATTTTCTCAGTGGGATATGGCCCATTAGATATATCATTTATCTAATTATCTTTCAAGTTTCAATAATATTGGGATCAAATAATATGGATAATGGAATGGCATGGGCACCACATACCATAGGCATGTCCGAGGAGTAAGATGGCAAGTCGGTTGGTCAAGTTTATGTTTGGTTTAGCTCCATTACTTTTTTAGAGTAATGATAGGACCATAACTTTTCCCACAACTTATTTACGTGGTAAGTCGTGAGTGGTGGAGTTGTGGACCCACCACTTTTACTCCATCGCTCAAGACTTGCCACGTGAGCAAGTTGTGATCCTAACATTTTCCTTTTTTATGGGGCAATTGATTGTCTATTTTGTACCCAATTCACAAAGACTCCAGTCCACACGTATTCACGATTCAAACCAGTCGCAATGATTTCCACTAAAAACTTTTGACTGGTCTGAGGTTTTGAAGAGTCAGGGACTTAAGTGAGTCTTTCACTGAGCTTGAATGGGGAAGATGAGTAGAAACTCCTCAATGCACAAATCATGTTTAAGAATTGAGATGGCTATCCCTAGACATGGCAAAACGGGTCAGAATTTTCTGACCTGACCCAACCCGACCCGACTTGAAAAATACCCGACTTGAACCCGATTTTTTTGACCCGAAGTAAAAACGGGTTGACCCGTGACCTGACCCGTGTTTTTTGCGGGTCAACCCGACCTGACCCGCGACCCGACCTGAACTCAAACCATTTAAAAAAATTTTTTTTATTGGTAAAAAAAATAGTAAAACTAAGACAATATTGATTTAATTGTTTATTGTGAACTTTAAGGAAAGAATTGATACATTTACACAACTGCATGCACATTAATTGAAAGACAAATGATTGACCAATCTGTAATGAGTAAAGATTTTTAGATATCAAATAGTAAAGTACATGCCAAGATAATCTAGTTACAGTAGAGTTAAAAACATAGATTTAAAATTGTAAACATATGTGAGAAATATTCACAAGTGTGAAAATAGTGAAGCTAAAGTATCAACTTAGCATAAATTATGAATACTTAGACCTATTTTTTAATAATTTATGTCCAAAATAAACGGTTTTTTAAAATAAATTATGATATTTTCTAGAGTGTGTGTTACTTAATAATAATATGATATTCATAAAACATACCATGTATAAATAAGTAAGCAATCAATTTTAAAGTATATCTCAAATTGAAATAGAGTGTCAACCACAATTGATAATAGATTATAAAATTAATTTTCAAAATTGTAAATTTTTTATATGTTTTTATTCTTTATCAAATGAGTTATCCAATGAGTCATTTGTAATTTTGTTTTATATTTTGGAATGTTGATACTGTGTAGAAATAAAACTTGTGTATTTGTTTTACTTATCTTTGTGTTATTTTGTTTTAAATAGCAATGTTAGGCTTTGTATAATTTTAAAATTATTGAATAAGTATTAATAAGTTTAACTGAGTTCATTCTTGATATAAGTGGTGAATTCAAAATAATGCATTTCACATCAAGTAATTTGTTGCATAACTTTCCAAATGGTAAATACATGTTGTTTTCTTTATCAAAAAAAAAAAAAAAAATCATGTGAAAAATACGGGTCAACCCGACCCGACACGCAACTCGATTGACCCGAACTCGATTTTAACCTGCTTAAAATGACCCGTGACCTGTTTGACCCGCAACCCGATTGACCTGACCCGAACCCGACCCGACCCACCCGTTTTGCCATGTCTAGCTACCCCACCTATTTCAGCCTTTTTTTTTTTTTTTTTTTTTTCCAAGTCTACTTTCCAAGTAGTCAAGTACAATGTTAATCAGAGAAACCACATATTATATAGTGAAGAAAGAAGACAAGAAGTTATACAAACACGTTGTTTTAGTTTAGAGTATTTAGATTCTTGGTTGTGATTTTTGTTTTTTGCTAGTGAATTGGGATTTGTGGGATGGCTTCTTCTGTCTCTCTGTTTTCTTTGTTTTCTCACACCTTTCGCTTTTTCACTCAGCTGAAGGAGAAGTAAAGAGAAAACTCCCCAAAATGCGAATACTTCACCAATTTTACTTTTCACAACTCTTCCATTCATCTCTATTTAACTCACCACACCCAATCATACTCTATTTAAATGCAATCATGCTCTTAATATTACTTTCTCTAAAAATTTTAAGAAAATGAACAGCAGAGACTATAATTACTCATTCCAACGATAGTTCTCCCAGTTTTCCTTCTGAATGTTCAATTATTCGGGTCCCAGCTGTAAAAGAGCATTCAGATGACCTAAATTTAACTGCTGAGTTCGACCTTGAAGTGCATGTATGATGTATCTGATGCTTGTAGCAGTTGTTACGGTGGAGGGGCTCTATGCGAATATGACGAGGAGGGAAATTTTCCATGTGCCATTACAGAGAAAGGTAAAGACATCAGAATAACTAATATAGGACACAGTTTAATATTTAAATTTTGTAATTATTTAACTTTAGTATTTTTTATGTAATTTTTATTATTTTAAGTTTAGGTGATTTATTTTCTTATTTTAGGTGTTTTAATGTTTTTTTTAGTCAAATTAGGGTTTTATATGCTTTCGTTGCCGCCTTAGGGTTTGCTAGTTGCCTTTGGGTTTTTAGCCACCCTAGGTTTTCTTTTTACTATTTAAACGCATATATTGTAGCCTCCAAATGCAATTCAATTTTCGGACTATTATCAATAGACACAGACTTTTGTCAAATTATTTCTCTAATGGATTCCAGTTTTTCTCCTTATAGATTCAAGGAAACCCCTCGTGGATTCAAGGTTTACTACTAGAAGTTAATAAATTTAGTTTTTGTCCCATCAAGAGAGCATTGTTTGTGCTTTCTTTAGGCTTCTGCGACATCAGTTGGTATTAGAGCCTTGACATACCCTAATCTGATGGCTAACCGACGAGACAGTTACCACCATAACAATGACGGCGGTGATGATGTCAACAACCCAGTCCTCACTAGGCCTAAGTTTCTCGAGTTTCTTAAAGAGGGTCGTGATGAGAATCAACAATTTTGTGAAAAGAGTCAGCAAATATAGGCGAAATCAAACAAATGATTGCTACTCTTCTTGCTAGGAAATCATCTCACAACAACAATGATCAATATATTCAACGACACACTTCTAACTACAAGAAAATTCCATTCTTTGACGGAGATATGTGTAAGTTGGATTTTATTGATTGGCTTATTGATTTGGAAGAGTATTTTAATTTTTGGAAGATTTTGTGATGAAGAAAAAGTGCGGCTTGCATCTAATAAATTGGACGATGAAGTAGATGAATGGTGGGAAGATATTCAAATCGATAGAAAGCGGCAAGGTAAGCATCCAATTTGCTCTTGGCAAAGAATGAAAAAAATATTAATTGATTTATGGTTTCCTAATGACTATTATGATATACTAAATTATACAAGTGTTGATTATAAATCTGTGTATTCATATGAAAAGCAATATATTCAAAACATGAAAGGTCAACCACAAAACCAAAATTATCATAGCCAAGTCCATGTGTCAAGTAAAGGAAAGGGTTTGAGGGTTGAGAAGACGTAGCCTATTTCTAAAGAAAATTTTGAAGTGGTTAAAAAAAATCAAGACTTGCAACAAGTTATTGAATTGAAGATTGAAGATACCACTAGTCAAAAGTTTGATAAAGAGGTCAAAGAAAAGAAGGTTGAGCTGATTGTGGATAATGACAGAAATAAAGAGATGGTAATTGTTGAGAATATTGTGGAAGATCTAATTGAGGTTAAATATGAGGATAAGTCCACAACTCACAATCCTCAGATTTTGGTTGATTTGTTGAAGATGACTACACAATATGTTGATTTTCTTGGAGTAGAAAATTTTAATTTTATAATCAGTCCTTTGTTGATTAATGTTGCAAATAAATTGAAGGTAGATGAGAATAGATTTTATGCTACACTTTATGAAGAATTCAAGTTTCAAAACCAGATTAAGTCATTAAAGCATTCAAAGTATTTGTTTATTTGGGGTGGAAGATTTTAGATTTCAATCATCAACTCGAGGACGAGTTTGTTTCAAGTGGAGGGGATTGATGTAGGACACGGTTTAATATTTAAATTTTGTAATTATTTAACTTTAGTATCTTTTATGTAATTTTTGTCATTTTAGGTTTAGGTGATTTATTTCCTTATTTTAGGTGTTTTTAATTTTTTTTAGTCAAATTAAAGTTTTATATGCTTTCGTAGCCGCCTTAGGGTTTTGCTAGCCGCTTTAGGGTTTCTAGCCATCCTAGGTTTTCTTTTTACTGTTTAAACACATATATTGTAGCTTCCAAATGCAATTCAGTTTTCAAACTATTATCAGTAAACACAGACTTTTGTAAAATTATTTCTTTGGTAGATTTTAAATTTTCTCATAAGTGGATTCAGGAAAACCCCTTGTGGATTTGAGGTATACTATTAGAAACTAATAAGTTTAGTTTCTGTTCCATCAAGAGAGTATCGTGTCTGCTTTCTTTAGGCTTCCGCGACATCAATAACACACAAAAATTTTGAGCTACACACACATGTATTGAAAATGCTTATAGAGTTCTTTGCATTTGCATATGACTTTCTTTACAATCTTATGTTATAGTAAATCCTACTATTTCTGTTCCATGCCATGATTTACTCCACTACATTAATGGTTTTTAGCAAATTCATATTAGTTTCAAAATTAGGTTTTGAGAAATAGAAATAACTTTGTTACTCGTAAGCTTCCCATTCTGCAATAGGCAACTAGCTCACAACCAGAAGGTAGCTTATGCATCTTGCATAGTTATAGAAAGAGAACTTTCAACATATCTCCAAAGATCCAACTAGAGAGGAGTGGAAGACAGTACAATTTTCAAATCATCTGTTTGTCTGATCCTATAGTTATCCACCTGAAAATTTTACTCTCTTCTACCTCAAAGTTCAATCATTCATCTTCCCCTAAATGCAAATGGGAGAAAAAATAATTTGCAGTGTTCCATTGTGAAATTTATGTGTTTTATAATCTATAAATACTATATAACTTTTGACTTTTTTTTGACTTCATAAGGACTTAACACTTAAACTTTAGAGACTCCACAATTTTAATTACTTTATACTTTTTTTGACTTCATAAGAACTTGCCATGTAAGTTTTAGGGACTCCACAATTTTCCAAGTCACCAGTTTTTATTATTATTATTTTTAAGTTTTATTTTTAAGAACACGATACGCCTCAAACGCAAAGCTTCTCTCCCTGATGCAGAACCTTTACCTCTCACCTCTCTCTCCCTGCCAGTATTCTACAATTTTATTCTCTATCTTTCTCTGCCCGTTGAGTTGTGATTGACTTTTTCAAGTTGTAATAAAAAAAATACCAGTAAGTTTTTCTCACCATCTATTGAATTTCAAAATCAACCAAAGCCATAATGTTGGTACTTGGTACCGCCTAACCCAGCCCATCACGATTCCAATCACGCAAACCCTCTATTGTATAATTGTTGCTATGTTTTTTTTGTTGATTTGTTAGGAATTTAAGTGTCCCATGCATCATCTTTAATGCTTATGTACCTTGAGTAGAGGTTTTCTTCAATTCTTCTCTTGCTTTAAATATTACAGTTTACTATGTTTTCATATTTTTAATTTAACTTGAATAACATTGTTTTCTTGGGTGTATTGATGTGCTTGAATTGTTAGAAAGAGTGGATAAACAATGTTGTACATGGTTAGGTCAATTGAAAATAGAGAAATATCTTTCTCAAATTAAATAACATTCTTCCTAGACTTAAAAATTTTATAATTCATTGAAAAACCTTTTGTACTTGGCCAACTCATCAAATTTCCCAATTCAAAGAGATATGGACATGCTAGAATGCTCAAGTTTTTTAATGTCAGAGCTAAACTCTAGGTATATAGTTTTATGATGTTTTCATCACCATAGAGTAGCCATGGAGTGGCGAAGTGTATCTTTCATATCACACGTTCCACATAACACACTAGATGGAGAGGCAACTAAATCACTACCACGGTGTTTGAAAACTATGGCTTCTTGGGATGGATGGCTGGATCTAACAATTTCTGGTTTGCTAGAACTTGGGGCATCTCTATCTGGAAGCTTGGTCCAATTAGTTTTGGTAATGACACAAGATTGTTTGTGCCACTCAAAGTGGTTCTCAAAATATTCAAAGAAAGGGACATTATTGGATATCTCTTTCATGAAGATTTTCCAACTTTCCAAAACTTTTTTCTTTTGTTCCAGAGTATGGTTGGCTCTATAGGCTTTTCTTTTTAGTTTGTTTTATTCATATTCAAACTCATTGCCTATGGCAACTAGGTCTGGGGTGAACTCTTTCCTAATGGTCATGAGCTGTTGATCTATTTTAGGTTCTTGCTGAAAAGGATCCTGTGGGTCATGATGATAAGGGTTCAACATATTAGTACTTGTTGGGGATGGGTTTTTCTGACTATTGTTGTCGTCATCTTGATCAACAACTGAGTCTTGTTTGGCCGTGTAGCAGGGTGTGCTAACCTGGGATTTGGTCTGGACACCTTGGATTTCTAATCCTAAATCTCTCCTAGATCTGGGATAAGATGCAAGGGGTCTGGATGAACTACACTGTGATGCAGGTCTATCTCTAAGAGGGATAGGTGTCTGCCTAATAGGCTGGTGTAGATCAAATGGAGATCTAAACCTAGATTCATCAAAATCTAATGGTGAATCTACTGGTGTTCTAAACCTAGACTGGTCGAAGCTCAATCTAACCGATCCATCGGCTAATTGTTGGACAAAGTCTAAGTCTGGATTCTGGGCTGGGTTTTGGATCTGTAAATGATAATTCTCATTTTCCAAAAGCCAATTGTCAGGGAAGGTAACCTCAGTCCATTTCAGGGTCTTGGGAACCTGAATCTGAGAACTAGGGTCAACTGTCAAGATAAGAGTGGTTTCTCCTATCTTTCTGTGGTTTACTGCTTGAACATTCATGTTCGTTCTAATGCACTTATAATAGATCATGTATATCAAGGCTATTTGGTAAACTCCTTTTACTAAGAGGGTACCATGGGTCTTGATATTGAAGGTGAGAGCTTTCATGATATGCGGGTCATGTAAGCAAACTGTGAAGTTGGGGAAACAGTAGAAATGAACTGGTCCACCACTGAGACTGGATTGGATGGTTCCTAGGAGACTATCATTGAATCTGATATGTCTAGTGTCTCTAAGTGCCATGAGAATGGAATAATTCAGTCCTTCTTTGATCAAAGGTTTGACTCCAATCTGGACTAAACCTATGTGCAGGTAATTGTGTCCTGCTTTCTTATGTGCTTTCAAGGTTGGGGAAGAAAACAAATAGCACGTCTCGTACTCTTTGTTAATTCCATAAACTTGTTCTATGGTTCTAACATGGTAATCTATTTTGAACATCTTGTTCAAGGACCATGAAGACTTATAGATCTTGTGGGTGAGGAACTTAGGGATATTCCAATCTCCTAATTTTAGATCTGGATCTAATAACTCCAATTCTTCAGAATTGAGAATTCCACTTTCTTGAGGAATCTCAGGGAGGGATGATCTCTGACTGGTGGTAGAGTTACTCCTGAACAACCTATTCATCATTTTGGATTAAAAGCCTAGTTAAACAACTATAATCTTAATACCTTTAACTTCTAGCTTCTGTATCTATCCTTGGAACAGCAACAAAGTGTTCAACAAGACGATTGCCTAATCTCGTGCACACTATAACCTCTTAACGCCACAATCCTTTCCACTGAGGGACCACCCTAAACGCCTTCCACATGGCTAACACGGGTTGACCAACACAGACAGAAGCGGATACCGGGTCTAACTGGGTTATAAACAACACAGATCTAGTCTTACAAGTCTCAATAGTGCATATCTGCAACAGATTTTCTGGATAAAAGCAAAAACAAAAATAAGCAGATAGCTGGGAAATAATTGATCAACAGGAACAATTAAACACAGAATGATAAACAGAGGGTTAGAAGGAGGCTCAGCCTACCATAAAAAGATAACCATCAATGAGAAGAAGAAATAATGGATATAGAATAAGATGAATGGTAATGGGAGTGTTATCAGAAAATAGATGTAAAACATAATTAAATGTCTAGGAGATATCATACTATTCATAATCAAAATAATCTTAATGCAAAAGAATAATCAAAATACTTTTGATAACTATGGCTGTAAAACCTGCCAACTTGATTGAAAAACAAAGTAACTTACAACACAAATATCGGCCAACCTGCCTCTCCCTTCAAAACCCAGACCAACCCAGAAGAAAAGGTTGTCAAGAAGGTTCTAGAGCAAAACAACTATACCAACCAGTGTTTAGGAGTTATAGGAAAACAGCTTGATAGGATAGAAGATAGGATAGAAAACAAGGTCATCCTCCAACCAGGAAGCCCTAGCAAACCTGTCCAAACCTTAGAAAAACCTTTAGTCAAGCTCCCTACGAATAGGCAGCCTAGCCTTAGATCTAAGGACAGAACAGCCTTAGAGATAGTCAACCAAAAGTTTGAAGAACTCGTGAAGAAGGAACCAGTCACCCCTTCACCAGTAGCCCCAACCAATGTTGACACCTGCTTAGTTGTCTTAGACAAACCTAAGGATTTAACAGCCTTAGAAATTGTAGAGCAAAAGCTTAAGGAACTTAGCACGAAGCAGGAACCAGTCACCCCTTCACCTAAGAAAACCCCTAAGCTTTGTGTCTTAGATATCCACACAGCATCTAGCAGTTCTAGCAAAACCTCCTCAGATAATGAAAAGGAGATAGAACATCTAGAAAACCAGTTTAAGGATTTAGAAGTGAAAAGGCTTACCCATCCAAAGGTAACCCCAACAAGTTTAACCAAGAATTGGTATCCCAAACCTACCCTTCCTGACCTTCAATATGAAGAAAGGAATGTTAGTAACCAGTTCTCAGTCTCTTCTGGTAAACTCTATGAATGTAACATAGATAGTTTGTCAGAACAGGAAATCCTTAACAAAATCCAGCATATGACCATGGTAGCCAATAACTACATCAGTGAAGGACAATCCCATGCTGAGGTCATAGAACTCATATCCCTAGGATTTATAGGAAAACTTCTGCAATGGTGGAACAATTGCCTTACAGAAGAGTCTAAGGAAGACATCAAGCATGCTGTCCAAAAAGATGAGGAAGGTCTCCCCATCTTTGACACCATCTTAGGAAGAGGTATCCCCGACGGAGTCAATACCCTAATCTATACGATCATGAAACACTTCGTAGGAAAACTTAGCAACATCACATCTAGGATTTACGACCAGTTAAGTAACCTTAGATGTAAAACCCTTGGAGACTTCAGGTGGTATGAAGATGTGTTCACCACCAGAGTCATGCACAGAAGTGATTGTAACTCTCCATTTTGGAAGGAGAAGTTCATCAATGGTTTACCTACCCTTTTTGGAGAAAAGGTTAAAGAAACCCTGTGTAATCCTTTAGGTGTCATAGATTATGATAACATGACCTATGGAGACATCTCTAGCACCATTCAGAGTGAAGGAATTAAGATGTGTAGAGATCTCAAAATCCAGAGCAAAGCAAGCAAAGGCAAAGCCAAGTACAAAGTAGGAAACTTCTGTACACAGTACGGCTTACCCTCTGTCATCCCCAAAAGAAAGTCCAAATACAGAGGCAAAGAATCCTCTGAGAAGTTTCACAGGAAGAAAACTTCATCCAAGTATTATAGAAAACAGAAGTTCAGTAAGGACAATTTCTATAAGAAAGGAAAATCCAAATCCACAGGAAAACCAATTTCCAAAGCATCAGGAAAATGCTTCAACTGTGGAAAAAGAGGTCATTTCAGTAAAGAGTGTAAAGCTAAGGCCAAATCCCTTATCAATACCCTCGTTAATGACCAAGCTAGTAAGGAAGAGATCTTTAAACTCCTTGAACTTGATCACTCAGATAGTGACAACTCCACGGAGATCCAACAGATCTACCAGTCATCCTTTGAATCCTCTAGAGCCTCCTCTAGTGGCCCGGATGAACCCATTCCCTGCATGGATAGTTGTTGTAGGAACAAATCCATCAGTGTTCTCTCTAAGCAAGAAGAGCTGTTCTTAGATCTCATAGAACAGATCAAAGACCCAGTAATAAAAGCTCAGAAGCTCAGTGAGTTCAAAAGAACCTTAGTTAGGGAAACCAGTGATCCCAAACCTAAGTTTCAGGAACCCAAAGTTGATTTGGAGAAAATCTACAATAGATTTACCAAGTCCAAGAAAGAAGTTACAGTTAGCGACCTTCAAAAGGAAATCAAGGAAACCAAGTCTGAGGTTAGAACCCTTAAGAGTGAACAAACCATCCTTAGAGTTTATTAGAACCTCCTTGATCAAAGAGTTAGAAATTTGGAAAACACTTCTCATCAAGGCAATGAGGAAGGAACCTCATTACAGAACCCTTCTGATGAAGAAGTTGAAGATACAGTTAACCCTACTGCAGGTATGGTTCAGGAACAGCAGTGCAGTGACAAGTTCTTAGTAACCATCAATAGGATTAACTTCCCAAAATGGCACTCCAAAGTCAGGATTGTCATCAGCAAAGATTTTGAATTTGAGGTTATTGCCTTAATAGATTCAGGCGCTGATCTTAACTGCATTCAAGAAGGAATCATTCCCTCTAAGTACTTCAGAAAGACCAAAGAAAGGTTAACTTCTGCAAGTGGAGGTAAAATGCAGATTGAATTCAAAATTCCCAAAGCTCATGTTTGCCAGGATTATACGTGTTTCAAAACCACATTTGTCCTAGTCAAGAATATGACAGATAAGGTTATATTAGGAAACCCTTTCATGTGTCTGTTATATCCTTTCACCACGGATAGTGAAGGTATCACTACCCATCCCTTTGGCCAGCCAGTCAAGTTTAAGTTTCTTCGGAGCCCTAAACCTAGGGATATCAATACTCTCCAGGATATTTCTGTCTCTAATACCCTCAACCTTATCAATGCCAAAACCTCTCCATTTAAAGATCCATATAATCAAGCCAAGAACCTTGATTCATTTGTATCTACCATTCCATTCACAAATGATGATTTTGTTAGCCCAGTTCATGTCCAAAATTCATCACAATATCCCATTTCATTCATGCACCACAAAAGTACATGCTTTAAGCCATTCCATGTTTTAAACAATAGCATTTTTAAAAAAGAAATTCATCCTATCTGTTTAAACCAATTTTGGAAGGAAATAAGGAAAATAACTTTTAAGACAAGCCCCATTAAAATGTGGAGGAAATTGACCTCTCCAGCAGAGAAAAAGAACAAAGGGAAAGCACCTGCATAGGGCTACCCTCAAAGACTCCCAGCAGCGGGACAATCTTCTAAAAAGCATGAAGGTGCATCCTCTAAGGGAAACCAAAGAGGACCGACATCCCTTTAGGATTGTGTCCCGGCAGAGGTGACATACTCCAATTGTGACATGGCTGTTGTTTTGCAGGAAGTTTTATCAGAAGAATTGCAATGGAAAAAAGGTGCATACAAAGACTTGCCATTTTCCATTAAATTTATACTTGATAATTTCCAAACAGCCTGGACCCTATACAAAAAAGGCCTTTTCCAAAGAACCCTCAAAGCCCTAGAAATCTATCTAGTTGATCTAGAGGCAAGGAATGAAACCATCACTAGTCAACTCTTTGGCAAAGAAGATATTCATTCAATGGATAAAATGACTATCATGGGCACTGATTATGCAAAGTTTAGCCTTAAAGCTCAAATTGTCTTAAGAAATGCCATTGCCAACTTGCCCCCAGAAATACAAACGAATATTTTTGGTTGCAAGGCTATGTTCGAATCATTTGATCAATGGTGCGAACACTTTAGGATCCTGGTCACCACCCACTTCCTCGTTTTCGGTGAAACTGATGTTGACATTGACACAGAAGTTGACCATGCCCTTGCACAGTCTATATGGGAACAATATTTTGGAAGTAGCCACAGAGCCTATGAGAGGCGGCATCCTTTCCCTGGTCTCATAATCAATTATGAAGATGGACTAGACGATGGAATAGATGAAGAAGAAAGGAACTCAAGTTGGCTTTCCAGGATGTTTGAATATAGGTTTGTTAGGTTAATCAAACTAACACACCATGGCCAAATCAGCCAGTTCCCCCAGATCATACAACAAGTTGTCAAAAAGATCAGAAGTCCATTTATATCCATTAGATGTTGGAGCACCCTCCCATAATGGGATGGTAACAACTGGATGATTGTCATCCCTTCCAGACACCTTGTGCTCATTAATGGTTACACCTACCAAGGCCCTTGGTATGAAGGAGACTCTTATTTATCATACGAAGATCCTCATAACCTTGCAGATTGTTGGCGTAACTACTTCAACAATGAAATACTTACTATTTCTCAAGAATTATGGGCAAATTATCATTTTGTTGGTAGCACTAGAAGAATTTCAGTATTCACCACCAAGCCATATTCCGATGCAGCTATGGATCTCCAATGGGTTAATTACAATAATAATCCAAGAAGATTCATCACCAAGGCACCAGAATAAGAAGCCCTTAATTGGTGTGGCGTCTGTAATCAGTTCGCCAATTTTCATGAGCATGACAACCATCATAGTCCTCCTTCGGATTATTATGGTACAGATTAGCCTCCATCCAACAACAAGGACTGCAAACCCAAAAGAAGGATCCAATAATCCTTAACCAGTCAAAGGTTTCACTCCTCCAGTTCAGAAAGCAATTCCTTACAATACAAGATCTGAGTCATGCCTAGACTCCGTCCAGATCGTCGGGAAATCTAGCCAAGAACTAAAAGATCTTGCCAAGTAATTGCAGAATCAAGCAGAGAAGTTAGAGTCAGAAGAAAGGGTTTCTCTTGCCTCATCTGAAGCTTCAGTTAACAGATGTCCAATTGACCCCTTCTAGGATTAACAAGATCCGAATGATGGTTACAATTTGGATGAAGACTAAGTGTTTCGAATAGTCCCAATCACTATTCAGAACAGTTTCCAGTTCTGGTTACTATTCATCTACAGTCAAACCACTGTACATGCACAGTACCCGCACTCAGCAAATTCCAGACAGGCTACTATTCATGAATAGCAACCGCTATTGTTCATCCACAGTACCCGACAAAGCATTGTGTTTTCACTATTTGCTTTCGGTTGAAAAGGTTTTTCACCTGAGTTAAAGCATTTTACTCTTCCGAATTTTCAGCAGTCTTCAGCATATTTCAAGGCCCTCTTCAGCCTCTTTAAGGCAGCCTCAATTCCAGTCTGAAGCAGGTCTAATGGTTACAATACCCCCCTTTTGGGTTATAAACAACACAGATCTGGTCTTACAAGTCTCAACAGTACACATCTGCAACAGATTTTCTAGATAAAAGCAAAAACAAAAAGAAGCAGATAGCTGGGAAATAATTGATCAACAGGAACAATTAAACACAGAATGATAAACAGAGGTTTAAAAGGAGGCTTAGCCTACCATAAAAAGATAACCATCAATGAGAAAAAGAAATAATGGATGTAGAATAAGATGAATGGTAATCGGAGTGTTATCAGAAAATAGATGTAAAACATAATTAAATGTCTAGGAGATATCACACTATTCATAATCAAAATAATCTTAATGCAAAAGAATAATCAAAATACTTTTGATAACTATGGCGGTAAAACTTGCCAACTTGATTGAAAAACAAAGTAACTTACAACACAAATATCGGCCAACTTGGCTCTGATACCAAAAGGGGGGTAAGCTACATACAGGGGCCGACTGGGGCCACTGGGGTGTGGAAACATAAATAGGTTACAAATGTAAAGGTCATGACTATGGCGTTACAAGAGTAAACTAAAACTGGGATGGGGAGATGAGCCATCTGTTTACAAGGAGAGAGGGCTGTGAAGTAGTTTTATCTTAAAACTAAACTTGAAAGACCTCCTGAGGAATTAGACCTACTTCAGACTGGAATTGAGGATGCCTTAAATAGGCTGAAGGGAGCCTTGAAATTTGCCGAAGACTGCTGAAAATCCGGAAGAGTAAAATACTTTAACTCGGGTAAAAAACCTTTTTAGCCGAAAGCAAATAGTGAAAACACAATGCTTTGTCGGGTACTGTGGATGAACAGTAGCAGTCACTGTTCATGAATAGTAGCTTGTTTGGAATTTGCTGAGTGCAGGTACTGTGCATGTACAGTGGTCTGACTGTAGATGAATAGTAACCGGAACCGGAAACTGTTCTGAATAGTGATTGGGACTATCCGGAACACTTAGTCTTCGTCCAAATTGTAACCATCATACGAATCTTGTGAATCCTGGAAGGGGTCAATTGGACATCTGTTAACTGAAGCTTCAGATGAGGCAGGAGAAACCCTTTCTACTGACTCTAACTTCTCTGCTTGATTCTACAATCACTTGGCAAGATCTTTTAGTTCCTGGCTAGATTTCCCGGCGATCTGGGCGGAGTCTAGGCATGACTGAGATCTTGTATTGTAAGGAATTGCTTTCTAAACTAGAGGAGTGAAACCTTTGACTGGTGAAGGATTATTGGATCCTTCTTTTGGGGATGACAGAGGGTAAGCCGTACTGTGTACAGAAGTTTCCTACTTCGTACTTGGCTTTGCCTTTGCTTGCTTTGCTCTGGATTTTGAGATCTTTGCACATCTTAATTCCTTCACTCCGAATGGTGCTAGAGATGTCTCCATAGGTCATGTTATCATAATCTATGACACCTAAAGGATTACACAGGTTTCTTTAACCTTTTCTCCAAAAAGGGTAGGTAAACCATTGATGAACTTCTCCTTCCAAAATGGAGAGTTACAATCACTTCTGTGCATGACTCTGATGGTGAACACATCTTCATACCACCTGAAGTCTCCAAGGGTTTTACATCTAAGGTTACTTAATTGGTCGTAAATCCTAGATGTGATGTTGCTAGGTTTTCCTACGAAGTGTTTCATGATCGTATAGATCAGGGTATTGACTCCGTCAGGGATACCTCTTCCTAAGATGGTGTCAAAGATGGGGAGGCCTTCCTCATCGTTTTGGACAGCATGCTTGATGTTTTCCTTAGACTCTTCTGTAAGGCAATTGTTCCACCATTGCAGAAGTTTTCCTGTAAATCCTAGGGATATGAGTTCTATGACCTCAGCATGGGATTGTCCTTCACTGATGTAGTTATTGGCTACCATGGTCATATGCTGGATTTTGTTAAGGATTTCTTGTTCTGACAAACCATCTATGTTCCATTCATAGAGTTTATCAGAAGAGACTGAGAACTGGTTGCTAACATTCCTTTCTTCATATTGAAGGTCAGGTGGGGTAGGTTTGGGATACCAATTCTTGGTTAAACTTGTTGGGGTTACCTTTGGATGGGTAAGCCTTTTCACTTCTAAATCCTTAAACTAGTTTTCTAGATGTTCTATCTCCTTTTCATTATCTGAGGAGGTTCTGCTAGAACTGCTAGATGCAGTGTGGATATCTAAGACACTAAGCTTGGGGGTTTTCCTAGGCGAAGGGGCGACTGGTTCCTGCTTCGTGCTAAGTTCCTTAAGCTTTTGTTCTACAATTTCTAGGGCTGTTAAATCCTTAGGTTTGTCTAAGACAACTAAGCTGGTGAAGGGGTGACTGGTTCCTTCTTCACGAGTTCTTCAAGCTTTTGGTTGACTATCTCTAAGGCTGTTCTGTCCTTAGATTTAAGGCTGGGCTGCCTATTCGTAGGGAGCTTGAATAAAGGTTTTTCTAAGGTTTGGACAGGTTTGCTAGGGCTTCCTGGTTGGAGGATGACCTTGTTTTCTATCATGTCTTCTATCCTATCAAGCTATTTTCCTATAACTCCTAAACACTAGTTGGTGTAGTTGTTTTGCTCTAGAACCTTCTTAACAACCTTTTCTTCTGGGTTGGTCTGGGTTTTGAAGGGAGAGGCAACTAAATCACTACCACGGTGTTTGAAAACTATGGCTTCCTGGGGTGGATGGCTGGATCTAACAATTTCTGGTTTGCTAGAACTTGAGGCAACTCTATCTGGAAGCTTGGTCCAATTAGTTTTGGTAATGACACAAGATTGTTTGTGCCACTCAAAGTGGTTCTCAAAATATTCAAAGAAAGGGACATTACTGGATATCTCTTTCATGAAGATTTTCCAACTTTCCAAAACTTCTTTCTTTTGTTCCAGAGTATGGTTGGCTCTATAGGCTTCTCTTTTTAGTCTGTTTTCTTCATATTCAAACTCATTGCCTATGGCAACTAGGTCTGGGGCGAACTCTTTCCTAATGGTCATGAGCTGTTGATCTATTTCAGGTTCTTGCTGAAAAGGATCCTGTGGGTCATGATGATAAAGGTTCAACATATTAGTACTTGTTGGGGATGAGTTTTTCTGACTATTGTTGTCGTCATCTTGATCAACAACTGAGTCTTGTTTGGCCGTGTAGCAGGGTGTGCTAACCTGGGATTTGGTCTGGACACCTTGGATTTCTAATCCTAAATCTCTCCTAGATCTGGGATAAGGTGCAAGGGGTCTGGATGAACTACACTCTGATGCAGGTCTATCTCTAATAGGGATAGGTATCTGCCTAATGGGCTGGTGTAGATCAAATGGAGATCTAGACCTAGATTCATCAAAACCTAATGGTGAATCTACTGGTGTTCTAAACCTAGACTAGTCGAAGCTCAATCTAACCGATCCATGGGCTAATTGTTGGACAAAGTCTAAGTCTGGATTCTGGGCTGGGTATTGGATCTATAAATGATGATTCTCATTTTCCAAAAGCCAATTGTCAGGGAAGGTAACCTCAGTCCATTTCAGGGTCTTGGGAACCTGAATCTTAGAACTAGGGTCAGTTGTTTGGATAAGAGTGGTTTCTCCTATCTTCCTGTGGTTTAGTGCTTGAACATTCATGTTCGTTCTGATGCACTTATAATAGATCCTGTATATCAAGGCTATTTGGTAAACTTTTTTTACTAAGAGGGTACCATGGGTCTTGATATTGAGGGTGAGAGTTTTCACGATATGTGGGTCATGTAAGTAAACTGTGAAGTTGGGGAAACAGTCGAAATGAACTGGTCCACCACTGAGACTGGATTGGATGGTTCCTAGGAGACTATCATTGAATCTGATATGTCTAGTGTCTCTAAGGGTCATGAGAATGGAACAATTCAGTCCTTCTCTGATTAAAGGTTTGACTCCAATCTGGACTAAACCTATGTGCAGGTAATTATGTCCTACTTTCTTATGTGCTTTCAAGGTTGGGGAAGAAAACAAATAGCACGTCTCGTACTCTTTGTTAATTCCATAAACTTGTTCTATGGTTCTAACATGGTAATCTGTCTTGAACATCTTGTTCAAGGACCATGAAGACTTATAGATCTTGTGGGTGGGGAACTTAGGGATATTCCAATCTCCTAATTTTAGATCTAGATATGATAACTGCAGTTCTTCAGAATTGAGAATTCCACTTTCTTGAGGAATCTTAGGGAGGGATGATCTCTGACTAGTGGTAGAGTTAATCCTGAACAACCTATTCATCATTTTGGATTAAAAGCCTAGTTAAACAACTATAACCTTAAGACCTTTAACTTCTAGCTTCTGGATCTATCCTTGGAACAGCAACAAACTGTTCAACAAGACGATTGCCTAATCTCGTGCACACTATAACCTCTTAACGCCACAATCCTTTCCACTGAGGGACCACCCTAAACGCCTTCCACACGGCTAACACGGGCTGACCAACACAGACAAGAGCGGATACCGGGTCTTACTGGGTTATAAACAACACAAATCTGGTCTTACAAGTCTCAACAGTACACATTGCAACAGATTTTCTAGATAAAAGCAAAAACAAAAAGAAGCAGATAGCTGGGAAATAATTGATCAACAGGAACAATTAAACACAGAATGATAAACAGAGGGTTCGGAGGCTCAGCCTACCATAAAAAGATAACCATCAATGAGAAGAAGAAATAATGGATGTAGAATAAGATGAATGGTAATGGGAGTGTTATCAGAAAATAGATGTAAAACATAATTAAATGTCTAGGAGATATCATACTATTCATAATCAAAATAATCTTAATGCAAAAGAATAATCAAAATACTTTTGATAACTATGGCGGTAAAACCTGCCAACTTGATTGAAAAACAAAGTAACTTACAACACAAATATCGGCCAACTTGGCTTTGATACCAAAAGGGGGGTAAGCTACAGACAGGGGCCGACTGGGGCCACTGGGGTGCGGAAACGTAAATAGGTTACAAATTTGAAGGCCATGACTATGGCGTTACAAGAGTAAACTAGAACTGGGATGGGGAGATGAGCCATCTGTTTACAAGGAGAGAGGGCTGTGAAGTAGTTTTATCTTAAAACTAAACTTGAAAGACCTCCTGAGGAATTAGACCTGCTTCAGGCTAGAATTGAGGCTGCCTTAAATAGGCTGAAGGGAGCCTTGAAATCTGCTAAAGACTACTGAGAATTCGAAAGAGTAAAATGCTTTAACTCGGGTGAAAAACCTTTTCAGCCGAAAGCAAATAGTGAAAACACAATGCTTTGTCGGGTACTGTGGATGAACAGTAGCGGTTGTTGTTCATGAATAGTAGCCTATCTGGAATCTGCTGAGTGCGGGTACTGTGCATGTACAGTTGTCTGACTGTAGATGAATAGTAACCAAAACTGGAAACTGTTCTGAATAGTGATTAGGACTATCTGGAACACTTAGTCTTCATCCAAATTTTAACTATCATACGGATCTTGTGAATCCTGGAAGGGGTCAATTGGACATTTGTTGACTGAAGCTTCAGATGAGGCAGGAAAAACTCCTTCTATTGACTCTAACTTCTTTGCTTGAATCTGCAATTGCTTGGCAAGATCTTTTAGTTCTTTACTAGATTTTCCGTCGATCTGGACGGAGTCTAGGCTAGACTGAGACCTTGTATTGTAAGGAATTGCTTTCTAAACTGGAGGAGGGAAGTCCCTGTTTATCTAGTTGATGACAGTTTGAAATCTAAAAGTGTCCCACCATTTAACTGAGAATTCTCTATCTAGGAGGTTGGAATTTATCTCATAATTCCACATGCTTATCCAGTGATTCTTATATTTAATTGTCATATGTAAGATGGCTGGAAACTGGGAATTATATGTTGAAGGTTTATATCTGGAACAGAAATACTTGAGGGCATCCTGTAAGGGTTCTGGGAAAATGTGTGGAATTGGGCCAAACATTTCCCACCATTTTAGGAACCATGAAGGTATTGGGCTGTAGAACTTCTTGTCGAACATTATGAACCATGAATGATCAAAGTTCTTGTTCAGGTAAAAAAGAACTTTTTCAAAGGCATCGATATAATCATAGTAGCTGTAATGGAGACCCGAATCCTTGTGAACTTTGAGCAAAGAGGGATGCTGTCCCCATGCTTCGCAACTGACGAAACCTGTGAAGATGAATTTGTGATAAAGGACTTCAGAAGGGTTCATTTTGTTCAAAATGTTTTCTATTCGAGCAGACTCTTCCTGGATGAGGATGCTCTTATAGAACTTGATATTCTTTTCTGGGTGCTTTGGGAGGAAGTGCCAACCTAAGGGTAAGACTTCCATGGCTAAAGCAAGGGGATCTGTTATATGAACTAGATGAGGTTCAATATAAGAGATATGTTGGACAAAAGGTTTCCTAAAGAAAGAGAATGTCCCTTTTCTAGAGGAAAGCTTTTGGGGTATTATGGGGCCAAAAGGTTCTTCAACCGTGTAAGGGGTGATTGCCCTAGGAGGAGGAGCTGCTAAGGCTGAACTATAGCTGGGTTGGCCATATGACGGTCTTTGGTAATTTGGTTTTGGGATTGTGGAAACAACATACCTATTGGCTAGGGATGAGGGTGAAAGGGGAACTAGCTAGTGACCAGGAGGGTTCTTTGCCTGACTGGTACTAGTGGTGGTTTGCTATTTAGGCAACTTTGGAGGTTGGGGTTGTACGGGTCTTTTCCCGGACAACTTGGTCTGGACTCTGCAAAAATTCACGTGTTAGGAAGTCAGGGATACTGTTTTGAGTTCCTTGGATGAATTCAATGTCAAAGTCAAAAATTGAAAGAATAGCTTGCCATCTTGCAAAAATCTGTTTTGATGCAATGTTTTGAACATCTTTTTCTAAAACATGTTTTGCAGATTTACAATCAATTCTTAATAAAAATTTTTGATTGAAAAGATCACTTTGAAATTTTGAAATGCAGAATACTATAAATAATATTTCCTTTTTTATGGTACTATAATTAATCTGAGTAAGAGTCCAAATTCCTGAATGGAAACATACAATCTGTTCTGGGGAAGTGGGACTAGCACACTGAAGGAGAATGCCACCATAACCTATGTTAGAGGCATCAGTCTAGACAATCTTGAAGGAATTGATTAAGGGAATTCCTAAATAGGGGAGCGTCCTAACTTGTTTCTTGAGTTCTTGGGCAACTGAAGTATGGGCAGGGGTTCAAGGAGATGGGCTAGTGTGAAGTCTATCAAAGAGAAGTTTGCACTGTGGCCTAAGATTTTGATAGAAATCAGACACATAATTGAGAGATCTAGAAATCTTTGTAGCTGAGTTTTATCTAGGATTTCATTTGGAAACTTTTCTGCAAAATGGATAGATCTATCTATGGGTTTGATAACACCATGGTGGATATCAAAACCTAGGAATCTTATACGAGTTTGAAAAAGTTTAATCTTTGGGGTTGAAACAACAAGACCATTGAGCTTGATGGTATTGAAAAACGCTCTTAGGTGTTTCCAATGTTGGTTTAGGGATTCTGAGAAGATGAGCACATCATTAATGTACACAATAGCATGGCTGGAGAATAGATTGAAGATTTCATTCATGATGTTTTGGAATTCAGAAGGTGCAATTTTTAGACCAAAGGCCATTACATTCCATTCGTAATGGCCAAAGGGTGTGGTAAAGGCTGTTTTATACCTATCAGACTCTGTGATTTGTATTTGCCAGAAACCACTCTTCATGTCAAACTTGCTGAAAACCACTGCATTACTAAGCCTATTGACTAAGTCTTTTTTTTTGGGAATTGGGTATCTTACCCATTCGAAGACTTTGTTAAGGGGCTTGTAATTGATGACTAATCTAGGGACGCCTCTTTCTATCTCAGCATTTTTCTGGACATAGAAGGCTGGACAGGACCATGGTGATCTAGACTTCCTGATTATCCCTTTCTTAAGGAGATCCTCTATTTCTGCTCTACAAGTATCCATGAGTTCTTGATTCATTTGGATAGGTCGAGCTTTGGTAGGGATGTATTTTTTCCTTGAAATCTTTGACATAGGGAAGAGTAACCTCATGTCTCTTTCTATGCCAAAAAGCTGTGGGTAGATCAGAGCATATTTCATGCTTAAGCTTTTGTTCAAACTCTCTGATCTCTTTTTGGATCTTTTTACAAACTAGTTGTTCCTCAACTTGTTTACACCATAGATCATCTTTGAGGTACTTAAGGTGTTGGGTCTTGGCACAAATTAGGTTAAGGGTCTTGGAGACTACAATTTTTTGGAGAGTACTAATGTCTCTAGGTTCAGGGCTTTGAAGAAACTTAAACTTAACTGACTGGCCAAAGGGATGGGTAGTGATACCTTCACTATCCGTGGTGAAAGGATACAACAGACACATGAAAGGATTTCCTAATATAACCTTATCTGTCATATTCTTGACTAGGACAAATGTGGTTTTGAAACACGTATTATCTTGGCAAACATGAGCTTTGGGAATTTTGAATTCAATCTGCATTTTACCTCCACTTGCAGAAGTTAACCTTTCTTTGGTCTTTCTGAAGTACTTAGAGGGAATGATTCCTTCTTGAATGCAGTTAAGATCAGCGCCTGAATCTATTAAGGCAATAACCTCAAATTCAAAATCTTTGCTGATGACAATCCTGACTTTGGAGTGCCATTTCTGGAAGTTAATCCTATTGATGGTTACTAAGAACTTGTCACTGGACTGTTGTTCCTGAACCATACCTGCAGTAGGGTTAACTGTATCTTCAACTTCTTCATTAGAAGGGTTCTGTAATGAGGTTCCTTCCTCATTGCCTTGACGAGAAGTGTTTTCCAAATTTCTGACTCTTTGATCAAGGAGGTTCTGATCAACTCTAAGGATGGTTAGTTCACTCTTAAGGGTTCTAACCTCAGACTTGGTTTCCTTGATTTCCTTTTGAAGGTCGACAACTGTAACTTCCTTCTTGGACTTGGTAAATCTATTGTAGATTTTCTCCAAATCAACTTTGGGTTCCTGAAACTTAGGTTTGGGATCACTAGTTTCCCTAACTAAGGTTCTTTTGAACTCACTGAGCTTCTGAGCTTTGATTACTGGGTCTTCGATCTGTTCTATGAGATCTAAGAGCAGCTTTTCTTGCTTAGAGTGAACACTGATGGATTTGTTCCTACAACAACTATCCATGTAGGGAATGGGTTCATCCGGGCCACTAGAGGAACTAGAGGAGGCTCTAGAGGATTCAGAGGATGATTGGTAGATCTGTTGGATCTTCGTGTAGTTGTCACTATCTGAGTGATCAAGTTCAAGGAGTTTAAAGATCTCTTCCTTACTGGCTTGGTCACTAACAAGGGTATTGATAAGGGATTTGGCCTTAGCTTTACACTCTTTATTGAGATGACCTCTCTTTCCACAGTTGAAGCATTTTCCTGATGCTTTGGAAATTGGTTTTCCTGTGGATTTGGATTTTCCTTTCTTATAGAAATTGTCCTTACTGAACTTTTGTTTTCTATAATACTTGGATGAAGTTTTCTTCTTGTGAAACTTCTTAGAGGATTCTTTGCCTCTGTATTTGGACTTTCTTTTGGGGATGACAGAGGGTAAGCCGTACTGTGTACAGAAGTTTCCTACTTCGTACTTGGCTTTGCCTTTGCTTGCTTTGCTCTGGATTTTGAGATCTCTGCACATCTTCATTCCTTCACTCCGAATGGTGCTAGAGATGTCTCCATAGGTCATGTTATCATAATCTATGACACCTAAAGGATTACACAAGGTTTCTTTAACCTTTTCTCCAAAAAGGGTAGGTAAACCATTGATGAACTTCTCCTTCCAAAATGGAGAGTTAAAATCACTTCTGTGCGTGACTCTGGTGGTGAACACATCTTCATACCACCTGAAGTCTCCAAGGGTTTTACATCTAAGGTTACTTAACTGGTCGTAAATCCTAGATGTGATGTTGCTAGGTTTTCCTACGAAGTGTTTCATGATCGTATAGATCAGGGTATTGACTCCGTCGGGGATACCTCTTCCTAAGATGGTGTCAAAGATGGGGAGACCTTCCTCAACTTTTTGGACAGCATGCTTGATGTCTTCCTTAGACTCTTCTGTAAGGGAATTGTTCCACCATTGCAGAAGTTTTCCTATAAATCCTAGGGATATGAGTTCTATGACCTCAGCATGGGATTGTCCTTCACTGATGTAGTTATTGGCTACCATGGTCATATGCTGGATTTTGTTAAGGATTTCCTGTTCTAACAAACCATCTATATTCCATTCATAGAGTTTACCAGAAGAGACTGAGAACTGGTTGCTAACATTCCTTACTTCATATTGAAGGTCAGGAGGGGTAGGTTTGGGATACCAATTCTTGGTTAAACTTGTTGGGGTTACCTTTGGATGGGTAAGCCTTTTCACTTCTAAATCCTTAAACTGGTTTTCTAGATGTTCTATCTCCTTTTCTTTATCTAAGGAGGTTCTGCTAGAACTGCTAGATGCTATGTGGATATCTAAGAGACTAAGCTTGGGGGTTTTCTTAGGTGAAGGGGTGACTGGTTCCTACTTCGTGCTAAGTTCCTTAAGCTTTTGTTTTACAATTTCTAAGGCTGTTAAATCCTTAGGTTTGTCTAAGACAACTAAGCGGGTGTCAACATTGGTTGGGGCTACTGGTGAAAGGGTGACTGGTTCCTTCTTCATGAGTTCTTCAAACTTTTGGTTGACTATCTCTAAGGTTGTTCTGTCCTTAGATCTAAGGCTGGGCTGCCTATTCATAGAGAGCTTGACTAAAGGTTTTTCTAAGGTTTGGACAGGTTTGCTAGGGCTTCCTGGTTAGAGGATGACCTTGTTTTCTATCCTGTCTTCTATCCTATCAAGCTGTTTTCCTATAACTCTTAAACACTGGTTGGTGTAGTTGTTTTGCTCTAAAACCTTCTTGACAACCTTTTCTTCTGGGTTGGTCTGGGTTTTGAAGGGAGAGGCAACTAAATCACTAACACGGTGTTTGAAAACTATGGCTTCCTGGGGTGGATGGCTGGATCTAACAATTTCTAGTTTGCTAGAACTTGGGGCATCTTTATCTGGAAGCTTGGTCCAATTAGTTTTGGTAATGACACAAGATTGTTTGTGCCACTCAAAGTGGTTCTCAAAATATTCAAAGAAAGGGACATTACTGGATATCTCTTTCATGAAGATTTTCCAACTTTCCAAAACTTCTTTCTTTTGTTCCAGAGTATGGTTGGCTCTATAGGCTTCTCTTTTTAGTCTGTTTTCTTCATATTCAAACTCATTGCCTAGGGCAACTAGGTTTGGGGTGAATTCTTTCCTAATGGTCATGAGCTGTTGATCTATTTCAGGTTCTTGTTGAAAAGGATCCTGTGGGTCATGATGATAAGGGTTCAACATATCAGTACTTGTTGGGGATGGGTTTTTCTGACTATTGTTGTTGTCATCTTGATCAAAAACTGAGTCTTGTTTGGCTGTGTAGCAGGGTGTGCTAACCTGAGATTTGGTTTGGACACCTTGGATTTCTAATCCTAAATCTCTCCTAGATTTGGGATAAGGTGCAAGGGGTCTGGATGAACTACACTGTGATGTAGGTCTATCTCTAAGAGGGATAGGTGTCTGCCTAATGGGCTGGTGTAGATCAAATGGAGATCTAAACCTAGATTCATCAAAACCTAATGGTGAATTTACTGGTGTTCTAAACCTAGACTGGTCGAAGCTCAATCTAACCGATCCATCGGCTAATTGTTAGACAAAGTCTAAATCTGGATTCTAGGCTAGGTTTTGGATCTGTAAATAATGATTCTCATTTTCCAAAAGCCAATTGTCAGGGAAGGTAACCTCAGTCCATTTCAGGGTCTTGGGAACCTAAATCTGAGAACTAGGGTTAGCTGTCTGGATAAGAGTGGTTTCTCCTATCTTCCTGTGGTTTAGTGCTTGAACATTCGTGTTCATTCTGATGCACTTATAATAGATCCTGTATATCAAGGCTATTTGGTAAACTCCTTTTACTAAGAGGGTACCATGGGTCTTGATATTGAGGGTGAGAGCTTTCATGATATGCGGGTCATGTAAGCAAACTGTGTAGTTGGGGAAACAGTCGAAATGAACTGGTCCACCACTGAGACTGGATTGGATGGTTCCTAGGAGACTATCATTGAATCTTATATGTCTAGTGTCTCTTAGGGCCATGAGAATGGAACAATTCAGTCCTTCTCTGATCAAAGGTTTGACTCCAATCTGGATTAAACCTATGTGCAGGTAATTGTGTCCTGCTTTCTTATGTGCTTTCAAGGTTTGGGAAGAAAACAAATAGCACGTCTCGTACTCTTTGTTAATTCCATAAACTTGTTCTATGATTCTAACATGGTAATCTGTCTTGAACATCTTGTTCAAGGACCATGAAGACTTATAGATCTTGTGGGTGGGGAACTTAGGGATATTCCAATCTCCTAATTTTAGATCTAGATCTGATAACTCCAATTCTTCAAAATTGAGAATTCCACTTTCTTGAGGAATCTCAGGGAGGGATGATCTTTGACTGGTTGTAGAGTTACTCCTGAACAACCTATTCATCATTTTGGATTAAAAGCCTAGTTAAACAACTATAACCTTAATACCTTTAACTTCTAGCTTCTGGATCTATCCTTGGATTTGCAACAAAGTGTTCAACAAGACGATTGCCTAATCTCGTGCACACTATAACCTCTTAACGCTACAATCCTTTCCACTGAGGGACCACCCTAAACGCCTTCCACACGGCTAACACGGGCTGACCAACATAGACAGGAGCGGATATCGGGTCCTACTGGGTTAGAAACAACACAGATCTGGTCTTACAAGTCTCAATAGTACACATCTGCAATAGATTTTCTGGATAAAAGCAACAACAAAAAGAAGCAGATAGCTGGGAAATAATTGATCAATAGGAACAATTAAACACAGAATGATAAACAGAGGGTTAGAAGGAGGCTCAGCCTACCATAAAAAGATAACCATCAATGAGAAGAAGAAATAATGGATGTAGAATAAGGTGAATGGTAATGGGAGTGTTATCAGAAAATAGATGTAAAACATAATTAAATGTCTAGGAGATATCATACTATTCATAATCAAAATAATCTTAATGCAAAAGAATAATCAAAATACTTTTGATAACTATGGCGGTAAAACCTGCCAACTTGATTGAAAAACAAAGTAACTTACAACACAAATATCGGCCAACTTGGCTTTGATACCAAAAGGGGGGTAAGCTACTGACAGGGGCCGACTGTGTTATGTGGAACGTGTGATATGAAAGATACACTTAATGGTTTTTGTATGATTGGATATATGTGTTGGGCGGTGTCCCTTTGATGTCTTTTATTGAGTTTTCCAACTCTCTTTCCCTTTAATTTATATTCTTTGAAAAGGGAGTGTGTACATCTTTTTATGTTGCCTCTCTTTTCCTTTTCTAATAAAATTATTTATTTAAAAAAACACTAACCTATATAAATTCTACTAAGATGCAGAAAAATGGTAATAATTTGAAATACTTTAGGGAAGTCTCAAACTTGACCATTGGGTAGAGTGTTTCTAAATAATGTCAATGGAAGAACCAACATTGTGAATTCTCCTCTTCTTTTTTTTTTTTTTTTCTTTTTTTTTTTTTTTTTTTTTTTTTTAAATCATCTGGTTTGTAATTGTATGGAACTTGCTATTAGCTAGGTGAGTCTCCATTGACTTCTCCAAAATCCTACTTTTTTGGTCCACAGGGGCCTTGAATGCCAATATTTTCTAGATTGTTTTGTGGGAGCACAAATGCTACCTAGAAACTCATGGAAAGTTATTGGAGGGATTTGTACTTAAGGAAGGTTCCAGTATGGGAAAACAAAGGTTTTTGGGTGATCCACACAATATCTTACCTAGAAACTCTTTACTTGAAAGGTGATCCACAAATGCTACCTAGAAACTCTTTATTTGTTTTAGAGATGATATTTTCTAGAAAATAAGTCGTTTTCCAAAAAACATTTTCTATTAAAAAAAAAAAATCTCATTTTCCTATATTTGCTTGAAACCTTAAATGAGTTGAAAAATAATCTACTAACTTCTCTTATTTAACTTGCTATGAGATAGAGTTGTTTTCCCAAAAAAAAAAAAAAAAAAAAGTGGAAAACAATCTCTAAAAATAAGCCATACTTTTTATGTTGCCTCTCTTTTCCTTTTTTTAATAAAATTATTTATTTAAAAAAAGCACTAACCTATATAAATCCTACTAAGATGTAGAAGAATGGTAATAATTTGAAATACTTTAGGGGAAGTCTCAAACTTGACCATGGGGTAGGGTGTTTCTAAATAATGTCAATGGAAGAACTAATGTGAATTCTCTTTAAAAAAAAAAAGAAAAAAATTTCATCTAGTCTATAATTGTATTGAATTTGCTATTTAGGTGAGTCTCTATTGACTTCTCAAAAATCCTTCCTTTTTTGGTCCAGAGGGCCTTGAATGCCAATATTTTCTAGATTGTTTGATGGGAGCACAAATGCTACCTAGAAACTCATGGAAAGTTATTGGAGGGATTTGTTAAGGAAGTTTCTAGTATGGGAAAAAAAAGGTTTTTGGGTGATCCACAATATATTACCTAGAAACTCTTTAGTCTCTATTGACTTCTCAAAAATCCTACCTTTTTGGTCCAGTGGGCCTTGAATGCCAATATTTTCTAGATTGTTTGATGGGAGCACAAATTCTACCTAGAAACTCATGGAAAGTTATATTGTTTGATGGGAGCACAAATGCTACCTAGAAACTCATGGAAAGTTATTGGAGGGATCTGTTAAGGAAGGTTCTAGTATGGGAAAACAAAGGTTTTTGGGTGATCCACAATATATTACCTAGAAACTCTTTTCTTGAAAGGTTATCCACAAATGCTGCCTAGAAACTCTTTGTTTGTTTCAATGATGATGTTTTCTAAAAAATGTGTCGTTTTCCAAAAAGCATTTTCTATTAAAAAAAAAAAAAAAAAACTCATTTTCCTATGTTTGGTAGCAACTTAAATGTGTTGAAAAATAATCTCCTAATTTCTTTTATTTAACTTCTTGTTAGATAGAGTAGTTTAAAAACAAAAACAAAAATAGTGGAAAACAATCTCTAAAAATAAGCCATACTTTTTATGTTAACTAAATATAATTTTCCTTTGATTCATTTTTTTTTGATATTGCCAAATATTAGGAAATACGAAAAACTATCTTTACAGAATTTTTCCATTGAAACAAACATAGTGTTATTATTACAATTATGATTGTTCATGTAAAATTAGAATGCCTTTATATATAAACTAGACTTTCAAAGAATTAGTGACTAGTTATTACAATTGTCATGATAGTCGATAGATGAATTTTCATTGTGCCAAATATGGAGAAAGGTATTGACAGCGGCGACGAGTTTTCATTTCTCTGTTGTACTTTTCTCTTTTGTCCTCCTTTGTTTTCTCACTAGTTTTCAGCTTACAAAACTGACTGGATGAAAAAATATATATATTTTGAGTTATATAAATAGTAAATATGAATTAAATTGATGTAAATTTTTTTATTATACATGAGAAAATAACATTTGTTAAATTATGTTTTCAACATACTTTATGTATTTTTCTCAAAAAAAAAAACTTTATGTATGATATATATATATATATATAGGTAGCGTTTGGATCCACGTTTTTCCCTCACGTTTGCGGTTTTTGCCTTTTTTTTTTTTTTTTTTAGCATGTATGAATAGTCACTGCACTGTTCATGCACATAGATTAACTGTGCAGGAGACAAAGTGCACTGTTCATGCACTGTCCACGGGTCCCACTCATGCACATAGATTCACTGTGCAGGAGATAAAGTGCACTGTTCATGCACTGTCCACGCACTGTTCACGGGTCCCACGACATTATTTACACATTTAAAAAATATTTTGCTACAGCGTTTTCAGTTTTCAGCAAAATAAGTTGTATCCAAACAGACCCATATTGAGAGAGAGAGAGAGAGAGATGGGTTCAAGTTATATCTGGTGTAACTTCACAAGAGTTGTGAAGTTACATTTTTTGTGAACCATTGATTACTATTAGATCTAAGGGTCAAAAAACACTCATAATAGTATCATTATTACTCTCTAAAAATTAATGATTTAGGCATTAACTCTTCTTATTAAAGGAAAAAAAAAAAAAACCATAGCATTAACTCTTTTTTTTTTTTTCGTCCATATCATCATCTTCTTCCTCTTGTCTTTCTTTTTGCACTATACTTTCAGGCCTCTATCATGAATGGTGGTTGGAATAATTTTGAAAATAACATCTCAAGTCTTTTCTTCTTCTTAGACTCGTTGTTGGAAAAAATTATGAAAATATCTCTCAAGTCCTTTTCTTCTTGCTAGGCTTGCTATTGAAAGAATTCTGAATATAACATCTCTATATATAAACAAAATATTTTAGTTAAGATTCTCTCTTAAAGTTAATATGGAAGTTCTTCTTATGGTTCCTCCACAAAGAAATTTCTTCAATAGAAAACGCGCCATCTGCTTAAAAACTCCTTTATAGATATAATGGTGGTAATGGAAATCCAAATTTAAGAAATATCTTTTCACTGCAATAGTTTTAGAGCACATGTGGTCTCCTCAACGTCAACTATGAAATCACTTAGTAACCCCAGACGAATAAACAAAAGAGAAGCTTTGTGGTTGCTTTCCGACCTAACTATGAGAATTTTATGAATGGTGGAGGCCAGAAAGTATAGTGCAAAACGAAAGACAAGAGGAAGAAGATGATGAGATGGACGAAAAAAGAAAAAAGTTAATGTTGTGGTTTTTTTTTTTTTTTTTTTTTTTCCTTTAATAAGAAGAGTTAATGCCTAAATCACTAATTTCTAAGAAGTAATAATGATACTACTATGAGTGTTTTTTGACCCTCAAATCTAATAGTAATCAATGGTTCACAAAAAGTGTAACTCGTGTGAAGTTACACCAAGTGTAATTTGAACCCATGTCATATATATATATGTGTGTGTGTGTGTGTGTGAATTTAAATTATTTTAATATATTTAACTTGACCCCAAAATTTTTATTTTTTACTCCACTTATTATATGTGACCTAATTTGACATCAATTCTCTTATCATGTCATCATGCATATCATAAAATTACATTCCGATGTATCATGCTTTGAAAAATAAACAATAAAAATGGAGATTGCAGGGAAAGTCACATTCATAAATATTCATATTTATTTGCCTTGAAAAATAAACCAATTTTTTAAATAAGAATTCACTTTATTAAAAGAAATATAAACCAATTCCTTAAATTAAAAAAAAAATGGAAAAAGAAAAAGAAAAAACCACAGCTCAAGTATAATATGTAAGCCAACAAAATGTACCCTGAGCTCAAGTATAAACTTTCATTGAAATGGCACTTACAGTCTTACCCCCACAAGAGGTGGACGAACACTTTCTATGAGGTGGACGAACACTTTCCATTTGGGTTCAGGCAATCAGGCCCTCGTTTTTCATGGGCAAGTAAATTCACACGACTCTCTCCACACGTCTTCACGATTCAAACAATGCCGCACTGCTTTCCACAACAAAATTTTGACTGCTCTGAGCTTTTGAAAAAGAGAGAAAAGAAAGAGTACCGTGAGTCTTTTTCACTGCGTGTTAATGGAGAAGATGAGTGGGAAATTCTCCTGAAGGGGGGTCTCTCTGGTTTCACAAGTCTTCCTTTTTTTCAATTTCCAAGTCAAGTACAAACAGACAGACCTGTCAGAGAAACTAAATACTATATAGTGAAGGAAGAAGAAAAGAAGTTTAACAAACACTTTGTTTAAGTCTAGATTAATCATTAATAGATTCTAGTTTGTGAATAGTGATTTTTGTTTTTGCTAGTGAATCAGGAATTTTGGGATGGCTTCTGTCTTCCTGTTTGTTTTCTTTCTTCTCTCATACTTCGTTCTGCTTCACTCAGCTGAAGAAGTACAGAGTAAACTCCAAAATTGTTCGCCATTTCAATGTGGGAAATTCGGTAACATCGGATTTCCAGTCACCAACATCCCACCCCCCTTTTGCGGTTTACTGCCAGTAATTTGTGACCAAACAGCTCCAACCATCCAACTGCCACAGGGACCGTGGAGTGGAAGACCATATGAAGTTATAAACATCTCTTACACTAATTACACCACACAAACCATACGTATCAGGGACCTTTCGCTTTGGGAATACTTGAATACCAGTAAATGCGAATACTTATTCAATTTTACTCTTCCAAATTCTCCATTAATCTCTTTTAAACTCACCACACCCAATCAGACCCTATTTAAATGCAGTCGCACTCTTGATATTACTTCACCTACAAATTTAGAAAATATGAGCTGCGGAGACTATAATATCTACTATACTCATTCAAACGAGGCTGCTCAGAGTTTTCCTTCTGGATGTTCAACAATTCAGCTCCCAGTACAAGAGAATTTTTCACATAAAGCTGAACTGAATATAACTGCTGAGTTTGACCTTGAAGTCCGTGTATCTGATGCTTGTAGCAGATGTTATAGTAGAGGAGGTCTATGTGAGCTTGACAAGAAAGGAGAATTTAATTGTACCGTTACAGAGGAAGCCTTTCAGAAAGGTACTATAGACATCGGAATAACACAAAAGTTTCTGTTCCTACACACACACACATTGAAAATGCTTAAAGATTTCATTGCATACAAGATTCTTTACATTCTGATGTTATAGTAAATCCTAATACAAGTGCTGATACTTTTCTGTTCCATGCCATGATCCACTCCTCCACAGCAATGGTTTTAGCTAGTTCGTATTAGTTTCAAAATTAGTTTATGTGAAATAGAAATAACTTTGTTACTGGTAGGCTTTCCATTCTCAAATAGCTCTCAATAAGAGAGTAGTTTTTGCATCTTCATAGATATGGAGAAAGAGAGAGAGAGAACTTTCACCCTGATATCATGTTACTATGAAACCACAGAGTTTTATAGTGAAGTTTGTGTTTGATGAATGTTCCAACTGTTATAGTAGAAGAATTTTCATTGTGCCAATTTGGAGGAAGGTATTGACATGGGGATTTTCAAATTGGCAAAAATTCTTATAAATTTCGTTGGTTTCTGTGTATTAATTATTCTTAACATATGTATATGACTTGCTGCTATTCTGTCCTATGCTACAATTCACATATCGCTCTTCTGCGGCACTAGATTTAGTAGATTCAGATTGGCTCATTCTTTTAGCAAAATAGAAATAGATTGAACTTTCTTGTTATAAAATCTATCAGATAAATCTAGACTGAAGTTCATTGCTCTTTGTTAAATATTGTTGAGATTTCAAAGAATACCAATTTTGCTCTGTCAATATGTTGCGCTAATTTTTATTTTATTTTTGATTATTCAACTAATAGTAATGTTCTTTGCTGCTTTTGATACAGGGACTAAGAGTTTGAAAGTGATTGCTATAGGTAACATACTTCTTTAATCAAATCTTTTTGTTGATACTAATATTTACACGTTTGCTTGGGCGGCCTATCCTATAGAACTGGAATGATTCCATATGGAAGTGATCTATTGTGTCTTCAACACTTAAACTGTGACACCTTTTTAACCCCTTCTCACAGTGTGTCTAATTATCAAATCTTCAGAGTATTATTCATGCAGTGATATAAGGTTTCGTTATCAGTTTTGGTAATGGCTCCATGTGCTCCGTTTTTTTATAATTCAATACCATGTACTTGTATGTATGGAATTCATCGGTACTTTAGCTAATTTTTCATAGATCATGATTTTCCTCCAAGGCTCACTTTCTCCTGTCCATCAAAACCTATATCCTTTATTCTGCTTATAATAGTAATACTGGATGCCAAGTCATCCTTGGCATGTCCTTATTCATTGTTACTATTGTGTCACCACAAGAAAATGCAATTGAGGTTCAAGACATTATAAATATGTAGTTTGAGTTATTGTCGTGTCACCATTTATTACTTCATAACCTCTATTCTTTTATTATAGCCACTTCGTTTGCTGGAATTGGAGTTTTGATGTTTATAGTCTACTGCGTCTGGAGAAAGCTCTCATCAATTAAAGATATTTGGAAGAAGGAAAATCTAGCTCATCAGAATGTCGAGGCCTTTCTAAGGAATCGTGGACCTCTTGTTGTTAGAAGATACAGTTATTCAGATGTAAAGACAATGACCAAGTCCTTTAATGATAAATTAGGCCAAGGGGGCTATGGTAGTGTTTATAAGGGGAAGTTACAAGATGGTTGTCTTGTGGCAGTGAAGGTTTTGAATAATTCGAAAGGTAATGGAGAGGAATTCATTAACGAAGTTGCAAGCATTAGTAGGACCTCCCATGTTAACATTGTCACTCTTAAGGGCTTTTGCTTTGAGGGATCTAAAAGAGCCCTTATCTATGAGCTTATGCCTAATGGATCTCTTGAGAAGTTCATATATAAAGGAAATCCTTCAAGTTCTAATCATCAATTGGGCTGGGAAACATTATACAAGATTGCTATTGGCATTGCACGAGGCTTAGAGTACTTGCATAGAGGGTGCAACACACAAATTTTGCATTTTGACATAAAGCCTCACAACATTCTTTTGGACGAGAACTTTTGCCCAAAAATTTCTGATTTTGGCCTTGCAAAGATATGCCCTAGAGAAAAGAGTATTATATCAATGGTCGGTGCAAGAGGGACTGTTGGGTATATAGCTCCCGAGGTATTTTGTAGAAATTTTGGAGGGATTTCTCACAAGTCAGATGTCTATAGTTATAGAATGATGATTTTAGAAATGGCAGGAAGTCGAAAGAATATTGATGTTAGTGTTGATTTAACTAGTGGGATATATTTTCCACATTGGATTTACAAGCATCTTGAACTAAATGAAGAATTAGGACTGTTAGGCCTTTTAAATGAAGGAGATGAAGACAATGCAAGGAAGATGATCATAGTGAGTTTGTGGTGCATACAAACTAATCCATCAAACAGACCATCAATGAGTAGAGTGGTGGAAATGTTGGAAGGGAGTCTCGAATCTTTGCAAATCCCCCCCAAACCTTACTTCTCTTCTCCCTCAAGATCACCAACAGGTTCTTCCACTGTAATGGTGTCAATGCAATATGATTCTATGTACTAAAATACTCCCCTTCTTTCAAGGGAAACTTTGAGTCTGGAGGTAATGAACTTTGTGAAATGTATTTATTTCTAGCTTGTCAATGAACATCTTTTCTTTGTTGATTAAAATATTTGATGCAACCTGACTTTATGGCCTTCACAGTGAATTAGTAATGCCAAAAGTCTAGCAGTATTTGAGAACTATGGTTTTTGTATATTTGGGAGCAACTTAATTAGTTTTTTATTGAAAATTTTTGTTGAAAGTGTGCTAAAATATAATTATACTTAAAACAAGTGAGAAAAAAAGAGAGCTTTTAAAAAGGATAAAAAAGTCAAAAAGCAAAATGTTAGCTAATAAAGTAGTCCAAAACATACAAAATTACCCATACTAAGACTTGAGTATAAATATAATTCAAAACTAAAAGGAAAGTTCTATGTTTCTTTAAAAAAAAAAAAAAAAAAAAAAAAAAAAAAAAAAAAAAAAAAACTAGAAAAACTTTTTTCCTAAAAATTAGCACACATCATGTTTGATACATTTTTTTCCAAAAATTAGTACAGCAGTTTACTGCTTTTCAAAATCCAAAATCTTAACTTCTTAAAAATCTTTTCCTATGTAATCTCATTAACAATAAACAAATTTAGATTTAAAAATTATATTAAACCTTGTTGATGCCCACTTTTGACAAAAGGCCCAATGATAGAAGAAGCCCAACAATATGAAGAAAATGAGAAGAAAAAAATAGTAAAGTAAAGACAGCAGGCTAGAATGGCAGGAATAATGGTCAGCAGGCCCACGAAAATGATATGTGGCAAAGAAGAAGCAAATGGGCCGAGGAAAGCCAAGGAAGCCCAAGGAATAAAGTAGTAAACCTATGGGAATAATAAGAGGTAACGAAGAAGTAAATGGGCTGGAGAAGCCCAAGAAATGAGTTAGTAAATTCATAGGATTGGCATAAAGGCCAATAAGCCCGAAAGGTAAAAGAGGTAAGGATATGGTAATTAGGCCGAGGAAGCCCAAAGGATTTAGTAAAAGCTCATGGGAGTAAAAGAGGTAAAGAAGAAGTAAATGGGCTGAGGAAGCCTAAGGAATAAAATGGGTTGAGGAAGCTTGAGAAATGAAATGGGCTGGCATAGCAGGAATGTTGGCCAGTGAAGCTCAAAAGAGAAAAGGATGTAGAAAATGGACTGGTAGGAGCCTCAGCCCGTAAGCCCATGGGCAACAAAGAAATAAAAGAGAAGTGATGATATAGCACGAGCAGTGCAGTGGCATGGTAGGATCACCAGCCAAGAAGCCCACGGACACAAGAAAAAAGAGGACATAGGCTAGGCAAAAAGGAGAGGGCCTACACCCAAGCAATGACCAGTCTAAAGAAGAGATGGAAAGTAGAGAACATAAACCCAAAGGCCCAAGTATCTTTCACGCCGCAAGAGTTAAACAGCTACCAGAATGTATAGCAGAATTAGACAAACGCAGAGGCAATGGCAAATGTGTGAAGGCTAGAAAAGTAATAGATTTAGACGGAAATAGAGCATACACACAGGGTTTGGGCACCACCTACTTGTACCCAGCCAATACAGGGGAGGTGGGCCACAGGTCAAGGGTATGAAAGGGTGTGGTTTGGTGGTGGGGAAAAGGTGGAACCTATTTTAGGGTTCCCGCTCAAACTTCTTTGGGGGGAAATGTCCTGCTAGAATGACATCTCACTCAAAATAAGTGAATATAGGTTGGAACCACTAGATGTATGTCATAGAGGTAGGTGAGGGAGATGTTTAATCCTTATCCAGATGAGAGTAGTGAAAACAAGGAGAGGTAAGAGACAAGACAAACCACTTTTGTCTGGGAATGAGGCGTGGTGCTGCCGACCCAATGTAATGGTAGTAGTTGGGTAGTCGGCAAGCCAGTGGGCAGTCCTGGAAGGATGCCCAGTACGAGCCAAAAGCGGTTGAGGGGTAAAAATGGTAAATCTTATAATGGCAAGCAGTATAAAAGGCCATAGTTGTGAACAGTTAAAGAAAGAGGAACCACGACAAGAAATATAAGTAGAACAGGGAAGAAAAAGAGTAAAAAAAAAAGGAAAGACACAGAAATCCAAGAAAAAATAGAAGTGATAGGAATAGAGGCATCCATCAATAGGCTACCCATTCTCTGATAAGCTAAGAATTCAAGTTTAAGCTATTTATGTCCTTTTTCCAAAGTGTGTAATCTTTATGGCAGGAGCCTTCTTTGAGGTTACCCACATTGAAGACTGGCTCCCTTTTTGGACTTGTGTTTGCTGAAAGGCTAAGCCCTTTTCTTTGGCAAACGAATCTTGCTTTTGGTTGACGAATGGCTAACTTGTTACCTTATTACTGAACTGTTTGCTGCAATTTTGTTACTTGTGATTGTATTATTCTGCCACGACCTCGTTATTCTCCTTTGTTGTGTTATTTACACGTTATTATTATTTGTAAAGATGTTTTAATTATATTGTCGGATTGTGTTTCCTGCTGTAATATTTGTAACAGTTGTTCCTGCTGTGAGCACGCTGTACATTTAAGGCTCCCGCCAAGGCGCGTCTACATGGGAATGACCCAACTTGTGCACAAGCTGGCATAAGGTGTGTTTCACTTAGGCCAGTCTCAACTCTTCTACCTCGGAATCACGAGCCATGGTACAGCAGGAGAAATCAAGCCCAAAAACACAAAAGGCCCACCACAAATCCAAAATAAAGAAAGAGCCTCATCACATGTGTGGAGCGCGTGTGATGAGGCTAGCATCTACAATAATGAAATTCTTACATTCAAGGTATTTTAGAGTTAGTATTTTTCATGAAATTGTTAAATATACAATTAAAGATCATTTGAGTAATGAAAATGGATGACAAGGACATCATTATTTGTCCTATTGTCCATTTTTGTCAATAATATAACTTGTATGTATCTTCCTACAACAAATAAATTCTTTATAAAATACTTAAACATTAAAAGCACCTAACACCACCGCATACTCTTAGTGTGATGATTACTTCATGAGTGATAATCATTCCACAATTATAAGTGCTTGTGGAGTGTAAGGGATAAGGGTCGGAGTTCGAATCTCCAGAAGGGAGCCTCACACATACATACATTTAGATTACTTTAGAGTAGAATTTTTATCTTAAAAAAAAAAAAAAAAAAAAAAAAAAAAAAAAAAAAAAAAAAAAAAAAAGAGGCACCTAATGGTTAGGACAATTATGAAAACACAAAGTATAAAGGATTAAAATGAAAAGTTTAAAACATAACTAGCCAAAAATAAAAACAACCAAAAATTAAGGGCAAACAAAGTATTTTAATCCACGTCAGCATTTGACAAATTCCTCGTTAATACATCTACAATCTTTCAGAAAATAAAAAAAAACCTTAAAATTAAAAACCGCCGTGTCTGCTCCAACCCGCCAAGCAGAGAAACCGCCGGAGTTTGGAAAAGGAAAAGGACGCCGGAGCTGCCGTTTGCCTGTGGTCGTGGCCAAGAGGTTTGACTTTTTTTTTTTTCGTGATTTTTTCATTTTCCCATTTTGGATTATGAAATATATTTGATAGTGTTTGTATTAAAAAAAAAACAAAAAAACACTATCTGCGCCGAGTTACCGTTTTAGCTTTGAAAACGGTAAAGAAAGTTGAGAGCTTTCACTGTTCCAGTCAGAGCACTATTGGAAATAGTCGTTTTTTAGCAAATATATATTTGAGAAAGTGGGGTTTAGATATTTTTAATTTTTTTTCCTGCTTATTCAGCTAATGTACATGTTTTTAAAGCTTTACTTTTTCTAATGTATTTTTACCCAGTTTAATTTTTTTTATTCAAATAAATCACTGGAAATGAGTTAATACCATATGAGCTTTTGTGATACAGTGAGGGAGTGATTTTGGATAGGATTGGGACTATGGCTTTGTTGTTATTGTTGTTGGGGTTTGATGATAAAGGATTTGTGGTGTATGTGCATGCTCAGAAATTGGAATTGTGTGGTTTTGCTTGTTTGATGACAAGAGCTGGGTTGTTATTGGTGTGTTGGAAGAGATAATTTGGTAAAATGAGATGGTATTGAAGTGTGGAAGGTGAATCATTTATGTTTAATGTGATATATCTAGAGAGAAAGGAGTGGACTTACTTTTAATGGAAGAGAGTTATTCATAGGAAGATTGAAGCCTTTTGTTCCTGGCCTATTTGTAATTTTTAGATTCTTTGCATATTAGATGTTAATTTTGTGGCGGGTGGGGTTGGTTGCCCGTTGGGTTTACTAGCTAGAGTTCATAGGGCTTTTCTTTAGAAAGGTTCCCTACATTATCAAAAATAAAAAAGATGTTAATTTTGTGCGCGTTACCTTTAGTATACATCCCGTGTGTTAGGTTGCTCCCATTTTTGCACCTTCTAAATGAAATTTGTTATGAGTTATAAAAAATAAAAATATAGGGGTTCCTTACAAAGAGAAAAACCACCAGGGTAGCAAAGGAAGTTCTGGCTCTCATTCATTTCAAATCTTTGACTTTCCTCATTTGAATTCTAAATATTCAGTTTCTTTTTGTGTTTTCTATGTTGGCTTCGACTTTTGTGCATCTTGTTTGGGATGCAAGAAATTGTAATTGGTTTGTATCTGGACACTTAAACTAGTTAAACTGTTCATTATATTCTCATTCATTTTTAGTTGGTGCTTGAAACCTTATGGTGTTTATATGCAATGAGTTTACCTCAGTCTCATCTATTAACTTTGTGTTGTCAAACTGGTCTCATTTTGACTGGAAGTTAGATATCAAACTTTTTCTTCCATGCTTTACGTTTTTTTGTCAATTTCCATTCCATGTCTTCTGTAAATTACTTAAATAACTTTGTTTTCAGTTTCCATACCATTTCTTTTGTACATGACTAGAACTACTTTGGTCGCTCAATTGACGCGCAAGTGGATTTTATTGTTTCGTTGTGTTTTGAGCGCATCCTGTGATTTGTTATGTTTTATTTATCATGTTAAAAAAGACTAAACGAAGAAACTGATTTTATTTTATGGTTTTTTGCCCCTCTTTATTCTAACTGATAGTTGTCGGTGCAGAATTTTGGTGCTGTGGTGTTTTTTTATTATGGAGATTAAGACAGATGTAAAAGAAAGCTCTCTCATTCTGCTGAAGCAAGGAGCTGAGGCTGTGAGTGCAGTTACAATTTAAACTTATGAAGGCCTTTTGGTCGGTTTTACATACTTCCAAGTTACAACCAGTACAGAAGAAGACATACGTCTTAAATTTTTTTTCCCTATTTTGTGTGGAAAAATATGGGTTCACCCCCCTCCCTCAACATTCCTTGCATTTCTGCTATTTTCGATAGAATAAAGCTCACTCACTAGTAATAATTAACTCACCTGGTTTTTCAGTTTTGCATGAGCCAGTAGAAGTGAAACTTTGACCATGTGCAGTTTATAATTTTTATGCTGATCTTGACATTCCTTTTCAGAGAGTTTTTGAGTCAAATTTTGCGGGAAGGCGGTCTGTTATTAAGGAACGTTTCTCAAAGAAGTATAGGCATCCTACTTTGGATTCTAAAATAACTCTTAAGCGCTTAAATGCAGTAAGTTTTTTTTTTTTTGCTTTGAGACTACCTTCCACTCTTTCTTCCATAGTATCAATGAATCAATGTGTTGCTTATTGTCTATGTCTTGTGTAAATTTATTGTTGAAACAGGAAGCCAGGTGCATGACAAAAGCAAGACGACTTGGAGTTTCTACTCCAGTGTTGTATTATGTGGACCCTGTGCTGCACACTTTAACATTTGAGTATGTGGAGGGTCCCTTGTCAAAGACATACTCCTTGAATTCGGGTCACATGGTATTATTGAAGAGCGATTGGATGATATTGCTTTACAAATTGGCGAAGCTATTGGAAAATTGCATGATGGTGGTCTCATCCATGGTGACTTGACCACATCAAACATGTTACTTAAGAGTGGTACCAACCAGCTGGTGAGTTCCCTTTTCTTCTTTTTTCTTTTGGTGGGTGGTATTGGACATTTCCCGTTATCTTTATCTTACTTTCTATGATTAAAGTTGCTCTAAACCTGCATTTACAGTCCATTAATATCTCTTTGTAGGTCCTTATTGACTTTGGTTTGAGCTTTACTTCAACCGTTCCAGAAGATAAAGCTGTTGATTTATATGTACTTGAACGAGCTTTGCTCTCCATGCACTCTTCATGTGGGAATGTGGTAAGCGACATAGTTTTCCTTCTATTACTTCTAGTTATTCTTGTGCTTTTAGATTGTAAAGAGAAAATGAGAAAAAGAATTGAAACTCAGAGACTCTTATGAGTGTTTGGCATTGGGAAGCTTGGTGCAAGATTTAATGTTATTTTAAAAGCCAAATTGGACTAGGTGGTTTGACTAGTTTGACTGTGACCCACCCACAAGTTGGTTTTCTACGGGTAGATAACCAGGACTATCCATAAACTTGGCGATACCATTCTGACCAGTGGTATCATCTGACCTACAAACATTTTGAGGATGAGCAGCTCTTTTGGATTGCGGGTTTTATTATTATTATTATTATTATTATTATTATTATTATTATATTTTCTTCTGGGGGGAGGGGGGGGGGGGGGTTGTTGGGGGCGTGTTTAAAGGAGGCTTGGCGTGATCAAGTGTGCCTTGATCATGTGCTTGTAGGCCACAGAGAGTAACTACCACTCCTCCATTGTCATTGGCTCCATGAACTCCACCATCCTTGTACAGCTTTTCCATGTGCACGTTCTCATTGTGAGTTGAAGGTGTATCATCAGCATTGTTGATTCAACAAGGATAGAGATAGGGAGAGAATCAGCAATTAGATACCTACATCTGGAATGGGATTTTTTTTTTTTTTGGTGGGTGGTGGGCTGGGCTGGGCTTTATTTCATGACTGAACAATTAAGCTCATATTTGTCAAAAAGCAAATCATATTTTGAGTCAAATTTTTTATTTGTGCGTATAATGTTGTGTATCTTACAGTATATGAACTCTATAATATATATATATATATATATAAACTTTTTCTTTTTTATTTAAATACCTCACTTTTGAAGATGATGAGAATCTGCAATATTTTTGAGAATGAAAACAGCAGAGAACTTCTATGACCATTACATATCAATCTATTTTTTTTCTTGATTTTTTTAATTATTTTTACATACTATCATTTCTTAGGGACAAGATTTAAACAGTGGATACTTCATGGTATGCCTTATTACCAGGAAATGGATTTTTATGGGAGAAACAAGTTCAGTTTTTAGAAAGTTACTTTATTTGTGTTTAATGCATCATTTTCTTTTTTGAAAAATTACTCCTGACCACAGAACACAGAAATAGAATCCTGCAGTTTTTCTGTAAATGCTTTTGGTTTCTCCCCCACCCCCCTTCCTTCTACACTGGGCCGCCTAATGTTATTATATTCATGCTTTCTGACTGGAGTCACTGGACATTGACTTCTTCATTGTTGTACCTTGAATAGATGGATTGGATAATTGCTGCATATTGGAAGTCCTCAAAGCAGTGGTCATCTACACTGAACAAGCTTGCTCAAGGTGTGGCCCTCTCCTCCTTTTTTTTTTTCCTGCCCAGTTAGGAATTAATAATTTTTTCTTATTGCATTTGATGGTTGCAAACTTCTTCTGCTATTTATTGTAGTGCGACAAAGAGGACGAAAGCGGACCATGGTTGGATGAGCCTCCTTCAAATTTCTGTCCCCCCTAAGGTAAAAGAGAAGGAAGTTCTGGTGGACAGGTGAGTTTTATGATTTATTTTTTTGATAGTTTATGGAAACTTTATTGAGAAAGGTACATCGTGTTCACGATTATGAACACTCTGAACTTGGAATGAGTTTAATGATATAAATTAACCATGTGCTATATTTATCAACATATTGCACATTGTCACTGTTATTTAAATGAAATGCAAATTGTTTTAATTTCCCACCCGCAAAATGTGAAACATTTCCTCTCTGGAATTAAAAGGGTTGCCATGCACTTGCACAAACATTTCCTTTCTTTACTCTGACTATCAGGAGTAAAACTTTGTATAAGTGGACTACTGTTCCATGGTTGATATAAATTTAGCCACTTGCTCTGAAATTGATCTGGGATGCTAGAATGAATTGATATATAACTCTAGGGTTTGTTGTTGTTGTTGTTGGTGGTGGTGGGAGGAACCCTGCTGCAGTAATTACAAAACCACATGGAAAAAAGTTATTTCTCTTTTGCTTATATATAATTTTTCGGATTGTGATTCAAACTTGTTAGGATGAGTCCCACATCAATTTCTTACCTAAAATTTCAGTCTAAATTTGTTTCCTTCATTGATGCTACTCTTCTACTTATCTACCTCGGGCCTTATATTTACAGGAGTTATTTTATTTGGAACCCATTATCAACAGTAAATTACTCAAGATCATCATTCCTATGTAATACTTGAGTATCTCTCAACCACGCTAATTTAATCCTTTAGATCCATGGGTATTGGCAAAATTCTTGTGTTTCATTTGGGCGGTAGGAGATGATTACTCAAAATGAGAGTGTAGTTAGATGCGATGGCTTAAAATTCCTATCTAGCCAGGAGGTTAAAGGGAGTGTAGTTAGATGGCATGACTTAAAATTTGATTACTCAAAATGAGAGTGTAGTTAGATGGCATGGCTTAAAATTCCTATATAGCCAGGAGGTTAAAGGGAGTGTAGTTAGATGGCATGACTTAAAATTTGATTACTCAAAATGAGAGTGTAGTTAGATGGCATGGCTTGAAATTCCTATCTAGCCAGGAGGTTAAGGGGAGTGTAGTTAGATGGCATGACTTAAAATTTCCTATCGAGTCAGGAGATTAAAGGTTCATGTGATTTTCTTATGGATATCATTGTCTGTATATGATATTTAATTGGATTGGATTTCTATTAGCTCAATATTTTAGGGGCATTATTGGGGGGGGGGGGGGTGGAGGAAAGAATTAAAATCCACCTATATTTTTTTCTTTTAAAATCATCAATTACCATTCTATAATTTTATAACCTTTTTGCTGATGGATGACATAAGTACTGGTGCTAAATAATGTTAATGTTGGTGCAAACACAATAATAATGAAAATAATACAACACTATATGGACTGAGACATGACACTTGCTCTCTTTAAAGATATCCAAACCCTTGGTTAGCTAATCTTTGTAACCAATACATATCAGTCCATTAATCACCACAATTAAAAAAAATAAAAGAGACTCTCTCTTTTTCAATGTGGGATTAAACATTTCACTAACTCTTTATCTTCTATATTAACTCACATATCTTCTATATTAACTCACATATCTTTATATTTATATTGTCATATTAATCCATTTTAATTATATAATATTAAATAATAATATCAGAATTACACTAATTTATGGGCCAATTGTAAACTTTTGGTAATCAAGATTCAAACTTAACATGTTATGCCAAAAATATGGACAGGATGACAATTTGTCAACCGTTAAGATCCTGGGATATGATGACAATCTGGTGTGCAACACAAAAATCCATTACTCTATAAAGTATGTAGTATTATTGAATGAGTCATGTTAACGAGTACCCGTACAACATTTATTAATGTACAATTTTAGAAAAGATTTGATACAATTTTCATGAAAAATATAAAAAAGTTGTAAAAAAAAATCAGTTGCTTTTTCCTTTTTTTCATAAAAAGTTTTTAAAAATATTTCATAAACATTGTCCTTGGGGCATCAATTAACCTTTCATTTATTTAATTAAGAACGATCCTCTAAAGAACGAGTATCCTTTGAAAACTTGTGAGCTGAATGGAGACAAAGTTTTCTTGAGCTTATGTTACTCTTTCCTCTCTCTTTTTTTCTCAATCAAAAAAAAAAAAAAAATATATATATATATATATATATATATATTATTATTATTATTATTATTATTATTATATACTGTCTTTTGCCGGTGTGAGCTACACTAAAGAAGGAAAAGACTATGGCACAAAAAATCTGAAATATAAGGATTTAACCACATTTCCATAGATTATGGGAAGCAAATAGACTCTTTTAACCCATACACCCAAAAAGAACACCAAAAAAAGTCTTTAGTTAAGACTAACCAGCCTCAATAGTAGACCTAGTTTCCTAGGAAAGACTTTTATTTTATTTTATTTATACAAAATAGAATTTCTACTCTAGTCTAATCTAAGTGTATATGTGTGTGAAGCTCCCTCTTGGAGACTTGAATTCTGGCTCGTGCCACACACACCTCACAAACACTTATATTGATTCACATTCAATATTAGTCCACACAAAAGTGCTCTAGCAATGCTGTTACTCCTACTGTGTCAATGCTTTCCACTTTGTATAAATGATAGATGCATGAAATATTTTTCTTCTTATTACTTTTATACCATTCATAGTTTTTATTAATCAAAGTGGTTAAGGTATTGTGGGAGGGGCAAGATCCGAGTACAGAGTAGAGCCCGTGGGCCCAGTCCAAGGAGGTGGAAGGCCCCATCCCCACATTAGTCTTGACCCAACACATAGATGAGAACTCGAGAATAAAGGACGAAGAGGCCAGCTGCCTGAGGAGCTCGAAGAGTAAGCGTTCATCGGGAGGCGTAGAGCAGGCCACTTGCACCAGAAGACAAAATATTGAAGAAGATGGTAAAGACATGTAAGCAAAGAAGAAGGGAAATATTCAGATAAAAGTAACAATCACCTCCACATTCAATACACTGCAATAACTCAACTGACTACATTAATAGAGGAATGAGCCCTGAATAGTACCCTCACAGTCTGCAGTACATTCTACTACCTCCAGCAAAACCTTGATAGGACAAGTATCCAAAGGAAGATCTGTGACTATACAAGTAGAGGGTTAAGATGCAATTTAATTAGCTATATAAAGAAAGAAAACCCCTCCAAATGGGGGTGACGAAAAACTGAAAAGAAAAACATACTCTCTGCAATACTACCTTGTAATTGAGACTTGAATATTATATGAACTATTGCTCGTTGGTCTCATCCAAGGAAGTGTTAATCCCAAAATCTACTTCTCTCTTATGGATCATTTGAAGTCTTTTCCATTAACTTGAACGTTAAACCATACAAGCACACCAATGTTGACATTGGAAACCCATTCTCTAAAAAATTAGTTGTATTGGGCTATCATACCTAAAATCTTCATTCTAAGAGGGTTAAGTCCGTTCTTGGTCGCTTGCAGGTATATTTTCCTAAAGTGGATATATTTACATAAATAAATAATGCAACAATTTTTTCTTTGATTATTCTTAATTTTATTATAAATAGATCAATAATTATTTTTTAAGGACAAAATTTAGTTACAAAATTAGTTATAACATTTGGTTATAACCTTATTTAATAAAATAAACATTACTACATATTTTGAAAATCTAACCATTGAATTGCTTGGTTTTTATGCTCTTAATATTCATGTCAAATTTTGTGTTAATTGGATATTATTTACTATATGATCTATGTGGGGCCAGTTGCCCGAAAACTTAACAGAGAGTTCATAGGAAGTGGGCTTGCGGCCCAACGGCCCAGTCTGAGGACACTCACATGTCCGAGGATAAGATTTATTGCCCAAACCGCGTCCAAGGATAAGATTTATTCCTCAAACCAACGTCCGAGGTGGATGTAACTCTTTTAATAGTCAAGGAACTTCGCAGAATTACATGCAAACTAACTATTACATGCAAACTAACTAATGAATATTGAACAAAGAAGGAACCGAGAAAGGTAACAAATATCTCCTAAAAGCTGCTACCTCCACATTAAATGCTTCCCAGTTAACTCTCTGGCCGCATTAATGTGGAGGTGATACCTGAACAGTAACCAAGCAGCCTTATGGCCACTGAGCGGAGGATCTAGGAAGTTCTGGATGGGACAGAAAGAAGTTCTCAAAATGGAACTTACACGTGTACGGTGAGAGCAGGATGAAGAAGGTAGTATATAACGTGAAATCAGAGAACAAAGAAGAGGAAAAAAAAAAAAAAAAAAAAAAAGAAAAGGATCCAGAGAGATAGACACTAGAAACCTAGCCGAGGAGAACGGGGAAAGAGTGTTTTTTCTTTTATTTACTTTGAAGTTCCTTTTGCTGCACAAGAACGATGTCTTTTTCCACTCACTGGAACTAGTTCTTACACACACTCTCTAAAAATTTTATTGTTTGGGCTTGTTGGGCTCGAATTCCATTCCTATTTTGGGTCCAATACAATTTGAGTCCCTACAATTGGCGCCGTTTGTGGGAAGAGCTTGATCCGATTGTAGGAAAAGACAAGTACAACAGCTGATGGCAGAGGGAGCACCACAGCAGATGGATGCTAGTCCACACCACACAGAGTCTAGAGGGCCTCAACATGGTAACCCGTTGGTGATCCATGAACAGAGGGGGGATCGCGAGGGAAGTGCGCGAACAACCCGCACGAAAAAGAGCTAGTCTCGGGGGAAGAGCCATGTCTCCCATGCGAAGAACGATGGGGACATGCAGCGTGAGATTAATATGTTAAAAAGGGAATTACGTTACGAGCGACGGAAGCGTACAACCCACGACTCGAGGCAATCCTCTGAAGAGTCAGATGACACAAGCTACAAACGAAGGTCTAAAACTCCGCCTAGTGAGCTTTTTTCACATGGTGAGGAGCATTACCGTGGGCAGACGTATAAGAGTCCACCTCGTCAGGGCTTAGGGAACGACGCTTTGAACAAAGCACTGAGTCAAGTTTCCAAGTCGCCGTTTACGCGACGCATTGAGGATGCAAGCCTTCCTTGGCGGTTCCATCAACCTACGTTCACCATTTACAATGGTCAGACGGACCCAGTGGAACATGTTAGCCATTACAGTTAGAGAATGGCCATTCACTCTAGGGACGAGGCCCTGATGTGTAAGGTTTTTCCCTCAAGCCTAGGTCTAGTGGCGATGAGGTGGTTCAACGGTTTAGGAGCGAATACTATTGACTCCTTTGAGGGACTTATCCAAGCTTTTGGTGCTCGCTTTATTAGTTGCAGGAGGGTTGTTCAACCCTTGGAGTCATTATTATCCATGTCTATGCGAGAGGGGGAAATTCTGAAAGCCTACTCTGACAGATATTGGGAAATGTATAACGAGGTAGATGGAGCCAATAACAACGTGGCCATTAATACCTTCAAGGAGGGCCTTCCAACCGAGCATGATCTGAGGAGTTCCCTAACAGGTAAACCTGTTACCAGTATGCGACAGCTTATGGACAGAATTGACAAGTATAGAAGGATAGAAGAAGATCAGATATGGGGTAGAGGAAAGTCCAAGGTGATCCCTCAGGAGATGAGAGATTTCAGGTCGGATTGGTATAACAACAATCGACCTCGGAGAGACTTTGCAGGGCAGTCAGGATCTGCTAACTCCCAGGCGGTTAATGTTGTGTTCCGAGAACTAGTACAGCAGGTTCTGGAAAAGATACAAGACGAGCCTTTTTTCAGATTGCCCAATAAAATGGCAGGGGATCCTGCGAAATGCAATCAAAACCTCTACTGTCAATACCATCGAGACCATGGGCATATTACTGAGGATTACAGAAATCTGTGGGACCACTTGGAACAGCTGGTCTGAGAAGGGAAGTTGACCAACCTTCTGCACCATTCCAGTGTCCGAGGGAGTCAAACATGATCGACGTTGAGAGGAGATGCCTCTTCAGGAGCCCCCTTGGGCACAATAAATGTTATATTTGCTGCCTTAGGGAGAACAGGGTCTTGCCCCTCCAGAATACTGTTTGTGTCTCATTGTTCAGATGGGGGCTCAAGTTCAATGCCGAAGAAAGCAAACTTGAGCACCTCACTAGTGCTGGGCTTTTCAGATGAGGACAAGAGAGGAACCATACAATCGCATGATGATGCTTTGGTAATTACGCTGAGGATTGCTGGGTATGACGTAAGAAGGGTGATGATTGATGAGGGAAGCGCAGCCGAGGTGATGTATCCTGACCTATACAGAGGGTTGAATTTGACACCTCAAGACTTAACAGCCTATAGCTCCCCGTTGGTAAGCTTTGAGGGCAGATCGGTCATTCCGTTGGGTATGATTAGATTACCTGTGCAGGCAGGTTCAGATGTGGTGGAGGTGGATTTCATTGTAGTGGACGTTTTTTCTCCCTATACGACGATTTTGGGGAGGCCCTAGTTGCATACCCTGAGGGCTGTTTCTTCCACTCTTCATCAGAAGGTGAAGTACCCATCAGGTGGCCAAGTGTTAGAAATATTGGAAAATCAAGCCATGGCAAGGCAGTGCATGGTAGCGGCTATTCAGCATCGGCCAGAGATAGGTACATCGGCCAAGGCCGAGGATGAATTATAGCAATCAAGGGACCTAGGAACCCTCTTCAGCACAACCGCCGAGGAAGCTGGGTGTGAGGAGTTGGAGAGGGTGAATGTCGGTGATGATTCGGATAAGTACTTTCAGGTTGGAGCGCTATTGCCTTCGCTGGAGAAGGAGCAATTGGTTGAGGTTCTAAGAAGGAACGTCGATGTGTTTGCATGGAATGCCTATGAAGCCCTAGGGGTTGATCTAGATTTCATCTGTCATCATTTGAATGTCAATCCCTCCGCTATTCCGAAGCAACAGCCACCTCGGCGTCCATTTAGATTATATGCCGAGGCTATTAAAGACGAGGTCGCCAAGCTCAAGCAGGCAGGAGCTATCAAAGAGGTGTTTTACCTTTAATGGTTAGCGAACACAGTTGTAGTGAAAAAGAAAAATGGAAAATGGCGAGTGTGCGTTGATTTCACGGATCTTAATAGAGCCTGTCCAAATGATCATTTCCCTATGCCCCGTATAGATCAGCTGGTTGATGCAACAGTAGGTCATCCTCGGATGAGCTTCCTAGATGCCTTTCAGGGCTATCACCAGATCCTACTGGCATTGGGTGATCAAGAGAAGACTGCTTTTCTCACTCCTAATGGAAATTATCACTATAAGGTAATTCCCTTTGGCTTGAAGAATGCGGGGTCAACTTACCAGTGGATGAGACGAAGATGTTTGAGCCATAGTTGGGCAACAACATAGAGGTTTATATTGATGACATGGTAGTAAAGAGTAAGGTAGTGTCTGAGTATGTGACGGACCTCATCAGCACGTTTGAGGTTCTGAGGAAGCATAAGTTATGACTGAACGCCTCCAAGTGTTCCTTTGGGGTTTGCTCTGGGAAGTTTTTGAGCTACATGGTGACCCACCGAGGAATTGAAGTGAACACCGACCAGATTAAGGCCATAAATAGCTTGCAACCACCTCGAAATCCTAAGGAAGTCCAGAGGTTGACTGGGATGACCGCTGCGCTGAACAGATTTATATCCAGGTCGGCAGATAGGTGCAGACCCTTTTTCCTTTTACTCTATAAATGGAAAGGGTTTGAGTGGACTGAGGAGTGCGCTCTAGCATTTCAGCAGCTCAAGGAATATTTATCTCGGCCACCCATTATGTTCAGCCCTGAGGTGGACGAGGTTCTTTTTGCCTACTTGGCGATAGCCACTTATGCTATTAGTTTTGTTATGATACGAGTGGATAATGGCGTGTAGCGGCCAGTCTACTACGTGAGCAAATCACTTCATGAGGCTGAAGTGCGTTATTTACCATTGGAAAATACTATTTTGGCAGTGGTGCATGCTACAAGGAAACTCCCCCATTACTTCCAGGCATACACTGTGGTTGTTCTGACTCAGTATCCACTTAGAGCTGTACTTCGGAGTGCAGACTACATTGGCAGGGTTGCTAAGTGGGGCACACTCCTTGGGGCTTTCGATATAAAGTATATGCCTCGTACTTCTGTGAAGGGTCAGGTTCTCGCCGACTTGGTGGCCGAATTTGCTGAAGGCCCTGAGAAAATAGGTGCAAGTCCACATGGCGTGGATGAAAAATCGGTTGGCCTTATATCCATGCAACGTCTTACTCCCGGGAAGGTGTATGTGGATGGAGTAGCAAACCAAAGGGGGTCAGGAGTGGGGCTGGTCCTAATATCTCCTGAAATGGCCATCATCGAGAAGTCTTTAAGGTTGGGATTCTCAGCCACTAACAACGAGGCAGAGTATGAAGCCTTATTAGTAGGGATGGTGATGGTCAAGAAGCTTGGCGGAAAAACAGTAGAGATGTTCTCGAATTCAAGCCTAGTCGTGGGCCAGGTTAGAGGGGAGTTGGAAGCTCGAGACACCAGAATGCAAAGTTACTTGAGCCGAGTTAGGCGTATGCAAACAGATTTTGAATCTTTTGAATTATCCCATGTCCTTAGAAGTGGAAATGCACATGCGGACTCTCTGGCTACCCTCGCTACTTCCTCGGCGCAGAACTTACCTCGGATTATCATGGTTGAAGATTTGAGTACACCCACTCCTGTAGCGGAGGACTCGCTTCAGATAAATCAAATCAACTCGGCGCCTAGTTGGATGGATCCTATAATGATATTCCTTGAGAAGGATATACTGCCCGAGGACAAATTGGAGGCTGACAAGATACGAAGAAAAGCTCCTCGGTTCTAGCTGTCCGAGGATAGGAAGTTGTACAAACGCTCATTCTCTGGGCCATATTTGCTTTGTGTGCACCCTGAAGTATCAGAGGCACTTCTAGAGGAGCTGCATGAAGGGATTTGTGGGAGTCACACTGGAGGAAGGTCTTTATCTCATCAGGCAGTCACCCAAGGGTATTGGTGGCAAGGCATGCAAAAAGAAGCTCAGGAATATGTTAAAAAATGTGATCAATGTCAGAGGTTTGCTCCAAACATCCATCAGCCTAGGGGAGTCCTTAATCCTCTTTCTAGTCCTTGGCCTTTTGCGCAATGGGGTTTGGATATTGTTGGTCCTTTCCCTAAGGCAATAGGAAATAAGAAATACCTGCTGGTTGACACAGACTATTTCACGAAGTGGGTCGAAACTGAGCCCCTAGCTAATATCAGGGATGTAGATGTCAAAAGGTTTGTTTGGAAAAGCATCATCACCCGATTTGGGGTTTCTCAATCTCTTATCTCGGATAATGGTCTTCAATTTGACAGCAAGGCTTTCAGGGAGCACTGTTCCGACCTGGGAATAAAGAACAGATATTCCACTCTAGCTTATCCACAGGGAAATGGGCAGGCCGAGGCTGTCAATAAAGTCATTATGAGTGGGCTCAAAAAGAGGCTAAATGATGCGAAGGGAAAATGGGTGGAGGAGCTGCTACATGTCCTTTGGACATATAGAACAACGCCCCGGCGGTCAACAGGAGAAACCCCATTTTCCATGACGTATGGGGCTGAGGCTGTAATTCCCCTCGAAACGGGTTTCCCCACATTAAGGACTAGTACTTTCACCTCAAAGGGCAACGATGAGCTTTTGGGTAAGAATCTAGACCTGATAGATGAACGACGAGAAAAAACGATGGTTCAGTTAGCCTATTACCAACACAAGCTGAAGCAAGGTTATGATGCGAATGTGAGGCTGAGGCCGTTAGCTTCAGGGGACTTGGTGTTGAGAAAAGTCTTGGGTAATACCAAAAACCCAGCTTGGAGAAAATTAGGGCCCAATTGGGAAGGACCATATCGTATCACATCTGTAGTAGGAATAGGTGCTTATTACTTAGAATATCTAGACGAGAAAACTGTACTCCATCCTTGGAATGTAAGCAACTTAAAGAGGTATTACTATTAATACGAACAGTTCTGTTATATGTCTCTTTTTTAACTTAATTTGAATTCTATTACTTGTGTTCCTTAAGTCTATTGAAGTATTAAACAGAAACTAAGTCATGTCAGGTCTTCGGACCACAACTTAGTGGAAATTAATACAACTATGACATCTATTGAAATATTAAACAGAAACTAAGTCATGTCAGGTCCTCGGACCACAACTTAGTGGAAATTAATACAACTGTGACATCTAGTGAAGTATTAACCAGAAACTAAGTCATATCAGGTCCTCGGACCACAACTTAGTGGAAATTAATACAACTGTGACATCTATTAAAGTATTAAATAGAAACTAAGTCATGTTAGGTCCTCGGACCACAACTTAGTGGAAATTAATACAACTGTGACATCTATTGAAGTGTTAAACAGAAACTAAGTCATGTCAGGTTCTCGGACCACAACTTAGTGGAAATTAATACAACTATGACATCTATTGAAGTGTTAAACAGAAACTAAGTCATGTAAGGTCTTCGGACCACAACTTGGTGGAAATTAATGCACTGTCATATTTACTGAAGTATTAAAGAGAAATTAAGTCATGTAAGGTCCTCGAACCACAACTTGGTGGAAATTAATGCACTCATCTTTATTGAAGTGTTAAGCGGAACATGAGTCATGTAAGGTTCTTGGCCCACAGCTTGGTGAAAATTAGTGCACACTGTGACCTTAATTGGAGTATTATACTTAGGCTAAAGGTATGACAGGTTGTTTATACTACTAACTTAGTGAAAATCAGCGCTTCTTAAATGGGATCTGTGTGATTACCTTTATATATCAAGACAAATTCCATGAGCATCATTTAAAGCATTTCATGGTGTTCAATACCTCCAGGGGCTAATTGTTTGGAATGCTATCTCCAGTTTACTTTGATTTTCAATTAGCATACATAAGGTTAAATTTTCTCTCATAGCGTCAGATTTTGCTCTTCTATAGCCTGGGATAATATAAAAGTAAAAGAATAGTCGTGCAGGAAATTATACAAGTAATAGATAAAACCATAATATCTTATATAAATCTGAGAAGGGAAATATATGTCGCACTTGAGAATATCCTCAAAAAAGAAAAAATTAAATTAAAATTAAAAAAGAAAATTATCACATCAACTATTTGTTTAGTTTTATTTGTAGCTTGGGTGGTGGAATTTTGGCAGTTTCCTGAGGAGGAATATCTTTCTCCTTCTCCTTTGAAGCCTCCCCCGCAGGCAAAATGGTAGAAGCTAAGTCCTTTTCAAAGCTTTGAGAGGCTGTTCCGACCTTAGGATCCTCTACGGCCTTGGCTGAGGAGGTCTCTGCTACCACTTCAGACACTTCAGGCTGCTTCTGCTGATTTGTGGGGAGAGGACTCTGATTTTGAGCTTCTTCAGCCGAGCCAACAGCAGCAGAGGAGACCTCTTGTTATTAAGAAGAAGGACTTGGGGCTCGTATGGCTGGGGGGAAGTAAATGTTCTCAGGCCTTCTCAGCTCTGATGATGGCTCGACCCCAGCACGATTGAGAGCTTCCTCCCAAGTTTGTGCACAGTATGTTCGGCACACAACTGGGACCTCAGCTCGGAATCTATCCTCAGTCTCAGCTATGCCGACATCATATCCTTGCTATTCGGCCTCATCCTTCACTTTCTCAGCCTCGGCTCTTACTTTTTCAGCCTCATCCCTCTCCTTTTCAGCCCGACCCCTTAGCCTTTGAGCTTTTTCCAATTGTTTCATCAGCGTTGATACTTGTTCCTTAGAAGCTGCCAGTTGGTCATTAGCATCACGGAGGCTTTTCCTCTGATCTTCAGCTTGCTTTTGAAAGCCGGCCAAGGCTGAATCAGCACTCTTTCGAGAAGATTCTTCGTTGGCCAACTTTTTCTTCAGCTCTACTACGTTCTGCTCACTGACAGTAAGTGTCTTAGCAGCTTCATTTCTTCTCTTCCTTTCCTCGTCCAACTGGAGATAAAAGAAATTGGTCATCTCCTCTAGCCTGAAAGTGGTTTGAACAGCCTATATATAAAAAAAAAAAGAGAGAGTCAGAAATAAAGTAAACTAAAAGGAACGAGTAAAGCTGTAAGGATACTATACCATGCCCAAATGCATTTTCATGTTCATGAAGATTTCATTTTTCTTCATGTTTTTGAGCTCAGCCATATCCCGGGGAAGAATGGGGGTTTCTTTTAGGGCCGAGGCGACATGGCATCCAATCCCACCATTGTAGTCTCTGATGGATGCGTCTGCCCTCAAGGGCTCACCACCGAGCATGGGAGCAGGGAGCCAGGCCTCGGGCTCCAAGGACTGAACAGTTTGCTTGGCAGCAATTTTTGAAGTCCCACGAGTTGTCTTTTGTTATTTCGGAGGCCGCTGATCCTCACTTTCCTGGGTTGGGCGAGATCTCCCAATCTCCACCACTTCTTTACCTTTTTGCTCTCTCCTCCTCTTAGGATCAACAGGTTCTACCCCCTGAGATTGGGGAAGTTTAGGAGAAGGGGGAGGAGGGAGAGTGGTTTGAGCAGACTTCCCTGGTGCCTCTTTTCCAGATTTACCTTCAATAACATCCAACAAACTTCTTTGGCTCTTTCTCTGGATGCCCATATTGCCAGAAACCGTCTCGGGAGATTGGGGTTGGTTGAAGACCTCAAATCCGTCTGCAGAATTCGATACTTCTGCAACTTTTTCTTCTTGTTCTTCTTCTTCCTCTTTCCCCTCCACTTCCTGAATAGCAGGGCGTGACGAGGAAGCTCCTACGGAAATAGCAGCTACAGGTAATGGCTGAGTGTAAGGGGTGCCTTCAAGAATGGGAACACCTTTAGGAATAATAAATCCGTTGAAGGCTACGCTGATTCGGTGTAGCCGAGGATCTCTAGCCTTTATCACACACTTGGGAGCTTGAAAGGCGGTGGAGATTGGTTTGTATCGCAGGATTATGTGCGCTACTCTCAATTGGCCGTCGGATGGGTTTACATACACCTCGGACCGTAGGATTTTATCCAAGCTCTCCCTGTTAATTAGTCTGAGTTGAGGCTTGGTAGCGCGCTTATCTGCGAAACCAATAAAACAGCAAAAAATTTCGTCAGAAATAAAGTCAACTTGAATTGAGGAATATAAATTAAAGTGCAGAGGCGTCCAGCCTAAAAGCCCCACCTGGTGTTCCCTCCTAGGTCGGACAGGGTAAACCGTCGTGCCATGCCCCAGAAAAAAATGAGAAAATCATCTTTTAGGCCCTTGTTCGATTTAGGGAGGCACTGGATTAGCCTTACCTCGGGGAACCTAGACTTAAGGTAATACCCCTGATCCTTTAAATGATGGAGGTTGTACACCCAGTTCACATCGTGATAAGTAAGGCCTAGGTTCAGCCTCGCATTAAGGGCTTCTATACTCCCTAGCACCCTGAACATATTTGGGGCGCATTATGTGGGGGACAGTCTAAAGAACCTAAGGTAACTCCTAGTGAGACTACCAATCGGAATAGTCATCCCTCTCTCTATGAAAGCGATCATGGGGATAACTACTTCCCCTGTTTTCCTTTCATCGTACCACTCTTCCAGGGAAGCATACCTCATGCCCACCGTTGGGGGAATCCCATATTTAGTTCTAAATTTCTCTATTTGCTCTTCGGAATCAACTAAATAGTTAAACCTACCCATTTCTTAGGAATCGTGAAGAAAAATTGGAGAAGAGGATTGAAGACTGAGGAAGGTTAAAGAAACTTACAGGTGTGAAAAATGAGCTTCTCGGACAAACTTTAGGTATTTATGAGGACGTTGAGAAGAAAGAAAGAGGGACAGGTTCAATGAATACTCGCTGAGATTGTGAGATTTTTTGTAATTGAAAAGAAATTTGATTTGAAAAGCTCTTTATAGGGGCGCAGAAATCGTAAGCAGGAAAAATTCCGCTCATAAATTTTGGAGGCCCTCCACCATTTGATTCGCATCCTGCTAAAACGTGGAGGACAGAGAAGCCTCCATAATTTAATAATGGCGTGCTCCTGATGCCGAAACGTCAGGGACGTGTCTTGGGCAAATGGAAAGGCGTTCTGAAACTTAGAAAAGTCCAACGAAGGAGTTAAGGACGTGATATCAAAATCTCCATTTTTTCGAGGTTACAAAAAGTGAGATTTTGAGGGGCTATTGTGGGGCCAGTTGCTCGAAAACTTAACAGAGAGTTCATAGGAAGTGGGCTTGCGGCCCAACAGCCCAATCCGAGGACGCTCACATGTCCGAGGATAAGATTTATTGCCCAAACCGCGTTCAAGGATAAGATTTATTCCTCAAACCAACGTCCGAGGTGGATGTAACTCTTTTAATAGTCAAGGAACTTCGCAGAATTACATGCAAACTAACTAATGAATATTGAACAAAGAAGGAACCGTGAAAGGTAACAAATATCTCCTAAAAACTGCTACCTCCACATTAAATGTTTCTCAGCTAACTCTCTGGCTGCATTAATGTGGAGGTGATACCTGAACAGTAACCAAGTAGCCTTATGGCCACTGAGCAGAGGATCCAGGAAGTTCTGGATGGGACAGAAAGAAGTTCTCAAAATGGAACCTACACATGTACGGTGAGAGTAGGATGAAGAAGGTAGTATATAACGTGAAATCAGAGGACAAAGAAGAGGAAAAAAAAAAAAAAAAGAGAAAAGGATCCAGAGAGATAGACACTAGAAACCTAGCCGAGGAGAAGGGGGAAAGAGTGTTTTTTCTTTTATTTACTTTGAAGTTCCTTTTGCTGCACAAGAACGATGTCATTTTCCACTCATTGGAACTAGTTCTTACACTCACTCTCTAAAAATTTTATTGTTTGGCCTTGTTGGGCTCGAATCCCATTCCTATTTTGGGTCCAATACAATTTGAGTCCCTACAATCTATAAGTTTATATTTTATGCATAATTTTAAATTACAAAAACTTACAATTTAAACAATTTATTGATGACATAGCTATTGATATTTAAATTTTTAGAAATCTTGCAAGCAGGGAGGATATAAGAAGAAGATATAATCCAATGGTAGATTTGTTAAAATTCATCTTCAATAAAAAATTATTAAGTAAGGTTGTAACCTTATGCTACAAACAATTTTGTAGCTAAATTTTGTCAATTTTTTTAATAAAAGCCTTCTTTATTTTTTTAAGAATTTTTATTATTATTATTATTATTTTGCATTAGGAGAATTACACACACACACACATATATATATACATACATACATGCACACACCATTTTTTTTAAAGACGAATGAAAAATTGTGGATTTTTTGGCTACAAGTTAGAGATTCTTATTGTATTTTTCATTTTTGAAAAATAATATATATTTTAAATATTTTTCTAATATTGACTTGTATATATATGTTTAAACATATAAAGTGACATTTATTATTATTTAAATTTAATGAATTTTTTTATAAGTTTCATAACATTTAAATTATTTTACAAAAACTCTTGTTCTGAAATGTTTAAACTTTAAAGAATGTTAATTGTGATCAATATGATTTGAAAGATAGTTCACAGCTTACAACGCTGGCTAAATATTATATAAAACCCAAATTATTAACTTGATGTATATATTTTATTACATATGATAAAATAACATATGTTAAATTATGTGATCAGCATCTTTATGTATAATCTGTTTGTGAGTGTTTATATATATATATATATATATGAATTTAAATTATCTTAATGTATTTAGTTTGGCCCTCTTATAATAATAATAATAATAATAATAATAATAATAATAATAATAATAATTATTATTATTATTATTATTATTATTATTATTATTATTATTATTATAAGTACTACACCACTTATTATATGTGACCTAATTTGACACCAAACCCTCTTATCTGTCATCACCCATATCATAAAATTGGATTTCAATATATCATGCTTTGAAAAATAAACAATCAAAATGGAGATTTCAGGGAAAGTCATCTTCATATTTACCTTGAAAAAGAACCAAAAAAAAAAAAAAAAAATTTTTGAGAATAAGATTTCATTTGATTAAAAATAGTACAAAGCAATTTCCAAAAAAAGAAAAGAAAAAATGCGGTGAGCTCAAGTATAATAAAAAACCAGATGTATGCCAACAATATATGAAATCTCCAAACCTCAACATAAACTATTCATTGAAACGGCACTTGCCCTTACAGAAGGTGGACGAGATTACGGGGCCAACTCACCAGAATCAGTGGTTATGAGAGATTTGTATGGACCTTGAGGTTTTGGAACTATATAAATTGGGAGCTTAATTTTTTAAAATTATTTTTATGTAAATTTTCATATCTTATACTAAAATAATTATAAAATAGAAAGAACTTTTATAAATAATTTTTTTCTAAATATTTTTTTAATATAGAGTTTCAACATATGATATTCGCTCCTAATAATAACTGTTTATCATTAGACTAAGATATCAATCGGTTTTTGGTATACAACATTATACACGTTAATGTCCCCCATTGTTCAAGTTGTTGCTTAATGTCTACTAACTTTTTTTTTGGGTTTCATAAATTAATTCAATGTGAAATGTCTATAAGATCTCTATATTTATTTGGATTTTTATGCAATTTTTAAATTTTTACTAATTTAATATATTTATTTATATTTTAAATAATTATTAAATTAATTATGTCATCATCATAGTTCAGTCTCGGTTTAACCTCGGTCCAACCTCAAAAACTTTAAACCTTTCTATTTTTCAATTTATTGAATGGTCTAGATCTGAAAACCATAATAGTGTATATAGACTGATTCCTTAAACTAACCATCAATGATAAAAAGAAAGAAGGTTTAACAATAATACTATTATAATCGACAAATTCCATACTATTTTAATTAAGTCTCTCTCTTTTTGTTGGATACTATAATTAAAAATACTACTGCTCCAGTCTATCTATTCATTAATTTTTTTTTAAAAAAATTTTAAAAAGCTTCGTCTTCAACATATATATGCATAAAAAAATCATTTAAACATAACAAAATGGGTAATTTTTTTAAAGAGTTTTGTGAAAAATGGATCGTTTTCTAAAAACGTTTTCCCTCAAAATAAATGGAGGATTATATCCATCAAAAGTTATCATATGCTCATCTTTATGAACATTTGTGAACACTTGTATTTGATAATAGTATGTAATAAATTTTCATGCAACTTCTTTTTGCATGATTGATTTTGCAAACTTTCAATTATGAAGTAAAACAGATAATGCTGAAAAAGATAAGAAAAACATTGTATTTTCTAAATGTTATTTAAGAATCCCAAAGTTGTATTGTCATCTTAGAGCTATAAGTATAAGATTTGTTTTATGATAACGGTTAATAAATGACCAATTCTCTAAAAAACTTAAACTATTGAAATATGGTAAATTTAACTATTTAATTATTTAATTATAACACTCTCCTTTACATGTGGAGTTAAACTACCTTTTAATAGGAGAGTCCAACAAATGAGATTTAAAAAATGAGAGGTTGAATGGAGAAGAAAAGGATTGCTCTAATACCATATTAAATTATCGATTTTCTCAAAAACTTATTTTAACGACTCTCCTAAAAATTTAAGCTATTTAAGATATGATATATTTAATTTTTTAACCACATACTTCTAACATGGGAGAGTATTATAATGGGACATGAGTCTTGTATTTTTGCTGAAGCCAAACAATCCAACAAAAATATTTAAAACCTTTCCAAAACTTACCTAAATCAACATCTGGTAGACATGCTTGTGTTTGAAGTTTAATATAGATTGAGAGTTTAATTTGTTACATGCTTAAAATGAAATTTACCACCCAAAAAAAAAAAAAAAATGAAAAAGAAAAAAGAAAGAAGCTAATTGGTCTAGTAATATAAACAAGATATTGTTCTGTCTCAATTTCAATTTTTATTTTAAAGTTTTGCTCTTGTATCTACTAAAATTTTTTTTGTCATTTATGTCTTTAAACATTTCATTTCCATCGAAAATCTTTTTATTCACTTTGGAAAAAATTTTAGTAATTTATATTGAAAGTGAAAATTTTCAAGATGTCATTACGGAGATGGTAAAATATGCAGTTTTTTAATGACTAAAATATGAATTTCATGTTATGAAAGATTAACCATTGAGCATAAATTGATAGGATTCTACAGTTTCTTAAAATATATTTTTTTAAATGATATATATTTTTTGTATATCTAATGTTATTGTACAATACAACTTTTTATACTCATTTGAGTTTAAAAAATTAGAAGTTTTCCTACAAAATTATTAATAAGTAAACATTTTAAAGTAAAATTTGATAATTTCGTCTGCAGTATGATATGAAGATTGGCGTGTTCGTGGACAAGGATGACATGGTATTTGGGTTGGTTAAAATTGGGTTCAGGTTAGTTAGCTCTATTTTGCTTCAGGTGCGGCAGGGACAATTAATTGTACCAAATGAAAACGACTTGGTCAAGATTTAAAGCAGCAGAAAATTTTCATAACAAAGTTTTGAGTGTTCTGAGGTTTTGACTCAGAAGACAAGGAGTCAAGTGAGTCTTTCCACTGCGCGTCATTGGAGAAGATAAGTGGCAAATTCCCCTTCGTGATCTCTGGCCGTGGAACGAAGGGATTTTCCAACCATGTTTCACGTGGGTACCCTACCCACTTGCTCTAATAATTTTAGTCTGTTTTCACAATTCTTTCTTATCCAATATCCAAGTCAACTACGTAGCTGTTAATATATTTTTTCTTTGTTTTGAAAATAAGTGAGAAGAAAGTAATACTATTAAAATCATGGTTCTCAGACTTGAACCAGATCATTCGATCTGATCCAGTTAATCATGAACTCATATTCATTTTAGTTCTTTTAACTCAAAGAACTTCTATATGTGAAAAAACCAAGGAATCGCTCAAACCGCAGTCAAACCATACGGTTTTGAGAATCATGGCCAGTTAGCGATTTGCCCAGTTCCATTTTTTTTTTAAAAACTATATTTTGGCTAGAAAACAGATCTCAACCCATAAAGAATTTGAATATAAAAAATAAAATAAAAAATTTGCGAGAGAGAGAGAGAAAAAGAAAACCGATAGGATATTTTTCTGATCATCTCCACCTCTAATTTTCTTCTTCTCCTTCTTGGCAATACTTCGTCCAAAAAGCAGCAGCTAGAAACCAATACCTCATGACCTCGTGAAGCCCTAGATTAATAGTAAGATTTGACTATTCACATAAGTCTTTTGACGATGCGAGCCACACTCAAGGGAGGAAAAGACCACGGCACCCAAGACGAACACAAAAAGAAGTCTTTAGTTAAGACTAAATACCTAGCACTACAAAAAACATGGGAAAAGAATCTAAGCCCCGTTTGGTAGAGTATTTTAAACACATATTTTCAGTTTTTAAACAACATTATACGCATTTTCACACACTTTTTCACCCACACATATTTTTAAAAAAATAATACAAACAATATTACTCAAACTCCTCTACCAAACAGCCAAAAAGTGCAGCTACACTTTTCTTTGATTCACATTCAATATTAGTCCACCCAAGACAAAAGTGCTCTGGCCAGGATCTGACAAATGCATTAAATCATTTTCTTCTCATTACTTGCATACCATACATACCACATTAATCTAAGTGTTTAAGGTATATTTTCCTAAAAGTAGATAAGTTGACGTAAATGATACGTAGATGAGCACATTATGCAACATTTTTTTTCTTTGATTATTCTTATGTTCCTATAAATAAATTATTAAATTTATTTTTAAAAAGTCTTCTTTATTTTCTAAGAACAAAACCTATCCTTTTTTTTTTTTTTTTTTTTTTTTTTTTTTTTTTTGCATTAGAAGAATTACACATATAAACCAAAAAAAGAGAGAGTAAACAATTGTGAATTTTATGGATAAGAGTTGGAGATCTTTATTGTATTTGTCATCTACGAATATATATATTTCTTTCTTGTATTAACTTGAATAAGTTTAGAGATATATAGTGTCCGTTTGGCATGATTAATTTTATCAGCTTATTTTACTATTTAGCTTATTTTTGCTACTATTCATAGGGTTCATTGCACTCTTTGGTATTATTTATGGGTCTCACTGTATTATTTCAGCTAACTTTTACCTTTATCTACAGTACTTTCAATAAAAAGTTTTCAGTTTCAGCAAAATAAGTTGATCCCAAACAAACCCATAAAGTGAGATTTATTATTGAAATTATTTAAAATAAATTAACTTTTGTATATGTTTCATATCTTTTAAAACTATTAGTATACTTTAACCATATAATATCTAAATCATTTAACAAAAAATCTTGTTCTAAAAAATGTTTAAACATTAAAAAAATGTTAATTGTGATCAATATGATTTAAAAGATAATTCACAGCTTACAAAATTAACTAGATGAGAAAAAAACATTTTGAATTATATAAAACTTAATTAGTTTGATATAAATATTTTTATTATATATGATAAAATAACACATATTAAATTATGTTATCGACATACTTTATGTATAGAGATTAAATTCTATAAGTATGGGGTGTAAAATCCATGTTTTACACCATCTAATAAGTGATTGTCACGTTAGTATTTTATTTAAAATTCAATACATCTTATCGCACTTAATAACATTTCAATAAATTCCCAATTTGGTTAGATTTATATATGGGTATTAGAATTGATTGAGCGTGATTGTGTTTATTCTTAAATATGTGATAAGATAATGTGACATGCTGAGATTGGAGGGGTAAAACATAGATTTTACACCACATCTTTATAGAATTTAATCTCTTATGTATAATATGTGCATGTATGTTTGTATATGTCTAGTCATCACGCATTTCATAGAATTACATTCCAATATATCATCATGCTCTGACAAATAAACAATCAAAATGGAGATTGCAGGAAAAGTCACCTTCATATTTATTTACCTTGAAAAGTTAGCCAACATTTTTTTTTTTTTGAAAATAAGATTTCACTAGATTAAAAGCAGTACAAGCCAATTCCAAAAAAATAATAATTGTGAGCATAATGTACGAACATAGGAATTGGGATGTAGGTTCTCAAAAAAAGAAAAAAGAAAAAAAAGAAAGGGATGTGAGAATTAATGGGCTTCCCATTATCCCATATATATATATATATATATATATATGAACCGCCATTGTTAAAGGACATTACATTTGCAGCCTTGCAGGGTCCCTAAGCTAACCATATTATGTAATTTATTTTTTGTTAAATAACCATATTATTTAATTTTCTCAGTGGTATATAGCCCTTTAGATTAGATTTATCTGTCAATAATATTGGGATCGTACAACTACAGGCATAGGCGTGTCCATGGAGGAGGCTGGTCAAATTTAGTTTCTGGTTGTTAGCTCCATTTTGGTTCAGGCTACCTTTTCCGTGGGAAATTAATTCGTTTATGTCAAATTCACACGACATGACCCCACTCTTCTTCCCGGTTCAAACAAGCCACACAGATTTCCACAATATTTTCTTTTTGACTGCTATGAGAATTTGAAGAGCACCAAAATGGAAAAAAAAAATAAAGTAAATTAATTGAGTGAATCTTTCGGGTTCCCACCGCACCTAATGCAAATGGGAAAAAAAATAAAGTAAATTAATTGAGTGAATCTTTCGGGTTCCCACCGCACCTAATGCGTAGGGTGATGACTGATCAGAAGAAAATATTTTTTGTTTTTATGAGAAGGAAATATTTAATATCAAATGATATCATATTAGGTGTATAAAAATTTAATAAATAAAAAATATGTGTACAAAAAAATAACTGCCTACTAACACTCTTGAAAATAGGTTTTTTTGGTGAAAAACTCTTGAAAATAGTTGTGACATGTTAATATAGTTGTTTTACATTTGTATCTTTCAATTATTGATTCGACTGACATGATATAATTTAATACTAAATTCATTTGCCCATGTTTCAACAAGTCAAGTAGAGTTGTGGTGTACCTTTGTGTTAGAACTAATTTAACTCTCCCTTGTGTGTGTTTGTTCCTTAAAAAAAAAAAAAAAAAAAAAAAAAAAAAGAAAAAAAGAAAAAAAGAGAGACATTGACAATTAATAACACTAAAAAAAGAGAGTAAGTAAAGAGAATCTTTCAAGTTTCCACTAACATGTTGTGGAAAATGGTATGAACTATGTATGATGGGATATCCAATCATATCATATCCCATGCAATGCCTAGAGAACATGTTTCAACAACTCAACAATTAATAATACCAAAAAAAGAAGGGAGTCCGAAACTTTCGGTGGCTTTAGACCACATTTCCGATAAATCCCCCCGTTTTTGACAAGTCTCCTTTATCCAATTTTCACGTCCACTACCGTGTAAACAGAAAACCCACATATTATATATATATATATATATATACATAAACAAATACGGAGTTGTGAACCAAGAACACAAGAAATTATACAAACACTTTGTTTTAGTTTTTTTGAGATGGCTTGTGTCTCTCTGTTTGTTGTCTTTCTTCTCTCACACCTCTTTCTGCTTCACTCAGCTGAAGGAGTAAACAAAACACTCCCAAATTGTTCACCCTTTCAATGTGGAAAATTCGGTATCATTGGCTTTCCATTCACCAACAGCTCTCAACCATTTTCCTTTTTATTGCCTATAAAATGTGACGAAATACCTCCAACGATCCAACTGGGGTTGAGTAGAGGACAATATGAAGTTATAAATATCTCTTACACTAACACCAAACAATCTACACGTATCAAGGACCTTTTACTTTCTAATGACTTGATTAACCAAAAATGTGAATCCTTGACCAATTTTACCATTCCCAACTCTCCATTTATCTCTTTCAAACTCACCACACCCAGTCTGACCCTGTTTAAATGCAATCGCACTCCTGGTATTACTTACCCTAGAAATTTTACAAGTACGAGCTGCGGAGACTATAATCTCTACTATAGCCATTTAAGCGATAACTCTCTTAGTTTTCCTTCTGAATGTTCTATTATTCAACTCCCAAAAAAAGAGCATTCAGATAATCATACACTGTTTTCACTCTTAAGTGCTGAGTTCGACCTTGAAGTGCATGTATCTGATGCTTGTAGCAGATGTTATGGAGGAGCAGGTCTATGTGTATTTGACAAGAATGGAAAATTCCAGTGTGTCATTGCAGAGAAAGGTACAGACATCGAATAACTCCAAAAATTTTGGGCCTACACACATATATTGAAAATGCATGTAGAGTTCTTTACATATAAATTTATTTACATTCTTATGTTATGGTAAATCTTAATACAAGTGCTGCAAGTATTTGTGTTTCATGCCATGATGCATCCTAAGAGGCACCAGACACTCTAGCATCACCCGAACGCACCATACATGATGCATCTTAAGGGGCACCACACACGCAAGCATTGCCCGCCCATATGGGTCGGTTTGGATTGGGTTGGGCATGTGCTAGACCTTGATTAATGATGACGAAGACATACTCAAGTCTTTTAAAGCATTCAACATTGCGTCCTGTGGGTTTGCTTTTATAGTAGTTATAATGAGTCGAATTGTGGTATACTCAATAATCCCCCTCACACAACAACATTTTCACGACTTAAACAAATGACCTTGGCTTTGATACCACTTGTAAGACCATGAGTTATGTCACTTCATTTCAAAATCAATTGGTGATAAGAAAAATAAACTCAAGTCTCTATGGCATTCAAGGTCGCATCTCCCAATATATTCAAATTAACTCCTTTTAGATTGTTTCTTTAAAAAAAAAAAAAAAAAAAAAAAACCCCTTTTAGATTAATAGAAAAGTAAAAAAGAATGAACTTTCTTGTTAAAAAATCTATATCAAATAATTGTAGACAGGGACGATCCCAGAACTTTGAGTTAGGGGGGCGATTTTATTATTGGCTGTGTGTGGCAGTTTCAATCTTTGATTTTGCTACTTAGCTGTTGAGATTTTTTTTTTGTGTGTGGGTAAGAACAAAATTATTTTTTATTAGAATTTTTTAAAGGGCAGAGTTATTTATTTTGGATAAAATTAGTTAATTGAGCTTAATTTTTTTTTTAAAAAGTTTTATAGGTAATTTTTGTTGTTGAGCTTTTTTTTTTTGGCTTGTATATTTTGTTTTAGATTTTAGATCTATAAATTTTTTTATGATCACTAAAATGACGAAAATACTAGAGCTACAAGTTTTTTTTTTATTTTTTTTTATTTTTATTTTTTATAAATTAATGATGTGATAAGTGATTACTAGTAAGTAAAAAAATGATGTGAGTGGTGTGCCTATATGTGAACCAATAAGAATTTGCTACTAAAACAATTTGTAAAAATGTTATAAAAAAGTTTGTAAATATAGCATTACTCTTAAAAGAATTAATGATATTGTTTAAGAGAAACAAAATGCATTTTTATAGAACAAAATTGCTAAAATTAGTACACATATATAACAATATTATAAAAAAAAAATTTAGGGGGGGCAAAAGGTGGTTCCGTCCCTGATTGTAGACGGATCTTCCTTGTTCTTTATTAAAAACTATTGGGATTATAATAATAATAAAAAAAAAACGATTCGGCTCCGTTAATTTAATATTAAGGATCCGTTTGGATACAACTTATTTTGTAGAAAACTGAAAACACTGTAGCAAAATTATTTTTAAATATTGTGTGCATAGTGCCATGGGACCTATGAACAGTGTAAACAGTACATTTTATCTCTGCACAATGAATTCATGTGCATGAATAGTGCGGTTACTGTTCATATGCGCCGGAAAAAAAAAAAAAAAAAACAACGCAAAGTAAGGGAAAAACCTGAATCCAAACAGTCACTAAATTTATTATTATTATTCAACTAACAGTGATGTTCTTTGGTGCTTTAGATACAAGGCGTCAGAGATTGAAAGCTATGGTGATAGGTACGTAACATACTTCTTTAATCAAATTGTATACTAATATACATATGTTTGCTTGGATCGCCTATCCTATATATATATAGAACTCAAATGATTCCGTATGGAAGTGATCTAATTTGTCTTCAACACATAAACTGTGACCCCTTTTTAGCCCCTTCACATAGTATGTCTAATAATAGTAATTATCAAATCTTTAGAGAATTGTATATCCATGCAATGATATAAGGTTCTGCTATCAGTTTTTTTATCGTTCAATACGATGTACTTGTATCAGTTATATGGATGGAATCCATTAGTACAATAGCTACATTTTTCATAGTTCATGATTTTCCATCAAGGCTCCCAATCTCCTGTCAATGAAAACCTAACTCCTTTATTATACTTAAGGTACTAGATGCCGATTCATCCTTAGCATTTGCTTCTTCATTGTTAGTCTTTTGTCACCACAAAGAAAATCCATTTTTATTGAGGGGGTCAAGAAATTGTAAAATGCAATTTTATTGAGGCTCAAGACATTATCAATAAGTAGTTCGAGTTACTCTCATGTCACCACCTAACTTCATAATCTTTTTATTTTTTTATTTTTTTTATTACAGTTACAATCACTTTATCTACTGGAATTGGAGCTCTGATGGTTGTAGTCTGTTACTTCTGGAGAAAGTTCTCATCAATTAAAAGTATTAATTTTTGGAGGAAGAAAACTCTAACTCATAAGAGTGTCGAGGCCTTTCTAAGGAATCATGAACCTCTTGTTATTAGAAGATACAATTATTCAGATATAAAGTCAATGACCAAGTCCTTTAATAATAAATTAGGCCAAGGGGGCTATGGTTGTGTCTATAAGGGGAAGTTACGAGATGGTTGTTTTGTGGCAGTAAAGGTTTTGGAAGAATCGAAAGCTAATGGAGAGGAATTCATTAACGAGGTTGCAAGTATCAGTAGGACTTCCCATGTTAACATTGTCACTCTTAAGGGCTTTTGCTTTGAGGGATCTAAAAGAGCTCTTATCTATGAGTTTATGCCTAATGGATCTCTTGAGAAGTTCATATATAAAGGAAATCCTTCAAATTCTAATCATCAACTGGGGTGGGAAACATTATACAACATTGCAATTGGCATTGCACGAGGCTTAGAGTACTTGCATAGAGGTTGCAACACCCGAATTTTGCATTTTGACATAAAGCCTCACAACATTTTATTAGATGAGAACTTCTGCCCAAAAATTTCTGATTTTGGCCTTGCAAAAATCTGTCCTAGAGAAAAGAGTATTATATCAATGGTTGGTGCAAGGGGGACCACAGGATATATAGCTCCGGAAGTGTTTAGTAGAACATTTGGAGAGATCTCTCACAAGTCAGATGTTTATAGCTATGGAATGATGGTCTTAGAAATGGTGGGAGGCCAAAGGAATGTTGATGTTAGTATTGATTTTTCAAGTGAAATATATTTTCCACATTGGATTTACAAGCATCTTGAACTAAATGAAGAGTTAGGACTGCTAGGACTTTTAAAGGAAGGAGATGAAGACAGTGCAAGGAAGATGATAATAGTGAGTTTGTGGTGCATACAAACTAACCCCTCAAACCGACCATCAATGAGTAAAGTATTGGAAATGTTGGAAGGGAGTCTCAACTCCTTGCAAATCCCCCCCAAACCTTTCTTGTTTTCTCCACCAAGAAGATCACCGATGGAGTCTTCAACCGTAGTGGTGTCAATACAATAGGACTCTTTGTCCTAGAAAGAATGTATCTCTTCTTTTAGGGAAACATTGAATCTAAGAGGTATTGAACTTTGTGAAGTGTATTTATTTTTAGCTTGTCAATGAACATCTTTTCATTATTGCTTAAAATATTTGATGAAACCTTTATGGCATTCGCAATGAAATCAGTAATGCTGACAGTTTAGTACTAATTGAGAACTACGGTATACTTAACAATACAATCAACGCAAATAGTATCATAGGCAAACTATAAGTTTTAGATTGGAGGATACATTTTATATCTTTTTTTCCCTTTTCATCGTGGAAAGTTGTGGACCTTATTTCTCTTGAGCGTCAGCTATTTCAAATTTTTATTCCTCAAACTGCATAAAATGTGAAAAGTTATGGACCTTGTCATAAAATATTTTATCTCGTATAGTTTAAATTCCTCAATAGAATTTTGTCAAAAAAAAAAAAAAAAAAAAAAAATCCTCAGTAGAATGCATCGGTACTTGAAAGGAATGGGTTTTAAACAATTATCTAACTCTTCAAACCGATGGGTGGAAGTCCCTCAACTGATGACCTGTCCAAGAATGCCCCATTCGGCAACCGTCTGCCTCGTGAGAGACCCGTTAGGCATTACCCGGCTAAACCAACAATTGGCTTGCACGTGAAGACCGCCCGATGAAGGGCTACACATGCCGACAGTGGGACACATTGGGCCCCACGAAAATATCCACACATACCAGCGAACGGAATGAACATGCCGACGGACGGATGACCATACCGACGGATGAGTGACTATAATGACAGTTTAGCATGATAGGTCCCACTAGTCCTTGCTTGTTCTTCACTCAAGAATCTTTACATGAAAATAACTTGTACACCACACCCAAAAACCCCACTACACGAGTTCATATCTTCTTTATATGAGAAGAAAATCCCTAAAATCTTAGAGCCTTAACTCCAAGATCTTCCCTATAAGGCAAGATCCTTCACTCTAGGGATCTTGGTCAGGCTCCACACCACTATATAAACACCAAACCTCCTCTTCTTCAAGGTACGCAGAAAATCCTTAGCTCTTACACTATTGAGTTCTTGGAGATCTTTCTTTCACTGACTTAACCTTTGGACGGTCTTTGGCCAGCACCCCACTGGTGCTCTTTGTTGGTTCTTGGTTTTCTTGTTCCTCAGATACCCCATTGGAGCGCTCGTGGACAATCAGCTCACTGACGATTTTTATGCATCATCAGTAATATTATTAAAACTAAAATTTTTAACAAATATCCAATTAGTGGATGCAATGTCAACGTATATAAAGCTTAGTTGAACATATAAAATAATATATTTTTTTAAAAAGCCAAATTTTGTTTTCGGTTGCAATCTTGTAGTAACAATATTGCTCCCTAATGCACAAACTTTTTTTTTAGAGATAATTACAACATGCTTTGAACTCCGTAGTTTGAAACCTTTCCCTCATAAACCCTAAGCACTTTGTGCATGAACCTTAATTCCTTATAAGAACCTTGCATTTTCTCTATTGGATCATCAAAAGTTATGGCTCTTCTACAGTTACTTCCAAATCTAGACTCGCTTAATTAAATCCATTCTCAAGATCATGATTGGTGTTAGGTTTCTTTTGTGTTGGCATATTCTATGCCAAAGTTTTCTTGTATTAAACATTTGATTAATTTGTATATTGTGGATCAATTTGTAATTGGGTTGGGATTTCAAGAGCTGAAACTGATCGAAGTTGGACAAAAAGGAATTTTGATCAAGCAAATATGATTTGCTGTTCTGCTAAAAAGGCCTGTGAGAGAGTTTGAAAAGAAGTTAAGGCAGTGATCTTGCGGGACACTTGGTAGACCGAAATGGTTAGAACCTAAGAGAATTTTGTTACAAACTTCCTAGCTATTCCAACCTTAGCTTCGCCATTGATTTAGGAAAAACCAAAATTTTGCCCAACAATATGTATTTAAGATATATGTTTTCCAAAACTCAACAGAAACTATTCATTAGTAGCGAGGGCAGCTTTTCTAGCAATTAAAGTTTCTCCATGGTTCTAGCTTTGCTATTATTGACGGTGATTCGGCTATTGTTGTTAAAGCTTTGTGAAAGCCCTGAGGGTGTACCGTGGTCTCTCTCTAGTATTGTAGATGATATCAAAACTCCTCTCTAATTTTGTTGCTTGGGTCATTGTCCATGTTGGCAGAGATGTTAATATTTTGGCCCATAGTGTGGCTTTCTTGGGCTATGTCCTATTTACTGATGGGCTAGTTGCCCTCTCATCTCACCCCTCAACTATTTTGGACTTAGCATAGAGATATGAGCTTGGTCCTTCTGGTGTTTTTTTATGAAATAAAAAATGATTATTCAGCAAAAACAAACCCTCAAAAACTATTCATGTTCATAGAAAGAAACGGCACACTTTCTTACCCCGTAAAAAGTGGACTAGATTAAAGTATTAAACCCTCTTAATTAGAAATGTAAAAGATATGTCGAGATTAGTGAACCAGCTCACTAGAGAACAAGCGGCTATGAGAAATTTATACGGACCTTGAGGTTTTGGGAGCTTATTGGCTATTTGATTGGGGTGATTTAGGGGAGGATGGAAAAGAAGCATAGAAAAATAAGTAAGAAAAATGGTTTTTAGCTGGTTGAGAGGGGAAAGTGAGAGATTTTGGTGGGTTTTAAGTGTTTTCTCTTTGGACCCACCAAAAATGAATCCTTCAATTTGAGGAGAAATGAGTAAAAGAAGGGTAATTGCAGTCAAATGATTTAACTACCCTTGATTGTTTACCTCTCTTTTTTCTCTGGGTTGGTTGTTTTTATTTATTTATTTTTGAACTGGGCATGATGACTTGTTTTTGTTGATTGTTTGCCTTTTCTTTTTATTTTTTGGCTGTTTTCTTTCTTTTCATTTTTTTTCTTTTTTAAACTTGGCGTGAATGGTGATTGCTTTTTTATTTTTTGGTTGGTTAGTTGTTTTCTTTTTTTCTTTTTTTATATGAATTTTTTTTAATAAGGACATATGAGTAAATTTATATAAACTATTTTTTTCATTCTCTCACTTTTCTCCTCAACCAAAAAAAAAAAAAAAATCCTCCACTTTTTCATTCACCCAACCAAACACACGAGGGAAAATTAATTTTTTTCCATCCTCGCCATTTTTCACCCCTTAACCAAATAGAGACGTAGGGTCTATTTGGGTGGGGTGATTTTAAGAGGGAGAGAAAAGTAAAGAAAAGACTTAGGGTTTGTTTGGGTGGGGTGATTTTAAGAGGGAGAGAAAAGTAAAGAGAAAATAGTTTTTGTGGGTGTTTGGTTGTAGTGATTTTAGGAGAGAAAATTGGTGAGGTCTAGGTGTTTTCTCTTTGGGCGCACCAAAATGTTTTCTCTCCAAATTAATAAAAAAACTAAAAAGAAGAAAATTGGGAACAAAAAATTCCCGCTTGTGGACCATAATAACCCTATTGCAACTTTCACGTGATTTCTTTCATTTTCTTCTTTGGCCTTTTTTTTTTTTTTTTTTTTTTTTTGTCTTTTCTTTTCCTTTGGATTTTTCTTTTTCTGTTACCATATGTTTTTGGTTTTGTTTTTTTCTTCTTAATTTGCTTTTTGTCTTTTTTCTGGTACTTCTCATTCTTGTTTGTTTTTGGGTTTGTTCGCCACCTTTTTTTTAATATCTTTTTTTTTTTTTTTAGAGTAAATTTATACAAACCACATTTTCTATCCCCTCATTTTTCTTCTCAACCAAACACCATGAGAGAAAACTTAATTTTTTATGTTCTACTTTTTCATCCCCTAACCAAACGAACCCTTAATGTATGAACCAAAAATGAATAACAATATAATGGGGTCGATGTAGGTATGGGCTTCCCATTGTCCCATATTAATCCCCATTTTTAAAGGACACTTCAAAGTTTGTAACCATATTATGTAATTTTCTCAATGGTATATGGTCCATTTAGATTTATCTTTCAATAATATTGGGATCATACAACATGGATTATGGAGGAATGGCACCGCAGACAATAGGCTTGTCAGTGGAGGAGGATGGCATTGGGCCAATCAAATATAGATTTGGATCAACTCCATTTTAATTCTGGCCCTTTTTCAAGGGCCCTTAATTGTACCAAACCAAGCTACATCAATGGTGCTAAATCTAAAAAATTTAGCAACCAAGCAATAGTATAGTGTCATCTTTGATGCTTTAGAGCATCCACATTGGTGGATGTAACTTTTTTAGCTTTTAGCACCTAAAAAAGTCACATTATCTATTTTAACTTATCAATTCACAACACACTCCACATCAATGCTCTTATTTTCACATCAAAGTTAAACATTATTAATTTATGTATTATTATTTCTCTCTCGTCATCTCTATCTCTCTATCTTCTCCTTCTCTTCAACCCAAAGCCACTCATGGCACCACCACCACCACACAAGCTTCCCCACTCATGGCACCACCAACACTACACGAGCTTCCCCACTTATGGCACCACCACCACCATACGAGCTTCCCCACTCATGGCACCACCACCACCACCACACCAACACCATAATAGACCAGAAATCACAAACCCACAATAGATCAGAAATCACGATCCAATCTCAACCCATACCCACAATTGAAAACCCTGTAACCCACAATCCCATCACCATCGTGACACTCTCATCTTTGAAGTCAATGACCACCATTTATCGCCATAGTGATCAGACCACCAACCAAAGAGCGCAAATGAGAAAAAGGGAGGAGCAAGAGAGGGAGAGTCATCAGAGGGAGGAAGAGAGACAAGCAAGAGAAAGAGAAGAGAGAGTGTGAGAGAAAGAGTGAAGAGAGAAACAATATAATCCAATAAAAATCGCAATACCAATTGCTACAGTGAGCTGGTACTAGTAACAATTTACTGCAGCAACTTGTTAAATTTTTTTTAGCTTTGACACTACCATTGGAGCACAATTTTTGTTATTTGTGGTGCTAAAAATAACTTTTTAGCATTTTAGCACAACCGGTGTTGATGCTCTTCTCATAGGTCCAAAGTTATAAAAAAAATAAAAAAAAAAACAATTTTAATGTGTTGATGGTTGTGAAAATTGTTTATTGTGTTGGATATATTATTGTATTATATTGTTTATATTATTTTAATATATTGAATGCTTAATGTGTTGAATGCTAAAATAATACATTTGATGTTGGATATATTATAAAATGGGGTGTTAAAATAGATAAAGTAGTATTTTGAGTTGCTAAAAGCTATATTTTTTAGCAACTTTGTTGTGAATGCTCGAGTCAAGTTTGATGCCACATATGCTGATGTGGCTTTGGTTAATGTGGTGTTTTTTAAAAGTTTGACCAACTTGGAACTCAGCCCAAACTTCTCATATTTAATTTTTAGCAGTGAATTTTGAAAATCTAATTGTTTAATTTCATGTTTCTTATGTTCTAAATATGTATATCAAGTTTCGTTTAAATTGAATGTTATTTACTTTTCAATCAATAAACTTATTTTTTATACATAAGTTTAGATCATAAAAACTTGAAGTTTTTACATTTGTTTGATGACATAGCAATTAATCCTTGATTTTCTTGAAATTATACAAGCATTAAAGATATAATAAGAACATGCAATCTAACAGTTAAATTTTCAAAATTTACACTCAATATAAAGATATATCAAGAGTTTGAAAGGTTTCTTTTCAAACCAATTTGGAGAGAAACTTTGTTCCTTCGTGAGTCTAGATATCTTTAGGCCCATTTTGTGCTCCTTTTTACCAAAAATTCTGAATCTCTCTCTCTCTCTAGAAACCATGATTGACTCTCACCTAGGCTTAGCACTATTGCCATTTACATTGCTCACTAGCACTACCACCAATGGTGGTTACATCCTTTCGCCATCCTCCTTGTGTTTCTATCTACCTCATTTCTTTGTTTCTCTTACCTCGTTCGAAACTCCATCTTTAAATCAACTTTAAAATTTCAAGCAATTAATTTTTAGATCTCCTCTCTATTTAAATTTTAACAAAGTTAGTTAATGCAACATCTATTAAAAAAAAAAAAGTTAATGCAACAAATGCAAATTTAAAAAGTTATTATAGAAGCTGTAAAAGTTTGAAAATTAAATTAATTTTAACTATTAATTCTGTTAAAATTTGAAGAGAGAGTAAATCTGATGATGAAATTATAACTTGATTTTGAAATTAGGTTCGGGTTGCCTCAATTTGAGTCAGGCTTTTTTTTTTTATTATTTTTTTTTATGAGTAATGTTAGGGACACATAAAATGCCACAACTATTGCCACAATTGGCCACATGGCGAGTTGTGGCAAAAGTTGTCATTTTTCTTAGGCAATTAATTATTAAATGTACCTATTGCGCATGACTTCACACATCTTTGTGTTTCTTAAATAAGGCTACATTTGTTTCGGCTGAAAATGGATTTGGGAAAACAATTTACACCCTGCCGTGTGTTAGGTTGCGCATGGAAAATTTGGTCAAACTGAAAACCATTTCATTGATCGTAAAATTCGGCCCCCACAACTAGAAAATGAATTACACACGCATTTTACCTTCAAATCATTTCCAGACTCAAACACTCGAAGAGAGAGAGAAAGAGCAAGAAGAGAGAGTAGTGCGAGTGAGCTAGAAGCACACACAACCCCAGATCGCACCACCACCCCTAACCCCAAATCGCATCGGTCTCGTTGCACCCCAACACTGGCAAGATCGCACCCATGACCCACCCATGCCCGATCTCTCTCTTTCTCGATCTACCTCTCCCTTTCCCTCAATTGTCGATCACTCTCTCTTCCTCCCTCTCTTAGTTTGACTGAATTTTTGAGTTTAACGAATGTTTTGTTTTGATTTTTGTTTCTTTTAAGTTTATAAATTTGTTTGGAAGCTGAGAAAATGGCTAAGAAAATGTGAGAAACTAGTAGAAAAATAGCATTTTCAGAATGCAATCAAACACCTGAAAACATTTTCTAAAACAATTTTCATAATGCAGCCAAACACTTGAATATATTTTCCTTTCCCAAAAATATTTCCACCTGAAAATATTTACACTTGGAAAATATTTTACATATTGCCAAACACAGCCTAAGCCGCAAAGATTTACAGGGGATTTTTGGCATTTAGCTTAATTTTGCAAACAATTTTGTTAGTTGACAGGTTTTGCAAACATATTAACTAAGTAGCATCTCAAGTCTTTGAGACTATAGATCTATGTAAGACTCGAGTTCCTTCAAAGAAAATCAAGAGAAAAAAAGCTTACGACCGATACAACTTATTCTTTCTAGATCTGATACTTCTTCCTCTCTTTAGATCAAAACCAAATCTAGATTTGTAGATCTGACCGTGTGGTTTTTGTGGAGGCCGAAACTGCTTCTCTCTTTCTTATTTTTCTTCTGTGCTTTTGTGCAAACCATATGATGCTATTTACCAAATATGTTTGGTTTTCTTGTCAACTAATGAAATTGTTAGTAAAATCAGGCTAAATGCCAAAAATCCCCAAGATTTCCACAACAAACTTTTGAGTGAACTTTGGTTTTGACTCGAGTCAAGGAGTATAGTGAATCTTTGGCAAAAATTGCGAAACAGTTTATTTTTGGGAAATATTCAGGCGTGTGGCATGCGTTCAAAGTTATTTAGTAAGTTGGACTCTTTTTGAAAGTCGAGTTTGGCAAACTCGACTTTGGGCTGGAAAATGAACACTATAATGGCATTTTTTTTAGTGGCGTCTTCTATAAACGCTGCTATAGGCACTAAAAAAAATGCCACTAGAGTGTTCGTTTTCCAACCCAAAGTCGAGTTTGCCAAACTTGACTTTCAAAAAGAGTCCAGCTTCCTAAATAACTTTGAAAGCATGCCGCGCGCCTAATTTTTTCCCAGAAATATATTGTTTCGCAATTTTTTCCTGTGAATCTTTCCACTGTGCGTCAATGGAGAAGATGAGTGGGAAATTCCCCATAGTGGGGTCTCTGGCTGTGGAACGAAAGGGATTTACCAATGCACAGACTATGTTTCAAATGGGAACCCTATTAATAAGAGAAACTACATATTATATAGCGAAGGAAGAAGAGAGAATAACAGATTCTTGTTTGTGAATTGTGAAACTTGTTTTTGCTAGTGAATCGGGGGAATTTTTGGGATGGCTTATGTCACTCTGTTTGTTTTCTTGCTTCTCACACACCTCTTGCTGCTTCACTCAGCTGAAGGGGTAGAGAGAACATACCCAGATTGTTTGCCCTTTAATTGTGGAAAATTCGGTATTATCGGCTTTCCATTCACTAATATCTCACACCGATTGTGTGGTGTACTGCCAGTAAATTGTGATGAAACACCTCTGACGATCCGACTGCCACTAGAGCTGCGGAGTGGGAAATCTATAGAAGTTTTAAACATCTCAAAAACTAACTCCATACAACCCATACGTATCAAGGACTTTTCGCTTTTGGAATACTTGAATACCAACAAATGCCAATACCTAACCAATTTTACTCTTCCCAATACTCCATTTCTCTCTTTTAAACTCACCGCACCCAATCTGACCCTATTTAAATGCAATCACACTCCTAATATTACTTCCCCTAGAAATTATATATATATGAGCTGCGGCAACTATAATATCTACTATTGTTCTCCTCGTTTAGCTTCTCAATGTTCAATCATTCAGCTCCTGGTAAAAGTGCACACAGAAAAAGAAGTTAATTTGACTGCTGAGTACGACCTTGAAGTATATGTATCTAATACTTGTAGCAGTTGTTATAGTAGAGGAGGTCTATGTGAACTTGACAACAAGCGAAAATTTCATTGTGCCATTACAGAGAAAGGTATGAACTTCGGAATAGCGCAAAAATATTTGGTCCTACAGTTACATACATATACTAAAAATGCTTATGGAGTTCTTTCCATATAGATTTCTTTACATTCTTATGGTAAATTCTAAAAAAAGTGCTATATCGTATTAGTTTTTAAATTAGGTTATGATAAATACAAATGACACCGTTTAGCTTCCAAAAGTTTATGCATTTTGCATAATTATAGAAAGAGAACTTTCAACATGTCTCCAGAGATACAACTAGAGAGGAGAGGAAGACAATACAATTTTGTAATGATCTCTCACTTTGATATCATAACACTATGAAACAATAAACCGGAGAGTTCCATAATGAAATTCGTGCGTTTGATGATACTAACAGTTGTTATAGCAGGGGAATTTTCATTGTGCAAATTTGGGGAAATGTATTGAAATGGGATTTTCATATTAGCAAAACTACTTATAAATTTCGTTGGTTTCTATGTATTAATTATTATTTCTAATACATCTATATGACTTGCTGCTATTCTGTTCAATTCCACAATCCACATACCTCTCTTCTGCAGCACTGGATTTAGTAGATTCAGATTGGCAATTTTAGGAAAATAGAAATAGATTGAATTTTCTTTTTATAAAATCTATATTAGATAAATGTAATCCGATGTTCATTGTTCTTTGTTAAATACTGTTGAGATTTCAAAGAATACCAATTTTGCAGCTTTTGATACAGGGAGTAAGAGATTGAATGTGATGGTGATACATAACATACTTTAATCAAATTTTTTGTTGATACTAATATTCACATGTTTTCTTGCACAAGCTATCCTATGGAAGTGATTTAGTGTGTCTTCAGCACAAAACCTGTGACCCGCATTTTTTTGCCCCTTCTCACCGTGTATCAAATTATCCGATCTTTAGAGTATTATTCATGCAATGATATGAGGTTCTGCTATCAGATTTTGGTAATGCCTCCATTTGCCCCATATTTTTTTATCATTCTATATTATCTACTTGTATGTACGGAAATCCATGATACAAAAGCTAAAATTTTCACAGTTCAACGATTTTACTCCAAGGGAGGCTCCCTTTATTCTACCTAAGGTAGATGCCTAGTCATCCTCAGCATGTGCTTCTTCCTTGTTAGTATCGTGTCACCACAAGCATATGCAATTTTATTGAGGCTCAAGACACTATCAATAGGTAGTTTGAGTAACTCTCGTGTCACCACATAACTTAATAATCAATATTCTTTGATTACAGTTACAGCCACCATATCTACTGGAATTGGAGTTATGATGGTTATAATTATCTGCTGCTTCTCGAGAAAGTTCTCGTCAATTATAAGAATTTATTTTTGGAAGAAGGAAACTCTAACTCATCAGACTGTTGAGACCTTTCTAAGGAATCATGGACCTCTTGTTATTAGAAGGTACAATTATTAAGATAAAGACAATGACCAAGTCCTTTAATGATAAATTAGGCCAAGGGGGCTATGGTAGTGTTTATAAGGGTAAGTTACAAGACGGCTGTTTTGTGGCAGTGAAGGTTTTGAATAATTCGAAAGGTAATGGAGAGGAATTCATTAATGAGGTTGCAAGCATTAGTAGGACCTCCCATGTTAACATTGTCAATCTTAAGGGCTTTTGTTTTGAGTAGGGATGGCCATGGGTAGGGTATGGGTAGGGTATGGGTATATCCAACCCAATTAATTTATCCATGGATACCCAATTACCTTACCCAATTAGTATCCATACCCAATTTTAAGGTTTTGGTCATTTTTAGGTTTCAAGTTTAGGGGGTATTTTAGTAATTTTAAGGTTTTGGGGGTATTTCAAACATTTTTTAGGTTTAGAGGGTATTTTGGTAATTTTAAGTTTAGGGGGGGTATTTTGGTAATTTTTAGGTTTCGGGGGTATTTTGATCATTTTTTAAGTTTCAATGATCTTTCGGTCATTTTTTAGGTTTAGGGGTTATTTTGGTAATTTTTAGTTTTCAGGGGTATTTTGGTCATTTTTTATGTTTTAGGGGTATTTTGGTCATTTTTTAGGTTTCATGGGTGTTTCAATCATTTTTTTAATGTTTTAGGGGGTTTTTTGGTAATTTTTAGGTTTCTGGGGTATTTTGGTCATTTTTTATGTTTTGGGGGTATTTCGATCATTTTTTTGGTTTTAAGGGTATTTTGGTAATTTTTAGGTTTCGGGGGTATTTCAATCATTTTTTAGGTTTTGAGGGTATTTTAGTAATTTTTAAGTTTCGGGGGTATTTTGGGGTATTTTGGTCATTTTTTAGGTTTGGGTTATTTTGGTAATTTTAAGGTTTCGGTGGTTTTTTGGTCATTTTTTAGGTTTATGGGGTATTTTGGTAATTTTTAGTTTTCGGGGGTATTTTGGTCATTTTTTAGGTTTAGAGTGCATTTCGGTAATTTTAGGAATAATTTGGTCATTTTCAAGTTTTAGGGGCAATTTGGTAATTTTGATTATTAGGTAATTGGGTGAATTGAGGTTTACCTATAATAATTTGGTTGAGTTGGGTTTGAGTTAGATCTAATTAGTTAAATGGGGTATAAAAAAAAAAAAATAGTTAAATGGGTAATAATGGGTAAATGGGTAATATCCAAACCCTACCCAAAATATTTGGATAATATCCAAACCCTACCCAATTACCTTCTACCCATTAAGAACTGGGTATTACCCAGAATAATTGGATCGGGTAGGGTTGGATATCCATTACCCAATGGGTATGGCCATCCCTAGTTTTGAGGGTTCTAAAATAGCTCTTATCTATGAGTTTATGCCTAATGAATCTCTTGAGAAGTTCATATATAAAGGAAATCCTTCAAAGTCTAATCAACAATTGGGGTGGGAAACATTATACAACATTGCAATTGGCATTGCACGAGGCTTAGAGTACTTGCATAGAGGTTGCAACACACGAAGTTTGCTTTTTGACATAAAGCCTCACAACATTCTCTTGGACGAGAACTTTTGCCTGCAAATTTCTGATTTTGGTCTTGCATAGATATACCCTAGAGAAAAGTGTATTATATCAATGGTGGGTGCAAGAGGGATTACTGGATATATAGCTCCTGAAGTATTTTGTAGAAATATTGGAGGGATCTCTCACAAGTCAGATGTCTATAGTTATGAAATAATGGTCTTAGAAATGGTGAGAGGCCGAAAGAATGCTAAGGTTAGTGTTGATTTTACCAGTGAGATATATTTTCCACCTTGGATTTAAAGCACTAAATGAAGAATTAGGACTGGTTGGCCTTTTAAAGGAAGGAGATGAAGATAGTACAAGGAAGATGATAATAGTGAGTTTGTGGTGCATATAAACTGACCCCTCAAACCGACCGTCAATGAATAGAGTTATGGATATGTTAGAAGAGAGTCTCGACTCGTTGCAAATGCCCCCCAAACCTTTCTTGTCATCTCCACCAAGATCACCAATAGGTTCTTCCACTTTAATGATGTCAATACAATATGACTCTACGTGCTAAATGCACCTCTTCTTTCAAGGGAAACATTGAGTTTAGTAAGTAATGAATTTTTTGAAGAGTATTTATTTTTTTCTTATCAATGAACATCTTTTCTTTTCTGATTAAAATATTTGATGAAACCTAACTTTATGACCTTCGCAATGAATTAGTAAGCTGAAAGCCTATAAGTCCAGTAGTTATTGAGAACTATGGTTTAAAATTAACTAACCATACTATAATTACCAAGACTACTTTCTCAACAAAAAAAAAAATACCAAGACTAAAATTTGAGTGAGTATACTGTAAATTAAAACTAAATGGAGAGTACTACATATACTTGACAATACATTTTACCAAAATAAAGAGACAATACAAAGAACTCAAATTATATCATAGACAATCCTTGAAGTTTAGGATATATATATATATATATATATATAGACACAGCATATCTGAACATATAAAAAGAAATACAAATTTGTTTTCAGGTGAGATCTTGCAGTAAATTTTAAATTTTAGATCAGTTTTAAAAATCAAGGCAATTAATTCTTAGATCTCCTCTCTATTGAAATTTTTACAAAATTAGTTAATGTAGAAAATAGAGTATAAGTTAAAAAGTTATTATAGAAGGTATAAAAATCTGAAAATCAAATTATTTTTAACTATTAATTCTGTTAAAATTTAAATAGAGAGTAAACCCGATGTTGAAATTAACTTGATTTTGAATTTTTTTTTAGTAGAACTTGATTTTGAAATTTGGGGGATTATATTAACACAATTAATAGTTGAGAGACCAAATAAAATTTTACTTAATACTTGTCCTTTGGGTCTTTTTTTTTTTTAGGGGCAATTAATATTGTACCCATTTGCACACTGACTCCACACGTCTTCACGATATTTACTCAAACAAGCCAACATCAAAGTTTTGAGTGTTCTGAGGTTTTAAAGATTAAACTGATGGGTGTTTCCACCGTGTGTCAATGGAGAAAGATGAGTGAAAAATTCCCCTGAAGTAGGGTCTCTGGCTGTGGAACCAAGGGAATTCCCAATGCGCATACTAATATATATACTATGTTTCAAATGAGTAACCCACCTTGCTCTAATAATTTCAAATTGGTTTCACAAGTCTTCCTTGTTTAATTTCCAAGCCAAGTACCCTGTTAAGGAGCGTTTGGTTCGTTGTGATGTGCCCTTGAAATGATACACATTACGTTGATGTGACATTAAAGTTTTTAGTTTATTTTATTTTTCTAACATTTTCATAATTTAAAATTACAAAATATATCACATTATCTTAATCTTATTACCTTCCTAGACAATGTAATGTTGTATTATTGTATTGAGATTACATTAATGTAATGTTACAATAATGTAATATTACAGTGTAATGTATCATCACGGGGAACCAAAGTGGGTACCCCACTTTGTTTTAACAATTTCAGCCTGTTTTCTTGTCTTAAGTCTTCCTTATCAAATTTCCAAGTCAACTACTAGGGATGGCCTATAACTATAAGGTTAGTTGATAACTACCTTGTTAATCGGATAAACTACATATTATATTATATATAAGGAAGGAAGAAGGAAATGAGTTATACAAACAGGATTTTTTTTCCATTTAGCATTATTTTAGCAACAATTTCGTTAGTTAGCATGTTTTTGAAACATTTCAGCAAACTAACACCTCGAGTTTTTGAAATCGATTTCAATTGCTGAAATTGAGTCTTACGCACTCAATTTTGATGCTCTGGAAGGCTGATGTGGAAATTTTTATACACGTAGAACTCGAGTCTCACACACTCAATTTAGTTTTATTGATCTAAGGAACAAACAAGAAGAACAGAGAAGAAGAACGAAGCAGAAAGAAGGAGAAGAAGAAGAAAGAAGGAAAAGAAGAAGAGACCCACCCCATGAAGTCACTTGCAAAACCAAACCCACCCACAGCAAAACCAAATCCACCCCTCTGTTGCCATCTCTACCTGCAAAACCAAACTCACCTAGAAAAAAAATCTTTCTTTCTTCTTCTCCGTGTTTCTTTTGCGTGTTCTCTAAATCCAAAGCTTAAATCGAGTGTATTAGACTCGATTTCACTCGATTTCCTTAGTTGAAATCGAGTCTAACAAACTCGAGATGTTAGTTTGCTAAAATGTTTCAAAAACATACTAACTAACAAAATTGTTGCTAAAGTAATGCTAAATGGAAAAAAAAAAAAAAAAAATCCCAAAACACGTTGTTTTAGTTTGCTGGTGGATTAGGAATTTTGGGATGGCTTCTGTCCCTCTGTTTCTTTCTTTTTGTTCTGTCACTCGTTGTGCTACTTTACTCAGCTGAAGGAAACAGAGAACACCCATATTGTTTTCCCTTTCAATGTGGGAAATTTGGTAACATTGGGTTTCCATTCACCAATATCCCACCCCCCTTTTGAGGTATATTGCCAGTAAAGTGTGACGAAACACCTCCGACGATCAAATTGCCACTGGGTCTAGGAAGTGGGAAACCATATGAAGTTATAAACATCTCTTACACTAACACCACACAATCCACACGTATCAGGGACCTTTCGCTTTGGGAATACTTGAACACCAGTAAATGCGAATACTTAATCAATTTTACTCGTCCCAATTCTCCATATTATTGGCCAGTAATTGGATGGATGGAGTGTAGAGTTGAGTTGGCCAGATGAAAACTTTTGCTCAAAAATTTCTAATTTTGGCTTTGCAAGGATATGTCCTAAAGAAAAGAGTATTATATTTATGGTTGGTGTAAGAGGGACTACAAGATATATAGCTCTTGAAGTATTTTGTAGAAGTTTTTGTAGGATCTCTTTCAAATTATTGAAAGTTCAAATTAGTAATTTAACTTAAAATTTAATACTTGAGGAAAGTTGCTTCCAATTGAGATTAAAAAAAAAAATGTTGTGGAAACGCATAAAAGCATGATATTTGCCGTGACTATTCTTATAATATTTGGTACATATGGGACATCCAAAATTTTAGGGGAAAAAATTGTGAATTATCTTTAAACATATAGGAGGAAAGTGTTTTTATTTTTTAAAAGAAATTATTTTTTTGGATCATTATGGTAACTAGTTTGTAACTTATGCATATACATTGATGTATTTAAAAATAAAAACATTTTTGTTATAACAATATAAAATAATTAGTTGAATTATTAGAAAAAAAGTAAATGTAATAAGTTGCATGTTAAAATTCTTGCCTAAATTTAATACTACTTATAATCATTTTTTTTATTATAATTTTTAATAAGATAGAATGTGTAGTAATTTTTATTGAGTAGATATATAATTGGTTTTTTTTTTTTTTAATAGTTCGTTAATATTAGACTCTTAATTAGTATTTTCACTATTTTGTACTCATTAACTGACTTGACACAAAAATTAAAAAACTTAAGTAGACACATGACACAAAATTAGCCCATAATTAAAATCTACTTTGAAATTTTATAGAATTTTCTCTTAGTTTTTGTTTTAAATCATATATATAGATAGAATGACATCATTAGACACATCTGTCCGTGGACAAGGACGATGTCATGTGGGCTGGGCTGGTCAAAATCAGGTCCGGGTTGCCTCAATTTGATTCAGGCAGGTCCTTTCGGCCCATATTTTTTCATGGGCAATTCATATTGTACCCATTGCACACGTCTCCACACACCTTCACGATTCTTAAACAAGCCCACATCGTTTTTTGAGTGCTCTGAGGTTTTAAAGAGTCTTTCCACTTGGCGTCAATGGAGAAGATGAGTGGCAAATTCACCTCTGTGGGGTCTCTGTCTGAGGAACCAAAGGGATTTTTCAATGCACCGACTATATGTTTCACTTTTCTCTAACAATTTCAGCCTGTTTTCCAAGTCTTCCTTATCAAATTTCCAAGTCAAGTTCCCTGTTAATCTGAGAAACTACATATTATATTATATATAAGGAAGGAAGAAGAAAATAAGTTGTAAAAAAACGTTTGTTTTGTTTTTCACATTGAGAAATAGAAATAACTTTGTTACTGGTATGCTTCCCATGCTTAGTTCACACCCACAAAGTTGTTTGTGCATCTTGCATAGTTTTTGAAAAAAGAAATTTCAACATATATCCAAAGATCCAACTGGAGAGGAGTGGAAGGCAGTACAGATTTGAAACCATCCGTCTTATCCACCTGAAAATTTACTGTCTTCCACCCCAATGTTCAATCATTCAGCTTCCCCTTAAATGCAAATGGGAGAAACAATAAATTGCAGTGTAATTGAAATTATGTGTTTGATGATTGTTACAGTTGTCATAATAGAGGAATTTTCATTGTGCCAATATGGAGAAAGGTGTTGACAAGGGAACACACACATGTGCATTTGCAAAAATGCTTATAAATTTAGTTGTTTCTATGCATTAATTATTCATAATGCATGTTTATGACTTGCTGCGATTCTGATTTATGCTATAAGAGAAATGTTAATTTCCACAATATTGTCACAAGAAATCATAAGTTGCATGTTGTTATTGGCTGTTATTGGTAGGTAAAAAATTTGTAGGTTTAAATTAGAATTAATTATAACAACTTACTCCTTATAATTTGTTGTGAAAATTTTGTGTTGTAATCCTTTAACTTTCTTGTTATAATTGATCTTTGTTAAATACCGTTGATATTTCTATAAAAGAAAAATACTACCATTTTGGCTCTGTTAATCTGTGACATTCAATTTTTTTTTTCTTCTTATTCAACTAATAGTAATGTCCTTTACAGCTTTTGATACATGGAGCCAGAGATTGAAAGTGATGGTGATAGGTAACATGCTTATCTAATCATTTTTATTTATTTATTTTTATGAATAAGCAAAAGTGGAACAAATACAGCTCAAAACAACTGAAAGAAACAAGCAGCCAAGCTACAAACAATAGGTTGATAAAGCAACCCCAAAGAAACCCTAGACACACATAAACCCCAACCCACCTAACCTCAAATACAAAAAACCATCAACTAAAAGCGTATACAGCTCAAACAACAAATAGATCTCCCAAACCCCATACATACATTCAACAAGTAAGGGCCCGTTTTGTAATGTTATTCTAGTAACGTTGTTTGTATTTTTTAGAAATATGTGTGAGTGAAAAAGTATGTGAAAATACGTGTAATGTTGTTTAAATACTGAAAACTGTTGTTTAAAATACACTACCAAACACCTCCTAGATCTCCCAATCAAAATTTTTTATATTGATACTAATATCCACATGTTTTGTTGGACAATATAACCCATAGAACTCAAATAATTCCATATGGAATTGATCTAGAGTCTTCAACGCATAAACTGTGACTTTTTCTACCCATTTTCACGATGTACCTAATTATCAAATCTTTTAGAGTATTGTCCATGCAGTGTTATATAAGGTTCGGCTATCATTTTTGGTAAAGCCTCCATTTGCTCCATTTTTTTATCATTCAATACGATGTACTGACTACTTGTATGTACGGAATACATTGGTACAAAAACTAAAAGTTTCATGGTTCATGATTTTCCTTCAGGGCTCCCTATCTCCTATCAATTAGAACCTAACTCCTTCATTCTTTTTAAGGTACTGAATGCCAATTGATCCTTAGCATGTGCTTCTTCTTTGTTACTCTCGAGTCACCACAAGAAAATGCAATTTTATTGAGGTTCAAGACATTATCAATATGTAGTTTGAGTTACTGTCACCACATAATTCCATAATCTTTGTTCTTTTATTACAGCTACTTTATCTATTGGAATTAGAGTTCTAATGGTTATAATCTGTTGCTTCTGGAGAAATTTCTTGTCAATTAAAAATACTAATTTTTGGAAGAAGGAAACTCAAACTCATTAGATTGTTGAGGCCTTTCTAAGGAATCATGGACCTCTTCTTATTAGAGGATACAATTATTCAAATATAAAGACAATGAATAAGTCCTTTAATGATAAATTAGGCCAAGGGGGCTATGGTAGTGTTAATAAGGGGAAGTTACAAGACAGATGTTTTGTGGCAGTGAAGGTTTTGAAAGAATCGAAAGGTAATGGAGAGGAATTCATTAATGAGGTTGCAAGTATTAGTAGGACCTCCATGTCAACATTGCCACTCTTAAGAGCATTTGCATTAAGGGTTCTAAAAGAGCTCTTATCTATGAGCTTATGCCTAATGGATCTCTTGAGAAGATCATATATAAAGGAAATCCTTCAAATTCTAATCACCAATTGGGGTGGGAAAAATTATACAAGATTGTAATTGGCATTGCACTAGGCTTAGAGTACTTGCATAGAGGTTGCAACACACAAATGTTGCATTTTGACATAAAGCCTCACAACATTCTTTTGGATGAGAATTTTTGCTCAAAATTTCTTATTTTGGCTTTGCAAAGATATGCCCTGGAGAAAAGAGTATTATATCAATAGTGGGTGAAAGAGGAACTACAGGATATATAGCTCCCGAAGTATTTTGTAGAAATTTTGGAGGGATCTCTCACAAGTGAGATGTTTATAGTTATAGAATGATAATTTTAGAAATGGTAGAATGGTGAAAGAATATTGTTGTTGGTGTTAATTTTACTAGTGAGATATATTTTCCACATTAAATTTACAAGCGTCTTGAACTAAATGAAGAATTAGAATTGTCAAGTCTGTTAAAAGGAAGGAGATGAAGACAATGAAAGAAAGATGATAATTTTAATAGTGTGTTTATGGTGCATACAAACTGACCCCTCAAACCAACCATCAATGAGTAGAGTGGTGGATATATTGGAAGGGAGTGTCGTCTCGTTGCAAATCCCTCCCAAACCTTACTTATCTTCTCCGCCAAGAGATCACCAATAGACTCTTCTATTGTAACAATATCAATACAATATGACTTTACGCACTAAAATACACCTCTTTTCTTTGTTGCTTAAAATATTTGATGAGATCTGACTTTATGACCTTTCACAATGACCTTGCTGTTAACCCGTGTAATACACAAGAAAGAAGAAAATGTTTAACAATGATTCTATTATAGTCAACAAATTCCATACTCCGTAATTGTTGTTCCTTTTTTTTTTTGAATAATATAATTAAAAAAAAAAAAAAAACCTTGTACTACATTTATATAAATGACAAATGCATCAATAATTTTTTTTTTTCTTTTTAATACTTTTATACCATAAATAGCTAATTAATCAAAATGTTTCAGCTATATTCTCCTAAAAATGGATAAGTTGCTTCTCCAAAAAAAAAAAAAAGAAGAAGGATAAGTTTATATAAATGATCGGTGTAACATTTTTTTCCTCCTCTTATTATTCTTATAACATATTCAAGATATGATATATGTTTCTATCTTTATCTAAAAAAAGATATATGTTCCTATAAATAGATAATTTTTTTAGAAGAGACCTATAAATAGATAATTAAATCTTTTTAATAAAAGTCTTCTTTATTTTCCAAGAAAAAACTTATATTATTATTATTCTGCATTCGGTGAATTAGAGATATAAATACTTTTTTTCTAAAGAAGAATGAACAATTGTGAATCTCATGGCTAGGAGTTAGAGATTCTTATTGCATTTATCATCTATTAAAAAATATTTTTTTTTTCTTAGATTGACTAGTATAAGTTAGACTTCAGAAATGTAAAACCACGTTTATAAAAATCAAGTTCTAAATATTCTCTAAATTATTTAATAAAAAAATAAAGTTCTAAAATGTTTAAACTCCAAAGAATGTTAACGAGGCAACTCACCAGAAATGAGAGATTTATATGGATCTTGGGAGTTTAATGTACGAGCAGAAGAGGAATAAGTTAGTAAAAATAGAATTGGGGATGTGAACATGGGCTTCCCGTTATCCCATATGATATGAACCGCCATTGTTAAAGGACGTTGCTGGGTCCCTCGGCGTTTCCGTGGAGGAGGATAGCATGTGAGCCGGTCGTATTTAGGTTCGGCTTAAGCTCCATTTTGATTCAGGCCCCCGTTTTTCATGGGCAATTAATTGTACCGAATCACACGATTCAAACAATGCGGGACCGAAACAAACTTTTGACAGCTCTGAACTTTTGAAAAAGAAATAAAAAATGAGTACAGTGAGTCTTTTCACTGCGCGTTAATGAAGAAGATGAGTGGGAAATTCCTTAGTGGGGTCTATGGCTGTGGAAGGAAGGGATTTCCCAATGCACATACTATGTTTCAGATGGCTATACCCAATTTGGCCAAAATGGCCAAATACTACCATTTACCGAAATATATATCAACCTTTCACTGTTTTGAAAATGTTGAGATCTCTATCGTATTTTTGAAACTCGAGTTGATCTTTGAAAAAATTATCTTCAAAATTGTCAAAAAAATTTTTATAAAACTCGAGTACCATAAAAAACTCAAATTCTCTAAACTTGAGTACTCAAAAAGTAGTAGATTGCTACATATTTTTGAAACAGTAATAGATTAATATATATTTCGGTTGTAGCATCTTGGCCTACCCCACCTTGCTCTAATAGTTCCAACCTGGTTTCACAAGTCTTCCTTTTTTTAGTTTCCAAGTCAAGTACAGGCTTGTTAGGGCAACTACATATAGTGGAGGAAGAAGAAAAGAAGCTATCCAAACACTTTGTTTGAGTAATAGCCAGATTCTTGTTTTTGAATTGTAATATTCGTTTTTTGCTAGTGAATCGGGAATTTTGGGATGTCTTCTGTCTCTCTCTTTGCTTTCTTTCTTCTCTCACACTTCGTTCTGCTTCCCTCAGCTGAAGAAGAAAAGAGCATACACCCAAATTGTCCGTCTTTTCAATGTGGAAAATTCAGTACCATTGGCTTTCCATTCGCCAAAAGCTCAAACCCACGGTGTGGTTTACTGACAGTTAATTGTGACGAAACAACTCCGACGATCCAGCTGCCACTGGGGCGGCGGAGCACAAGACCATATGAAGTTATAAGGATCTCTCACATTAACACCACACAATACATACGTGTTAAGGACCTTTCGCTTTGGGAATACTTGAATACCAACAAATGTGAATACTTATTAGTATTTACCAATTTTACTCTTCCCAATTCTCCATTTATGTCTTTTAAACTCATCACACCCATTCAGACCCTATTTAAATGCAATCGCACTCTTCGTTTTACTTCCCCTAGAAATTTTAAAAAAATGAGATGTGGAGATTATAAAATCTACCATACTCATTCAAACAAGGCTTCTCAGAGTTTTCCTTCTGGATGTTCAACTATTCAGCTCCCAGTACAAGAGCATTCACATAAAGATGAACTAATTATAACTGCTGAGTTCGAGCTTGAAGTCCATGTGTCTAATGCTTGTAGCAGTTGTTATAGTAGAGGAGGTCTATGTAAACTTATTGGCAACAAGGGAAAATTTCATTGTAACATTACAGAGAAAGATATAGACATCGGAATAACCCAAAAAGGTTTGGATCTACACATATATTTAAAATGCATGTAGAGTTCTTTGCATATAAATTTCGTTACATTCTTATGTTATAGTAAATCCTTTATATTCAGAATTAGTGTATTAGAAATACAATTAACTTTGTTACTGGTGGGCTTCCTATTCTGAAATAGCTCACACCCAGAAAGTAGTTCGTGCATTTTGCATAGTTATAAAAATAGAACTTTTAAAATACCTCCAAAGATCCAACTAAAGAGCAGTGGGAGACAGTACAATTTTGAAATGATCTCTCACCCTGATATCATGTTACTATGAAACAATAAAACAGAGAATTCTATAGCAGAGTTTATGTGTTTGATGAATGTTCCAACTGTTATAGTAGAGGGATTTTTCATTGTGCCAATTTGGAAAAAGGTGTTGACATGGGAATTTTCAAATTAGCAAAAATTCTTATAAATTTCGTTGGTTTCTATGCATTAATTATTCTTAATATATGTATATGACTTGCTGCTATTCTGTTCTATGCCACAATCAACATACCACTCTTCTACAGCACTAGATTTAGTAGACTCAGATTAGCTCCTTCTTTTAGGAAAATAGAAATAGATTGAACTTTCTTGTTATAAAATCTATATCAGATAAATGTAGATTGAAGTTCATTGCCCTTTGTTAAATACTGTTGAGATTTCAAAGAATACCAATTTTTGCTCTGTCAATATGTTGCATAAATTACTTTCTTTTTTTTAATTATTCAACCAATGATAATGTTCTTTGCAGATTCTGATACCGGGTGTAAGAGGTTCAAAGTGATGGGGATAGGTAACATACTTCTTTAATCAAATCTTTTTTTTGTTGATACTAATTTTTACGTGCTTTCTTGGACAGTCTACTCTAAAGAACTGAAATGAATCCATATGGAAGTAATCTAGTATGTCTTCAACACTTAAACTGTGACCCCTTTTTAACCCCTTCTCACGGTGTGTCTAATTATCAAATCTTTTAGAGTATTATTCATGCAATGATATAAGGTTTTGTTATCAGTTTTGGTAATGGCTCCATTTGCTCCTTTTTTTATAATTCAATACCATGTACTTGTTTGTATGAAATCCATCGGTACAATAGCTAATTTTTCATAGTTCATGATTTTCCTCCAAGGCTCCCTATCTCCCATCCATCAAAACATATATCCTTTATTCTGCTTATAATACTGGATGCCAATTCATTATTCTTGTGTCACCACAAGAAAATGTATTAGAGCTTCAAGACATTATCAACATGTAGTTTGAGTTATTGCCGTGTCACCATATTACTTCATAACCTCTATTCTTTTATCACAGCCACTTCTTTTGCTGGAACTGGAGTTTTGATTGTTATAATCTACTGCTCCTGGAGAAAGCTCTCGTCAATTAAAAGTATTAATTTTTGGAAGAAGGAAAATGTAACTCATCAGAGAGTCAAGGCATTTCTAAGGAAACATGGACCTCTTACTATTAGAAGATACAATTATTCAGCTATAAAGATAATGACCAAGTCCTTTAATGATAAATTAGGCCAAGGGGGCTATGGTAGTGTTTATAAGGGGAAGTTACAAGACGGCAGTTTTGTGGCCGTGAAGGTTTTGAATAATTCATCAAAAGGCAATGGAGAGGAATTCATTAACGAGATTGCAAGCATTAGTAGGACCTCCCATGTTAACATTGTCACTCTCAAGGGCTTTTGCTTTGAGGGGTCTAAAAGAGCTCTTATCTATGAGTTTATGCCTAATGGATCTCTTGAGAAGTTCATATATAAAGGAAATCCTTCAAGTTCTAATCATCAATTGGGGTGGGAAACATTATACAAGATTGCTATTGGCATTGCACGAGGCTTAGAGTACTTGCATGGAGGTTGCAACACACAAATTTTGCATTTTGACATAAAACCTCAAAACATTCTTTTGGATGAGAACTTTTGTCCAAAAATTTCTGATTTTGGCCACGCAAAGATATGCTCTAGAGAAAAGAGTATGATATCAATGGTTGGTGCAAGAGGGACTACTGGATATATTGCTCCCGAAGTATTTTGTAGAAATTTTGGAGGAATCTCTCACAAGTCAGATGTCTATAGCTATGGAATGATGGTTTTGGAAATGGCAGGAGGCCGAAAGAATATTGATGCTAGTGTTGATTTTACTAGTGAGATATATTTTCCACATTGGATTTACAAGCGTCTTGAACTAAATGAAGAATTAGGCCTGTTAGGCCTTTTAAATGAAGGAGATGAAGACAATGCAAGAAAGATGATAATAGTGAGTTTATGGTGCATACAAACTGACACATCGAACCGACCATCAATGAGTAAGGTAGTGGAAATGTTGGAAGGAAGTCTCGACTCTTTGCAAATCCCCTCCAAACCTTAGTTGTCTTCTCCCCTAAGATCACTGATAGCTTCTTCCACTGTAATGGTGTCTATGCAATATGACTCTATGTACTAAAATACATCCCTTCTTTCAAGGGAAACTTTGAGTCTAAAAGGCAATGAACTTTGTGAATTGTATTTATTTATAGCTTGGCAATGAACATCTTTTCTTTGTTGATTAAAGTATATGATGAAACCTGATTTTATGGTCTCACAATGAATTTGTAATGCCAAAAGTCCAGTAGTATATTTGAGAATTGTGATTTTTGTTTGTTTCGGAATAACTTATTTAGCTTTTTGTTGAAATTTTTTTGTTATAAACGTGCTAAATTATACTTGTACTTTAAAAAAAGTAAGAAAAAGTGAAATTTTAAAAAACACATAAAAGCCAAAAAGCAAAATATTTGCTTATAAGCTAGTCCCAACGCACAAAATTACCCATACTAAAACTGAGTATACTATAATTCAAAACTAAAATGAAAGTGCTACATATTGGGAAAAAAAATTATTTTAGAAACCATAATTTTGGACCTTATCATAAAATATTTAATCAATATTGCTTATAGTTTAAATTCTTCCATTGAATTAATTGGAAATACCTATTCAATTGAAAATACCATTAACCCTGTGTTTGGATGAAAATTTTGTTAAATACACAAATGATGGGATTTACATCCTCATTATTTAAAATCCCGTCATTTATAAATTTCCTTACTTCTTGACTATAATATTTGTAGAAAATTAAAATGATGGGAATTATAAGAATTTGTTGAATCCTTCAGTAGAGAATATTGGTTGGATCAATTAAAAAAATAAAAATAAAAAGTTCAATAAAAATAAGTAGTTTCCATATTTTGAAAAAGAATATTTCAGTGACAAGTGCATTATTTTGTTTTTCAATAGATATCCAAATTTATTATTTAGAACATGGGTAGTGGATGTAATGTCAACGTATATACAATATAACTGATGGGGTTTTAATAGTAACAATATTGCTCCAAAATGCACGAACCTTGTTTTCCTATAAGAAGCATTCAATTCCTCTATTGGACCATCACAGGATATGGCTTTTCTACAGTTATTTCCGAAATCTAGACTCGCTTTACTGGATCCATTCTCATTGTCACTGTTGAAATCTGATTCAAGATCATGCCTCTAAATAACCAGTATCCTTTTAAAACTTGTGTGCTGAATAGACGAATCAGACATCTAGATATGTACATATCCATATTCTTGCTCGTTCTTTATTTATTTATTAGAGAGATGAAACATGACCAATAACATTTAACCCAATTCTATACTCTTAATTAGACACAATTATTTATTCAACTTTATACATATATACACCCTCCAAAAAAAAAATTTATACATATATAAGCTGTAATTTTTTTTGGGGAGACGTGTTAAGTTGGGGTTATGGAGTGAATATAGTAAATGGTCCGTAGTTTAGTTAATAGGTCCATAGATTAGGCTTACCCATATATTAAATCACATGCTCTTGCTTCATAATAAGTAATTAATGTTTCTCTAAAGTAAAGGTCTTATTTACTAGTTATTGTTCTATTTCTTTTTTTTTCTTTTTTTTTTTCTATAATAATAGTGGTTTTGTATACAAAATCTAAGCTGTTTTTGTATGCAATTTCCTTACTATAGGTAATCGGAGGTAGTGAGGAGCAGCAGGAAAATGTGAGACAAGCTTAAGTTGTTTTTGTTCATACTGCTACATTTGCCTTGGCAAAAACACAGACAAATTGTGTAAATTTGTAACAATATGTCCAGGATATTTTTTCTTTTGTAAATTATATTATAGTAGTATAAGTTTGAAATTGGTCATTATTAATGTTTATATTTTGAATGTGGATATTAAATTTTGATCAATGTGAAAGAGCACATACAATTTTTTTTTTTTAAATGAAAAATAATTATTTCAATAGTTACAAACTGTTGAAACTTATCTCAAAATGCCCTTTATCAACAGTTAAGTGCCTGGTGATAACAGAGTAAAATTTTTTCAACGGTTGTATAGGACGTAGAAAAATATTCTCAACACGGTTTTTAGTAACGGTTCTCTACATTCACTCCAACCGTCGAAAATACTTTTTTTGTCGGTTTTAGTACTTTTTTCAATGGTTTCAACCGTTGAAAATAACAAAATTTCTTGTAGTTTAGACACAAGTATTTATTCAACTTTATACATATATAAGCTATAATTTTATTTTTTTTGAGATAATTTATAGCCTATGGCGTCAAAACTATTTTCCAGTTGAGCTAACTGAAACTTATTTTTTGTGAGATAATTTATAACCTATGGTGTTAATATTCTTTACTAGTTGAGCTAACTAAAACCTCCTTTTTTTGTGTGAAATAAGTTATAGTTTTAATTGGATTGGATTTCTATTAGCCCAATATTTTAGGGCCATTATTGGGGGTGGAGGAAAGAATTAAAACCCACCTATATTTTTTTCTTTTAAAATCATCGATTAACATTCTATAATTTAATCGCCTTTTTGCTGGTGGATGACATAAGTATTGGTGCTTAATAATGTTAAGGTTCGTGCAAACACAATAATTATGGAAAGAAGATAACACTATTTTGGACTGAGGCGTGATACTCGCTCTCTTTAAGGAGATTTAAGTCCTTGGTTAGCTAATTTTTGTAACCAATACATATCAGCTCATTAATCACCACAATTAATAAAAAATAAAATAAAATAAAATAAAACCTCTTTCATTTTCAATGTGAGATTAAACATTTCACTAACTCCTTATGTTCTATATTAACTCACATATCTTTATATTTATATTATCATATTAATCCATTTTAATTATATAATATTAAAATGCTCTAACAATAATAATCTCAAAATTACTCTAATTTCTGAGTCAATTGTAAACTTTTGGTGATCAAGATTCAAACTTAACATGACACGCTAAAAATATGGACGGGATGACAATTTGTCAACCATTAAGATCTTGGGATATGATGACAATCTGGTGTGCAACACAAAAATCCATTACCGTAGAAAGTAAGTAGTATTATTTAATGGATCATGTTAATAGGTACCCTTAGAACAATTTTTTTTTTTTTTTTTTAGAATACTAAGTATTTTAACACACACACACGGGATGATGAGAGAAGGTCTTAAAGAAACTGACAGTGATATATATCTAAAAGGGCCTTAGAACATTTATTAATGGATCATTTTAGAAAATTTTTAATACAATTTTCATGAAAAATATAAAAAGTTGTAAAAAAAAAATCATTTGTTATATACTTAAGTCTTTTGCCGGTGCGAGCCACACTAAAGGAGGAAAAGACTATGGCGCAAAATATCTGAAACACAATGATTTAACCACATTTCCAAAGATTATGAGAAGCAAACAGCCTCTCTTTTAACCCATACACCCAATAATTAAGAACACGAAAAAAAAAAAAAAAAAGTCTTTGGTTAAGACTAATTAACCAGCCTCAATTGTAGACTTAATTTTCCTAGGAAAGACCTTCTTTTCATTCAGAGAATCCAAGGAAAGACTACTAAGTACCCGTTTGGATACTAATTATAGCGTTTGCATCTGCGTTTTTTTTTTTAGAAGCACGTTTCTGTCTTTTCAGTGGGTCCCATGCACAATTTACGAGACCCGCAAACCTCTTTTATCACCAAAAAAATTTAATTAAAAATGAGTTCCAGGACACTATTTACATATTTAAAAATTATTTTGCTACAGTATTTTCAGTTTTCAATTTTCAGCAAAATAAGCTGTATCCAAACATACCATAAATATCTATAAAGTACATCCACACTTATCATTGATTCGCATTCAATATTAGTCCACACAAAGTGCTCTAGCAATGCTGTTACTCCTACAGTGTCAATGTTTTCCACTATGTGTAAATGACAAATGCATTAAATATTTTTCTTCTTATTACTTTTATACCATACACAGTTTTCATTAAATAATCAACGAAACAATTTTTTTTCTCTGATTATTATTAATTTTCTTATAAATAGATCAATAAGTATTTTTTAATAAAAGCCTTCTTTATTTTTTAAGAACAAAACTTTTTTTTAATCATTATTTTGCATTAGGAGAATTACATATATAAATACCATTTTTTTAAGACAAACGAACAATTGTGGATTTTATGGATACGAGTTAGAGATTCTTATTGTATTTTTCATTTTTGAAAATAATATATATTTTAAATATTTTCTAATATTGACTTGTATATATATATATATATATATTATTTTTTTTTAACTTATAAAGTGACATTTATTATTATTTAAATTTAATTAATTTTTTATAAGTTTCATAGATTAAAACTATTAGTATACTCCTAACTGTATAATGTTTAAATTATTTGACAAAAACTCTTGTTCTAAAATGTTTAAACTTTAAAGAATGTTAATTGTGATCAATATGATTTAAAAGATAGTTCATAGCTTACAACACTGACTAAAAGTTATATAAAATCCAATTAACTTGATGTAACTATTTTATTATATAAGATAAAATAACATATGTTAAATTATGTGACCAACATACTTTATATATAATCTGTTTGTGTGTGTTTATATACATATATATGTGTGTGTGTGTGTGAATTTAAATTATTTTAATATATTTAGTTTAGCCCTCTTATTGTTATTATTATTATTATTCTCTATAATACTATTTAAGGGACTTTTCCTGTTTGGATTTTTCATTTTTTTTGGTTCAAAAATGCTCCTACACCCCTATGTTTAAGTAAAGACAAAACTAAAAGATTATCCGGTAAAAATACAACTTTAACTCCCACTAAAACGTTGCCTAAAAAATAGGACTGCTCACTTGTTGATTTTTTTTTTTTTTTTTTTTTTTGGGAAGCTACTCTCTTGTTAATTTTCAAATTGCTTTATCCACTTATAAATTAGATTCTCACAATAAAACACAAATTTTTGTTTTGCTACAAAATAAGACCACTAAAATAAATAAATAAATGTCTCATCTCACACATGAAGCACGTGTGATGAGACTAGTTATTATTATTAGTTTGGCCCTCTCTCTCTCTCTCTCTCTGAGTACCAGAGTTCTTCAGCAGAATTTAAATGGCAGTCAAGCTTGAAGCTTATGGACTTCTCATTTCATCCAACAAAGTAGTTCTTCTTCATTTTCCTTTTCTCACCCCCAAATATGAGTTTTTTCCAGTCTCATTTCACCCAAATATATGAAATTTTCCTCAAATCTCATTTCATTTTACTACAATTATAAGATTTTTATCTCATTGGTTTCCAGTTTTGTTTCTTCTTCTTTAATTACAAGAACCAGTTTAGCTGCTCCGGTTTTCAATTTTGCTAAATGAACTGGAGGTTTTTGATTTTTCTTTCTTTTCCTTTAATTTTTTATTTTTGAAGCAATCAAGCTAAATTAATGTCTAGTTCCTGGTTGAACCGACTGGTTTGATTCGATTTTTAAAACCATAGGTATAAACATGTATGGGCAAGACCATAGGTTCCAGTCTCATTTTAGCCAAGCATATGAAATTTTTCTCAAATCTCATTTCATTTTACTACAAATATAAGATTCTTATCTCATTGGCTTCCAGTTTCATTTCTTCTTCTTCAATTACCAGAACCAGTTTAGCTACTCCGGTTTTCAATTTTGTTAATTGAACCGGAGGTTTCTGATTTTTCTTTCATTTTCTTTAATTTTTTATTTTTGAAGCAATTAGGATCGAATTAATGTTTAGTTCCCAGTTGAACCAGCCGATTCAATTCGATTTTTGAAACCATAGGTGTACACATGTATGGGCAAGACTTAAGTACAGTGCTTAAGTGCTGTTCTTTAGGTTCTCCTCTGAAGATTCTACTATGTGAATTTTTTCTCATGGGATGGAAGTGTATTTTTTAGTTAAATACTCACATGACTGAATCCTAAGAAGTGAACCTAAAGAACAGCACCTAAGATACTGTACCTAAATTTTGTCTTACATGTGTATACATGGTCCATTAAATTACATTTATCTTTTAATAACCTTGGGATTATACAAGCATGAGCATAGGCACGTCCTGGACTTTTAAAGGAAGAAGATCAAAAAAGTGCAAGGAAAACAATAGTGAGTTCAAGTGTTGAAGCCATACAAGTCTGTCCAAGATTCAAGTCTAAAAAGTGCCTATCATTAAAGCTCGACACCTAGCCATCTATCGAGCTTAAGAAGCTGTTCCAACCCTGTGGCTCGATAGCTGTTCAACAGCAGCTTGACAGATAGGCATCCATCGAGGTTTATAAAAAAAAAAAAAATCTCAGATCTGTTTTGACTCTAATCCGTGATTATGTGTTTAGGTTTTCTTTTCTCACAACCCTAGACATATAAAATGATTATTTTAAGAGCCGTTAAAGTGGATACAAGTTGCATAAGTGTTGAGCAAAGTTTGTTCAAGCAAACTGTGACCGGAGACAAAGTTTTGCCCTGGTTCATTATTCTTGTGAAGAAGTTGCCGTGTTTGTGCACCGTAGGGTTTTGTAACCAAGCATCTTTTTGATCTTCATCATCTAGATGAACTGAAGAACATTGCAACCAACAATCTTTTCTAGTTGGTGATTGAAGTTGCGCACTGGGATCCGCGCAATTGGTTAGTCACATACTGAGAGCCGTACATTAAAAGGAGAAATTGTCATTACAGAATAAGTTCAATTGGGTATTGGGGTAAGGGTTCAACTGTAGGTTGGTATAAGGTACTGGAATTCCTTTACTTGTAACCGCTTGTTGTGACAATAGTGGAATTTCGGGCGTAGTGACCTTAAAATCACCCGATGGGGTTTTTGCCGTGTAGGTTTTTCCCATTCGTAAACAAATCACCGTGTCAATTTATTTTTCGCTACATACTTAGTTTAATTGGTGATTTGTTTATGCCGCCACGCGTTTGCATGTTAATTTGATTAATTAATTAAACTTGGCTAATTAATTAATTAATTCATCGCAATGGGTCAATTCATTTTTGGCCTATCAGGTTTCATAAATTAATTTAATGTGAAATGTCTATAAGATCTTTATATTTATTTGGATTTTTTAGGCAATTTTTAAATTTTTACTAATTTAATATATTTATTTATATTTTAAATAATTATTAAATTAATTATGATACCATCACAGTTCAATCTCGATTTGACCTCGATTCGATCTCAAAATCATTAAACATTTCTCTTTTACGGTTTATTGAATGATCCGAGTCTAAAAATCTTAATAGTGTATACAAATTGACTCCTTAAACTGCCCATCAATAATAAAAGGAAAGAAGGTTTAACAATAATACTATTATAATCGATAAATTCCATACTACTTTAGTTAAGTCCTTTTCTTTTTGCTGGACATTGTAATTAAAAATACGACTTCTCCGGTCTATCTTTTGATTACTTTTTTCAAAAATTTAAAAAAAAGCTTCTTCTTCAACATAAATATATATATATATATATATATATATGCATAAAAAATCATTTAAATATAACAAAATGAGTAATTAAAAAAAAAAAAAAGAGTTTTATGAAAAATGGATCGTTTTCTAAAAACGTTTTCCGTCAAAATAAATGGAGGATTAGTTTACTTATATCCACCAAAAGTTATCATATGTTCATCTTCATGGATATTTGTATTTGATAATAGTATGTAATAAATTTTCATGCAACATGTTTTTGCATGATTGATTCTGCAAACTTTCAATTACGAAGTACTAGTAAAACAGATAATGCTGAAAAAGATTTTTAAAAAAAAAACATTGTTTTATTTTCTAAATGATATTTAAGAATCCCAAAGTTATATTGTCATCTTAGAGCTATAAGTATATATAAGATTTTTTTTTTTTTTTTTTTTTTTTGAGGATGGGGTAATAAATTATCAATTCTCTAAAAAAACCTAAACTATTGAGATTTGGTAAATTTAATCATTTAACCACGTAATTTTAACATTCTCCCTTATATGTGGGCTCTAACTACCTTTTAATAGGAGAGCCCAACAAATAAGATTTTAAAAATGGGAGGTAGAGTGGAGAAGATAAGAATAAAATTCAGAACTTCTTGCTCTAATATCATATTAAATTATGGATTTTCTTAAAAGCTTATTAAATTACTAATTCATCTAAAAGTTTAAGCTATTAGGATATCATAAATTTAATTATTTAACTACATAATTCTAACATGGGAGAGTGTTGTAATGTGATATTAGTCTTGTATTTTTGCTGAAGCCAAACAATCTAACCAAAAAAAAAAAAAAAATTAAAATTAAAACTTTTCCAAAACTTACCTAAATCAACATTTGGTAGACATGCTTGTGCTTGAAATTTAATATAGATTGAGAGTTTAATTTGTTACATGCTTAAAATGAAATTTACCACAAAAAACATTAGCTAATTGGTCTAGTAGTTATATAGATTAAAATGAAATTTACCACAAAAAAACATTTGCTAATTGGTCTAGTAGTTATATAAACAAGATATTTTTTCTCTCAATTTCAATTTTTATTGTAAAGTTTTGCTCTTGTATCTACCAAAGTTTTTTTGTCATTCATGTCTTTAAAGATTTCATTTCCATTGAAATTTTTTTAGATTCACTTTGGAAAAAACTTTAGTATTTTATATTGAAAGTGAAAATTTTCAAGATTTCATTACAGAGATGGTATAATATGAAATTTTTTAATGACTAAAATATTAATTTCATATTATGAAAGATTAACCATTGAGCATAAATTGATAGGATCCTAAAGTTTTTTTTTTTTTTTTTTTTGGTATATATCTAACATTATTGTACAATACAACTTTTTATAATCATTTGAGTTAGAAAATTAGAAGTTTTCCTACAAAATTATTAATAAGTAAACATTTTTTTAAAGTAAAATTTGATAATTTTGCATGCAATATGTGTAAACACAAAATTTCCCAATTGCAGAAAATCAAACAATTGAAAAGAAATATGGTTTGCAAATATAAATTTTGTATTAATGAATAATAAGTACAATCTCTATTTCAATTCTTTTACAAAAGAATACCCTCTAATTTTATCTTCTTTGAACTTGACTTGAACAAAAGATCTTCTTGACTTTGGTTGGAAGATGGATTGAACGGTTTTCACAATAAATCTCTAGCTTTGAGCTTATTAGAGATTTATTATTCTTCAAGTTTTCGAATGTGAAGGCTCTAGGGTTGAAGTTCTTCGGGGCTTTAGAGGCTTGATCCGTTGAACTTCAAAGATTTGGGTTTGTTGAGGTTTATGGAGGCTTTTTAGCTTAATTCCAATAGAACTTTAAAGAACTCGAACAAGAGATCTTCTTGACTTTGGTTGGAAGATGGATTAAACGGTCTTCACAACAAATCTCTAGCCTTGAGCTTGTTAGAGATTTGTTGTTCTTCAAGTTCTTCAAAGATGCTACAAGTTCTTCAAAGACTCTTGAGACAAAATTTCTCCAAAGCTTGGATCTCTTGAAAACTTGGTCTTGAAAATGAGAGGGGATGTCCTCTATTTATAGTAATTTTAGAGGATAAACTCCTCCACTTCGAATTGATATACTTGAAAGTATGTAGTAGACTTTTTATTGGCCCAAATTCTTCTTAGAGATAATTATTTCTATTTATTTATTTTGATAAATATCATATTTGATAAAGATAATAATCAGTAAAGATAAATAATTATCTCTATTTAATTTATTTTAATAAAGATAATTATCTATCAATTTTGAATAGAAAATTTATCTTTATTTTATTTATTTATAAAGACAATTATCCATAAATTTTGAATAGAAAATTTATCTTTATTTTGTGGGCCAAATAACATGTGGCAAATTTCAACATGTCAATGTAATATCAGTTTGGATGACACATGTCATCATGTAATTTAATTAATTTAATGACATTAATTTAGAATTTGCCACTAAATTTTGATGTGGCATTTTATGATTGGCTTAAAATTTTCGCCTCCTACAGTATGATATGAGGATAGGCGTGTTCGTGGACAAGGATGACATGGTATTTGGGCTGGTTAAAATTGGTTTCAGGTTAGTTAGCTCCATTTTGCTTCAGGGGCGGCAGGGGCAAATAATTGTGCCAAATGAAAACGATTTGGTCAAGATTTAAAGCGGCAGCAAAGATTTCCACAACAAAGTTTTGAGTGTTCTGAGGTTTTGACTCAAGAGTCAAGGAGTCAAGTGAGTTTTTCCACTGCGCGTCAATGGAGAAGATAAGTGGCAAATTCCCCTTCATGGTCTCTGGCTGTGGAACGAAGGGATTTTCCAATGCACATACTAATATACTATGTTTCATAATAATTTTAACCTGTTTTCACAGTTCTTCCTTATCCAATATCCAAGTTAACTACCTATTAATATATTTTTTCTTTGTTATGAAAATAAGAGAGAAAAGAAAGTTATACTATTAAAATTATGGTTCTCAAACCCAGACCAGATCCAGTTAACCATGAACTCCTCGTCATTCCAGTTCTTTTAATCCTAAGAACCTCTCTATGTGAAAAAAACATGGAACCGCTTGAACCACAATCAGACCATACAATTCTGAGAACTGTGGCCAGTTTTAGCGGTTCGCCAGGTTCCATTTTTTTACTATATTTTGGCCAGAAAACAGATCTCAACCCATAAAGAATTTCAATATAAAAATAAAATAAAAAATTTGCGAGAGAGAGAGAAAAAGAAAACATAGAGCCAAGTTACCAACATCACTGTTACTTTTCTAGTAGTATATGTACGTTTTTAGACCCCTCAAACACAACCAGATTAACCTAGTTATTTAGTCTAGTGATTAATTTAGGTAAATTATGCAGATCTAGGTTAACACATATAAATCATATCATTGACATAGTGTGGAAAATAAAGAACACAACGATATGATAACTCAAGAAAACCAAAGCGGTAAAAAACATGGGGAGGATTTAACCTTACTATCCTTAAGGTAAAACAGATCTACTATGAAAAAAATTGAAATTTACACAATAGCGACTTAGACTACTAACATTCTATTGCTACCTTGAGTAGGAAACTTACTACCATGACCACATGACAGCTCCGAGTCCATAGACTACTTCTTTCTTGGATTCACAACAAGCACAAGCACTCCCGCTTGTGTTTCTTTAAACTTTTAATGTAGCAATTGAATGATCATAAAGCTCTTGACATAATTTTGATTCTTGATAACCCTAAGTATATGTGAAGGCAAACACCTCTAATTCTCACAAGAGACTCACAAACACAGCATAAACAATAACTGCAACAACAGTAAAATGTGGCTAGGATTTTTCTTTTTATACTTAAGGCAAAACATAAAACCCTACACGTCATATGGGCTTGGACTGAGTTGGAAAATTCTGCAGAAAAACAATCTACACAAGTTTCGATCAAGCTAGGCAGATTTACACAATAAATCCTGCAGAACACTCGATTCCAACTTTATACTTAAACATACTTTGAGCAAGTCTAAAACAAGACTAAACGTTTTGATCATGGTTTGTCAATATTACAAATTGAAGTTCTAATACATTTAAACTTAAAGTCTTAGAACCCAATAGTATATTTTTCCAATCATCAAGATCTCCACCTCCCATTTTCTTCTTCTCCTTCTTGGCAACACTTCGCCTAGAAGGCAACAACTAGAAACTTATCTCCTCATAACTTGTATAGCTATATTCTTGTTTGGAAATTATTAACCAATACCTTTAAGGCATTAGTTTAGAAGTTATTTTTATAAACGTTTTATTGAAAGAATAATAAAACAATAAAATAGTGTCAAAACTTTCCTATTATGGTTTATTAATAATTGTTTCGTTAACATGACACATCTTGTTTTTGTTAATTGAGCCCACTGTTTTGCCTGACAAAACCACTACCTCATGACCTCGTGAAGCCCTAGATTAATGGGTGAGATTTGACTATTCACATGTCTTTTGACGATGCGAGCCGCACACTCAAGGAGGAAAAGACCACGGCAGCCAAGAAGAACACAAAAAGAAGTTTTTAGTTAAGACTAACGAGCCTCGATAGTGGACTTAATACCTAGAACTACAAAAAAACATGGGAAAAGAATCTAAATGTCCAGAAAGTGCGGCCACACTTATCATTGATTCGCATTCAATATTAGTCCACACAACACAAAAGTGCTCTGGCCAGGATCTGAAAAATGCATTAAATCTTTTTCTTCTCATTTGTTGTATACCATACATAGCCATTAATCAAATCGTTTGAGGTATATTTTCCCAAAAGTAGATAAGTTGACGTTAATGATAAGTAGATCAGCACATTATGCAACATTTTTTTTCTTTGATCATTCTTATGTTCCTATAAATAGAATATTAAATATTTTTTAAAAAATTCTTCTTTATTTTCTAAGAACAAAACCCCCTTTTTTTTTGCGTTAGAAGAATTACAGATATAAACCAAAAAAAAAAAGAAAGAGAGAGAGAGTAAACAATTGTAAATTTTATGGATAAGAATCAGAGATCTTTATTGTATTTGTCATTTACGAAAAAAGAAAATATATATATATATATATTTCTTATATTAACTTGAATAAATTTAGAGATACATAAAGTGACATTTATTATCGAAATTATTTAAAATAAATTAATTTTATATATGTTTCATAACTTTAAAAATATTAGTATACTTTAACCATATAATACCTAAATCATTTAACAAAAAATGTTGTTCTAAAATGTTTAAACGTTAAAAAATCTTAATTGTGATCAATATGATTTAAAAGACAATTCACAGCTTACAAAATTGACTAGACGAGAAAAAATATTTTGAATTATATAAAACTTAATTAATTTGATATTAATATTTTTATTATATATAATAAGATAACATATGTTAAATTATGTTATCGACAAACTTAATTTATTTATAGTATGTGCATGTATCTTTGTATATTTATAGTCATCACGCATTTCATAGAATTACATTCCAATTTATCATGCTCTGACAAATAAACAATTAAAATGGAGATTGCAGGAAAAGTCACCTTCATATTTATTTACCTTGAAAAGTTAGCCAAAAAAAAAAAAAATGAAAATAAGATTTCACTTGATTAAAAGCAGTACAAACAAATTCCAAAATAATAATAATTATAAGCATAATGTACGAACATAGAAATCGGTAGGTTCTCAAAAAAAAAAAAAAAAAAAAACAAAATCTGGGATATATATATATATATATATCTTATATTAATGGGCTTCCCATTATCCCATATATATATATATATATATATATATATGAACCGCTATTGTTTAAGGACATTGCATTTGCAGCCTTGCAGGGTCCCTAAGCTAACCATTTTATATAATTTATTTTTTGCAAAATAACCATATTATGTAATTTTCTCAGTGGTATATGGTCCTTTAGATTAGATTTATTATCTGTCAATAATTAAATTGGGATCATACAACTGCAGGCATATGCGTGTCAATGGAGGAGGCTGGTCAAATTTAGTTTCTGGTTGTTAGCTCCATTTTGGTTCAGGCTACCTTTTTCATGGGAAATTAATTCGTTTATATCAAATCTACACGACACGACTCCATTCTTCTTCACGGTTCAAACAAGCCACACAGATTTCCACAACATTCTCTATTTGACTGCCCTGAGATTTTGAAGAGCACCAAAAAGGGGAAAAAGACGAAAACTAGTTAAGTGAATCTTTTGGGTTCCCACTGCATGGAGATGACGACTGATGAGTAGGAAACTTTTCTCAAAATTGGAAAGTTATTTTGTACCAACCCAGTGGGGTTGGCCAAGTGGTTGGGCACTTGGTCTCAAAGTGGCTGTCTTGGGTTTGACTAGGAGCTTCCTAGTTCAAGTCCGGGTAACAGCACTTTGAAAAAACTCCTTGGGCTAGCGATTTACCCCGCTATGGGCCCACCCGTCGTGAACAGTGATTAATCTCTGGTTGAAAGTTTTGAGGAAACACTGTAGAAAACCAAAAAAAAAGAAAAAAAAAGAAAGTTATTTTGTACCAAATGATACTATATTAGTAAAAAAAATTTAATAAATAATAAGAGAGAAGTGCGCAAAATATAATTACCAACTAACACCTTTAAAAGTAGTTGTGAAATGTTGATTACGTTATTTTGCACCCACATCTTTCGATCATTGAATTTTAATATGAATAACATAATATCATACTTTTCTTTTTCTTTTAGAGTCATCTGGCCATGTTTCAACAAATCGATAGACATCGACAATTAATAAAACCGAAAAAAATAGTAAATACAGTGAATCTTTCGAGTTTCCACAACATATTATGCGTGAGGAAACTTCCCTCAGAATCAATGATGTCTTTGGCCGTGGTAAATGGTATGAACTATATATGAAGGGATTTTATATCATATCATATCCCATGCAATACGTAGACCATGTTTCAATCACTGACAATTAATAACACTAAAGTCTGAAACCTTCGGTGGCTTTAGACCATGTTTCCGATGAATACTCCCGTTTTTCACAAGTCTTCTTTATCCAAATTTCACGTCAACTACCGTGTTAAGCAGAGATGAGAGAACCCACATATTATATATTAAAAAAGAAAAATACAGAGTAGTGAAGCAAGAACACAAGAAATTATTATACAAACACTTTGTTTTAGTTTTTTTTTTGGGGGATGGCTTGTGTCTCTCTGTTTGTTTTCTTTCTTCTCTCACACCTCTTTCTGCTTCACTCAGCTGAAGGAGTAAACAAAACACTCCAAACTTGTTCACCCTTTCAATGTGGAAAATTCGGTACCATTGGCTTTCCATTCACCAACATCTCTCAACCATTTTCCTTTTTATTGCCTATAAAATGTGACAAAATACCTCCAACGATCCAACTAGGGTTGAGTAGAGGACTATATGAAGTTATAAACATCTCTTACAGTTACACTAGCACCAAACAATCTACACGTATCAAGGACCTTTTACTTTCTAATGACTTGAGAAACCAAAAATGCGAATCCTTGACCAATTTTACCATTCCCAACTCACCATTTATCTCTTTCAAACTCACTACACCCAGTCTGACCCTGTTTAAATGCAACCGCGCTCTTGGTTTTACTTCCCCTAGAAATTTTACATATACAAGCTGCGGAGACTATAATCTCTACTATAGCCATTTAAACGATAACTCTCCGAGTTTTCCTTCTGAATGTTCAATTATTCAGCTGCCAAAAAAAGAGCGTTCAGATAATGATACACTGTTTTCACTCTTAAGTGCTGAGTTCGACCTTGAAGTGCATGTATCTGATGCTTGTAGCAGATGTTATGGTGGAGCAGGTCTATGTGTACTTGACAACAATGGAAAATTCCAGTGTGTCATTGCAGAGAAAGGTATAGACATCGAATAACTCCAAAAAATTTGGGCCTACACACACATATATTGAAAATGCATGTAGAGTTCTTTACATATAAATTTATTTACATTCTTATGTTATGGTAAATCCTAATACAAGTGCTGCAACTATTTCTGTTTCATGCCATGATGCATCCTAACGTGGCCCCCCCGCTCCCCCCCCCCCCCCCCCCCTCCCCCTCTCCAAAGTCCTGTCCCCCTCCCCTCCCTCCAATCATGGCCCTTAACCAAAATCTAAAACAAATAGCATCACAAATCATCAGCCCACAAAATTTAATAAAAAATTGGCAAAAATTAATTAAAAAAAATAGAAAAGAGAAAAGAGACCAATAATATAGTTGTATAGAATAGAAAAATAGAGTCCAAGAGTCGAACGAGAAAATGGAGAGAGAGAGAGAGAGAGAGAGGCGGGGAGCTGCAACGCCAACGAACCACAAACCAAGATCGCGCCGCCACCAGCTACTCCTCAGTCCTCGCCTCGCCAGATCTGTGATTCTCAACTCCCATCTCACAAGTATTTCTCTCACTTCAAAGCCTATTTCTAATTTTCTGTTTGTGAATTGGTGAGTCTCTGTATATTGTTGCCGGTGACTAACGTATATGTGTGTTTTGCTAAGCTGAGATGTGAGAAGCAAGATGTGGCAGTAGCCACTAGTAAGGTAAAGTGTGGCAGACCATTTCTATGACTTTGTGTTTTGGAGACAGAGAGTTAGAATAAAGTAGTTCAGTTGCCTAATAGAAGGGTAGTGTGTTATATATTAATAAAAATGTTGGGGATACAAATTTTTTTACAAAATTTTACAAATTGTTGATGTGATAAGTGATTATTGGTAAATAAAAAAGTGATATTATTAGTAAGGCCAAATAAAAATTAATAAAAAGTTGACCATAACAATAATTTATAAAAATATTATAAAATAATTTGTGCATGTCGGAACAGTGGGGTAACAGTGTGTGTGTGGAGGCAACAGGTGAGTGATAGTGTGAGTGTAGACCATGTGCTTGAATAATTTATATAGTCCGTTCTAACTATTTCTAATTAATACACATTCTAACTATTTTTGAGATAGAGACAAAGAACTAATAAAATAAAAATGTAACACAAATATAACAAAATAAAATTGTCACACTTGCCCACATTGCTAACTCATAATGCTATTACTAATTGATTGAAAACTAATAAATCTATAAATTGGGAAGTATGAAATTTATAATTAATGCATCATGTATATCAGCTACATTTGTATTTGTCTTTACATAGTGACAATAATTAGTCCTTTTTGTGAAATAATAAACGTAATTCTTATTTGATTTGTGCCGTTGTCTTTGTTGGTAAATAATTGCATTGTAATGTATTAAGAAATAATGATTTTATTTTGTATTTTTGTTTATAATTTGTTAATACTAAATTGATACTTATTTGGAGCTTTATGATTTTTTTTTTTTTTTGGCTTATACTTGGGCCCTCTAACTAGAAATCCTAGTTTCGTTCCTGCTTGCCCGCATTATACATGATGCATCCTAAGGGGCACCACACACACAAGCATTGCCTGCCCATACGGGCTGGTTTGGATTGGGTTGGGCATGTGCTGGATCGTGATTAATGATGATGAAAACATAAGTATTTTATAGCATTTAACATCACGGCCTGTGGGCCTATTTTTAGGGCGGTTGTAGTAAGTCAAATTGTGGTCCACCCAACAACCCCCTCTCATAATTATGCTTCTGCGACTCGAACTTATGTCCTTGATTTTGATACCATTTGCCGGAACATGAGTTATGTCACTTTATTTCAAAACCAATTAGTAATGAGAAAGAAAAACTCAAATTTTTTATAACGTTCGACATTGGATCCCCCAATATATTCAAATTAAATCCTTTTAGATTAATAGAAAAAGTAAAAAAGAATGAAATTTCTTGTTATAAAATCTATATCAAATAATTGTAGACAGATCTTCCTTGTTCTTTTTAAAAACTATCGGGATTATAATAATAAAAAATAACAATTAAAAAAAATTGGCTCTGTTAATTTGTTACATTAAATTTTATTATTATTATTATTCAACTAACAGTGATGTTCTTTGGTGCTTTAGATACAAGGCGTCAGAAATTGAAAGCGATGGTGATAGGTAACATACTTCTTTAATCAAATTGTTTTGTTGATACTAATATTCACCTTTGCTTGGATAGCATATCCTATATAGAACGCAAATGATTCTGTATGGAAGTGATCTACTGTCTTCAACACATAAAATGTGACCCCTTTTTTACCCCTTCACATAGTGTGTCTCATAGTAATTATTGTATATTCATGCAATGATATAAGGTTCCACTATCAGTTTTTTATGGTTCAATACGATGTACTTGTATCAGTTATATGGATGGAATCCATTACTACAATAGCTAAAAGTTTCCAATAATTCGTGATTTTCCACAAAGGCTCCCTATCTCTTGTCAATCAAAACCTAACTCCTTTATTCTGTTTAAGGTACCAGATGCCAAATCATCCTTAGCATTTGCTTCTTCATTGTTAGTCATTTGTCACCACAAAGAAAATGCATTTTTATTGAGGGGCTCAAGACATTGTAAAATGCAATTTTATTGAGGCTCGAGACATTATCAATAAGTAGTTTTGAGTTACTATCATGTCACCACATAACTTCACAATCTCTATTTTTTTTTTTTTTTTATTCCAGTTACAATCACTTTATCTACTGGAATTGGAGCTCTGATGGTCATAGTCTGCTGCTTTTGGAGAAAGTTCTCATCAATTAAGATTATTAATTTTTGGAAGAAGAAAACTCTAACTCATAAGAGTGTCGAGGCCTTTCTAAGGAATCATGAACCTCTTGTTATTAGAAGATACAAATATTCAGACATAAAGTCAATGACCAAGTCCTTTAATAATAAATTAGGCCAAGGGGGCTATGGTTGTGTCTATAAAGGGCAATTACAAGATGGCTGTTTTGTGGCAGTGAAGGTTTTGAAAGAATCGAAAGGTAATGGAGAGGAATTCATTAACGAGGTTGCAAGTATTAGTAGGACTTCCCATGTTAACATTGTCACTCTTAAGGGCTTTTGCTCTGAGGGATCTAAAAGAGCTCTTATCTATGAGCTTATGCCTAATGGATCTCTTGAGAAGTTCATATATAAAGGAAATCCTTCAAATTCTGATCATCAACTGGGGTGGGAAACATTATACAACATTGCAATTGGCATTGCACGAGGCTTAGAGTACTTGCATAGAGGTTGCAACACACAAATTTTGCATTTTGACATAAAGCCTCACAACATTCTATTAGATGAGAACTTTTGCCCACAAATTTCTGATTTTGGCCTCGCAAAAATATGTCCTAGAGAAAAGAGTATTATATCAATGGTGGGTGCAAGGGGTACCACAGGATATATAGCTCCAGAAGTGTTTAGTAGAACTTTTGGAGGGATCTCTCACAAGTCAGATGTCTATAGCTATGGAATGATGGTCTTAGAAATGGTGGGAGGCCGAAAGAATGTTGATGTTACTGTTGATTTTTCAAGTCAAATATATTTTCCACATTGGATTTACAAGCATCTTGAACTAAATGAAGAGTTAGGACTGCCCCGCCTTTCAAAGGAAGGAGATGAAAACAGTGCAAGGAAGATGATAATAGTGAGTTTGTGGTGCATACAAACTGACCCCTCAAACCGACCATCAATGAGCAGAGTGGTGGAAATGTTGGAAGGGAGTCTCGACTCCTTGCAAATCACCCCCAAACCATTCCTATTTTCTCCACCAAGAAGATCACCGCAAGATTCTTCAACTGAAATGGTATCAATACAATAGGACTCTCTGTCCTAGATATAATACATCTCTTCTTTAAGGGAAACATTGAATTTAGGAGGTATTGAACTTTGTGAACTGTATTTCCTTTTAGCTTGTCAGTGAACATTTTTTCATTATTGCTTAAAATATTTGATGAAATCTTTATGGCCTTAACAATGAAATCAGTAATGCTGACTATCCAGTATTAATTGAGAACTACGATTTACTTAACAATACAATGAATGCAAATAGTATCATAGGCAAACTATTAAGTTTTAGATTAGAGAATACATTTTAGATCTTTTTTCCCTTTTCATCGTGGAAAGTTGTGCACCTTATTTCTCTTGAGCGTTAACTATTTCAAATTTTTGTTCCTCAAACTACATAAAATCTAGAAATTTGTGGACTTAATCATAAAATATTTGATCAAGAATGCACATATAGTTTAAATTCCTCAATAGAATGGATCGGTAATATCGATCATTAAAAGTAAAAATTTTAACAAATATCCAACTTTATTATTAAGAACACAGAATTGGTAATGGATGCAATGTCAACGTATATAAAGCTTATTTGACTTATCAAAAAAAAAAAAAAAGCTTATTTGAACATATTAAAAAAAAGGCAACTTTTGTTTTCAGTTGAGATCTTGTAGTAACAATATTGATCCATAATGCATGAATCTTGATTCCCTTTAAGAACCATGCATTTTCTCTATTGGATCATCAAAAGTTATGGCTCTTTTATGGTTGCTTTAAAATCTAGACTGGCTTCATTAAATTCAATCTCAGGATCTTGATTGGTGTTAGATTTCTTTTGTGTTGACATATTCTATGTCAAAGTTTTCTTGTAATAAAACATTTGATTATTTTGTATATTGTGGATCAATTTGTAATTGGGTTAGGATTTCAAGAACTAAAATTGCAGTTGGACAAAAAGGAATTTCGATCTAGCAAATATGATTTGCTGTTCGCCAAAAAGGCATGTGAGAGAATTTGAAAAGAAGTCGAGGCAGTGATCTTGCAGGACACTTGGTAGACCGAAATGGTTAGAACCTGAGAGAGTTTTGTTACAAACTCCCTTGCTGTTCCAACCTAAGTTCCGCCATTGATTTAGGAAGAACCAAAATTTTTCCCTACAATACATATTTATGATATATGCTTTCCAAAGCTCAACTGAAAATATTCATAATAGCAAGGGCAACTCTCCTAGCAATTGAAGCTGCTCCATGGTTCTAGCTTTGCCATTATCGAAGGTGATTCGGCTATTGTACCGTGGTCTCTCTCTAGTATTGTGGATGATGTGAAAACTATTCTCTCTACTTTTGTTGCTTGGGACTTTGTCCATGTTGGCAGAGATGTTTATATTTTGGCCCATAGTGTGTGTTGGGTTAAAATGAATTGACCTTTTGTAATTAATTAATTAATTGCACAAGTTAATTAATTAGATCAAATTTCATGCAATAGCATGGTAGCACAAACAAATCACCAAATAACTAAATGCAACATAAAATAAATTTAACATATGTGATTTATTTACGAATGGGGAAAACCACCAAGGCAAAACCCCACCGAGTGAATTTAGATGTATATCCTAAAGTAGACTTGACTCATTCTTTTGTATCTAATAGTGGTGATGACTTTTATTCCCACTGATGGGACAAGTTGATAATATGTAATTATATTTATTCAGACCTCCATTCTTTTGTAGCCAATGGTCATTGTAATCATTGCATAGAGCTCTGACTTACTTTTGTAGTATTTTTAAAGAAATTATTATGATAATTCTTGATGTTGGTACTTGATATGAATTATATGGATTGAATTATCAAAAAGGAAAAATCTACAAGTACTTTTGAGATGTTTTTCTCATGCTTTGGACCCTTTTGGGTTTGGGGCATGACAACTATGGTATCAAAGCTTAGGTTATAATTCTGTAGACTTTGAAATAGGAATTGATTTTGATATAAGTTAAAGCATTAGGGGTTTAATGAATCATTTGTTTAGTGCATTTGTTGAAGCTTCCACATGCTATTCCTTTATCCTTATCTAGCTTGTCTATGCTAACCTTCTATGTTGCCTTGTGATTTACTTGCTTTGTTTCTTAGGTATAGATATAAGTACCTTTGTACACTATGCGTCTTAAAAAGAAAGCACATAAAGTAAGGCACGTAGATGAGGTTGCAGCTCCAAAACATGGCCCTAGGCAATGCCAAAAGCGTGAGAGATCTATCACTCCTGATGGTGGTGAGATTAATAAGGTGGCAGACAGGATCTATGCTAGGATTGCTAGAGCAGTTTAAGGTGGTGAGCATAGGAGGGAGGGTTGTTCTTTTGGGGATTTCCATAAACAAAACCCTTCAACTTTTAATGGTGAACCTAACCCAATGGCAACAAAAAAATTGACTGCTAAAAATAGAAAAGTTATTGAGAACCTTGAATGCATTGATCCTCAAAAGGTGGTGTATGCTACTTTTGCTCTTCAGGATTCTGCCGTGAAATGGTGGACAAGCACCGAGCATTTGTTGAGGATGGAGTTGGGAGAGGACACTCAGATTACATGGGAGAATTTTAAGGAAGTCTTTAATGAGACTTATTTCCCTGATGTAGTTAAAGATCAAAAGGAGAGAGAATTTTCTAATTTGGTTCAAGGGACTATTACTGTAGAAGAATATGCTGCAAAGTTTGTTGAGCAAGCTTTGCTCCCTATTTAATTCCAAATGAACCTAAGAAAGTAAGCAAGTTTCAAAAATGTCTTAATGATAAGATTCGCCCCCACATTATAGCCTCTAAGTGGGTACTTTCATTAAGATTGTGAAGCAGGCAATGAATCTAGAAGAGGACTTTAAGTGCAACCTCGGTTCTAGGGAGGATGAAAAGAAGCAGGAACCCTCTGGTTTTCAACATAGAGAGGGTCAGGGGAAATATTTCAAAAAGGGGTTCTTTAAGAAGTCTAGTAATGGGGATCATTCTTATGGGCAAGACAATGGTGCCTCGCCTTAATCAAGTGAAAAGAAGCTTTGCTCCCATTGTGATAGATTTCATAATGGTCATGCTTGTGGTGGAGTTAAGTTGTGCTACAATTGTAAGCAACCTAGGCACTTTGCTAGAGAATGCCCAATTGCTAAAGGATCAGGTTCTTCTTCTTTGCCTCAAACTTTAAGGGTAATAACAATGGGAAGAAGGTGCAAGGTAGAATGTATGCATTGGCTACCCAGGATGTTCAGGCCACAGACACCGTGGTGACAGGTATAGTTTCTTGCTCTCTGCACATGCTAAAGTTCTTTTGATCTTGGTTCTACGCATTCTTTGCTTCTATTGCCTTACAAAAAGTTGTGATAAGAGCCTAGAACTCCTTGATTTTAAGTTATTAGCTTCTACCCCAAGTGGTGATATTATATGGAATAATCTCGTGCTCAAGTCTTGTATCTTTTTATCGAGGGTAGAGAGTTATTGGCTAAAATGGTGTTGCTAAATAAGCATGATTTTTATGTTATCCTAGGCATGGATCGGTTGGCTTTTTATCATGCTTGTATGCATTTTTAAGAAGAAGCATGAATCTATAAGGTTATGTACCAATTACCATGATCTAAATTAAGTTACCATTAAGAGTAAATATCCTTTGGCTTGCAATGATGACTTGTTTGACTAATGGCAAAGAGAACAAGTATTTTCTAAAATTGATCTTGTTTTGGTTACCAATAGTTGAAAATTTAAGACATACATACCAAAGGTGCCCTTTTGGACTAGGTATGGTTATTATGAGTTTTTAATGATGCTATTTGGATTAGCTAATGCCCCTACTACCTTTATGGATTTGATGAATGTGGCATTTCATAATTACTTGGATCACTTTGTCATTGTGTTCATTGATGATATTTTGATTTATTCTAAGAGCCAAGAAGAGCATGAAGAACACTTGAGGATTGTTTTACAAATTCTAAGAGAAAATAAATTGTTTGCTAAATTGAGGAAATGTGAATTCTAGTGGAATCAAGTAGTGTTGTTAGGTTATGTGATCTCTAAGGATGGAAATACATTGGATCTTGGAAGGATATAAGAATTACAAGAAAGATTACCCCACATGACTTGGAGTTGGCTATAGTTGTGTTGCATTGAAAATTTGGAGATGTTATTTGTACAAGAGAGACGTGAGATTTTTATGGTTCATAAAATTTTAGAGTATTTCTTTAATTGGAATAAGCTAAATATGAGACAACGACAATGGCTATAATTGTTTAAGGACTATGATTTCTTTATTAACTATCATCTCTATAAGGCTATGTCATTGTTGGTGCACTTAGTAGAAAGTCTCTGGTTATTTTTCAGCTGCTTTGCATACCACTTAGAGGGAATTCATTATTGATTTAGAAAGGTTGGGAGTTGAGGTTGTATAGGTCATTTAAAGACCTACTTGGATAGTTGAGAGTTCAACCAACTCTAGTAAAAAGAATGAAATTGTTGCAAGGTAGTGACTATCAATTAATATGGATAAGGTGCATAAAGGAAAGAGACCTGAGTATAATATGTACAATTTCGAGGATGAAATTTTTATAAGAGGGGAAGAATGGAACACCCTAGTCAAAAAGAAAAAAAAAATGGAAGTTAGATTTTTTTTGGTGTCCCACGTGCCCTACCTGCCCCTCTATCCCCCACCACTCATTCTCATAAATATCCCTCACTCTCTCATCCTCTCCCACCGCTGTACCTCCTTTACCACCATCTCCACCATCATTTGTTTGGCAAGATCACCGGAAAATCCTTAAGAACCTCTAAGCACTTTCATATCTTTTATTTGAGGTAAAATTTCTAATCTTTTTGGTGGGTTTATATGCTTTTGCTAGAGGTTTTCTTTATCTAAGCTTTGATAATGATACCCATATGATTTATGAGCTTTAAAAGTGATACTCATGTGTTTATATGTATAGGTTTTGTGTTGGTGGAATTATTTGATGAGTGGGTTTAAAGTTTTTATAATGGTGGTTGATAGGGACTAAGTTAAGGATATTCATCCATGATGATCGTCCGCAGTCACCGCGTCTATAATTTGACCACGTCTAGGAAACCTTAAGAAGAGGAGAACAAGAACATTGTACTCAGGAACAATACAAGACCCTTTATAACAAGACCAAGAAGGTTGTCCATAGTACAAACATAAGGATGACCAAACAACACTTGGTGAATTCTACAAAAGGACTTCTCATAAACTTCTTTATGATCTGACCATAGTGTACTACCCTCAAAACATGGAAGGAGTTCCTAGTAATTCGCTCCACGTACTCCATTTACCCACTTTCTCCTTTAACTACTCACATCACCAACAATGGTGGTGGATCCGAACAAGTAGACCCACTTCTAACTCTCTATAAAAGGAACAAGTCCTATTCACTCAAGGTAAGTATCACCATTCATTATTTTTCCCTTCCTTGTGTTCTAGAGAGAAAACTAACTTAACCGACGGAAGATCCTTGGCCAGGTTACACTAGTCACCCTTAATAGTTCTTTCTTTTCTTTTTAGGACTAAAAGCCATTACCATAGTTTGAAGCACTCCAGCCCAAGAATGTATTGACCTCTTGTGATAAATTAACCAATTGATTTAGCCAAATTAATTCAATTAACATGCAAAACGCATGGTAACACAAATAGATCACCAATTAACTAAATGCAGAGGAAATTAAATTGACACGATGATTTGTTTACAAATGGGGAAAATCTACACGGCAAAAACCCCCACCGAGTGATTTAAGGTCACTACTCTCGAGAATTCACTATTATTATGACAAACAGTTACAAGTAAAGGAATCTCAGTACCTTATACCAACCTACAGTTGAACATTTACCTCAATACCCAATTGGACTTGTTCTATAGTGACAATCTCTCATTTTCAATACACGGCTCTCAGTACGTGACTAATCAATAGATGCGCGGATCCCAATATGCGACTTAATCACCAACTTAAGAAAGATGTTAGCTGCAAAGTTCTTTAGTTCATCACACGATGAAGATCACGAAGCTCTTTGGTCATAAAACCCTACGGTGCACAAACACAGCAGCTTCTTCAAGAGAAAGATGAACTAAGGGAAATTCTGTCTCCGGTCACAATTTGCATGAACAAAACTTTGCTTCACACTTGCGCAACCTTTGACGGCCCTTAAAATAATCCTTATATATGTTTAGGGTTATAAGAAAAGAAAGTCCAAACAAATACACACTGATTGGATGAAAATCAGTTCTGAAAAATGAATTTCATAAACCTTGACAGATAGGATATCTATTGAGCTAGCTGTTGAGCATCGAGTTTCAACAGCTTTTTAAACCTCGATAGATACTAGCTGTCAAGTTTTAAAATCCAACACTTCTTCACTTGTTTCTTGGACAGATTTGAATGGCTTTAATACTAGAACTTGATATCTTGTTCCTTGAAGCACTAAACACATCCTAGATTTACCCAATTACAAGTAAAGTGCATTTTGTCAAAGATTAGCCAATTCTATATTGACATCTGTTCCTAACATCAAATTACATATGTCCTAACACAGCCTACTGATTTTCGTGCATCATTAATGGCTATCTAAGTGGTGAAGATTTTTTGGGGTTTTGGCTTTTTAATGTGAAATAGATTGTGAAAATAATTTTCATTGATTATTGGTGTAAATACACTTTTAGTCCCTATATTTTGATTTTTTTCTATTTTAGTCCCTAAATTTTATTTTTACCATTTTTAGTCCCTAAACCAATTAACGCCCTTCATTTAAGTCCTTGAAGTACCATTCCGTCACTAAACTAACAGAAAAACAAACGGATTAATAAAATAATAAGTTTTTACACGTCGGTCAATAAAATAACGGGGAAACTCACATAAAGGCAATCTGGCGCGCAAGGTAAAGAAATCAAATTCACCCACTTCGACACGTGGCTTTTCCGCCCCAAATCCAGTCACATGTGTGTCACGCACCAACCAATCTAGCTCGCAAGGTTGCACACTGCTCGTCAGGCTCGTGCATGTCCCCTGAAATTCCTCCTGTGACGGCGGTGAGTGGATGAGTCTAGCCGAAGTGGTTGAACTCTGTTTTAGGATATAAAAAACAGGGGATGAAGTTATCATCAAGAACTTAAATATTGCATGTGTTTATGTACCTTTCTCTTAAATAGTTTGAATTTGCAAAGTAGATAGGGGCGTCAATTTGGAGAATGAGAACTCCAAGAACGTTGCCGAGGTAATTAAAAAAATATATTGTTATTGATGAGTTGCTCTTTTTCTAGTTTTAGTTTCATTTTAACATGCTGTGGAAGAACTATAAACTATGTGATTCAACGAAACAAAAGGCGAGAATAGTGTAACCACTAATAAGTTAGAAAAGTGCAACAAATTGTAAGCCAGAGATTGAAAAAGAAACCAAGGAAGAAAAATGAATCAATAATTGAAGACGCTTGGTTAATAGACAATGGTGTTTGGCTAGTTTTGTTTACCTTTGGTCCTAAGTTTGGAAAAAGGAGGAGGGTTGTGCATGGTAGGTTGAAACTTCGAGCCATTTAATACTTTAAAATAGTATATATAGCCCCTTGGTCAGACAAAGAGTGTGTGTATATATATATATATATGACAAAGAATGTATTTATATATATATATATATATATATGACATTATGACTATCTTACTTCAGTATTAGGATGGGGAATTGTTTTGAAACTATGACCAAATACATTGATATTGGATCTTGTGGTCTACACAAGGAACGGTACAGGGTTTTGAACCTTGTTACCTATTTATATTTTAATACTCAGTGTAACTTAGGCTTCCAACTGAGCAGCTTAAGTATTTATTGTATCCGCATCACCCCTCCTAAGTCCCCTGATCTTACAAGACCAACACTAGGTAATAGTCTTTATACAAAACTCAACTCATGTCGAAGTCTATAAATTGCATAATTGTGGCTGAATGTCCAGTTAATACTTGTTCTAATCTTCAACCATTTAAATCTAAACCTTGCAGTAGCCAAAGTGTAACCTTAATAAAAATTACATTACGGATGACTTTACCTTGTTGCAGTGCTTAGGTGTGAACCTTCAATGATCAAGAATGCTCTTAAGCTCCAACATGATTTTGATCATTACCTCAGTATCTTGATGCTATCTATTGAGTGGATGAGTCTAGCCGAAATGGTTGAACTCTTTTTTGGGACATATGAAACAGGGGATGAGGTTATCATTAAGAACTTGAATATTGCATTTGTTTATGTACCTTTCTCTTAAGTAGTTTGAATTTGCAAAGTAAATGGGGGCGTCAATTTTTCGCAAACTGCAGTGAATTTCAATGCAGGGTGCAAGACTGCAGTGTCCAACATAGTCATGGCAACAGCAGTGATGATCACATTGCTATTCCTTACGCCATTGCTCCACTACACACCTCTTGTAGTGCTCTCCTCTATAATCATAGTTTCCATGCTTGGCATTATCGACTATGAAGCTGCCATCCACCTTTGGAATATCGACAAGTTTGATTTCGTTGTCTGTATTGGTGCCTATATTAGTGTTGTCTTTTTTAGCATTGAGGCTGGCCTTGTCGTTGTGGTAAGTAGATTAGGAACATCATCCAAAAAAAAAAAAAAACAATATGGGTTAATTTATTATTCTCCTCTTAAACTATAAGGTTTAAAATAAAACTTTTATTATTGTTGTTGTTTATGTGGTTTATATTTGAAATTGTAGGTTACATTATCCTTGCTAAGGGTACTCCTATTTGTAGCAAGACCAAGGACTTTTGCCTTAGGGAACATTCCCAACTCCATGGCTTACAGAAGCATTGATCAATATCCAATCGCTAGTAATGTTCCTGGAGTTCTCATTCTCCAAATTGACGCCCCCATCTACTTTGCAAATTCAAACTATTTAAGAGAAAGGTACATAAACACATGCAATATTCAAGTTCTTAATGATAACTTCATCCCCTGTTTCGTATATCCTAAAACAGAGTTCAACCACTTCGGCTAGACTCATCCACTCATTGCCGTCACAGGAGGAATTTCAGGGGACATGCACGAGCCCGACGAGCAGTGTGCAACCTTCGAGGCTGGATTGGTTGGTGAGTGACACACACGTGACTGGGTTTGGGACGGAAAAGCCACGTGTCAAAGTGGGTGAGTTTGATTTCTTTACCTTGCGCGCTAGATTCCTTTTACGTGAGTTTTCCCCTTATTTTATTGACCAACGTGTAAAAAAATTATTATTTTATTGATCCATCAGTTTTTCCGTTAGTTTAGTGACAGAATGGTGCTTCAAGAACTTAAATGAAATGCGTTAATTGGTTTAGGGACTAAAAATGGTAAAAATAAAATGTATGGACTAAAATGAAAAAAAAGTCAAAATGTAGGGACTAAAAGTACATTTACGCATTGATTATTTGGAACTAGCTAAAGATTCTAATTGTTTGTCTTGGAGAATATTATGATTTTGGTGTCATAGGTCTCTTGATAATATTATATAAATCTTATGGGAACTACTTATTAAGTGTTGAGGTTTTGATATTAGCGATAATACCTTAAATGATTTATGAGTATAAATTGGAGTCTATGCTGTGTATTTTATATTGTTGAGAAACTTTGGATGTGGAATACATTATTTGTGAGGTTAAATGCTAGGCTTGCCTAATTAAATGCTTATTTGGCAATTCCTAATTTGTAGCTAAATACAATTTCAAGCTTTATGTTTATTGTGATAGGTTTGCTTTGTATTGTTTAAGTTCTAGCTAATCTCTTTTGGAGCTTAGAGAATTAGGCTTTTGCAGGTTGCAAGGTAAGTAGCTATATAATAAGATTTTTGGAAAATAACCATGTTGCATAATTTTTTTTTTTTTTTGTCAAACAGAAAATTATTTGTGGTGTTATGTTTTCTTAAAAAGTATTGTGTTGTATATGACTATTTATGAAAAGTGCATCATATTTGGTAATGCATATGGGGAAATGCATAATTTGTTAGCATGGAAAAGATAAAGCATCTTTTATAAAATTCTTGGAAATGGATTTTTTGTATTTATTGTATTATTTGCAAATTCTAAAGATGTTTTATCTTAGCTTGTATTATTTGGGAAATTTATGCAAAATATTTATGACAAGAAATGATTTTGAGGACTTTGAGAATGTGGGCACCCGAGGAACGAGAAAGGAAGCCAAAAAAGGCTGAACCAATGGGCCGAGGCCCTAGGAGGAACAGAATGGGCTCTGCACTTGGCCGAGCAAGAAACTGGCAAGGCCCGAGGAGCATTGGATCCCGAGGAAAGAACCAGGTCTTACGCAACGCCACGTCAAGTGCCACAAGAAGAGCCTTCTCAGCTGAAGGAGGCATGGGTCAGTGGCAGACAGGCGGCCGTCAGGGCAGTAGCTCCCAGTCAAATCAGCAATAAATAGCGCACACTAGCCCTGTCAGCCGCATTAAATGCAGAGGTGACCTGAAAGGATGCCCATCGCCGCTGCACCAGCTACTACTGCCGCCTGCTCCTAGAATGAAGATAGGTGACAAGTGTCGGAAATTGGGAAAGGGACTGCTAAAGATGGACGGAGCAGATTAAAGGGCCAAGGGCTATATAAAGGGAAGGCAGGGGGCCTTTTGGAGGAGGTCGCTTTGTTGTTCTAGCCCACCTCTACCAAATTCTATTGTATTGAGTCTGAAAAAGCTCGTCTTACCACATAAACACAACTTGGTGTTACTCTCTTTTTTGGGCCCTTACAATTGGCGCCGTCTGTGGGAACAACAAGCGCCTGCGGATATATCTTGTGTAAGCAATGGCGAATAAGGGCAGAAGTGAGGAAGGGTCGGCTAGATTATGGGGTGCGGACCCTTTTCTTAACCTGGAACGCAGGAAGGATAGGCGACGAGCCCTCAGCACGCCAGCAGGGCCGCACCGTTCAAGGCAAGCAGGGCAGGACCGTCCCCGTCACGAGAGTTGAGCCCGACGTGGGCAGGACACCTTAGCATTACAGCAGGAGATTGATCACTTACGAAAAAGGCTGAGACGAAAAGAGCGTGATAGGAGGAGCCCGTCGGCGGCGTCGAGCGAGGGTTCCCGGGGAAGCCTAGACCCACCGTACCGGCGTAGATCCAGAACTCTGCCTAGCGAAGCATACTCGGACACCGCGGACGAGGGCAATCATGGTCACAGGAGATCGCCCCCCCGTCTCGAGGGGAGAAATGATGCCATGAGTAGGGTCCTGAGGCAGATCTCCAAGTCGCCTTTTGTCAGGAGGATTAACAAGGCCAGGCTCCCTCATCGTTTCTCCCAGCCCACATTCACCATTTACAATGGTAGAACGGACCCGGTGGAGCATGTGAGCCACTTCAACCAGAAGATGGCCGTACACGCTGGCAACGAGGCGCTCATGTGTAAAGTCTTCCCTTCCAGCTTGGGGCCTGTGGCCATGCGCTGGTTCGACGCGTTGGGCGAGGGATCCATTGGATCCTTCCAGGAGTTGACCAAAGCATTCGGCGCGAGGTTCATCACCTGTAGCAGGACCCCGAGACCTTTGGACGCCCTGCTGTCCATGTCAATGAGGGAGGGGGAGACCCTTAAGACCTACGCGGACCGCTACTGGGAAATGTATAACGAGGTCGACGGTGATTTCGAAGACGTGGCGGTAAAAACCTTCAAGGTCGGCCTTCCGACCGACCACGACCTTAGAAGGTCGTTAATGATAAAACCTGCTGCCAGCATGCGTCAGCTCATGGAGCGTATAGAGACCTACAAAAGATTGGAAGAAGACCAACTCCGAGGGAGAGGCAAGGCCGGGTTGTACTCGGAGAAGAGAGATCCACGGGGGGGAGGATACCATAACGACCGGCCACGAAGGCAGTTCCCCAGTCGGCAGGCCCCAGAAGGGGTTCATATGGTCAACTCGCTGTTTAAAGAATCGATGCACCAGATACTTGAAAAGATCAAGGACGAGCCGTACTTCAGCTGGCCGAGCAGGATGGGCGGGGACCCGTCTAGGAGAAACCAAAACCTCCACTGCCATTATCATCGAGATAAGGGTCACAAAACGGAGGACTGCAGGACGCTGAGAAGTCATTTGAACCAATTGGCAAAAGCGGGGAAACTGGGTCGCTTCATGCATCAGCCTGCGGGGCAAAACGAGCCAACAGGGACGGAATTTCACCAAGGCAACCACTCACGACCGGCCCTGGGAACCATTAACATGATTCTGGCCGGATCAGGAACCGGCGCCGCGTCCAGTCCACAGGTCCTGTCTGTGGTGGGAAGCCTGAACCAGGAAGAAAGGCATAACAAAAGGTCAAGAGCGGCGATCCCCGACTTAAGTTTTTCCGAAGAAGATAAGAGGGGAACTCAACAGCCGCACAAGGATGCCTTGGTCGTCACAGTTAGAATCGGGGGGTACGACGTCAAAAGAGTGCTAATTGACCAGGGGAGCCAGGCTGACGTAATGTACCCCGATCTGTACAGGGGATTGGGTCTTAGGCCCGAAGACCTGGAAGCGTGCCATTCCCCGCTTATGGGCTTCGACGGAAAAATGGTAGCTCCCCTGGGAAGAATTAAGCTTCCCGTGCAAATTGACGGCAGCGAAGTCCGGGTGAACTTCATAGCGGTAGGGGCTTCCTCGCCCTACACGGCCATCCTCGGTAGACCTTGGCTTCATTCTATTGGAGTTGTGCCCTCAACCTTGCACCTCAAGGTTAAGTACCCCATTCACGGGGGAGTAGGAGAACTAGTGGGAGATCAGGCGATGGCCCGACGGTGCCTGACGTCCGCGATTACACAACACTTGCCTTGCCAGACCCTCGGTCACAGTGGTGCGGCCCAATAGCAATTACAGGGGGCTGCCCCCGAGCAGCCAGCCGAGGCGTCGCGACAAACATTCGAGGAACTGGTAAAGGTGTTAATAGGCACATGCGATGAGCGGTATTTCCAGATAGGGGCGCAGTTACCACCTAGAGAGAAGTCGGAGTTGTTGGAGTTCCTGAAAGCGAACCTGGATGTGTTCGCATGGGACGCGAGCGACATCCCTGGGATCAGCCCCGAACTGGCGTGTCACCGGTTGAATGTGAACCCCGAGGTGACCCCACGGAAACAACCCCCTCGGCGGTCATCTGACGCGCACGCCGAGGCGGTAAAGGAGGAGGTGAGCAGGCTGAAACAGGCGGGGGCAGTTAAGGAAATCTTCTACCCCGACTGGCTGGCCAACACCGTGGTAGTGCAGAAGAAAAGCGGGAAGTGGCGAGTGTGCGTAGATTTTACCGACCTCAATAGGGCCTGCCCGAAGGACCCCTTCCCGATTCCCAGGATAGACCAGCTAGTGGACGCCACGGTGGGGCATCCCCGAATGAGTTTCCTGGATGCATTCCAAGGCTACCATCAGATACTCCTGTCCTTGGCCGACCAGGAGAAAACGGCTTTTCGTTCTTCCAATGGCAACTTCCACTATCGGGTGATGCCCTTCGGCCTCAAGAACGCCGGCTCAACCTATCAGAGGATGATCACGCGCATGTTTGAAGGGCAGCTCGGGAGAAACATGGAGGCCTACATAGACGACATGGTGGTCAAAAGCAAGAGGGCCGAGGACCACCTCGCGGATTTATCAGAGACCTTCGCGACACTCAGAAAGCACAGGTTGCGGCTCAATGCGTCAAAATGCTCCTTCGGGGTAGGCTCGGGCAAGTTCCTGGGTTACATGATCACGCATCGAGGAATCGAGGTCAACCCGGAGCAGATCAGGGCTATTAATGATCTGCATCCCCCTCGAAACGCAAAGGAGGTGCAAAAGCTAGCGGGGATGACAGCAGCGCTGAGCAGGTTTATCTCGCGGTCCGCGGACAGGTGCCGACCTTTCTTCCAATTACTGCACAAGTGGAAGGACTTCAAGTGGACCGAAGAATGCACCCGGGCATTTGAGGATCTTAAAACATATTTATCCAACCCTCCCATTCTGTCTCGGCCTGACAGGGAGGAAGTACTGTATGCCTACCTGGCAGTCACAGGGCACTCCGTCAGCTTTGTGTTGGTCAGAAATCAGGACGGGGTCCAAAATCCGATCTACTACGTCAGTAAGTCCTTGCAGGAAGTGGAAACCGCTATCTCCCGCTAGAAAGGGCAGTCCTAGCTATTGTACACACGACCAAAAAGCTCCCGCACTACTTCCAAGCCCACACGGTGGCAGTGTTAACTCAGCTGCCACTACAGGCTTTGCTGAGAAAGTCCGACTATACAGGCAGAATTGCAAAGTGGGCCACGAGGCTAGGGGCCTACGATGTTAAGTACCTACCCCGCACAGCAGTGAAAGGCCAAGTCCTTGCAGATTTTGTAGCAAAATTCGCCGAGGACGTATGTGGAGAGACGAGCATGACCACAAGCATGATGATCTCGTCGGCAACCATTGCCCCCGTGTGGAGGGTTTACACGGATGGAGCCTCCAATCGAAAGGGAGCCGGTGTGGGAATAGTACTAATCACGCCCGAAAAGCTGATAATGGAAAAATCTTTACGACTAGGGTTCCCAGCCACCAACAATGAGGCCGAATACGAAGCCCTGCTGGCGGGAGTGAACCTGGTCAGACTGCTTGGGGGAAGGATGGTGGAGGTGTATTCTGACTCTAGGCTAATCGTTGGCCAGATCAGTGGGGAGTTCGAGGCCCGAGACGAAAGAATGCGGAGGTATCTCGCCAGGGTGCGAAGCGTACAGAATCATTTTGATGGATTCAGGGTGGAGCAGGTCCCGAGGGGGCAGAACTCACACGCCGACGCCCTGGCCATGCTTGCCACCTCGTTGGAATCAAACCTGCCTCGGGTCGTTCTGGTAGAAGAGGTCAACACGCCCGCCGTGGTGGAAGCACCCGAAGTAAGGGTATGCAGTGTCCGCATAGGCCCGAGCTGGATGGATCCTATCGTGGCCTTCTTAAGAGAGGGGCAGTTGCCGGAGGACAAAGGAGAGGCGGAAAAGATACGAAGAACGGCCCCGCGCTATTGGCTGTCCGAGCAGCACAAGCTTTACAAACACTCGTACTCGGGCCCATATCTTCTGTGCGTACACCCGGAGGCCGTGGAGCCATTGCTCGAAGAACTGCACGAGGGCATCTGTGGAAGCCACACGGGCGGGCGATCCCTGGCACATAGGGCCCTATCGCAAGGATACTGGTGGCCGAAGATGCGCCAGTCCTCCCAAGACTATGCAAAGCGATGCGATCAATGCCAGAGGTACGCCCCCAACATACACCAGCCGGGGGGAGTCCTGAACCCCTTGTCCAGCCCTTGGCCATTCGCCCAGTGGGGCTTGGACATAGTAGGCCCCTTCCCTCGGGCCACGGGCAATAGGAGGTGGCTACTCGTCGGCACGGACTACTTCACCAAATGGGTTGAAGCCGAGCCCCTTGCCAACATTAGAGATGCTGACGCCAAGAGGTTCATATGGAAAAATATCGTGACCAGGTTCGGGGTACCACACACACTGATCTCGGACAACGGGCTCCAGTTTGACAGCAAATCATTCAGAAGATATTGTGGGGAATTGGGAATCAGGAATGGGTATTCCACGCCAGCGTACCCTCAGGGCAACGGACAAGCCGAGGCCACCAACAAGGCCATAGTCGCCGGGCTCAAAAAGAGGCTGGACGATGCGAAAGGAAGGTGGGTTGACGAGCTACCCCACGTGTTATGGATGTACCGCACCACCCCACGGAAGTCTACGGGGGAGACCCCATTCTCATTAACCTACGGTTCAGAGGCAGTAATCCTTGTGGAAACCGGGTTTCCAACTTTGAGGACTGACCAGTTCAGCACCGAGGGGAACCACCAGTTGCTTCTGGACAGCCTGGACTTGACCGAAGAAAGACGAGACGTCGCCATGGTAAAGTTGGCCCACTACCAGTAGAAGCTAAAGCAAGAATATGATAAGAGGACCAAGCACAGGCCCCTGTCCCCGAGAGACTTGGTCTTAAGGAAAATAGTGGGGTCAGTTAAGCTCCTTTCCTGGGGTAAGCTAGGACCCAATTAGGAAGGACCATTCAAAGTCACCTTCGTTGCAGGAATCGGAGTGTATCGGCTGGAGGACCTGGACGGAAATGTAATCCCTCGCCCATGGAATGTAAACAATTTGCGACGCTATTACTTTTAATGAAAATCTGCAACTTTCATACTTAGATTCTGTCCCCTTAACATTTGCAAGAAAAATTCTAAGTGTTAGAACAAACCTAACGCTAGTCTGGCTCCTCGGCCACAAGCTTGGGGGAAACTAACACGTGCAAGAAAAATTCTAAGTGTTAGAATATGCCTAAGACTTGCCTGGCTCCTCAGCCACAAGCCCATTGAGAACTAACATTTGCAAGAAAAATTCTAAGTGTTAGAACAAACCTAACGCTAGTCTGGCTCCTCGGCCACAAGCTTAGGGGAAACTAACATGTGCAAGAAAAATTCTAAATGTTAGAATATGCCTAAGACTTGCCTGGCTCCTCGGCCACAAGCCCATTGAGAACTAACATTTGCAAGAAAAATTCTAAGTGTTAGAACAAACCTAACGCTAGTCTGGCTCCTCGGCCACAAGCTTGGGGGAAACTAACACGTGCAAGAAAAATTCTAAGTGTTAGAATATGCCTAAGACTTGCCTGGCTCCTCGGCCACAAGCCCATTGAGAACTAACATTTGCAAGAAAAATTCTAAGTGTTAGAACAAACCTAACGCTAGTCTGGCTCCTCGGCCACAAGCTTAGGGGAAACTAACATGTGCAAGAAAAATTCTAAATGTTAGAATATGCCTAAGACTTGCCTGGCTCCTCGGCCACAAGCCCATTGAGAACTAACATTTGCAAGAAAAATTCTAAGTGTTAGAACAAACCTAACGCTAGTCTGGCTCCTCGGCCACAAGCTTGGGGGAAACTAACACGTGCAAGAAAAATTCTAAGTGTTAGAATATGCCTAAGACTTGCCTGGCTCCTCGGCCACAAGCCCATTGAGAACTAACATTTGCAAGAAAAATTCTAAGTGTTAGAACAAACCTAACGCTAGTCTGGCTCCTCGGCCACAAGCTTAGGGGAAACTAACATGTGCAAGAAAAATTCTAAATGTTAGAATATGCCTAAGACTTGCCTGGCTCCTCGACCACAAGCCTATTGAGAACTAACATTTGCAAGAAAAATTCTAAGTGTTAGAACAAACCTAACGCTAGTCTGGCTCCTCGGCCACAAGCTTGGGGGAAACTAACACGTGCAAGAAAAATTCCAAGTGTTAGAATATGCCTAAGACTTGCCTGGCTCCTCGGCCACAAGCCCATTGAGAACTAGCATTTGCAAGAAAAATTCTAAGTGTTAGAACAAACCTAACGCTAGTCTGGCTCTTCGGCCACAAGCTTAGGGGAAACTAACATGTGCAAGAAAAATTCTAAATGTTAGAATATGCCTAAGACTTGCCTAGCTCCTCGGCCACAAGCCCATTGAGAACTAACATTTGCAAGAAAAATTCCAAGTGTTAGAACAAACCTAACGCTAGTCTGGCTCCTCGGCCACAAGCTCAGGGAAAATTATCAAGTGCAGGAAATACTCTAAGTATTGGGAATATTGCAAATATACGTAGCAAGACAAAAAAAAAGAGAGAGACAAACTTAACTTAACTTTTCATTTAAAACTGATTACAAAATGAGGAGCTGATACCGGGATATACCCTTACAAAAAAGGGGGGGAGGGTTTGTTACATAGAGGGCGCCCCGCTACAAAAATTCCGCAAAAGAAGGGCGTACAAAGAAAGAAAGAAAAGAGAAAAGCTAAGCCTGGGGCTCCTTGTCCTTAGCGCTCTTCTCCTTCTTTTCCTTCTTCTTTTTTAAAGGAACTCCTTCTGGCACCTCCTTCTCGGCTTCCAAGTCCACCACACCTTCTGAAGGAGGCAAGCCCTGGGAGGAAACAGGAGGAGAGGGAGGATTCAGGGGCTCGGCAGAGACGTTGGGAGCGGAGCTGGGATCCACGGGAGGTGTGGGGCTCGGATCCACGGGGGGGCTGGAGGCCGAGGCCGGCAGACGCAGGGCTGGAGGGTAGTAAACCCGGTCAGGGGCACGGAGCTCCGAGTCAGGACTGACTCCCGCCGCGTTCAACGCCTCCCCCCAGACCTCTTGGCTAAAGGCGCGAGCGACGTCGCGGAGCTGGGCAGTGAGCGATGCGGCGGTCTTATTCATGCCCGCATCATAGGCCTCCTGCTCGGCCTCGGCCTTCTCGGCGTCCTTATCAGCCAGCTTCTGATGCACCTGCTTCAATTCTACCACTGAAAGAGCCAGGGCGCTCTCGGCCTTCTTCTGGGCCGCCAAGGCATCAGAAGCCTGCCTCTCGAAGCTCTTCAGAGCGGAGTCAGCATCGCGGAAAGCCCTCTCAGCCTCAGATAGCTGGGTGAGGGCATCCTTCAACCTCTTCTCTGCCTCGGCCCTGGCCTTCTCAGCAACCGCATAGGCCTTCTCAGATTTCCTGGCCGCATCCAGGGAATGATCAACCCAGTCCTCTGCCATAAAGGCAGCTTGAACGGCCTGCAAAGGTGGGAAACGAAAAGAAGAATTAGTAGCCAAAGTAAAAATACTTGTCAGATGAAGAAGTTGGCTAGAACGCCTGAAGGTACCTTAGCCAGATCTTGCTTGAGAGAAAGGAAGACCTCCCTCTTCCTGAAGGATTTCAACTCCTCCATGTCCTCGGGGAGGCACAAAGCCCTCTCCAAGCATTCAGCCACCAGGCCAGAGCTTCCCTTGGAAGGATCCCTCAGGTTGGCGTCAGCCAGGACTGGAGATCCCGAGCTGAGGGTAAAGGAGGGCCTCCAGACGGAAGCCTTCCTGGACTGCTCCCCGCCGCTCTCCCTCGAGGGCACCACGGGGTCGGGCCTTTTCTTCGACGAACCCTTGCCGGCCCGGGCCTCTTTAGTTGGGGGCTCGGAGATCTCCCCCTCCTCGGGCGTAGCTCCCCCTTTTCCGCTGGGACCACGCTTGCGTTTCTTATCCGCGGCATCGGCCGGGGATGTATGGGGAGCGGGTGGAATCGGCAGGTGAGGTGGCACCGCCGCCGCCGAGGAGGATCCCCCGGCATGGGCCGATAGTAGCGCCAGAAGGTCGGGGGTCTTCTCTTGGAACCCCATGGCCGACGATGATGATCGGGTGGTAGACGCGCTCGGAGCGTCGGGGCGATTAAAGACTTCGAAGTCTTCCTCGGTCACTTCTTGGACAGAGGTTGATGTGGATCCCTCCGCCTCCTCGTCTAACGGCATGGGAGGCTCTTAGGCGTATAAAAGCTGAGCGGCCAAGGGCCCAGGGAGTTCGGCGTCTTGCGTCCCCTCGGGAGGGGGTCCTGCCTGCAGAAACCCTGGGATGGCAACGTCTATCCTAGCCAATCGCGGATCGTGAGCCTTGATGACGTTCTTCGGACTCTGGAAACGTTTGGTCGAAGCAGGGTAGCCAAGGATGACGTGCGCTGCTCGGAGTTGCCCGTCCCGATGAAGAAAGATCTCGGCTTGAAGAATCCGGTTCAAATCGTGAAAATTCACCAGGTGGCGGGCGGGGGCTGTGTGATACTCGTCTGCCATAGAAAAACACGGCCATCGTTAGCAAAAAAAAAAAAAAAAAAAAAAAAGAGAGAGAAGGGTCAAAAGGGAGGGGGACGCCAGACAGGGGCTCCTCTAAAACGAAAAAGCCTAAAGCGGCGACCCAAGCCCTTGGGAATTCTACCTGGTTCCCCTTCTTGAGTGGGGCAGTGTCGCCCATCATGCCACTCGCCCGAGACGAGAAGGAAGTCTTCGTCCATGCCCTTGCTCGAATCGGGCAAGCAGGAGATTAACCTAACCGCGGGGATCCTACTCTTCATGTAATACTTGGTTTTTTCCCCCTTTTGGCAGTTATACACCCAGTTCACATCATGCCATGTAAGACGGGTCCCCATCCTACGGTTGATGGCGTCTACACACCCGAGGATCCTAAAAATGTTAGGGGAACACTGGGTTGGGGTTAGCCTAAAGTTGGTTAAATAGTCCCTGGTCACTGGGCTCATGGGAAGTTCCATCCCACCTTCAATGAAGGCGATCATAGGAATTACTACTGACTCAGGAGGGCGATCGATGACCAGCCATTCACCTTCCTCACAATGCCTAAAGTCCACGTTATCAGGAATCCTGTACTTGGCCCTAAAGGCCACCCTAGCCTCCTCGGTGTCCACCAGCCTAGCGTACCTACCCATAGAAAAGAAAAAAGGATTGAGACAAAGAAGGGAACCAACACACCTACTGTGGAAGTCAAAAAAGACGCTCCTCGGGAGTAAAATCTCGCTTCGCCAAAGTAAGAACGCCAGAAAATGCCAGAAATGAACTATCCGCTGCCTTGATCGCTCCATTTATAGGACGCGAAAATGAGCGGTAAAATTCCCGCCCATAAAAGAGGATCAGCAGGGCCGCACGATCCCAATCATATCGTTGAACGTGGGGAGACAGGCAGCCGCCTGACGCCATAAATGGGAGCTCGCGAAATCCGAAGCGTCAGGAGCGTGCGAATGACAGTTGAAAAGACGTAGGCTCGTGTGAACACATACAGCACGTACGACTCATCCGCGGAGCTAAAATTTCACTTATACCTCGAACAAATTAAGTGAAAATTTTAGGGGGCTATTGTGGGCACCCGAGGAACGAGAAAGGAAGCCAAAAAAGGCTGAACCAATGGGCCGAGGCCCTAGGAGGAACAGAATGGGCTCTGCACTTGGCCGAGCAAGAAACTGGCAAGGCCCGAGGAGCATTGGATCCCGAGGAAAGAACCAGGTCTTACGCAGCGCCACGTCAAGTGCCACAAGAAGAGCCTCCTCGGCTGAAGGAGGCATGGGTCAGTGGCAGACAAGCGGCCGTCAGGGCAGTAGCTCCCAGTCAAATCAGCAATAAATAGCGCACACCAGCCCTGTCAGCCGCATTAAATGCAGAGGTCACCTGAAAGGATGCCCATCGCCGCTGCACCAGCTACTACTGCCGCCTGCTCCTAGAATGAAGATAGGTGACAAGTGTCGGAAATTGGGAAGGGACTGCTAAAGATGGACGGAGCAGATTAAAGGGCCAAGGGCTATATAAAGGGAAGGCAGGGGGCCTTTTGGAGGAGGTCGCTTTGTTGTTCTAGCCCACCTCTACCAAATTCTATTGTATTGAGTCTGAAAAAGCTCGTCTTACCACATAAACACAACTTGGTGTTACTCTCTTTTTTGGGCCCTTACAGAGAATATTGTAGATATTTAATTATGGAAATATTTTATGAAACTACTTGGAAGTGAACCATGTATTTCAAATGCATTAACTTGTGAGCTTTTGATGTAATCTTGCTATTGTGCCATGATATTGGTTTTGAAATAGTATTGGATATTTTTCTGGCTTATAGTGAATAATATGTAGTTTCATAGTTATTTTGGGAGCATGTTTTGTGAAATGCTCATTATCATGCAAAGTTGTCAGACTTGAACCGAACTAGTTGATCCGACTTGGGCAACCTTGAATCGGGTAGAAATTTGATTTTTTAAGGGGAAGTTACAATTCAGTCATTTTAAATATAAAAATTTCCAAATAGGTGTAGGTGAGGGATAGAACCAGGGATTAGTAGGTCAAATGCTGATACAATAACCAATAGGCTATGCTCCTTTGTTGTGTCATTCTTGGATTTAATGTTTTATTTATTTACAATTTAGATTATAGTTTTCCAATTTATTATATTACACATCTCAATATATTATTATTTGATAATTTTATTATAGGTTCAAGAACTATACTTTTTACATGTGAATATACAATTTATTGATTTATGTTGAAAATGATTTTATTTTAGATAATTTTTTATTTGAAAGATTACTAAACACAATTTTTTTACACTTGTTTATGCTTTATTATTTTCTATTAACCTTATAAAAATGGTGAAAGTTCATTTGAAAGTTGCTTTATTTTTTAGACATATTTTTAGGAAAAATTTATTAATGTTTTCCATTTTAATACCTTTTGTTTGTATTTTATTATTATTAAATTAATTATGACATCATCACGGTTTAACCTCAGTTGACCTTAAAAACCTTGAACTTCTCCCTTTCTGATTCGTTAAAAGATCCGGGTCTGAAAACTGTGTTATCATGAGACTTGCATTTCCCCCACCCCATTAATTATGCTACTTACTAAGCTCTATCTCATCCCATTCTCTTACAAACTTTTTCAAAGCATGCAACGATTGTTTTGAGATAGGTTTTTGTGGCTAGCAATGGTTAGACTAACTACTTATGGAGGCTGGACTTTTGTTATAGTGATCTTTAAATGTACATCCTAAAGTAGGCTTGACTCAATCTTTTGTATCTAATAGTGGTGATGATTTTTATTCCTACTGATGGGACAAGTTGATGATATGTAATAATATTTATTCAGACCTCCATTCTTTTGTGGCCAATGGTCATTGTAATTATTGTATAGAGCTCTGATTTACTTTTGGAGTATTTAAAAAAAAATTATTATGATAATTCTTGATGTTAGTTCTTAATATAAATTATTTGGATTGAATTGTCAAAAATGAAAAATCTACAAGTACCTTTGAAATGTTTCTCTCATACTTTGGACCCTTTTAGTTTGGAGCGTGACAAGTACGTTTAGAACATTTATTAATAACTATTTTATGAAAGTTTTGATATAACTTTCATGAAAAATATAAAAAGTTATTAAAAAAATCAGTTACTTTTTTCTTTGTTTCATAAAAAATTTTTTAAAATGTTTCATAAACATTGCCCTTAGGTTATCAATTAACTTTTCATTTATTCAATTAAGAATGATCCTCTAAATAGTGAGTTTTCTTCAGCTTATGTTACTTTTTCCTCTCTCGATCTCTTTTATATCAATCAAAGTATATATATTATTATATACTGAAGTCTTTTGCCGGTGCGAGCCACACTAAAGGAGGAAAAGACTAAGGCACAAAAAATCTGAAACACAATGATTTAACCACATTTCCAGAGATTATGAGAAGCAAACAGCCTCTCTTTTAACCCATGCACCCAATAAGAGCACGAAAAAAGTATTTGGTTAAGACTAACCAGCCTCAATAGTAGAGACTTAATTTTCCTAGGAAAGACTTCTTTTCTATGAGAGAATCCTAGGAAAGACTTCTAAATGTCCAGAAAGTGCATCCACACTTATCATTGATTCACATTCAATATTAGTCCACACAAAAGTGCTCTAGCAATGCTGTTAATCCTACTGTGTTTAAGGTATATTTTCCTAAGAGTGGTTAAGTTTACATAAATAATAGATGCAACAATTTTTTCTCTGATTATTCTTAATTTTCTTATAAATAGATCAATAAGTATTTTTTTTTTTTTTTTTTGATAAAAGCCTTCTTTATTTTTTAAGAACAAAACTTTTTTTATTATTATTTTGCATTAGGAGAATTACATATATATATATACACACACACACATACACACACCATTTTTTTTTTTAATACGAATGAACAATTTGGATTTTATGGATACAAGTTAGAGATTCTTATTATATTTTTTCATTTTTGAAATATAATAAATATTTTAAATATTTTTCTAATATTGACTTGTATATATATGTTTATAAAGTGACATTTATTATTATTTAAATTTAATTAATTTTTTATAAGTTTCATAACATGTAAAAATATTAGTATTTAACTGTATAATGTTTAAATTATTTTTCAAAAACTCTTGTTCTAAAATATTTAAACTTTAAAGAATGTTAATTGTGATTAATATGATTTAAAAGATAGTTCACAACTTACAACACTGGCTAAATGTTAAACAATAACATATGTTAAATTATGTGATCAGCATACTTTATGTATAATCTGTTTGTGTATGTGTTTATATATATATATATACACACATGCACACACACACAGATATATATATATATATATATATATATATATGAATTTAAATTATCTTAATATATTTAGTTTGGCCCTCTTATAATAATAGTAATAATAATACTGACCTAATTTGACATCAACCCTCTTATCTGTCATCACGCATATCATAAAATTAGATTTCAATGTATCATGCTTGAAAAATAAACAATCAAAATGGAGATTTCAGAGAAAGTCATCTTCATATTTACCTTGAAAAAGAAACATAAAGAAAATTGAAAATGAGATTTCATTTGATTAATTAAAAGCAATACAAAGCAATTCCCAAAAAAAAAAATGAGGTGAACTCAAGTATAATAAAAAACCAGATGTATGCCAACAATATATGCAATCTCCAAACCTCAACATAAACTATTCATAGAAATGGCACTTAACTTGCCCTTTACAAAAGGTGGACGAGATTACTGAGCCAGCTTACCAGAACCAGCGATTATGAGAGATTTGTATGGACCTTGAGGTTTTGGCACTATATAAATTGGGAGCTTAATGTACAAACCGAAGAGGAATAACTATAGATCATTGGGATGTGGGTATTTGCTTCCCATTATACCATATGAATCGTCATTGTTAAAGGACATTGCAGGGTCGCTAATACTAACCATGTATATAATTATTTAATTTTCTCAGTGGTATATTCATGGTTTTAAAAACTAAACTGATCAAAGATCCGAAAAAGAGATTGGTTCTTAGTTTTATGGTCTAATCAAGGTTGGACCGATAGTCAAACTGATGACATCATAATTAAGAAAATAAAATTATTTTTATGTAAATTTTCATATCTTATATTAAAATAATTATAAAATAGAAAGAACTTTTATACATAATTTTTTTTTCTAAATCTTTTTTTTATAAAGAGTTTTAACCTACAGTATCTACTTCTTATGATAGCTTTTGGTGTAGGCGAGATTTGAACCTTAAAGCTCTTATTCAACCATTAAAGACTTTACCAATTAAGTTAACTAGAACCCACTTCTTCCTTTTTTTCTTTTATTATACACATTAATGTCCCCCACTGTTCAAGTTGCTGCTTTTCTTATATATATATATATATATATATATATATATATATATATATATATATATGAATGTATGTATGTATGTATGTGTACGGACCAATCTAGCAAGGGCCTGCCCATGTCAGTTGGGCCCCGGAATAACAAGAAAGGCAATGGGCCTAATGCCCGGTTTCCCGGGGAGAAATCTTCAGGCCCATTCACAAGCGGACCCAGGCCCAAACGTGTTCCGAGGACTCAACCCCCTTCTGCCGGGCACACAATGTAGCTGCTGATGCGTTTGTCCGGATTGGTCTGCCGTACACGATTCTACTTGCCCGGTCAGGCAATGGTAGGATTGTCCGGTGCTGTCTTTGGAGTATCGCTGCCGTACATGCCCGCTGTAGTGGAGATCATTTCCAAAGCCACTCCCACCTAAACACCCACTAAACCCCTCCTCGATTGGACCTCTCGATCCATTAACTCTTTGGACAATCATGATCATCCCACTAACAAGCCCCTATAAATATGAGATCGAAAGGAGGAACAGGGGTTGGTGAAAGAGGAGAGAAAAAGTGAGGTATAAGAGAGGAATGGTCAGAAGAATCTGGAGGGATAGCAAGGCGGTAAAATAAGGATTAGAGTTATCCCCACTAAGCCTCCTAGCTGCGAACGACCCATAGTAGGAATTGTTATCCCACCATACAAGTAAGTTGTGAGGTTTGATGTGAGAAGGCCCATTGGGCCCTCTCGGATTTCCCTTCCACAATTGGCGCCGTCTGTGGGGATTTGCCTACAAAGTTGTAGTTCAACTGAGGCTGGTGAGCGGGACAATGTCCGGGAGACATCCGGGGAGTGGAGACGAGAGTTTCTCGGTTGAATCTTCCCGAGGATCATCTTGGCGGGAACGAAGGCAGAAGAGACGCGAAGATAGGGAACATGAACGGGAGAGCATGTCCGGTCTTGGGGAGGGCTCATACCAGACGCAGCGGACAATAACCGACGCCGCGGGACGGAGGCAGGTGGATGAAAGGGACCAAGAGATAGAACGGTTGCGTAGGCGCGTGAGGGACTTTGAGCTCGAAGCAGACGACAGGCGAGCGAGAGGGGAACGCGAGAACCGGGAAAGGAGGGCCGAGCACCTGGGGAGTCACCGGGGGACGGCATCCAATCATTCAGGGTCCCAGTGGCAAAGAGAGCGTTCACGTTCGCACGAGTCTTACAACCGCCGAGAGAGATCGCGCTCACGAGGGCATCGTCATTGTCAAGGCCGCTCGCGGTCCCATGATCAGGCAGACCGGGGAACCGATTCCCCCGAGGAGCATAGGCCGCATAACGCCGCCATGGATACATTAAGCCGCGCCCTGCGCAGGGTAGCCCAGTCCCCTTTCTCCGATGATATCCAGGAGGCTGCAATGCCGAGGAAGTTCCCGAGACCCCCGTTTAACATCTATGACGGGAAAACAGACCCGGTCGAGCACGTCAGCCACTACATCCACATGATGTCCCTGCACTCTCATAATGATGCGTTGATGTGCAAGATGTTCCCTTCTAGCCTTGGCCCAACCGCTCTAAGATGGTTTAACGGGCTGCGGAAGAAATCCATACATTCTTTTGCCGAGCTCGTACAGGAGTTTGGAATCCGGTTCGTAACCTGCAGCCGAGTACCGCAACCAGTTGACGCCCTGCTATCAATGAGGATGGGGATGGGGGAGACCCTTCGTAGCTACGCCAGCCGGTACTGGGAGCTCTATAACGAAATAGGTGGGGGTAATGAGAAAATAGCAGCAAGTACCTTCCGTATGGGCCTACCGGAGGATTCCGAACTACGGGAATCACTCACAAAAAAGCCACCCGAGGACATGAGGCAGCTTATGAGGCGCATCGAAGAATATAAGCGCCTAGAAGATGATCGGATGCAGAGCAAGGGTAAGGCCCCGTTAGCAAACCGCCCTCGGCAGGGGAATCTCCAGACAAGGCCCCGGAAGGAATGGAGGGCGCAAGAGCAGCTCTGGCAGGCAAGGGAGGTGAATGCAATGTTCAAGGAGCCGGTGCATCAGATAGTTGAAAAGATCAAAAATGAGCCATACTTCAGGTGGCCAAACAAGATGGGCGGCAACCCATCCCGGCGAAACCAAAACCTGTACTGCAGTTACCATAAAGACAAGGGCCACACCACTGAACAGTGCCGGGTATTGAAAGATCATCTGGGGCAACTAGTACGGGCCGGGCATCTGAAGGCGTACGTCGTAAACCCCGGAGGTCAAGAAACCGGACAACAAGGGTGACAGAAGGGTGTCCAACCCCCACCGATCGGAGTAATCGAGATGATATTGTTGACCCCGGTATGTGGGGGAACGGCAAGGAAAGGGGTGTTAACTGTTGCGCCCTCGGGAGAATCTCCGGGCACAGAAAGAGTAGGAAAAAAGGCCAGGTACCATGAGGAGGCCATCTCCTTCGGAGAAGCTGATTTAGAAGGGACAATACAGCCGCATGAGGGCGCGTTAGTAATTACAGCTCGGATGAGCGGCTTCGACGTGAGAAGGGTAATGGTAGATCAGGGCAGCGGGGCTGATGTAATGTATCCGGATTTGTTCAACGGTCTCGGTTTGAAAAAGCAGGACTTGAGAAAATACGACACACCGCTAGTTTCGTTCGACGGAAGAGTGGTGGTACCAGAAGGGCGGATTTTGTTACCAGTGGTCGTGGGAGGAAAGGAGGTAAAGGTCACCTTCATCGTGGTTAATTCCTTCTCACCGTACACGGCAATCCTGGGAAGGCCGTGGATCCACGCTATGAAAGCCGTGCCGTCCACCTTGCACGTAAAGGTTAAATTCCCTACTGAGCAGGGTATCGCGGTGGTGCGAGGTTGCCAGCAAATGGCTAGACACTGCCTGGTGGCTGCAGCAAGTTGGGAGGGCCAGCAAACAGAACTGAATAGAAAGGCCGAAGAGGCCCTGTTATAGCAATTACCGCAACCCCGGGAGGACTCGGGGAGTGTTTGCGCCGAAGAGCTGGTAAAGGTCGGAATACTGCCGGACGTAGACAGGCACTTCCGGATAGGGGCTAGCCTAACAACCTCCGAGAGAGCTGAACTACTGTTGTTTCTTGTTCGGAGCCTGGATGTGTTTGCATGGAGCCCGTACGAGGTGCCGGGAGTAGACCCTGAGTTTATCGTCCACAAACTCAACGTAGATGCCTCATTCCCGCCGAAGAAACAAAGACCAAGGAGAAAAGCCCAAGAACACGCCGAGGCTGTCAGGGCCGAGGTCCAGCGACTAAAAGAGGCAGGGGCAGTGAGAGAGATCTTCTTCCCAGAGTGGCTTGCAAACACAGTAGTAGTGAAAAAGAAGAGCGGCAAATGGAGAGTATGCGTGGATTTTACGGATTTGAACCGAGCATGCCCGAAGGACCCATTCCCTATGCCAAAGATTGATCAATTGGTAGATGCCACATACGGACACCCGAGAATGAGCTTTTTAGACGCCTTTCAAGGCTATCACCAGATTGCCCTGGCCGGCGAGGATCAGGAAAAGACTGCATTTATATCTCCTGACGCCAATTACCATTACACTGTGATGCCGTTCGGCCTGAAGAATGCTAGGGCAACGTACCAGCGGATGATGACCAGGATGTTCCGTGACAAAATTGGTCGGACGGTAGAGGTATACATTGACGACCTTGTAGTGAAAAGCAAACAACAAATGCAGCACGTAGAGGATCTTCAAGGGGTGTTTGAAGTGTTGCGGCGGCATAAGCTACGCCTTAACGCCGAGAAGTGCGCTTTCGGGGTAGGGGCAGGAAAATTTTTGGGCTACCTGATCTCCAGCCGAGGAATAGAGGTGAACCCCGACCAAATTGTTGCCGTGCAGCGCCTTAACTCTCCGAGTAATCGAAAGGAAGTACAAGTGTTGACCGGAATGTTGGCTGCCCTCAACCGGTTCATTTCTAGATTCTCGGATCGCTGCCGCCCGTTCTACCAGCTCCTTAAGAAATGGAAGGGATTTCAGTGGGACGCCGAGTGTGAGAAGGCATTTCAAGATTTGAAAGAGTACCTGACACACGCACCAGTATTAACCGCCCCGGAACCTGGAGAGGATCTGTTCATGTACCTCTCAGTGACCGACCACGCTGTAAGCGCCGTGCTCCTTAGCGATCGCGGTGTACAACAGCCCGTGTATTACATCAGCAAGACCCTGGTTGACGCCGAGACCAGATACTTGCCACTAGAGAAGCTAGTTTTGGCCTTAGTACATGCCACCAGAAAGCTGCCGCAGTACTTCCAAGCTCACACCGTGTATGTACTAACTGAATATCCTTTGCAGTCGTTGTTAAGACGATCCGACTTCACGGGGCAAATAGCAAAATGGGGAACCAGGCTGGGGGCTTTTGATGTGCGCTACAAGCCCAGGATTGCTGTGAAAGGGCAAATACTGGCTGACTTCGTGGCAGAATTTTCGCCTAGGGCCCCAAACCAGCTGGTCTGTCAGGTAAGCTGCCGCTCATGGAAGATATATGTGGACGGCGCTTCCAGCTCCACGGGGGCAGGAGCGGGGGTAGTTGCAATTGGACCCGAGGGGATTCGTCTAGAGCATTCTTTCAGGTTCGGGTTTAAAGCCTCTAACAACGAGGCAGAATACGAAGCCTTGATAGCCGGACTGAGCATAGCTTCAAGCTTGGGGGCCAGGGATGTAGAAGTATATTCGGATTCCCGGCTGATTGTCAATCAAGTTCATGGTAGTTTTGAGGCCCGTGATCCCCGGATGAAGGCATATTTGGAACGTGTGAAGCAGATTATGGCCGGATTTGAAACAGCAAAGATCGTACAAGTAGCTCGGACACACAACAGCCATGCTGACTCCCTCGCCACGCTAGCGTCATCCGTGGCCGAGGCCGTACCTCGGCTAATCAGAATAGAGCAAATCCCAGAGCCAAGCATCAAGCAATCCGGTAGTCCGGCGGTCACGGCAATTGCCACACAGGGACCTAGTTGGATGGACCCCATCATTGAGTTTTTGGCCGAGGACCGGGTTCCCCTTGACCGGAAAGAAGGGGATAGAATTCGAAGGGTAGCCCCTCGCTTTTGGTTATCAGAAGACCGGCGGTTGTATCGGAGGTCCTTTGGAGGGCCATATCTTTTATGCCTACATCCAGGCAGGGTAAACGAGCTTTTGGCAGAACTGCATGAAGGGGTGTATGGTAGTCACGTAGGGGGGCGTTCACTAGCGCACCGGGCTATGACTCAGGGATTTTGGTGGCCTCAAATGCAGAAGGATGCCGCCGAATACGTGCGTAAGTGTGAACAATGCCAGAAGCATGCTGCCCTGATCCATCAGCCTGCCGGCCACCTTAATCCAGTCAGTAGTCCCTGGCCATTCGCTCAATGGGGGCTGGACATAATCGGGCCATTCCCCCGGGCAACAGGCAGTCGAAGGTTCGTTCTCGTGGCCGTGGACTACTTCACTAAGTGGGCAGAGGCCGAAGCTCTGGCCAATATCCGAGACGTGGATGTGAAGAAATTCGTATGGAAAAACATTGTCACCAGATTCGGGGTTCCAAACTCCCTGATATCAGACAATGGATTGCAGTTCGATAGCCGGGCATTCCGAGATTTCTGTACGGACCTCGGCATTAAAAACAGATATTCCACCCCGGCGTACCCTCAAAGCAATGGCCAAGCCGAAGCTGTCAACAAGGTGATTGTAAACGGGTTGAAGAGAAGGCTGAGTGATGCGAAGGGAAACTGGGCCGAAGAATTGCACAACGTCCTGTGGGCTTACCGAACAACACCAAGGAGGTCCACGGGGGAGACTCCGTTTTCACTCACCTACGGCGCCAAGGCAGTTATACCAACCGAGGTAAGTATATGCAGCACACGCGTGGCCAAGTACGACCCCGGTTCTAATGATGAAATGATGATTCAGCACTTAGACAGGCTTGAGGAACGTCGCGAAGCGGCCACTATTCGGCTGGCCGAGTACCAACAGAAAATTGCCAGAAGATATGACAGAGGCGTGAGGGTTAGAAGGTTTGATGCCGGAGATCTGGTCTTGAGAAAGGCCGTAGGGCATATGCGAGACATTCATGCCGGTAAGTTGGCACAGACCTGGGAAGGACCGTATAGAGTTACAGCAGTAGCCGGGGAAGGAGCATACTACTTGGAGGAACTAGACGAGAGACCACTACCCCGGCCCTGGAATGTTCAGAACTTGAAAATGTTTTATTATTAATAAATTATATGTTCAGTTTAACTTCTAAGTTATTGTTAATGAAAACAATTGTCGGCATGAACCATTGGCAATAAGAGTTTCACAAATTATCTAAGGATGGAAGCCTGACTCTCGGCTCGAATTCTTTCGCCGAGCAGGAGGAAACCTTGCAAATTATCCGATGGAAGCCTGACTCTCGGCTCGAATTCTTTCGCCGAGCAGGTGGAAACCTTGCAAATTATCCGATGAAAGCCTGACTCTCGGCTCGAATTCTTTCGCCGAGCAGGTGGAAACCTTGCAAATTATCTAAGGATGGAAGCCTGACTCTCGGCTCGAATTCCTTCGCCGAGCAGGTGGAAACCTAACAAATTATCTAAGGATGGAAGCCTGACACTCGGCTCGAATACCTTCGCCGAGCAGGTGAAAACCTTATAAATCACCTGGTGGAAACATGACTCTCGGTCCGAAATCCTTCACCAAACATATGAGCGCCCTAGAATTTCTTACACGCAAAAAAAAAAAAAAAAAAAAAAAACACTCTCCACTCTCAGGGCAGACATAAGGCCCGAGCATGTCACATTCATCAAAAAGAACATATATAAGTAACGAATAACAATAAAAAGAAAACTGAGCAACAAAGCATTCAGGCTAAAGAAAATATAACAGAAAATAATATAACTGTTCAGCCACCTAAACCTGGTGACGGGCAGACAAAAAAAAAAATAAAATAAAATAAAATAATAATAAAAGAGTTTAACCGCCACAACCCGGCGGGATAAGCAAATTAATAAAAACCGGACACACACTGTAAGGTTAAAATAAATTTTCATTCGGTGAGATCTACAGGGGGATCTCCGGCCTGCACTTCATGTTGTCGGCCCTCAGAGGCAAGATTGGGGAAAGTATTCTCGGCAGGAGGATCACCGGCAGTAGGGTTGCTGGACTCTTCTGCACCGACTAACTCCACGTGGGCGTCAATCTGCTCCACAAGCTCCCTCAGGCTGTCCGTTTCATCTTCATCACCAAGGCCTGGGGGGCTCTGCACTGCCGGAGGGGCATCCAAGAAGGGAATCTTGCCGGGATCCCTAAGAGGCGAATCGGCGGGTACTCCCAAGACCTGCAGGGCGGCAAACCATCCATCGTGGAAGGATAACCGCCGAGCCTCGAAGACAACCGGCTCCACACCTTTCTCGGCGTCCGCAAACCCTTCATTGTACCATTTGGTTCCGGCCTCCTCCAGCGCGGCACGCAGATCGGCTGCCTCCTCGGGCAAGCGCAGCATTTCGGCTCACCTCCTCGGCCAGCTTCACCTCAGTCTCATTTTGCTTAGACTCCAGCTCAGCCGACCTCTCCTCTGCGAGCTTCCTCTCCTTTTCCGCGGTAGCAGCCCTCCTCTCAGCAGCTTCCGCGGCCTTAACCTTGTCCTTGGCGGTCTTCACGGCTGCCTCCCTCCCGGCCTTTTCCCGGTCAGCATCTCTGGCCAAATCCTCCACCCTTTCATTTAGGATGTGGGTCAGCTGAGCAGCCTGAATATAAACGGTCAAACATTGTATCAGAAGCAAAGAAATTAAGTTAACAAGCAGAGAAAGAGATGCGAAAGGGTTACCGCGATGGCGTGCCATTGGAGCCTCATCCCCAGGTAACCGTCGGAAGCCTCGGCGAAGGCGCTCACGTCTTCAGGCAAAAGTAGACCGTGAGCCAGGCTTTGGGCAACGCTGCCTCCTTCGCCCTTCTGCCACACACGTATGCTCGCATCCGCGGGGAGGGGTTTGCCGTCCAACTCGTATGTTGGCTTCCACTCCGGCACCTCCCGAGAGGATGAAGCCGCGCTCGCTCCAACTTGTCCTTGGGGCTCCCGAATTGTGATACCCCTGGACGGAGCCGTAGGGGTCTTTGTTTGTGTAGCCCCGGGAACGGTGGAGGGCTGCTGCGAGACTTTTTGTTTTTTCCTGGGGCGAACAGGAGGAGGAGGAGTATGAGTGGGAGCAGTTTGAACTTGCCCCTGCCCCGGCTGTTGCTGAGGGGCCTGCTGGTTCCCGGGCAAGAATCGACTGACCGAGAGAGTCCTGCGAGTAACCATCTCTCTAACACTCTGTTGAGCTTGGGATGAATTACTCGACTCCGCAGCAGCCGGTTCAGGCTCTTGTTCTGGAGGCTCCTGGTTTTGTATTTCGGCAGGCTCTGCTTCCGCTTCTTGTTCAAGAGCCCTGTGTGCAAGCTCCCTGAGACGTCGAGAGGCTGCCTCGGCTGATGCGTCTCTTAAAGGAGCGAGCTCGTCCGAACAGGTGTACCGCGGACCAAGTTCTCGAGCTTCGCCCACTGTAAGATTGGCTGGGAGGAAGTTAGCGTGCCGAACGTCGATATAGGAGAGCAGGGGGCTGTCAACAATAAGGGCCTGGCCGAACGGTTGCCAGGTAGTATAAACGGGCTCTACACCGAGGATAAGATGAGAAGCCCGGAGCTGACCGTCGCGGTGCACGAAAATCTCCGAGCGGAGGACAAAATTGAGGTCTCGCACGTGGACTGTCCGGATATCCTGAGTAAACACCGAACCGTCTGCAACATAAACGAGAGAGATCAGTATAAAAGTTAGTAGACAAGAAAGTGAAAAATAGATAGCCCTTGTAATGGAACCCACCCACTTCGCGCCGAGACAGGGGAGGGGGAATATTCCCGGAATACCAGTTACCGCGTACCCGGACAAACTCCCCGGCAGAGTTCCTATTTGAGTCCGGCAGGCAGGAGATCAACCGTATCCTCATGTCTCTAACCTTTATATAATATGTGGATTTCTTCTTCCCACACAAGCTGTACACATGATTTACGTCGTGATGGTCCAACTGTAGACCGAATGTGTGGTTCAACCTACTTATGCAACTCATTACCCGGTAAAAATTTGGGGCAAGTTGCTCGGGACATAGCCCGTAGTACCTAAGGGCTCTATGTAAGAGAGGATCAATGGGGAACCTGACCCCACCCTCCAATATTGACATGAGCGGGAAAAAGGCAGTGTTCGCTCCTCTGTGGAGTGTTATGTCACTTTCGTGGCAGCACATCACATCCACATCATCAGAGATTTGGTAGTCGCGCCTAAAAGTGATTAATGAGTTTCTAGAGTCTAATAGGTGTGAGTAACCCATCCTAAATCCTAAAGTGTTTGAAGGGAATGGAAAGAAATAAATCGAAGCAAAAGAAGAAGGAAGGGGACTTACTTCTGGCACTAAGAGGGAGGTTGATTCTGGGGGTTGCCGGGCAACTAGCGCTTTGGATGCTCGGCAGAGAAAAATTTCAGAAACTAGGAAAGCGAAAAATGAGAATGTGAGACTGAACAAGCCTTTTATAGGCACGAAGGGAGGATGCGCAACGGTTGATGGTGCATTGATGAGGGCAATCGCAGTTATGATCTTTCAGAGACCGAGGGCGTGCGCACGCCTCGGTCCACGAAACGGCAGGTGTTTATGGCGGCTGAGGTCAGGGCTGTGCGCGACGCACCTTTTGAGGAGAGCATTTAATGGACGTCTAGTCGGACGCAGAAAGGCGCGCCAACTCATTTTTTTCCGAGCATAGGACCTTCGCTCTCCTGCTGTGACCCTTGATCCTCGCCCCGGCTGGCCGGGCATGAATCAAGGGGGGGGGCTAATGTACGGACCAATCTAGCAAGGGCCTGCCCATGTCAGTTGGGCCCCGGAATAACAAGAAAGGCAATGGGCCTAATGCCCGGTTTCCCGGGGAGAAATCTTCAGGCCCATTCACAAGCGGACCCAGGCCCAAACGTGTTCCGAGGACTCAACCCCCTTCTGCCGGGCACACAATGTAGCTGCTGATGCGTTTGTCCGGATTGGTCTGCCGTACACGATTCTACTTGCCCGGTCAGGCAATGGTAGGATTGTCCGGTGCTGTCTTGGGAGTATCGCTGCCGTACATGCCCGCTGTAGTGGAAATCATTTCCAAAGCCACTCCCACCTAAACACCCACTAAACCCCTCCTCGATTGGACCTCTCGATCCATTAACTCTTTGGACAATCATGATCATCCCACTAACAAGCCCCTATAAATATGAGATCGAAAGGAGGAACAGGGGTTGGTGAAAGAGGAGAGAAAAAGTGAGGTATAAGAGAGGAATGGTCAGAAGAATCTGGAGGGATAGCAAGGCGGTAAAAAGGTAAGGATTAGAGTTATCCCCACTAAGCCTCCTAGCTGCGAACGACCCATAGTAGGAATTGTTATCCCACCATACAAGTAAGTTGTGAGGTTTGATGTGAGAAGGCCCATTGGGCCCTCTCAGATTTCCCTTCCACAGTATGTATATAATTAATTTCATGGGAAAATTTCTATTAACTTTTTTTTGGGTTTCATAAATTAATTTATTGTAAAATGTCTATAAGATCTCTATATTTATTTGGATTTTTTATTCATTTTTTTTTTAATTTTTGCTAATTTAATATATTTATTTATATTTTAAATAATTATTAATTAATTATGACTCTAACTCATAAGAGTGTCGAGGCCTTTCTAAGGAATCACAAACCTCTTGTTATTAGAAGATACAAATATTCAGATATAAAGTCAATGACCAAGTCCTTTAATAATAAATTAGGCCAAGGGGGCTATGGTTGTGTCTACAAGGGGCAATTACAAGATGGTTGTTTTGTGGCAGTGAAGGTTTTGGAAGAATCGAAAGGTAATGGAGAGGAATTCATTAATGAGGTTGCAAGTATTAGTAGGACTTCCCATGTTAACATTGTCACTCTTAAGGGCTTTTGCTCTAAGGGATCTAAAAGAGCTCTTATCTATGAGCTTATGCCTAATGGATCTCTTGAGAAGTTCATATATAAAGGAAATCCTTCAAATTTTGATCATCAATTGGGGTGGGAAACATTATACAAAATTGCAATTGGCATTGCACGAGGCTTAGAGTACTTGCATAGAGGTTGCAACACACAACTTTTGCATTTTGACATAAAGCCTCATAACATTCTATTAGATGAGAACTTTTGCCCAAAAATTTCTGATTTTGGCCTTGCAAAAATATGTCCTAGAGAAAAGAGTAATATATCAATAGTGGGTGCAAGGGGGACCACAAGATACATAGCTCCGGAAGTGTTTAGTAGAACTTTTGGAGGGGTCTCTCACAAGTCAGATGTCTATAGCTATGGAATGATGGTCTTAGAAATGGTGGGAGGCCAAAAGAATGTTGATGTTACTATTGATTTTTCAAGTGAAATATATTTTCCACATTGGATTAAACCGACCATCAATGAGTAGAGTGGTGGAAATGTTGGAGGGAGTCTCAACTCCTTGCAAATCCCCCCCAAACCTTTCCTATTTTCTCCACCAAGAAGATCACTGACGGATTCTTCAACTGAAATGATATCAATACAATAGGACTCTCTGTCCTAGATATAATACATCTCTTCTCTAAGGGAAACATTGAATTTATGAGGTATTGAACTTTGTGAACTGTATTTTGTTTTAGCTTGTCAATGAACATTTTTTCATTATTGCTTAAAATATTTGATGAAATCTTTATGGCCTTAACAATGAAATCAGTAATGCTCACAATCCAATACTAATTGTGATGTGGAATAAACAACAAATGTCTTCCTAGAGTAGCAAGGGCGCAAGAAGTCACAACACAAGATCAAATGGGGTACTAATAGAGGCCATTGAGGCGACAATGTTGGAATTGCATGAAATTTGGCAAGTTTAAGGGAAATGGCATTCTGATCTAAATTCATGGTGAGCGTCGCCTAAATTTAGGCGAATTCCTTTATTAAAGCCCCAAAAATAGTGTTTTAGTTATTTATAGAAATATTTATTTTGCCTTAATAACTTTTAATTTAAAAGTCAGAATAAAGGCTCGTCTGTTTGGGATGACTTTTAAGGTCAGTAGTTTATGATTCTGCATTTAACTTAATTTTTCCATTTTTGGTAAATTTTGATATTTTGTCACCTAATTGTGTAATTAATGCGAATTAGGATTTTAGACATTTTTATCAGTATTTATATGTTTTGCAACCATCAGAGGCAAATCAAATTATTATCAATAAACATAGACTTTTTGTCAAATTCTTTCTCTGGTGGATTCTAGTGTTTTTCCTTGTGGATTCAATGTTTACTAATAGAAACTAATAGTTTGGTTTCTGTTCCATCAAGAGAGCATCATGTGTAATTTCATTAGGCTTCTGCAACATCAAATTGAGAACTACGGTTTACTTGACAATACAATGAACGCAAATAGTATCACAGGCAAACTATTAAGTTTTAGATTGGAGGATACATTTTATATCTTTTTTCCCTTTTCGTTGTGGAAAGTTATTGGACCTTATTTCTCTTGAGCGTTAGCTATTTCAAATTCTTATTCCTCAAATTGCATAAGATCTAGAAAATTGTGGACTAAATCATAAAATATTTGATCAAGAATGCACATATAGTTTAAATTCCTCAATAGAATGGATCAGTATAATATCGATCATTAAAACTAAAAATTTTAACAAACATCCAATTGTAGGACTGTGTGCCTTACCGATCCATCCAACGACCAATATTTGGTGAAGGATGAGGGGGCACAAATCTTTTATAGCATTCGATCGTAGACCAAGCCCATTGGTATTAGAGCAAATTGTGAAATCCCTCACAATCCCTCCCTGACAATGCGGCTTCAACGACTTGAATCTATGACCGGGCTCTAATACCACTTATTGGACCGTATGCCTTACCGATCCATCCAACAACCAATTGGTGAAGGATGAGGGGGCACAAATCTTTTATAGCATTCAATCACAGACCAAGCCCATTGGTATTAGAGTGAATTGTGAAATCCCTCACACCAACTTTATTATTAAGAACACAGAATTGGTAGTGGATGCAATGTCAACGTATATAAAGCTTAGTTGAACATTTTAAAAAAAATTTAAAAAAAAAAAAGGCAACTTTTGTTTTCAATTGAGATCTTGTAGTAACAATATTGATCCATAACGCATGAATCTTGATTCCCTATAAGAACCATGCATTTTCTCTATTGGATCATCAAAAGTTATGGCTCTTCTACGATTACTTTAAAATCTAGACTCGCTTCATTAAATTCAATCCCAGGATCATGATTGGTTTTAGATTTCTTTTGTGTTGACATATTCTATGCCAAAGTTTTCTTAATAAAACATTTGATTATTTTGTATATTGTGGATCAATTTGTAATTGGGTTGGGATTTCAAGAACTGAAATTGTAGTTGGACAAAAAGGAATTTCGATCGAGCAAATATGATTTGCTGTTCGGCAAAAAGGCATGTGAGAGAATTTGAAAAGAAGTTGAGGCAGTGATCTCACAGGACACTTGGTAGACCTAAATGGTTAGAACCTAAGAGAATTTTGTTACAATCTCCCTTGCTATTCCAACCTTAGTTCCGCCATTGATTTCGGAAGAACCAAAATTTTTCCCTACAATACATATTTAAGATATATGCTTTCCAAAGCTCAACTGAAACTATTCATTAATAGTGAGGGCAACTCTCCTAGCAATTGAAGTTGCTCCATGGTTCTAGCTTTGCCATTATCGAAGGTGATTCGGCTATTGGACCGTGGTCTCTTTCTAGTATTGTGGATGATGTGAAAACTATTCTCTCTACTTTTGTTGCTTGGGACTTTGTCCATGTTGGCAGAGATGTTTATATTTTGGCCTATAGTGTGGCTTTCAGTTTCTTGGGCTATGTCCTATTTACTGATAGGCTAGTTGCAATCTCTTCTCAATCCTCCTCTGTTTCAGACCTAGCAGAAAGAGATGGGCTTGGTCCTTCAATTGGTTTTGTAAAATAAAAATGATTATTCTGCAAAAATAAACCCTCAGAAACTATTTATGTTTTTATAGAAAGAAACAACACTTTCTTACCGCCACAAAAGGTGTACGAAAATAAGCCCTCTAAATCAGAAACATAAGGGATGTGCTAAGATTACTGAGCTAGCTCACTAGAACCAGCAGTTACGATAAATTTATATGGACCATGCGGTTTTGGTTGTAAATTGGTAGCTTACAGGCCATTTGGGTGATTTTGGGGTAGAAGAAAATAGGGGAGAAAATTGGTTTTTTGATTTTTTGGTTGAGAAAGGAAAAGGTGAAAGACTTTGGTAGGATCCATGTATTTTCTCTCTGGACCCACTAAAAATAAATTATAACCCAATTTAGGGGGGAAATGGGGAACATAACAGGAATTACAATTAAATGACTTTTTGAGAAGAAGTGAAATGACTTTGTTAGATTTTAAGACTTTAAGAACTAATGTATTAGAACTTCAATTTATATTATGTTGACAAACCATGATCAAAACATAGAGTCTAGGTTTAGACTTGCTCAAAATATGCTTATTTGTAAAATTGGAATCAAGTGATTGCAGAATTTATTGGACTAAATCTGCAAGGCTCGATCGATCGAAAATTAGACTCGATCGATCGAACCACGTGTAGATTTATTTTTCTGCAGAATTTCAATTCAGCCCAAACTCTACTAAACGTATTGGGTTTCAAGTAAAACACTTCTAGTATATAAAGGAAACCCTAAGGACATTTTTATAAGTTCTTTAGAGAGGTTAAAGTGCATCTAGTGCCTCGTTTATAGATGTAGGGTTTTGTACCCAAAACCTCTCTAAAGTTATTGTTTATGCTGTGTATGTGAATCTCTTTTGAGATCTCGAGGTGTTTGCTTTCACATATAGTTAGGGTTATCAAGAATCAAGATTATGTCAAAAGCTTGATGATCACTTCAGTTGCTGCATAAAGAGCTTAAAGAAAACACAAGTGGGAATACTTGTAAATGCCGTGAATCTAAGAAAGAAGTAGTCTATGGACTCGGAAATGTCACGTGGTCGTGGTAGTAAGTTTCCTACTCGAGGTAGCAATAGGATGTTAGTGGTTTAAGTCGCTATTGTGTAAACTTCAATTCTTTCATAGTGGATCTGTTTTACCTTGAGAATAGCTAGGTTAAATCCTCCCCATGTTTTTTACCGGTTTGGTTTTCCTAGGTTATCATATCGTTGTATTATTTATTTTTCGCACAATTCAATGATATGATTTATTTGTGTTAACCTAGATCTAAATAATTTACCTAAATTAATCACTTGGCTAAATAACTTGGTGAATCTGTTAATGTTTAAGGGGTCTAAAATCGTACAAGTGGTATCAGAGCGGGTTAGCTCTAGTATTTAAATCCTTTGATCTAAGAGTTGATCCTTGATCCCTGTTATCATGGATAATTTTAAGTGTCTTATTGTTTTTTATTGTGATGATTTTAATAAAAATGACACTGTTGTTTCTGTTGATCTTATTGATACCTGTGAAACTCTTCGTAAGGAATTATTGAAATCTAAGAAAATTGCTAAGAAATTCAAGGAAGAGTTCAAATTGGCTAATCTTGAAAAAGAGGAATTGGTTGTTAGATTAGATGAATCTAATAAAAAGAATGAATTTTTGAGAAATCAAATTTCCTCTCAAGATGAGAAGATGAAAAGCTTGGAACAAGAGTTAGTTGAATCTAAAGTTAAAATTGAAAATTTGACTAGTACCAAGCCTGCTGTTGATAACAGAAGTGTTTTTGTTTTTCTTAAGCCTAAAACTGAGAAAGTTTATATCCCTCCTTTCAAGAGGAATAATAAAGAAAATGTTTATTTTGCTAGGTTAGACAAAGGTAAAAGTTCTGATGTAGACGCTGAAATTTCTAAACCTATGTCTAAACCTACTGCTAGTGTGCAAAATAAATTTATTTTTGTGCCTACCTGTCACCTTTGTGGTATTGTTAGTCATATTAGACCAAATTGTTCTTTGTTGAAAAAAAAAACCAAAAACTGAAACTAGATTTGCTGTTAGGAATACTGATGTTCCTAAATTTGTTCCTGTTTGTCACTTTTGTGATGTCTCCAGTCACATTCGTCCTAATTGTCATAAATTGAAATTTAAGTATTCTGTGTTTCAATCTAAGATATGTGATGATATTTCTCTTACCATAAGTCCATATAAATTGTTTCATATTCTTTTGAAAATTTTGAGCTTGTTGGCTTATGAAAGGAATTTGGAGGATTTCAGTCTTTCTCAGAAGATTGGTATAATCCCTCAAATACACTCTACTTCTCATGGATTTTCACTTACAAAGCCAAAGACTCGTACTATATGGGTGAGAAAAGATTTGCTAAGGTGAATGTTGTTTACTTGTCCCTGATTTAATTCTTTCAATTATTTGTGGACATGTTTACTTTTAGTTTTTGGTTGTTTTATTTTCTTAGGTTGTTTTGATTATTCAAAAATCCAAAAACATTGAAAATTTTCAAAAAGACAAAAATATTTTATTTTGTGTCTAATTTTATTTTTCTTGATGATTACAAGAATTATGATATCTCTCTCTTAATTTAGAATATGCTTGACATTATGGAGAAACTTGAATAGTGTGTATTGCTGAACTAAGTGCATGATTATTTTAAGATAAATATGATTTTGTATGAGTATGTACTAGTTTGTACATGTACTCATGGGTTAATTAAGAAATTGATATTTCTTGTTTGTGTACCCTTTATAACTTAGTTAAACACTATCATGCATTGCTTTGCATTATTCATTTAGCATAATGTGTGATTTTTGTTTTTGGTCATAAAATTTGTTTTAAATCAAAAAGATTGTTATTTTTTTTGTATTATATATCTTGGATTTGTAATCAAGATTGGTCATATTATCTTTACATAACATGTTTGTGTACCTTATTTAACTTGGATGAGCTTATTTTACTGCACTTTGCTAGTTTTAACTTTGTAATACATATTGTATGGGAGTTGTTTATAGTTTTTGATTACTTGAACTTAATGAGAAAGGTAAAAATAACCATCTCATCACTGTTTACTAGCTAATCATGAACACCTTAGTGCATATCATAAGATTTTGTGCTCGAGAAAATGTAGCACATGTACAAAAAGAACATAAGGTGTAAACTTGGATTAATAATAAAACTGGTGTGTACATTATTGGGCTATAATAAATTCACAATGAAATAAAATTGGTGTGTACATTATGAGATAAAACAAGAAACTTACATGATTGCAAGCTTGTTTTTTAAGAGATGTGGTAGTTATATGATATAACTCTTTAAGTGATAGTCTCTTTCAAACTTATGTGATGAATTTTGTAGAGATTGCGATTGATTACTATCTATATATCACCTCACATGTATCTCATGTTATTGCTAGTTGCACACACTACACAAGTTATTCTTTGCTAAACTTAGTACATGAAATTGTGTGTGAATTTGGTTTGGCCATCCAAGATTATATGTTCGTTGATTTTGATGCAAAATTTGTTTAATGTTTGAGTTTTTAGGACAAATTGGTTGAAAAACTTGTTTTTAGAAGATCTAGGTTGAATTCTAGTGTTTTTGAAAAACTTTTAATCTCATAATCATGCATTTCATTCATGAAACACTATACTTTGAGGAGTTTCTGCATTAAACTGCTCTGTTTTTCAAAAATTTGATTTTTCTAGATTTTTGATCGATCAAATCTGTCTCTCGACTAATCGAAATTGTGATAAAAATTTTGGTTTGAATCTGTCTGACTCGATTGGTATTCGATCAATGCTCGACCAATCGAAACTGAAAATTTTAAGTTTTTAGATTTTTGACCAATCTTTTTCCATGCATCATTTATGTTTATGATTCATATGCATTGCATTGTTTTTTGTATCCATCTTGCAGTTTTGTAGTCATATATCTCATTGTTTTCACACATAACATACATACACTTTGCTAAATTTGGTACTCAACTTGATTTAAAAATTGATTGATTAATTTTTGAGTTATGTACATTTTAGTATATGCTATTTTTATGTGTGAACTGAGGAAAATATATTTTTTCAGATATAATAGATAATGTATGTGTTTGGGTTCAGCGTTCCCTGCGTTGGCGTTTCACGTTTTATCTTTTTTTTTTTCCCCCCCTGCGCGTGAACAGTAACATTACATGGGTTCACTGTGCAGGGGAAAAAAATCACTGTTCACGCACTGTTTACACACTATTCATGAACTGTTCACGCATTAAAAAATATTAAAAATTGGTCCCACGGTACTATTCATACATTTAAAAATTATTTTGCTACAGTGTTTTTAGTTTTCAACAACTTTCAGCAACTTTCAGCAACAATAAGTTATATCCAAACGGACCCAATATTGTGCAAATATTTTCTCTACTCGATTTGAGTTCAAAAAACCATCTGTTTATGGGTCATATAGTGTCAAGTTTGCATTTATTGAAAGAGAGAATATTTTTTTCATGTATATCCTCAACTTAGTTTTTAAGTTTGGTATGTGTGTTTTTATTTTCCCCACCTCCTAAATTTTCTCCAAAACTGTTTTTCCTAAAACTTGTTTTGTTTTTCCTATTTTTATAAAGGGAGAAGCTTGTTTCTAGCCTTTGTTGTTCATAGGGGGAGTTGTCTCTATTTTCTATAGAGTTGAATTGTTTTGTGTTCCCTTAATTCTTTATTGTCTCTTAACTTTTGTTGCGTATGTTTACTATTTACTCTTTGTTTGAGTTGTCTTTGTCCATACGTGACAAAAATGGGGAGATTTAGATGAAATGTGGACATATGTGGGACTCTTGTTTGTTTTGTTTAAGGGGAGTTGAAATTATTTTTGAAATGGGGAGAAAATAAATTTTTTTTAATGTATCTAACTTAGGGGGAGAGTTAGTTTGCATATTTGTTATTTGCTTTAGTTTGTTTCTTTTGTTTTACTTGTATTTTCCACACATACGTTTATGTGTTTGTTAAGTGTTTCAGGAATATACAGGTTAATTCAGTCATGGCTGTTGTCTACACTGACAACTGATAGATAATAGTTAGGTTGAATTGTATTTGGGCTGTTTGTAACTTTGTGCATATCATGTTTGTGATGTGTTTTGTCACAGATTGCCAAAGGGGGAGTTTGTTAGGTTCTAAGACTTTAGGAACTAATGTATTAGAATTTCAATTTGTATTATGTTGGCAAACTATGATCAAAGCATAGAGTCTAGGTTTAGGCTTGCTCAAAGTATGTTTATTTGTAAAATTGAAATCATGTGATTGCAGAATTTATTGGACTAAATCTGTAAGGCTTGATCGATCGAAAATTAGACTAAATAGATTTTCGATCGATCCACGTGCAAATTTATTTTTCTACAGAATTTTAATTCAACCCAAACTCTATTAAACGTATTGGGTTTTAAGTAAAACACTCCTAGTATATAAAGAAAACCCTAAGAATGTTTTTATAAGTTCTTTAGAGAGATTATAGTGCATCTGGTGCCTCTTTTATAGATGTAGGGTTTTGTACCCAAAACCTCTCTAAAGTTGTTGTTTATGCTGTGTATGTGAATCTCTTGTGAGATCTCGATGTATTTGCATTCACATATAGTTAGGGTTATCAAGAGTCAAGATTATGTCAATAGCTTGATGATCGCTTCAGTTGTTGCATAAAGAGCTTAAAGAAAACACAAGTGGGAGTACTTGTGAATACTGTGAATCCAAGAAAAAAGTAGTCCGTGAACTCGGAGCTGTCACGTGATCATGGTAGTAAGTTTCCTACTCGAGATAGTAATAGAATGTTAGTGGTCTAAGTCGCTATTGTGTAAATTTCAATTCTTTCATAGTGAATCTATTTTACCTTGAGGATTACTAGGTTAAATCATCCCTAGGTTTTTTACCCGTTTGGTTTTTTTAGGTTATCATATCGTTATGTTATTTATTTTCCGCACTGTTCAATGATATGATTTATTTGTGTTAACCTAGATTTGAATAATTTACCTAAATTAATCACTTGGCTAAATAACTAGGTTAATCTATTAATGTTTAAGGGGTCTAAAAACGTACAAACTAGACTACCATTCTTCTCTCATTTTGATTGTTTGCCTCTTCTTCTTCTTCTTTCTTTTTCTTTTTCTTTTTTTTTTTTTCTCAACTGGGTGTGATTGCTTGTTTGCTTTTGTATATTTATTTATTTATTTTATAGGTAATGATTACTTGTTTTTGTTGATTGTTTGCTTTTTTTTTTTTTTTTCCAACTAGGCATGATTACTTGTTTGTGTCGGCTGTTTGCCTTTCTTTCTTTGTTAATGAGTAATGCTACAAACACAAACTATTTTACAACATTTTTTACAAATTGTTGATGTGGCTTAAGTATTTTTCAAATAATTATTGGTAAATAAAAATGTAATGTTAATGGTGTCCTAGATTAGAACCAGTAAGAATTTGCTACATCAATAGTTTGTAAAAATGTTGTAAAATAGTTTGTGACTATAGCATTACTTTTTTTTAATTAGGCGGATTGCTTCTTCTTCTTCTTCTTCTTCTTCTTCTTCTTCTTCTTCTTTTTTCCTATTTTAAACTGGGCATGAATTTTTTTAATAAGGTCAATGATTAAATTTATATAAACTACCTTTTTCATTCTCTCTCTCTTTTCTTCTCAACTAAACAAATGAGTTTTAATCCTTTAACTTTTTCATTATTGCAATCAAACACACATGAGAGAAAATTAAATTTTTTTCTATCCTTTTATCATTTTCCATTCTCCCAACCAAATAGAGACTTAATGTATGAACTGACGAAGAATAACCATAAAATAGGGATTGATGTATGTATGGGCTTCCCATTTTCCCATATGAACCCCATTGTTAAAGAGCATTGCAAAGTTTTTAACATTTGATGTTATGTAATATTAGGATCATAAAATCTTTTATGGAAGGACAGTGTCTATTACAAAGTTTTGAGTGTTCTAAGGTTTTGACTCAAGAGTCAAGGGGTCAGGTGAGTCTTTCCACTGCGCGTCAATGGAGAAGATAAATGGAAAATTCCCTTTGTGGTCTCTGGCTGTGGAACAAAGGGATTTTCCAATGCACATACTAATATACTATGTTTCATAATAATTTTAGCCTGTTTTCATAGGTCTTCCTTATCCAATATCCAAGTCAACTACCTGTTAATATATATTTTTTCTTTATTATGAAAATAAGTGAGAGAAGAAAGTTATACTGTTAAAATCATGGTTCTTAGACCCGGATCGAATTGTGTGGTCTGACCCGATTAATTGTGAACTCCTCGTTGTTCCAGTTTTTTTAATCCTAAGAACCACTTTATGTGAAAAAAGCATGGAACCACTTGAACCGCAGTCAGACCATACAGTTTTGAGAACTGTGGCCGATTTTAGCAGTTCACACGATTTTATTTTTTTTACTATATTTTGGCCAGAAAATAGATCTCAGCCCATAAAAAATTTGAATATAAAACATAAAATAGAATAATTTGAAAGAGAAAAAGAAAACATAGAGCCAAGTTACCAACATCACTATTACTTTTCCAGTAGTATATATTTTCTAATCATCCCCACCTCCCATTTTCTTCTTCTCCTTCTTGGCAACTCTTCACCTAAAAGGCAGCAACTAGAAACTCATCTCCTGGTATTGTCTCTTATTTTTTGAGTAGTGCACTAATAACTTGTATAGTTATATTCTTGTTTGGGAAATGTTAACCAATACCTTTACGGCATTGGTTTAAGAGCTATTTTTAGAAATATTTTATTGAGAGAATGATAAAATAATAAATGTTGTTGACAATTTTTTATATTTTTTATAAAGGAAAATGCTAATGAGTGCCCTTGGGGCACTGGTTAATAATCCATTTAAAAAAAATTATAAGAAATGAAAAAAAAATTTTAATATTTTGACAACTTTTTTCATTTTCCATAAAAGTTATATCAAAACTTTCCTAAAATGGATTATTAATAAGTGCCCTAAGGGCACTCGTTAACACTAATTTTATAAAAGTAGTGTCAAAATCTTCCTATTATGGTTTATTAATAATTGTCCTAAAAACATTCGTTAATAGATGTTGTTTTTGTTAAGTGTGCCCAATGTTTTGCACAAAACCACTACCTCATGACATCATGAGATTTGACTATTCACTTAAGTCTTTTGACAATGCGAGCCACACTTAAGGGAGGAAAAGACCTACACTTGGAGAAATTATAGGATCAACTGGTGGACCATGTCACTTGTCCACCATTCCACTAAAAAACTTCCATTTGTTTAAAATTGCTGAATCAGTAATTAATTTCTGTTTAATACAATTTTCTAACTAACAATTTTAAACAAGTGACAATTTTTTAGTGAAATGATAGATCACATCACTTATCTATCACATACATCTTATAATTTCTGCTGCACTTGATAGCCAAAAAGGGAGTAAAAACACGGCACCCAAGAAGAACACAAAAAGAAGTCTTTAGTTAAGACTAACCGGCCTCGATATAGTGGACTTAATACCTAGCACTACCAAAAAAAAAAAAAACATCAGAAAAGAATCTAAAAATGTCCAGAAAGTGCATCCACATTAGTCAAAGTGTTTAAGGTATATTTTCCTAAAAGTAGATAAGTTGACGTAAATGATACGTAGATGAGCACATTATGCTTTCATAAAAAAATAATAATAATAATAAATAATAAATAAAAAAAAGATGAGCACATTATGCAACATTTTTTTTCTTTGATTATTCTTATGTTCCTACAAATAGATTATTAAATTCGTTTTTAAAAGTCTTATTTATTTTCTAAGAACAAAACCTTTTTTCTTTTTTTTTCTTTTTTCTTTTTTTGCATTAGAAAAATTACAGATATAAACAAAAAACAAAAAAAAAAAGAGTAAAAAATTGTGAATTTTATGGATTAGAGTTAGAGATCTTTATTGAATTTGTCCTCTAAGAATATATATATATATATATATTTCTTATATTAACTTGAATAAGTTTAGAGATATATAAAGTGAGATTTATTATTGAAATTATTTAAAATAAATTAATTTTTGTATATGTTTCATAACTTTTAAAACTATTAGTATACTTTAACCATTTAATATCTAAATCATTTAACAAAAATAATCTTGTTCTAATATGTTTAAACGTTAAAAAATGTTAATTGTGATCAATATGATCATTTAAAAGATAATTCACAGCTTACAAAATTGACTAGATGAGAAAAATATATTTTGAATTATATAAAACTTAATTAATTTGATATAAATATTTTATTATATATGATAAAATAACATATGTTAAATTACGTTATCGACCTACTTTATATATAATATGTGCATGTATGTTTGTATATGTATAGTCATCACTAATTTCAAAGACTTGCATTCCAATATATCATGCTCTGACAAATAAACAATCAAAATGAGGATTGCAGGAAAAGTCAACTTCATATTTATTTACCTTGAAAAGTTAGCCAAAAAAAATTGAAAATAAAATTTCACTAGATTAAAAGCAGTACAAATCAATTCAAAAAAAATAATAATAATAATTGTGAGAATAATGTACAAACATAGAAATTGGGATGTAGGTTCTCACAAAAAAAATAAAAAATTAGGATGTGAGAATTAATGGCTTCCCATTATCCCATATGAACCCCATTGTTAAAGGGCATTGCAAAGTTTCTAACATTTGATATTATGTAATATTAGGATCATACAATATTTTATGGAATGACAATGTCTTACAAACTTGTGTGTAACAAGTTTTCCCCTTTTTGGAATGACGCCTCAGACCACAGGCTTGTCAATGGAGGAGGATAGCATGTGGGCTGATCAAATTTAGGTTTGGGTTAGCTCCGTTTTTATTCAGGCTTCTCTTTTCATGGGAAATTAAGGTTATGTTTGGTATTGGCTTAAAAAGTCAGTTTTTTTTTTTTTTTTTTTTACTATTTAGCTTATTTTTGCTATTATTCAACTTATTTTTGCTATTATTCATGGGTCTCATTGTACTTTTTGGAACTATTTATGGGTCTCACTTTACTATTTCAGCTACTTTTTAATTTTATTTATAGTATTTTCAATAAAAAAATTTCAGTTTCAGTTAAATAAGTTGTTCCCAAACAGACTCTAATTGCATCAAATCCACACAACTCACATTACACATAATCTTCACGATTCTTATATAAATAATTATTAGATATTTTTAGACATCGATAATGTAATATTCCCTCCGCTCACATTTATGATAAATTTCAGTAATTAAATTCTTAATTCAATCTCTCATAAACGTGAAATGAAAGAATCTCACATCACTGTAACCTGAAAAAAGTACCACTCCACGTCATTATCCTTAGGAAAAAGTACATAGTAATTTTTCGTCTTAGACAAGTAACATGAATTTCCGCTAAAAAATTTGATTGCGTGTCAATGGGAATGATGATGAGTGAGGAACTTTCCTCGGTGGTGTCCCTAGCCGAGGTATGATTATGAAAGGGATGGATATCCCCAGGCAATGAGCCGACCATGTTTCCAACAAGCCTACAGACAATAATAACGATAATTTTAACACCTCAAAAAAGAGGGAGTCTGAAGCTTTTCGTGAAACTTTCGGTGGCTTTAGACTTATTGCCATGTTTGGGTTGAGTACCTCCGTTTTTCACAAGTCTTCCTTATCCAAATTTCTAGTCTATTACCGTGTTAAAAAGTGAACCCACATGATTAGCAAAAACAGAGAACCCACATATATTATATAAATATGGAGTAATGAAGCAAGAAGAAAATAAATTACACAAATACATTGTTTTAGTTTTTTGGGATGGCTTGTGTCTCTCTGTTTGTTTTCTTTCTTCTCTCACACCTCTTTCTGCTTCACTCAGCTGAAGAAGTAAACAGAACACTCCCAAATTGTTCACCCTTTCAATGTGGAAAATTCGGTATCATTGGTTTTCCTTTCACAGATAGCTCACACCCACATTGCGGTTTATTGCCAGTAAAATGTGACGAAAAACCTCCGACGATCCAACTGGGGTGGAGTAGAGGACCATATAAAGTTATAAATATCTCTTACACTAATACCACACAATCTACACGTATCAAGGACCTTTTACTTTCCGATGCCTTGAATACCCAAAAATGCGAATCCGTAACCAATTTTACTCTTCCCAACAATCCATTTATCTCTTTCAAACTCACCACACCTTGTCAGACAATGTTTAAATGCAATCGCACTCTTAATATCACTTCCCCTAGAAATTTTACGTGTAGGAGCTGCGGAGACTATAACCTCTACTATAGTCATTTAAACGATGACCTTTTGAGTTTTTCTTCTGATGAATGTTCCTTTATTCAGCTCCCGAGAAAAAAGCATTCAGATAAAGATACACTGTTTACACTCGTAAGTGCGGAGTTCGACCTTCAAGTGTATGTATCTGATGCTTGCAGCAGTTGTTATGGTCGGGGAGGTCTATGTGAACTCGAACAGAATGGAAAGTTTCATTGTGCCATTGCAGACAAAGGTATATATAGACATCGAATAACTCAAAACAAAATTAGACCTACATGTACACATATATTGAAAATGCATGTAGGGTTCTTTGCATATAAATTTCTTTACATTCTTATGTTATGGTAAATCCTAATAAGAGTACTGCAAATATTTCTGTTCCATTGCTTGATGCATCCCAAGGGGCATCACACACGCGAGGGTTACCCCGCTGCATGGCCGGTTTGGATTGGGTTGGGCTTTGATTATTCGGTTTTAAAATTTTCTATTATTTGAACTATTTTTTATCCAGAACAATATAGAAAAAGTACTTTTTCTATATCGGTGCAAATGTGTATATAAATAGTTCGACTCTCACTCATTTGAGTCAGTTTTTACGTTCTTATTTTTGTACATAGAGCCAAAAACAGAAAAAAAAAAAAAGATATAGCTCTATTTGTTGTACACTCAAATTGTTGTATTTCTTTTGTATGTTGTAAATCATTATATCCTTGAAGACAGACGTCCAAGAAACTTAAAGTTATTGTTGTAAGGGGTGAAACAGTCACAATCTATCTATTTGTCTGCAATACCTTTTAGTCCATAACAAATTGTCAATTCACTAGTGCACACGTTTTTGATTTGGTGCAAGTGTTTCTTTAAACTATTTGCCCTTCTTTCATTTCAAACAAATTTGGCATGTCTATCTTCATGCATAAAGTCAGAGAGAGAAAAAGACACAATTCTATTTGTGTGCACTCAAATTGTTGTGCTTTTTTTGTGTGTTGATCATTGAATCTTGGGAGATATACATCCAAGAGACTAAAAGCATAGTTTTGAGGGGTCAAAAATCAGTTGTAGAAATTTGTGATGAAGAATATAAAAAGAGATGAGAGAAAAACATGACAGTTTACACTGTTTGATCTTGTGGCCTACATCAATTGGACAAGAGCCTAAAGGGCCACATTTCCTCACACTTTTTTTTTCTCTTTTTAAAATTTAGAATATCCAGACCTCTTCGAATATCTGACTACTTCCTCGTAAGTACGAAGTCCCTTCATCTCACACACGCCAAATTATTACAAAAGGTAATAACTTGGGAATGACCTTAACATATTGGCTAAAGGTTTTGAAATCAAAACCCCAAAGATGTCATGAGGCCCTAAAACCATTAAGTCAACCTCTTAAGATTCTCATACATTTTTCATGAAAATACGTCAGGATATAGTATCTATATTTATTATGGGATTACATATAAAAGTTAAAAATAATAACTTGCGAAGGTAATAACTTAGGAATGACCTTAAAATATTGGCTAAAGGTTTTGAAACCAAAACCCCAAAAATGTCATGAGGCCTTAAAAACTATTAAATCAACCTTTTACGATTCTCATACACTTTTCTTGAAAATACATTAGAATATAGTATCTATATTTATTATGGGATTACATATAAAAGTTAAAAATAATTTGAATTTGAATTTGAATTTTATATTAATTGTCCCAAACCCGCGTTTTCCTCTAACATTAATTACTTTTTTTGAATCAACGTCTTGATTAGATCTTCAATGACATGGAAACGAATTTGTAGATTAATACATAGAAAAAGAATGAACTTTGTTGTTATAAAATCTGTATCAGATAATCGTAGATTGATCTTCATTGCTCTTTGTTAAGTACAGTTGAGATTTAAATTTAAAAATAAATAAACAAATTTGGCTCCGTTAATTTGTTTCGTTATTATTTTTTAAAAGGCAATACTTAGGTACAGTACTTAGGTGTTGTTTCTTAAATTTCACTCTTAAGATTCTGCCATGTGGATTTTTTCTCATGAGATGTAAGTGTATTTATTAGTTAAGTAGCTACATGACTGAATTCTAAGAGAAGAATTTAAGGAACAGCATCTAAGGTACTTCATCTAAGTTTTGTCATTTTTTAAATTATTCAACTAACAGTGATATTCTTTGATGCTTTAGATGCAGGGAGTCAGAGATTGAAAGCGATAGTGATAGGTAACATTACTTCTTTAATCAAATTATTTGTTGATACTAATATACACATGTTTGGTTGGATCGCCTATCCTATAGAAAAATGATTCTATATGGAAGTGAGCTTGTGTGTCTTTAAAACATAAACCGCGACCCCTTTTTTATTCCCTCTCAGTCTCTCATAGTGTATCTAACTATCAAATCTTTAGAGTATTATTCATGCAATTATATAAGGTTCTGCTATCAATTTGGTAATGGTTCCATTTGCTCTATTTTTATTATTGTTCAATGCTATGTACTAGCTTGTATGTACGAATCCATCAGTACAATGGCTAAATTTTTCATAGTTCATGATTTTCCTCCGAGGCTCCCAATCGCCTGTCAAATAAAACCTAACTCCTCTATTCTGCTTAAGGTATTGGATTCCAAGTCATCCTTAGCTTTTGCTTCTTCATTGTTAGTCTTTTGTCACTACAAAGAAAATGCAAATTTATTGAGGTTCAAGACATTATCAATAGGTTGTTTGAGTTATGGTTATGTCACCACATAACATTATAATCTCTGTCCTTTTATTACAGCTGCTTCATTTGTTGGACCATATAACTTTATAATCTCTATTCTTTTATTACAGCTACTTCATCTGTTGGAATTGGAGTTCTAATGATTATAATACGCTGCTTCCGGAGAAAGTTCTCATTAATAAAAATAATTAATATTTGGAAGAAGGAAACTCTAACCCATCCGGATTTTGAAGCCTTTCTAAGGAATTATGGACCTCTTGCTATTAGAAGATACAGTTATGCAGATATAAAGACAATGACCAAGTCCTTTAATGATAAATTAGGCCAAGGGGGCTATGGTAGTGTCTATAAGGGGAAATTACAAGATGGCTCTTTTGTAGCAGTGAAGGTTCTGATCAAAGAAACGAAAGATAATGGAGAGGAGTTTGTTAATGAGGTTGCAAGCATTAGTAGGACCTCTCATGTTAACATTGTCACTCTTAAGGGATTTTGTGTTGAGGGTTCTAAAAGAGCTCTTATCTATGAGTTTATGCCTAATGGATCTCTTGAGAAGTTCATATATAAAGGAAATCCCTCAAATTCTAATCATCAATTGGGTTGGGAAACATTATACAAGATTTCAATAGGAATTGCACGAGGCTTAGAGTACTTGCATAGAGGTTGCAACACACAAATCTTGCATTTTGACATTAAGCCTCACAACATTCTTTTGGATGAGAACTTTTTTCCAAAAATTTCTGATTTTGGCCTCGCAAAAATATGTCCTAGAGAAAAGAGTAATATATCAATTGTGGGTGCAAGAGGGACTATAGGATATATAGCTCCTGAAGTATTTTGTAGGAATTTTGGAGGAATCTCTGACAAGTCAGATGTCTATAGTTATGGAATGATGGTTTTAGAAATGGTTGGAGGCCGAAAGAATGTTGATATTAGTGTTGAATTTTCTAGTGAAATATATTTTCCACATTGGATTTACAAGCATCTTGAACTAAATGAAGAGTTAGGACTGCTAGGGTTTTTAAAGGAAAGAGATGAAGAAATTACAAGAAAGATGATAATAGTGAGTTTGTGGTGCATACAAACTATCCCCTCAAACCGACCATCAATGAGTAGAGTGGTGGAAATGTTGGAAGGGAGTCTCAACTCCTTGCAAATCCCCCCTAAACCTTTCTTATTTTCTCCACCAAGAAGATCACTGACGGAGTCTTCAACAGTAATGGTGTCAATACAATAGGACTCTTTGTCCTAGATAGAATACATCTCTTCTTTAAGGGAAACATTGAACTGCATTTAGTTTTAGCTTGTCAATGAACTTCTTTTCATTATTGCTTAAAATATTTGATGAAACCTTTATGGCATTCTATTGAAGATATTTCTGAATCAAAGACCCATGCATCTAGCACACGTGAATTAAGGCTCCTTGAATCAAGCAATCACACCAAAGCTGGCAGCCAAAGTCAAATACGTGCCAAATAAAGGAAATCCTTCAATGGGATATTTTCATTTAATGTAAATATTATAATGGCAAATTTGTTGCCTTTCATTGTGTACAAATTCAATATATATATATATATATATATATATATGTATATATGAAAGTCCCCACCACACATCTTGCAGTGAGTGGGAATTCCGAATCACTTTGCTTTTATACATTCGCAATGAAATTAGTAATGCTGATAGTCCAGTACTAATTGAGAACTACAGTATACTTGACAATACAATGAACGCAAATAGTGAGTATCATAGGCGAAATATTAAGTTTTAGATTGGAGGATACATTTTATATCTTCTTCTTTTTCCCTTTTCATCATGGAAAGTTGTGGACCTTATTTCTCTTGAGCGTTAGCTATTTCAAATTTTTATTCCTCAAACTGCATAAAATGTGGAAAGTTGCGGACCTTATCATAAAATATTTTATCAGGAATGCACATAGTTTAAATTCCTCAATAGAATGGATCGGTACGTAATATCGCTCATTGTACCAAAAATTTTAACAAATATCCAACTTTATTATTCAAAACACAGAATTGGTAGTGGATGCAATGTCAACATATATAAAGCTTAGTTGAACATATAAAAAAGAAAGGGCAAATTTTTTTTTCAGTTGAGATCTTGTAGTAACAATATTGCTCCATAATGCATGAACCTTGATAGTTGATTCCCTATAAGAACCATGCATTTTCTCTATTGGATCATCAAAAGTTATATGTCTCTTCTACGGTTACTTCCAAATCTAGACTCGCTTCATTAAATCAATTATCAAGATCATGATTGATGTTAGGTTTCTTTTGTGTTGGCATACTATGCCAAAGTTTTCTTGTAATTAAACATTTGATTATTTTGTATTTTGTGGATCAATTTGTAATTGGGTTGGGATTTCAAGAGTTGAAACTGAAGTTAGACAAAATGGAATTTCGATCGAGCAAATATGATTTGTTGTTCGGCAAAAAAGGCACATGGGAGAATTTTAAAATAAGCTGAGGCAGTAATCTTGCAGGACACTTGGTCGACCGAAATGGTTAGAACCTAAGAGAATTTTGTTACAAACTACCTTGTTGTTCCAACCTTAGCTCCGCCATTGATTTATAGGAAAAACCAAAATTTTGCCCTACAATATGTATTTAAGATATATGTTTTCCAAGGCTCAACAAACAATTCATTAGTAGCGAGGGCAGCTCTTCTAGCAATTGAAGTTGCTCCATGGTTCTGGATTTGCCATTATTGAAGGTGATTCGGCTATTGTTGTTAAAGTTGTATGTGAAAGCCCTAAAGGTGTTCCGTGGTCTCTCTCTAGTATTATAGATGATATCAAAGCTCCACCCTAATTTTGTTGCTTGGGACTTTGTCCATGTTGGCAGAGATGTTAATATTTTGTTCCATAGTGTAGCTTTCTTGGGCTATTTCCTTTTTACTAATGGGCTAGCTACCCTCTATACTTTACCCTTCTCTGTTTTGGACTTAGCATAGAGATATGGGCCTGATCCTTATGGTGTTTTTTTTTTTTTTTTTTTTTTTTTAATTTTGAAATAAAATATGATTATTCAGCAAAAACAAACCCTCAGAAAGTATACCTGTTCATAGAAAAAAACGACACACTTTCTTACCCCCACAAAAAGTGGACTAGATTAAATTATTAAACCCTCTGAATAAAAAACGTAAAAGGTATGTCAAGATTACTGAGCCAACTCACTAGAGAACAAGCAATTATGAGACATTTATATGGACCTTAAGGTCTTGGGAGCTTAGTGGCCATTTGACTGGGGGTGATTTGGGGGAGGTTTGGTTCTTTAGCTGGTTGAGAGGGGAAATTGAGAGATTTTGGTGGGGTCTAAGTGTTTTTTTTCTGGACCCACCAAAAATGAATCCTCCAATTTGAGGATAAATGAGTAGGAGAAGGGTAATTGTAGTTAAATGATTTAACTACCCTTGATTGTTTGCCTCCCTTTTTTCTTTGGGTTGGTTGTTTGTTTTTATTTATTTATTTTTGAACTGGACGTGATGACTTATTTTTGTTGATTGTTTTTTGCCTTCTCTTTTTCTTTTTTTGACGGTTTGCTTTTATTTATTTTGTTTAACTTGGCATGAATGGTGATTGCTTTTTTTTTATTTTTTGGTTGGTTGGTTGTTTTCTTTTCTTTATATGAACATAGGAGTAAATTTATATAAACTACTTTTTCCATTCTCTCGCTTTTCTTCTTAACCAAACAAATAAATAAATAAAAATTCCCTCCACTTTTTCATTCACCCAACCAAACACACATGAGAGAAATTTTTTTTTTTTTCATCCTCTCACCATTTTTCATCCCTCATCCAAATAGAGACTTAGGGTCTATTTGGGTGGGGTGATTTTAGGAGCAAGAGAAAAGCAAAGAGAAAATAGTTTTGTGGGTGTTTTGTTGGAGTGATTTTAGGAGAGAAAATTGGTGAGACCTGGGTGTTTTCTTTCCAAACCTACCAAAATATTTTCTCCCCAAATTTGGGAAAAAAACTAAAGAGAAGAAAATTTGGAACAAAAAATTCCCACTTGTGGACCATAATAACCCTATTGCAACTTTCACGTGATTTTTACCATGTGTTTTCGATTTTTTTTTTCTTCTTTTTTTTATTCTTTAGTTTTTGTCTATTTTTGGTACTTCTCATTCTCAAATTTTTTTTTTTTTTGGGGGTTTGTTCACCCCTTTTTTTTAATATCTAATTTTTCCTTTTTTTTCATTTGTTTTTGGGAGTAAATTTGTATTTTCTATCCTTTCATTTTTCTTCCCAACCAAATACAAAAAAAGAAAACTAAAATATTTCTATCCTTCTACTTTTTCATCCCCCAACCAAACAAAGCCTTAATGTATGAACCAGAATGGAGATCGATGTACATATGGGCTTCCCATTGTCCCATAAGTTTTCTTGGTGATATATGGTCCATTTAGATTTATCTTTCAATAATATTAGAATCATACACCATGGATTACGGAGGAATGGCATTGCAGACAAAGCTTGTCAGTGGAGGAGGATGACATTGGGCCGATCAAATTTAGATTTGGATCAACTCCATTATAATTCAAGCCCCCTTTGCAAGGGCCCTTGACTGTACAGAATCTACATGACTCACTTTACACATCTTCCTAATTCTTAAAAAGTAATTATTATATGTTTCCGAAGTATGGTGGTATGATATTTCTTTCTCTCGTATTCATGATAGATCTCACTAATTAAATTTATAATAGGATTTATAATTTCAAAAAATGTAAAAGGAGGGACCACCTACCAAATAATTTTCTTTTGTTATGAAAATTAATCCAGTTACACAAGATTAAAGAAGATAAAAGAAAAATACTATTTGTCTATGTCCACATATGACGAGATAAAAAGTTCCGGCCACTATTATTTGACTATAATATTATTGCACTATTTTTACTATACGACTAATTCTCTCTCGTTACTCAAAAAAATAAATTAAAAAAAGACTAATTCTTTCTCTCATTTGGACAATGGCTTGGCAACATGTATATAAAATAGATAAAAGAAAAATACTATTTGTCTATGTCCACATATGACGAGATAAAAAGTTCCGGCCACTATTATTTGACTATAATATTATTGCACTATTTTTACTATACGACTAATTCTCTCTCGTTACTCAAAAAAATAAATTAAAAAAAGACTAATTCTTTCTCTCATTTGGACAATGGCTTGGCAACATGTATATAAAATAGCTAGGGGCGGTGCTTATACTTGTACACGAAGAAGCAAACCAAATTGTACATAGATTTCACGTGCTTGTTATACACGGCCAACTCAATGTTCAAGATTAACTAGGATGGGGTCACACATCAATTGACCAAGCAAGCCACCGACTTAACAAATGTCCACCATGACATGAACTAATACCTCCGTTGCCACCACCATAGCGACTATCACAAGTTAGAAAAACCAACCAAATCCAAACAAAAAAGAGTTGAGTCTTTCAACTGCGTGTCAATGGGGGTTGATAATGAGCAAGGAACTTCCTCATGTAGCATGCAGGGGATTTTCCATGCAATGCACACGCCATGTTTCCAACAAGTCGACAGATATCGACAATGTAATTTACACTAAAAAAAAAAGGAGTCTGAAGCTTTTTGTGAAACTTTCGGTGACTTTAGGCTTAATATTTCCATGTTTATGTTTCAGATGAGCAGGACACCGTCTTTCACAAGTCTACCTTATCCAAATTTCAAGTCTATTACCGTGTTAAACAGAGAACCTACATGTCATTATATAATATATGGAGTAATGAAGCAAGTAATTAAGACAAGAAATTATACAATTACAAACACGTTGTTTAAGTTTTATTTTGGGATGGCTTGTGTCTCTTTGTTTGTTTTCTTTCTTCTCACACAACTTTTGCTGCTTCACTCAGCTGAAGAAGTAAACAGAACAGTCCCAAATTGTTCACCCTTTCAATGTGGAAAACTTGGTATCATTGGTTTTCCATTTACAGATAGCTCAAACCCACTTTGCGGTTTATTGCCAGTAAAATGTGACGAAATACCTCCGACAATCCAACTGGGGTGGAGTAGAGGACCATATGAAGTTATAAATATCTCTTACACTAACACCACACTGTTCACACGTATCAAGGACCTTTTACTTTCCGATGCCTTGAATACCCAAAAATGCGAATCCGTAACCAATTTTACTCTTCCCAACTCTCCATTTATCTCTTTTAAACTCACCACACCTAGTCAGACACTGTTTAAATGCAATCGCACACTGGGTATTGCTTCCCCTAGAAATTTCACGTATAGGAGCTGCGGAGACTATAGCCTCTACTATAGTCATTTAAACGATAACTCTCAGTGTTTTCCTGCTCAATGTTCAATTATACAGCTCCCTAGAAAAAAGCATTCGGATAAAGATGCTCTGTTTTCACTCTTAAGTGCTGAGTTCGAGCTTGAAGTGAATGTATCTGAAGCTTGCAGCAGTTGTTACGGTGGAGGAGGTCATTGTGAACTCGAACAGAATGGGGAATTTCAGTGTGACATTGCAAAGAAAGGTAGACATCGAATAACTCATAACACATTGGACCTACTTGTACACACATATATTGAAAATGCATGTAGGGTTCTTTTTGAATATATATATATATATATATATTTCTTTACATACTTATGTTATAGTAAATCCTAATACAATTACTGCAAGTATTTCTGTTCCATGCCACGATGCATCCCAAGGGAAATCACAGTATCACACACGCGAGGGTCTGATTATCTAGTTTTAACCTTTTTTATTATTTGTGCGTACTATTCTTTATCCAAAACAAAATGTTTATTTGCTACACCATTTATAGATCGGTGCAACTGTGTATATAAATAGTTGTCCCTCAATCATTCCAGACAAAACTTTTGTATGCACCGGGCCATATGCTCTTTGTCTCACTTACGGGGGCAGGTCCCACAAGTGTGGGGTCCACCTTTGTCTCACCCGTGCATGAGATACATTCTTCTCATTTGAGTTAGTTTTTACATTCTTATTTTGTACATAGAGCTAAAGACAGAAAAAGATATAGTTCTATTTATTGTACACTTAAATTTTTGTGCTTCTTTTGTGTCCGGTTAATCATTAAATCTTTGGAGATAAATGTCCAATAAAGTTATTAGGGGTGAAATCAGTCACAATCTATCTATTTGTGTGCAATGCTTTTTTGGTCCATAACAATTTGTCAATTCACTAATTCACATATTTTGAATTGGTGCAAGTGTTTCTATAAACTGTTTGCCCTTCATTCATTTCAAACAAATTTTGCATTCTGATCGTTGTGAATAGAGTCAAAGAGAGAAAGAAACATAATTCTGTTTGGTGTGCACTCAAATTGTTGTGCTTCTTTTATATGTTGATCATTATATCTTGGGAGATATATGTCCAAGAGGCTCAAAGCATAGTTTTGAGGGGTGAAAATTTGTTGTTGAAATTTGTGATGAAGAAGATAGAAAGAGGAGAGAAAAACGTGAGAGTTTATGTTGTTCAATCTTGTGGCCTACATCCACTGGACAAGAGCCTAAAGGGCCACATTTTCTCATACATTTTTTTTCTTTTTAGAAATGAAGATATCTAAACCTTTTTGAGTATCAGGTCTGGCTTACCTCTATTACTTTTTCAACTTGACATTTAGTTAGTTTCTTCTTGAGATAGGATGATGTAATAGTGAGTTTTAATTTCCACATTTTATATAGTTAATCGGTGATGTGGCAATATCTCATTAAAACAAAAAGATATTTCAATTAAAAAAATACTGGAGGTAACTCAAACCCTTTAAGTATCTAATTATTACCTCGTAAGTGTGTAGACCTCCAGTCTCACACACACCAAGTTATTATAGGGGTAATCCCTTAGGAATGACCCCAAAATATTGGCTAAAGGTTTTAAAACCAGGACTTCATGGATATCATGAGGTCTTAAGAACCACTAAGCCAACCCTTTGGATTCTTATACACTTTTCTTAATAATACATGTATCCATATTTATTATGGGATTACGTATAAAAGTCAAAAATAATTTAAACTTCAATTGTATATTAGTTGCCTCGATCAGTGTTCCGAATGGTGGAGAGAGTTCGAAAGTTACCATGAGGAAAAGAAACAAAAAGAAAGAAAGAGTAAAACCAATAACATTGTTGATTATGATGATTTTGGGGAAGATAGAAAAAGGGAAGAAAAAAATAGAAGAGAAAATGGATTGGAGGAGTGTTTGGTTAGGAGGGGAGGGAGAGAGAAAAATAGTGGGATCTAACTATTTTCTCTTTGGGCCGACCAAAACTTAGGGTCCTTTTGGATACAACTGAAAAACTGAAAACTGAAAATATTGTAGCAAAATAATTTTTAAATGTATAAATAGTACCATGGAACCCATTTTTAATATATTTTTTATGAATAAAGTGGTTATGGGTCCCGTGAATAGTGCACAATGCCTCCTGCACAGTGTACTCCGCGTGCATGAACAGCGCAGGTTACTGTTCATCTACGCGTTTTAGCTGGCACTTCTCAAAGTTTATTTCGTTTTACTGTAACGTGGGTCCCAGTGTTAATAAAACGCAAACGCTAAACGTGAGGAGAAAACACAAATCTATACACTCACTTAATGTCACCAAATTGGAGAGAAAATGAGAAAGGTGTGTTATGAATGAAATTCCTAAGCAACCGACAACTTTTTGTCTTTTTCTACTTTTTTTTTTTTTTTTTTTTTCGGTTTCTTCTATTCTTGGTTTTGGTGCTTATCTCATATTTTGTCTTTTTCTTCTTTTTGTTTTTATCTCTTCTATTTTCATTTGTTTTTTTTTTTTTTTTTTACTCATCTATTTCGGATCCTTTAGCTTGTGCTCTTTTTTTTTCTTTCTTTTTTTTTCTTTCTTTTAAATTTGAAGTGTCCATGCAAAATTTTGTAAGTAAAACATGTGTTACCTTTTGTTTTATTTAATAGGAATATAATTATAAATTCATCAAAACTTCATTTTTTATTATTTTATTATTTTATTTTTCATCTCAACCAAACAAATAAGTTTTTTATTTCTCCACTTTTCTATTATTCCTACCAAACACATATGAGAAAAACAATATCTTTTTTATCTTCTCACATTCCTATCTCTTCCCCAATTGTTATCCTCTCACTTTTTCACTATTCTAACCAATGACCCTAAAGAAAGGCAAAAAAAAAAAAGGTGAGGGTAGAAAGAATACGTTGTAGTGTTTGGAGAAAAGGAGCTAGCACTGGGGAAATAGAAAAAATGAAAAAACAAATGTTACTTTGACTTTGATGAGGTATTGATGTGATGTTGGCAGGTGAGGGGAGTAAATAAATGAGAAAATGCAAACAAGAAAAAAAAAATTTAATTTGTATTTGGTTTTGGCTTGAGCTTAGTAGATAGTCCTATGATCCTATCTAAATCAACCCAAACTAAGGTCTAAAACGAATAAAAATACTGATTTTATTGTTATAAAATTTTATATAATAATAATAATAACAACAACTACAACAATAATCATAATGTTTGGATAAACTAAAATTGAGATTATCACTCAATAGATAGCAATATAAATTTTTTTTTTTTGTAATTTATTTTAAATATTTATATTTATCTTTTAAGTGTATATATGGAGCGATAAACTCAAATGGTACACCAGTATATACTGGTACCAAAATATTATGGTATAATGAAATGGTCACTGGAAAGATATTCAAAACATTGGTCTCAATCTCATGAATATTTCCTCTAGCTAACAGTTGGTCCCATTATTTTCTTTTGATTCAATGTCTTGATTTGCCTTTCAATGACATGGAAAGTGGAAACAAATTTGTAGATTAATACGTAGAAAAAGAATGGACTTTCTTGTTATAAATTTGTATAAGATAATTGTAGACTGATCTTCATGTTCTTCGTTAAGTACAGTTGAGATTTAAAATTTTTAAAAATAAAATAAACGATTTAGTTCCGTTAATTTGTTACATTATTATTTTTTTTAATTATTCAACTAACAGTGATGTTCTTTAATGCTTTAGTTACATGGAGCCAGAGATTGAAAGCGACAATGATAGGTAACATACTTTCTTTAATCAAATTTTTTGTTGATTCTAATATGTACATTTTTGGTTGGATCGCCTATCCTATAGAAAAATGATTCCATATGAAAGTGATCAGGTGTGTCTTTAAAACAACATAAGTCGATATCAATATTATATGTAGCCTTAGGCTACAACCTTACTCAATATTTCTTTATTATATGTGAATTTTAACAAATCCACCATTGGATTAATTACATCTTCTTCCTATATCCTTCATACTTGTAAAATTTCTAGAAAATTAAAAATTAATAATTACGTCATCAATATATAAGTTGTTTAAATTGCAAGTTTTTATAGTTTAAAATTATGCATAAAACATAAACTTATAGGTTATGTAGTAAATAATATCTAATTGACAAAAAATTTGACATGTGTATTAAAAGCGTAAAGAACATACAATTTAACGGTTAGACTTTCAAAATATATAGTAATGTTTATTTTATTAAGTTACAACCAATTTTTTAATTAAAAATTATCTTTTTTTAATCCCTTCTCACAGTGTATCTAACTATCAAATCTTTATAGAGTATTATTCATGCAATGTCAATCGGTTTTGGTAATTGGCTCCATTTGCTCCTTTTTTTTCTTTTTTTTCTTTTTTTTGTTCAATGCGATGCGCTTGTATGTACGAATCCATCAGTACAATAGCTAAACTTTTCACAGTTCATTATTATCCTCCGAGGCTTCCTAAACCCTAAACCTAACTCCTTTATTCTGCTTAAGGTATTGGATGTCTAGTGGCAGGTTTAAGAATTTTTTTTTTTAGAATAGTCATTAAGAAACTTAAATTATAAAGAACATAATAAAAAGATAAATTCATATATTAATTAACAAAAAAAAACACATAAATACATAAAGTCTTACAATTTCCTTCTATGAGTTTTTTTATTTTAAAATCGTTGCATGTTAATATTATTACCAATGTAGCAAGCTACATATCTTTCAAAATTTTAGTTGAATAAAATTTTTCTTGTTTTTTTTTTTCTTTCATTTTTTTTTTTTTTTTTTTTTTTTTTTTTGGGTAAGGGCCAAATATATTGTTAAAGGAACCAATCTTTAATGACAAATTTTGGATACAAACTTAGTTATAGTCTTAGGCTACAACTCTCACTAAATAAATTAACATTATTACATATTTTAAAAATCTAACCATTGAATTGCATATTCTCTATGTTCTTAAAACATATGTCAAATTTCTTGCTACTCAGATGTTATTTATTATTCGATGTGGAGTTGCCCCTATGGATGCCAAGTCATCCTTAGCATTTGCTTCTTCATTGTTAGTATTTTGTCACTACAAAGAAAATGCAATTTTATTTAGTTTCAAGACATTATCAATAGGTAGTTTGAGTTACAGTTGTCTCCACGTAACTTCATAAACTCTACTCTTTTATTACAGCTACTTCATCTGTTGGAATTGGAGTTTTGATGGTTACAATCTGCTGCTTCCGGGGTAAGTTCTTATTAAATAAAATAATTAATTTTTGGAAGAAGGAAACTCTAACTCATCAGGATGTCGAGGCCTTTCTAAGGAATCATGGACCTCTTGTTATTAGAAGATACAATTATGCAGATATAAAGACGATGACTAAGTCCTTTAATGATAAATTAGGCCAAGGGGGCTATGGTAGTGTCTATAAGGGGAAGTTACAAGACGGCTGTTTTGTGGCTGTGAAGGTTCTGAAAGAATCGAAAGGTAATGGAGAGGAATTTGTTAATGAGGTTGCAAGCATTAGTAAGACCTCTCATGTTAACATTGTCACTCTTAAGGGATTTTGCGTTGAGGGTTCTAAAAGAGCTCTTATCTATGAGTTTATGCCTAATGGATCTCTTGAGAAGTTCATATATAAAGGAAATCCCTCAAATTCTAATCATCAATTGGGTTGGGAAACATTATACAAGATTTCAATAGGAATTGCACGAGGCTTAGAGTACTTGCATAGAGGTTGCAACACACAAATCTTGCATTTTGACATTAAGCCTCACAACATTCTTTTGGATGAGAACTTCTGTCCAAAAATTTCTGATTTTGGCCTCGCAAAAATATGTCCTAGAGAAAAAAGTTTTATATCAATGGTGAGCACAAGAGGGACTACAGGATATATAGCTCCCGAAGTATTTTGTAGGAATTTTGGAGGGGTCTCTCACAAAGCAGATGTCTATAGTTATGGAATGATGGTTTTAGAAATGGTGGGAGGTCGAAAGAATCTTGATGCTAGTGTTAATTTCACTAGTGAAATATATTTCCCACATTGGATTTACAAGCGTCTTGAACTAGGCAAAGAATTGGGGTTATTGGGCCTTCTAGAGGAAGTAGATCAAGAAAGTGCAAGAAAGATGATAATAGTGAGTTTGTGGTGCATACAGTTTGACCCCTTGAACCGTCCATCAATGAGTAGAGTGGTGCATATGTTGGAAGGGAGTCTTGAACCCTTGAAAATCCCCCCTAAACCTCTTTTGTGTTCCCCACCTAGTTCACCTGCAGATTCCTCAACTATAATGGTGTAATTACAATATGTCTTCTAGGGGAACATTAATTGATGCTAGGAGGTAATGAACTCTGTGAATTGTATTTATTTTGAGCAATTGAAGAAAATCCTTTTCTTTATTGCTTAAATTATGTAATGAAACCGGGCTTTATGCCATTCACTATGAATTAGTAATGTTGCAAGTCCTGTACAAAAAGAAAAGGTGATATTGCAAGTCCAATGGTAATTGAGAATTGTGTTTATTACAAAGTATGTGACATGGTTTGAATTTGGTTACTTTCTCTTATTGTTTACGGAAACCACCTAAGCCGACTTTGTTTTGTGTTTTCAATTTGAATCATTTTGCTTGCGCAGCACTTCACCCAACAAAAGAATTGTTTAAATCAATTCCGACTCTAAGCACCAGTTAATAACAAATAATCTTCATTTTCTCTATTACCATTACTTTATACATATACACACTATCTTTTCAGTTTTCAACGTTTGAGATGAACCTAATGATTTCACTTGTGTCTGGCATTAGCGTCAGCATTGTCACATTTCTCTGAAAGCTTGAGGTTATTTAGTTATTGTAGAACGCTTTTAGCACCCATACATGTCACAGTTCATTGATCCTATTCTATTCCAATCCGGGAACAGGATGTGGGCATAAATAGTCATACTTTACTGTGAAACGGGGTTTCTTCCCAGCCCAAAACAATCACATCTATCTCAGTGATGTTACCATTATAATTAAGTTCTTTTTTATTACATTTTTTTTTATGTCTTATTTGATTTGAATTTAATTATTCATAGTCAGGTTCACCAGATTTAGTTAAGTTTATTACCATTTTAAAATAAGAGCACAGATGGACAGTTTTAGTCTGCTTGATGATCCAAGAACTGCATTTGCTTTTTGACATCTGAACAAGGTATACTACAAAAAGTCCAAGCAAAAAGAGCAAGATATATACAGTAGCACAAACCATATATATATATATATATATATATGCATTATATATGCCACATATTCAACAATACAAACATCTGTTACCCAAAAAAAGAAAAAGGAGGGACAAGACAAGAAAAACCTATTTCTAAGTCTTAGAAAATTAACTAGGTAGTTAAGTACAATCAAAATGTGATCTGAAACCACTCGCTAAACTAATAGTACTTCAAAGAGCTTTGTTATATATGTAACATTTCAAGGAGTTCTAGGCTTTTCAGGACTGGCCCTGTTATGGTGCAACGGGTCTGGACCAGAGGGAACATTCCTTAACTCATAACCCACAAAGCTTCCACCATTCACACTGGTTGGTGATCCTTGCAGGCCAACCTTCACAGATTCCCTCTTCTCCTCCAAACCAGCAAGCACCTGTACAAATGGAGTAAATGTTGCTGTAACATTAAAAACTTGTATTGAAGTAAAAAATATAAGCAGAAAAAACTAGGAGAGAAACCACCATTCAAACCCTTTAGAAGCATATATATGTGTTAAAACGGACCTTTCTGTTGTGAGTCTTCAAGGAAACAGAAGGCTTGGTGTAGAAGCACCCATACCCAGTATTGCAATCTGCCAAAAACAGCAACTTTGATTACTAAATAGCTAATGTATATAATTTTTTAAATGACAAATATCTTATTATTGCCTATTTTAGTGTGTTTGTGTGTGCGTGATAGAGAGAAAGAGATGGACCAGAAGCATCCTCCATGAGCACAAAACACAAAACCAGAAGGAGAGCCAAACATGTAAACATGGATCTTGAGGCCATTATGTTATTGGGGTATTGCAATTGAACCTAGGATGAGCTATAAAAAAACTACTAGTATAGTTTTTAAGAGCAAGATGGGTGAGACAGTGAAGAAATAGAGAAGAAGCAACCCTAATTTATAGAAGGTATTGAAAGATATCCACATGAAAATGATTGCTCATGCAGCCACTTGGGGAGAAATGATTGACTTTGTAGAGATTATATGACACAGTGAGTCACAGTCACAGACCCAAACGATATATTTTGATTATTTTCCTCAACCTAACCAATATTCATCAAATAAAACCATCTCCATGGATATGACAGCGCCGTCTTCAGTGACGTCCCTCACAGCAACAGTACTCTCTCTCTCTCTCTCTCTCTCTCTCTCTCTCTCTCTCTCTCTCTAAGCACGTGCCAAAACCATCCTAAGATCTCACCTGGAACTCGTTGATCTAGAAACTGACGTCAATTTTTTGGGCATAGATATACTAACAATGTCAAATACCAGGAGTACGATCATATGTATTCCGTTATATTTGCCTTTGTAGCTGCAACCGATAACAGCAAGTGCTAATGCTCTGTTCAGCCTAGCTAGATAGATAGCTATCCTAGTCTTCTCGAGCTGCGCAAGTGCCTCTAGCTAGGCTCTAGCAGCTTCACAGATATTCCATTTTGGCTTACACTATTGCAGGTTGCTATGCTCTCTCTCTCTCTCTCTCTCTCAGGATGTATAGCTAAGCAGTGGAGCACGTACGAGTACAGCTGGGAAGGGCTGAGCCTCAAGAGTGCCAAGTGGTTACATATGATCATGATGGTATACACTTAATACGGCGTTAATGTAATCGAGGAGAAGATTTTGCATGATGTTTTTATGGATTGATTGATGTGCTTTTCTCTTTTTTTGCTTCCGTGTTCTTTGCTTTGGTTTTGATGGAGTTCTACTTTCTAGCATTAATGCACAAGACGCCCGGTAGCCATAGAAGCAATTAGGTTATGTTTGATTACGTGGAAAGGGAAGCAAAGGAAGGTGATACGAAGGCTTTCTTTTGTTTGGTTAAAATGAAATGGAAAATACTCTTTCGCGTACACTTGTATAGTGTGCACTTCGTATACATCGTTCATAATTTCATGCACATTGTTCATATTTTCTAAGCATATTCATATTTATCACTTAAAATATGTGATGTGTACTAACAATTAATGCACACACTAGTCAGAGTGCAATAATCAATGCCCAAAATGAAAATAAAGCAAGAAAAGAGAATAGAAGGCAAAAGTTTTTTATTGGGCCACTCCTTTTCCAATCCTAAAATTACTACAATACATATACCCTTTAAAATGTCAAACTTAAGCAGCGTTTAGATACAGCTTATAATGCCAACGTCTTGCATCTAGCATTTTTTTTTTTTTTTTTTTATTGTTGAGAAGTGCATTCTGTGGCTGTCCAATGAGTCCATGCACTGTTTATAAGACCCACAAACCTCTTTTTTAATAAAAAATTTTTAAAAAATGAGTCCCACGATACTATTCACACATTTAAAAATTACTTTGCTATAGTGTTTTCAGTTTTCAGCTAAATAAGCGATATCCAAACGGACTCTTAGTATGTTTGGATTGCACTGAACGTCTGCATTTGTGCGTTTTGCTGAAAAAATGTATGTCTCACGGCACTATTCACAGACCCACAAAAGTCATCCAAACACAGATTTTAATATAAATTTAAGTCCCCCAACACTATTTACACATTTAAAAATTATTTTGCTACAATATTTTTAGTTTTCAGTAATAAGCGGTATCCAAACAGACCCTTAATTTCTTGTAAAATTATTTTGGCAAAAATAAAAAAACTGACCCTCTAACTTTCACCTTTTTTCATTTCAATCCTCTAACTTTCAGTTTTGTCAATTCAGTTCTCTAACTTTTAATTTTTTGTCAATTCAGTGCTCCGTTACAACTCAGTTAGTGCCGCAGTTAAAACCACTAAAACGACGCCGTTTTGCATGTGTGTTTTTTTTTTAATTCAGAATTAAAAGAAAATAAGAAAAATCTGGAAAAAAAAAACATTGAGAGAGAGAGAGAGAGAGTGAGTGAGCCAATTTGAGAGAGAGAGAGAGACAGAGAGACAGAGAGACAGAGTTCACCAGCGGCGAGGACCTCGACCGCCCCTGCTCTAGACCTCGTCGCCCATGCTTGCCGTGTAAACCACCACCACCCTTATTACTCTGCCTTGACTGAATCAGTGATGGAGTTTTGAATCGGTGATGGGTGTGCTCTGCCTTGCCTTACCGTAGCTCCCCTCGGCTGTCCTCCGCTTCTTTCCCAGCCACTTTGCAGGTATATTTTTGCAGCTTAATGACTAAACTAAACTAATCAGTATATAAATGGGTCATCTGTGTTGCACCCCAACCAACACTTCTCTCATAAATACCTTCACCCAGCAAAGAATAAGCACAAGAATAGTTTTAGTGTGTTTTTTTTGGGTATATGTAGTAGCAAAACAATGAGTTGTGTGTTATATAAAGCTGGTGACTTTTTCTATTGAAGAGTATTTTTTTTGCATTTTGTTTGTTTATATTGGAGTTTGTTGACTGATAGGTGAGATTAAATGCTTTGGGATAATCTACTTTATATAATTTTTTTTTCCTGTTTGTTGAACATCTTCACATGCAATTTTATTGTTTCGAAACAATTTGGTCCCCACTTGGAGGAATTGTTTCGAAACAATTTGGTCTTCACTACTATAAACACTGTATGATTGACTATTAGACATTTTACCAAGAGGCAATCGAAGCTAATGTGCATAAAGAGGGTCTGAAACTACACTTTTGCAGATTACTGACACCCCATTGTAACACTCTATTCCAAATTATTTCAGTAACTCTTTTACTCCAATAGAAAATAGAAAATAGAAAACAACAAAATAAGTCAATCAAATAATTGTAAAAATTTTGAACATGTCTAGACAAAAAAACTGGGTTTTCATCACTTACCCAAAACTTGGCCAAAGCTAGAGCTACGGTAAGGCAAGGCAGAGCAAAACTTGGCTGGAGCTGGAGCTATGGAGTACACCCATCACCAATTTAGTCAAGGCAAAGCAGCGAGGTTGGTGGTGGTGGTTTACACGGCAAGCAGGGGCAGCGAGGTCTAGAGCAGGGGCGGCGAGGTTCCTCGCCGCTGGTGAACTCAGTCTCTCTCTCTCTCAAACCGGCTCACTCTCTCTCTCTCTCTCTCTCAAAGTTACACGGGTTAGCGATTTGGGTCCTTTGTTTTGTTTTGATTCAGGGGAAGGGGAACGACAACGCTGTTCCCCTTAATATTTTCTTTTTTCCAAATTTTTCTTATTTTCTTTCAAATTAAAAAAATAAAAAAATAAAATAAAATAAAAAACATGCAAAACAGCGTCGTTTTAGTGATTTTAACAGCAGCAGTAATTGAGTTGTAACGGAGGCCTGAATTGACAAAAATTGAAAGTTCAATAATTGAATTGACAAAACTGAAAGATATATAGAGGACTGAAATAAAAAAAAAAATTTTTAAAAATGAAAGTTAGAGGGTTTGCATTTTTGCCAATTTTTTTTTATATCTTTATTAATTGATAATTTAAAAAGATAAAGTATCCATCTTTTCTCTTTCTTTTTTTCTTTACATCTATATATATATATATATATATATATATTGTTTTTTTCTTTTCTTTTTTCAATTTTCTTATATTTTTCTTTTCGATCATGTTAACAAACATTATAATGTACCCATTAAAAAATTTCTTTTATCAAATTTTTGACTAATTTTATAAAGTATAAAGTTAATGAAGCTAATTTTTTAAGTTCTATATATCACTTCAGTGGTATTTTCAACTTCTTTCATCAATTTATGTCAATTTTTATTAACTAAACCACACAATAACTCATTCTTAACATACGCTTAAAAGGTGCCGTTATATTTCATTTTTCTTTTATCTACCCTTCCCTCTCCTTCTCTTTCGTGAAACCAAACATGACAGAGAGACCAGGGGGATAGAATACAGCTGGGATGAGTACTGGTGATGATATGCATTTGATGATGGCAGTATTTATGTGATTTTATGGGTGATTTTGCATGATGGAATTAGGTGACTGACTGATTGAGATGTAATTTTTGCTTCCATAATTTACTGTGTTTTTACTTTTTATTAACGCAGAAGATGCGGTTGCTGTCAGACTTTTGGGACATCCCTGACATGACATCATGCTTTTACATTTGGCTGGCTGCCTCTGCTATCTGCATATCTAAATCCACCACCGCAGAATTATGTATGACGTGGGCTCTTTGGGGTGGCATAAAATAAAATGACCAAAAATAAATAAAAATAAAAAGGAAACTCCTTATATTTGTTTTCATTTATGATCATGGTATTCTACTTAGGAAAATTATTGAATATTTTGAAAATATTATAAATGCATATTTTTTTTTTATATGAAATATGGGTTTTCACTATAAATTTAATAAATGAGACTCATAGTTATGTGAAAGAGAGTAGGCATTTATGGTACTCTGAGAGTATCCAATAATTACCCTTAAACCTATTGGTATAATTGGTTCATTACTACCGGAAGATATAGAAATCTTGTTCAAAAAGGTCAAGCTAAATATGATCAAATATATAGACACTCACACACAGATGGAGCCATGGTTTGACTTGGAGCAATGGCCCTCCTAAATTATTTTAAAAAAAAATATTATTCTATATATGGGTACTAATTTTAGCAATTTTATTTTATAAAATTACACTTTTACCCCTTAAAAATATCATTGATTCTTTTAAGAGTATTGTTATAGTCACAAATATTTTTATAATAGTTTTTACAAACTGTTAAGGTAGCAAATTCTTATTAGTTTGCATTTGGGCCCATAACTTACATTATCAATAATTTGTAAAAAAGTTTGTAATTCAAACATTTTCCTCATTTTAAAGACCATTAAAAAATATTTATAAGTCTAAAATCTAAAAAAGAAACATGCAAGCCCAAAAAAATTAGTACAACAACAAAAATTACCTTTAGTAAAACTATAAAAAAAAATTAAAAAAATAAAACTTAGTCAACCAATTTTACCTAAAACAAACAATCTGACCCTTTAAAAATTTTTAAACAACTAGCACCTAAGCGATTAAGTAGTAACAAAGTCAAAGACTGAAGTCACTGTACACAACTAACAGCAAAGCCGTCCTTCTAACTCTAAGTTCTGGCTCCATCCCTGTATATATATATATATATATATTGCGGTGGGCAAAAATTAAACAAACTAACTTTTAACCTCACACAATTAATTTATAGAGATAGGGTGTCAATCAACCTTGATTACCCTTTTTAGAGTGAGTTAATCTTGAAATAAGAGAATAAGTGCTTGGAATAAATGTGAGACAAGGAAATTGAATAACGCTAGTCCTGGATTGATTAAGTTATGTTTCTCGAGAATGGTCCAAGATATAGGTTTACACTTGTTCTTGGATTACAATGGTGTTACTTTCTTTTTTCCTCTCTTCAAATGTTTCATGCCCCTCTTTATAGAGGTCTCTCTACCTTATATGGTCACCCAGGTTGTATATTGGCCTTCCATTTGGAGGGCTAGAGTTTATTTCACTTGATACTTGTCCCATTAGGGTCTTACTAGAAGGTTTCTACACCAGGTTGTGAGCTGTGATGACACTGTTCAGGCACCATTTCTTTATTAATGCGGCCAACTAAGTGGGTTCAGAGTATTAAATGGGAAGATGATGGATGTTTTATCTATATTCTTCCCTTTCTTGCTTAAAGGCCAACTTTCCCTCTCTTCCTCGATTCGTGTCCAATGGTCTTTAGCTTTGGACTTTGGCCCTTCCGAGGACGTGTCAATATCCTTGGGGTCCTCGGGTATTCTAGTTTCCTTGATCTTGTGGTTGAGTTGTCGTATTTGCCCCAAGGATTCGTTGATAGTATTTTCCAAGGTGTGTTCTTCTGGCATTGATCTCTTCTCATTCATTCATGTCCTCAGCTTCCCATCCACACACACACACACACATATTACTCATTGATTTATATGTGATAAAAGTTATAACAAAATAATTTTTCTACAATTCGAAGTAAATAAGTTTTTTCATAATTTGGTAAAAAAAGTTGTTTTATTATATTAAAATAATTTATAATTGATATTATACTAATGTCATAAAAATATTGCTTTCTAAATATATATATCATTTAGAAAATCACTCAAAAGGATTTTTTTTTTTTTTTTTTTTTTTAATCGAGGCTAGTTTGATACAATTTGAGTCGTAAGATAATAACTCCAAATGAAATATTTTTTTTAAATAAAATCTCAAATAAATAAATATATATATATATATATTTATTTATTTATTTAAAACCATTCTTCTCACTTTTTAAGATGAAAAACTATTAATCAAGTTTTTGTAATCAATTCTCTTAACATTTCATTTTTAATTGATTATATTATTAATTTTCTTAATCTTTCTTAGGCATAATCAATCTTAGGTAGAATTTTATTAATTTTAATTTTGAAATAATTTTGTTTTTAAACAGCAATGACAAAATTTCTATAATTTTCTTAGACATGAACATGCACTTTAAAAACAAAAATTCAAGGTAAAAAAATTAATAAAATCCTTGGCAATCATGATATTAGAATATATTATTTATTGGATTGAGCGTGAGAGAGAAAAAGAGAAATATAGAGTACAAGCAAATATTAACATTATTTGGTTTGGTGGCCTCATCTACAGTAAAAAGTTTTAAGATGCTACGTACATCTTTACCATATAAAATTATTGTATTACATTGAGTTATTGGGGGTATTGTACTACATCCTAAGATTAGTGTATGATTAGACTAAGGTTAATCGATTAACCTTAGTCTAATCATATACTAATCTTAGGATGTAGTACAACTGGTACGAAATATATTGTATTGATTTAAATTAATATCCATAACATCACACCTCAAATTCAAGGTAAAAACTTGATGAAATCTTGAATTTGGAATGCAAGACGTAAAATGGAACATATGAGAAAGATTTTGGTGGCACCAAATAACGGTAGTCAGTGTCAACTGTGGCCAAATGACAATGCATGGATGATGGTGATGTTAGTTGCCAAAATGATGACATTAGCATATGAAAACATCGCAAGTAGCTAGATAATGGTAGTATATATGATATCTGCAATGATAATATTGGTTATTAGCTATATATAGACAACTTTACTAGTGATTGTTCGACAACTATTTTGAGAGCGCTCTACCTTTCTGAGGTTGGCCATGATACCATATTAGAATTATTTATGGGATTGATATATTTGAGAGAGAGTGGAGAGAGAAATAGAGAGCAAAAAAATATATATATTAATGTGGATAGGCCTGGACAACTTACATCCATAACAAAAGGCTTAAGATGTTATATCTTTACTATATGAATTTTTTGAACCTATTGGGGGTACGTATAGAGAGATTTATATTAGGCTAACTAGTTCATGCTAAAAGCCTTGTAATTCGTTGGATTTGATTGGTTCTTTTCATAAAGAGAACTTATGATCAAATTTCTTATCCTTACTTTTTTTCTTTTTTTTTTTGTGGGGGGTGGGGGGCGGTGAGATTATATGAACAATAAAAAAAGTAGGTTAATTATACTAATCCTAAGATGCAATACAAGTACTACATTATTACAAGTGGTACAAGTACATTGAATTTTTTTTTCTTGTTTCTTTTTTTTGGGAAACAAGTACATTGAATCTTGATTAACATATATCGCTAACATATGAGTTTTCTTTTAGAGAGAGTTGGAAAGTTCCAAACAAAAGTTAAGTTAAAAATAATTTATAGATGAATTCTAATTTTGTAGCTTTCTTTTTATTTTGAAGAGGAGAAGTTGGTTTATTTATTATAATGGCTTGATAAGATTGGAATGTAAGACTTAGGAATTTCACTGAATTATTAATAATCAATTGATTATGTGACTTATATTGAATAATAAGAAATTTTTTTTTTTTTTGAGAGAGTTTTAACCTATGACGTCCACTCCTGATGAGCGCTCTTTATCATCAGACCAAAACATCAATCAGTTTTTGGTGTAAACCTCAGATCTCTTATACAACCATCAGAGACTTTACCAGTTGAATAATAAAAAATTAATTGTATTAAAAGTAGCCTAAAACGTCAATGAATAGTATATTCAACTCAGATTAAATTTTAGACTTGATTGGTAAAATTTCTTATCATCAAATAAAAGATTTGAAATTCAATTCCCGCCTATATCATAAATCAATTGGTATATCTTAATCTGATAATAAGAGTAATTATCATGAAGTGAATGCCGTAAATTTGAAATACTATCCTATCAACACACACACAAAACTGGGATTAAGTTTTCATATACTAGAGGTCATTAATTTAAATCTCTCTGTGACATTGTTTGATTCTTTCCATTAGAAGGGCCTAACAGGTTTGCCTGGGTGGCGAACTTTTGTACCTCTTTTGCATCTTCTGGTATTTTCTTGCGTTACCCATGCATAATACTTTATCTTTTTCTTCCTTTGAGACACCCAAGAAGTTGTTAATTGCCGTTTTATATAATATAGTATGATCAATAATGTACAATTGTAAGTGTGTGTGTGTGTGTATATATATATATATATAGAGAGAGAGAGAGAGAGAGAGAGAGAGAGAGAGATTTAAATATATTTTCTTATAACTAAAATACTATTACTACTTCTGGATTTAAAATAGAAGATTATAAATTATAAAGCCACACGATGGAGGGAGGTGGAAAAAGCTTGAAGAAATTTATAAAATGGGTGATACAGCAATACTGGCAAAGGTCTCCTATCATTTGACAAAAAATGAAGAACAAAAAGAAAATGAGAAGAAAAAAAAGTGATAAATCCAATCACGAGCTTGGCAGCTCAATGTGCCCAGAAAAAAGACATTAGAATTCTTGAAGCAACATGCATGCTATGCTGAAAGATTCAAAAACTGCTCTACTTTACCTTTTTTCAGATTTCAGTAATAATATTGAATCCTAGTAAATTCACACCATCACACTGTTTTATTTATTTATTATCTCAATCATGTTTACCTCGAGGTTCTAAGACCATTTATACACAACAGACACACCCATTAATCAACTTTAATCGTGTACAACATCTGGTTCTAGACCCAATTGCTTTCTTGTTTTCCCCACAAACAGATCCTTGGACTTGATCATGCCAGGAATACATCCAATAATTGTTGTGAACGGGAATTGTGCCACCGCATCTGTCCTTCCAAGCGAAACAATTGCCACTGCTGAACTAGCCCTATAAGTTGCCATTTTGCTTTCTCTTCCTCCCATCATCAATATTTTCAAGTTCTTAGCTGCCAATAGAGCATGTTTGTGTGCCAAAAACCCTTGTTTGATTTCCTACAGCATAGATTGTCACGAAACAGTATTGCATCAGATTTGCTAGCAAATCACATATTCATACTGCTCTTATTGGAAGTCAATTTGTTAACACACATAACCAACTTGAATCTTGCAAGAATACATCCACACAAAAAAAATACAAAAATACGAAACAAAACTAAAAGGGCACATTCTCCAGTAATAGAATGAGAATGCACATGTTTAAGATATCATGCACATTAAATGTATTGTATCTCTACACATCAAATTTTTTTTCAGTCATATTAAACATAACTTTCTGAGATTACACTTTTAGGTTCTTTTCCCACGTTATAATCTTTAGTCATATACATTTAAAACTGTGTTGGATATGAAAATCATATTATGTTGCAGAATAGACCAAACAGACTATAATAGACCAAAAATATGGACCAGCATAAAAGTTGACCATATAGATACTGGCTACAGCCAAGATGGAACATCTAAGCCAAACAAAGCTGGAGCAGAACAACATGAACAACACTTTCTTAACTAATGAATTATATTTTATTTCATAAAGCAATGATGTCATCAATAATTTTCCTACTAGTTTTTAAAAAATTTCACAAGCTTGTCAAGTAGCCTTATTTAACTTGGGTTGGGTAGCAACTCAGGAGCCAAATTATCATAAAAAAAACCCTGTCTTCTCCCATGGCATACTCTTTTGGCCTGGTTCAATTTTTTTCCCTTTTTTTTTGTTGTTGTGTATCATGTGTAAGTGTCCATCTAGTCACGCTATTTGTTTAGTTTAGAACAGATAAAATTGTGGTAAACATAACTATATAAGCAGCTAATCAAACCCAAAATAATTACAATGTGGCAAATAGCACTTACTGGAACATCAGTAATATCTCCAATCGCGAATATGTTCTTTCGACCCTTGACTCTCAAACTCTCATCAACCCTCAACCTTCCCTGACTATCTAAGTTATTTTTCAACATAGTTTCCTTAAGCCATGCTGAACACAATGGTATCCCTGTGCACAGAAAATGGCAATCTGCTCTGATAGTTTCTCCAGCTGAAGTTTTATAAATCTTGATTTCATCTGAATCAGAGCCCAAATCGACTTTCTGCTCCAATTTCACTTCAACTCTCTTTGATTTCAACCAATTCATAGTCCTGCTAGCAGCTCTTTGTCCAATAAATTCCACCAATCTTGATCCCTTATGCACCAGGGTAATATTCTTACCTGGGAAATCAACAGCAATTTCTCCAGCAAGTTCAACACCAGTGGGGCCTCCTCCAACAATTAAAATGGAATGAGCTGAAAAAATCTTTTGATTTTCTGCCAGTGCAAAAATTTACATTAGTTAGGCCCAGGTAATGTCAAAGCAGTGTATGGATGCACCTTCGTCTTAATTTGATATAATTTTCTCAATGCAATATAATTGAAGTTACTTATAAAAATCTGAATTAAAAACAGGCATGTAGTCAAATTCCATTAATTAAATGTTTTGAACTTCAAAAATATTCCTTTCAAGGCTGTTCAAAGGTGTGACAGATGGCCTTGTAGCCCAATATACTGCTCTTTTCAAAAGATGGAGCTTTGACCCATTATGAGTAGAGAATTACAGGATTAGAGAAAACAAATAATACAAGATGTTATAAGAGTTTTTGTGTTCAATTTTTCTTTCCATTATAGAAAATGCTTAATGACCTTGAGAATGCCTGCTGCTGCGAGTAATAGTTTTGTTCATTTACCAAAAACTAGTTTGTACCTTAGCAAGCAACCTGCTGTGACCTTGTCTAAGATATTGATTATCGACATAAACCAGATAATGATTGATTTTTTGTTACATAAAATGTCTTAGGGCTTAATTTTAACTAATCAATGTAGTTTTGCATTAAGTAGTTGTTAAATTACCGATTGTCCCAAAAGATTAAACTATTGGAAAATAGTAAATTTAATTATGTAACCACATAATTCTAACACTCCCCCTTACATGTGAGCTCAAACTACCTTTTAATAGGTGAGGCCCAACACGTGGGATTTTAAATGGGAGGTAGAGTGAAGGAGACAGGGATCGAACTCAGGACCTCCTGCTCTAATTCTAACAGTAGCCACAGCTTAACCTGTTTCCTATATATCTTGCTTATAAACTGTCATAGTACGGGAAATTCTAAGTAACTAATGCAGCCATCTTCAAACCAGAGATATGCAATCTACAAATCATCTCAGCAATCAAGCTAGCAGTTAATAAAAATGAAGATAATGGTTCAGTTCTTTTATAGTTTTACCTGCTTTGAATTGATTAAGTCTCTCAGTCCTAGTTTTGGGGACAGCATAGCTATGGCCAGTGGCAATGACAAGATAGTCATAGGCAATCGAATGACCGTCTGCAGTCAAGACTTCAGTTTCAGTGATATTGACTGCACTGGATGTAATGATTCGGCCATTGGTGAAATAATCTTTATGGTTGATCACTGACCTTGCAGCAAATGATGGCTCCACCATTGACCTCAAGCTTGCCCATGGAATTTCAAAATACTCCTTCCTGATTCAAATTTGTTTTCACATAGCATCAAAGATGATGACAGCTCTTTACACGGAAAATTCTACAAGGCGGCTCAATATAATGATCTAAACCAATCAACAATTTAAAATTATGAAACACCCTTCAATTCAATGTCAAATTTAAACCCAAAGCCTTAGAGAAAAGTGAAATTCATGTATTAGTTGTCTCACCCCCAATTCATTTACGGATTTTGAGCTTCTTTTTTCTACCATGAGTCCTTGACTTCATCTTAATAATACATTTTTCAGCAAATACTAGTCTGAGTTCTGAAATGTAATCTCACAATATGGAATCAAACCTTTCCTAAACCTCCAATCTCCCCAAAAACCCTCCGCCCCCGACACGGGGTTTATCATTTACGAGGTTCAATTGTCAATCAAACAAATGAATTTCAAGATACAAACTACATCACATATATTCACACTCAAAGCAAAGCATCTACAATCAACTAAGCTATTCAAATTGCATAACCGCTACAAACATGTATGATACTAGGAAAAACAAACAGTAAACAGAACAATGTTGTGTCTTCAACATACAACTGAATCATAGTAACCCAGATTGTTTGTTATTTATGTAAAGAGAGAGAGAGAGAGAGAGAGAGAGAAACTTACGGATCAATGAGGGTGACGTCGGCGAGGAATTGGAGAGTTTTAGCGAGGAGGGAACCGGCTACACCTCCTCCAATAATGACCAATTTACTCTTTGGCCCTTCCAATTCTTGGCCCTCCATCTCCGACCAAGTTCCTTTTTTTTTTCTTTTTTCAGATCAGCTCTGCTATTATTGGCTTATTGGTACTATAATCTTCGTGGATATTTTTGGTGTCAGGGTCCGAGGATTAGCTTTCTAACTTCCAATAAATAGTCCTGAGGAGAAGAATCATTTCGAAGCAATAGAAGGGTAAACTTGGATTTGTCTAGTTTTTGTTTACTTTGCTGCCCCAAACCAACGTAAGCTATTTACGGCAGGCATCCACGTTAATTAAGTCCACATGTCCCTACCGGATTATAGGATTAAGTAACAACGAATAAGTTTTTCCATATTAAAATAAAGATTAAAAAAAAAATTCAAACACCCTCATTTGGATATTTATTTATGAGCTATTTTTATAAATTTTTTATAAATAATAAATAAATAATAAATAATTTTTTTTACAATTTTTTATACTTTTTATAAAAGCGATATCAAAACTTTTTTATAATAATTTATTAACAATAAACATTTTATGAAAAAAGAAAACATAATTAATTTTTTTAACATTTTTTTTTATATTTTTCATGAAAGTGACAAAAAATAAAGTTTTTAAGTAAGATATGGACAAATGAACACAAGCCTGCAACTTGTGTGTACATATATTATTATTATAATTATGATGAATGTACTGTCTATATCAAAAATCGATTAGTGTATTAGTCTAATGATAAAGAGTTATTATCAAGAGCAGACGACATAGGTTGAAACCCTCTAAAAAAAAAATAATTATGCCACATGTGATGTAAGGAGTAAGGACTAAGCTTGTCTATCTGACTCCTATATATGGATTTTAAAAAAAAAAATTATTTATTAGGAAAACTTCTATATGGATTTGATTAGAATCTTACAGTGTGTTTGGTTGGAGGCTTAGAGCTGACTTAGGGAGGAAAAAAAAAGGAGGATGGCATATAAAAAAGAAAAAGAAAAATGTTTATCTCATACATGTTTGGGACTAAAGAGGAAAAGATAAAAGAAAAGATAATACTAATTCTTTTTTTTTTCTTTTTTTTTTCTTTTTTGCTTTGCAAAGGAAAGAAAAATAAAAAGAAAAATATATGTATTTTACTTTTATATATTGATAAATAAATAAAATGAATGAAAAGAGTTAATGGGTAAAATTGTAGTTTAGGAACCAAATAAAGTCAAATAAGGCAATTGAATTTTTTTTATTTTTTTATTACTCGTTTCTCTTCATTTCTGTCCAAATTGGGCGGATTGTAAAAGTTGGATCCAGTTGATTGAGTTTCCTTCACTTTTTGCACTCTTTTCTTTTCTCTCATACTATTTAAAAAGCAAAAACTCTCCTTTCCTTCACCATCCTCTTTCAGTTGTTCCAAACGCAATGTGAAGGCACATGAAAGTTCAACACAATGGGTGGGCCCACATTATACAATTTAGAATCATAGACTATAGCTCTCCAAAAATGAAAATGAACTAATTTTGGCAAAAGGGAGGGAGGGGGAAGAGAAAAGAAATGGAAGGGAGAGGAGAATAATTCTCCTTCATATTATTTGATTTACAAGATAGAAAATAAGAGCAATCGCATTAATAAGTGTAAAATTTTTTGTCTATTTTACAAAAATAGCCTTCTATTTCTAGTTTACACAAATATTTTTACAAAACACCTACATCAAATTATCTATTATACACTTTATTTTTTTTAAATAATCATTTTTATTATTTTTTTTATTAAATATCTCTTCATTAATATCTGTAGACACCCCATTTTACAACTTGCATTTAACCAACCGGTAGATCTTCAAATTTGTAATACAAAACAAATTTTGATGCTCTAATGATCATAATGGTATGTCATAGGTTTTGATCGGACCACCTGATCAAAAGTTATCATACAAACAATTTTCAATGATCATGATTCACCTACACGATGGGTCTGATCACGTCATATTTTAAACACTTAACTTTGATTGGTTCTCACAAGAATTAATTTAAAATTAATTAAGTGTAATTTTTTATTGGATTTCATTTTATTTCATTTAAAAAAAAAGAAATAATAAAAAAAAATTTTTTATGGCATCTTATCTGCTCTTTTAAAAATTTTTTGGAGATATGATCCATGAAAAATTCAAAAAAATAAAAAAAGAAAAAAGAAAAAAGAAAAAAAGCTCAAAAAACGTCATTATCTTCAGCAGCAATTTGAAACACATTTTTGGCCTAGATAACGTTGAAATTTGGCTTTCTCTATTTCTAACAAAGTTGTAGATAATTGAATTTCCTTTCAAAAAAAACCCATCTCGAATCAATTGGAATTTTGAGCGGAAAGTTAGAGCCAAAATACGAAGCAGGTGCAGCATCATTTCAAAATTCAAATGGAGATCAACACTAAATCCGTTTCAGCTCATTTAAACAGGTTATCTCTCCCCTTAGCTTCAGAAGAAAGCTAACAACTTAGTTTTAAAGCTAAGCCATCCCTTTCCCTATAAATAGAGAAGACCTCTTCCATTTTCTGGACCCCGAATTCCCTCTAGAGAGCTAGTGAGAAAGCAGAAAAGAAACGCTGTTGTGCAACCATTGTTCTTACTTTGGTTGTAGTTTAGTATTTCCTTACTTTCTCTCTAGCCTTTTAAGTGATCACTTCCCCTTTTTTAATTTATGTTCTATGCTAATAAGTAATTAATCATGTTCTTATCTTTCTACACATGCTTGAATATATGTTTAACATGTCATTATTTGTTTTTTTTTTTGGATGAACATGCCAATATGTCTTATTATTATTCCTTTTACATGCTTAGATGAACACTTCTAGGCTAATACACAATTTTTCTCTTGAATGCTTAGATGAGCACTTCTAGGCTAAAACACAACTTTCTCTTCAATACTTAGATGAACATGTCTAGATAATTGTTTTACTTTTTTTTTTTAATATAAAAATGCTTGAACAAACATGTCTAAGTATTTTGATTTTCTTTAAATAAACATGTCTAGGGATTTTTCTTTACATCTTTTCATAATTGCTTGGATGATCAAATATGCTCAAATATTTATTTTTTATTTGTTTCTCTTTGCAATTATGTTGATGACAAATAACATAACAACTTTATTTTTTCTTCACATGCTTAGATGAACATGTCTAGGTTAAGAATTCTTTATTTACATTGATTTCTTGGATGAACATGCCATTACCTTAATACTTTCTTTATATTAAAATTGTTATCTAACAAGTTTCATTTTTTTGTTTCTTTTTTATGTCTAATTCCCCTAACACATATTTGTTTACAATTCCTACAAATTAACATGATTGTATGACATATTGTTTGTATTTGTTTGACATGACATGACATTGGCCACCTTAACCTAGGAGACCGGTTTTACCGGGCGAGATGGGTGCTTAATCCCTTCCCATCTCGTAAATTAGTCTCCGAACCAAGATCAAGGGTTCTAGACTATGCTTTTGCACATGTAATTTTACATTTTTTTTAGAATGTAACTAGGAAATAAAGCAATATAATTTACTTTTCTTAGATTGTATCTAGGACAAAAAGCATTGTAAATCTTTGTTACAAAATTTGATGTAAATTGCAATATACATTAATACAACAGAAGTATTTTTTATTAATGGTTTTCTTATTTTCCCTTTTAAATTAAATAAGTGGCGACTCCATGTAAAACCCTCGATCTAGGAGGGAGTACATTTCACAATATCTCTCTCATCTCAGTACACACCATACACGATTCTCACTTTCTCAAATCTTTGCCCCTCTCTTACCCCAAACCCCCCACACACACATGGCTCCAGCAACATCAGCAACAACTCCAGAGACAATGGTTACATTAGCAACTTTGGCGACATCTGCCTCTTTCTCTCATTTTCGTACAGGTTTAATTTTTAATTGATTTTAGTTTGGGTTGATTTTGAGTTGGGTTTGGGATGGGTTTTTCAATGGGGTTTGGGTTGGCTTTAAGTTGTTTTTGGTTTGATTTTGTTGATTTTGTGTTTGGATTATCAAATATTGAATGTTTTGTGGCAGTGGACTAGTGATAGTTGGGTGGTGCTGGGTTGATGTGGTGGTAGTGGTTGGGTGGTGATGGTTTGATGGAGAGTGATGTTGGATTTTCTTTTCTTCTTGTTCTTCTTGGTGAAGGTTAGATCTGTTTTTCTTCTTCCTCACGGTGAAGAGAGTATGGGGAGAGAGTCGGAGTGAGCATATGTGAGAGAAAAAAAAAAAAAAAAAAACTAATTGGATACAAAGCTATAGTAACGGTGTATATCTACAAGGTTACTATAGCATTTTGCTTATGAATAGTGTTATAGACCCATTGATGTGGGTAGTTTTTTAGCAAATATGTGTAAAAATGAACATTTTTTTCTATTTTCCAAGGACTGATGCAATTGCCATAAGGGAAAGAGATGGGTCTCATGTACAACTCTCTCTTCCCATGAAACAAAAAAAGGTAAGCCCCATGAAAATCTGTTCCCTTCATTTTCCTTTCCCTTCTTCAATTTCTTTCCAAGCAAATAAATGAGTTTTCTTCTCTTCTCTTTCCTCCCTTTCTTTCCTTTCCTTCCATCTTCCTTCCATCCATAAATAGTGACCAATTACAAAGATAATTATGTTTTGTATAGCCGAAAATTATATTTTATTAAATCATTGGCCAAACATGTTTTAATTATACCACTTTGTCCCTCTAAAAGTGGAGAAATTATACCATTCTCATAATAGACCACGTCACTTGTCTACCATTTCCCTAAAAAACTTTCACTTATTTAAAATTGCTGAATCAATAATCAGTTTCTATTTAAAATCTCATATTTTTTAATTTCATTGTGAGGTCATCTTTGTTCATTGAAATTAATGGCCTGTTTGGATAGAGGGCGGAAGGAGGGAGAGTGGAGAGGAGTTGAATAAAGTTGGCTAAAAAAAAGCTAATTTTGTACTAAATCTACTCTACTCTACTCTTCCTCACTCTCCCTCAATCCAAACGGACCATAAAGGTCAAATGAAACTGTAAGTTAAGTTTATTTGGTTCTCTCACTTATCTCATAATATCGTATTAGCTGTTTTTCCTTTTTTTTTTTTTTTTGTGTGCTAAATTAGCTGTTAATCTTTTAAATAATATAATATTAAGAACCTATTATGACTTGTGCTTCACGTGTGGCCATGTGCTTATGCTAATGTTCCTCGTCTTTTTGGCCAATGGTCCTCAGTCTTGTGGCCAAGTACAAGCAGTGCTAGTCAACACATTACACACACACACACACACACACACACACACACACACACACACACACACATATATATATATATATAAATAGAAAAATGTTGGAGATACAGATATTTTTACAAAAATTTTTATAAACTGCTGATGCGGTAAGTGGTTATTGGTGAATGAAAAAGTTATATACTTATGTTAGTTGTTAGCCCAAATGAAAACCAGTAAAAAGTTGGTTACAACAGTAGTTTGTAAAAATATTGTAAAGTAGTTTGTGCTTTTAGCATTACTCATATAAATATTAATATCTTCAGCAATCCAATCCCCAATATTTCGCCCTGTGTATCATATCTCCACGACCAATTAAAAATCATGCTTAACTTATTATTATGGAAATTAAACTAGAAATTTTAATTTATTATTTTTTAAAGTTTAAAATCTTAATTTTTAATTGGTTACACATTTACACCCCCTAAAATTATTATAGGATATTGTGTATGAGTCTTGTATTTTTTTTTTTTTTTAAATCTTTGGCTCAATTTACATCTTCAAAGGTAAAATTTGCTCTCTCTCTCCAATCAAACAACAAAATCTTATTCATTTTCTTCATGCTACTTTGATGGTTCCAACTTCCAAACGCATGTTAAGGCACATGATAGTTCGACATCAAAGGGCAAGCTCTCATTATAAGGTTCAGAGGTCAAACTATAGCCCTCCAAAATTAAAATTATTGTCTATGTTTGGCAAATGGGAGGGAGAGGGAAGAGGAGAGAGAGGAAAAGAAAGGAAAGGAAAAGGGGAATAGTTCTCTTTTGTTTATTTTACAAGGTCTTTTGTTTGTTTTACAAGGTAGAAAGAAGGGAAAGAGATGGACCCCACCTCATGGACAACTCTCTCTTCTTTCTTATTTCCTTCCAATTTGGAAGGAAAGAATGGTAGGCCCCATGGAAGTCCATTCCCTCTATTTTCCTTTTTCTTTTGCAATTTTTCTTCAACCAAACAAAGAATATTTCTTCTCATCCATCCCCTTCTTTCTTTTTCTTCCATTTTCTTTCCATCCAAACATAGCCAAAAAATAGGGATTTGGCTTAAAGGAAATTACAAAGACAATTATGTATTATATTTAATGGCTGAAAAATATAATATTAAAAGATATTGAAAATACGTTGTTTTACTTAAAATTGTACTTTTAAGCAATGCAAGTTGGACTCACATTTTCAAGACTAGATATCACATTTTCAAGACTAGATATTGTGGGTTCAATCCATATTTTTACATCGACATAAGCAAAAGTGAGTTAGCAATAGTTAAAGGAATTTCAATTTCAATCCCTACTTGAAATTGCAAGTTTAACTCTGATTTTTATTTGACTTCAAAATCCTTGTCCTTTTTTTCAACATTTTGACAAAGCCCCTCTCCCCCTTCTCTCTCTCTAACCTCATCCATCACGAAGGCTCAAGCAAGAAGTGGATTTCTTTGTGATTTTTTACTGATTCTTATGCAAAGGGGTTTTACTTGAAATTTTGGCTTGAACTCTTAATTACTATAATTTTAAAAAGGGTGTATTTAACTCACATTTTTAAAAGTGCTATAATGTCTAGATAATGCTATTTTCAATCATATTTCTAACCTAGAGCATTTACATCTAAGTTTGTAAAAAAAAAAAAAGAAAAAAAAAATACATCCTAAAAAACTATTTTATCTATTTTATCAACTCATTTAACAATACACCTAACATCTCAATTCTTATTTTTATATACAAACCAATAAAATAATACAAACTACCAAATAAAATAAATATAAAACTATAAGATTAGGAGAGAGAGAGGAAAGTGAGAAGAAAAAAATATAAGCTATTACGCGCTACAATGAGCATTCGCATCTAGGTATCTAAAAAAAAATCTATTTTACACACTCAAAACCTACTTTATCTATTTTACAATCCCATTTTTAAACTCACCCCATATCTCAATTCTTATTTTTCAACCCTATTCATTCTCTCTCTTCCTCCCTAACTCTCTCTCTCTTCCACTCTTTTTCTATCTCTTCCTCTTAAACAAACCAAATAAAATACTATATTTTTGTTTTACAACCATGTTACAGTAGTTTGTATATATACAAACTTACTGTTCATAGTTGCTAAAATATTTTAGCAATAGCAACCCAGATAAAGCAAGATTTGGGCATCTGAGAATGTAAAATGGTAATTTGCGTGATTTTACACACCCAATGTTAATACTCGAGGTTGAACTTATACAACCTTATTGTAGCAAGTTGGTAAAATGTTTTAGCAATAAATACCTAGATAAAATCGGTTTTAGGTGTGTGTAGGTGTAAAATGGCAATTTGGGGGGTTTTACACCCCCAATACTAATGGTCTAAGATGAAGGTCCCTAAAGTCACTTCTTAGACATAAAGTTTTTTATTACTGTTGATGTGGTATGTTGTAATTAGTTTATAGTAAAACGGTCTCAATGATGCATGAGTTTATGTGATAGCGATATTGCTTCATTGACAACTTAACACGCTAACAAATTGTGAAAAAGATTATGAAAAATTTTCCCTTTTTAACCTTACCCCGGTTCAAAAGTTGATATTATAAGAATATGCTTATATATATATACGAGTTGCTAGTCAGTCGACAGGCTAACTCTCAAACTCCAATACCCAAACAACCATTGGCCTTCGGGATTCTGGCTGAAGGACGCTTCCAGCCATCTACAAGAATAATCAGCCTCAAGACTATCTCAACACGTCAATTGTTACATATGGGCCTATGGGCTATGGCTTGGGTTTGAGTGTTTAAAAGGTTGCATCTGACAAAGAATCTTAGACAAACTGGACCTATGATAATTGGGTCAAAACTTTATTTTTGTTAAAGGACTGCCTATAGTACGTGGATCGATTTTCATTTGTCATAAAGTCCAATTCTTGGAGAAAGTCAGTTTTTAATTTTAATGCAATTAATGAGGCTGGCCAGAAACCAAATTTCAAACATTTCTTTTTTCAATGTCAGGTGTAAGTAAGGAGATTCAATCTGTGGAACTAAACCTCGTAGAGGGATGTCATTGACCAAACATGCCTTGATTATACAACTTTGCCCCTCTAAAAGTGAGCACCATGTAAAAAAAAAAATTAATTTTTATTTAAGTAAAGATACAACTATAAACTATTTTATAATATTTTTATAAATTATTGATATAACAAATTTTTATTGATTCTCATCTGAGTCTACTACTAATATCATTTATTTACTTACAAATCAACATTCATCACATCATGAGCTATTTGTAAAAATAATTTGTGGCTTTGGAGTTCTTGGGTAATGGGTAGCGGGTTAAAACTAATATTTTCATTGGGAGGCCATGTTTGTGCAATTGTAAATTAAATCTCTTGCATCCATGCACATTATTTGGGTTCTCTCACTTATCTCATAATAAGGTATTAGTTGTTAATCTTTTAAATAATATTAAGAACCTATTATAACTTGTGATTAACGTGTGGCCATGTGATAATCCAGGTAGTAGGCGTGGTTTGAGGTTGAGGCCAAAAGAACCACCACGTTTCTGTATCGCACAAAATCTACGTTATTTTGGAAAGGAAACATGGCTGCTAGTTTGACCAACCACCCTATCCGCACGACAGTGGAACTGTAATGCCCTAGTTGTTGATATCTTCGCATCAAACATTTTAGTACAAACAACCCAGGCCGCCATTTTTACTCACATGTAGTGGATTATATGCTGTCAGCCAGCTTGGTCAATACAGTAATCGCTACCTTACTCCGCAGAGGGACCCAACGAAAGTAAGTCTACTACCACCATCATTTTTACTACAATTTTGTCGCAACTCATTTATGTTACGACTTGTGACTTGTGAGTGGTTGAATTATGGATCTACTATTTTTTTATACTACTTACAACTTGTCACGTAAACAAATTGTGACCAAAGTTGTGAAAATTATTATGATAATAGACTTACTTGGACCTAACATATTTAGTTGAACTAATACACCTACTCGACCAACGTATTTGACCCACAAAAAAAAAACTGCGTTCATTTGGTATAAATTTATTTGATTTTATAAATTAAAAAAAATTATATGTAAAACTTCATTAATGGCCTTTTAGAGTTTAAAAATTGTAATATATTTTTGTAAATAACTAATGCACCACTTTTAAAAAAAAATTGTATGTTACTTCTATATCATATTTAACTCATTAAAAAAATTAGTATGTACAATATATTTCTAAAAATAGATAAGTTTATGTAATTAACTAATATATCAGAAAACTCTAAAGGCAAGTATTGCAAATTTTTTTGCAACACTGATAGAATTGCACTGTAGCAGTATTGTAAAAATAATAATAATATTTTAAGCTACTTTTCTCCCGAAATTTCTCTTTCCTCCCTCATTATTTCTGTTCTCTTCTCTCTCTTCCTTTTCTCTTTCTCATCTGCTCTCTCCTCTCTTCAGACCCAAACATCATCCTCCTCCTAACATCAACATCACACATCACAGTGGAGGAAACATTGATCTGGGTTGATCAACAATGGAGGAAACGTTGATCTAGCAGCGACAGGGGCGGCGATGTCTGCATTTTGATCGGGGTTGATATGGGTTTTTTTTTCTTTTTTCTTTTTTCTTTTTCCTATTGTGATCGAGGTTGATCGGCGGTGTCTGGGTTTTGATCAGGGTTGATTTGGTTTTTTTTTTTTTTCCTATTGTGATTGGGGTTGATCAGCGGTGTTTGGGTTTTTGTTCCAGTGGGATTTTGGTGGTTGATTAGGGTTGATCAACAATGGAGATAATGTTGATCTAGCGGTGGCAGTGGCGGTGTTGTCTGGGTTTTGATTGAGGTTGATCTGGTTTTTTTTTTTCTTTTCCTGTTATGATTGGGGTTGATCGGCGTTGTCTGGGTTCATGAGTTCCTTTGCGTTCATCAATGGCTACGGGCCTACTAAAATATGTTTGGGTTTTATAATTGTGTAATGTGTATGATGTTAGGCTGAAGCATTTTGGTGGTGGTGGTGGTGGTGGTGTGGTGATTGATGATGGTGGTGGTGGTGGTGGTGGTGATTGGTGATGGTGGAGCCGTTGGAATCATACCAAATCTGAAAAAAAGTGACGGTTGTAAAGAAATAATAAAGAAAGATTAAAAAATAATATTTTAATAAAAATAGAGTTTTGAGATGTGGGAGGTATTGTAAAATAGTATGGTATAATGATAAAGTAACTTTTTGAAATGGTAAAATAGAGTAAAATTAAAATTTTCTAATGCTAATGCTCTAAGCTTTTAGCATCTATAAGTTGTATTTGAAAATCAAGTTACAGAGTGACTACTCAAAAAAATATGGCTCTAAAACCTGTTCAATCTACTTGCTCAACTGTAGATTTGACTGCAAGCTCGACGCCACTGAACAGATTGAGCTTCAAGATTTTAGAATGACAAATTTAGGCCCAGCGTGATTTAAGGCCTTCAGATTCGCGCCCAACTTGTCCATGACATATATAAGGCATACTTAGATCATCATAAACATAAAGAGAGGATAGATTGTTTTGGGAAATCACTATTTGGATAACTTTTGGTAAATTATTTTTTTTTTGAGAAACCTTTTGGTAAATTATTAGTTGCTCAGAGGAGACAACTTTTGGGTGATCAAAGTCCAAGCACACGGGGATATGGAAGAATATTCCCATCTTGAGAAATAGTGCTAGGATATTTCTCAAATTCTTCATATTTTAAATATAATTAAAGACTTTCTTATGACTTTGTTGATATCATGTTTTGAAAAAAAAAAAAGGTAAAAAGGTAAAACAATAAAATGTGTGATTATTTTAAACACTTAACAAAAGCTATACTACAACTATATTTTAAGGGAACCGCCCGCTCAGTTGCGCGAGTTGGTACCTCCCATCCAAGCCATAAGTGTTTGGGGGAGCAAGAAGAAGTGAGTTCGAATTGCCAAATTGCAACATATATATTATGTAAGTATTTCTAATAATTAAAAAGAAAAAAAACTATATTAATTTTTAGGGATTATCTTACCTCTCTTCTTTTGTTTGTATCAATATGGTATCATTCTTAGTAAGAATTAATTATTACATTTTCTTATTATTTATTTAGTTAACCTAAGATTCAAAAACTAATAATTAATTAAATCTCTGAACATAATCCCTGATAGATTATGGTAATTGGTTGCCCCCATTAATTAAATCTCTAAATTATTCTCTAAACTAATAATAAAGTTTATATATATATATGGACAAAATTGGCCAATTTCCTTTTTGTTCAAATTATATAGTCTTATGCCTCCCTTCCCAAACTAATTAAAGAAACACCCCTCTTTTAAAACTCGATTTATTCAAAATCTAATTTAAAAAAAAAAAAAATTTCTGGAGCCCTATAATGGCGTTTTAAGGAACCTATAGTGACGTTTTAAGGACCTATAATGGCGTTTTGAAACTAGACCTCCATGAAATCAAGTTATAGGCAATTTTTTTTTACCTATAACTCACTTTTATGGAGGCCGAGTTCCAAAACAGCACTATAAGTCCTTAAAACATCACTATAGACTCCTTAAAAACGCCACTATAGGGGTTAACTTGATTTTGAGTAAATCGAGTTTTAAAAAAGAGGCATTTCCTTAATTAGTTTGGGAAATAGGGCATAAGGCTATATAATTTGGGTAAAATGGGCATTGGCTAATTTTGTCCATATATATTTCAATATGGTAATTGGTTTTGCCCACAACTAGATTTAAGGACTTGATGTCTATCCAGTCTAAGCCTTATTAAGTTGTTTAGAGTATGGATCAAAACTGGTTGGCAACCATCAAGGACAGCAAATATCCTTGCACTGCATCTTGGGAAGTTGGGAAGCAATTTAAACAAGATTGCATTCTTATTTTTTGCAGGAAGCTGGTATGGTTAAAAAAATATATCACATACCTTCATGCGCTGGCTGGCAATAAAAATAGGATATCAACAGGGGAAAGCATACTAGCTAATTAAGATAGTTACTTAATTTGGCTTTTTTTTTTTTTTTTTTTTTTGTAGAAATAATTAATTGGAGAGAAAAAATCACTTGTTTAATTTTGAGTGATCTTTCACCAAGTGTATTTGGTAGACTACATTTGATTCATAACCAGATACAAAATTGAGGTGATGAATTTTGCTAGGATGTGAACTCCCTCAAAAAAACTATATACTTTTAGAATCACCTTTTTTTGTAAGGCCATCTTATTAATTGCAATAAGCTATCACCGGATTGAAAAACTATAAGGTTACATAGTATTGACTCGGATCATTACAAATGCTGTTAGAATGAATTACTACAAATAAGAAATGTAAAAAATATAAATAAATCATTCAAAACATAGTTCTTTGTAGTGTATGGCATATTCCTTTATATGCATTAGTTTTTGTTTGTAGGAGTTTCAGTTTATGAGTCTTTTTTATAATCTTTAATTACAATTTACAACTAACATATTTACATTGTATTACAACTTAGGGTGAGAGACCTGATAGCAAAAG